>JAHFWI010000039.1:2671064-4006597 GCA_028554975.1 Himalopsyche kuldschensis
GGATTTTTAAATGAATCTTATTAAAGCAAAAAAATACCTGCAATTTTTTTTTTGTATAGATATTAGTTAAAATCATTTTTTTACAAAGTCATGATCTTCATGGATCATAACGATTTTATTTTCTTACAACAGCTCTATGAGTCATCATTGCATTCGTTGAAATAAAAAAAAAACATTGTAAAAAAGCCATGCCTCTCTTAATCATGTCATGTCATTTTTAATTTAACAATAGTTGTCGTCTCAAAAATGCGGATGAATAATTTTAACCGTCACAGACACAGTCCAGGCTTACTAAGCCTGTACGTAATAACTATAACTTAGGTAATTATGTACGGGCAGATGGTTTCTACAATAATTAGTTGCATTTAAAGATCTCAAAGCAATCCCGCACGCTTCATTTGTTTCACGTTAGCCGTGCATTTTGCATTGTTATTCGTTCAATGCAACAATATGTCGCGCTGCCTCTCGGTCGAGCGATAATACTTCGCACAGAATATTCATATTATGCAAACTTTCTTACCTGTGTTATTTCGCAGCGACTACCAATCGTTTATCTGATTAAATGAAAAAATCGTCTCGATCGAATCGACTCGGCGATGATTTTTCCACTCTTGTTGTTTTTAGTAAAAAATATTTCATGTGGAAATAATTCAAGCGTTCTCTAAACGCTTTTTTAACACTGTAACAAAGTTTTAAAGGAAGTACTTCTTTATTCATAAAGTTGACGAAAAGAATACATCGATTTTGTTACATCGTAAAATTACAAATTCAAAACATTTATAGCCTTGTAAATTTCACTGGAAGTTTGCTGTATTTTTTTGCGTGAGTTCCTCAAATCACAATAGACTTTTCCTTTAAATGTTTTAAAACTCGATATCCCAATTGTAATGAAGGATTAGTCAGTCACTTAAAAATAAATGTTTGGATGATTGAAACAAAGAAACGTTATAAAGAATTCATTCATTATTCAAAAAACCTCATTATTTTTGGTTGCTATTTTTGGATAGGTGAACACTGCTTTTCAGTTCAATCGATCGTTGAATTGCTATTGTTTGGACCGAGAGTACTCACGTTCTCAGTTGGCAGTCACTGCTTACCCGTTCGAGTGATCTGCGGAATATTCTCGCTCTCGCTGAATCGACATGCACTAAATGGTATCTGGATTATGGTAGCAGTGAAAGAATAAATACTTGGCGAGATAAATAATGACATGTGGTAATTGCAACGCGGCCGGCTATTTTTCAAATTGTATCCGTGCAATTTGTACATAATCCATAAATACAATACGTTATTAGTCGCGGTATGGACAATCCATCTGGCGCTCGCAGTTAGAAAATTACAGACTCTTCGCCTATCAGCAATGGCGTAAGATCTATATTTAAAATTTTAGAAAGCGAGTAAATTATATTTGTAGCCGGTGGAATGTATATTATAGCATGTAGTGATACGAGATATAATGGACAAAAATAAAGTAAATCAAGGTTTTAGTTGCTCCGTAAATACCACCTCCATGATGCTTGGAGTGACACATATTTCGTTCATTCGAAAAGTACATATATTAACTTTTCAAAATTTCCAATCCGCTTACGGTCAAATCAACCAAACATGAGGTGATAACATTCGTTGACATTTACCGATATATGTACTTCAAAATATATATTCAAAATATTTTTAAAAGTCAACATGAACTATCTTCAATTTCTAAAAGTAGATAAAACACGAAAAACATACATTTCTTACTCTGTTGCCAAAGGGTAACTTCAAAGTAAAAAATGAATCGTTACAATTTCGTATACTTTTATAATTTTTGTCACTAACACGAACTCCTCACTTCAATGCCTGAAGGTGCCGTACCGAAAGGCGAACCCCGGATCGGAATTCCATCAAATGCCTCAGTTGATATCTTAAATTATTAAGTAAAGTTTGTTAACCTATTACATTCCTTCTGAGAATTTAGAGTGACTTATTTGGTTATATATTGAAACTTTGTATATGTTATTTTTTTATTAATTAGTGAAATAACATTACCGGTTGTCGTTTTGTAATTTTATTTTATATATATTTATATTATCTAATTATTTATCATTAGCTACATTATAGTGATCTCTGTATCATAGCCATCATCACATCGAAATGATGTAGTTGCGATTCATTATATAACTTATTTCATAGCTACATTTAATAGGTACGAAAACTTTTCTTTCTTTTTAATTTCAGTTCTGATAATCAACTGGTTCTCGTTTAAAACCTTACCCTAGAGACAAGGAAAGTCGTAACATAAACTTTCATAGCCAATTAGCTCTTCTCCTTTATTACTTAAATTTATAATATGAAGCATGAATTTCTCTTGAAGGTTTCGTAATATGCATAGGAATGCGAAAGTTTATAGGAACACTTTCAAAGTCACTCAGGAGTATCGCAGGTATATCGGTCTGTGAGAGCCCTTTGAACTTTGGCCTTCGATTACTCGTGAAACATATCGAATATCGACAGGCTTTTACATTCATGAACTTTACTCAAAGTGGCCACTTATCTTGATTGATGGATGCCTTGCGTTCTTCTCTATTCTATCGGAGACGTCAAAACTTTACGGGGAAAGGTAGTCGAGTAATAAATATCCTTACGAAGTCTACGTATCATATATACTCAGTTTTTGTTTTTCAACTTTGTCATTATCATCGAGTCTAATTTAAAATCTAATCAACACGACGAGGCAAGTCTTGCGTAACAACATACCTATATTTCAAACTTTTTTTTATAAATTTAGCTGATTTACCTTTCGATTTAGCTATGAGCAATTACAGGAGCCTGATGCCTGAAGAATATTTACGAAATACTTTAAAGGATTTGTTTTTATTTATCCCATAACTTTAAACTTTCAGACATATTGTACAATTAAGATATAGATTAAGTGTGAAGCGTAGTTAATTTTTTTTAAAAATAATTTTCTCTATTTATCACAGTTATGTTTGATAGCTTTGCGTTAATTATTGTATGTGTAAGAATATTAAGATTTGACTGTGATTGTACCGTCGACCAGGCGACAGGAGAACACGTATAGTTGATTTTGTAATTGTATTCTGATTATGGGATTTATTTTTACTAAGATTTTTATGGACTTCAACGCCATTACTTTGAACCATTTATTAAATCTGGCACGCGCTTGAATTCTGTGAATATATTTTTTTCTTACGAACGTTCGTCTCGTCAATAAAAAAAATGTGATTATACTTTAATGTGAAAATGACTTTTGGTGTAATATATAAAATCAAACCTTACAGGGAAAGTTGTAGGTGTCGAGGTGCTAGAGGTTCCGGAGTTACGTCAGAATAATTTCCTCAATAGCTTCAGTGTAATTTCTCTTTCGTGCGTCATCCACTTGCTTCTTAACTCCCTCCCTGGGGGAATATGTCTGGAGTTTAACGAACATTGTTTTAAATGTATTTGTATTGTAGCTTCTTTCTATCAACGTATCAAAGGACTTTATATTTTACTTGCCAAAGTTGTGTCATTTTGATGGGTTGTGTAAAAGTTTATATACGGACGGTAAAAATATTAATACCAATTACTTAACTATGATTTATTTGGTAATGAGAAATTAGAACATCTTGTCGAGAGTTTTGAAAGTGTAACCTATTTATTGAATACACTCAGTTGACGGGATTTCAAAGCCTACCCCTGGCGGCCAAAATAATAAAATAAAGGAGATGCAGAAACTTTGTGCGAGCGGATCCCGAGCCATCAATTGTCTCGAGCCGGGCCCTCTAACAAAACGCGCATTTGTTTGTTCACGCCCGAATTACTTTTCCCGTGAAATTGTTTCCGACATGGTATCATTTGTACGAGTTTCAAACTGTCGCTTCGATTTTAGACATGGAAGCCTCTCCCAAAACTTGGAAAACTCGTGGGCGGCTTTTGGGTATCTGTAGAAAAAATTGTTTGTTTATATTTATGCGATGGATGATTGAAACGGATGGAACCGCGAGCTATTTTATTGCTTTAAGCCATGAAAAGTTAGTACCGCCTTTTCATTTATTTATGGTGCCTCTAAAATGATATAGATATAGGTACGCAGTATTACATGATGTGAATCATTGGCGTAGTTTTTTTTAGAATTGATTTAAATTTGTGTTTGGAATTCAATTCTATAGATAATATCACTATTTATGTATTACTGTCAATTCTTGGCGGAATGGTGTTTCATTTGGTGAAAATGTATAAATAATAAATAAATAAAACACAAATTGCCGACCTTGCCGAGAATTGAACTCGGGTCCTCTGATCGCTAGGACAAAGCTCTTGCCACTAGACCACAGGGACCGACGTTGTATTGATCAGGTCCGAAAACGATCTCTAGGTCATTGTAAAATATGTGAATTTAGTAGAAAGTATTGTGTTTTATTTAATAGCCCAACGAATTAAAAAATACACGTAACAATCTCGTTTTTTTAAATGTTTTTATGGATTGTTTTATTTTGATTCCATGTCTGTTGAGCTTTAGTAAATTCAATAGTTTTGCGTTTTTGCATTACGATTTTTTATAAATGGCCGGTAATTTCAGTACTTATTTTGGAAAAAATATTAGACTTATTTGTCGTATTGCGCATTACTTGCTTGCGCGTTCTTAATATTGGCGCAGGAAAAAAATATCATGGACGCAAATTGAGCTCGCGTAAAAATGGGGAAATTGTAAGGAAATTATTTTATGATTAACTTTTTGATTAAAATCGGTAGATATTTTGATCATTATAATGATAATATGCTTTCCTATGTTTACACGACTGTTTTATGGCAGTTATTTTGTCTTGATATTCGTAAAATAAATGATAATTTATAACACATTTTTATGATATCATGACGCTTGCGAGGTTTTTGAGCCTAGAAGTTTTGATTTTCGGGTGGAAGCAATTTAAACTGCATACATGGCTGAATTAATTTAATACGAAGTGTAACGAAATCATTACGAAATTTTCTTTTAAATTGATAATATAAAATAATTTAAGCTATATATATAACGAAATTTTAATGATTTAAATTTACACCTGTCTTCTAATATTTCATTAAATTATATATTATACTTAAAATATGATTTATTTCGTTATGATATCCGACTTATTAACAATGAACGATTTCTGTTTCAAGTATCATTCTCCCTATCGTTTATCTACCATTTTCCTTCACGCCCTCTAATCGGGTTATTATAATGCCACTGGAGTGGTGTTATAACCCCTTTCGCGTTTCTTTTCTTTGACTGCTGTACGCTCATTCTCTCGTGTCGTTTATATCTCATCTTCTGCTATAAAAAAATATCACATCTTCAGTGAAGATGATATAAATCTGAATATAGCTGATAAGACTGACGAATTTCACGAAGTAATCGGATAATATTTTTGGGAGGAAATGTAGCGGGGTCCTCGTTATCCGAAGTTAATTGGATTCGAAAAATACGTCGTTAAGCAAATCTACTAAAAACGGAGACCAAAATAGCTATAATATACCTCCTCGCTCCACACAAATTCAACCCAAAAACACCATGTGTTTAAGTTTTTTTGAAACTTCGTAGCTGCGGAGGGACTAGGATAACAAATACTCAAAAAGCGAGGACCCCCATTTTACAATCTTTGATGATGGATATGTCTACAAGCGAGCCAAAATATGTAAGGATGTAATCTTTATCAATTATTTTGGCGTTTTTATTGATTGACAGATATTTGTAAAAGTAGGAAATAAATCTTAATATCTCCACGTCATATAATTAATTTACTATTTCGACTGAAGGTGCTTGATAAAATTTCAATATCAAAGTTGAATCGTTTGAATTTTGTTCTTTTTCATGAGTTAGGTCAAGTTCATTCGTGCACTTGATATGCCTGAAGATGCCGAAAAGCGAAACCAGAATATTCTAACCAGTATTCTGTAAGGTGGTCGTCGCTATTTAACGATAATTAGTACCAAAACAAATATATCTCAAAGTAAATTAAAAACATATACATACAATCATATGGAATGTGGGATAAGAAAAAAAATGTGCTATTAAATATTTTCGTTCATATAGATAAGTTGCGCTTATTTATTTTTTCTCTGATGTCCTCGACAGTCTTGTCAGCTCAACATATATTTTTATTTTCTGCAAAAAATTATGTCTCCCAGACTTGTTTATTTATTTACGATCACAATTTATTTATAAATCAGCTTTGTTATTTCTATCGCAATATTTATAAAAAATAATCCTGTTATCATTTTGTTGGCGCGAGATAGTTAAACTTTCCTGCCCAAGTGTGAGGAGGCGCGCCAAGGCGAGTTAAAAAGTGACATGACGCGTACAAAGAGGTCTATTTACCGAGAGTTTCTGCGGCATTAAAGACTTTCCCTTTCTTGCGAAGGTCTCGCGGGCCGTCGGTAGCTGTTCACTGCTGTGGGAAAAGTTTTTTCGTAGAGAGGATTTCTTTGTCACCTCTTGCTCTATGTTTTGTTTGTATAGCTGTGCGTTGTTTTGCACCGACAATATGATATTACGTTAATTTTAGTTATCTGCGTAATTTACGCATTCGTTATCTGTGCATTGAAAAAGTAATTGGCAAATATGCCTATGCATGCTGTAAAAATAGAAATAGCTATTGGAGTCACTCGTGAATGTAGATATCTTTTTCGCACTGAAGATGTTTTTTATTCATATATTAACCGTCTATAACGAATGTATAGATTTTTTTGGTATTATTTATACGTGCCAGATACTAAGAAAAATGTTGAAGAATAAAGACCATTGAGGTCTTAACTGTAATGTTAAAAATGTCAAAAAGTCCAAAATTGGGATGATTATAATATTTCTCTCGTCGCCGCATATTTACTGCAACCTACTCTAAAGAATTTGTTTGGGTTATATCGATAAATACAGGATTAAATTATTATTTTGTTTACGTCGTTACGTACTTTTGTTGTTAGCGTGCCGTGCCGCATATGGAACCAATATTTAAATAAATAATTTTGTGCTTACAAAGTATGCCCATATATTATGTTTTACACTTTACACTGCACTTTGCTTTTGTGTATATTGTTGTTTCATTGTTTGGTGGGTCATCGTAGCGCGGCGTAGCGAATGCACCCGTTTTGACGCCGAAAAGGTGCGCCGCGACGCCAGACCAGATGGCGTCGACGCTACGCCGGTAGTTTAATAACCGAGACGATGCCGTAGCACGTAATTAATAAAGATAATCGTTGCATTATTCTCTATAATAGGGAGCATTATGAATATCAGTTACATCAGTGTCTAGCGTTTCGGCCGTATGACCCAGTTTAATATTGGCATGCATTGGGTGAAAAGATTTCAAGCATGAAGAATGACTTTATTTTACTGGAAAATAATGACTTTCCCCGATGATCCTCGTGTAGTTAATACCAATTCTTAAAAGAGAGGTCCTTGTGAAGTTGTTGTTTGACAATGATTGTAGGTCAATCGCTTGGGTGTCTGCATCGAGGATAAGAATATAATAACGAGGTGAGCTATTCGCTTTTTAACATTTTTTTTGGTTTTTAAATTATCATTACATAACGATTCGATTACATATAAAATAGATATATAGTCTTTGTGTCCTCATTTTTAAAAATAATTATTCACCAAATGGGCTCATATATCATGCCCCAGTAAACTAACATCTTCAATGATATAATTTTGGCACGGTCTCCCGGTTTGTTTTGATCAACAGTCACTGCTCCCTCATAAATACGAATAATATTGCGGTTCTTGGAAATCCTAACGGCCGCGCAATGCTAGCTACTTACTTACATCTTACGTAAATTGTTTGCAAGTAAGATTTTTAATCTCATAAAAAATGTTCCTCAGCTGTTGTTGCAAAATATTATTTGCATTCTAGGAAGCTGCGCATTACCATTTATGTTTTTATTTTACGTAGCTTCTTCTCTGGCATATTAATGTACAGTTTTCTCTGAAAATATCTTAGTACTGCATTTATTAGAATTACAAAATAGTATTCACATTTTTGCTTATACAATGATTGCTTCCATAGGACGAATATTTTTGTCTGAACGTGTTTTTATGTAACATGAATTACTTTTATATAAAGGTAAGTTATTATCTTAAAAAAATCGGCAACACGATCATTTACATCTTAGGAACAGTTATATTTGACTAAATTGCATTGGTAGAAACCATTATGCTCCGATGAAAAAGAAGATATTACTAATCTCCACTGCGATTGTTTGATATAATCTGAATGATGTCCCCTATTGTATGAAGCGCGAGGAGAGACGGCATCGGGTGTTGGCACTCGGAGCTTTTAACATTTTTAACATGCCGTCGCGTCAAGCGGTCAGCTGACTGACTGGTGTGGTTTCGTGCGAACGGACTTTTCAAATGCTTATTTTACTGGCAGCTCTGAGGCGCCATTCAACGTATATTTTCATTCCAATTCATACTATTATTTCACCTATGATTGTATATTCTAACACCTCGTGATGTATTGCGAACCAGCTGTGCATTACGTGACAATTGCTGCATTAGAATTGCTTATGCATTTTACCTGTGTAATATAGACTATATATTTCAAATTATTGAAGCTTTTACTGCAATACAATAGAATTAACATATAGAAATAATAAAAACAACATAATTTTTTAAATAACTATATACAACCCCTTTTCACTGTTCATGTAAAAAATTATAGTTTTGCCGACCATATATAAAGACTATGCTTCTAAGCGTCGATTTTATTGTGTCTTTTAGTAGACAGTGATAAAGTTGTCACCCTTTTGTTGCTGGGACTACTTTTGATTGACGTTAGGAGAGTCGCTGTCAGTTGATGAATGCGTCATAGCAAGACCAAAATTACTAATGGATTTCTCGCAACAAGTTGTGTTCAATTTAAAAACGTAATGCTATTGAAAAGCGGTGTATAACTATTGTAAAACGCTAGGGTTTAATTTGAACTGACATATTTGATATATTAAACAGCGCCTAGTGAACTAGTTGTGTTCAAATTAAAAACATAATGCTATTGAAAGGGCTCTATAACTAATGTAAAACGCTAGAGCTTAATTTGAATTGACATATTTGATATACTAAACACCGCCTATCGTTTTATATGATCCGTAACTCATTTTGATAGTCCTAAATATGTACCTACTGATTTTATAATGCATATAGCATTGACCTTTGTCTTATATGCTGCCGTCATCATTCTCATCTCGTTGTGAGATCCATGCATTATATTCTCCAGTTTCAGGGGTCGATTCTTGAAAACGGAAATTGAAGTACAATAGCATGCTACAATCTCGGTGTTTCCGGTACATGCGTGTATTACGCCGAAATTCTATGGTTCCGTTTTCTCCAACATTTTCCCACTTATCGGGTGTGGATTTAACTTTGAGTTTGGTAAGGGCACTAATCTATTAACAATAGTTAAAATCGTATCTAATTCGATGGCAGTAGTTGACAAACCGGAAACAGTGAAATTCTCTCATGTGACTGAACAATCCCGATTCCAAGAGGTTTTATATTCCCCTACAAATAAAAAAGACAGAGTATATTTCATACACTATTGAAGTCGAATTCATATTGTAAGTATACAAATGACTAAAAAGATACAATATTGATTGAAAATATATTAATGTTACCCAAAATTAACGTTTATCTCCCAATTTATTTTTACACGCCAATAAGCGCACAGCGGCATTCGGCGGCGAAGGTCGCTGAGTTAAAATGTCAAAAATCGATTAACAATTACTATAATTATTAATAAACTGCAATGTTTTGGTCGTTAATTGTCGGCCGAAAGACATAAGTAATGACAAGATATACAAACACAATTGGTACAAAAAATACATAAAGAATTTACTACAAATTTTTGTGATTAAGAATTAATACCAATTAAAATTCAATTGATTGAGTAGGCATTTACTTGGTAGGTATTTAACTCCATTATAATACGGGTAGAAAAATAACAATGTATTTTAATTCTATAGAAATTATTTTATATAAATTTGTTGAAAGCTATTTCGGCTTACGCCCTCGTCAGAACTATCGTCAGAATTAAAATTGATGAATTATTCGGCTAACCCTTATACTACGATCCGAATCCTATCTAAATGTAAATAAAAAAAGCCGCCGAAGAAAATGACAATGAAGTCTACACTGGGCTGTAAGTAATGTTTTATAATTTAATTTATTCGTTACAACAAATCAATTCCGTAGTTGTTTTTATAAACGTGAGTGTGAAATTCATGAGAAATTTAAGTCATGTTGGACGTCGTACACAATTCAATTTCATTCTCATTTATTAATGTAACCCAAAAAGCAAAAACAACCGTGCGAGTGCTTGGTAAATAATTTTTTTAAACTCGAAAATTCTACCGTACTCTCTTTTTGACGATTGATTACTGCCGTGCATTATTTATACTATTTATAGTATGGAAAATTGTGTGTACATAGAATGTATCTTTATTTATATTTGCGGAAAGTGTCGAGCGCTTAAATAAAAATTGTGAGTATGAGAATATTCGCATATCTCTATGTATGCTTATCATTATTTACGTTATGCGTTTATATTATATAATGGATGTTGATTTGCACTGCTCTAGATAAATTTATTTTTATAGATTTATTCTTACAGGTAATCAAATCGTCTCTCTCGTATTGCATAATACAATATCCCTTCTAAATGTTTTAGAGGAGAATGAACGAGCAATTGATAGTCATATCCCTAATAGGGTAATCGACGCTCCCGTTCACATTCATAATGCACTGTAATAAACTGTTGCATCATAGTTTTATTCCTCGCATTTGTTGATACAAGGGCCCAGAAATGACAGCAGATAAATTATTTAGATTTTTCTTAAAATTGTATTCAATCATACGGTGAGAAAAATAACAATGTATTTTAATTCAACAGATATATATGTCTAAATTGTATTTAAAACTGAAGACTTGAAAAAATAATAATTTCAAAGAATTATTTAAAGCAAGTATCATTTATTTAATTATATTGCAATCTTTATAACGCTAAGGGAATTATAATGTCCAATTATTATTGTAACTTGTCGGTTTATAGTAAGTGGTAGTTGTAACTTTGTTGGAAAGTTTTAGATGGTAAACACGCTAGCATAATATTTCCCGTCCCCTGGCTTTCCATTGTTGACAGGGTTTCATTATGATGCCCAAGAAATAAACTACACTCACAATGGGCCCTATTCATTGTCAGGATATTACGTTATTTATTACATGAACTAACCGTAATGGCTTCAGACGAGGTGATGGAAAGCTGGACATTGAATACGTGATTTAGGTAAATTTTAATCAAAATGTCTTTTTTATGTTTTCATATGAATTTTAAGTTGACTAATGGCTGACGCGTTTGTCTTATTTAAATAAATTTAAAAACATAAATTTACTTATTTTGGTGTGCAATATAGAGAATGAAATTAAAGACCCCTACCGTCGTTAGATGCCACACATAAACTAACTAAAAGGTTATATAGCATTATAATTCGAAAGAAAGCGACACATGAATAGCAAATTCGTGCCACACGTTATCCAAATGTGAAATGTACCAAGATTATTTTATTCATTTTTTATATTAATGCTTAAAACGTACGGTAATTATAATTATTACATTCGTTTATTGTTTTCAATATACATTTATTCACACGTGTCTACACTCAAGAAAATAAAAATATGGCATATTAATTGAATTGACATCATTACTCCGCTTTTCTATGTTAAAACTATTAAAGTGTAATACGTCGGTCTAGGTACAAGAATTGAAAGATAAAGCTGTGAAACGAATAGCTATTATCTTATAATTTTTGTAAAGCTAACTAACATGATATTTACTTTTTTATATTAATTACATAGTATTTTACAGTAATCAGCTAAAAAAGGTTAGTGATAATACCACTTAGCCGAATACGCCGGAAAGATCAGATCAATTTGCCTTCCAAATTGTCCTGACACCAAATTATGCTCGGCTCATACTCAAACGTAGATGGCAAAATAAAACTCTCGAACCAATTATTCTAGTCTTAATTAAAAGACAATACAAAATTGTATTGTCGATAAAATCTATTTTAGAAGTAGGTGGTTCAGTGATAATTATAAATTCTAGCACAGTCTGTATAATCACGGTGTGTTCTCTCGCCTTTCACCACTCTGTTCTCATGATGTTTATTTACGACTGAACGATGCTCCTATAAAAATAACTTGATATGATGAAGCATCTTTTTTGTTTTATCTCCGTTAACTGTTTCAAGTCGTTGATTCAACAACGAATTGATTTTAACAATAACTTTACTGCGGTAATTAAGTAAATCTTCCTTCATAGATGTTTTTCATATAAAACGTTCTGAATTCGACATGGCATTAAACAAATAAATGCATTTAAAAAATATTTTTCACTGTAAAAATTACAAAACAAATGCTTCTGGTCGTAAATGCTTTCACCTATTAAATATATAAATATACATAAATGCATGTATTTACGGATAATTTCTGCTAAAGATCGTTTTATTGTTTCATTTTATTCTCAGATTTTCTCCTTTTAACAATTTCTGTGTTATTAATTATTCAGTTGCTCTAATTTGTACTGAATGTTATTAAGTCACTCAAACTCCTCGTTTCGGAAAGCGTTAGGATTGAAAGATGAAAAGAGAGTTGCTATATCATCGATTCACATTCGCCCGTGTTATGGATAATATGGAATGAAAATAATGTAAATGCCATAAAATATAGAATTTAAGAAAATCTATGAATCTGGTTAATCATCAATATGTGAGGGTGTATGTTGGGAGATTCGAAATCGACTTCGCTTACGAGCGTTTTCTATGGGCTATAATAATAATATAAAAATATAATTGATGCCTTGCGTTTTGGATTCAGTACGGGAAGTGTTAAATTTGAATGAATGCAACACTGTGTGTTTTTAGTTCTCAATTATCTCGTGATGTCGTCTCACTCGTTTGATCCGACACTGATGCAGTTCATGCACCCGCCGCCTAATAAAATAAAATTATGCCCTGTTGTAAAAAATACTCTCTCGCGTTCATTGTTTGTATTCAAATCGTTGGCTTGTCGCGGTTATTTTATCGCTTGTTTATCTCTCCATTATTTATTATCTTCCCGTAACCGCAATTATTAATAATGCCGTTATCATCTACCGTTTATCAATTTATTCTTATTTGGTATATTGCGTATCATCGTATTTAAATGTTTTGTTCCGGTTGCTTTTTTTGGATTGAGGTAAACAAATTACCCGGTAGAAGCATGCTCCTTACGCAAAAAATCTTTTTATTTAGAGTTTAGTTGCAATCCAACAGGAGTTATTTGATTTTTTCTATTCTCAGTTTTACGATAAAACCTGTCCATAGATTTTGCAGGAGAAATTATTACGTCCGACGCTTTCGTTTATAATGTATATGTGTTTAAATAGACCTTAACTTTGTGTCATCATTGATCAGAATGAAACGCAACTTTTGTATAAATATCACTGTTTTATTGTATTCCTTATCAGTTGACAATGCTCGCCATGAACGAAAGCGGTCCTGATCAAATAAATTTTATGTGGGAAAAGTACTAAAAATGTACAACGAATGCTGCTTTATCGATTATCAAATTTACAACGTTAGTTAGTATTCCACAGACACAATCGTTGTTGCATTACTGTCTCTGATTTGTTCATTCATGCGATGTAATTCGTAATTCGACTCTATTTACACTAACCACAATAGAATACCGCATTGTAAACATGAAATATTTGCATACATATCAATATTCTAACAATTGCGTTTGATTATGTGTATGAGCGGTAATTTTTAACATTCTCATATAAAAAAAAAAAAAAATTGGCTGTAGCAAGGTGAACTACATTTCATATTCAATCATCCGTTTAACTCGTTGTTAAAATTTTTGATTCTAGTTATTTATATCTTACTTGATTCATAACTCAAAATTGACAAACTCATTCTAATATCATAAAGTCATAAATTCATCAAACAAAATGTGTGAACAACTTAATATCAAAAAGAACTTCCAAAAAGTTACCGCCTAATACAGTAACAATACTGCGTTGGCATAATTCAATATCTGGTCGACTAAAACGTTTATTTATTTACAATTTTGCAAAAAAAATATGATTGTCCGTGAACAAAATTGTAAGGAACTAATTTTATGATATCCTTGAAAAGTAGTGTCAAAAATACGCTCGTTTTTATTTCGTCAATATATTTTTTAATTGATAAACTCTTTTGCCAAGAAGGCAGACCAGTGTCAGACGTACGTTTTCTTTATAATTACTAGTCTATTGTGCTGCGTAAATAGCACAGCACTTGGATACAAGTTGGGAAAGTAGTCTCTTGTAAATCGGCAGGCGCATCGTGATTGCGCTCGCTTTCAGCCGCACCGACTGGGAAGCGTTTGAATGAATGCATCGAATTATTGCACTGATTCGCAATTGTGCGACTGGCTGAAACGATGCGACGGGATCGGAATAGACACTGCGTCGCGCTGCCGCACTTTAACGCCTCGCGGAGGAATGACAATAGAGTACACACCGCTTATTGTTTGACGACATTTAGTGACGGACCCGGAAGTCGAGATTTATGGCAACTCGGTAGAAAATCATTTAACACGTTGCATATTCATGCATTTTATGATTAACCTCAATGAAAGCAAATGTGATAAAAGGCAATATATATATTATTACGTTTTAATAACGGCATCTCAAATATTGACTTCATTTTGTTACGTTACAGGATTAAAGCACAGTTATAACGAAAGTGTGACGTCAATATATTTATCATAATACGTATAGAATTAAATACACTGCTATCTTATCGTATAGCAATGGATTCAAAACAATTAAATGCTATCCCAAAAAATTAATCATTGTCATTTAGCTATTTTGAAAATAAACTTTTAAATACCGTATCATTGATTGCATTTCAAATTAACGAAATATATTATAAGCTTGTCTAGAAGACGAAGCAACATCCGTATTTTGGCTGCGTGAAAAAATGAACTCTGAATAAAAAAACCGATTCGCCCGATTGGTAATTTCATGATATTATCTCAATAAATATCTATGCGAAAACAATAAGCCACTGAGAAGTAAGTATTATTTGTATGATATAATAAAATTATATATTTATTTAATATCATTCAGTCAGTTTTTGTTTCTGTAAGCGTTGAATTTTATTGATAGTCAATTTTCTGGGTGCTTTTCTGTAGCGTTTCGTAAATGGAAAGTAATTTTCTTTAAGTGATGCAGGGCGTTATTTACGACGGGCATTTATGTATTTTCAATCGACTTAGTGCAATTTATCGGACTTTGCAAAACAAACTTTTCGCATAAATAATTCCCGCGACCTTCGCACCGTCGTTGCGGAGCTCGCGGCGCGGAAAAAGCTACGTAAGGTTTTCTCTTTCGACGCCGAGAAAACAATCACCTTAGTAATGAGAACGTGTTATTGATTTTGTCACTCGAGTGTCGACGACGTTGGCGACGGCAGATGCGATGACGTAAATCAGTTAACGACACTGCCTGCCCGTAATGTGCGGATCGAAGATTTTGCGAATATCTCTTATCTACACTTATCCGTCTCGGAATTTTTTCCATGAACAAATATTTCACAGAATTTTTACAAACATTGATTTTTTAAATATTTTACGCACAATAGAATTCAGTGCTAGCAAGGAATTCTATTCCGTGTAATTGATATATTTTTCAGTTCATTTGGTAGGCATAGAACCTATAAAGAACTAATCGATATCGTCTTTACTCGATAGTACTTTTCGTGTTGGATTTATTTACGTAATGTTGTCTTTTTTTGTACTGAAATTGATGTGTCCATGGGTCGGGTCGGTGTTTCTGATGATTCCCTTTTTATTTAAAATAATTCATAGCAGTTTTACAAATACTTTATTCTAGCCTTCAAATTTCATACATCTGTCTTATCGATGCTATCCAATTATCGAATGAAAATATGTAACTGTATGTAATATAAGTTCTTATGATTGATACCACTGAGTATAGAAGATTCAAAAACTGAAAACGATAAAAAAAAATATAGGTTTGTTGAAAAAAATGCAGTATATTTCAATGCACTGTGCGAAAATAATCATCGTCGATTGATATTTATTTATTGTATTTGTAGTAAACTATGTTGAAGTATGTATATACAAAAATCGTCAACCTTTCTTTCATGAACCTTTTTACTACTTCACGTATATCAATCACGTATAAATATATTCTTTTAGATTTTTTCTTCACATTTCCGATATCAGATATTATTTTATATTCTATGTACGGCAAGATAAAACATCATGCTTACGTAGTATACAAAGGAGTGTATCACCGCATTACCTATTCAAATGATTTCGCGTAGAGCTTCATTCAATTGCGTCATAAAACCCTCGGCGTGTCTGAAAAGGTTTTGTCATCCCGAGCACATTTTGTGCACGTCATAAAAATAAATCAGCTGACCAAAAAAAGGTTCACGATTGCATTCGTTCGACTCTTCGGCTTCCTCGCGCACGATTTGAGCTGCCAAACAACTCTAAATGCGGCGGGATACGGTGTTTGACTCCTTGGATACCATGGTTAGGGATTCCAATCGAATAAATTCGGCTCTTATTTATATTTGTATTCTGTATTAGATAAATTATCCGAATATTATTCTTTCATTGTAGTGTGTATTAATTAAACCTCTAGGTTAGCAAAAGTGTCATTCAGTGTAGTAATACACATTTCTTAATATAATCTATGTAGCTTATTTCAAACACTTTAATACTCACTAAGTACATGACAACTTGTATAAATCTTGACACTAAATACGTTTACCAGAATTATGAAAAAAAAAGAAAAATTTACATCTTCACGAGGAATTCATACATTGTATTGTTCAAGTGACATTGATATCGCATGATGTTGTAGGGTATCAGAACTCTCTCGGACGATCTTATTATCACCTCGATTAATGGTAATAAGACCAAACTATTAATTATCGCGAATAAATTCATTAAAATGTTATAAAAAAATTGCAAAACCGACATGCGAACGCATCCCTGCACAGCGAACGCACCCCGGCACAGCGAACGCATTCCTGGACAGCGAACGCAGCCATGCTGTTCTGTTCGCCGAGGAGGGGACGCAAAATGCGCAGAGAACAGCGACTTTGATTTTCAAAGTCGGTCATCAGGCAGTCTTAATTCAGCCCTAATTCAAGTCGTTATCCTTCATTCAAAGTCAACAGTCGTTGCCGCTCCTGCCTCGGACGGCAGGGAGTCGCAATAATCGTTTGGTCTTACGCAATATATCTGTGTTTGTAATCAAAAATGTACTCTGATTCGAAAATAAACTACCCGACTCTAAGATAGAGTTTTCGGCCAAGAGAAATTACCGATTGAAATCTATACAGAGATACTTTTCCTCCCATCCTATCCCTAAGTTCCGTCTCCGAACGCCGTGGAAGGATGCTGTCTGACGCCAGTCAGATGGAGAAAGAACCCTGGTCGTCTCAACATGAAGTTTTAATATTTGGTTTTCAAATATTTCATTTGGCAAATACTTGGAGTCCTTTCCGCGATAGATGAATTCCTGATAGAAAGTTTCTAAACGTTGTAAAATGATATTTTTTAGTAAAGCACTTGACGTTGAGACGACCTAGGTTTCTGTCTCAATCTGATAGTGACAGACAGCATCCGTCCAAGGCGTTCGGTGAAGGAACTTAGGGACAAGATGGGAAGACGGGTATCTCTAAGCAAAGATTTCAATCGGTAATCCCTGGTCCGTTACTCTATCTGAGTGTCGGCTAGTTTATTCACTCAAATTAATTGTCAATTACAAAACACAGAAACATAATTGCAGTAAAAACCATATTTAAAGCGCAGGATCAAAATGATTATATTACGACTTCCTGCCTTCCGAGGGGCAGGAGCGACTCGACTGTCGAAACTAAAACGCTCTTAACCAGCGTATTTATACCCAAGATTTTAGTGTGCGAACAGCTCACCCGACTGACGCGAAACGGCGGCTCCAGTACCGACCGGGAGACGTCGTTTCTAGAAGTCGGTTACAAAATTTGATAAACTTTTTCGTGAATTTATTATCGTTATATTTATCGTTTTGGTCTTATATTCATTGATTGAGGAGATAATAAGATCGTTCGAGAGAGTTCTGATATCTTACAATATAGGTTGGTATCAACGTGAAATTTACAAATGTACATGATGGGTTTAAAAAAAATAACAATATGATGGTAATATGCACTATAATTGATAAACGATTTTATTTAATTTTTCCCTTGAGTATGCCGTAAATCCTTTTGCCGTAGTTATGAATATTTAAAAAAATAAAATATAAAAGTAGACTATATCATGAATGTATATAAAATGTTTTTTTTTTAGATAGGAAAGGATTCGCGGGTCCCCGCGTGTTCTGTTATTATTTGTTGTTTTTGTAGGCGAGTCTATTGACCGGGTGCACGGACCGAACGCAACGTAATGCTATTATTAACGTCCCGCTGATAGATTGTGCGTTGCGGCCGATTTATTATTGTTTTCATCGTGCGTCGGGAAACGTCGATAACGCGTCGACAACTTTCCGATTTTTATTCACTATTTCTGGAGTGTGATTTATGGCCGACTTATCATAGTGTTTGACTTAATTGAACTGCCTCCTTATGATGAAACGTGACGTTGTTATATTGAATTAAATCTAAAGAAGGAATCAGAACATATATTTATTTAGGAGAAATTATTAATTAAATTGAAGCTGACTTACATCATATAAATGATATGTAGCAATCAATACCTCGAGGATAAGATCGATGAAAATTACTTATAAAAGACACGTGTTTATCCAGAAGTGGGTCGATAAAGGTTAATTTTAATCGGCAAGAATATTTTACAAGATATACGTTCTTAGACTTAAATTTAAAGTAGTAGGCAATTAAAGGCACTCAGGCAAAAGCGAGTGTATTGGTTCTGATTTTTAATGCATACCCGATCACTTTGAGGCGTACATGTACTTATAGTGGAGCATTTCAACAAACGGTGTTTAAAAGAGATCTTTTTCGCAAATAATTTGCTCAACTTGTCTCAATAAAGCAACTAGTCTCCGTTTATAAATGAGATGGGATATTTGAGGGACAGAAATTTTATATTATTTGCGCGACAATTCAGGCAATAACCTTGTTTTGAGTATTTTTGCTTATTCATAAGTTACGTGTATATATCAGCTATGCTTATTTTATGAAACGTACTTCACCTTACGCAGTGAGAGCTTTTTATTAATATTCTAAAAGGTTTGAAGTTTATGATATTTGCATCAGATGTATCCCCTTTCCTTTTATGTCGCCATTTAGAGACGGTTTTCAAAAAAATGAGTAGCTCTTCTGTTTTATCGTCAACTTAGTGTCAGCGGTATTCGCTTTTTCGTGCCTAAATATTCACGAGTTACCTACAGCCTTAAAGTAAACTTTTTTGTTTTTCTTAAGAAATTGATGCTTTAGTAAAAATCCTTTTTTTGCACTTCGTATTTTTCATTCAGCAAAATTTGAGCCTTTTTTATATCTGACGTAGTTCTCAAAGCGTATAGTCACTTGGGAAAATATTTATTTTATCAGACAACCGTTCGCTAGATGGGATTATTTTCATACGTCTTATTCTCTCAATTCTATACATATACTATTAATTTACCTTGCAAATGGTACGCAAAAAACAATTGATTTGTGTTGACATTTATCGCATTTTCTACTTACAACGCAATTGCTGTGTTGATCTGTAAATCGAAGCCACGTGTTCAAAAGGCTTTGCCATTCAATCAATTGAGGTATAAATTAAGTCACCGATATTTTAATAAAACGTTTATCTGATTATTTGACTAATATGGTATAATAGTATACTTGATAATGATAGCTTGTCTATATATTTTATTGTTGTTAATATCAGTTTGTATCATAAATATTTCTTGTTATGATATAAATGTTCGTACGTTTTTCCTAGCGCTGCAGTGCGACTTTAAGAAATGCACTGCTGCATTATTATTTCTGTCCCGCTGGAGTTTAAATTAGGGTCGTATCGATGTCCGGCAATACGCCTCGGACCCTCCATATCCCGGGTATATTTTTATTCGACTTGTAATAGACGTCGCAGAAATGAACATAAAAATAAGGGCGCATCAACCGTAAACAATTTTACTGCGTCGTTTCACGCTAATGGTGGCTGTCGGCGGCGCTATGCTACTTTTCCATCGTCTTACGAACCATTCAGTCATAGATTGTTCTAAAATATTGTTTTATTCTTTGTTTTGTATCGGTTCCTTAATGATATGTGACTTTTGCGTATTGTGATATCAGATCAGCTAGTATCAATTTCTATGGAACTATAGGGCATATTTAAAGCATACCTTATGAAAAGTCAGCTTTATGCCAATTTAAGCCGGACAAAAATATTATTTTTTTACTTTCTTATACACGATTGCATTTGGCAAATAGTACATACAAATTCGACAAAAATATGTTTGTATTCGAGCGAAATCGGTTCTGCTCATTTGATAAATATGTGAAAAAATACAGTGAGTGTGTTTAAATTTTTATGATCACTCCTAAATTATATCCATAATAAAAACGACACGCTATAATATATTTCGCTCACTGGAATTCATTTAGTGTATGGATCATGAAAATATTCGTCTGAATTCACATTAAAAATATTAAATAATAATTCTTATATTGGCTTAAGCTTCAAAACTAAGGTAAGTACTCTCCATAGGCTGCTTCCTATGTAATGGTTTTCAATTCATCGCATGTCTTACTGAAGATTCGGTCTAACCGATGAACATATTAATGTTTTAATTAAGACATATCTGCAATTTCATATTGACAAAAAAAATGGCTGTACCGGTTTTTACTCAGAATTTTTCATAGAATGTTTTTCCTGATTAACTATGTCCGTCGTATCAAAAAGAAAAAGCTATCGTAACTTTTGCTCGTTCTTTCCTGACGCTAATGACCGTAATAAATTGTTGCGATCATACTAAAAGGTCATTTTGTATTCTTATCTGAATTATACGATGATGAATGTTTTTATTTTGCGCTTGTAAATAGAAAGTGGATGAAATCCTTTATACGATTCTATTTACAGCTTCAGTGCTCCGTATTATCTTTAAATAATCTCCTTTCGCCGAGCCGTTTCTTGCAACATAAAAGACATTCACGATTCCTTGGCGTCTAAAACACGAGTTTTATTCTTACCATAAAATTAACGTTTACAGCACCGTAAGAATTATACCCTTGTTCCAATATCCAGATAAAAACTCCTTTTTTGCGATATCGTTTGACCTCGACCAGCTCCACGCTATTGAACCGTGAATGGATATTTTACGGAATCAAAATAGCTTCTTTAAATGTGAAAACTTTCGTTTATTCCACTTTTATTTTTGACTCTCAGATATCTGCTGACTTTCTTATGTTCTAAAATTGCTCCGGTGGCTGTGTTTTCCGCTTTATTACGAAAATAAAAATTATAGTGGCTCCCTCAATGTTGACATCTTTTTATCAGCAGCATGCGATTCAATTTACTTAACCACTTGCCGGTCCAATTGATTTAACATATGTAAATATGCACACATTTGAAAATGCAAAATACACACACAAATTTGTGATAGCATATTTTTTATCTGTTAGTCTGTGTCCAGCCCTTGCTTGGACTAGATCAAATTCGTAATTTTTGTATGAAGTTTGCCCGAGTTATCTCGTGATGTCAGTTTTTGACGACTTTCAATGCCCCAGTATACTCGGTCGTGCCCGGGAAGGGTTAAACATCTAGTAATGTCCGTATTTCGTAACACAGTCCTACTATGTGTCTCGCCAAATCATTCGCCATTCGCAAAATCTACCACATCGTATATTATTTTGTTTCCTTAACCGGTCGTGCATAATTTTGAATAATTATTTTTGAATACTCGATCAATCACATGTTAATTTTGTTTTTAATAATATGGTATGTTTAGTTACGCAAATTATTTCGCGGCCGATGCGCACGAACGCACTTTACAAGCACCTTTATCTCGCCAGATTGTCGCACCTGTTTGGGTCGCCCGCAATTAACCCCACCACACCCGACCGTTACACATTATTATTATAATTCCCCTCCCCTACACTGTTAGCTTTATTTTATAAAATCTAAGCAAAGTGAGCGCCGAGTCATCTTAGTTAATGTGTGTTAAAAGGTGCACCGATATATACGCCCCTCCAGTAAAATCTCGGCATAATGCATTCCGATATTGTTCGAGACAAAGCTCCCCGTCGATGTATTTAAACATTATGAATGTAAAACACTAAGAGAAAAACGAGCATGCTTAAATAAATTCTTTTAAGAAAATACGTATTACGAACTATGGATGATGTGACAAACAAAAAAACGTAAATCGGAATTGCTCAGCTCATCTCATCTCTGGGCTGACATTATGGTGTGTATCCATGTATCTAGTCCAGTAGGGTAAGTAGTAGAGTGTTGCTTTAAAAGGAAACTACTGAAAAATTTTAGCCTTGCCCTTTCATCGTACTCTAACACCATTTTGTACGTGATTTAACTTATAGCTCGGATTATATTCCGGTGGTACGTTTAAAGTTTCGCCCACAAAGTATTTTTGAAATATCAATTTTATAATTTATTTTATAAAAAAATGTAAAGAGTATATTTATATAATATACTTTTGAGAGTATTTCCTGTTTTATATTTTGAGTTTAAGACTAGTTTCATAATATGTGACACTTATAAAATATATATTGGATTGCTTTGCAAACGCCCAACAGCTATGTGTAACATAATAGTTTGGGCTGTGACGACATTTTAAAACTATAACATTATTGATTTTATTTTAAATTATAAACGTGAGTTCACCAGGCGTTGCATTATCTATCAAACAATACCTATATATACCTAAATGAGAATTTCACTGTTTTATTGTATTCCTTATCAGTTGATAATGCTCGACATGAGCGAAACCGGTCCTGATCAAATAAATTGAACGTGGAAAAGTACTAAAAATGTATTATTATTTTTATTATTGACAGTAAACACATTAAAAGTGATAAATGAGAATGATTTAAAAAACTGATACTGGTGACAGATAAGCACAGCAGGTATGACTTAAAAGATTCTTTTTATGTCAGAATTATTCGGCTTACATTCATTAATTATTTATTATGGTGAAACGACGATCCTTCATTTTTATACATTTAATACGCACTGAAATCCAGTCTTTAAATCTTCATTACGCCCGTTCTAATAAGATAAAGGGTTGACTACAAAATTAATAATTTATTAGGACCCTTTTATGGGTCGTATAATACAACAACGATGGTGGCATTATTTTTAACCTTCATTCGTTTGCATTATCCCTAACGATCCGGTCTGACATTTGAGTGTTTGCGGCTGAAAGAGTGGAGCAAGAGGTACGGAATGGATAATCGATACTTACGTCACGAGATCACCCGCTCCAAATATCCGGACAACAGGGCGGCATGAGTCGTTGAGGGTAACCCGATTCGCGACGCTACGCTGCTACGTTACAGTCTACGCTTTTGTCTACTCAGCGCGGTTTTCCCGTCGCGTTCTGCTTTCCTGTTACATGGATACCATCGGTCCTCAAGAATCCAACGAATTGATACACTTCTGCCACTTGTTTTTGAATATAAAATTGTCATTGTATTGATTCATATATCACAATTCTTATCAACGATTAAACGTATTTTTGTTATTACTTAACCATGCTCACTCGCAATGCAGATTTGCGATTGAGTGTCCTGGAACAACTCCATAAATTATGATTATCAAATGTACTGATATTCTTTCTATTCTGCAATATATTTAACACATGTACAGTTACTTTCTAATTGCTCAAAATACAATATAACGCTGCAATTCATTCGAAGGCTTGATGTTACGCATTCAATACCCAACACGGATTACTGGTCCATGTGACCGAATTATAAATTTCTTTGTTGAAGTTTTAGAATGAATGTTTGCGGTCCGTGTTTTCAAGTAATGCATGACGTATATATATTTCGCTACAGGCCGAATTACCCCTATTCATTCTCGAATATTATTTTTACCGCCATTCTCGCAGTTCATTGATGTCAACGAATTGAATAAATCCAATAAACGACACTGAAATGTTTATTGTATTATTCAATCTCGGTCGGATAAGCCACATTCTCATATCACTTGACGAGAATGTAACTGCTACAAAAGACATTTGATTTCACATATCTATTGGCTTTTTCATATGGGATTCGTTCCACTCCAACATATTATATTAACGTGAATGGAAATGGAGCTTACATAAATACCCTTTTCGTATTATTACGCCCATTTTTCACGTTGAAAGGAGCTCCGAAATTTCGATAGGTATTATTCGAAAATATGAAAACTTCGTGGCGTAACTATAACTATTTTGCGAATTCAGCAAACAACAGCAATTATTGAATGTGACTGCGCATTCGTAGTTTGTTCTGATAAAATACTTTGTGAAATTATTAATCTTCACAAACTTTTATAACTCAGACTAAACTATGCTGGAGAAATATTTTTACTAACTTCTTTCAGTATGATCACTTTGTAGTGTGACCACGAGAATTATTTCAACCTTTTTTATAAAAAGCAATAATGTAGAGTTGATGCAACAGTAGTGAAACTATCGCATGTTAATGCACTGGTATTTTTTTTTATCACGCTCTTAATTATTAGGATACACTCCTTTATCATGCTATGTTTCTGGGCAAGCTGCTTATCACTACCAAATATTGCCAGCAAAATTTTATTTACTATTTCACAATCCAACGTGCTCATGAAAGCTTATTTGGCTATCAATTTATAATATATAAAAGGTGGCATCATTGTCCAGTAATGATCGAGTGAATCCGCTCATACCCATTGGAAATATTTGATGTTATTTATTATTTCCGCCACTCCTGTTTGATTCCTTTTATTTTTTTTTGTTCGCCATGCCTAACATTTACCTTGCTATAGAGCGGTGCGATATTAGTTTCCATGTTTCGCAACCATACGTAAGGTACACATAAGGTACGTTGAAGGGAGAGAGAGGGGGCTCGCTTTTTATGGACTATTTCAGCATGTATCTGTCAGCAAATTCATCAATAAAATTCAAAGTTGAATTTTAAATCAAGAACGACGTGTGTAATAGTATAAAGTTTCTCTAAAATGTGAATATGTTGAGGTGATGTAATTATCGTATTCATTCGTAGTGTATGAGTAAAAAATCTTTTTGAAAACTTTAAAATTTCATACAAGTATGATTTAAAATGAAATGCTATGTATAAGAACCTCTGTTTGACCGTGACTGAGAGTTGTTTGGTATAGATCATTTAGCGTTGATTAATATACCTTATGGGATTTGGAAACTTCTTTTTGTCTGATATCTTATCTTTAATCAAAAAATATTAAAACCCAATTTAACCGTAAGCTGCCACTTCAAAGTTCGTAAGTTACAAAATATATGTTATACAAGTCGCAGTAATTTATTAGCAACTAAGAATTTTTCGTGTAATATTTCTAATTAATTCTCGAAAACATTCGTGTGATTAAATTAAAATTGATTGGATAACACGTGTCCACTCTTTGTATTTTATGTACGAATTAATATTTCATTTAATGATTTTTATGTTCTCTGTTAAGTCTTCTTACCAATTACATTTTAACTTATTTAATTCCATTCCTCTTATTAATCTTCAAATCAATGTTGAGAATTTTCAGATCACTGCTCATCTTCAAAAAATCTGTGAAAGTTTAAACTTAATACGATAAGAAAAATAACAATGTATTTTAATTCTACAGAAATTATTTTATTTATTTGTAGATAGCTATTTCGGCTTACGCCCTCGTCAGAACTATGTTTTAAACGTGCATTAGAACAAGCTTATATACACATGACCTAAATTCAGTCCCGATTTGTTTACATTCTTGTAATAAGGGCCTTAAGCTAAATGCATTGGAACAGCTAAAAATTAATAGGTATAATCAATCCAATGACATTCTTAATGATCAGATCACAATTAACGCATCACCACTTATTAATCCATTGATAAACACTGATGCAATTTAAAATAAATTCACTTGATGCATTACTAATTTTACGTTTATTCCCACTTAGTAAAAACCCAGATTAGCTTTCACTTCATGAATACACCAAATCAATTTGTCAAATTTAATAACTTATTATTTCCATATCAAAATTAAGATGGTGGAACAGAGAAGAAGATGTATAGTGTACCCTGTCTAGCCGAGGTATATAAGCTTGTTCTAATGAAAGTTTAAAACATAGTTCTGACGAGGGCGTAAGCTGAAATAGCTATCAACAAATATATAAAATAATTTCTGTAGATTTGAAATACAATGTTATTTTTCTTACCGTATTATAATGGAGTTCTACCAAGTAAATGCCTACTCAATCAATAAGTTAAAACTAAACTTAACGCATTCATTGATTTAATAACATCTTGTTCCCAGATAATAACTTAGATAGATGTGACAAGTTCTTGTACTACTTGCAATAATATATACTTTCTAACATTGTTTTAATTCATACAGTCTTTGAAGGTATCTATGCTAAGTGGAGCTATAATCTACTGCAATATAAAAACAGTATATAAAGAAAGGGTATCTCAGTCTTTTCTTAGTGCGATGTTAACTAGTAACTATTTGCTTTCAATCAGTTTATTCGTTTACTAAGGTCATAAGATCCTGTTAGCTTGCAAATTGTCGCTGAGGATAAAATATATTGAAGCATACGAAAATATGATTTTCTGTATTGCGTGGTACCCATTATATTTTCTCTTTATTATTTTATCTCCATGTGTTTGCCGACTTTTTTTTTTGGCCGTTCATACAGTTAAACGCCAACCTAATATCAAAACATATACATACATGGCAATCTTGGTATAATTTTCACTTTAATTCAATTAATTGCAATGGCTCGACTTACTATGGCTACTGGACGGCGGCTGAGTCCTTGTCCTAAGTCCTTGCATAATTGCGCCCAACGAATTTTCTGTTGATACCACGATTGAAGAAAATTCATGTTTTTATTCAATGTATTATTTATTATATTGCAATTTTGTGAATAAATAAATAAAAGAAACCGTTGGAAAGTGTATTTTTTATATTTAAAAAAAAAATGAAATAAGATATCTTCCAGGTCGTTTTCATCTTACTTTTCGGCTGATCTTATTATTATTATTTAGTACCTGCAAGATGTTGTTATTTAAATTTATTCATACTGTACATTTTTGCCTTATAAAACGGAGGTGGTTTATACGGAAAATTTATATTTGAAACATGAAATATACACGTCGACTTTTCGTTTCCATTCCACTGTGAGATGTGCCTACTTCGTTACTTTCTTACATGTCGTAAATATTTTTATGGATCTCTACGGAAATGTTATTTATTATTTTGCCCGTACACAATTAGGGACCACGTTTCAAAATTTGATCATCACATAAAAAAAATATTTAAAACTGTGGAATTCTCACTTTTTTTTTCAATTGAATCGGTTATTAATTTTAAAAAAGATATACTTATTATAATTACCAAGTTTTTAAATTTCAACACTTCCATACAATTTTTCACGAACTGAGCCACGTCTTTGATGTAAGGTAACACATTTTTAACGTATCAAATTTAATGTTGAATTTCCATCAAACACATTCAGTCTATATCTTTAATTACAACTAAATGTGTTTTATTTTTCTCAAATATGTCAGCTTTCATATATAAAATAAATAAATTATAACTGTCTTATTCGTGAGTTGTGACACGTGTCTCGCCTCTTTGAAAAGCATCTCCAGACTCTTAGAACATTCAAAACAATAAATTTTAAAAATACTTATACCTAGGCAATGAAAAAGACACGACGACGATTAATATAGAAGCCTGTGTTGTTTTCAACATAATTGCGTGTTCAATAAACCGGTCCCGAACATATATTGGATGGAAGTAGTGTGTATAATGTTCAGTATTTTTATTGCTATTACAATTGTCTTTCTTTTCAGTAATTTGATTGATTTGTTATTTCTAGATTAAAAATGAAATGTAATTATCTGTTTTAGAAAAAAGTGGCTCCTTGCAAATATTTCCATTGTATTAATCCAGGCGGGGTTGTGTTGTTTTGAAAATAAATCCTGGATTTTTTTGGAAATATCAAACACTACGCCGTCTTATTCAATGCTTGACATGCAAGACTCACAGAAAATTTATTCCAAGAAAACTTTTGAATAAAATTTGCCGGACAAAGTTATGTAAAGCTTATTTAATATACCGTTGAATGTATACTGGAGAATCATAGTATTTGTGGTTTTGGTTTTGAAGATTTATTTATTTTGCTTATAACTATTCTGATGACAAGTGAGTTATGAAAGAATAGCAATAATTAAATGAAAACTTAAAAGCTTAGGAACCGCGCTTATAATCTGAAATTTCACGATTTGATAGGATGTAATGTAACAATGATCTATCACTTTGCTTATATTATCGAATCGCATGGATCAAAAATATTTACTTGATTCATAGCAATGAAATAATTAAAATATTAATTGGCATGATTAGCGTCATTATGTTTCCAAGCATAATACAATTGATTGACGACGGCTTGTCACGATATTTTGTATGATGGCGTCTTATGGGTTAATTATATTATTTATTTGATATATTGTGTGCCCCATCCGGCCGATCACTAAATTCATGTACCAATTAAAATCCTTTTATACGTTTTTTTTATTCAAAATATAACTCTTTTAAAAAGTTTAATTTTTCATCCTTGAGGCTTTATTGCAGATTACGCTTGAATATTTAAAGTAAAATTGCTTGTAGTGATTTTGATAAAGTTAAATTTGTTTTTATTTAAGTGAATATTATTCAAAGGATTGAAAAGTTTAGCAGACTTGATGAACTGTGTCGTAACTTAGTAATTATGTTTTCTCAGCTTGCTAGTTTTTCAGATTATCCATCGAACGTTTCTCGGCGAAATTTTTGCTAGCTTGAATAATTTATTAAGTTATTTAACGCTCAAAGTTTTCTGCTGTCATAATCGTTCGCTTTCGTTGTATTAGTCTTAAAATGCTGTCACACTCAATCCTGTCCTGTAAACACAGTTTAAATATAAATGTACATCGAGGAGCTAGAAAAAAGATATTATTGAAAAAGTTACGGGAATGTGTGGGTTTCTCAATATTGACGGATCAACCTTTTGAAATAATGTACTCGGTCAATGTGAACTATATTTTGTTTGACTATTTAATTAGAACTACGTCTAAAATGGTCCACAAATAACTAATTGCATGTTCGTAGCAATATTGAGCAGGGAAGAAAGTGATTTAGATATTGTATATATTTGTGCATGTATTTGTAAAAAAATAATGCCTCAATAGAATAACGAACTAATAACGTCTAGCACAGTGGTTCTCACGGAAAATGGCACCGTGGCCGCATCGTATACATAAGCGGCCTTTTGGAAATGTCTGGTGGCCGCACCAAATTTTTATTTGTATTTTGTTGTGTTTGCGGTATTTCAAATGGACATATACATGTTTTTCAATTTACTATTGGTATTAATTGCATACAAAATATTTCATTTTTGAGTCTTTGTTGACAAATTAACTAGTTAAACCACTTTTTTTTAAAATATCAATTATGTCTATAAAGCTGTTGGTGGCCGCAGCCAAATCCTCTGGTCTAGCAGCAGCATTACAAAGTTACCATTCGACAATGGATGAAAAGTTTTTTTCCTATTCTCTTACTTTCACTACGTATATTCCGACATTTTTTTTTTTCATAAATCTTAATAAGGTTAGTAGAAGATTCAACTATTGGTAGGTATTTAAATTTCACATTGGCATTTGCTTGTTGCAGAAATACTAAGAGTCGTCTCTCAATTGGGAAGGTCAGCCTTCACTATGTTACTTATTGTCGTAAATTATTCATCTTTTATGAGTTAAAAATGATAAAAAAATCGTTTGTTCTGATTAGGGATTTCTAAAACGCATTCTCGGTATAATAGCATATCTTTCGAGATATCGATTTTGAAATTGCATTTGTTATGTTCTGAGTTCAGTTACGCGTTCTGTCCGATTCGCAATTACAGTTTTCATTAAACTTTTCAAATATTTTGATATTTTATACCATGTTATATTGAATAATTTATTATATTCAATTTTCGACCCGTATACTAAACCCCAATTGAATCTAAATTCCGGTAATGATATATTCGTCCAGTATTGCGTATAGTATTGCGTATCCCTAGTTGACAAACACGCCTTCCTTTTGGAACTATCAAGGTTATCTGAAACAAAATCCGGCCAATTTATAATGCATTAGGATTTATTATCGGTGTCGTTATCAATCCATTAGCTGACAAATTTCTTCCATTACCCGAGAATTCGTCCTACATTATAACGCGACACATCGCTTATTGTTTCCAATCGTAGTTTTTTGGATAAATTGATTACATAACGACAATTTCAAATCGTGGTTGACTTTGATGGGTAATTCATCTTAAGAACTCATGGAGTCGTGGATTACTTTTGAACTTTTCATCAATACCTATCGAGTATTTTTATACATTTTGTTTTGATTCTTTATTATATACTTATGACTGGCGAGGAAGTTTCAGATTGTATGAATTTTGAAGATACGTGATAATCATTATCATTATATCAAATTGTGGAATGTGTTACTAAGAAATGTCATTAATTTTTCTAAGTAGTGTAATAGACTTTACTTACCACTCTATACCACTTTTGAGGAGCTCACCGTCAATTCTTGGTAGAAAGGTTTTTAAATTTAACGCAAATTACAACACCGTGCACTATGCGCGGATATCAAAGAAATTGAGACGGAGAGAACAAGCGTGCATTTTGAATGGAACGTTAACAGCTGACACGGCTTGAAATTTTCACACTTGAATGTATTAAACGGGCCCAAACTAGTCAAGTAAGTTGTGGTCCTTGGAGGGAAAACAAATACCGCATCAGACATGCATTGCGGCAGTAAACCGCTCAGGTGGCGTAACTGTTACGTTTAAAATGTACATATCCTTATTTTCTTTTCCTTTTTCAAACGAGAGGACTCCGACATAATACGAGATGGGCGAGTCAGACATATTTTACGATCCGTCCGCTGGCGGTACTACTTTTTGGAATTAAATTCTCCGCTCTCCTTACTTCTGCTTTTTGGCGAATTGAACATCCCGCATGTATACACGTGTAATGTCGGTTTGTTTCGTACTTTATTCCGCATTAATTTGGTCGAATTTATTCCATTGTAGCAAGATTTTATTTCAGCTTGACTTGACAAGAAAAATTATTCTTAAAGATTATCGATATTTTACTGTTCTACGATTCCCTAAATAAATTATAAAATACGGCTTACATTTTCTTATTGATTAAAAATGCTCGTTAGCGAACACAAACCATCTAGTCACTTTTTATTTATGAAATGAACTAGTCAATAACTACAAGGAAATCGAATTTTATTTTAACGTTATTAAACAGTTGATATTATATCACGGTAAGAATAACAGACGCCGACAAAAACAGTCGATAGAAATAAAAAAGAACCATTCATCCAAAAAACAAAAATAAAACAAATGTCAATCGGACTGTTTTTTCGTAATAATTCAATAAATTTATGTACATTTTGGCTTTATGTTTCTTCTCTATTCTACTGTATTAATTTTCTAGGAACACGATATAGTATTACCTGCATTAAAATGAATTCTTAGAATGATGTTGAACAAAATATGCAAATTCGCCCGTAAGGAATACTCTATAAGAATATTTTGTATGTTTGTTTTTTTCATTAAAAATCTATTTTCTGTGGTGGCATGAAATAAAAATATTTTCTAAATTGAATATTTATATACTTTTTTGTGAATATAAATATTTCACATTTTTAGCATGTTATTTGTTTACGCAACCGTAGCCAGTTGTTGTTTTTAATACAAAACATTTTAAAAGCTTTTCTGAATAATATATCACTTCCGATTTAGCCGCAAACCTTTTTTTTAAAGTGCTACCAGTGGTGTGCGCAAAACTTGACAGTGCCTGGAGTAATGCTATTTTATTTGTCTTAAATACCCTTGATTGGCTACATTTTTTTAACGGAAAGGGTTCCAATATTTGATACTCTCGAATTCTGCTGATTTTTATTTTTTGAAGTATTAGATTTCCTGCAACCAAAATTGCCTCGCTATAAAGTCCTATCGCTCGTTAAAACAATAATCACAACTTTGTCATAGTCTTTAGATTGAAAATTGGTTGTCTATTTCTATGCTATACTTTGTTAAATGGTTGTAGTCATATAAAAAAAATGTATTTTGCCTCTATATCTTGAACGCTACTGTCACCATCGTACGCTTTGTTCGATAGGCTGCGATTAATTAACTTGTTTTTTAATATCAATTCCCTACCCAGTCTACGCCATCCGATATTTATAAGATTGAGAAAGAGTGTGTGATATAATTATTTAAAAGCTTTGTTTATATAATGTAGAGTTATCGAACTAATAGTTTTATTTTCCTTTTTCAACAGCCACTAAAGACGAACCCGAGAGTGACCACCACAATTCACATCACCGACATTTCCACGCGGCATCACACCGATGCGACGGAAAGCTCCCATACAATGGATATTCCGAAGAGTTCCTCGATAGGCTGGAGCCAAATGGAAACATTCCTGCTGACAAGGACCACAGATACGGTAAGATTTGTTTTAAATAACCAAAATAATACTGAAAGTTCGCGAATATCTCACCATTTGACCACAAGATTCGTCTTGCTTAGCACAAAAATATAATCTTTCTTCTCAGTCGTCAAAAAAAGTTCTTCACATTTTACTGCATATGTAGAGACTTCCTAACACATAGTTTTTCGCTAAATTCGAGTGCTCTCAGTGAATGTCGACTTGTTGCTGGTTTGGGATATGATTCTGTAATTCGCAACCCAATATTTGCTTCAATATTTCTACATACTATATAATTATATTATGTAGCAACACGGATTAGCTTTATATGCCGGAGTCCTATGAGGTTAAGCTTACTCATCACATTAATTACAAAGCAAATGTACATATTACGAAGAGTTATGCCAAATTATATAATACGGTAAGAAAAATAACAATGTATTTTAGTTCTACATAAATTTTATATATTTGTTGATAGCTATTTCGGCTTACGCCTTCGTCAGAACTATGTTTTAAAACGTGTATTAGAGATAGCTTATATACCTATGCTAGACAGGGTGCCCCGTACATCCCCTCTTTCTTTTTAAACCATACCAACCATGGAAGAATTTAAATAAGTTTAATTTATTGGTCTAAAGTAATGGTGCGAAATATAATCTGGGTATTTTTGGGTTATTTTTATCGTGTGAAACCACCTAAAATCTGCAAAGTCTTAAGTGCATCTATTTTAATTTTTAAATTGTTTTTAGTTTATTGCATAATAAAGGGTTTAGAAGAGGTGAAGCATTACAATAAATCTGGTCGTTAATTCTTAAAAATACCCAGATTATATTTCGAACCATTACTTTAGACAAATAAATTAAACTTATTTAAATTCTTCCATGGTTGTTAGGGTTTAAAAAGAAAGAGAGGATGTACGGGGCACCCTGTCTAGCATAGGTATATAAGCTATCTCTAATACACGCTTTAAAACATAGTTCTGACGAAGGCGTAAGCCGAAATAGCTATCAACAAATATATAAAATTTATGTAGAACTAAAATACATTGTTATTTTTCTTACCGTATTATAATGGAGTTCTACCAAGTAAATGCCTACTCAATCAATAAATTAATAATTATATAATATTATCTTAGGTACGCCTTTTAAATGTGAGTATTTTTCTGTCCCATGCGAAATCAAAATATAACAACACAAATGAATAGTCTCGAATTCATATGAATCAAACTGGTAAAAATCACTTATTTGAATTGTCCGGGATATCAAATAAATGTGTTTTATTTATTTAAAATAATGTCTTTCCACCTATAAGTGATAGTTTACATCTTAAAAGTTGATTCTATAAATGGCTTCTTGCTAAAGAGTTCCAAGTTTGCACTGATGTATTTTATTATTGCAATTTGTGATTAATTCGTCTGTAAATATTGATCTGGTTACTTCGCTATTTCATTAAATTTGTAGCGTAGCAAAATGCGGTACATACCGGCTCGAAAACTTATGAGGAATTGGAACCGAGCTTAAGGGTTAATTATTCACATTTCACTCACCTATCTTGGCGCTGTACTGCGGTTTATTAATACCAACGTGTTTCCACCTTTAACAAAGGTATGACGCGAGGCCCAGAACACTATTCCAGAACAGTGGCAGACCAAAGAACGCCGAACTCAACTGATATATATTTAATTACCTTCTTTGAAATGTACCGTATAAAAATTGTGCCTGGGGGCGGTATACATAATTACAAGCTTTGTTATTTTAGAGTGCACAGTTCATCGATCAGGTTTTTTGTCAATATATTATTTCAAAAAATTTGAACTGTTCAAAATTTGTATACTTCACTTACGATCCAGGTTTCGCTTTTCGGCTTCTTCAGACATTCGTGTACACAGAAATGTACTCGAAAAAAAGAATGTCGTAATATTATTCCCACTTAGTATATGAATTATATTTATGATGTTAATCTGAATTATTTTGAAATATGTAATAATTAAAAATAATCGTAGTTATAACATGCTACAGATTTTGATATTATTTCCCCCAATTTTAATTATTCGACATTGACATCAAATCAGTTTTCAAAGAAATTCAAATCAAATCGACATCTTTAATTTAGTTTCTAGACGGTTAATTTGTCTACCACTTATATACTACATAGCATAATCTAATAATGAAATTCTACTTCACTGGCCGTTACCGAGATTGTGAAATCTACTAACCCACGGGAAATAAAGTAATTCAAGATGTAAGCAAGCATACCTGGTGCAGACGTCTCAACCATGCAAATAATTTCAGAGTAAAGGCACTCGACACACTTAGCAAGGAATGGTTTGACTGAACTTTCGCCTTTATATAATAATGTGAATTAAGATTGTACCGGCGATGTTAAGTGAAGTTACTTGAGTGGTAATTTTTTCGAGATTTTTCAAAGCCAGGGATGTAAAGCTCTGTTAAGGCGAGTCTTTGTTGTAAAATATGTATTTGTACTTTCACTATAGATACTGTTATTTTTTTATGGATGCCTTGATGTATTTTCATAAATGCTTTCCACTATTAAGGAATACAATGAATATTGCCGTGACCGAGTGGTAACACACTTGTTGTTAACCCCCAATCAAAGACTTCCATACAAAATTCTTGGCTTTTTAAAAGTTGTGAGCTTATTCACCTATGTAAGTCCGACGGAGTGGGAACAGAAATAATCATCGCTATATCGCTTAATATTATTGGAAGTCAAGATGATATTGTTTTTTTTTGTTTTCAAATATTGGTTCAAAAAAAAAAAATCTCGATTACTCTTGCCCTTGGTCTAATATTGATTATGTTTTTAGTAATATTGTATGTTTGTCCTTTACTAATTTTTGTATTTTTCTTGCTAAGCTACCTACCATACAGAAATCATTATTTCACAAGCCGCACAAAATTTCCAAATTGTTTCACTATCCATATTTAACAAAGACAGTACTTTTTTTTATAAACGTTGCCATTAGCTTATTTTATGAACTACTTATTTTTAGTTTTCGTCTTGAATTTTTAATCTGTCACCGCGTTTGACCAATCTAGAAGAAATTTTGTAAATTATGGAAATACACGTGCATATTTTATTAGGGAAGCTTTAGTTTGGTTTAGTTTATCGCGAGCACTTTCAACTGATAAACTGTATTTAATTTTCAAATTATCATCGACGTAAACAATATGAATAAATTGTGTTCGTACTTAAATAAGTGTTTTATTTGTTTGTCAGTACCATAACTATAACGATATGACTATCATAATGTAGTTCCACATTTCATTTATGTATATCACCGCGAAGCGCCACTTTATCACTACTATGCCACCATTGGAGCAAAATAAAGACTCGGTACGTATATTTTACCACAAACATAAACTGTGTTTTGGTAAAATCTAACAGACTTACATTTTAGATAGTAAATAATATTATATACAAACCATACGTTCAAGTACAAGGGACCTGAATCTAATAAATAAAATTTCCACCGTTTTCATTAAATATATTAATAATGGGTTTATGAATTTTTAGTGAGATAAACATGTTGTATGAGCATAACAATTGTAGAAGTTATACAATGCGGCGGCTAGTATAAACATTTCCCATTATGCACAAAGTGCCTAATAATATATTGTATTGACGAAATTTGTAAGTAACGCATTAGCAAGTTTGTTTATATGCTTGCCTACAATGAAAGCGAAATCTCTCGGCCTTTAAAATAATTACAGCTTCTAATCTAATGTTGAATACGTTTAAATGTGCAGTGAAAAAAAGTCTGAGTCATTTAAATATTCCTATCAACTTAATCACGTATAATACAGATTTTTTTACCAGAAGGCAAAACAACTGTTAATAACTGGATAACTTATTTAATTTTCATTTACAGAATTTATTTTAAATAAGTTATTTCATATTATTCAAGATAGCATGAAGGTAGAATATCATAATTTAAAAAATGACTACTTAGCAATAATGATTGTAATGACAACCTATCATAAGCATCGAGGTAAGTCGCAAGAGAAATTGAATGTCAATTTTACAGTTATTTGGAAAATTATATTTAATCTAATTTTTGAAGCTAAGAATAACATATCGTTTTTATCTTTATCCTATTAGTTGATGTTTTTTTGAAAGAAGAACACATTGATTTAATAGACATTTTCGTAATCTCAACGATTTATTCAAACGGCAAGTAAACCGACGTCACTAAAGTGCGACTTAGCGATATTACGTTGTCTAAATATTTTCAATGGCCTTGTTTGATACTATCGATCTTGAGTCTCAAATGCCACGTTGTAACGTTCAAATATTCATGTTGAAGATACCCACCCTTGCCACCGAAAGTCCTACATACCTATTTCTTTGGAGTGCAGGTGTTTGACCTCTTTGCAATTTAAAGGTTATGAGGTAGATCGAACGTTCTTTTGCGCGCACCGCCATCTACCCGCACTTTGTCATTTTCCAACGTTCGGTTCCCACGGGGTGGCCGCTGCCAGCTAATGGTATAGTACGGTAGAAATTTTGAACCTTTATCACATAAAGGTTTTTTACCGGATGGTTGTTAAAGCTTTGCTGCATACGTAATTCGAATAATCATTTCATTTTGTTTCAGCACTCAAAACCTATTAAAAAAGGATACATAATGTAGCTTGTTTATTCTTTTTAAATTCATACAGCGTAGTGGTATTTTCTGCGGCCCAAAGTTTTTTTAAAAATAGAATGGCGTTATGCTATGCATTCAACACAATTTAATTTTATTGTGAATCTATTAAATAATATTTTATAATTATTCGGCTGCAAGTGTGTGGTAAATTAATTTTATTGTATTATAACAGAAATCATTGCTCTTGTCTCAGTTACGTCGTTTATAAATACGATGTTATGCTTAAAGAGAATATCCAATGTGTGCTTTTCATTCAACTTGACCCAGTTAAATATATTACTCTAGTATCGGCTTGCAATAAACTAAATAAACCTGAAGCTTGGTATAGACTTTGACCTCATTCCAAACTTTGCACTGCATCGGCCGCTGAATATGAACTTTAACTCTTTTATCTTTTTTTCATTCTATTCGTTGCTTAAACAAAGCCGGCGTTTTCAATGAATCCCACGAGAAACGTCAGTTTTTATGACACCCGCAGAAAGTATCCGCACTGACAAAATAATTTAATGGTATCTACTTTTCAAACAAATAAAATTGCCAATTCATGAATAACGTTTTTTTGATTCAATATTGATATTCAAATTTTAGCTATCACAGTTATTTTAAATAAATAAAACCCTTTGTATATTACTACTTCTACATTTATTCTGAAAAGATGAGGCATTTTTTCGCTCTCGAATGAGTTTCATTTATTTAAAATGATCATGCGTGGACCGTGCACCTTGCAATGATAATTTATTTTAAGATCTTTACCAAATATTAAAATGCATTACTCCGCATCACTCAAATCATAAACCTCATTAATAATTAGCGAATGTGTAATCATATTGAATAATTATGGAAATAGTTAAGTTTTATGTTTAATTTATTCTAATGACGTTCTTATTTAATTTTTAAATGCTAACCGAATCAAACACCGTTTTTTAAATTGATTTGGATAACTATACGATTGTCGATAATTGTGTTGGTAAAAGTGTTTTTTATAAAAATAATAAAACATTTTTAGTACTTATTCCACATAAAATTTGACAGTTGTCAGTTGACAATGCTCGCCATGAGCGAAACCGGTCTTGGTCCAATACATTTTATGTGGAATAAGTAAGTACTAAAAATGTATTATTTTTATCATAATGCCATTCCACCAAGTATTGATAGTGAACACCTTAAAACTGTTTTTAAATATGTATTTAATTCTTAAAATTGTAGTGTGTTTTGCTTTCAATGATCCTTAACTCCTATAAAAATATAATTCCCTCGTCGACATTTTAAATTTATTTTTGACGCGTGTTTTCTTCCTGCAACGGTGCAGTCAAATTGATGCAGCTAATCATTTAAATTCCACTGCTGGTTGAGAGTCTGCGGCTGAAAGGGTCCTTCGGTTTTGAGAGGACCCTCTTGTTGTGATGAAGAATGCCACAGGGTGTAATATTTTCCGAAGCAGTCGCATTAAGGCCGTCTCTCCCTTAGCGCGTTATTTTTGTTTTTATCTCTTATTGCGGGGACATATCAATTTGATTGGATTTACGGCGCGAGAGGACTCCCGCCCGGGTCTGCACTTTATTGCCCCGTTCCCTTTTTTTTTATGACATTTGCTCTCAATGGGACTTAGCAATAATTTTCAGCTGGTCTTTTTGATTATAAAATTTCAGGGACTTTTAAAGAATTCAACACTTTTTATACAAGATTTATTATGCAGTTAAGTTCCAGCTTAATAGGAAAAACTAATAAGCTTATCCAAATATTGTATTTAATTGTCCTATTATATAATAGTTTGCGATGGTGACAGATGAATTTTGATTTTAAATTAAATTCTTACGTTATTATATATGTATATACATAATTACATTTACATATATTTATATAGATATAGTGAGTTGCCAAAAACTAACTGTACATTTTCCATAGCAAAGAAAAACAAAACAATATTGTCTCATTTAGTTGATTACCATTAACCATCCATAAGGCAATTTTATGATTAAGCGCCAACAAAAACTACCTTTCACTTCCTATATTAAATTATTTAAACGTAAAATCGTTCCGATCGAATCAACTAGCGAAAGCTTTATGTATGTCATTCTAATTGAATTAACCAAAGTATGCATATTCAACACCATATGCCGCACATAAACCTCTGCCGGCAATATTATGTATGTGTTGTTTGCCTAATCAATTTTATGGTTTTCGATTAATTAAACCCTCCCACTGCCGCGCTGGCGGCAAACACACGAAGCAAAATCGTAGCTACCACTAATTTGAAACGGGAAGACACCAAACCAACTCAATCCGTACAAGTAAATCCAACGCTCTTGTCTCGCGATATATGTATAAATTGGTCCCCATTCCGAATGCTTCCAGGAAATATATCTTCGAATTTAACATCGTTGTATTTTGATTTCATTGATTTTGAAATAACAATCTGCCTCACTGGTTACATTAATCACACAGTCGATTTAATGCGATCATTTGATACCGACATTTTATCAGTGATTTGGGCAATTCAAATATTGTATAATTAATCCATGATGAATTCAGATATGAAAAAGAATTTTTAAAAACTGATGATAAGGCACATATTAAAATAATTTAAGCTATAAAACTTTTTTTGTACTGATTGTATTATTTGTTGATTAGACCGCCAGAGAAAAATCTTCAAGTTATGTTATATTAAACTTTGTAACAAGGAAATCAAATTATTAAAAAAATAAAAATAAAATCGCTTTAAAATTTTCAAAAGCAATTGCTTGGAATCATAATCGCTGGAATGTAGATAAAACGAGTTATGTTCATGCTGGTAACACTATTTTTTTTACTAGACTTCTTCTTTTTCTATTTTGATAATAGCTGAAAATAGATCATAATTTAAAAAAAGGGCATTAATTTTCTTGATCGCTTTAAAAAGCACTCCATAAAAACGTCACCGATAACATATCTTCGATTCGCAATGCGCTCAATATGACGTCGTAGATCCTTCGTAGCGGCGCTACGCAAGTTCTTCAGAAGGGTGGAAAATCGCATTGATGACAAGGGAGTCTGCACAATCGCAGGCTTACACTTAAAATAATTTCGTAGCCCTTTCAGTCAATGGGTGCCTTTACAAATGCGGCGCTTTCAGGTGTTATTCAAGCGAAAGTATTTACCTCGTTTTATATTTCCCATATATATATTTATTTTACGTTTTACTGCAATTTCGAAAATGTCATAAAAACATGAGCAATGAAGAAAAAAAATAATTTACTAGTCTATTGAGAAAACATATCCAGATATTAATACATATTTAAAACAGGAACGCATTGACTTTTATTATGATTAAAATGCTATTTTATATTCTTCGATGTTTCAAAATGTAAGTAACCCGTAGTTCGATTATTTTTTAAGCTGAACTTTATTTGTGTGTAAGGACAATGAAATCAAATTTATTTTTCACGCATAATTTATGATAGCGTTTAATTTATGTTTTTATATGGACACTCTGTTTATTTGAATCGATGCGATTTACCCCTCCAAGTGGATTAATTAGACCGATCGATTCATCCTTATGCCATTCTCGTTGAAATAATTCTTCCCGCTGTTGGGGTACTTTATTTGGATTTATTTTCACTTGTATGAAACGATTGCAATAAAATCCCCGAAAAGTGTTCAATATGTGTTCCGCGTCATTAGTGTTAATCGCTGGCAGAAACAACTACCCCATATTCGCTGTACGAAATTTATCGGCCCCTGATCTCTTCGCTAGAAATGCCAAAGTAGCGTACCAAAGCAGGATTATCCATTTTTTTTTTGTCTTGTTTTTATTTATTTCTCAAAGAAATAACCTCACATTCAGAAGGATTGTTTCATATGACTTTCATAACCGAGTAATTACATTTTTTATTTAAATATACAACGTATTTTTACATTGCTTTTATTTTAATTTTTGATAGTTTTATAATCGATTGTCGCTTAATTGGAGGCATTTCTTTGTCAGTAATGTAATTTATTCAGACCTTTTAAAAAGTGAAAACATCTTATGTTGTGTACAGATATTATGAATAATTAAAAAGAATACTAGACAAAACGAAAAAATGCGTTAAGAAATCCGAAGTATTTCAGATGTTAATTTAGCGCTTTGCTATTTATATCGTCGTGATAATGTTAAACAAATTGTATCGTACTGCTTCAATATATATTCTAAAAAGATCAGGATGGGTTTCGCGTTTCGCGAGCATTGACATTATCATCAGCAAAACCGGTCCTGAAATTTATCAGAATATACGTGGAAGCAGTACCATGAAATGTGTCTTATTTATTTAAAATAATGCATTTCAACCAGGGCGTTGTGGAGTCGTTAAAAAAAACACGACTCCCACTAAAAGTCAAGTATTTTTTTCCTACTTTTCCTATTTATGGTATTTAATTAAAGATCAACCAACCAATTCGACCAATCCGACCAATAGCCAAATTTTCACATTATAAATGTTATATACATAAATAAAAAGTTCAAACTTTTCCCCGCTTTCCATCAAGAAGTGATAGTTGACACCTCAAAAATGATTCACGATAATATGACCATGCACTATTGAAGAAAAAACTGTAATTATTTTCACAGCTATCATAGCTAGTGCGACGCCACTGTAACGCGGTAATCGCCTTCAAGTCAACGCTGTTTATTCACATTTAACGCGAGGGGACTTGCACTCAAATCCACTTTTCCTGCCTTCATTTATTTTACCGCATAGCATCATCCCTGTCACAGTTGTTTTGTGCATAGGTTTAACGACATGCGAACACTCACTGCCACTGAATAACGAACACCCGCGGCCAATGCCGTTATCGACATCGAACGGGCTTCAAATTAAATTCCATAACGAAAAACACGATATGATTTTTTATCATCTGTATGGCTAGCAAATATTTCGGCTTTTTAAATTGCTACGTATATCGTTACACAGATTGCATTCACCCAACCAATAAATGCTTAATGTTACATAGATTTATGCGACAAATTACGCAGATAGAAATCTTATTGATAAACTATTTACGTTTTACCCACCGCCACTACGATGCAATGCTCGCAATGATTGAAACTGCCCCTGATCACTTGATAAAATCGTGCAGTTAGTCCTTTAAATCGAGTTTTAACTTTATACATATAATGGCTTTCCACCAAAAATTGACAGCTTTTTTTTGTCGAAATTTAATTTTCGAAGAAACATCTGAAGACTTGGTCGCATGCACTAAAGTGTATGGAAATTTATCCAGGATGTAGTAATGGAAGAGATTTTTTGAATTATGATTTAAACTCGCTTTTCATGTGACGTCGTGAATGTTGCTTGCAATTTTCCCTATATGTAACAAAGTTGGCATATCCGACGCATCATTCGTAGTGGATTCGTTAAGGACCACAAATAATATCGCATTTTCATTTTGAACTATCTAATTACCAAGCTAGAAGACAAAATGGCAGCTTAAGATGTGGCTGATGTATAAATCCTTAATGCCGCTTTTATCACCGTGAAACTATCGATCCACTTCACAATATATATTTAACGTCATAGCTAAATTCGGATATTTGTTTCATTTTATTTGTGAAATGCTGCTAATAAATAGCGGATGTTAAATATGTTGAGTATGAAAATACAAGTATCTTGAACGGCCAGTTGTAAAATCACCACCCTATAGTAAACATATGAGAGCGTTGCGTTGGTGACCTAGTATCTCAGAATTGAGAAGTGCACAAGCACTTCTCAATAAGACTTCAGATCAGCTTCTTGGGACGGGACTGCTACCTTGATTGCTATTCTAGGGAAGAAGCATAGATGTATTGATTGAAGTGGCGTTTACTTGGGAGAACTCCATTATAATACGGTGAAAAAAAGAAGCATATATACTAAAAGATACGTAAAGAGACACCCGTCGGGAAAGTATAATAATACATAAACTGCCATTTTAAAATTGCTGGAAAATTCATTACTTACAACAACGCCTAATAGTTCTCGTTTTTTTACTGTTGCTTAAATAACCGCCTACATGAGTATTTTAACTTGTCCGCTGAGCAAACCCCTATTCAATCAATTAACTATTAATTATTTTTTGAAAAATTATCATCTGTAAAGAAAATGTATCCAGGATCAATCAAATGGAATTCGGGGAAAATATTTTTATATACTAAATGATTGGCTGGCACACAAATACGATTTTCGACGAGGCGGTTATTAATCAAAGGGAATGCTATAATAAAGAATTTATTAAGTCAACACAATTCAACCAATATTTTTGAAAGAAAATTATTTATTTTGAAGATTTAATGATAACTAGCTGTCGGCTCAGTATTTATTTGTAATGAATACTTTTTCTTTTTATATAGAAAGATTTTATTTGTATTCTTTGAAAATTTCATCTGATCTCTGATTCGAAAATAAAAACAGTCGAATGGAAAAATATGCCAAATAAAATCACCGTGAAAAGCTTTTCTTTTATGTTTTCATCGATAGTAAAAAAAGTTGAGACGTATTTTTCTCTCAGAAATCGCATTTAGATTTATTTGTGAGCTTGAACCAAATCTTTAATTTGATTTTTACCTTTCATGTTTTTATTTCGACGTCTGTAAATGATTTTTTTCAACTTGTTGAAAAACACTGCTTGGCATGTAATAACACGCCAGGACCTATATATATATGTTTTCGTTTGTCATTATTTTGGTACTATTGGCAACAGAATGCTTTATTAAGCGTCGGGAAGCCTAGATATGTTATATTTCAAAATTGTCATAGAATTCTTTATGAGAAAATTATTTTCAGTGTAGGTTTATTTACTCCAATTACTCGTCATCTCAACTACTCGAGTATCGAGTAGTAAAATTGAAAAATACTCGAGTACTCGAGTATACTCGAGTAGTTTCAGATGTACCAAAATATATACTATTAATTCACATTTTTGGAAATAAATAGGGGATAAATAAATAAAAAAGCTTATTTAATTTCATTGATACATTTAATTCATTTTACTAAACACATATTTTAAAAATAACAAAGAATTAAATGTTTCAAATTTAAGATTTGTTCTAATTTTAGTTTTAATTATTCCCGCAGTTGAAAAAACTCTCTCGGTAGCTGTGGACGTTGGTTTTATCGTTAGCAATGAATTGAATAGTGTATCTAATTTATATGTCCGCTGCTTAAAAGAATCTAACTTTTTTAAATCTTCTTTTAAATTTTGACTACAAGAATGTTTAATGAATTTAGTTTTCGGTTTATGAGATATCGATGAAATGGCATTTTTCAACTCTTGTTGAATAGGATCTTTATCTTTAAAATATACATATAATAGGGCATATAGAGAACTGAAAATTTGGCTATTTGTAAAAAAAATAGTTGAGCATGTGTAGAAAAAATAAAAATAAATATTTTTCATGTCTTCTTTGTGTAATCAATCATAATTCGAAAGCCACGTCGATTTTACCACAGAAAAATACAATAGGTAACTATTTACTTCGGAGATATAAGTGAATATTTACTTAAATACAATAGCTCAATAATGCACGCATGGTGGGAAGGAAGAAGGCGAAAGACAATTAAGAGATAAATTTCATTAGCAGAATAATTCAACAACTGACATATTGTATGGGATGGTAGACGTAAGAAGCCAAATAATAATTACTTACGTCTTCGTATACCAAGTGCGATATTCGCTCCCCTGAAAGCTCAATTAGCAAAACGCGCTAAGTGGGAGATACAATAAATTAAAAAAAAACATGAGAAAGTTCTACAAACGAAACAATGTTCTCGCGATGAACTTAACCTCATTTTTACATGTAAAATGACGAGGAAAGAAAAATTATTGCTATAAAATATCGGAAACAAAAGCTTCTTTATTAGACTTTGTTTTTCTTTCTGTTTGACAACGAAGTGTAACACGTGTTTATATTTAATCTATATAGCGGAAGTATAAGTTTCAATAAAAATGACGTTTTAAATCATCTTACAAAAAAGATTATTATTTAGATTATTATTATTTTTTATACTTATTATTTAGGGGGAGATAGAAATATACAAACAGTAATGTGTGAGTAGCAACCACTGCATTTTAGCCGAGCGAAACAGTCGTAAAAATGTTATGAGTTAGACAGAGAGTGCAATACATACAATATTCGATTGAGATCGCGGTACAACAGCGGAAGTACACGTGCACATTGTTCTTACATGCTACAAACTTTTAAAAAACTTATTCCGTTATCTAACTTTGCCAAGTTTTTAACTGTCATAACATTGTTTATTTGTGATTCGGAAAATTTTCACAATGGCCAGACAATATCTGACACAGGAAGAAATGAATAAAATTGCTGAAGAGTTTAGTGATAGTGATACTGATTCCGATAAAGATTTTGAGAACATTGCGGGTATTTCGGATGCCCAAGATATGGAAGATGATGAATGTTGTGGTCACCATATTTTTTAAGGAATACCTACTAATAATATAACAAATTTTAATCATGATACGGCGCCATTCATTGAAATGTGTTAAAAAATATTTTCATTGAATATGATGAAACTGCGTCAGTTAAATATAATTTCTTGGAATGTTCACAAATTCACAGAATGAATATAATCTAGTTAGTATTTTAGTAAAATCCCGATATTTTGTTATTTCTTATAATTAAAAATATGTTTACATTAAGAGTTTGTGTTTTTATTGCAAATGTTCAAGCACATTTGTGTGACAGATTTGTAATGTGTTTTTATGGTAATAAATTTGTTCATTCAGAGAACGAATTTACACGGCTGTGCTTTTATTTTGACACCATTTCTCCATCCTTTTCCCTTCCGCCAGGCCCCCTCGCCCCTTCGCCAGTTTCGTCGACCGTCAAACAACACGCGACGATCACGCTTTGTAAAGTTTCAAACGTCTTCGAGACACATTCTAGGTTTCTTACGCCTATGTATATATTTTTTGTAAATAAAATTTGGATAGAGATGTTTTAAAGCTAGGATCGAGTATTTACTCGAGTATTATTCAATATACCCGAGTATCGAGCACTTGAAAAAATATTTCGTAGTGAGTATTCAAGTGGTACGCATTTTGCCAGCGCACGTTCGACACTGTCCACTGAACGTTTATAGCGCATCAAGAAGCTTTCTTGGTATTACATTCTGGGAGGAATTCCACTCGCATATACATACGATGAGTTGTGATGAGATAATTGATTCAATCTTTACATGCACTTGCACATTTTGAACGTACAAGCTGCTCCGTTCATTGCTTCGTTATTAAACTCCATTTATACTTTTTTGAGACAGTTTGAATTCTTAAAAAACGTACTACACTGAGCTCATTTATTCTTCCTTGATTTCAGGTCAAACATGCCCAATAAATTATTTTGTCATATACGTATCTAGAATCAATGGTTGCAGTGTTGTCTTTCAGTCCATTTGAAACGCCGCCTTTGATTACAGTTCTGTCGTGATTTCATTAAAAATATGTATATATTTTTAGTATGATCTCATGGGACAAATATTAACTATTTAACATCCATATTAACACTACACAGGAAAATCATTTACTGTATTTTATTATGGTCACTATCGGTTCTGATCTTTTATGACACAATTGGGACATAAATGGTACGCACTGAGATTTACTTCTTTCACCTCTTCCCAATAAGAGCTGACAGTAGTTGACATCACCATCTGTGCAATGAAAGCAGTATAAAAATATGTATATATTATATTGATTCGGTTATGTTTTAAAATAATGATTGGGAAAAAGAACGATGAAGTGTTATTACCAAAATCAATTTTTATGTATGCAGTTTTACAATTAGTTTGTCTCAGATCTGTAGCATATTATGTTTTTAAATGCGTGATATTACACAGTGCCAAACGATTTCTACAACTCAATCAATTGCATCAGTATTCCGTACGCCGCGCCACCTACCAGGCCAACATACATTCGAAGAGATTTCCCGCCGTCACGCGGGCGCAATGTTTCGCAGCGCAGTTTTCACACGAGGCTCTAGCGTAGTCGCCCGCGGCCCTCGCCCACTCGGGGCGCCCTGTTTCCTCCCGATCGGGGTTGATTTATTGGAATCCGCATTTCGACGGCAAGGTCTACTATTGACATTGGACTCGCGTCACCCTTCGGCGAATTTGCTGTCAGCGTCTTCTGGTCTTTTCTTTTATTCCTCGGGCGGGGGATGGATGCCAAGGGATGTTCAATCACCATGAAAAGGTACACTCGTGGGTGACTTGAAGTATTCGATCCTCTAGTGATTGATTCATATACCAGTATCAATACGTATTGGACGTCAAGAGTTCAGGCATATATTTCAATGAAAGAAAGGCTTGGATTTTTTTCAATTCCTATTGCATGACCCGGCCCCCACATGACTACATGTGCTTTGAATGAAAAAAAAATGGGTTTTTTTAAGCTGATATTTATATGTAATTTGATCGACCTAAATTTTGGACATGTAAGGAACAGTACCAAGTATTTATTAAAATGAAGAAATACAATTTTTGCGTGTGTGGTGCATGTGTTATCTCGATATGAAACAGTTTTGATTTTACGGGCCATTTCAACAAACGGTGTTGACTGAGAGCTGATCGTATTGGATCTTTTTTAAGATAAAAAAGGGTGAGAAATAGACTGTTAGATTGTTAGTGAATGAGTGAGAACATCACCTACATTTAGGCCCATAGTTTAGAGTCAACTCCAAAAATTGATTAACCACGACGAATAAATGTGTCGCCAATCAGTGAAATAAAGTTCTAATTCGCCCAACCGATTTGAATGAAAGCCTTATTTGAATTTATCTAAGTAAATTGATACATTGAATATTTGTTGACTAAAGGACAATACCGAATTCTGAAAACCTTAATAAACATGTGCACAACTGAAGTTTGTAAGGCGTAACACATTTTATCTTAAATAATATATTTTTCTAAAAGTTTGTGTACTGTGTATTCATTAAATAAAACCGAGCAATGTTCAAAATACCTGGCATTAATTCACATACAAATTTTAACATTTATGTTTTTATGTGTAATCCCGTGCCTCAAAATATTATATATAATATGTAGGTACTCAATTATCACATTATGTGTACGATGCTTCTTCGTTCTCCTGGGACCCTTCGTATAAAAACTTCTAAAACCGTTTTGCCTGGGGCTGATGAAAATTCACGAAGATAACAATTTATTCTGGCTGATTAAAATCCTATCCTCGTTTCCGCCTAAATTAAACATTCCCTTTTAACTTAATATTCAAAGGCAAAAATAATCTCTTTTCAGAGACTGTCGCATAATGTTGTTAATCAAAAAAGATAAACAACTAGTGCTCGACCCAATATGTATAAACAAAATATATTGCACTGTTTGTTGTGTTTGTGATTATGTTGTGACGCAACATGAGTTTGTTACCGAGGTAAAACATTTCAGGAAGGCTTAAGTCGAAATAGCTATCAACAAATATGTAAAATAATTTATGTAGAACTAAAATACATTGTTATTTTTCTTACCGTATTAGAATGGAGTTCTACCAAGTAAATGCCTACTCAATCAATACATCAGTAAAATTTTTTATTTATTGATATATATACCCTCAAAACACTCTAAAATTTGTCCGAAATGATAATACAAAAAAACAAGAAGATACAATGTGACATACATTGTATCTTATTATGGTTCTTCATCTACGTTCATAAAATATATATTTTACTGTTAGCTGTAGATCAGTGGTTCTCATGTGCGGCCACGGTGGCCCCATGTGGCCACCAGAGAACTTGGCTGCGACCACCGACAACTTCTTTGAAAATATTGATATTGAAAAAATGTGGTTTTACAAGTAAATTTGTTAACAAAGACTCTGAAAATTTCATATTTCCGACGCAATTAATACCAATAGTAAATTGACAAACATGTTAAGGTCCATTTGACATACCTCACACACACTAAACTCAATACAAAACTTTGGTGCGGCCACCAGACAATTGCTTAGGACCATTTATGTTGACGATGCGGCCACGGTGCAATTTTCCGTGAAAACCACTGCTATAGATTCTATAGAAACAAAACCGTATCTCGGGATCGCAATCCTCAATCATAGCATGTTTGATATTCTTTCCCTATTTGGTCTTATTGCCCCTTAGCCACCAAAAAATGTTCTTTTTTTATAATTGATATCAAGGTAGAAACGATACGATCTCGTAAGATTAGTGTCTTATTACATAATATGTATTTCGTATCTTTCTTTCCGTGGAGTAAGAATATCAGTATTTTTGTATGCAATCCTAAATCAACACTGTTATTGATAAGATGTACTCTATCACTGCCGGGCCGTGACCATACAAATATGGACCGAAAATCTTACAAAATGTGTGCACATGTTTTGGACTCGATTATGTTTACCTAATACTTACTAGTACATATATAGAATAAATAGTTTACTTGAATTTTGTCTACCCGACTTACCTCCTACCCGACCTCCCCGACCTCCTTTTAAAAAGTGGCGAAGATGTTTATTTAGTTAAAGTGTAGTCATCTTGGCATTACTCGTAATTGCTCACAAGTTTATAGCTATTTCGGCACTACGACATTCTTATTGAATAGATTTTAATTTAACATAATGAGATCTACCAAATAAACGACAAAGCAATCGAGTAATAGTACCGATTATTTAAATCTGGCGTGAAAACACGTTTCCGATAAATTAATATTCGACATATTTTCTTATTTCCACTTAGTATGAAAACTTACGACATTACTCTTCAAAATCTGGGCAACAGCAACAGGAAACAGTTGTCAATTGTAGCGTAACTTAAAAGAATGTTTAAAACACGCACTTCTCAATAAAAAGTATATCTGGTATGCTAATGTATTACGGATTTGAAATATTCGATAAAATACAACTCCCGATTTTGCTCTTATCTTAAAATTGAAATAAGATTACGTTTTAGTTTTCCATATGGCAACTTAAAACTCTTCCTTAAGAACTAAGTATTTTTTTACTACACGGAGTTGGCAACACTGCCTACAGTCGCCTTGTGCAATTCGCTCCAGGCGACTGCTTCAGCAGACTGCCGCGCTCGCACGACCGAAGGCTTGTTTACCGAGACGTCATAATGGATAGATTGCACTTTTATTGCGGAACACTATAAAAGGGAGCTTTTTTGCTATTTTTTCGGTGTCGAAAGACAGCCAAAGAAGTAAACCATTTTCATTTGAAAGCTGCAATCGTTTCTTTGGTTTTAATATTATTCTCAATACCATTTTATGTATTGACCTATTATTCATTTAAAAGCAATACGCATTTATATTTATTTTAGAATTTTTGCGATACGCACTGGGGAGTGAGAATTAAATCTGTGCGGCGTAAAATAGTAATCGATTGTGTTTACATTACCATGTGGCTGTTTCTAAGTATTAATTGCATTATTTACCCCATCTGTATTATCTAACGTTATTGTATTTGCAGATGTCGAATTAAAAATACTAACCATACCCACTCACAATTAGTAGCAAACCGGCTTTGAACCTTTTCTTTACGGTCCCAAATAAAACATCCGATCCGGTGCTGTGTAGTCACTACGCTTCGTGCAAAGATGTTATTTCAATAAATCAAGCGTTTTTGACAACACACACCGGATCGGATGTGTTTTTTGGGACGGTAAAGGAAAGGTTAATGGAGTATTTATATATAGCGTTGATTGAGAACTTTTGATTTTTCAGTCTCTCAACCCATATTTTAGAATATGTGGGTATATAACGATATCAGTTTTATCACTAACGACTCGGGTTTTGTCTTTCGGTATCTCCATTTCAAGTAAAAAAGGTTCACATTTAATATTGAAACTCCATCACGTACCTTGAAATAAAATCCTAAGTTATATATGTTCTCTCTGTTCCATTTTCAGGATTGGAAAAGGAAATGTGCTCATCTTGCTATTTCAGCTCTGGAAAAACCGAGACAATGGTCAAAAGAGTTGATGACCTAACGATGGCTACGTGACCTGGAACTACGGAAGCTGTATTTTTTAAAACACTTAAAGCTCCGTTGTCATAATGCTTGTGGCCTTCTTCGCTTTACCCGTCGATAACTTTTCATTCTTAGCTCTTGTGTTTTCCGATAGCAACGGAAAACGTTTAGTTAACCTTGTACACATAAAACAATGTTTACATTTTAGCTGATGGGAAAGCATATCGCCATCTTGCCGAGCATGGTGCGTTCCTACATTGTGATATTGGTGTTTCTTTGCGCCGTATAAATGAATATTTTCCAAATGCATGGCGCACATTGTTTTAATATTTTTTTAATTATGTATTTAATCCACTTTACCTGCCAAATTGACATACATACATATATGTATTATAAAACAGCAATATGAAATTTATATTTTCAAGGACTGAATTCGTTTAACAGTGATTGAGAAAAAAACAGAGTTTTATTTATCTTAGAAGTAACGTAAAAGCTAATCGGGATCCATCTTAAATAATTTAAAAGTATTCAATAATGAATATTGTTGTTAAGGAAAAAATCATTTCTGACTCTTATTTGATTATTTTGGCAGTTGAATTTGCTTATTTACCGGCTTCGACCCGAAACATTAAATTTTTTCACAATATTTAATTTATATGTTATTTTACTATTCTAATCTAAATGACTGAACTAACCCATCGACGTGATTTAATATCTTGAGATTCTGTAAAGTGGCAAGCTGCCTAAGGCATCACTGATAGATTTATTATGAAATGAATCGTTTCTATAGCCCCGTTAATCCAATTAGGGTGGGAAAAGCGAATTCTCTAAAGTCTCGACCACCGTTTATCAAGTGTGCACGTAACAACCCCATGCAGTTTAATTTATTGAAACAATTTTGGGAGTACGGGAATTTCAAGCAATATCTTGTCTTAGTTCAAAGCGTCTAGAAATCGCTCTTGCAGTATAGTTATAACTGCGAAATTACGCGAACCGCGTGGCATTTGACCAACTAGTAATTGTCAAGCTCTCATTCGATGACTCCATTAGAAGTTAAAATTTAATTCATATGCTGTTTATGACTTGGCTATGTGAAAAAGCTCGGAATTAGATACAGCTATCACTGTAAAAGAGAATATTCGTTGATTGATTAGGCATTTACTTGGTAGAACTCCATTATAATACGGTAAGAAAAATAACTATGTATTTTAATTCTACAGAAATTATTTTATATATTTGTTGATAGCTATTTCGGCGTACGCCCTCGTCCGTACTATATAGAATATTCGTATTATGGATAAAATTGTACAGTTTTGAAAACATAGCCGTTGAGGCATTCAACTGATTAGGTCGGTCAAGTCGGTGACGTGTTTGAACGTATGCATTTATAACAAAGCCACCTATTTAATTTTGAAATAATATCAATTTGACGAAATTGCTAGTTGATAAGTTGAACACTTAAAACGAATGACTGTCAAATGAAAATTGATAAACAAGAAAAAAAGTACACCTACATAGGGTAGTAAAATAGCTGTCTCATTATTTTTTTTACATAAACCTTTAATCCACCGAAAATTTGACGCAGTAAATTATATATTTTTTTAAAAAGCTCTATAATTTAAAATTTTCCATCATACTGTTCAGAAAAAGGAACTAAATGGAAACTTGTTCAACATGTTATTGCATTGTATATTTTCATTACATGTTATCTCGAATATTTATATTTATAAGTATATCCACAGTGAAAAAGGTTTTAAAGGTTTATACTTTGAATCGATTTAATTCGTTTTTTGTAAATTGGACATGCTTAATGTTTGCATACCCTTGCGGAGCGGTCCAGTCCAGTGCTTTAACGACAGTCCAACATAATGAAATAACTTCGCCAACACGCGATCCCGTTTACTTATTCATAACCCGAGTTGATTCAGAGGACAGACCCTGGCATCCCGTCTGTCCCAAACTAAATTTGCGTTTTACCCGACGACGAGTAGAGAAAATATCCACATTAATAACTGAGTGGCGCTTTAAAAAAAAACTATTATAAAATGTTCGAATGACAATAATTAAAAGATGTAGCTCATACACGATCAAGTGACATCGTTTTATCATCTTTGCAACTCATCAACAATATATCTCAAGATTTTTGGTATAAATGTGAAATCGAATACGATACATTAATTGTTTTTTCAGTATCTTATAACGATTATATCCTATATAAATATTATCAGATAATTATCGATGATTATACATTATAATAAAAATAATAATACATTTTTAGTACTTTTTCCACATAAAATTTATTGTCAACTGATAAGAAATACAATACAACAGTGATATTTATACAAAAGTTAAGTAAGGTATGACATATAAAATTTTAAAAAATATCTCCACTGCTGCAGTACTGTTTTCCTTTATCGTTATGTAATAAGTGTTAAATAGTTAATCTAAAATATTATTAGCTACGCAATATAAAAGGTTTCACGATTTTCCAATCATGGTATACGCAAGTACTTTTACGTAAAACTACCTATGCAGACTTTCTCTCGTATTCATTCTACGACCGTCCCGACTGTCGACATGTGAAGTTTGGCAGTATAACTTTTAGGTGCTTTTTTGTACATCAAAGGTTTTTTGATGTTTCAATGGATGCACATACAGAGCTTTAACGTGTCGACGTTGCGTCATACTGGATAACTGTAAAAGTTATCTATCAATTTTTGAAGTGAATTTTATATTTTGTTTAAGGTCGACAAAATGTTAAGTTGTTTGATTAATGGTAAAGTTCATTAAATCTTGCCATGTGTACCTTACCCACGACAATGTTTTAGACACTGAGTAAGGCGGCGAGTTTTTAGAAGGATTGAAACTATGTTTTTTTTTGCATTTACTACATTTTATCATTTTATTTCATATGATTATTGAATACATCATTAATATTTAACTATATTGTAGTATAAAACAGTAAGATTACTGACAGCTTTAATTTGACATTGCTTTGATTAATTATACGAAGAAGCGGACCATACGTACATATCATTACAGCTGACTACAATGTGCCGTACATTTCTTCAGTAAAATCGACACGAAAAAAATAATCTAATAGAACTGAGAAAAACAATATGTTATATATAGATTAACATTTAAATGCACAGATCTCTTCTCAGAATATGTCCACATTTCAGTCGGATACCCCTTCCAAATGGCGTCGTTACGCATTCTGTGGGAATTCCTTACCTGCCGTGTTTGTCCGTTTATTCTAGAAATGCGTGCAAAGCTCAGCTTTCGGCATTATTTATTTCATTAGTTTTGTTTTCAAATAGATACTTCAGCGTTGTTTTAATTGTTAAAGCTTTTGTCACACCACGTATATTATTTTAAAGTATTCAACAGTGGTGCATATTTAGCATTTGATGAATTGTTTCATAATGCTTCTCTGAAGAATTTGTTGATGTATACATGACCAATGAACATTATATTAACACTATTAATCAATTTGACTCTTTATGAGGTGATTAAATTTCCTGACACCTACTTCCATCATTGACTTCGTTAACCTGTTGATGATGACTATAACGGCTTACACTGCGTTTAATTTGGTTGTTAATTATTCAAATAGATTTAGTGCACCCCTTAAGCACAGATTTAAAGTGGATGCGGAGACGCTTGCAGAATTTCGTGGCCAATGTCTGGCTGAGTTATAACCTTGAAGTGGGTTCGTTCTTCGTCCTCGGCCGGGTTAATCGTGTAAGTTTAACTTTAATGTGAGTTAGTGAGGGAGCGGGCTCAAACTCTCCAAGACAAGAGTATGTTTTGTGAGATGCATACTATTCTCGAGCCGAGGTATTTTGTATATCCTTGTAAAACCTTAATTTAAAGAGGAATACTTCTATGATACGGAAAGAAAAATAACAATGTATTTTAATTCTACATAAATTATTTTTAAATATTTGTTGATAGCTATTTCGGCTTACGCCTTCGTCAGAACTATGTTTAAAACGTGTATTAGGGATAGCTTATATACCCTTTGCTAGACAGGGTGCCTCCTACATAATCTCTTTCTGTTGAAACCATACCGACGTCACATGAAAGAATTTAAATAGGTTTGATTTATTGGTCTTAAGTAATGGTGGGAAACAATAATTTGAGTATTTTTTGGGGTCGTGTGAAAGCACTTAAAATCTGCAATTTCTAAGTGCATCTATTTTAAATTGTTTTAGGTTTATTGTTTGTTAATGGTTTTAACAGAGGTGAGCTATTAATTGTGATTTGATCGTTAAGAATTTCATTGGACTGATTATACCTATTAATTTCAAGCTGTTCCAATGCATTCAGTTTGAGGCCCTTATTGCAGGAATGTAAACGAATCGGGACCGAATTCGGATTATGTGCTAATTCTATAAGGTGATTTGCATATTGTGAATCAGTTTTTCCATTGTTAAAGGATCTAACATGCTCGTTAGCTCGAATTGAAATTTTTCTACCGGTCTGTCCTACATATACTAAATCACATGTACCGCAAGTCATCTTATATATACCGCTTCTATCAAGTTTATTAATCCTGTCTTTACTATTTTTAAGATGTGTACCTAAGTTATTATTAACTTTAAATGCTACATTTACTGAATTTTTAATCTCGTGGTGAATTTTTTCACTAATACTCCCTAAGTAGTTAATTGATTTAAAGAAGCGGTTTTCTTGTATTAAGTTAGGGTAAATAAGTTTTCTAGCTAGTTTTAAACGTTTTTTATATAGTAAGTTTGTTATCACCTTTTTCTCATAGCCATTATTACGCGCAATTTGTTCTATAGTATGTAATTCGTTATAATAATCTATCTGATTCATCGGTACAGCCAGTAATCTGTGTATCATTGCATTGTATGCAGATAGTTTAATTTGCCAAGGGTGAAGTGATTTGGAATGAATAGTAGTATCACAGAAGGTTGGTTTTCTAAAGATTTTAAATTTATGTTGATTTTCTATTCTAGTGATGGTTAAATCTAGAAAGTTAATGCAGTGGTCTACCTCTATCTCTAGTGTAAATTTAATTTTTTCGTGTATCAAGTTAGCCTTGTTTAGAAATATATCTAACTGCCTATCCGTGCCTTGCCAACAAATTATAATATCATCTACATAGCGGTAGTAATACACGATATTTTTGTTATCTATTTCTAAAATTTTGTGTTCTAAATTATCCATAAAAATTTCAGCGAGCAATGGGCTTAGCGGCGATCCCATCGGTAATCCGTCGTTTTGTTGATAGTATACCGAGTTAAATAAAAAATAATTAGTCTCGGTGCACACTTGTATGAGAGAGTAAAGCTCTTCAGATTCGAAAGGATTTAGTTTTGATTTTTCTAATAAATCGTGGATTATTTCAAGACATTCTTTTACGGGAATGTTCGTAAATAGGCTCGTAACGTCTAGTGAGATTAATTTACTGTTCGTGGGCAGTTTTATTAGTTTTTAAACTATCTGCATACAATGCAATGATACACAGATTACTGGCTGTACCGATGAATCAGATAGATTATTATAACGAATTACATACTATAGAACAAATTGCGCGTAATAATGGCTATGAGAAAAAGGTGATAACAAACTTACTATATAAAAAACGTTTAAAACTAGCTAGAAAACTTATTTACCCTAACTTAATACAAGAAAACCGCTTCTTTAAATCAATTAACTACTTAGGGAGTATTAGTGAAAAAATTCACCACGAGATTAAAAATTCAGTAAATGTAGCATTTAAAGTTAATAATAACTTAGGTACACATCTTAAAAATAGTAAAGACAGGATTAATAAACTTGATAGAAGCGGTATATATAAGATGACTTGCGGTACATGTGATTTAGTATATGTAGGACAGACCGGTAGAAAAATTTCAATTCGAGCTAACGAGCATGTTAGATCCTTTAACAATGGAAAAACTGATTCACAATATGCAAATCACCTTATAGAATTAGCACATAATCCGAATTCGGTCCCGATTCGTTTACATTCCTGCAATAAGGGCCTCAAACTGAATGCATTGGAACAGCTTGAAATTAATAGGTATAATCAGTCCAATGAAATTCTTAACGATCAAATCACAATTAATAGCTCACCTCTGTTAAAACCATTAACAAACAATAAACCTAAAACAATTTAAAATAGATGCACTTAGAAATTGCAGATTTTAAGTGCTTTCACACGACCCCAAAAAATACTCAAATTATTGTTTCCCACCATTACTTAAGACCAATAAATCAAACCTATTTAAATTCTTTCATGTGACGTCGGTATGGTTTCAACAGAAAGAGATTATGTAGGAGGCACCCTGTCTAGCAAAGGGTATATAAGCTATCCCTAATACACGTTTTAAACATAGTTCTGACGAAGGCGTAAGCCGAAATAGCTATCAACAAATATTTAAAAATAATTTATGTAGAATTAAAATACATTGTTATTTTTCTTTCCGTATTATAATGGAGTTCTACCAAGTAAATGCCTACTCAATCAATAAATTGAAAGTAGCCGATATGGCTACTCAGGCAATTCTGTTTAAACGATTAAAACTTAGACATAAAACAACTGTGCAAAATGTGTGGTTTAATTTACAGTGTATTAAGTGTAAAGTGACGCCAAATTATATACAAATCAAGACAAAATCTTCTTCATCAGCTGGTAAATTCGCCCTTGATAAGGCGAAAAAGATCTGGCTGAAACAAGTAATTCAAGAAGGTATGAGACGACGAGACAATCTTTTACATTATATTAAGGTCCTTCATGCTGAACTTAGTTTTAAATTACACCCTATCGAGTTTGACACATTAGATACTTCAATAAGAGACGACATTAATCATATTATTTTTATTAAATTTCAAAACAATGCCGTAAACTCAAAAAACTGATAGAAAATGTCAAGCCAGACACTGATTCTCAAACTAAATGTAACACGAAACATCTTAAGTTTTACCAAAAACTATTAATCTGTCCTCAGTTAAATTCTCTGATGAGGAGACCAATTTGCTAGATAAAGGTTTTAAATATCAAATCCCCGAACACCCGTCACCCAAACAACTAGAATCACTGGCAGTAGATACCGAATTGGCATTGTCAAAAGTTGATAACAACAAATTACTAAAACACACTACAGCCAAATTAATATCGGATTCATTAGACTCAACGAAACTTAAACCTCGTAATAAAGAATTTACCACGCTTAAAAATATTAAACTTAAAATAAATACTAACAATTTGATCATTACTAAAGCGGACAAGGGTAACTCTATAGTTATTTTAAACAAAAACGACTACATAGATAAGGTAAACGATTTTCTAAAACCAGCAGATTTTACAAAATTAAAAAAAGGACCCAACGACGAAACTAGCGACTAAAATCAAAAATATTGTAAAGGAGTGTAACATCGTTTTTCCCACTGAATCTATGAAGAGGTACGTCAATCTCATGAATCCGACTACACCGTTGCTTTACGGACAACCCAAAATTCATAAGACTGACATTCCTATTAGACCGGTGGTATCCTTTACGAATACTCCAACAGCCAGATTAGCATTTTGTATGAATAACATATTTAAAGACAAAACCAAATTTAAGCCAAAACATAGCTTAGAAAACTCTTTAGATCTAATAGCTAAAATCAAAGACGTAAAACTGCCCACGAACAGTAAATTAATCTCACTAGACGTTACGAGCCTATTTACGAACATTCCCGTAAAAGAATGTCTTGAAATAATCCACGATTTATTAGAAAAATCAAAACTAAATCCTTTCGAATCTGAAGAGCTTTACTCTCTCATACAAGTGTGCACCGAGACTAATTATTTTTTATTTAACTCGGTATACTATCAACAAAACGACGGATTACCGATGGGATCGCCGCTAAGCCCATTGCTCGCTGAAATTTTTTATGGATAATTTAGAACACAAAATTTTAGAAATAGATAACAAAAATATCGTGTATTACTACCGCTATGTAGATGATATTATAATTTGTTGGCAAGGCACGGATAGGCAGTTAGATATATTTCTAAACAAGGCTAACTTGATACACGGAAAAAATTAAATTTACACTAGAGATAGAGGTAGACCACTGCATTAACTTTCTAGATTTAACCATCACTAGAATAGAAAATCAACATAAATTTAAAATCTTTAGAAAACCAACCTTCTGTGATACTACTATTCATTCCAAATCACTTCACCCTTGGCAAATTAAACTATCTGCATACAATGCAATGATACACAGATTACTGGCTGTACCGATGAATCAGATAGATTATTATAACGAATTACATACTATAGAACAAATTGCGCGTAATAATGGCTATGAGAAAAAGGTGATAACAAACTTACTATATAAAAACGTTTAAAACTAGCTAGAAAACTTATTTACCCTAACTTAATACAAGAAAACCGCTTCTTTAAATCAATTAACTACTTAGGGGAGTATTAGTGAAAAAAATTCACCACGAGATTAAAAATTCAGTAAATGTAGCATTTAAAGTTAATAATAACTTAGGTACACATCTTAAAAATAGTAAAGACAGGATTAATAAACTTGATAGAAGCGGTATATATAAGATGACTTGCGGTACATGTGATTTAGTATATGTAGGACAGACCGGTAGAAAAATTTCAATTCGAGCTAACGAGCATGTTAGATCCTTTAACAATGGAAAAACTGATTCACAATATGCAAATCACCTTATAGAATTAGCACATAATCCGAATTCGGTCCCGATTCGTTTACATTCCTGCAATAAGGGCCTCAAACTGAATGCATTGGAACAGCTTGAAATTAATAGGTATAATCAGTCCAATGAAATTCTTAACGATCAAATCACAATTAATAGCTCACCTCTGTTAAAACCATTAACAAACAATAAACCTAAAACAATTTAAAATAGATGCACTTAGAAATTGCAGATTTTAAGTGCTTTCACACGACCCCAAAAAATACTCAAATTATTGTTTCCCACCATTACTTAAGACCAATAAATCAAACCTATTTAAATTCTTTCATGTGACGTCGGTATGGTTTCAACAGAAAGAGATTATGTAGGAGGCACCCTGTCTAGCAAAGGGTATATAAGCTATCCCTAATACACGTTTTAAACATAGTTCTGACGAAGGCGTAAGCCGAAATAGCTATCAACAAATATTTAAAAATAATTTATGTAGAATTAAAATACATTGTTATTTTTCTTTCCGTATTATAATGGAGTTCTACCAAGTAAATGCCTACTCAATCAATACTTCTATGTTTGATTTTTTATATTCTTATGATGAGATATGATATAATACACTGATAATTTGATTGTTTTAACCGAAAGAGTAGTGCATTCTTAATTCATAGTAAGTTTTACAATATACCATTAATATCAGTAATAATGACACATATCAATGTTTTATTAGTTCTATAAGGATTCTTAAATGTTATCGATAGCTCTTGCTTCAATTTAATGTAATATATTTCCGTCAAATTTAAATAGCAGTTCAATATATTAAACTTTACATTTACGTCAAGTGATAAAACTGCACACTTTATTGATAATAAGATAAAATTAATGGAATGCATAACTGCTATTGACATACATCACAAATAAAAAAAGTCGCTGGACAAAGTCAATCATCCAGTGCTATTCTAGTTATATTGGGCTTTTGTATTCTGTCATCATCAGGGAAGCATGTAGCGACACAATACTAAGTACTGGAAAAGGTTAGGAAAACTTTAGGGCAAATTCATCCAGCAGTGAATTGACAGCGGTGGATGATAATCATTCATACATTTCTAGATAACCAACATACGGCTTTAAGAAGACGACTGAAATTCAAATTATTTAAAGTAAATGAAATTAAAATTAAGAAACCATTTATCATGTAAATATTCGTCATTTCAGTATATTTAAATCTCATTGTTTTATCCACACCATCCGATTTTGAGTTCATATTATCCACCCTCTGCATACTCCCGTTTGACATCACTCATGGCTGAAGCTTTTTTCTATACTGAAAAATATATAATTTGAAAATCCAATAAATGTATTTCCGAGTAGAAAAACAGATGACCTGATCCGATGATAATAAAATCTAATCATATAGTATGAAATTATCTTGTTAGATCGTTAACTTTCATAACAAAACGTTTTATCAATTTATTTACGGTTATATTATGTCAGAATGAATCGGCGCACGCTTTATTATTGTTCGCTACTTTAAATTAATGACCGTTATTACCGAGATATATTACTCTGTTGAAATGTTATTCATTGTTAATAATTTATCATGTCCAGCTAATAATGAGATGGTTATTTTTTGTGCTACGACTCGTCTTTGGACGTTAACCCTGCCGAGGTGAACACGCGATTGTGTAGATGCCATGCGATCAGAAGATGTACAAAAACATTGTGGATGATAATTGTTGTGTTTGATCAAATGAATGTTCGCTGTATTTATTTTTAAATAGTACCTATGTCCTATCCGTCTGGTCCGTGGCGCAGTGTCAACGGTGTTGACTTGCGTGCCAGACCGCTCGGGTTCGATTCCCGCTACGACCGGATTTTTTTCAGTCGATAAATCTGTTCAAAGGCATGGGTATTTGTGTTGTTGAAAATCCCTTCCACCTTTCCCGATCCCAAAGAGCGACGCATTTTGACAGCGATTAGCTAATCACTAGTCCTGCCTTAGTCCTCGTATCCCTTCTATCCATACTCTCTTCGAAAAAGAGAGGTTGAGCAACTGAGTAACAAGCAGTTCTCGTAGAAAAACATATGTTGAGATAAACTCCGTGAGGAGTCCATATGCTCCAAGTTGGGAGCGGACATGGTCAAAAAAAAATCCTAGAACCTAGATAGTAGATAATCAGTATGGCTGTCAATACTGAATTCGTCATGAAGTTGCTAACAAAACTTGGTACGTATTTGGTTTTGTGTCCTGATCATTTCCCAAGAACAATTTATTAAATTACCCATCGGAAAGGGTCTAGTACGTTTTCTCTATAAAGTTAAAATGGTTATCCCTTAATTATCGTCAGGAATTATACACCAATCTCCGTTAATAATACGATATAAGTACATCATTGTGGAAAAGGTTTACGTGTGTCATTACATACTATGGCGCTTAGTATTGGATAAACTAGATACAAATCATACGAGGAAAATCGTTAAATTAAGGGGACAGTCACAGAACATGGTCATTTGATTGATAGTAAATACAGTTGGGAAGTATTACTGTACAAATACATCAAACATATCATGAAAATCATTTCTATGTCTCAGTTTGACTGTTAGATGATTTGTGTATCGTTAAAATATAATATAATAAATTAACGTTGTATATACCTAAATTCATCACTAAAGTAACCCTACGGGAGAAGGTCGGAGTTGTTTTTCAAACAGGTGAAATACTTGTCGCTTCGTGTGTACACAATTCGAGGAATAGAAGAATTATCAATTTAATTTTGTATTAAAACGAACTTTCACTTAATACCTCCGAATAAATCCAAAGTAGAATGTTAGAAAACTGAATGTGTCGAATTTTATTAAATAAAATGTTGGATAGATCAAATTATAAATGTTCCAAACAATATATTTGATTTGAAGTTTTAGTGATGGAACAAATGTTAATTTAATAGAGTGCCTGACTCGAACGATGCATAGATAAAATTTTATTGTTTGATGCATAAAATTACATTAAGTATGTTGAGCACGTTATAATTCTTATTTTCCAAATGTTCATCATACGGATCGTGAATTTTTTATATTTTTGTAATTAAGCTACTTGTCACTATTTGTCGCTTCTGATTATTATTATAATTAAGATTTTTTTTGCGTGTTGGTAATGAATCATTCGATACTAATGGTCCGGGTTGTTTTGCCTATAGGCGTGATATTACACGTTCTGCCAATAACTTATCAGTGAGATTTGACATAATTAACGACCGCGCACCAAGGGAGGCAATAATTGGGGCCTATTTTACGTGATGTGATTTTTTAATGACTGATTGTTACCTGTCGAGATTTATGAACCGGCTAATTTATACGGCCGGAAAATTGCCAATTTATTATCTTGGATGATTTGATTTGGGTAAATTATATGGCCTTAAATTACGTAATCCTGAAAAGTTGATCCGTTCAGAGACAACACTATACTAAATATGTGGAGACAACAAAAAGATAATTTGGATTTATTTAGATGTTACAAAATATTTCCGACTTATAAACTCATGTTATAAATAAAAACTCGCACAATACTCGCAGTTGCTGTATTAAAAAACATTGATATAATTAATGCGTTTACTGTCGATTCTGGGTGGTCTAAGTCAATTTTTGCTGTCATTATTCCACAATGCAAAATGAAACCGTTCCTGATCATTAAAAAATATAGAATTACAACGACAAAAATATTGTCATATATTTATATTTTGATCTGCATACATTTGTTAAAAAAACGAAGCGGTTGAAATAAATATAAATTTTGCGTATGATAGAAAAATTCTATATAAGAAAGCATTCGTTGTAAAAGTGAATACCTACTAAATTGTGAGACCAGAAAAGTCGATTCCAAAGAAAGGAACCAGGTGGGAAATATTAAAACAAAGAAAAAATATATGATTAGCTCATGGGGATGAAGTCAACAACTATTCTTCAATTTATTGTTTTTTTCATAAGAATGCTTCTTATTAATCAAGCAACAGCTCATTATAAAACCATAGTTCTGACGATGACTTAATAGCGAAATGGTAATTAGTTGACTGTCAATAATCGAAGAATTAAATCCCACCATATTTTTAATGTGTTCTAAACTATATTTAGAAAAAGTACTGGTCTATATCGGTTTTTTGTTGATTACATACATATTTTGGCTTGTAATGGATGTCGGGAGTCGGCAGCATTAATTATTGATTATGCTTATAAGGCCGCAGGCAAGGTTGCGTCTGTACATTGTTTTTGTATTGATATGCATAATTTATTGTTCGCTTCTCATAAACGATTCTCCGTTACGCAGCGGTTCTAATTGGTTATTCAACGGTTCTCGCTTTACTCGTAGATTACTCGGTTAGCATTTGCACGGGCAAACCAAATAAAATAATGCGGTTTGTTTGGGTACTAGGACGTCAAGCCGGTAGTTCCGCTTGTTGGTTCACTTCGCCCGCAAATATTGTTGCAGCGTTCACGACCAACGTTACTGAGGAATATTTTAACTGTACATCTACTGTTATGATACATTTACATGTGCTCTTCGTTGGAAAACATAATAGAATATTTACTTTCCAAATTAAAATTTTGAAATTAATGTGTCCGAGTTCCAAAATGGAGCCGCTTAAAATAATTATTATCATATTTTCGATGGTTTCGGCGGTAACTTTGTGGAAGTTCATTTTAATATAAAATTTAAAATAACTTTGATTATTCCACGTTTTGTGTAACTAATTGTGACACGTGTTTCGCCTCTTTCAGAGGCATCTTCAGACTTACTATCGCAAAGTTTGCTTAAGTAATGAATGATAATTATTATCAATTGAAAATTGATTAACATTGTTATTCTTGCATGCGTATAAAAACGCGTGTACACTCATAAAAATAATCTAATTTCTGCCGTTAAACTCTGTTTTTTTCACGTTTAGTTAAATTTTTATCAAAAACATTAAATCTTTTTATTTGCTGGTAATGTACATTTTCAATTTCATTAATTATATTTTTATGTTTTTCAAGAACCACGTCACATATAGAGTATCTTTTAACAATGCTTTTCATCCTTTTAAATTTAATATGCGTTATTTATCGTGAATACGTAAAATTGAAAACGAGTATTATTTATACGGTAAGAAAAATAACAAAGTATTTTAGTTCTACATAAATTATTTTATATATTTGTTGATAGCTATTTCGGCCCACGCCTTCGTCAGAACTTCGTTAAGGCGTAAGCCGAAATAGATATCGACAAATATATAAAATAATTTATTTAGAACTAAAATACATTGTTATTTTTACCTTACTTACCGTATTATAATGGAGTTCTACGAAGTAAATTCCTACTCAATCAATAGTATTATTAATGATCACTTAACGACTTGTGCTGTCAGTTGGTCAAAAGGAATTAGCAATTACCGAATACTCACCAGGAAAAGTTTTAGTCTTCGATTGAAATATTTTAGCGTATTGTTGATTTCAGATTATCCGTTCGCCCCATGAGAGTAACTTTAATATAAGTTTTTTATTGATGTTCGTTCAATAGATGCCGCTTCGAATTTGAGCGACTCTGTTGTGAAGTTATTTCTCGTATTGTTCGTTAAGATTGATTCAATATGCCAAAATTAAACATCCCTTTTGATTCTCTCGGGCATGGCTGCACAACGCTACCCCCTCGTCTAATTAAATTTGTCTCGTCTCTTCATGAAAATCGTTAATCTTTCTTTTTCCAGGAAATATTTTTGCAAGGAAAAGAACGAAGTTAATGCGATTTTCTCCGCTTGGATCTGTAATGACTAAAACATTATTCTCCTTCACTTTCCATTACAGCGCCAGACTAGCAAAAAAATCTAAATACAAGATTATTGTATCGACTTGAAAACGAATCACATAATATATACGGCAATGTATGGACAAATAACATTTATATTTTTTTTATATCTGTGATAATTTGTAACAGTGTTCCATAGTAATTACCTGTACACAATTTAGATGTGCTCCTAATTTTCCAAATATTTAGATTTCAAATACCACTGTTCTATTGATTGAATTGACTCAAGTATATGTCGTCACTTACTTTGTGTTTCATTGATTTGTTGTAATAGTTACATTAATTAAATACTAATTCCACATATTTACTAATAAAAAAACCACTCCTGAAAATATATTATGTAGAATCAATAAAAAAAACAATATTTATTTAATTGTCTTTCCCCCAAAAATTGACAATTGTTGTCAGAATTGACTAGTTATAGTCTTTGAGATATATTTAATTATATATCCACTACAATTCGTGCCAATCAAACATGACAAAAAAATCCTGTAGTGATTTTCTATTCAGGAAGAATATATTATTATAATAAAGTATGATACCGCTATAGTTTTCATTTTTGTGCCCAACTCTTTACGCCATTGTTTAAGAATGAAAATAATAAATGTATCGCATTTACTTAATATTACCGATCCATACAGTATAATTAAATTTTTCGTAGCGTATTCCATTCCCCAACTGCCGGACGCAGTTCCCTCTTTTAACTTTAATATTTTTGACAGAGAGGAAAGCTTTATGAAATTGAGAAATAACAGCTTTCCCCAAAAGCTTTTCATTGTGAATGCTTTGATGCATTGCTTCGCTCTAGTATTGTTTTCCTTTTGCATTCATTTTCATATTTCATTATGAAACCGCATGACATATTTTAGTATGGGTCGTAAGCAACGCGGGTTTTGCGTTCTCTTTGAAGTTCCCAGACGAAGCTTTATTCAATTATAACAATCTCATTTGTATTAAGGTTTTTACGTATTTGAATACAACAAAGAAGTTATTAGTTGAACGATTTCTTTAGATTTCAATTCTTGATTGTCTAATACATTCATAATTTGTATCTGATTATTTAGATAGATTTTTATAAATCACTGTATGTTGCATTGTTTTTGAGTGGAAAATAATACAGATATTCGATTAAGGTTTTTCGAGGGGGTACCCGGTCTATTAAAAATAATAAATGATATTAAGTCCCATACAATTTCCAAAACTCAAGTTAAATTAGTAGCATTCTCATGCTATGAACGTTGAATTATTTTTTTACGAAGTCACATTTAAAAAAAAAATCCAAAAATTGTAATTTATCCATGCAAATTATTACTTATCTAATTGGTTGAACTTCATTCATATCGAACCATTAGTAAATTTATCCAGATTGACACCAATAACTTTTTTATATATTCATATTATTATTATGGCTGTAAATAAACGATTAAAACTATTTTATACGCCCCAGTTAAAGTTTATCCGTGCACTTCTAATGTATGAATATGCTTATATATAACTTTTAAGGTGTTCACTGTCAATACTTGGTGGAAAGGCATTATAATAAAAATAATAATACATTTTTAGTACTTTTTCCCCACATAAAATTTATTTGATCAGGACCGGTTTCGCTCATGGCGAGCATTGTCAACTGATAAGGAATACATAAAACAGTGATATTTATACAAAAGTTAAGTAAGAAAAACAAGGTATGACAAACAATTGGTAAAACAACTAAGCAAATTACAAGAAAAATAGGTCTATATATTGTATATATTAGTTTATATATAAGTTAATGATAAAACTCATATCTTGTTAGTTTTTCGTTAATAATGTAAAAATACATATTTCGAGTTGTAATTTAATTCAAATTTATATTTAAAAATATAATTTCCATAAATGTTTGCAATAAAAGTTTTCTACTGTGTTATAGTTATTATTAATTAATCATGTTAAATTTCTTGAAAGTTTTCCACCGCCACCGAAGTCATTTATTCTTCAGCCGCCGCCGGTTTCATAATTTATAGTATGTTTTACAATGACGATATAGTACCATTTTTCATAATGCGATCGCGTCGGATATTAGTCGATGCGTAAAATTCTCTCACGACCGTTGTGGCGGCGGGCCAAAATATCTCCGATACAGAAAGTTCACGAGGAAAGTCCGTTGGCATTGATTGAATCGAATGCTCATAACACGAAAGCAATGTCGTTAATGTCATCAACGAATCATGGTACTTATAGTTTGGTTTGTTCCCTTGCTGATGCATAAGCAACTTCTTGAGAAAAAATGTACCAGCTTTCAGATGTTGTCGGTAACTTTGAAATCATTTAGATCAACCCCAAATATTTTGATACTTTCGATGGTTTCGACGGTAACTTTGTGGAAGTTCATTTTAATATAAAATTTAAAATAACTTTGATTATTCCACGTATTGTGCTACTAACTGTGACACGTTTTTCGTCTCTTTCAGATGGCTTAATGCCTACTTGTTTTAAAGTTTACTCGTTAAATATAGATTAGGTTATCATTTGTAAATGTGTTACTGTTACTTCGTGGTAGAAAAATGATATTCAAATAAAACATCTTATAGCAGTTGTTCATCAGTTGACAATTCTCACAAAATCGCAACCGGTCCTGATCTTTATCATAATATATGTGGAAGTAGTACTATAAAATTTGTTTTATAAATTTAAATAAATTAAGTATGTAAGAAAAGTCTAATGCGTTTAAAACAAGTCCTAAATACTTATTAATTCATAATTTGTATGCGGTCGAAGATTCCATTTGAAAGGTTTTGTGGGGGAATGCATTCAAAATATTATAAAATTTCAAATAACTTTGATTATTACACGTATTAATATACGTGGAATAGTCAAAGTTATTTTATATTAAAATGAACTTCCACAAAGTTACCGCCGAATCCATCGAAAGTATGCATTCAAGATATTTACGTTTTGTGAATTTTCTACGTACATTTTTTTTCGCTAATTTAAAAAATTACTTTGTCGATTCCGATTTGTGATACTATCCACACTGATTACTTCATTTCACCAAAAAGCGTTTTGTTTTTTTGTCAAAAAATCTTAATCTGCTAATGCGAACATGATATTATAACTGCCCAAGTTATTAACTATATCTGTGGTTGGATTAGCAAATTTTGTGTTTTCGCTGAATTGGGTGATCGAATGATGCTCATATCAGGTTCTGGTCATATTATGAAATGGTGTAATATGTTGTATTTAATATCTATACATAATTCATTCGTTTCGTAAAACATTCCAGCGCTTGTCACAAATGGCATTGTTTCAAAGTTTTGTTCACCATTTTACCTATGCAATCCTCATTTTATCTACTGATCTTCGACTGCAAGATTCCCTTAAAATTGATATCAAAAGCCATTATGAAATTAGTTGAACTGTTGTTCCTTTTTATGTTTTGTAGAAACTTCCCTGGCGAAGATGCGTGTTTACGAAGAATTTTTTTAGTGCAAAACAATTTTTACGTTCTTCGGTTCTATTCTAACAATCTTTTCAGCCATAAGTGTCTTAAGATGTGATATTTGCGTAGTTTTCATGCTTATGTGAGGTTATTTTATGTAGCGCATTTCCCTCATAATTTACGCATACGTAGATTTAAAGCTCGTTTTTTATGCTTTGGACGAAGGCATTAGATTTAATTTTTATAGCGGATTTCAAGTGATTAATAATAACCCAGATTCCGTTCGCTATATAAGCTTTTATTGCTAGTAAGTTTTGAATTATTATACATAGTATCAAAATACGAATAACATAATTTGAGAAAATATTAATATGGTGAAAAAAATAACAATATATTTTAATTCTACAGAAATTATTTTATATGTTTGTTGATCATAAATAGTTGACTTTTTACACCGAAATTGTCGTCACATGTCATATTATAATCATTAAAAAAAATATTGAACACTGAAGTACTTTTCAATGTGGACATATATTTAGACAAAGTGTGTTGTATAAATACGTGAGAATCTACTATTTTTGTTTTCGTGTTGATATCACTTACGTTCTTTTGTCGTGTAAAACATTATATTATGTATGATTTTCTGTGGCATGGGGCCAAATATTTGAAAGCTCGCGCGGAAGTAAATTTTATAGAGATCGGAATTTCCACTCGTGTCGCTGCATGGTTTATTCTAATTTCTTGTGACTATTTTTCTAGCGTTAAATAAATTATTTCCTCCGATTTTATTGTAAAGCTAATGGTATCTTGTCTGTATCGTCACTTGTATAGGGACATAAGGGCACGCACACCAAAAGCTCTTAATGTATATTCAAAGTTTTATTTGCGCATAATTATATTTAAAAAAAAAAATATTACGCATAATTTATTTATTTATTCAAGAAAATACAAATCATGGCACTACAGCTGACGCCAATGCGCAATGCATTTCACTAATATAAATACATTTATCTTTGTATATATATATTCACAACAAAAGTCACAAATTATTATAGTTTGGTAGAGAGAAAAAAAAAATCACATTGGAAATTTTCAAAGAAGTCATCCGAGTGAGTTCCGACAAAACCAACTTTTATTTATAAAAAAGAGTATTCGGCTGAACTCACTCACGTCAATATGAAATATGTCGACATCCGAAGCTCTTCGAAGTGGCATTAGTCAGAAGTTTTTTCCTGACTAGTTGCATCTTTTTCGCCATAGCTTCATTCCAATATAACTTCAATTTTCTTTATAACATAACTTAATACATATTTATAAGCATACATACAATACAAACTCACTGAAATTTTAGATATTTTATCTGTTTTATGCGAATGTTTACTTTCCTCGTAGAAAAAGCCTTATGCAATGACGAATGTGATTTAAGACTTATGCGAAGCTGCCGATGTGCTATTTGAAATTAAGGAGACACAAAATGCCTTTTTTTAACCGTATTTTTCACATTTCGTTTCAGGTAAGCTTACAATTTATTCCCCACCACTATGAAAGAATGTATTGGACCAACATGTGAGTAAAAACTTTACAAAATAATCATTTCTCAAAAAATCTTAATTTTTGTTGACTGAGCATGATGCACGAATCTATTTCATCGCAATATCAATTTTACTTAGATTTCATAATGTATTGCCTATGCTTTGATCATTTTTTTATTATACACCATTGTTGTAATTGATGCCATTGGTGGACATATGCACTGCATATTATGCTGGTATAATTTCCCTAATTACGTTGTATTTATGTTGAATCATTGGCGTTAGTCGTTCAGTATAGTTTTCTAAAAAATATTGACCTAAATTTAATTGCCCAACAGTTTGCACCTATACTTTTTTGCATAATATATTGTTGAGCTCAATCAACACATGTTTGCCTGCTTTTATATGAAAGTATTTTTAATTTCGAAAACCATTATTTTCTCATTTCCTGGTCAATTTCATTTGAGAATAGATGGAGGTTGTAGTACCTTGACAGCGTATGTCAGATTTGTGCAATCTATTATATTCTCTCGGCGCCTTGTCTGCCGAGATTCTGAGTGGCGAGTCGAGTTGTCAGGACTCGATATCGCTTCGTGTCTGACTGATTTTTAAGTCAACGCATTCCAGAAAAATAATGCTTTCATATCGATTTTCTTACCGTTTATGTAAATACATATGTGAATATTTTGAAATGCATTTTTTTTGCTTCTGGGCAGCTATATTTTCTAACATTTACAGCTAGTGAAATAGAAATGTTCCCAATTTTAAATCCACGTATATATAATGGATTTAAGTTATTAGGGTTTACTGAAAATACTTGGTAGAACGGCATTATAATAAAAAATAATAACACATTTGTATACAAATTCATTTCTACAAATTTACCGAAATTCAGTCGACTTTTTACCACCACCAGGGATGAAACAGTCTACGATATTCGAGGCAATTAATTATCATTTTTTTTTTGCCCCCATATCCGCTCCCTATTCGGAGAATATGGCCGCCACACGGTGCCTCCAAGATTCTCTATCTCCCGGCAACCTCCTCGCATCTTCCCAGGTCATCCCGGCGGCCCGGAGCTCCCCTGAGTACATCCTATGGATGGTCATCAGTGGCCTTCCGCGGCGTCGAGATCTATCAGGTTGATAAAAGAGGCAGGCAGGATTCAGGCTGCCCTGAGGCATCCGCAGCACATGTCCAAGCCAGGTCCATCGTCGCCTTTTTATTTTGGATGTAATAAGGAGGCTGGTTTGTTCGCTCTCTTACCTCCGTGTTTCTGACAAAGTCAAACCACCGTACTCCTAATATTCGCCGCAGGCATCTGTTTTCAAAGCACAGTATACGGTTATCCTGTGCTTTTGTGATGTGCCACGTCTCGCAACCGAAAAGCAGCACAGTCAGTATGCATGCATTGAATAAGTGGCACTTGGTTCTGACCGAGTACAGCCGTGAGTCCCAGACTTTCCGCATTGAAAAAAATGTTGCTCCAGCTTCCCTAATCGGATCGCGAGCTCATTACGCGGGTTGCCATCTCCCGTGATGTGTACTCCCAAGTACCTAAAACCATCGTCTCTCTCGATTTCTTACCCCGCACTCATCATAGAGTAGTCTGGATCTGGACAGGCGCTGTTGCAGAGCACATTGGTTTTACTCGCGTTGACTTTGAGGCCAACGCGATACGAGTTGCTCTTCAGTCTATCCATTGTTTCCTGAATACCCTCAACTGATTTGTCAAAGATGACAGCGTCGTCGGCATACTCGAGGTCACATAGTTTCAGATTAGGAGCAACGCTTACTCCTCGGTCAGGTGGAATTGACTTCCTCAGGATGAAGTCGAAGATTATTATAAAGAGGAACGGAGCTAGAACACAGCCCTGTCTGACGCCGGTAGTGATGCCAAACCATTCCGTAGTTACGTCACCGATTCTTATGCAGCATTCACTGCCCTCGTGCATGCATTTGATGATGGCGATAATCTTGGTTGGAATTCCATAAAGGATTCCACAAAAGATTCCATAATTATCATATTAGTTGTCTTTTAATTTATATATTATTGAAATTAAGAAACATGCTCAGGAAAACTCAATAATTCACGCTCACGGTTGAATTAAAATTTATTGAAAAGTTTATTAGGGTGTCATCTACGAAGGGAATAATTCAAGTCTTAATAAGACAGATGAACATTGAAATTATATCATGAAAGCTATAAGCTTTGAAATAACCATCATTTTAGCATATTAAAATATGTTGACTGTGCTTATACTCCTCTATACTGAACGATGCGATGCGCTGGCAGACACTGTATGATGCAGTTCATTTTAACGGACGTGACGCGACATAAATTTCATGCTAAACACTTAATTTTAAAACTGTTTTCTTGTTGCCTCTGGAAAATGAATAATTCTTTTTTGCCTCGGGTCATCTTATCCGAGGCCGTAACATCCTTTTCGTGTTAATGGCGCTCTTCTAAAATCATAGTCATTTAAGTGGATTGCGTTTTTACTAGCGTATTTATTTGATTGATTTTTTCACGTACTGTGCTAGTCATAATTATTTATAATCAATCTCGTTTGATTTGCAAGTTTGGTTCATCCTATCGTTGACGTGAAGTTAGTGAAAAAACTTTATATCTTGTCTTCATATGTTTTTTGCACCCGCCGCTTTCAGTGTCCGCTAATAAAGACTGACAATCGTGCTTTTAATTTTCTATTTACATTTTGTTTCATTGAGTAGATAACGTCACAAAGAACATACTTTTTAGGATATGTTCGGGTCACAAATGTTACTTGATTATATTTTTTTATTTAAGAATGTAATTAATTTCTGTAATAAGAAAAAAAGACGCAATATTTATAGATCGCAAATGCCCTTTATGAATTTTCGCTTATTTTTCTCTTGACAGTCTCCCTCTTGTGCTTCGATACACTTTTACTTATTATTAAAAATAAAAGCAATTCTCTCAAAGCTGTCAATACACATTCATGCTCTATCATCATCGCATCTCAAAGTATTTTTCCTGTGTACTCTCCAGGTCGTTAAGATTATCGATTACGTCACAAATTGACAAATGTAATTCCGTTTCCGAACGTAACGCTAAAATGTCGCCATACTCGATTTATTTTATGAGCCATTAGAGGTGGTGATGTGACAGTGTACAACAATACATTAAAGCTACGCTAGCTTATCAAGAATCTTTTGTAAAAGCTTTCTTGGTCCCGTCGTAGTTTGATTTTATTAATTACATAAATGCAAAGATGACGCGAACTACTAACGTGATTTTTGTTTAAGGTTTATTAATTTTTTTTTTATAATCGTGGAATAAGAGAATAAAAGCATAAGTCTGAAAATAAGATCTCGCTTCGAGTGACAAAATAAACATTAATTTATTTTCGTTCCTTATTTAATCATATTATTTATGCGATGAATGTATATTTGCCAATACGACGGGGTCAGGCCGGTAGATATCCCTAAGGTTTCCATGGATATTGTATACTTACTGACAAACTTGTTCACTAGCAACACGTGTGTCGTGATTGATAATGTTTGTTACGAGATATTGTCACTATCCGTGTCCTCGAAGACCAAGACCTGGAAATGCTAAAAAGTAAAACACTGCTTACGAAATACTCGAAAGAATGCAAAATTGTGACGGTTAAAATGTAATACATATTAAAAATCCACGAAAAGTTGCCTGCCGTAAGTAGCAATTTTTAAACGGCTACTCTCCCAGTTATCTGAAAAATACTTTAAAAATTAACACGAACGGATTATGTGGGATCCATTTATGTTTATTTTGTTTCGCTAATTTATTTTTATTTCTGGTATTTTGCTTTGGTACATTGTTATTATGTTGGTGTCAATTCGGCGCACGCTGTCTTGCAACGTACATAAGGTTGCAAACTACATAAATTATTGTATTATACGAAAAGTTATGAATTGGTATGTATGTCTTTGCAACGTTAGAATATGATGTTATGAAATGCCACAATTATTGGTGTGCAGACATGCCGCGTAATTATTATTTGACGCCGGATATTTGTCTAGGATAATTACTAGCCCTAAGTAAGTTGAACTTCGAGTCTCCAAGTTAAGCGGTCTGTTTTCTATTCCATAGGTTTTGATCCTCCCCCACTCTCCCTCCTGCAAGTTACAAGTTTAAATTGAATGCCTTGTACTTGCATTTGAAGACAAAGTTCGTGCTTTTACTGTAGGCACCTAATGTAATATGCTTTTTTTTCCTTTGACAAATTTGCGTTGGTAATATATTAATCCGATAAAAGGTATTTTAAATAATCTTAACTGCATGAATCAATCGCTGGTATTGGAAATAAAAACGCTCATGAATATTGGCAAAAAACTATATTAAATACATGGCATTACAGCAAGCGCCAATGCGCCATGAATTTGACAAATTACATAACATATTACACATTTTTTTTTTAAATAAGAAACAACAGAAACTTATTATTTACATAAGAAGACAAAAAAATTTAACAAAGCATCAAGTTCACTGCGGAAGATATCCACATCAACAGGCAGCGCATTTATCAGCAGAATAGCCCTTGCAACTGGAGATTCAAAAGACCTACGTGACAAACAAGTTTTGACAAAGAAAATTGATTTGTCTTGGTTACGACCACGTAGGTAAAAGCTGGGAGCATGCAAACTTAAATTTTCAAGGATGTCAGGGTTATCAACTTGGCCCCGAAGAAGAAGAGAAATATGGTTTGATAAAGCAATCATAGGATTAGTGAAATTGTAATATTGATTGATAATTGAAGGATACATTACAAATAATTTAATTTAAAAACTAAAAAAATATTTAAATTGAAAAACGAATGTATTTAAATTTTATTTAAAAAATAAAACTCACTGCACATGTCAAGAGTTACAAGGTGCTTATTCGACTGTAGAAATAAAAAATGTTTCGTAGGATCTTTTTTTTAGTTTTCTGTAAATGTTTTTATAGTCTGGCCTTCAATTATGATTAGAGTTGTGTCTTCCTTTGCTAAGTATACAAAATATTTTTTTCACTGCCCATGATCAGATTGCTTTGTACAGAAAGTCGTAATTTCCAACTACATTTTTGATGACTATATATATGTTATTTTTTTTACTCCATACTTTACACAGTAAGATTGGCCAAAAGTATTGGGGGATAATAATGAAGTGAGTACTTCTACTACTATCAAATTCGTCGATGAAGAGATGGAGTCGGATTGTAACGTTTGGTATTATTTATTGTTTCGTAAACTAAACCTGAGAAAGATTGTAATGAATACATTAGGTCTTGCATTGATATGATGTTTGAATATAGTGGATACATTGAACCTAAAGTTTTTTTTTTATAGTTTAGTAGTGAAAATACATCTAGAATCTAGACTATCGATATGTTTTACAAAACTAAATAATTTCGACAGATAAAATTTACAGGTTCACAGTGTAATATTTAAATATAATCATATGGATGAAAGATATATGTATTTATATACATATAATCATATTTAATTCGATCAAACACAGTTTTAATTCCTTCAATTATATTCTATATTGACCAAAACCGATTTCACTTATCGCAAGCATCAGATGACAGTGCTTTCGGTGGGCGAAACCGGTCCTGATAATTATACAATATATGAGGATTTTTTACTCAAAATACTTTATATTTATTTGAACATAATGATAGTGTTGAAACATAATCAATTAATTGTTCTGACTGTTATATAAGTTACATCTAAAAGTATATCTTTTTATGAGTTTGCAGTTTTTTTGTTTCGTTAATTAAGCCTATGCCTTATTATCGCCCACTTATTCTAGCTAGCCGTTGTTTTATAACTCCACTTTGTTTGACTGGTATCTAAAAGCCCATAATGATAAAAAAAAAATACAAGCTTAATAAGATATTACAAGTATTCCTATTTGGTATAACCCTCCTTTCTTAATCATCGTTAAAGTATACTGGTCAAATTAAGACTTTTTTAATGTTTACATTATTTAAATTCGACTCTCTTATTATGCCCGAACCCTGTGATACATACTTTTTTTTATCGTAGGATTAAACTTTCTACGTAAACTCTGCCTCCTGGTTCCGAAATTATTTCTGTCAAAAGAACTTTTTATAAAAAGATACAAAAGTTTCGTTTATCTTTTATCTCATCCAGTTTTAAAGCATTGCGTGACGCGATTACAAATTTACCTATCTTTCCAAAAAATAAAAGTGATTTACCAGCACACGTCTACTTGAATTTTTATTTTTGTCAAATATGCTTATAGAAAGTTTTCTTATTAGCGCAAGGTTACGTTACGTTTTCACGTTCATCTCGTTAGAGTATCAGCGTAAAAGTATCGATACAATTCTCAGAGAACGTTTTATTAAATTATTACGCTCAATAGACGGCAATGTCGCTCCAATATCGGAAGTTTGTACATGATATCTATAAGAATATAAATTGAATTTATTGCACTATTACACATAACTTCTTATTTCTATGTGAAAACTGGTAATCAGACCCTTGCAACTGTTTGCAGCTTGATTAAGTCTTTACCCTTTTGAAGGAATTGGACTTTATACCGAGGAGCCTTACTAGAGTAATACGGTGAGAAAAATAACAATGTATTTTAATTCTACAGAAATTATTTTATATATTTGTTGATAGCTATTTCGGCTTACGCCCTCGTCAAAAATATATTTTAAACGTGCACTAGATCATATATATTGAGAGGACCTTGGTTGTTGTCTCCTTCTGACAGCAACAGACAGCATCCTCCAAGGCGTTCGGTGAAGGAAATTAGGGACAGGATGGGAAGACACATGGTGCTCTTATAGACAAAAGACGATCTCAAAGCGTTATGTGGGTGCGGTTAGCACCCATTATTTAATTGTTACGAATTTTCACAGACTTTACACACGGATTTAACACAGATAGATTAACAATACACGTTACGTTCTACAATACATAACACACGACTATTACAATTGCGAAGGCGATATCAGGAATTTACTAGACTTTATCCTTAGGGAGAGGATTGGGAGCTTGCAGGCCACTTCCAAAGCTTACAGTTGGGAGATCCCCTCAACCACGACTGTAAGACTTATCTGGCAAGCCCGTGCTCACTCCCTGCTCTGCAATCTCTAACTGCCAACTGTATGAAAAAAACCGGTTCCATTAGGTAGCAACCGTTACAAAAATATCGTTGACACGTGCACCCGATAAGCCAGTGTTTATGGCCCATCGAACTTTTCATGAAGTACCATGCACTCTCATGCACCCAGGGCGTGAAAGAGAGACATTTAGAGCGAGACGTCCGCATAAATGTCTCTTTTACAAATTTGAAATTACTCTATATTGAATCGCTATAGATTTCAATATAGAGTATTATTAGAAATGAATTTATTTTCTGATATCGACTTAAACTCATAGACTGAGGTGAAAAATAGATCGTTCGAGAGAGTTCTGATGACCTACCACATAAGGCGGTGTCAATATATACCGTTTAGACAGGGTACACAATACATCTTCTTCTCTGTTCCACCATCTTCATTTTATATGGTAATAATAAGTTATTGAAGATGAAAAATTGATTTGATGTATTCTTGAAGTGAAAGTTTATCTGGGTTTTTTCTAAGTCATGTATTTAATGGGTCAGTAACTTATTCAAGTTTTGGTCAGTTAAATAAATAAATGGTCAGTTAAAAATCAAAATGGTCAGTTAATATTATAAACGGTCAGTTGTCATTGTATCAGTGTGAATGTGGTCAGTTATTAAATAAAACGGTCAGTAATATATTATAATGGTTGGCTATTTATTAAAAATGGTTAGTATTTAATTTAAATTGTCAGCTATTTAAAAAAAATGATAAGTTTTTGTTTGACAGCTTGTGAATTTTATCAAATATGGTCGTAATAGGCAAATTTATGACATGTTATTTTTATTTTAACTGACCACTTATTATTTTAACTGACCATTTATAATTTTTAACTGACCCTTTTAAGTATTTATTACTGACCGTTTTAAGTATTTATAACTGACCATTTATTGAATTAGAAACTGACCAAATAATTAGTAGTCTTTTTCTAAGTGGGAGGGAATCAACGTACTTTCTAGTTTACTTAGAAAACGTACGATGTATAATACTATCTTTTATAATTAAATCACCATCCAAAACTATTATAATCAATCAAGTGGTAGCTTTTCTATAGAGCCGGAGTGCTATTTGCTAGATACTTTGCGTGACAACGGATTCACAAGTATTGTTTATAATTCTTTAATAAGTTTAAATCGATTTAAAAGCGTGACCCGTACAATATATGAGTAACGAACGTATTCTTTTCTGCTGAACGATTCCGAAATCAAAAACTTTTCTTTTGCATGCAACGTGTCTTTCTGTTGTTCTATCATATTGAGTTTTCAACTTGTAAACAGGTCATAACGACATAATAAAAAATTTGAGTTTGTTACAAATAAAAAAAGCCCTGGCGGATTAATTTGTTCAACTTTTTTAAACTAAATGTGTCGGTCAAAAAAGCGGTCTGGCAAAACATTTATTTTGTATGCACGATAGAATAATTGATATTGTACATCAAATACCCGGGCGTATCGATGGAATTCTCGAAAACGACTTTTTTTATGACGTAACATATATGGGAATTACTTGTAATGTATTTTCGCTGATGAATGATAGGTGTTAAGATTTACTATTCTTCTTTAATGAAACTACAGACCTACGCCAATCGCTGACTTCCGTCACTTGATAGTCCTGCAAAAGTCCATCCATCTAGCGAAGTAGCGGTCTGTCACCGCTCCTACAAAACTTGGGGCGTTTTTAGTCTTCCACTGATCCATGGGTGGTTAAAATTCCATGCTTAAGTCAATGAATGATAATGATTTTTCACATTGTTCTTCAATATTTAATAATAAGCCTGGCTTGAAGATTTGATGACTTAATGCCTGAAAACCCTCTTGCGTCGCCAAGAACATTTGACAATACAATGGCGCTTAGAATACAGTAATGCGAGTGCAACAGGATCACTTGCCGAAATAAAACAATAAAAATCTGTTAGGCTCGAACCCTCGTCCTCGCTTTGTTTGGCAGTCGCCCTCATCCCCCGTGCGCCGGAGGCTTATTCGAGGGCGTCGTTCACCTCTTCAGATGTCTGCTTGCCGGCCACCCAAGTTATCACTTCATTCTGCCCGTGGGGGAGTGTGACCACAAATACAAATGTCGCATGCAAATATGCCGACATTTAATTGCGCTGGGATTATTACCCTAAGATCAATGCGGAATTTATTTTTCCAAATTTTAATATGTTCAATTTTATTTACCTTGTAAACATACTAGGATTAATATGAATCTGCTTGAAGTATTTATAAACATTGACCGTAGTCAAAAGGAATAGATTATTTTTTATGGGTTTGGTTTGACTTGGTAAATCATTTCATCGTAAAATTAAAATCGATTTTGCAACCAGTAAAATGATAGTTGATCATTTTTGTTGAGCAATTAATTGAATTGAATTCAGAATTAATCCGGTTATCAGCTTAAATCAGTAAATCAGAATGGAATATTAATATTCCAGGAATACAGAATGTATATATTTTTTTATTTAATGTATATTGTATAGAATGCTTGATTTTTAATTTTAATCTATGTTAAACAAAGCGACAATTATTGGGTTATAACTGAATTACCTTTGCAATATAAAATACTTTAATTGTCTTATGTTTCACCCAGAGAAATGCCCCGTGATATATTGGTTTATCAGTTGCTGAAATATTGTCACCCTACCTACGATGGCACAATTTTACTTCCTCCAAATCGCAGTGTTTTTTGAGGTTGAATAAGGATAGGGGTAGGTAGGTGTAACTTAGCACCAATTGAAACGAACGGGTGTTCGCCTAAGATATCACCCCCGGGTGGCCAGTGGCTGCCTTCGTCACCCTTCTAGCCCTAACTTTAAATTTCCAACATGCAAGACGGGCCCCGTGTCTACCCTCATGCCGTATCGCTGTGCTCTTGCCCCCGTAATGGTGAATTTGTCACTATCGCGTAAAAGAGTTCAAGCACGATGTGGTTATTTTATATCTTATCGTGTTTATTCCAATTGGATTGCTTTTTATTTTTCGTTACGTATCGCGTCGGTATACACATATCCTTTTATCTGTGCTCTCGAAAAACATAGTCAGAGTGATGTAAGATTTTGTGAGCGGTGTCTAAAGAGACAACTTCTTTATGATTTCAATGTTAGTTATAAAATCATTGCAATATTCAATTACTAATCTCTCGAATTTCTGAGAACCGAGACCAGATTATTTCATTTCAACTTTCAGTAGTTACCTTAACCGTGCTGAGCCGATTTACGAATATGTCAACAACTAAGATTTCAAACATTGATTTATCATTTTCTGTGTTAAATACACACATGGAGACTATGAGATCAAATAATGCATACATATTTGAATAAAAAATCTTGTACATGATAGTTTTAACACTGTCTATTTACTTTTTAATACCAATTTGTAACACACTGAAATCAGGCGTCTCAGCATATGAGACGCCAGCACTCCACGGGTTATTGAAAAACAATTACAATTTACAATACGGAGTTGGATTAAAAAAATGACTGGTTTCAGTAGGTAAATATAAATTAACAAACAAGTACTTTAAACTGATAAAGATAGTACTAATTTGATACTGACAAGCTCTATGCATTCTAGCAAATGTAATTAAAAATTATCCATTAAATGAAAGATAATTATTATTAAACGAAATGCGTCGGCATAAATTCAAATATTTTTAATCGCCTGCGGGTCGCGTTAATTCGCTTATTATGTCGTCATCGCCATTTAGAGCATTCATTATAATCAGTTCATAAATTTTCGTGAACCGTCGCAGTCTCTTACCTACCCTTAATAATGGCGGCTTTTTGTGACATAACGGCGTAAGATAAAGAAGACGCTCTGAACGCTTTTTAAAGTAATTTTATAAGCGTTGTCTCGATGGCCGTTTCGGATATGCCAAGCTCAAAAATACACTGACGCGCTCAATTTTTTGTCGTATGGATCTATTTAAAGTGAAAAAACGCAGAAACCAAAAGTTTTTTTTTATTCAATTCCGTCAAAATTGATTAGATATATTAGTAGTGAATTAGTTTTCTCCAGGGCTGTGGAGTCGGTAAAAAAAAGTCCGACTCCGACTCCAGCATTTACCAAAGCCACGACTCTGACTCCGACTAAAAAAAGGTTATTATCGTCACTTTTTTCCCCTAATTTTCCTATTTATGTGTATTCAATTTAATATCAACCCTATCAATGTAGCCAAAAGCCAAATTTGACATATTAAATACAAAAATAAAAAGTTCAAAATTTCCGACTCCGACTCCGGCTAAAAAGCTCCGACTCCGACTCCACAGCCCTGGTTTTCACACCCCGATAACGATAATGTATATTTTACGTTAAATAAGTAAGGCACTTAAAGTATGTGTAAAATTTTAATATGTTGCGATTCGTTAAAACATGGAAATTACTCAAATATAAAACGCGTCAAGTTTAGTTTGGTAACACAAAAATTGCTTAAACATAATGTTTTACACAAACATTACAACATGCTCGTGTCGAAAACGTTAATACTGTCATTCTGAGCAGAGATGTTTTCGTCGAGCTATGTAAAACCACAACTATCGTGCGTGATTTTCTAACAGTATTACTAGCGGAAAAGAGGTAACACAATTCACGGCACAGCTGTTATAATTGAATTGCAAGTAAAGAATACTATTTTTATTGCGTTTTTTTCTTCGAAATGTTCATCTAAGAAGACGGTGACTCAGATCTCAATACAAGCCAAGATACAAAAGCATTTCAACCAAGAAAGGTTCAGAATGCCCAATGCAGGAAATCTTGAAGTAAAAATGTCTACATGCAATTTTAGATGATTCTCCTTAACCAATGCACTCGTTTGTTCCCGCCACTGAGCTTAGTCGTTGCGTTTGATAACAATAACAAATTACTTTCATGAAAAAGTGTATCTGAAGAAGAAATATTTTTGTTTACATCGAGGCTTATGCCTCGCAAATTGTTTCGTGGAAATGAATTCATCAGGGGCGCCTGCCGCTTTCAAATAACGGATGCACCTATTTGTTCACGGCCTCCGACCCGCGTCCTGTTGTCCTCTATTGTTTCATTTTCCCAGCTCGAATTAAGTGACGTTAAATTATACTAATTATTTTCGTTTGTCAAAAATTTCATTCAAAAGATTGATAAATTACTACCATTGCCGAGGGAATCTACTTTTATACAATTTGAAACGTTAAAAATATAATTTGCATATAATATTTTTGTAACTTTTCTGGTATCTCGTCTCTAAAATTAAAATTACTCTATGTGCTCTAAAAAATAATTTCCTTACTGTTTGTTGGTGATACAAATATTGGTAAAAGTTAACTATCAAAACTCTCGTATTGCTTAAATTATTATATAATGTACAAATCAGCGATGTGAAATATGGTCAACAACCTTTTATGATGTGAAAATTATTTCTAGGCTTCCGTTTTATACGAAATGTATTTTTCAATAAATTGTCGCTTGTTTTAAAAAGCCTACTACTATTATGCGCAGAATGATTTATTATGAAATGAATCCGTGCGTTAAGTTTTAAATTTCAAATTTGCTTATAGTCTTGCAAAACCTCCCGACACCCCACTGCTAATTTGTTCGCCCACATTAGCCCACTTTTCAGTTCATAATGCTCGCGATGAGCGAAACCGGTCCTAATCTCAACACATCCAATGTGGAATTAGTACTAAAAATCTGCTTTTGTTTTTATTTTAACGCCATTCCACCGTGTATTGACAGTGAACACCTTAAAAGTGAAAAATAACTTTTTCATTTATTCGATGCATTGTGTCACAGATAGTGATATATCAACTGTACGTTTTTAGCCCACTATGAATTTCGAAAATATTGCGTTATATCAAAGTCTAATTTAAAATATTAAAAAAATAGATTTATTTATGTGGAGATTATTCAAAATGCTATATGCTGGGATATGTTTCCCACGTTCTTTTAGTCACTTTGTTTCAGCAGAGTTTGAAATACAGCGGTTATTTTTATCATCGATACAGATCCTTCCGTCCTTTCAGGGAGAGTGAACCGGAAAGAGTTTCTCGTTTTGGGAATACATGTCTACTTTATTTGGCCGATTCCCGGTGCGCGGTAGCAGACATCTACCTTTATATAGATATATCTAGGTATGTATTAATGTAGCTTTGACCGACGTGCTCTTTTGCGGTATTAATACAATGTACCTACTGTCACGTTCAGGAGTGAAATTGAAACACCTTCCTAGTTCTGCTATTTCCCCGATGTCACATTAATTTCTTCGTCGCGTTTTTGGCACTCCCGATCCCGGAAATGACGTTATAAAAAATCATGTTTTGAAATTGATCATTTTACTGATGAAAAACACGCTAAGAGTGGTTCGGGCACGATCGCCGAATGAACCCGGCGAAGTATGTGAGTGCTTGTGATACACGTTTTTTTCAATCGAACTGATTAGAGTTAGTCAACATCTCTGTTCATTGTTTTAGACATCCTCTAATATAAAACAGTAATCACTTTTAAGGTGTTCACTGTCAATACTTGGAATACTTGGTGGAGTGGCATTATAATAAAACATTTTTAGTTCTCATTCCACAATATATTAGATCGGGACCGGGTTCGGTCATAGCGAGCATTATCAACTGATAAGAAATAAAAACATACAGCGATATTTATACAAAAGTTAAGCAAGTCTTACAAGGTGTGACAAACAATTGGTATTGCAACTAAGTAAATAAATAATTATAAAGTAAAATAAAAACAAAATATACCATAATTAACATAATTAATGATATAATACATAGGTGATTTATACTTCTAATTTATTCTTCAGTCACAAACATTCTACCCTTGATGCCGTAAACGCAAATGTTTTAATTCATAAGAATTTTTTATTTCTAATTTCACAAATTGTGTGTCAATTTAATTCAGTTACTTGTAGTCTTTTAGTAATTTGTAAGTCCAAGTACCAGAGTTAAAGTATTATTAATGGAATGCGATGGTCTCGTACAATCGTTCACGCTCAATCGATCCTTGTCCGTAATGCGTTTTATGGCAAATTAATTGACTTGCGCTACTTTACACGTCATTCTTATACAATCATTCGTGATGGTATTGCTTTTATGCACGAACATGGTGTTGCATTATTGAACGCCAAAGGATCATCAGTAGTAACTTTTATTCGTTGGATTTTTTTTGTCTTATAAAGAGCATACGGCGTGTTGAATCATTAAAATCTGATATTCAACAAATACTGTCATTTGATTGTATGTATTGCATGTTGATTTATATTGTAGTTTGCAAATATTAATCGGCATATACGCATGTTAGTAGCACTATTACTATTTTTACAAAGTTTTGAAACTTGTTATAAATAATAATAATAATCAAATATGACATCTAGTAAGTTCAGTATCGCCGTTATTATTTTGAGGTTTCTACTAAACTTATAGTTTACATCTCGGTGGTAACTGAAATAACAGTCAATCTCAAGCGTTCATTTGTTTCTATAATGAACTTGACTTAGCTACCGAGCTAGTCGATATACGCTAGTAAATCTCATGTTGGAAATTCGTCTGAGATCCTAGGAATAGCCAAAACAAATATTTTGGTCAACCGTATTACGAAAATAGAACGCATCGCATTCGATTGAATATTACTTCATAATACTGTCACCAGATGGAATTCAAATCTAGAAGGAAAATTTATCGGTGTCGTTTAGAATGTTGTAATTAATTTTCTCTTTATTGAATGGGAATGCTGTGAAGTGCTCCCCGCCCCAATTAATTTCGCATAGTATTAAACACAATCGTGAAATTAATTCGTTATCCCCGTCGCGTTCATTGTCTGATCACTTATCTCTCGCTACTCCAAAGAGGCAAAGTCAAATTTGAACAATTTGCTGCTGCTGCCCTCTTTGCTTTGTACGAAACGTTTGAACATCTGGATACCCATTGTCCCGCGCCATTCATCGATCTACAAAAGACGAATGATAAGTTGTCCAGGAGAAGAAATGTCTATAAGAATTCGTGATCGTCATCAGATATTTTTTGTTCCAATATTGAGCGAAAGTATTTTTCAATAAATTTTATGTTTAAAAAAAGAACTGTTTTTAGTGTATGCACTTGATTCTTCGAACGAATGTTTTGTTATGAACAAATAAACCATCATATAATATATCCTAACAACAACTTTTTTTTCCTTTTGCAGGAAACATATGAACTACTTTTTAATTACTATGTTTATATGTATTGAATGGAATGAACAATTCCAATGAAAAGAAAATACACTGATTAGTCACGATTCCGATATTTTTCCTTCCTGAAGGTCGGGTCACACGCCAGTAACAAGTGATAGTAGTTATTAAACTAAATGTTAAGGTAACTAAACAAACCTTTGTTTACCTTTAAAGTGGCTCACATCACTTACTATGAATACGCTTATTGCATATAAAAGACGTTATTGAAAACTGTGCATGCGCTTCTAGTTTCAGTACTTTTTGCACAGCATCGCTTTTAAAATAATACTAAATGTTTGTATTATCGGACGTGAGATTTGTACATAAAGTAACAGAATATATTGTTGTCATCATATGGCATCATTTTGAGAATAAATCGGTAAAAACAGATATTTTTATACCAACCAATGTTCGGTGTGCTATTACAGGATAAAAAAACGTATTAAAACATGAATTTTACTTTTGACTTAGTTTTGTCCACGTTATTGAGATTTCTATTTATTTTGTCACGTTGGCAAATATGCGCGCATCTTGGCTGCACGAAGGACTGCCAGAAATATATGAAAACATTCTTCGCGTTAAAAACTTGATGGATATATCAAATTTATTTCGTTATAAATTTCTGTTAATGTTTGTTTTTGACACACTCATTAAATACGATGGGTTTTAGTATCGTTGACATATTTATATTTGATTATTTAAGGCAGCAAAATTTCTACCGGGTTCTTGAGTTTGCATATTTGAGACCTAGATCTTTTTTACTCTTATAATTACTTGGGAGAGTTATGATCATCGTCGTAGTAAGTTTGGTTTTATATTTCTTATTATTATCTTCCGTTTAAAGTTTACTGCCACCCACTGCTTGCCTTCAGAGGCTTGATATATATATATATTCGAAAGAAACGATAATATTTTCCAAGTTTTTTTTTTTTATATACAACTGTTTCAGAACGACTTATTTTACATATCCTTTTAAACAAACATGCAACATCAATAATCCTAACTAAAACCTCATTGCATTAATTAAACCACGATAAAATGTTATATTAAGTCAAATTCTTATAACAAAAACCTTTACAAAATATTAGAATAAAACAAACGTACGTGCATATATAAATTGAACGTGAAAGGTGATGGTCCTTCAAATTTCGCCTGTGGTAATAGAGCATTTCTGGTTTCAAATATATTTCATCGTGTAACGTTGTGCTGCAATTTGATAATGAAAACTAGCTAGAATAGACAAATCAGTCAAATATAGAGACTGATTTCGCTGACCAGATGAGTGGTGCAACAATAGGCAGCGAATTCGATTTTACCCACGTCTAGCTTAGCCCGGAGCATTTATTCTGTATGCTGTGAAGGGTTAATTCGATTACTTTGCTGCAGAGCTGGTTTTTGCCTCGCGCCGATGTTCGCAACGATTTCGTCGCCCGTCCCGTGGATTTTTTTTCCAAAGATTTGTTCATACAATTCAGGAGTAAACAATTGATATTTTTGTGCGTCGATGTTTGCTTAATTTTCGGTAAATAAATATTTCATTTCCAAAAAGTAAATACGGTCTCTCCAATCGCTTATAAATTTTCCAATCGATATCTTCTGTTATTAAGGATAACAATCCCCGGATGCCGCCTTTTTTGTGTTGGAATAAAAATGAAAATATTCCTGATTCGACAATAATCATAAAGAATCTTTATAACGACAATACATTTTGTTTTTGTAAGTAAGTAAGTAAGTTTAAAAAAATGCGACAGCAACAAAATGGATGGAGCGTTTGGAACCTTATATGTAATACGTCACACATAACTTAATTACCTCAAATTAGGACACTCGCTTATAAAGCAGTTTCCATAACTATTCGTAAATAAAGCCTTTTGAATTTATGGATACTTGGAATGTTGTATTTTTTCGTCAGGTTTGCCACAAACAACCTGGGTTACACCTTTTGACATATGCATGCATTTCAAGTGCACGCATGAACTTGAACTGAACGATCCTTTTCTTGATTAAAATATTATGTTTTTCGACAGAAAAAATATTTCACTCACTGTTTTATTGTATGAATTGATAATTATTTTGATTTATTATCGAGCTTAAATTTGAAAAATTTTGGCATCCTGTATTGCAGTACTTACCTGTGATACGCACATGCCATACAATATCTGTAATAACCCGTCCTCACTCCAGATTCTTGATTGCACTAATAACCATTAAATTAAAAAAAAATAATATTGGCCGTCGCGATAATAATCGATGGTGTCGATGATGTGGAACGCGGCTATCTTCGGTACCACTAATTGATCCATCACAGTGATCCCGATATTAAGCCGAACAAGTCGCGAGCTGCGAGACCCCACTCGATACCCGGGGGAAAATTTATGTCATTGGAAGCGGTGGCGGAAGCACTTAGCATTATTTAATGGCCTGTACGCTGAGCCGTTTCCATTATGTATTCGGAGACATCTTTGTTGCGGTGAGGTTGTTAGGAGACTCTCCGATACTTCCTTCGAACTGAGAGTTTGTCTTACAGACCGTATTTAATGTGATTATTGATTCCATCTATTCTTATCACTATCCATTATGATAATAACACTTGTTATTGCATTTGAAATATAATAGCTCTTTTTGTGCGTATGCCTTATTCGATGGATATATTGATACATAATTGTATCGTAGTACATATTTTAAAGAAAGTAATATATAACCTATTACATGATACTGGACACATTACCAAAATTGTAGGTATGATCTGTATCCGCTTTATTCAGCCAGAATGTAAATCTTTCCGTATTGGGAGAAATTCCTGGAAGAAGTGTGAAACAAATTATACTTGTTGATATTTTTTCGGCGTTGTGATGTTGAATTGTAATAGATAATTTATTTGTTTGAATACGCCAGAGCTACGAATTACCGTATACGAGGATGAGGCAGGCACTATGACATACCGTATTCGCTCCCTCGAAACCATATGTATTGGCATTGGCAGCCAATAGCGCGTGTCTGGCACAGTACTTACGCATAGGTCCTATGGTCTCATTGCATTAGTGTACTGAATTATATCGTTTATACATATTATCTCTGGTACGTTTCACGTCTCTTCGCACATTTGTTATACCTACGAGTAAATTTGACCTCGGTATCGTGGTGAAGAAACGACTGCGGTTGGAAATTCAATCCGAGTTAGGGTGAAACTAGATTATTTTCTAAGGGAATTGGAATATAATATGGTGAAAGATTATCTTACTCTTTGATCACCTCTGTGCAATCATTCACTGTTTCGTTAGAATCGCATTTTAGTATGTCATATATAAAACCAATTATGTTTTCAATATGCTCCCTTTGTTTACAACAACAGGGTGTAAACTATAAATATCTTACCATTATTTTTATATTTTATTCAAAGGTTGTAATGTACAAACACATCATCAATCAATGTTAAGTTTACCAAGAAATAAAAAAAAACATGTTAAAACTTTATATCTCGTGGGAAGATGAGCGCTTTACTCCAAATCGGATGAGACACATTTCACTTAATACTTTGGCGCTGAACAAATCGTGAACAAGATTTTAATTAAAAATATTGTTTTTGAAATGTTTCGTCTTTAATTTTTATATTTATTATAAAAGAAGATCCTAAAGAATACTTCGCAATAAGTATGAAATCGAGTTGTTTTAATTTATAGGAGCAAAAATGCAACCAAAAACTACACAAATAATAATATTATATAGACAGAGACAGTCACATAAGTTTATTATTTGTTTAAAATTAAAAGAATAATTTAATTATAGGCTAATAATAAAAAACAAATTCTTCTTTCAGAACTCGTACAATAATCAGTAATATTCTTCAGATTTATTCATTTTGATTCCACATTTTATCCACAAGAACTCAAGGAGTAAAGTCATAGCATAAAATTATAAGCCAGTATGTATAAATTCTTTGAGCTCAGCTCGAGAGAATTGGGATTCCGTCCCGTGACCATATATCCATAATTTACCCAATTTCGTTCATAGCAACATATCCAACTGAATGATGTGACTTATAAATACAATGCCTGTCCTCCATGAATTGTGAGATGGAACCATAAAAGATTTGTTGTTACTGTATTATAAACTGAATTTAATGGAATGGCAGAAAAACAGACTATTCAATTTATAGATAAAATACGAAACAAGCAGCTCAGCAAACTCGATTTCGGTATTTTATATCCATAATTGTGAAATGTCTACTCTACATATTATTCACATTATTAATTTATAAATATCTAATGCAGCAATAACTATAAATTTATGACCTGTACTGCGTGTGTTTGCGGTTACGAAAGTTTTGTGAAGTATGTATATATTAATTTTATATATTTAGTGATATCAGTATCATAATCGTTAAAAATCCACTTACCGAAGTCCTGGTTTCGATTCTGCATGAAATCCCATTTTAAGTATCTATTGGCTTTATGCTATTTAGCCTTGACTTTTCTCGATTTGGTATTTAAAAATATCGGTTGATTTATAAATTACATTGGCACTAAAGAGTTGTATATGAAACTTTCACGTTTACTTCACAGTTGGTTTTTCCCTGGCTTCTTTGATGTAACATTTTTTTTCATAATTATATGAATGAAACCCTACTGCATAAAATTATGAAATTCATGATGTACATTAATTCATATAGCGCAAACTTCGTTCGTTAATTTATAAACTTCTTTTTTTATACCTTTGAATTATATTCAGTTCTAGAAGCTTTGCTAAGTTATTCCCTCGGCGCAAGCTACATTTTCAGGAACATATTTGCAGTTTTTTTTTAGATAACTTGTTAAAATGAGGTGTGAAATAAAATGTATTTATTTATTGACTACTCATCGCAGATTTTATATATTTTTAACTATCCAGTGGTTGGCAGACTTTTAGTTAAAAAAAGCCAAATATGATATAAAGTTTTCAAGACCAATGCATTTATATTTTATACGCAAGGTTAATAAAGCAAATAACTGTCACATTGTCAAGCGGATGAGGTTTCTTGAATATAACGAATGTCAACCTTATAATTTTATTGATTATCTGTAAAATATTAATTATCTATTGTATTTTTCTTCGAAGTAGTTATTTCCCCAATTTTATTTGTCTATTTGATGGACAGAAGCGTCATAAGTGCTCTTTCGTTATTAACATTTGCTTCGGCGTTTTGTTTGCACATGCTGGTAATTTGATCTCGACGCCCTCATTCCCTTATTTCACTGCCACTGCAGTCTATTTACATTGGAATTGGAAGATGTAATGAAAACAACGATATAAGGCTTTCACAAATAACGCCAGTGCTAACTCGTATGACCCACACAAGATACAATATTTAAGAATACCGTGTTATACAATATTTAAAAATATTGTATAACACGGTAGATTTTTTACCGTCTGTCTATTTCAAAATTTTACCTCCAATCATTAATACATCAGATCAATTTATTGTGGTTGCGTCGTATTGTAGGAGAGAGTGTGTAGATAAATATGTCAATCGTCAATTTCGAAAAAGTAGTTCATCCATAAATAGCAGGTGCTTGCTCAACTGTATTATCATCAAACAGCGTTTCTTTTGGAAAAAAAGTATTGGGAATCCAATGATACAATCGCTACGAATTTTACGACATTTTTGGTATATTTTAGAAGAAATTATATTATATTGGCTGAAGAATAAGAATGAGCGTTCGCGTTATGTTGGTGTATTCTGTATTCTGAACTGTGTGATCAAATAATACCAAAATAGAAAAAAAGCGGCTGAAACTAGAAAGCTTTTCATATGACTGTATTACAAACTTACTCCTTACAGTTGTCAATGGAAAAGCTTCATGATGTAAATCAACTCTGTAGATGATATGTTAATTTTGATCCTATAGTATTTTAATCTTGTTTAGAACAACTGTATGTAAATGCGGTACTGCTATGCGATACGTAATCTACAAGAAATCTGTATCTGACAGATGTAAGGGTTTAAAACTTTACATTGTTGTTTGAGCATAGCATTACGTGAATCATATTTCATATTTCTGCAAGACATATGTAAAAGTATAAAGTGTATTGTATTGTCTTGTATTATGTGGTTATGATGTTTTAATTATTTTATTCGAAGTAATATATTTTACAATTATGCAAGTGAAGGTATCATGAAAACTCTTGATGAAAATATTCATAAAAATCGAACATGTTGAAATGACTGATTAAAGATTATTTTCAGTCACATTTTTAAATGAGAAAAACTATGGCGCCTAAATCGTAGACAAAAAAGGATATTATATTATTGTTAATGCAGAAAAACACCACTTATGCAACTTAATGTAAAAACGATATTGTGTTTTTTTTAAATATGGTGATGATTATATTGGAGAACCTTTGGTAGGTAAAGTTTCCATATTTTTTGTCTAGTCTGAGAATATTCTATATTTTGCTTTTATAACATGCCATAACATTATATAATGTTGAAAGATAAAAATGCTTTTCGCTTTAGAAAACGTGCCTGATTTTATAAGAGTATAGAATCTGTTTAATATTTTTATGCGTGTGTATTTCTTATGTTGTCAATTGATTTTTTTAAACCTAGGCTCACATTGTTTAACCCTTTGGTTATGGCGTAGCGATGTATCGCTTCGAGTTTGGGCTTACAACGTAACATGTAAGTTTATACGAACACTACACGACTAATATTTTTGGAATAGTATGCTTGTAAAAGCATACAAAAACGTATTCATAATACTAAAATATTTTTGGATAATTAGTTTATATGTTATGGATTATTTTTTATAAACCTTCATTCTGGGTTTCGAAAAATAAATATTTTATCAAATTATGTACAGTTTATATTGTTTTTTTTTTTTCGAGTTTTCGATTATATTTCAGAAGCTTTACATGGCGTCATTTTTTAACATATAGTACAAAATGATTGTGATGTATTCAGACGAAGAAAGCATATTTTTTTGTAACCTAAGGGTTAATAACAGCTCTCGTCGCATGGATGAAAACAGCCCGTTTTTTAACTGACCCCTTTCAGTTATGTCTTATTTCTCAGTGCCATATGAGATGTCCAAAGGCTATCTTTATTATTTATCCATACAGAAATATGTTTCACTCGATGGAAATTCTATTTTGCAATGTGTTCTCATACCAGCAGTTTTCATTATGCAACGCCGCGTTTGAATTTGTGCGAATTATTCAATTATTTCCAGCCTAGAGCACGTACTGGGTGTATTTCTGTGACAATGGAATTTAAATGTGTAACTGAACCTTGACAGAATAATGGTGAAGAGATAATTTTCTATGTTTATTCAAAAATAACACATTGTTATATCAGGTTGAGGTGTTAACTGTCAATTTTTGTGGAAAATCATTATATTCAAAAAAATAAAAAGGCAATAATTTTTTCCTCCTTCGACTTATATTTTGTAAAGATCAAGACCGGTTCCGTTTACCGCGAGTATTTTCAATTTTAATCGGAATTAGTAATTGTGTTATTTTATTTAATTACAGTGCTTTATTTGAAATGAATATTACAATCTTTTAACTAACAACAGCTGAAACTTAGATTATAATAAGTGTTGAATGCGTGCTAAACATGTTAACTGTAACTTAAGCTAACAAAGCAAGAATTCATTAAAAAATATTCTGTTCACCAGATGTGCACTTGATATTTTTCGAAATACAATTTTAATGCAGATCGATTCTGAGCTGAGCTAAAAAATATTTGCAAAAATAAAAGTTCGAGAAACGATTATTATAAACGACCCTAAAATAATGATTTTTAAAAGTATTTCCGATAAAAAAGCATTGTCAATCGAACGCCGAATAGGTGAAATGCGAAAATTATCAAAAGTAACCCGCTTATTTAATACAATCATGCTGAAAACCTAGTCATCGTTACGACGTATCAACTTATTCTACGCATTGATTGAGTAGGCATTTACTTGGTAGAACTCCATTATAATACGGTAAGAAAAATAATAATGTATTTTAATTCTACATAAATATTTTTATATATTTGTTGATAGCTATTTCGTCTTACGCCTTCATCAGAACTAATATTCTAATAGTTCTGATGAAGGCGTAAGCCGAAATAGTTATCAACAAATATATAAAATAATTTATGTAGAATTAAAATACATTGTTATTTTTCTTACCGTATTATTTCTACGCAGTTGCATACATTTTAAAGCGTGCCGGCTTATGATTTCCAGTGTGTTAAGCCACATCCTTACATTATTTTTGACCTATATGTAGAAACAGCCATGTACTTAAATATATAATTATAAATTGTGTCGTTTATTTTGGTAATATAAAAGCGAATTTAGAAACCATAATTTATTACACACATTTCGCTGGTATGAGTCCGTTATACAGTGAACTTTTAAATAATCTTTGATTGTATATGTAAGTTTGAGCGGTGGCTGCTGCATTATCGGTGGGATGAGGAAGGCTTCGCGGCGCCAGGAATCCTTGCGATGCGCGCGTCTCAAATGCCGCACTCCGGCGTGGATAGAGCCTTAGCAGCCAATGCTGAAGGGTTTATTAGTGAGGCTCTATAGTACAAACTTGATGAGGTCTTAGGTTACCTTGATAGCTATCATATGAGTAGTGTTTTTCACTGACATCACATGAATCTTTCATCATTTTCCCTATAAACTATTTTGCCATGTGAGTATTGTCTGCTTAGTCAGATAGATAAACTGCGTGTAAATATAGTCGAGCAATTATCGGAATTACTTTCAAAGTATTGTCATCAACGAATCATAACCTTGTATAATATGAATTATGAATACGAACTATGAATTGTATAGAATTACATATTTTATGTGAAAATTAATGATAGTTTGTTTCTTTGTTATAGTTCATAGACTTTTTATTTTTAGACGAATTGAAAAGCTGTCAAAACATTCAAAAAGTATAAATCTTTGAAGACGTTAAAATCATCAATTTGATTTTTTACACTTCATTTTTTATAATGCTCTGTTTAATTCTAATATTAATCATATCAGTACTAAGAATACATGTATTTTAATGTTATTACATACAAAAACTTGTAACACAAATAAAATTCACAATTCAAATATGTACGTAACATCATAATATAATTCCATTCTAGTAAGATTTACCGTAAATATGATCAGTTTTATTTAGTTAACAAATCATACTTATCGTCAAATCTATGCGGGCTGAATAAAATTTTCCATAACACATGTTAAGAACATTAATTATTTCACGCATTACTTAAATAAGTTCTCACGAAATAATACATGGCACTGGAAGAACAAAATTAAATTTATTTAAAAATTTGAAGCTATATAGTAAAATTTTAAGAGTTGATGCAACATTTTCATATACACGTATCGTACGATTGATTTGCGGTTAATTATGAATATTATCAATCAAACGACTCCTTGTATTTCTTCTATTTTAGGGACTTTCGATACATACGAGTACAAGATGCGCTTTGTGAAATTAGTTTTAATTGCTTCATAACTATGTATGTTGCCATCAGCAAAACCTTGTGATTACTCCTCGTTTGGTAGTTTTAATTACCGTGTGTCATAAACAAAACATGATTGGTACTGATGGCCGATGACTCATTCTGACAGGATTGCCGTACAGTTAAATATTAAAAATAAATCAACATCCCACGAACTTTTTTACCTGCTGTAATTCTGCAATTACACCCTCCGCTTAATGGATTTTTATATAACGCCAATTCTGTATAAATCATTATAATTAGAGCACTAGAATTGTTAGATCATTTACTAATTGCTAACTTGTAACATCAAACAGGAAAATATACAATACGGTGTCTTAAGAATTCTTAATTAATAACCGTTTTTGTAAATGTATCAGTCCCGAGTAGGGATTCCAATCCCAGGATCCCGGATCCCGAAATCCCGGGATCCCGCCGTTTTTAAGTACCTGATGAGTCCCGGGATTAGAAAACACAATCCCGAAATTTCGGGATTAACTGATTTATCAAGCACGATCGAATTATTTAAACATATTTTGTGGAACGTGTCACACAAACGCGTATGTTGAATCAGATTACTCCCACCAGTCCCACCTCTAGGACCAGATGTCTGTAATCGCGTTTCGCAAAGATTTATTAATTTCTCTACAAAAACATGTTGAAAAACGAAGCCGAACAGATTTAACTGATACACTAAAATATTTATTTAATCCTTCATCATTCAATGACAACAAAACAACTCGTAAAACTATAAAAGAAACTATTCAAAAACTTATTGAAAGATTAAATGAAGAAGAAGATCAAGATATGATCGAAATATCAGAGCCACTAGAAAAGTCATCAATCGAAATTACTTCAATGCAGTCATCCCACCCAATTGAACAAGAAACAATGAAACAACAGTTACAGGATGAAATCGCAATAAGCTTGATGACATGCGAACCAAAAATTCAAAATTGCACAAGGCTTATGTCCGCTATAAACCAAGAGATGATGTTATTTGATAATGGAGGCTCACGTGGTCATCACCTCGAACTGGCATATCAATATTTGATGACTATACCCCCAACAAGTGTAGAGGCTGAACGTGCTTTTTCAGCAGTAGGCTGTTTGGGAAAAAAAAATAGATCTAGGCTAAATGATGAAACGCTTGATGCTTTGTTATTACTACGTGCGTTTTTTTCAAAATATTTTTTTTCAATTAATTTTGTCACTTTTTTATTTATATTATTTTCCATTTTAACCCTAAAGTTTAACCCCTATTTAAGTCTAAAATTACGTACATTATACATTGAACAATAAACAAATGTCAAAATAAATTGTATTATTCATTTTAAGCTATTTTTATCGATAAAATAACATAGCTAATATTAAATAAATAAGAAAAATATCCCAGATCCCGGGACTGATCCCGGGATCCCGGGACCAACTTATTGCAATCCCGAAATCCCGGGATCAAAATTTTGGCCCGGGATTGGAATCCCTAGTCCCGAGGTAGGTGATTACAATACAATATTATTGTGCATGTAAGCAATCTTTAATTTTGATTGACAATTTGATCTATTTTTATTTTCTGTATTTGTTCAAGAGCACTGGAACGTTTAAAAACATTACACTTTTTTTGTTAATATATTTCCCTTTGTCTGTTTTGACTGACATTTTTCATTTCGTCTTCTCTCTGGACGCTTTTCAAGCCCACGAAAAAAATATTTTTACATTCTCAGACAGATGAAAACCCTTGGAAATTTCTCAGATAATATTGAGGTGGTGAACTTACAGTGAAGTTCTTACTGTGAAAACAAAATATTTTCTTCTGTCTAAAGCTAAATTCATTAAAACCAACCTCTCAAAACTTTTATTTTCTGTTGTTGACATCAATACTTTTCAAACCAAACATCAATTTAACTTCCGATTTTTTTGTATTGATTAAAAAAAAATTACAGCTTATACAGGCCTTATGAAATGTAAATATTTTCGTTTATCAGTTTTTATAATTCGCAACATTTTTCTCATTATTTTTTTCATTTTCCTAAAAATTCTTTCACAGATTCATACTTATAACATACTTTTATTTACCAACACATCAGCCGTAAGACTTGTGGTAAAATTCACATACATGTACACTTGGAATGTCTGAAGATGGCGAAAGGCAATACCCTTGTAGTTAGCGACAAAACTCATAGAAATGTACACAATTCAAACGCTTCAAATTTGATATTGAAATAAAATCAAGCCAAACCAATCTTTAATTAAAAAATTATATACCCGTTAAATAATTATAATATTGTATTCATTGAATAGATACCATGAAACAACGTTTTGTTTTAGCCATTTTCTATGGCCGCGTCAGCTCAAAACCGCGGAAAAAAACTCGACGAAAATTGATGGATGAGTACCTCAATGGTCAATCGGCGTTTCAAACTCATCTCGAATGCGCATCACATTCATATCGCATTCAAACGCTCTTCATTTTTGTGCCACTCGTCCACTGAATTTTTCATATGAAGGGCTCGTTTTAAATTATAACTTGTAGGTATGCCTGTGTACGAAGGATTGATAAATAAATGTCAATCACTATACATATATCTGTTACACCCCCAATTATTTTTATTATCATTGACTCAAATTGGTCCAAGGTACATATAATTTAATATAGTAGAATCGTTATGATTTCTGGCCTCACATATGAAATTTAAAATGAAACCTTCAACATAAATACGACGCCTAATGGTGAATACTAAATGCACTTTAGCGCGAACGCTGCAAGATATGAGTTTATTTCAGCGATCTAGTCGTGTTTTACTTATATTATACATTCATTCATGCGACATGTTTCAAGAGATTGGTTTCTTCATATGTCTTTCAAAATAAAGAGTGCTTTTCGACTAGCGAATTTTATTGCTTATGGAAAGTATATGATTGTTCTGTAAACGTTCTCCTCAAAATTGTCACTAAAAAGCTCGTGTAATTTTCTTAATTCGTTTTTAACTGGCACTGTAGCAGAAATAAAAAGCTATTTTATTCCACACCATGCGGCCACTGTAAGGCTTTTGTGGCTAAATAAAATAATTTGGATGATTAAAATTGCGCTGGACTTGGAAAATGGAAGTCACACTGGTTTTCGTCAAAAGTTTATTCATAGAAACTTTCTTGCTATGGGTTGATAATACCGACGCGTTTGGGAATCGTAAAGCACTCATGTAGCGAGTGTGCTAATTTTGGATTTCATTCGGTGCTTTGAAAATATTTTTTTCTTTTTTTTTCGAATTAATCAGTTCACTGACGTATTTAAAAGTCTTCATTTAAAAAAAGTAGTTCATTTATCTATACAATTAATTTAATTTAGTCAGTATTTAATTTCCCTGACATCCACACTTACCGACAAATTATGACTGCACCTGTTAAAGAAATGGAAATAAAATGTCTCCAAGACGAACTTTTCAGGCCTATGAAAGATCATTCGACATATTTATGAATGGTGAAAAAAAAAACTCTCTCGGGAAGTGAACAGTCGGCAGTTAAATGTCATTATTTGAAAAGTTTCTACGCCGGCTACACCATGAATAACTTCTCTCCTAGCTCCCATTGCGGCACCCTTAAAATGCAATATTTCAATCTGTATTTTTCCCGCCGCAGTCACGAGTCGCGATCGCCGTGGCTGTGGCCGTATTTCATTGTGATTTTGTGTCCGGGGAGTTTTTTTTACTGCCCAGAAAAAGTTGAAAAGTGAATGTATTTTTCTTCACTGGATTCCAGTATTCCATATTTAATATTTCATTGTAAAACAAGTTGGTAACGATATTACTTCGTATTGTTCCAATACTTGGTATTTCATTAAACCATTGTATGTTCTGTTTTCATTTAAATATATACAACACAGACAAGTTTATTTTGTCAGGCTTATCGTCTGAATGGTGTGCTGTTGTGTACAAATTTGTGCTTTCGTTAATCGGCCATCGAATAAAATAACACGTTAATTATCAAAGTAATTAAAAGGGCACGTAACCAAAGTGTTAAATTTTTTTATTATTTTCGGCCTTGACTTTGTGGATACATTTTTCTGCGATTAAATTATTTCAATTTTATTTTTGTTTGTGATACATATACATGGCAGACGAGTTTTGTGGACGGCAGCATAATTTACATTGACAATTATTATTACGCTTCAATTTTTTTATGCCTTTCCGTGAACAATTTACGTGGAGCTATTTCCATTTATTACAAACTAAATTTCAATTCATTTCAGAAATAATAGAATTTTAAATAATGCGAAAAATTGCTAGCTCAAAATAACTTTCCTTGTAATTCGTAATTCTGCCGTGACAACACTGGAAGGGATGAGTCGTAAGGAGACCAAAACAATTTGAATTTATTCGTTTAATAATAATAAAAAGATAGCTTTCACTCGCTTGATATTCCTCGAAAATCGTATCTTTGGGAAAACATATTAATTTTACTTAAACGCCCTAAATTTTGAATAATGTCTAATGGCAAAAGGAAAAGGTCCATGTGAATTTTAAATAAATAACGTTCATTATGAAGATTACGCCGGCGAGTAATGCGGTAACCATTTCTGGCCATTTAAGGTTTTTTTTCCGTGGCAACTATTTATCGTTTTATTTTATTTATGTACATATATGCGTGCGTTACTGAGTATGTAAAGTTCTTTTATGTATGCTAGAGCAGTGTTTCAGAATTAGTGTTCCGCAGACCGGTGACATTCCACATGTAATAGTTGTAGCAAATTTTAAATACTATTTATTTCTCCTGCCTTATATAATTTTCAATTTTATTGAAAACATCGCAGATACAATTCTCCTAAAAATGTGTTTTTTCCTAAGCTTTAATAACTATCTAACAAACGATGTTTAACTATTGCTATAATAACGACTAAATTAATGTTCTATTGTTTCTCATTTTAAAATGTGACACTATGATGTTGAATGTGACGTAAAAGATAATTATTATTGGTTATTGTTCTTATCTAGAAGTATGAACACAATTTTCCGCTGCTAGTGCAGCAATAATAATGCTTTTCGATAATGATAATAAAGAAAATTGTTTTCCGCGGACGTGCGTTGCGCTCGAAATGCATCTATTGTTTTGACTTCAGCCACCATCATAACTACTTATAAACTAACACTTCTGGAGCCCAGAGCCCGACTTTCGAGAACTTACTCTGTAGTCAGGCGATAAGTATGTATTATATTGTAAACTCTTAGCGGTGCAGTGTAACAATAAATTATTATGGCAGCTACATAGGTCCGTGACCCAATGCAGCAGCTTACCAGGAAGCGAATTGAACAGATTTATATTGACTTGTAGATTATTGAAATATTGATACTAAACATCGTTAAGATCAGATAGCAGTAAAGCATTGTATTTATTTTTATTTACAGGCTGTCTAACAAATATATCGTATTACCGCTAAATGGTAAGTAGTTGTCAGCTAATTGTAAGTCTAAAGTATTTTTCCAACTAAGCGAACTATAATATAATAAAAATAATAACACATTTTAGTACTTATTCCATATTATATTTATTAAGATCAGTACCGGTTTCGCTTATCGCGAGAATTATCAACTGATGCTGCATTAGCAGCAAGCAGGTCCTGATTTTAATACATCAAATGTTGTATGTGTACTAAAAATGTGTTATTATTTTTACTTTAATGCCATTCTACCAAGTATTGTCAGTGAACACCTTAAAAGTAAATCGAACTACGTTTTACTTAGTTAGAGTGGCAATATTATAATAATTAATATATTGATTTTATCTGTTTTATTTCATCATCCGTTAGAGTGGTTCACGGGTATTATTTATAGGCATAATAGAAACACATTACAGAAAGTCCTAGAACACCGCCGGTATAAAATAATGGCTTTTTCATAATGCTGCGTCGTCAGTGATATTTTTACGAGAGGATATTGAAGTGCTTATGGCGAAAACTAGTAGACCGGTCTCGAGTTATCCGACACTCCGCGAGGGTAGCTCTGCTATAGTCTACGACCTGCCGCCAACCACAGTGTAGGGCTTAAATGTATTATGTAATGGGAAACAACGGGAGGACGAAGGACCGGACTGGCGACAGACGGTGATCCTCCCACAGGACCCGTTATCCTATCACGCTTCGAACGCTGTGAAGGATTATATCGATATTGTTGTCCGAATTTTCTTTTTGTTCACGATACATGGCGTGGTTCAGGTTATTTGCGATATTGCTCTTTTTTAACCTTCGTAGTTTATTGTATTCATTACATCCGCATAGAATGTTTATTTTTCATTTGGGGGATATGTTAATTTTCACTTGTTATACTGTGTTACTTTTTCCAGAATACAGGGGTTGGTAACGTTCTAAATATTCAAACCGATAAGATCATATTATATTTCAAACATGAAGTGTCGATTCTCATTCTAAACTTTCTTTTCAACATACAATGTAGAATTAGCAGAAAACAATACGAACATAAAATTCCTTCCGCGAAACATGTTAAATTACAAAGGAAAACATTGCTTAAAATTGAATCGTTTGAACTCATTTTGTGAGCTTTGTCACTATCGATCTGGGTTTCACCATTCGGCATCTTCAGGTATTTCAAGTGCACAGATGAACTTGAAATGACTTGAGAAAAAACAAAATTCGAACGATTCAAATTTGATATCAAAATTCTATCAAGCAACGTCAGTGGAAATTTTATTTGTTTCTTTCACAGTTATAAATTATCAAATATCTTGAGTTTACGTTTCGATAAATATCGCGGTTGGCTGTCTTTGTGTAACTCGTTCGTTATTCCTCAGCGCATTGTCCGGTAAGCGCCTAGGGAGAGAATTATCCCGTGGATAATATACACCTCACAGTCTCACCTTCAACCCTGTTATTTGTCCGTGTCGCTGCTTTGTTATGTACCTTTCCGGGCCATGGGAGATTGCGTTATTAACCCCGAGGAACACGATACTTATTATTTATCATAACCTCTCCGCATGCGAATATTAAGGTTTCCAAACCACTGGCGATAAAGCTTCAATGCTTTATGAAACAAATACTTCCGTGTGTAGACTTCTCATATGTACGTATTTCCGGGATTCCAACAATGTAATAAGAACACGATATCATACTTATCTTCTACTGTGAGTACAAATACATATCTCGCATTTAATTTAAAGATAATCTTTCATTGTATATCATTACTATGAATTTTCTATGTTTGGATTCATTGAAGCAAATTGAGCTTTCGTCATAATCTTTTTCTAGTTGATTGCGGAGTTCAATATTTAGGTATAAAATTTCCTAAATATTGTGTCGAGTTGAGTAATGTTAAATACTGGAATCTTTAAAGTTTACGATGAAACTTATGCTATTTATGATATGATACAGTTTTATTGTACCACAATTTTCGTTTATTAATTTGATGTTAGTAAAAGACATAAAACTAACATATTTTGGCCCCGAAGCTCCTCAATTTTATTTTATATAATTGACCATCAGACTTTTTCAATTGTATTAATACTAACTTAAATCCTGGTGGAAAGCTATTATATTCATATAAATAAAATATCTCAAAATTGTTGTTGACAGGTTTGTATTATTTTGCGGTATCGGTGAAAATTTCATGGGTGATCCACATATCAAACGAATGTGGTCGGAATAATTTAGGCGTATATAGTCCTGTCGGTAAGATGATCATGTATTGTAAAATATGTACCTTCAGTGGCAGATAAAATTTTCCCTCATGCCATGCGTCAGCAAGTTCTGTGTCGTGCGAATTTTCCACGGCCGTTGTCGACGTTCGCCATTCGGCTCTGTTTATATTGCGAAGGCACGCGTGCATACCGCTAACTCTCTCATTATTCTATGTTTACCAAAGCGTGATATATTTATTTCGGAAATGCCTTTTTTATTCTTCTTCCGCCGTTATACTATAATACGTGACATTCGTTAATATTCTCTCACCAACCTTTATATGGCATTCAATTACAATGAAATGTCTTTATATTTGGGATGGATTTCTTTATCATTCCCAATTTTGTGTATTTTATTAATTTTTCTTCCCTGGAATAAGATACAAAACGTTTGACAGATCACGAGAAATCATATCGAATATTTGTACGTATCTATCTACGCAATATTGAAATGCAGCTATGTGTTTGTGGTGAATATGGATTTTTAATGAACCATATGTTTTTAACGATTAGTAGTTACGATATAACAGTTGTTGAGGGTTAGTTATTCTCTAACCGCTCTTTCTACAACGCGTTTTCAATTTCAAGAAGAGGACGAACGAATGAAAATATAACTCAAAATGTTTTTATTCTCTTCAACCTTTTCAAATTCTTAAATACTTTAAGCTTTTTTCAATATTCTAAAGAATATGCGAAGTTCCTTTTCTAGAGAGCGTCCCCCATACGTAATAGTATTGGATAATCTAGTGCCATTTTTACCCTCCCGTACTGTATGCTTGACGAATCACTAACATCGTTTTTGCTTGCGGCATCCGTTTTATTCCGGAATTTTAACCTAGAAGCAATGTGGTGCCAAGATTCAAACATTGCTTCGTTTTTTAATTATCTGTAAAATTATACATTGCAAGTTCCGTCAGTATATTGGATTAATTATTATAAAACTCGTCAATGGATCATGTGTATTGATTGTATTTTTCTTTTGTTTCAGGTAAGCTTCATCTCATTATAACCCTAGTTGGAAAAAAGGTTACGTATCTTTAAATTGTAGATACAGTGAAAGTTGTTCACAAGGTAAGAGAATAATGATAAACGCTTTTGATGTTTGACGTTTCATTAAGCACGGAACGAGCGGTATGGTATATCAGTGATAATCTATTAATTGATCGCAGCTTCGATTATCATATCCGCACTCTTAGAAGATTTGTGTAAGACGGTAAGAATCCAGCAGTGTGCGTTTTATATAGTATGTGGAACAATAATAAAACATACAAAAGTAAGTTTATAAAATAAATAATGAAACATTTTTATCAGCACTACATTAGAACCATATTGATCATCGTCATTGGTGATGAATCGTAGATAAAGGGTGTCCATACAGATTCTACATGCAAATACGATTAGCTGATTGGATTTTTGACGTGGATACTAATCGGGTATGACAGATAGACAGACCCGTCGGGTGTGTGTTTGTGTTGTTGGACATTGCTTGATTTCAAGCCATATCATCAGTCACTCACGTTTCACACGAATGCCAATGTTTAAATGGATAATTTGAAATTTTCCTGGTCCAATACATTCATTTTTATATTTGTTGCGTACATATATTTTTCGGGCGAAAATACGTCCTTATGTTATAATAACTTGTTTGGGCATCTGAAATATTTTATTGATGTAAATATATTCATCTTCCGAATTTTTTTCACATTGCGATTCCCCTGCAAATAATGATTGTTCAAAAAAAATAATATTATTTTCGTTATGATCCTCGAGTTGAGTATAATTTGAGAAGAAATAATAGCTTCTAATTGATAAAAACTATATTTTCGTTTGGAAATAGCTATTTTTTTTAACACGACTATTGATTTAATTATCCATGCGATTGAGTAGGTGGCCGAGGAATCGATAAGTTAATATTATACTGAAAATTAAATAGTTAAATCTCGAAGAGTTCGTATCGTAGACCATATAATGTGCAATCTCATTTTTATTTTTTATCAATTAATTTACTGTAATAAAATCGAAAACCAGTATTCAACTGATCCTATTGTATATGAGGAAACAATAAATTAAACGAAACTTGTACGAAAAACTAACTAATTAAACCACATTTTAATTTTATACGGCCATAGCCAGTGGCGTAACTATTTATAGTAAATAGAACCGACAAATAATTGTTTTCCCGGTAAGCGGGAGTGTCAGGAGCAACTGTACACAACTGCGTTTTGCACGTGTGCAGAAAATCAATTCCTATATCACAAAAACTGTCGTGTTGATTGTTGTCGCTTATAATTAAGCGTATAACTTGTAATCTCTGGGATATATTATTGCTTTGAAGTTCTGTTAATTATTGATTGTTTCTGAAAAGTGATAACTGTTATCATTTATGTATGTGATTTCTATTGATGTCCAGTTTTTTTGCGTTGATTGGGCTTTTGTTTAAAAATCAGCGGTCTCTGATGCAATGGCCGTACCGTGTAGCGCGCAATGCAGATGAGGCTATTAGCAAATTCGATGTGGCATCCCGCTAATTGGATAACTTTGTTAGCCGATCCTTTCTGTGCTGCAAAACGACCCATAAAAGAATCTTCTCTCAACGTATATGCAGTTTTGTATTGTGCAGCTGGTCTTGCATTGTGTAATAAAATCATTGTTATATAGAAATCTTCAAATGCATTCACAGATACGTAAGTAAAAAATAGTTTTTTTTTGTTAATTCTTTGTAAATTGTTTAATTTTACTATAATCGTACTGTTAGTTATATTTGAAGTCACGTGATATAAACACACATTGGGTGAAGTTATCCTTGGTATTTACCGGCATAAGACAAAATTTGTACACAAAATATATTTGAATCTTTCGCAAGATTGTATAATATTACATTCTATATCGAATATTATTAGCTGTCACGATGTTTTCAGGGTTGTTTATAATTAAACTGTTGGTTTGGTAAGTAACTAAATATGCATAAACCGTCAGTAAATATTTCTTAAAGAGATCAGATAAAAATCTTAAGATGTCAATAAATATTCATGTTCATTCGTGAGTATCTTAGTTACGCTTTGTATCTTACAAATAAAACCGATGCATTATTTTAATATACATGCCAAAAAATATGTATTGATAAAATAAATTCAAGTTTTTAGTATAAATTGAAACCATTGTTGTGTTGGCATATTTTTTCTAATATTCGACTACTGTAGATTTATCTTCAATATATAATACGTTCTATATATCTGAAGGTACGCTATCGGGAATTTTCCATACAGCAAATATTGAATTTGAAATACCAATTACTTTATGTATGACAAATAACCGTTTCAATTTTGCACAAAATACGGTAGCTGGTCTCTCTATACGTGCTATGAAAAACATAGTTGAACAAATTTGACTAATACTCGCATATTTTCAGACATATACAGTCACATGATTCCATTTCTAAAAAATTCCATTAATTTCATTCATAAAGATAATAATAAATCATTTGAATTAACAGCAATTCGACAATTATATTTACTTCATATAGAACAATGAAACGAATTGCTTTTTTGAAGAGTTTCGATTGTTTTATTGGACGTCTCAACGATACTCTATTTAACTATAATGCGATCAATAAAAGCACTTATTTTTTCGATAATAAGAAACAGGTTTACAAAATTTGCATTCATATATTGGCTAACTGTATATGGTATTAAACATGCGTTCTAGAAACATAATTATATATATATATATATAGTTTCACTATTGTAATGATAAATGTATCATTATCTTTTTCTTTATTAACGGTAATGATTATCTCTTGCATAAATAGTCTTTAGTTGGCTTTATTTAATGTCGATTAAATGGCCCGTTTCGAAAGGCTTTTTTCGTCTTTCTGTCGTGAGACAAACTGCCTTTACCGCCGCCACAGTAATAAAATGGGCTAATGGCTCGACATCTGTGTTTGTTTGTCTTTCTGGTATATCGGCGTGAAAGAAATACAAAGAAACGCTGCGCAATGCGGAAAATCCTTTAGTAATTTGATATTTTAATTGGTTGCATCAAACATGAAAGTTAAAAACGTTTTCGTATGAATATATTGTCTAATTGGTATTATGTTTAACGGTTTTAGATGAAAGCCATTCGCACACTAAGCATAGGATTGATTTCGTTTTTTAATTTAACTCTTTCTTTAATTTTGTTAAATATTTGGAAGTAATATGTTACACTACGTATCGTTGTAATCATAATGTATTAGACTGTATATATATATCTCGATTGAATTGGTATTTACTTGGTAGAACTCCATTATAATACGGTGAAAAAAATAGCAATGTATTTTAATTCTACAGAAATTATTGTATATGTTTGTTGATTGCTATTTCAGCTTAAGCCATCGTCAGAACTAATATATAGAATAGTTGTACAAAATTTTCACTTTTATTTCAGTCTCCTATTGTTTTGAAAAAATGAATGTTGCCGCTGATTATAGTACGTAACAATGTCAAATTAAGAGGTTGTTGATGCGCATTTATGATTTACGAACCTATTTCTACCGTGTGCTCATTCCATCGCGGCATATATCTATCCGAGCGTTGTTTATCTTCCACCGGCACGCCGGTCCATCGTACACATGTCAGCCTGCTTTACGGCGGCCAGCGTATTGATAAATTCGCCAATCCTTGCGGGACCAGACCGCACGATGTTCGCCGTCTTTCGGAAAATTCCCAGCGGTCTGGAAATTCGCAGGCGGTGCCCCCATCGACTGGAACGTACACGTAGGTATATGATCTTTTGCAGGTGCTTCATTGAGAGCATTTACGTGGCGCCGTATATAGGCGAGTACCACACAGATAATGGTTTTAAGAGATTTTATTTTTGTAATTCTTACATTTTCGATTTGTCTTGACAATAATATTGGGACCGATAGTAGGCTAACTGAATTTTTATTCGCTATAACCGGATATCCGTCTGTAAAGCTTTTGAGTAAATATGCTTGTCATCTGATACTGGAAACGTTCTTGTATATATTTTGACAGTATTGCAGTCACATCCTGCTTCTGAAAAATAAAAATACACTGCACAATATAGATATTAATGAATATTTTATGTAAACATAAGCTGTGGGTTGAATAAGTTTTTGCGTACATACTCCTTCTCTGGAAATGACTAAACCACGAATGGGATTTGTAGAACGTTACAAAATGAATTTTATGTAGAAATTATTAAAAGAATAAAAGGTCAATCTATCTCGATTCTCTTATACGCGTTTTGTCAAAAAAATATTAACTGTGTTGACCCTCTTTGTGGAAAGAAAGAGTACCTAAATTTTTCAGAAGGTACTTACTTAATTCGGGTCAATTTTTATCAGTTATTAGTATAAATTATATTCTCATTGACACGTAAAAATACCCTTTCGTCTGTCACAATTTTCACTGTTCATTAAATAATAGGAACTTTACTTAACAGTTTGGTTTTTTTTAATATGAAGAATTATCCGTAATGGGCAATATAATTCTTATACTTAAAAATTACAGTAAATATTCGCGACACACGCCAAATAAATAACTCAGTGTCATGTTATTCATTTACAGTTGAAAAAAAACTCCCGTGCTTCAAACTGGATTTACGTGATCTATAATATATACTAGGTTTAAATAAAATAAACGGAAAGCCTTTATAGAAATAGAACGGTGAGATAGATAACGTTAGTGCTACGATGGAAAAGCGCACCGCTAAATTCAAAAGCAGTTTTGCACACTGGCTCAATTGTTTTATCTTCTCTTTGCTATAGTATTTGTTTTTGGTTCGGCTATTCTTGACAGTACGGTCTTGAGTTCTCTATATTTATGGGGTCTTTCGATATCGAGATTTAATATTAGTGAATGCTTTCTCCTGCAATCTAATATTACAAACGAAGTGGAGTCGCTCAAAATTGATTTATATTCACAATTCATATTAAAACATCACAAGGCAAAAACATTGCTTTAAATTATACATATTAATTATAATTGTAAAATATTACATATATTTTTTTATAGAAATACATAACGATATTTATTTATGATAAGCAAATATGCTCGGTGAAATTCAATGTTCTCACTAGTCGAAAAGGGCCATTTGCCGAGCCAGATGGCTAATAATATTTAGTAAATACCTATTCAACGAGAAATTTTTGATAAGAACGACTTAAGGCAGTATTCCGGTCTAGGATTCTGAAAAAGTTTTTTTTTTATTGCATATTTTCAAAGTTTGAAACATTTGAAAATATGTCCTTAGAAAAATTTTGTATAAATTATAATTATTGTTAAAGATATAGCTACTTTAGTGACGTAGAATCTAACCAATCTGGGCGGTTTTTAACTTTTTTAACTTGGCGGTTTTTAACTTTGCCCGAAACTTTAAACACGTTTTACACGGATTATCTTTAAGGATTTTTTTTAAATAGTTGCCATAATATCTCAAGTTTTACGTAACCGATTTAGATGAAATTAATGTGATTTTTTTATACATCCCTTTATGGTATATACTAGGATTTAAAAAAAAAACAATTTTTATTATTTTAAAAAATCAAAAAAACAAGGGAAAAAAAGATTTTTTTTTTCAAATCACCACCATTTTGCGAAAAAATATTTTTTTTACTTTATTCTAGTATATACCAGAATTGCATCTTTACTGATTACGAATCAGTTGACAATGCTCGCCATGAGCGAAACCGGTCCTGATCAAATAAATTTTATGTGGAAAAAGGACTAAAAATGTATTATTATTTTTATTACTTGAAAAGTTGGCATCATGGTAACATTGGAGCGTCATTTTTTGGACCCCCTACAACTTTTTAGGTTTTTAGTTTTTTGGTTTAAATATTTTTTTGTATATTCTTTAAATATTAATAAATATCTGATAAAAAACGGACGGTAAAATTGTTTATTTTTTTCTATACCACTTGTAAAAACACCTAAAATTTCAGCCTCTAGGCCAGAATACTGCCTTAAATTATTACTTGTCACAATTTATAAACAAAAATAAAAGTATTTAACTGATTCATGCCTGTCTTCATTATGATCATTTCAAACGCTAATGCAAAAACAGACCAAATGCCAAAAATCTATGACGTCGTTTAAAAAATTGTCAACGCACATATATATTCTCGGTTCATCTGCTGAAAATTCTAGAAGATAATCGAATACTATACGATGTCAATAATATATTTCATACGATACATTGATACAATATTTGTGAATAGATTCTAACTATGTACAGTTCTATGTGTGCCGTTCTATACGCTGGCAATTTATTTGCACGATCGCAGCACGTCTATTTTAATTTTTCTCTCTTTGAATAGTCGGGGTCTCGTCTCTCGTGATAGAAAACGAATCGAATCAGGGTTCAGGGGTTATTGGTCCCCTCATCCTCATTTTTAATGCAGGAAATTGGAAAATGTTGACGCACATGTCTGGCTGGGGGCCGGCTCTGCTGTATTTTAACTAATTTAAATGTATCGTGTACTTTAAAAACTCACTGACTACCGAAAGCTGATTTCACTAACCAATGTACATCAATTACTTAGCCATCTTGTATTGCTATTCGCGGAATATATTTCAATATTTCAGTGACTTTTTATTCCCTTCCGAACATTTGAAATATGGCACACTGTTTTACGCAAAGACTAATTTTTAATGTAACGTGTCTTTGTATAAATCATATTCTTGATTTAGTGTTATTTAATCATTCCATTCTGCTGATGATTTTAGATTTTTCAAATTTTGCGGTAGTATTTCACAATCGTTTTTAGTAGTTAATGTATGCAAGAGAAGAATTCTAACAATTTCAAACAGTTTTGGTTTTCCTCGACATGTCTTATTTATAAAACAATGACCGAATAGTGTTCGTTTCTGTTGTCCGATGTGCATAAATATTCTTCTTTCGTACATTAAAAATAAATGCACAACAAAAAGTAACATAAATTACGATAGAAAACTTTAATAATAGAATAAGGATTCGTTGTTTACTATTTTTGTTTGTTTTTGTAGAACTGTGATTATATATATTTCTAATACCGAGCGACGCCTAGTAGAACCACTACTTAAACATACAACTTTATTATGGATATCTCAAAACACGAATTTGCGACTTCGTCTGCCATAATGTGACACTAAATTTCAATAATTGATATACTTGAGGTTCGAAGGTGCTTGATGGAATTTGAATATCAAAATAGAGTCGATGGAATCAGGCATTTCATGTGTACGAATGAACTTCAACTCAGTTCAGTTCGGGGTCGGGTTAGTGACAAAACTCATGGAAAAGTACAAGATTCAAATTTGATGTTATTATGCATTAATTTGATTTCTTAATGAAGGAATAAAAAAAGCAATGTAAAATTTCAAATTATTTAAATACATTATCCTAATTTTCCCGCTATGCCACCAGGTTATGTATTGAATGTGGCCCTATTGCTCGTTCGTGCTATATTAAGCCCTTGAACTTTCAATAAATTGACAATGAAGCAATTTGTAATAATCCTTCAGTAGGCAATGTTATCGTAACTTAGCTATGCGAACGGTGAACTCTTGGTTATACCAAAATCCCTCTAATTACGAATCATCCGACCAATAAACCCTTTTTTGTCGTACTACAATACTACTACCTAGGAATATCTAAACGTCGATCAATATTCAATGTTGCAAAACACGGGTCGGGCGTGTTTCCCTTTTCGCAATTGTCCCCTGCTTTTGCCTCGGAAGCCTGCCTCTTTGTTTTATTCATCGTCCGCTCCGGTCACGTAGGTAAACCCGCAGAGCCTTTGCGCATCTTTTCGTCCTTATGGCTGGGCCAGACAATGCGAGACATATTTATTGGCCGGAGTATGTACGACAATCGACTAAACTATATGAAAATGTGTCGACGGGTTCCGTTCGGCTTTCCATATATTTTGAATAATTAACAAGTAGCAATAATTCCGGTGATTTTTGGAAACATTATTCGCGTCTCAGTCAACGAAAAATGGCTGAATAAATAAATTTAAATATCTTATTTAAAGATAGTTATGACCAATGTCGAATTCGATAATTTTTTATGTGATATTTTGAACATTGAAAACCACTAACATCCTAATGCCATTTTCAAAACAATGTGTTATGTCTATGATTTTTTCTCATATCCGCTCCCTATTCGTATGCCAACCTCCTCGCCTTCTCCCAAGTCATCCAGGCGTCCCGTAGCTCCGCTGAATACATCCTATGGATGGTCATAAATGATCTTCCGGGTCGACGGAATCCATCGGGTTGACAGAAGATACAGGCAGGATTCATACTCCCCTGGGGCATCCGCAGCACATGTCAATGCCAAGTCCATCGTCTTATGAAAATAGTCCGAGACATTCATTATATTTTGCTTAACAATATTGTGTTTAACAATTTTTTAAACAATTTTATGAAGTGATTTAAAAATCTTAAATACGGCATGCACCCGGCATGAGATTTTTTTTGCCAATCCCCAATTGACAAGTTGAAATGGATATTTTAAAGAATAAAACAGGTCACATAACTGTCCCTTTCTACCTGGTGATTTTCTGATGTTATTATTAACTTTGGATATTCGGCGGTACCTTGTATAATCTTATTTCTCGACATGATTTTACGGTGCAATATTTCGTCATGTGTCGCCGCTTGGCAATCCTTCTATGGTTTTTTTCTACTAGTCGTTTTCTTCTGCATTAGAATAGTATTTTTCTATCACAATTTATCATTTCCTGTGACTGCGTTCATCCAATCCACCGAGCTATGTTTGTATATTCTTTTCATAGTAAGAAATATGCGTCAGCCTGTAAAATGTTTTGAAAACTACAACCAACATGTTGCATATTTACATTGCTATTACTTCGTATATATACTTCCTTCCACTAGAATTTATTTGCATTATATTTCTGCAACACTGACATACTATATCGCATAGTACGCTATCGCTATCGCTAGAGTAGCCATACATTGATAGATCAACGAAATACACGTAACATGTCCAGCAAACTAATACTGGAAAAGAGGTTTTCTCAAATAATTTACGATTTCGATTAAAGGTGCTTGATGGAATTTCAATATCAAATTTGAATCGTTTGAATTTTGTACTTTTCCATGAGTTTTGTCGATAGCGACCTGGGTTTCGCCTTTCGATATCTTCAGACATTTCAAGTGCACGAATAAACAGTAAGTGGCGTGAAGTAAATATTTTGTATCGTTTATATATGAACTAATTATTTCATTAAAGATTGTAGCAAAATTAAAAGTTAAAAAATTTAAAATAAAATAAATCTGTAGAATTTATGTAAATAATGTTTTTTACACCCTTAAGCTGAATCCATAAAACATGCTATATAGATTAAATACAGTTTTACATATATTAAATACATACCATATAATATATTAGAATTAGTGTGTTTTAAACCTGATGTTAGACCAGAGTTTTTCAAAGTTATGGCTTATTATCCACTGTCAAAACATTGATTTATAATATCTAAATATGATTTTAATCAAAATAATTTCTACCGGAAAACTTTGCCACATCCAAGAATTTTGTCAGGTGCCACTTTCGCCTGCTAATTCTCATAAAATTATAATTTTCGTCCTTTAAAAACTTTTCCACCTTCATTTTCTTGACGACTTTGAAAAGATTAAATAATTTTAAACATCTTGAAATTTTTATTTATGTCACTAGGAAGATCTTCCGATCATTTTTGGCGCACAAGCTTTTGCATTGAATTGAACCGAATTTACTTTGGCTTTGAATGCTACGAACTGCATGTAAAATAAAGTTTCGATATCAATGTATTTAGATGCACTTGATATTCGCAGTTTACATATTCTCCTTGGGGTTGGGAAAATACATTGTGGTGACACGTTCTAAATATATCCATTGTCAAATAACTAACAAAAATAAATGAACTTATGGGTGGTGTTTATCCCCCAATCGCACTTTTAGAATTACACATATTCTTGTGTAATATATGGAACAGATCTAATGACTTGACATAGTTATCTTGCGAAATATTTAAAAAAAAAACCATGGCTGAAGCTGTTTCACAAGAACCGGCTGCAAATCAGTAGCTCAACCTCACTTTTCATGTAGGGTTAGCACATAAAGATGCAGGAAAATCTCAATATTAGTAAGTGATGGAAACGTAGAAGACATCGAAGTTATTTGATTCAAATCAAGTGGTATTGCCTTTTCATAAAAGTCGATTTAGACTGAAGATACCGCTGAAATTGATCAATTTGGATGTCAGCATTCGAGCGAATTTCAATTAATAATTGTGACGTAGTTTTTTCCCAGTCCATTCACACCGTCTACATTCTAAATGATTTACCGCAAGGCGGTTTCAATGATCCGTGCTGAATGAAGCGTCGGCGTCGGCTGGCTGTTGTTTAGGGCGAGGACCCTTACAAACAAATTGTTTCCATTAATATCGGCGGCTAACGAAGGGATGACTGATTAATTAGTAATTTTACACCAGATCCGTGCCGCCGAATCTAGATACTCTCGGTTCGACATTGGTGTCTCGTAACAATTTACACAAACATAGGAATTATTTTGTATAAACCGTATCCGTTTCCAATTTGAAACATGCGGTTTCCTTAAAGAGCATCTCAAATAGGTTTCTTCTTCTAAATATAACCGATTGTACGTCAGCCATTCAACCTTTTTTTTTCGATGATAATACTTATAGAATATGTAGTTTGGTAAGGACCAGTAGTTGGTCGCTCTCTCTCTGAAGAATACTGAAGTGTTAAATGGAGGTTATTAAATCATCCCAGAAATCCACACTGTCACATTCGAACCCGTTTTAATTAAAACCAATAAAAATTGTTCAACTGTAAACAATATTTTTTTTATGGAACCTTTCACGAAAGCTAGAAAACTATTTACAAACACAAGTATTTATAGCAATTCACTTTACTGTAGACATACAGAAAAAAACAGCATATGTATTGTTTATTATTAATCGACTTATAGGGCTTCGGAATGGGATTCAGTCTTAAAATAACAATACAAATATTACATATTTTGAGGAAGACATATCTCTTCATATTAAGATTTATTCTTTCACGAAAAAATCAGATCCGGAATATTATCAAACGTTTATCGATTTTTCATCTTGAATGGTTTCAAATGTACGTACAATTTTATCAATATTATATATGTTTCGTTTGTTTGCCTGATTATCTTTTATGTTGCCATGCCACTGCAATTCACAATGGGCTACGCACTCTAAAACTGTCGACAACCCACGTCAAGGATTATTTACGATACGGTTTTGATACTTGAACAAGGTTTTGAGTGATCGATGCGGGGATGCTTGGGCTATACGTTACGTATCTTTCAAGTTCATTTATTATGGCATAAGAATGGTAATTCTGCCAAAGAAAAGTGTCGAGCTATTTCGTGTTTGTTATGGCAATGTTTACTTAATGCCTGGCGACTAGGACATCCGTCCGTACACGGGATCTTTGCCTCATTTGGTTACTGGTAGATGGTAAATATGTATTATTTATAGAAAATTTAATATTTTTGACCAAGCGTACAACATTGATGATAACGACTTGCATCTGGATGGTTTCGCGTTTTGAGTTACGACCGAGACATGCATATAATTATATTTGTCAATTAAATGATAACCAATATGAGACTCAAAAGAAAATACCGGAAAATACACGAGCACAGATAAGCCTAGTATATCGCCATGAATTGAATGGACCAGATGCATTTTTTCAATTATGATGTTATGTGTTTGTTTTCCCGTAATGGTTTTTAATCCAACAATCGAAATACAATAATGATAATAAAGAATCTATCTTTTAAATAATATTTTTTTTCAAACTGTAGCAGGGGTAGGATTCATCGGTGCAAATTGCGACTTTGTATTATGATGCATACCATTTTATTTTAGTGTTATAATAATGTATTGGAATTTAGTAGTTGATAACTTACAAGCATAAGATAAAATGAAAAACACTCAAAATTATATATGTTCAGTGATCAGTTCAGTTTAATCTTACTGTTTAATAAAAATAATAATAAATTTTTAGTACTTTTTCCACATAAAAAACTGTTTACTTTACGAAAGTTTTGCTTGGTATATTTATTATTTAATAACAGTGAATTGACGACACTATATAAATCTTATTTTTACATAACTTTTCAACTAAATCTTACTGAATGGTTTATTAGTGCATGACTTATTAATATGATTTATTTTATTAACACGATAGACCAATAGGTAATTCTATATTATTTAATCATAACAATGCATTGTAAATGAAATAACAGATATCTTGGAATGTGCGGAAAGCCCACAGGCTGTGCAATGTTATCTTAGAAATATGAGCCAATCCTTTATAGAATCCTTAAGTATACATTTGATAACATCAAAGTTATTTAAATAAAAGCAACATGTTTATGATTGGATATAACAATATTATTTATTATGCCGCAAAAAATAATTGAAAAAATCTTTTCATCCCTGCTTGAAATGAAGGTATCCATTAAGTGGCGGCTGGTGACAGAGTATTAGGGAGTACAAAAAAAGATTCAACTATTTTTGCAAGAGTTCTTTCCTATTCATTGGATTTTAAAACACTTTTATGACATGGGCTTTCAATTCAGATGCTCGCAATACCAACGGAGTGCCAGTCTTACGAATTTTTGGCTATCCGTAGTACGGAAAAATAGTTGAATCTTTTTTTGTACTCCCTAATACTCTGTCGCCAGCCGCCACTGTATCCATTATATAAGTTTATATTTCCCATTAGGGCTACAATCCATCGCAGTTTATTGCAAAAACGTGAAAAAGTCCGCAACAATACCAGGTCTCAAATTTATTGTCATGAAAACGATATATTTCCAAACGTCGTAAATCACTATGTAAGCCAGGTCTCTACACATACGTACTCGCTAAGTTTCGCCTATGGACAGAGCAAAACTCCAGAAGTACTGAGACATCACACGGCGGGGAATAATGGCGTTAATAGCCATCTAAAAAGGTAGCTCGTATTTTCTCGTTTTCCCTTAAAGGCTGTATTCGATCCGATCACTTGTTTCTACGTTGCATCTACCTTTGCTGAATAGGGTGTTCACAAACAACTTATTATAAAAAAATATTTAACCCTTTTAAAATTAATTAATTTAACCAAAAATATATTGGTGATAAATAAATGTTTATTGACAACTGATTTGAAAATTCTGACAAATATACTTAATCCTTTCGCTGATGCATCCATTAAGATTCTCCACTTTTTGAAATGATTTTTTTTAGACCGTATTGCTTTCATTGATTAAATTACCATTTATTAGATACCTCGATGATAATAATAAATATAAGTGTCGAGTTCCAATTGATTTTTGTATAATATAGCCACCGTCACAACTTTTTGCATTTGTCTCGAAATTCAAATACGCCATTACGCTCTGATTGACTGAATTTCTTCTATTTCATAAAAGTAATACAACTTATTATTTTGCGTAAGGCATCAGTTAACTAGCAAAATTTCATATAGTTTAAAAAGTATTATTTTAATGATATTAATTTTTGTTGATACAATTTTAATCGTCCATAAAATCCCTGAGAAGTTGCAAATTGAATATTACTTATTTTAATTACCATCTTTACTTATTAGTTTTTTGTTTGCTATCGTCTTGTAGATATGTGAAATAGAGGCACATTTCCTGGAAAACGCGTATTTCTGTGTTAGCTCTTGCGGACTTATCCACTTTGCTCTTTTTCTCTCGTCCTGCTATTCTGGAACACTTTGTAATTTCTATGGCTTTTCCAGAACACAGGGATCATTCCGAAATTGGATGCTCTATTTGTTTGTATTATTATTTTTTTGTATTTTTTTTGTAAATACAGGAACCTTCTGATACAGAGTGGTTTGCTTACGCATAAACGCCTAAACGTATTCATATTCCATTCAGAACAGATTTATTTATTGTTCATTGACTTAAAAAGTCTGTTAATACTATTAATCATCCATCGTCGGAATATGTCGGTTCTAATTTTTCACCAAAGGTGACATGGTTCTATAGAATACTTTCATACGGATAATTCTTGTAACCTTAATTTAAATATCCAGCTGGTTTTAACACATTGGCAACGGGTTCGTGGAATACCCGTCGTTTCTCTGTGTTTTACATTCGCCCGTTGCCAATGTGTCAACATGAAGATTTTTTATCAATTTCTCTAATAAAACAATATTATTTTGGCACTAATTTATATTCAGTCCGTTAGCATTCAGTTCAATAAAATGAAAAACTGGAATATTTTTACAAGTTATTAATTTTCAAAAGCTTGAAATATGTACAAGATAACTTTTAATGTTTAACATACATCTGTTAGCATTAGTTGAAGAAGTTTGCTTCTCAGTTTGTAATTGAACCCTTGTTATCTTTTCATGCGTTAGTCGAAATATCAACTGTATCACAAGTTGTTACATATTAGTGAGAAAAAGCCTTCCCCCCTTTCTAACATGTTCTGTTCCTTTAGGAACGTAAGGAATACTATATGATGTTGCAAATTTAAACGAACCTCATTTATAGTAGTGGCTATTACCCCCCCCCCACAGTCACTTCGAGGAGGAACTTTTATTTTTATTCCATTGATTCCTGGTATTTAAATTAAAGAATTAAGATGAAGAAGAGTGGACCGTCGTCAAGTTTCGAGTTTGAAACGTAAATACATATATCATTAATTATTGTCATCATTAATATAAAGTAACTCTGTATAGAATTCAGTATCAACTATGCAGTAATCGACTGGCTTCCATTATATATTTACCTACCTCTGTATCACCACGAGATCCAGTTAACAAAATAAAAATGATTCTCTATTACTATGTAATGTAAAATAGTTTTCAGTTTTGAGAAAACAAGCACTACACGAGAATTTATTTAAACTTCACTGAATTAAGAGCAATCAAAGATTACAGATGAATTGTTAGTTTTGATTTACTCTATGATTATTTGGACGAGTGATGTATTTCGGTGTGTTAATTTGAGAGCATTAATATTATCACTAATCCTCTTATTTTAATCAAATCGTACACTATTTCTATAAGTGTAAATATTCAAAAGCTGCCAGGATCTTAAGTTAATTTGATTACTTTCTTCGCTGTGTATCTCTCGAGGACCATTAAGCATGATTTCTATGCGTTTCAAAATAATAATTACTTCTCAGTAGAGAGGTGTTAGCGTTAACGAGAATGCGTAGCATAAAATTAACTCTGAGTTTCCTTATTTCCCCTTTCATAATAATATTAATTGAGAGCTAACTTCGATGTGTGCTGAACTCGTTCCGCTGTTAATCTAGTTATGGTTATCATTCGTCTTCCTATCCTTCGCTTTTTGTTATACTGTCACGAGAAACTAAGCACGGCTACTCTTTCGTGAGAAACATAATATATATATACGGTGACCACGCATCCTCTACTAAATTTATTTAATGTACTTAAGTTTATTTATTTTCGAAAATAAAAACAAGGAGAGTTCATTGATAATTGGCACGCAGAAGACGATTCGTATATTTGTAAAATTGTAACGTTTTAATTCACTAGTTCGCGAAGATGGTGAAATTATGCTTAGATAATTTCAGCTGACTTGTGTATTGATAAAAATGTCGACGCCTTTAAATTGCGACGCTACTCTGTCATTTGTTACCGGTGTAAAATAGTTAGTTGCCGAAAATACTGTGTGCTCTAAAATTTTATAACATTCAAATTATGGAACATTTTGAACCGTTCTTTATTTGCTTGAAACATGTTTGGTCACCGTAAATAAAGCCCAAATGTTTTCAATGAGGTGTTCGCTGTATAATATTATGGCTGGTGTTAAATATCATTCAGTTATTCTGATATTGCTCGTTACTGTTCACGTCATAATACGATAAATTCAATTAGTAATGAACAGTCTGCTATGTCGCTTTCTCCGAAGAATTTTACATAATTTGAAGTTAATTACACATTCCAATTTAAATGTACAGTCGCAGTTGATATCAAAGCTACTTACAAGCTGAATGCGAAAGCGATTAAGTAGCTTTTGAATTAGCAGTTATGTCTATATATATTATAGTTTACGTACGTTAAGCACACGCGTTAATAGAAATGATTTTTTTCTATAAATAATCAAATTGCAGTAAATTGTGAATGCATTTTTTTAAACCACTCGAAATAAACTCGAAGAAGAAAAACATTACGTTCAAGATATGAAATGGTGCATTGAAAAATCTTGATTTGCCTTTGACTTCGTTCGTATTTGATCATGCATTCATCTGAGCTCTAATCGTTAGACTATAGAAGTCAAAATATCACCACTATTTCGAAGTGTTAAACAAAGGCGCTTGAAACGGTAAATGTGATGAATCTTTCTACTTATCCGAGTAGAATATTATTGCTTCTATAGCATTATCATTTTGACATGCCTTGCTCCAAATTAAAAAAAATTGTCGATGCTAGATTAATGGGCGCATATTGGTGATGTAATATTTCTGCAAAATAAACATTTTATCGAACTAATCCAGATATTAACGGTAGGATAATAGTGATATTGACATTCATTTATCCCTACTCTCAGCCTCTCTCAATTTCCTTATATATATGAGGGTTTCCCAAACTTATCCGGCGATGGAAACCTGAAATTTTATTGTAAATTTTCATTTTCATTGAATGAAGTTCTTAATGACCTCGATGATTTGAGTCCTCGAATTGGAACATTCTTTTTATCGGGCACTTAAGAAAGTTTTTTTTCCTCTTTTATGATTATCTGCAGTGATGGAATAAGTCTGAAAATATCGGTTGCAAGGAGTCAAAGGGGGCAAAAAATAATCTGTCTCCGCTTTATTGGGCAACCTGGTGATTTGGCCAGTTCTCCACTAATTATGTGGGCATTCATATCATTTTTTAATATCCCTTGTCTTGTATTTCTCACTAATAAGAATAACCCTGTTTATATTTATTTAGTTTTCATCAGCTGAAAATGAGAGTCATTAGCAAAACTATTTATAAAAATACAGTGGAAGTAGTAAGACTATCACATTTCGTATAAAAATAACACACTCCAACTCTTGTCATCCGCTTCAGCATATTTCGTATAGCAAAATATATTTTGGGAAACACTGTTTTAAATAAAACATTTCCTTATCACAGATTGCCTATAACCGCCTAACGATTACGTGCCTCAAACAATTTTCATTTCGGTAACCAAATCCCTTCGTCATGTAAATATGCATGTAAATATATTCATCTATCAATATGTTACCGATATTATTGTATTACCAAAATATTACCATGCAAGCAATTGTTCCACTAATAATAAACCATTATTAAGCGAAATCCCCCTTGCATTCGCTCGAAACATATCTATATATTTAGAATCTTCCCGGGTCGTTCTTCTAACCCTTATAAGTAAGGGAATGTCGAATTATATTCAAGAAAAACCCTCAATCGTGTGTATAATTAAGTTGTTTATTTGTTATGCATTTGCTTTGCGTTTAACGTAACATTTATTCTAGTCAGTAAATATTGTATCGTAAGGGAAACATCCTGTTGTTGGACGGTATATACATATAATATGATATTATTATATATATTGAAAGAAATTCATGCCAAATTTTTTGACATAAATATAAGATTTTATTAGTACTCAATAAGACCATTTTCATTACTTTTGGCCACATTACCAACAAGCACATTTTTTGTATTACTTCCACATATAATATTATTATGATCAGAACCTGTTTCGCTCATCCGCACACTGGCCATGACCTCTATTATAGTATATGTGGCAGTAATATACAGGGAAGTGTTAAAGTGATTAAAAAATGAAATTCGTAAAATTTTTAATACTTTTATTCAAAGAACATGTTTCTTTCTAATGCTTCATTTGGACACTCAAAAATAATAATATGCCAATCCTGGCAGTTATTTTTTATATTACTTGAATTTGATGTTGATTGCGTTCAAAACAATCAAACGAAATAATAATGGGACTCAAATCGGATGCTGAATAACCCGTCTGTGGCAGTCATGGGTTAATCACACCCCTTTGTAAACCGTGTGCGCGCATCGCTGTCGATGCTAATTAAAACAACTCGCCGTAGCATTTTCCAAGTTTTCCCTCGCAGCCGGAAGTCGCGGGGGTAACATTCGCCTCGCCTTACCCTGTGGGACCGTTGCAAATGCAATCATGAATATTGCATGAATTGCGCCTCTCAGATGTTTGTTGTTTTGGCTGGAAAGTGTAGCTGAAAGTTGCAACTCTTCTTCAATTGCTATGCAATTCGTGAAAGTTCTAGAGAACGGCATAATGCTGTGGATATTTAAAAGAGTGCCGGAACTCGTTCCTTGCAACACGTGCTTATTTTGCGCGATGCCAATCCGATACTTAAGACAAAGTTTTTATATTACCTATACTATTATAAAGGCTCATCCTTAGAAACCGTTCTTGATCATTACATTTTTTTATCGATAAAGAAAATAGAATTTAATATAAATTAACTGTGATTATTCCACGTCTTTTGTTACTAACTGTGATACGTGTTTCGCCTCTTTTAGAGGCATCTCTATCAAGAGTAAACTATATTACTTAAGCAAACTTTGCGATAGTAAGTCTGAAGATGCCTCTGAAAGAGGCAAAACACGTTTCAAAGTTAGTAGCACAATACGTGGAATAATCAAAGTGATTTTAAATTTTATATTAAAATGAACTTCCACAAAGTTACCGCCGAAACCATCGAAAGTATTAAAATCGAATTTATCTATATTTTTAAAAAAACCTTCCGTTATACATTTAGCTGTGGATGATAAATATAAATTATTCCTAACGTTTTGTAAATACTATGTTGAATGGCTATATCAAACAATCTTGATGATATTTTTAGAAATTTATCGTTTACATAAAAATAGCAATATGCATTGTAAGCTGTATGATTTTTTTTAACACATTAGACTAGTGACTAGAGATAAACAAAAATATTGTATAGGGTTTCAAGAGTAGTATCAACTATTCGCTTTGATATTTGGAGAAGTGATCGCGTGTCTTTCGATTTTAAATCTCTAGTCGTTTATCAGGATTTTGCACCTAACTTTAAAATTCCCTGTTTAACGTAAACGGCCTACTAACCCCGAGTAACTTGAAGTCGCTCATCGAATGGAATGCCTTTAGCGCCCCTAATCTGCCATTCGCCTGACACTTTTGACACCCTTGTGTGCTTTTCACTCAGATTGGATGACTTTATCAGTTATAAACCTATTCACACTTATTTGAATGCACCGTGTTATATCCGCGCCTCATTCTTACACAAACATCGCTTATCATAAATAAATAAATGAATTTTCCTCGTAAATACGTTCGCAAGTAAATACAGATAAGCTGAAAGATTTTTTTTTAAACTCGTTTTTTACTAGTACGTTTGATGTTCCTAGGAGTATCCTTAACTATTGAATTGGTAAAACACTTCCATTAGTCATGTTTAATTGACAATACATACATTTGGTAACAGCGCACAGTTTTTATCTTAATATTTTAAAAGCTGAAGAGTTATTATCAATACATTAATTTTCCAATTGTGAAGATTTGACTTATATAATTTACTTAAATTGGTCGATTTATTGAATCAATTATACTGACATTCTTTTATCCAAATCAAAAATAATGTTGATTGAATATTTTTATAATTTCAATCAACAAAAATAATCTTTTTAGTAATCAAAAACATATATCTCAATTTCAGAATTTATATTTAATGTCATCATCGTCAGTATGTATTTTCTTAAATATAATTCCAGGAAATATTACCAATTGGAAACTATATTTTCATCAAGTGTGAATTCTGATGTATATCCTAATATTTGTTTAGTTTTAACGTCCCAGGTACAAAAAAGCACACATCGATATTATTTACTTTTGCAATATTAGTTAACATACATATTATATACAAACATGTTTATAGGCATTCCAAGTAAATATTATCTCTTTTTATTAGCTGCTCATTTTATGTATGATTGAACTAGAGCCACGATTTGTTGATATAGTGATATACTGTAAAATATCGCAGGTACATATAATATATTATTTAGTAATATTATAAGTTAACAATTTTACAATCAGCAATCACATATATCTGTGATTTTGGATGAAATTCAAGAATCGATGAGTGATTTATGAATACAATTCCAATTTGTTTTTAGCAAACTGTAGCTCGAATGCTTTCTCGAGCCTTTTAAATATTTATTTTGTTGATCAAATAGCGGGTGAAATTATAATTCATTTAAAAAATCAAGGCTTGTCAGTTTAAAAAAAAAATATTTACAGTTTTTATTTAAACATGCCATGTTATCGAAAATATATTTCAATATTTTTAAGGTATTCACTGCCAATACTTGGTGAAATGGCAACATAATCAAAACAATTTCATATATCAACTGATAATACTCGCGATGAGCGTAACCGGTCTTGATCTTTATAAATATAATGTGGAATAAGAACCGAAAATGTTTTATTATTTTTATCATTTTCATTACTTCACATGAAGTAGTAGTAATTTATTTTCAATGTCGACTTCTTTGTACTGTTCAGTTACAAAATTTTATTGAAATAAAAAAGTTTTGTTACTTTTGATTCAAAAAATGGTATTTGAATAGCCTAAAGAAATTTTGTTAATATAGAACGCAAAAAAACGAAAAAAAAAGTTTAATTTGTATAGGTACGTGGCAATAAAAGCGGGAAAATGTAGACGCTTATTTACACAGCCTATAATAAGCTAAAGCATTCATTTGAAAACCGAAAATATAAACAGGAAAGCTTTTCACGTTTAAATAAATATAATTTATCAAACTCTGACCCGGCGCTGTCAGTTTTTAAACTTGAATACATCTAAATTCTACAGGGTTGCTTAATGTCAATCTAGTTTTTTTTTCAATTCATATTACATTTTAATTTCATATCAATCGTAACATCCTAATACATCTAAAAGGTTTGTAATTTCGCATCCTTTATTTGTAATTATGTCTATAGAGAATCACAATAATTGTTTTGCTGACCTATCGGATATTTGTTTTATTATTATATCGGCATCTTCTTTATCAGCCCATCTTTACTGTGCTTAAATGTTCTGTAATTATGTTGCATTGATTAGAATTTGTCGCATAATTGTCTAAGGATAAATAGTTTACTAACATTTAATAGTAAACAATCTTAACGCCTCAAGATTTGATATTTTATTATCGAATCATTCGCGATCTCTATGGTAAAAAAAAAAACTTGGTTATATGTTTACACTGACGTTACAAAAAAGCCCTGCAAACACGGAAATACTCTAACAAAAGAAATGTGATCCATTATTATTGTCGTGTTTGAATAACACAATACTGCGTCCAATCTTTACTTTTGGAGACTTTCCAGTCATTCTGTAATTTCTTCCGAAGTGTGTGCTGTCTAATTCAATATGCCAAAGAGAGAAGAAAGCTTGTGAGCCTACAGCCAGCCTACCCATGAACGCACAACTTACCAACGTATTTACATTTCGAATTCGACTTGCCTTTAGGGCTTAGACAGAAATACCCAAACATCGGGTTTTCCTTCCGCCTAACTTTAGAAAACTCAGTGATGCCCAACTTTATAAGTAACTCATCCCATTTTCCAATTTCATTTCTCATTTTCTCCAGCCTATTAATTCCCTATCGTCATCCGTCCGTCACAGGAAAATTGGTGAAGTTTTTTGTCCTTAACTTGCAGACTAGCTGTTTGCCGAATAGACCATGTTGTATTCCACCTGGATTTGAAGTTATGTTTATACACATCGAAGTAAGTAATAGATATTTCATCGGCTCCATTTAATTATCATCCAGACCCCTAGACTCTGGACTTACTTCATCTTATTAAATAATAGGGAAATTACATTGAAGTTTTTTAAATGTTTCCTATAGAATCTTTAATATTACCCATCCCGGGTATTGATTCTTTAAGTGTGTCAACTGTTCAAATGTTATATATTTTTAATTTTCTTAACAATCCAAAACGTTAGAATATACAATACTTAATTTATCTTAACAATACTGTTATTATGAATTAACAATCTCAACTTTGACAAAGTTAAATTAGCTGTTGATCGCCAATGTTTTAAAAACGCATTGTAAGTTGCGAGTGTTTCTTTTTAAATATTGAAAATTGAGATTTTTCTACGCTTCCATAAATATAATTTTTAAAATATTTTTCCTGAACTTTGAGAATCGTCCTCTCGAAAAGTAACTAGCTTACATTTCTCCGTCTAGCAAAATGATAAATTGTGGTGTGGTGTTTTTATTACACACGGCTTTATTCGCGATTCGATGATAGATTGCTGTTATAAGCCTCAATGTAATCACAACAATGCTGAGCATATAATTGGACGCCCGTTTTCCGGGGTGTTTTGATATGGAAAATATGTTAATGGGCCTCTTTCATATTAACCTTTTTTAGTGTTTTTCTCGCGCTCTTGGAAACAAGAGTGTTTTTTATATCTTTATTAAATGTTTACCGATCGACTTGCGATTTAATTTTTCTCAATTTTGTTTTGATTTTAGTATAATGTAGGCTTTTTAAGATCGTCTCCATGATCATTTGTTAACACTTTGTTTACGACATCTTTTAATGTTTTTAACCGTTTAATTGCGTAATGGGTTTATTTTTATTTCTTTTTTTAATGAATACATTTGATTGTTTTACGCTTACATATCGATTCGCCATTGATATTATTAAGCGTCAATTCCTTTATTTGTTAGAAGCTCATTTAAACGTGGTAGAAATATTATAATATTTAGTTACACAATTTTAAGATATAGCTATTTCGGTACCACGTCTCGTAGTTGTTCGTTCACTCTTGTTATTCATTTTAAAGTACCACTAAGAAAATAGCGATATAGCTGAAAGTTAAAAAAAATGAAGAATTCAATAAAGTTAATTATAAGGCCATGTTATATAAAAATATATATGTTACATGAACTGTTTTTTTATACTTTTTTTTTAATTACATTAAAAAAACAGTGCAGAAGTTTCTCTGTTATTAAAAGTCTGTACATTATATTATAATTTGCTTACTCAGTAGGAAGGACATCCGGGCTATATTTGGTCCTTGATGGGTTTAAGGTAGCTTTCTGCTTTCTCTGACCTCTTGACTTATGGCTCCAATTAAAAATCTTTTGATAATATTATATCAAACTCAAAATTTCCTCAGAAAACTCCTTATATTTTGTTAATTAAAAATATATTGCTTTGTGGAATTTTCGTATTTTTTTTTGATTAAAATTTCCATAAATAATTGCCATTAGGTTATTATCAAAATCTTGTATCCTTAAATTATATAAAACCTCATATATACATTGCAAAAAGGTTTGTTATATCTTAAGTCGTTGTTGAAAAATAATACTATTTTTATCGGTGATATTCATTTACTTACATCATTTGTTGGCATTGGTTTCCTCCCCTTATACATCCGAATCGTGTTCCTCTGCCTAAGCAGCGGATTACATAATGGTATCCCGCAGGAGTTTTTCCTTATAGCGAGGGTGAAAAATGCATCGGGAGATTCTGTTTTATCATGTCGCTTTATCGTATCCAAATGTTATCTTTATGAGCGTCGCTCTTGCATCACCCGCCGACTGTCTATTTTCACTCGTAAAATATCCTCATTTTCGTAAAATGACGCCTCCGATGCACATTTTTACTGAAAATTTCTGCTTCGTATTGAATATATGCAAGCATTTGATCGCAGTAATCATTTTTTGTCTCTTCAACGTTCGTTTATATTTTCGTATTTTTGAAGCTATGTCTTTTCATTGAAACGCTTCACTTACGATTGAGAAGAGTATCACTGTATAAATAAAGATTTTCTGTCCCGATCGATCTCATCGCCTATCTCCTGTCACATTTCTCGCAATGAAAAATACCGATTACTGAAATGCACATATGAATGATAGGGTATCATAGTCGTGGATAGAAAGGTTTTTGTCTGCGTAACATCCACACGTGTTGTTCAAGGTGCTCTGACACGACTATGACATGATAGGTATGTTCTGTAGTTAGATCTTTAACCTCAGAACATAAATTATATAAAAGTATAAAGCAAAGGTTTTAACAATCGGGTATTTTTTTTATGATGCAAATATAGTATTCAACAAGTTAATAGATTACTCATCACAACACATTCAAACTCGATTATTTTTGTACTAACTTTTAGAAATATACGTGAATATGTATGTGGTGCCAAATATGACAAAATGATGATGAGTTCTTGTATATTCCGCCACGAGAAAGCACGATTGGAATATTTGTTAAAAAAAATCGTATTTGTATTATAAACATATACCTACATTTAACCGATGCAATGAAATTGTGAAAATAACTGTTTCTAACAAATCTTTAAGTGTCAGCTAATGTTTTTTTATTTAAACCGTATTCTACCTATAAAATTGAAAAAAATATACCTTATTTGTGCAATGTGCAAATAAATAGTTTTTTCTTCTATTAATAACAGCAATTATTCGATAATTGTATCACAGCTAAGATAAGTCTTGACAATTTTTTACTTTACTCTAAAGAAAGTCGTATTGTGAAAATGGCGAACGTTGATATCTCTGTTCCACTTGACCCTAATAATAAGGCTAGTAGCAGGTTGAAATGATAGTGAACCTAGTTTCCGGTAGACTTGATATGAATGTGCCGGCTAAGGCGATAATTGACTCCGCAGGCTTTGTTCTCGCTTTGGGAAAGCTCATACTTCCGTTTTTCCTATTTTCTTTTATTCCTCTTTGTTTCCGATAATCCCGTCTACGATTTCATATTGTGTAATTGTTAATCCAACTAACTTTGTTCGGAGTGATAACACAGTGAACTAGTTATATAAATACATGAAACATTGTTATAACATACATTTCGTACTTTTTGATGTTGAGTATACAACATTTTGTACTAAATGTAGTAGATATATTCACTTGTTTGATACTTAATTTCTGAGATCAATTTATCACTATTTGATATAGTCTTAGCACAGGCATATATTTGGCATTTTACTGGCAAAGATTTGTATTTAAATATTATTTTGACAAACAATTTCAATCTTGTTTTTACGTAAAGCAAAACATCAATAACAAACAAAAATAAATGTTTTGAATAAAACTCATTTATCATCATACTCAAACATTTCAATCATATTCGCTGTTGTAAGATTTGAAATAATTATTAGATTTTACAATGATTAGTGTATTTTCTTGTTTAGAGATTTATAATTGATGGAAATATGCCTGAGAGTTAAAATTTTGCAGTCTCGTAATTATGTTGTATTTTTATCATTTGAGATATTTTATTTGTGCGTGTAACATGATGGTTATGTGTCAGGATTGGATAACTTGTTTTTGAAATATACATTTTACTTAAAGTATAATTATGTTGCTATGTGAACGTCGGAATCCGATACCTTCCTTTTTTGTATTGCCTGGATAAATGTAGATCGAACCATTTCATTATATTTACCCATATTATTGTAAGTAGTATACTCGTACAAATTATTTGTTCACATCGTTAGAGGCAACTTCATTTAAACCGATTTTACTTCAAGTTTTATACATTCCGATTTTATAACTCGCATTTAGGTACGAGTTGAAAAGTTTCTGAGTGCGGTTGACAGCTTTTTAAGTGGATATGAAAATTTTTCCAACATGTCATGCTGGTGATTGAATTTGTCAATATTTGACACTTAGAATCGAGTAACCTCTAGCCATATCTCTGCCGTGATGACAAATAGAATTCAAAATTTTAAATATCAATTTAAAATTACAAAAAAAAAATGGCGAAGAAATCATCGTAACATGTCATTATTGAATTGAACAAAGATCAGGACCGTTTTCGATCACCTTGAGCACTACAAAACTAGTACATCAATGTGTTGCATTTACTCATTTTTTTAAAACTATTTCTGAATCTCATAAATTTATAATTTTTACGCCTCCTACTAAGTTTTGTGAATTTTTGACCAATGATGTGTTTAAAAAGGGTTTTAATTCTGAATAAAATCGGTTTATGTGATACTAATGAGCCTTGATCTTCTCAGTTTTATTACATAACACTCCCGGATATATTGTAATTACGTATTTAAAATACAAAAGTTTAAATCGTTTTCTTTCAGCCAACTTTGACTTTAGGCTTTATTTAGCAATTAAAACTGTGATGACTTAAAATAACTTTTCATGCAAATTAATTTAAATAATTTCCCCGTCTTATTTTGAAAAATATAACACAACTTTATTTTTGATTCTCGTTTCTTTCACCTAAAAGCGTTCACCACTTCCTTTAGTTGTCTCCTTGTAAAAGTGATATTTTACAGGGGGAAAGTTTCCCGCCTCTAGACAGGAAGGCAATGCATCCCACTGCATTATCTCACGTTACTACTATTCCAAGGTTCAGTTTCGACTTCTTCGACTATGTTCTGCTTTTCATTAAAAAAGTTTTCATCCTTTCAAGCATGCTCCTAGTTTTATTTCACTTATTTCTTATTTAATTTCAGCAACTTTCACTTCAAAATAGTTACGTGCAAATGAAAATTTCATAGAAACTGTATAATTATTATACTACTACTTTACTAAATAATAGATACCGAAACGGTGGCTTAAAAATTCCTATACTTTAATTAGAACTTGAATAAATTTCTTCGTACTATATAGTAAATATGATGAATATTAATATAGCTTTATTGATTTACTAGACATTTAATAATACTTACTAATCATCGAACATTCATGTGGATTTAATTAATATCTTGTATATAATGATACGTTGTGGAAATGTACTACACGAGAACATTTTCATTAAACTTTATTGTTTCATACGAGGCTTTGACGAAAACTTTAGAGTAATTTGATGATGTATATTTCAAATAAGTTAGAAATGCTTTTGAACGATTCATGTTTTTAAAGTTTACACGTTGCCATGGTTATTCAAGCTATATACGCCATACTAAAGGCAATACATATTTCGTATGTGACTAACAAAGATACGATAACTGTGCTTGACATGGTAGAATAAAGAGCTGATTTTAATATAAATTTCGGATTCAAAATTATAACAGGAGTTCTTAACCATTACTATTGAATGAAGCTTTTTTTAAATTATTATTGGCCGTATTAGCACTCCAGTTTTCTGAGTGGAAATTTATTAACGATTTTTACTATCTTTTAAATAAGATTACAGTTCGACGAAGTGTAAATCTATTATCCTAATAACTGTATTTCATATAGATTTACAACCAAGAGACTGCTTTGATTATATTTATTACTTACATACAAAGAAACTCATTTGAATAGACGAGCTTTACTAATACTACACAATTATATATTTCCATCAAGTAGCACCACCAACCCTTGAGAAAACTCTGAATACATACCCTGTTACACATGCACGCACATATAATATTTCAATCAAGGGTATCGTTGAGTCACGCTCAAAGGTATGGGTAGCAGTTAGTTGCTAAGTTCCCTGCATACATATAAGCTTTGAAATTTACTTCACCACTCACTCTTGTGAGTCTTTCCAAGTGCCGCTTCTAAATTGCAAAAGTCGTTACACGCTTCAGATAATATTACACAAATCTTTGTGTATTATAAAATTACTACTCGTCTAACTGAATGTTTTCATTTTAAACCTCTTTCCACGTTACTAACACTGACGTAATGTGTCACGGTGCTTAAATATACATATGTATATGTTATTGCCTTTTTCGATGCGTTTATTTTGATTACCCTTTTTAATTATAATTTTTAATATGTTAATTCTACATTCCTCAATTAACTTAAACTCATGTTAATATGAAATATTATGAGTCGCATTATTTAATGTTATTTGCAAATTGTTTTAATCATTTGATTTTCGTATATTTGCACAAATGCTACTATAATTTAAATTGCGTTGTGAATGATACAAACCTGATATTTTCATATCATAAACGTCGCATTGTTTTATATGCTTTAATTATTTTGATATATTATTATTAATTTTTATTAGTTGCAAATGCAAGCTCGCTACACGACACTGGTTCTAATAAGAAAAAAAATGAGGTTTGCATTACAGCTTGTATATACTGTTCATCCACCATTCATTTAATAATGCCCACTTTCGTTATATGGAAATAAAAAAAATGATTAGTTGCATAATATATTATATTGTTTTTTATAAATTGCTTGATTGATTAATTGTTTTTTTTCTGTTATAGATTGGGCTGGTGATGGTCGAGTAAGACGTCAGTTGTCGGTGTCTTCCGATTCCAAATTGCTGGACGAAGACATAAGGGAAGATGCCCGAGTCATTATGCGTCCCAAGAAACCGCCAAGGCCCAAGTCTGAAGTTTTCCTCAATAATCCTCATCCAAGGCGGACCAAGAGGTTTAGTGCGTTTGGGGTGAGTTTACACGATAGCATTTATGAATTATTTGTGACGCTTTTCATTGGTGTTTCACTTTGTTCATGCGGCATATCACTATTCTTTGTTTCTCTCCGTGTAAACTGTATTGAAACAGTAAACCAACTGTAATCTATTTAAAATTTGTATATACATTTTACGTTAACTTAATTGAATAAAATAAGTTTGATATAAATTAACCATAATTTACATCAAACACTGCGAATTGTTTTAATATCAATATGAAAAAAATACAACTGATCAATCATGAATGATTCAATCGAAACCAAGAAAATAAAGCTCTTTAACTTTATTTTGAAAAGCTTTCGCAAGGCAGTCCACGTGAAGAGTTGAGACTATCCCGGCGAGCCTACTTTCTAAGGCCGTCGCAGCGTAGCGATACATTTATGTTACGAGTGAATTTATCGCAGGTCCAAACAAACTGTATCTCAGGCCGTAGAAGTTCCTCGAGAAACGTGTTTTCTTTTTCAAAATGAGTATAATAACGTGTGTAATGAAAAGCATCACGACAATTAAAGGGACATGTGATTGAACAGCCTAATGCATACAAATAAACAAGGAATGCATTTGAATTTGACTTAAAACTAATTCCTTACAATGCTTTAGTAAAAAATCAGACATTTAAAATTTTACCAAATTAACAACTTTCTTTATAATATTTGTAATTACTCTAATCTATGTTTAGTTACATCTGTAAGAAAGAATAACGTTGCATGTAGTTATAACGAATATTGAGAGTACTTACAATAAAATATTATAATGTATATGCTATGCTGTAGGTATTCTTTAATGTTACACAGATTCGTTTTATTTATAATAGTTATTTATAGGATGAACTTAATAAAACAACGGACTTGTAAAGGCTACGTTAGTCTTCAATTTCCCCGGAAAATAAAAGAAAGAAAACCAAGAAGTAGCGAGGGAGGCGAGAAAAATTATATTATAAATCGGCGTTCACTTCTTTGGCGAGAACCGGAGAAATGATCGTCATCAGTCTACGTGAAAGTTGCGTTAGAAGATGGGACGGGGTTTCTAATTTGGTCGAAAGAAAAAGTACAATTTGTGTATTTCTACACAACTGTAACATAATAATATTAACCTTTGATCCATTAATTTCGACTCTGATAACTGAGTTGAATCTGAAACTGAATGAATGAAATCAGAGAAATAATTGTGTAATAAGAGCTTTTCAGCTAGTTTAAACGCATTACCAATTATTTAATATTTTTTAATAAAATAAAAATATTTGGCATTACAGCTTACGCCAATGCGCCAAATATTCTCAATTTCGAAAGTCATACGAGATTAACTCGATGTTAAATAATAAATCAGTTGTGCACAAAATCAACGATAAATAACATACACCCAGCCCAAGATCTCTTTTTTCAATTGAACAAAAATCCAACCTTGCCGAGAATTGAACTCGGGTCCCCTGATCGCTAGGACAAAGCTCTTGCCACTAGACCACAGGGACCGACTATCGTTTTTTGATACCGCTATTCAACATTACATATATCCGAAATGTATCCATCGATTTTTTTTTTTACTGTTTTACAATTTTTCTAATCGCTGTATTCGATATTCTTCGATACGGATGTTCGATAGCTACAATATTTTATATAGACGATATTTACTCAATCAATAAATTCCATCATAAGATATATCCTATTTATATCCAATGAAGTTCTTCAAGTGTGTAACTTTTATGCGGAATATCAAACCTTGACAATCGTATGTAGACATTTCACAGAAATTTTGCAACTTTTGATTCTAAGGTCGTACTGAAAATGTGCTCGCGCAATAAAACAGGGACCAGGTTTATCGTTTCAGCTGGATACTTTTACTCATCTGACCTACATAAAATTATGGTTTTATATAATTCTATGAGAGATGTGCGGATTCGTAATTCACCGTCTACTTGTATATGGGATTCAATATGAAAATTTCTGGCACATTCATTGCGCAAGAACAAAGCGGCAAGAGTTTCATTTAAATATTTTGACAATTTATTGCTTTTTAATAGTAAAGTAGTGAATTTACCGAGCGGGAAATGAAATCTTCTCTTTGAAGATAAATTATTCCCATTTTATAAAAATAAAATGATAATTTTATTTCGAGCAGTAAAACTTATAATGAAACATTGTTCAATCTTCAATATCGTCAGCCTAGTTAAGTGAAGTATGCAGCACAATTCTCAAAATACAATAAATTTCAATATCCAAATGGTGTTTCTTTTGAATGTATTGAAAATATAATGCAATAATTGTTGAGAAAAATAGGGTATCATAAAAAATATTCATATTGATTTGAAACAATTTGTTTTATATTATGCCATGGTCCACACTTTGGTTGAAATAATAAAAAGAGCCCTGCACTTTCAAGTACTTTGTGTTTCATCAATTAAACCTGAAAAAGGTTCCACGTCCACACTTTGGTTGAAATAATAAAAATAGCCCTGCACTTTCAAGTACTTTGTGTTTCATCAATTAAACCTGAAAAAGGTTCCACTCGTACCATTTGTATTTTAACTTTGACATGATTATGTCAATTATTATACTTATCATACAAATCAATGTCTTCTCATAACACCACACCGTCTCTGTTCATTTCAAATTTTGATAAAAAAAAATGTTTTTTTTAATTTGATACTTTTTAAACCAATGATGTGAAGCTATTTAAAATCATTGGTTTATGGCGTGTAACCTTCTAAGAAATCTGCTTTTGGACTTTTCAGCACTTTCAGAAAAACCTTCGCTAGTAAAATATTGTTGTACCTAATGACACTTAACGACGCAAAAATGTCGATAACAGACTATAAAAATCTCCCAGAAAGTCATGATTAACAAGCAATATTTTTCGTACTGGGTTTAAGTACCGCGTAAAAGTGATGTATTTTCGGATTTAAATACCTCTCGCGTCTACCTTCACTTTGATGTTGTTTTATTTGATGGATTTTTTAGACTCGCCGTATCTAAGAAAAGAAAAAAAGGTTCCGAGGGACGAACCCTCCTCCCCCATTAAGCTTTGTAGATTTACTCTTTGGTTCTTCAGTCACTCTCTGTCCGTGAATAGGACGTAAAGAAAAACACATTAACTTTCTGCATCAGTTCGCTAAATTGTCATTATTCTTAGAAGCATTGAAAGCACAGAGCCCTGACACAAGAATATAGAAAAGCTTTGACGATGGTAGGTATTTATCTCAATTTAAAAATAAACACCATCATTATTCCAGCTTTGTCCATTTCATTGACACGAAAGGACCCTTTAAAGGTTTTGATTTATAGCCTCCGTTATAAGTTCTATAAGAAGGTTATGTCTCGAATGGGAATACAATAAAGTAATTTGTTTTACGTATAATAATAACTTTCAGCTTAAAAAATATAATTTGTCAAATAATAAGAGTTGAATACTAGTAATCAACGAGTAATATTATCACGTTTTACGGGTTACCTGTATATTCTTGATGGAAAGCCATAACATAAATTTAAATAAATTAATCCCATTTTTTTGTATTTCTTCCACATATTTTATTATGGCAATGTACTACGCTCTGCGATAGAGTAATAAAGGCACATTATATAATGTTCTGTAAAAATCCATATGAGAGTATGCCCAGTCTTGTGTGAGAATAATATTTAAGAATTTAAAATATTTGCTATACATAATTCATCGCCAGGTCAATGGTCGAGTGTCAACGTCGTTGACTTCGGTTACGGAGCGCACGGGCTCAAATCTCAGTCCGGGCAGCTTCATTTTTCAATCGATTAGACGCCTCAAACATCGAACCAAAGTTGCATAGAGATAAATATATTATCTTTCTCATACTAGCAGTTGAACTATTTTTACTGGCCTGGATATTTTGTAAATGATAAATCATAATAAGACGAATTTAATCGTTCATCAAACTTCTTCGCGGAGGGAAGACACTAAAGAACATGTGCCTGCTATTTAATCGATATACAAAACCAATTTGAATTTTTTTTATATATAATGTAGATGCAATATTATATTCGAATATATCATTTATGATTTTATTAAAAAAAAAATGTCTCATCCCTTTTATGATATGATAAGCATGAGTTTTTGATGGGTGTATTATATTAAAATCGATGAATATTGTTTCAGGCTCACATTGCCATCGTTACGGCCGATTACTCCCACGGTACCAATTCGTTATTGGCAACACACCCACACGACTATTTTGCGCCACAGTGTCGGACTGTTCACTCATATATGTTCTGATTTCGAAATGCATCGCTGACTATAATTTGGCAGCATATATTTGGTAATTACGTACAGAGGTCAGATAATATCATTTGGTATCGCAGTCTTCTTGTGTTTTCTATCAACTTTAATTAATGAGCATTTCCTATGGCTGAAAATAGTTATCGATAGTCAGTTAATTTTTTCAGTGCAAATTATTCATTATTATTCAAGGCATTATTCGTTTGCCGTTTTTGATAATGTGACCATTATGACGGTTTGGCCATGCAACTTGCTTTTTAAAAACTTTGCCAATGGAACACCTTCTCATTTTTTCATCGTTTATGCTCACACTCGGCGATTCGTCAAAGTTGATAATTTCTATTGATATGATAGCTTAGGTGTCGCTCTTTTGGCTGTCTGAAAACTCTTTTGTGTTATGTAAATAGTACCAATTTAAGTTTTTCAGCTATGTATATGGACTATCGGTACTCAATGTACTTTCAATAATAGTTACGATTTTTTTTACTCAGTTGCTCAACCACTTTTTTCGAAGAGAGTAGGGATAGAAATGATACGAGTACTTAGACAGGACTTAGCTAATCGCTGTCACTATGCGTCGCTCTTTGGGATTGGAAAGGTGAAAATGGATTTAACAACACAAACACCCATTGCCTCAGCAGAATCGATTTATTGACTGAACGAGTATGTATCGAGGTTACAAATAATTCGCATTAAATATCTATATTTCTCCATTATTCTAACCAAATGATACTACATATTTAATATTGGTAATCTTAGTTATGTACTCACACGATTATTACACTGAGCAACAAACGAATTGACGTATCTTCAGTTCTGTCAATATTTTTAAACTGATACATAAACAGTTCGTCCCTGTGATCATCACCCATCGATACTAGTTCTATCACATGCTCATAAAGCGATTGTTGCGAGGCATCATATCTGATACGGTGACGAACTTATCAATCTTATGTCATCTTTCTGACTAGAGGGTATTTTTTTTCTCGTGTCGTGCATTTATATATGTATCATAAGTCTACATATGTACCGTATTCATAGAAGCAGATTTCCCGTATTTATTTTTACACTTATAATATTTTATAAACGCGAAATCATGTAAATTAAAGTATTTTTGTTTATTTTCACTTTGTTTATAATTACATACGAATAGTTTAATGCTGAAATTGGAATAATACATATAAAAATAAAGTGATTTTGCAGATTTCATTGATGTATTGCAAATAGAGCACAGTGTTTCCTGAATAGGTTTTTGAGGGTTCTGATTCTTATGTGGGCAACGCATCTACGTATCATGTTTCCCGAGTGGAACAGCTATTTGCCACTGGTATTATAAATATAGTGACTATTGACAGAAAAAATACTGACAATAAGGCGACAGTATGCCTTTGATTTAAATATATTCGATCTAGAAACAAGATCCGAAACAAAAGCTGAAAATATAAATACGGTGACAAAATTGTTTGTGAAACACTGATATCACGTATGGATTTTTATATGGTATTATGTATAACTTCAGTTGTTAAGCACATATAAGGTAACGTATAATATTTACACCGAGGCTCGCACGAGTGAGTTTATTTTAGAAGCCTGCACGGGCCTATATTTGATTGCCCGATCTGGCCCGGCTTTCAGGTGTAAAATTTCACTCATTACTCGAGCCCAACCTTATTTTTATCAACCACTAAAAAATCCATTTGTATGAATTTTCAATCAAATATACATTTCTCTATTGCTGTAAGTTATAACCATACTTTGACTTAAACTCATTTTTAACGAATCAATTTTATATACTAATAACGAATATTCCGACACAAAGACAATGGATACCACAACTTTAAGCCATTAGACAATAAACGAAGCATTGTTTCAGTTAGCTTCATTAGCTCACAAAATTTCACTGTTTTCTCAGCTTCAATTTGTCAAAATTATATTTATGATGACGCTTTTTTTATATGACCGAACCCGGTCCACGGCCTAGTCCCGGTCCGTGCAGACCTCTGGTTCTCTTCAATAAATCGGTCTGCCGATCAGACAGCGCTCATGACAACATGCCGCATAGCTTTTCTGCCAATACTGGCATTGCTTATCAAGCGGTCCCTAGGCCGGCAATTCCTCATCACAGTGTGACGGCGATGCCTTTATTCTTTTACTTCGTTGGATACGGTGACGTGGAAACTAACTATAAATAAAAACGTCGCTTTTTTCGATTTCACTGAAAGCAAGGGGCTTGCATTTTCCATTTCCACATTTTTATAAATATTAAATTAAAAATTACATAGCTTATGTTTTTTTTTTTTCATAAAAACTTTATTGGTTACAGATTGACAATGTTCTTTACATTCATTCTATGCCCAACCGGTCAAGCGTTTTAACCGTTCAGTCACCACGGCGTGCAGGCACGCGATATCGGTGCTACCACCAGCGCCACGGCGTGCAGCAACGCAAACGCGATTACGAGCTTATTAATGAATAAATTACATATTTTTACCTTTTGGAGGCAATGTTATTGTTAGAATACCCATATGTTGAACCGTTTTCTTTTTATTTGAGGTTGGGCTAACAGATGTCACTAGGGCTGGCACCTTATTATCGCAATGATCGCTCGATTGATAGAGCGCATCAGAGTGAGAAGAGAATAGTTAAACATCAGTAAGTGCAAGTAGACCACACATAGCATTTTCTGCTATTTATAAAATATAGTTTATTATAAAAAAAATAACGTCCCAGTCATAACAAAATAATTCTAATTTATTCATAAATAACATATTTTTTTTTGTGGTAGCCCTAGATGCAATTTGTGCTACCAATATAATTTGTTTTACTATAGAAAAAATACATATATATATTTCATATTTTTATTTATAATATTTATTGTTTTTGGCAGCCCTAGAGACGTTTTTTAAATCTTGTACTTTTGATATATTTTTTTCACTTTTCTATGAAAATCAATAATAACTTGAGTATAAAATTATTTTCCGGGTATGTTACGTGGCATTTTCATGGAAAAATCGATGATTGAAAATGGTAGCGTACAGCAAAAATCCATGGAATTGGCTTGGCGTTTAAAGGGTTAATACCCAAATGGAAACTTAAGTAAAAACTATTTAATTAATGTGTGGATTTTTCTGTGTGGAAGTCTGAAATGATTTCATCTTTCATGGAAAACTAACATCAGTAATTTTCTAGCCCTGTCTTCATACTAAAGTTAGGTTTATTTTCCTTATTAGTCAATTATAAGAAGGGCTGTGGAGTCGGTGAAAAAAAGTTCGACTCCGGCTCCAGCATTTACCAAAACCACGACTCCCGACTCCGACTCCGACTACAACATTGACCAAAAACACGACTCCGACTAAAAAAGTTTTATTTCGTCACTTTTTTTTGCCTAATTTTCATAATTATGTGTATTCAATTAAATATCAACCCTACCAATACGACCAATAGCCAAATTTGACATATAATATGCAAAACTACAAAGTTCAAACTTTTCAAAATTTCCGACTCCGACTACGACTCCACAGCCCTGCTAATAAGTTACTTAAAATCTTAGGAACGCAACAAAAAAACTCGATGTCTTTAATTGAAATGCGATAGCAGATTGTGCATCAAACTATGTAATGAAATGAATTATAGTGCAATACACATATTAATATAATACATATGAGATGAAAAGGTGTTTTCTTAATTTTTTTATGCACGTTATTCTTCGAGAAATATTTTACAGGCATACACCGTTGCATAATACCTATTTATCGGCGGGATATATACAAACTGCGCTGCTTTTTACACACTTTTTCATTCTTTTGTTTTTGTATTTAAAACTTGTACGTATACTTTTATCAGGCGTCATTCATTTCCAACCAATAATTTTTAAAATATCAAATTCACCAAAAAAAAATATTCATATTCTAGCAGTTTCTTTTAAGCATTTTTTTTCTCTAGCCAAACTAATTTGAAACTCTCAACCTAGTAACATAAATCATTGAGATTCGTGTCCCACACATTTTATATAACATGAGACGTTATTGAAAAGCTTTCTCCGAAATGTTTTCAGAAATTTGTTGTATTGAATATTGATTCATTTATTGAAATATTCGAAATATCATACAATATGAGAGTACAATAAAATATTTCGCCGCAAATTTATCACTGCCTTTCGTCAAAAAAGATACGTATTTTTACGATTCCACTTGACGAATCATATCACACGTATGCAGGAAAATATTTCCACGTCGTACCTTATATACTGACTTCGTGGTTGAATCGAAATTGTCATATCAAATATATGTGTACATTTTTGACAGTTTTTCTGCTGGATTTTTATTATTTTGCTATTGAATTTCTTATGCCCGCCTTTAGACATAAATTATACATTCTACTTGTGTGTCTTATTGATCATACACCATAATACAAATGACGTCATGTTTTTGTATGATACTATTTCATATTAGGTAACTAGGATTCTATTCATAACTTTTATATCGGATATAAAAACTTTTCCTTTGCTTTATCACTGTAAGATTTGATAGGTGCATACTTTCTTTATTGGCAAGGATGAAACAAACTTGTTTTTCGTACTTGTGAGACCATCAGTTTTATTTGATATCCACCGGGTCCCATTTGGATGAATTCGATTCAAATCTGATGCTTATTAACATAGTGATTGTTATTCGAGATTACACTGTACTTCAGCTTAATATCATGCGAGGAGGATTTTCGGTAAGCCCTAGTGGTAGAAGAGTATTGTGATTCAGGATTTATTGAACTCTCTCCAGAGCGGTTGCATACCTGTGAAAGATTGTAAACATCAATACCGTCATCTAGTAAGTGGATGCGATACGAAAAAAATAGTAGACTTATTATAACTACTATTCCAATATTTGTATTGCTAATTTACATTTTCAGACAATTAACAACAGGTGTTCAAACATGTATAGTATATGTTTATGTCAAAGATATATAATTAAAACATCGTTTTTTTATTTAAATAACATCATTCTATTAACATAAACCCCCCTTTAGTTAGGTAGCACTAGTGATTGACACGCACCACGTGTAAAATTCAGTTGTTTCACATTTGTCACATGTTCGCTGATAGCTCGATAGTTTATCTTCAAATATCCTCTTGGTAAATGTCACTTCCCCCAACAAGCTGATGTCAATCAGCTAATTAATACGTCTCCAATATTCTGTTATTTTGTTGGTTTTCTAAGCCTAAGGCAGAGTATGGTTTACATTTTATTTGTGAAATTAACTGTTCTGTTAAAACAACGCCCCTGTTTGGCTCGGTAGAGCACGGTTACTTTGGTTACCGGAGACTAAATTTAATATCGGCTATTATTAGACGGAGGCTCCCATTTTCAAATAATGTACGTATAGTATATGTATATAATGCGGAACTGAATATCTAGCATTCTCCGACGAATGTTATTATTTCAACATTATAACAAAGCACTTAATGTTACTTCAAATTTAAATCTAAATCGATTCTATGAATAAACGCTAGTGGCACAAGACAAAGAAGAAGATTTTTCACATAGCCTCTAATTCAGCCATACTCAACATTTTTTTCCTCCGGGCCGTTTTTCGATTTTTGCTTCTCTACGTGGGCCGCAACATATTTAAAGTAAACTTTACATTTAACAATACTGCATACATATCCATGTATGTATTATGATGTCAAAATAAAACTATTTTATTTTATGTAAATATATACATTCATGTATGTTTCAAAGTTAAAAATAACAATGAACAACAAATTAAAATATGTAAAAAGTGCACAGTTTCCAAAATAGTAAATGATTTACTTAAATATTAATGGGAATTTTGATATTGAGTCAAACTTTTAACTATCGTCGTAAAATCAGGTTCCTGATTACTACAGGCTACTCTTAATACATCATCATGGTGAGAATCAGTAAGCCAATTTCTATATACGCTTTTCGCACATTTCACTTTAAAATGTAGTTGAGAATAATGTGAGCAGATGCTGGGCACATTTTTGTAGTTCTTGTACCGACCGATTGCAACTCGATATTGAAAAAATTTTGAAAACAACACCATAAAAGTATTTGGTGACTACAATTATTTTGGGCCGCACATTAGAGCTGATTGGGCTGCAGGTTGAGTATGACTGCTCTAATTCAATAAAAAAGATCACTGCAGTTTCGATACGAATGATGGAAAGAAGCCAATTAATACAATACACAATACGAGGAATAATCAAAGTTATTTTAAGATAGTAGAGAAATATTGTGTCCAGAATTCATAAATGGCTGGCTGTTTTCATGTCATATTTTTTTTCTTAGGAATTGCCTCCAAAATTTTTTTGTCAAACTCTATTGATTTTTTTGTATAATTAAGTGAAATCCCTGAAAGGGTAGTCAATTCTACGAAGTTCATATGTTACTATGCAAATGTATGATTTTTTTTCCGCAACGTTATGAAATGTTAAGTGGCAAAAAACCAATACATAAGTATATGCAGTATCCCATATATATCGTAACACACCTCTTTTTTTATGCGCTAATAGAGCACAGAAATGATGTTAAAATGATCTTATGGATATCGCTTTGTCTCTTAACTTTATGTTTCAATTCTACTGTCACCAATAATTTCATATTATCAATATCGCATAAATTAAGTGAAGTCGTTTTGTTTTTGCACACTTTTTGACGACGTAGATTTTAATACTTGATGACTCATGAATCTATTTATAAATAAACGACTGGTTGCCATAGCTTCATAATTTAAAGAGTTAATTGAGATATTGTTTTACGATGCGGGGTTAATTCTTAAATTAGTCTACTTCTCAAGTGTTCGCTTTTTAAATTTTAATTGACGCTAATGACGTATCTAACTTTCAATTAATTTTGTGTTGTTAAAATGTAGTCGTCTAACGGTAGGAATTTTCAGCTTTATCATTTACGACAAAATTTTAAGCCAGTCTTCAATTATATCAATTTATCAAAGCAAACGTATTCGAATGAATCTTAAATCTTTTTTTTTTTTCTAACATAATTTTATAGTCGAGTATGATTATGATAATATGTAACGATTACTGGCTTCATTTTTCAACTATTATATAATCTTAAAAGTTTCTTAATGAAAATTTTAGTGTTCTTGTAATATTGTTTTCAGTATTAATATAAATTTATAGGAATCATGTGTCACTTCTTGTAACCAAGTTAATGCATTTAATTTAACTATTATAGTGTCACTTCTTAGTGTAAAGGCATTATTTGAATTAATAAAATACATTGTATAGTACTATTTCCACATGTTTTCTGATATAGATCAGGACCGGTTTCGCTCATCGCGAGCATTTTCACATATAGTGTTTTAATATTATATAAAAATTGGTTTTTCACAAAGTTTATGCCGAATCTATCGAATGTACTATTCCGTATTGTCTGAAATAAAAGTAAGGATTCTATTTAAACTGTGGTAAATTATGGATATATGGTCACGGGACAGAATCCCAATCCTCTCGAGCTAAGCTCAAAAAATTTATACATACTGGCTTGTAATTTTATCACTTTTAAGGTGTTCACTGTCAATACTTAGTGGAAAGGCATCATAGTAAAAATAATAATACATTTTTAGTACTTTTTCCACATAAAATTTATTTTATCTGGACCGGTTTCGCTCATGGTGAGCATTATCAACTGATAAGAAATACAATACAACAGTGATTTTTGTACAAAAGTTAAGTAAGGTATGACAAACAATTGGTAGAACAAGTAAGCAAATAAATGAAGCATATAACAAGAAAAATAGACTATAAATAAAAGGTTCAAGACCTGTTATTTCTTATCAGTTGAAGAAAGTTATTTCTTATCAGTTGAAAATGCTCGCCATGAGTGAAACCGGTCCTGATCAAATAAATTTTATGTGGAAAAAGTACTAAAAATATATTATTATTTTTTATAATTTTATGTTTTGACTTTTACTCTTTGAGTTCTTGTGGACTATTATTAAATGTGGAATCAAAATGATTAAATCTGAAGAATATTACTGATTATTGTATGAATTCTGAAAAAAGATTCTGTTTTTTTATTTTACCCTATAAAAAAAATATTCTTTTTATTTTAAACAAATAATAAACTTATGTGACTGTCTCTATCTGTATAATATTATTATTTGTGTAGTTTGTGGTTGTATTTTTGCTCCTGTAAATTAAAACAATTCGATTTCATACTCATTGCGAAGTATTCTTTAGGATCTTCTATTATAATCAATTTAAAAATTAAAGACGTAACATTTCAAAAAAAATCGTAAACCTTACATTCATTTCATTTAATATGCAAATTTTTCATAAATCTTCACAAAAATTCTGTCCCGTGACCATATATCCATAATTTACCTAAACTGTTTCTCAATAGTCGTATTTTTCAGTTACAGCTTTTCTTTCAGTGGGAATGATATGTACTGAAATTATACCATGGGATGTCAATTGCCACTTTTAATATAAATGGCGAGCCAAATAAGTAAACTGCATTCGATTCTAATATTGTAATGTTTTCTATGTGAATCATTACAGAATATGCCATCATTCTCTTTAATTTTACTTGTACGAGATTACTTAGATCGTTGTGTAGCCTTGTGCCTCGTTGGCTTCACCGTTCTATTAATAATCGTCCGTAACAGGGTGATACGCGCTGGGAGCCTGTTTTTAATCTTGCATACTGATGAATATTTAATTTGGTCTTTGCCTAAGGCAGAATCGGCGTAGCAATGTAAATACTGGGGATATATTTTTCAGTCCGATTTTGTGCCTCAATGTTGTTTTACATATCATATTTACATTGGTATTCTGAAAATACAATATTAGGACTCGCACGAAGAATTAATTTTGCGATTAATGAAATGAATAAAAGTATTCTCTCAATCAAGCTCTCAAGAAAAAATAAACATTTTAATTTATTTATTATTAAATTAACACTAAATCTCTTGTCAGCAGTAAGTAGCTAATAAATGCTTTAAAACTTCTCAGACGCTCATGAAATTTGATACAAGTTAAATAGCAAAGCCGAGCTAAGAAAATGCATCGTCTGGGCTAACAATGTCGGCCGCAACGCTTTATATTTTTTTAACTTGTGATATCGCGAATGTTTTATTGCAAAGTTAATGAAAAAACTTATTTGAACTAACGCTTGCTCTTGAGACACAACACTCTCAACTAAAACCCAAACATAAGCAATCTGCCAATAATATTCAGTAATTTTCAATACTGGTTATTTCCAAATTATTTTTTTTACTGTCAATGTTAGATTATACCTTTGAGACCTTTTTTATGCACATGGAAAAGTTTGCATTTTTACTCATTATCTGTAATTCTTTAATTTAAAGCATATGCTAAAAATATTGCTAGTAAACAAACTAACGAGGAAAAGGTAATAAAAATATCTCACTTTTTCAGTTGGTCAACAAATGAATTTAACCGAATTTGAAAACTACCTCCTGAATTATATGAATCCAATTCAGTGATGTTATTATCACTTATTCGAACGAAAATATACCACAGTGAATATTATCTATTATCAAACAGCAAATATAGCCAGATTATCCGGTGTATTTCACAAAGTAAACGTCAGCGTAGATGTTAGCCGGGGCGGCTAGCATAAATTGAACCGTTCCAGGAAAATCGTTGGTAAAATTGGTCGGAAAATTGAACAGGGATCGCGTACGGCCATCGCCCTCAATACCTTACTGCGATTCATGATAATAATATTACATCGGACAAAGTGGTTGCGGCATGGCTTTACGGCGCTTTCGCTACGCCAAGTGTTTTCCCTCTACGCCGAGTTTTCCCTACGCGACGCTACGCCTCTTTCAGACCATCGCTTTGTACGGCGCTGAATGGGGCAAAAATAGACGGGAATCGTCCTTCACGGGTCACCGGGCCTTTTCTTATTTGACCGTGTTTTTTTAGTGAAGCAAACGGACAGGTAATTTGTGTATTTTCTTCTTCTATTCTTTTAAAGGTTTTTTTAAACCCAATTTGGACTTACTACTACTTGGATAATCATAGCCTGTTTCGAGTATTTATTTTTGTTCAAGCGTCCTATTTTAATTATTTGGACTATTTCAATTTGTTAACTGTTACGTTTAACGATGCCATCCTATTTATAATATTATATTTTGATTTCAAATTAAGTCTTCTTTAAAAAATCTGCCAAGTTAATCAAAATGAAAACAATGAATCTTAGCGTAGCACAAAATGCCACTCCATCTGATCTTTATCGAAAATTTAAAATAATCTTGCTTAAGTAAAAACTATTATAATAAAATATAGTATGTATATAAAAAAATCTTTCATCTTATGCCATACCCCTTACCCATATCCCATAGGTCTGTCGGTATATCTGATGACATAGCATATCCACGGTTAAATATATTATTTAAAATGTATCCATCTTCTTCCACAGCCTTTATAAAAGTTCAAAACCTATTTATGTATCAATCTTGCTCATAAGAAAGAACGTGTCGAGGCACGCGCAGAATACATACATTTTAAAGATTTATTGCCCTACGACTCTTTCTAATTATTAACGGTCTAATACATTTACTGAAAAAAATATGATTAGTTGATCGTTAGATTGGTGATATAAATACATATTTTATTAGTATATTAGTGATTTCGGGGGGTTCTTGTAATTTTAAAATGTAGGACGAATTTAATGAAATGTATTTGTGTCGCACCATAGTGGTGTTGGTAAATAAGTTCAAAATATATCTGAGATTTACCTAAGTGCCGCCTACTCAAAATGTTTAAATTGCGTCTGTATAGAAAGTCCGGAGTCTGGCGATTTAAGATTTTTTTGTGTTTTATTATTCAGTGCGGCGTGTCTCGTAATTTTACCCCAAGTTACTTGAGCACTCGAATTTTAATGATTAAAATTCTGTTAAGAGGAAACGTTGTATCTTTTTTAAGAACTTTTATTGTTGAGAAATAATTTTAATTTGCTTATGGCCTATGCATAGCAAGTATGTATCCCAAAGTCAGCGATGGTACACTCTATCGCTGGTCCTTAGGGTAAATATTTTTCTTTAGCAATATAAACTTTGTATTTCCACTGGTAATTTTGTATCTAAGTATATTGATTTTCAATGGATGATAGAATTACAGATCATTTAAAAAAGGATATGGATTTTTTTTTTTTATTATATTTTTTATATATTTTATATTTATATTATTGTTGGCGTCTACCGTTGTTCTCCTATATGAAAACCGTATCCAACCTATAACGATATAAATGGAATGGTCAACGAATGGTAATCTTTATTTTATTCCATCCATTTATCTATTCTTCGCTCTCAGAACAGAAAAACTTAGCGCTTAGCTTATTTACCAAAGCTACTTTATTTCAGAGGTGTCCAGAAAACAGATTGCGAACTTCCGGTAGTTTGCATTTTGATTAGATGTATATCACCAGCGATCTCCATATTTTGTGTCCAATTTAGTGACAAAATAGTGTTATCAAGATATATTTCAGAATCAGCATTTTTTTATAATTCTGAGCTCGAGAACTCCGCCAGAAATAAAATATTTGATTCATTCACATAAACGTTTATACAAAAAATAGTATAAGTCCTTTAATAGTATCAAAAGATTTTGTGTAATATATTTGTAGCTTTTGTCAAAATGTTTCGCATGTTTGCGATTACTGTTCCAGGGATTAATCTGTACTTTTTTTTATGGCGTAATAATAATTTCGCGAGTTCACGATACCCTGCAAAGTGATAAATCATAAAGTATTTTTTCGCGCTTCCGGATTAGCGAAAGCTTTCCGAGGCCTTTGTGTACAATGGTCAGCTGGTATTACAAGCTTTTGTGTGTTTACATTAAATACGTATTTATAAAGTAAGCTCAACTCGAGCGAAAAACATGATCGCTCGCGAATGATTTCGTCCTTCGCAAATTTTATATATCACTAATAAAAAGTCAACCAAACAAATTATTATAGTATTTCACTCCGAGTATTTTTATTAAAAAAATTGTATGTCCCGAAACCCTTTCAAGTCAGTATCAAATTTCAGACAATATTTGTATACGCTTACCCTTTTTTATTTATCAAATTGAATAATTTTTCCTTTGATAATTAATCATGGTCACGCAACGTAATATCTGGGCTGTGCGCTTTTGAATCAGTTGTTACTTTATAGTGTTGTGACGCTTCGAAGTTTATCAACGTCTGAACCTATTCTTATAGCTTATCCAACGTGATTTGAATCCAAGCTTTACAAATTACTTAACATTTTTTGATTTACTAATTTATATATGTAGAAATGATATTTCTGCTATTTATCAGTTATTTTATAATATCATTTATTCATCAAATTGATATAGGTACTAAAGATCTAAAATTTTGAATGCTGAATATAGGAAAATACGTTAATATGATAAATATTTATACACTCGTTTTTTGAATTGAAGTCACCACAAAAAAATATCAGTTGACAATGCACGCCATGAGCGAAACCGGTCCTGATCCAATAAATTTTATTTTAAAAATTACTAAAAATGTTTTATTATTGTTATTATAATGCCATTCCTCCAAGTATTGACAGTGAACAACTTAAAAGTGACAAAATCATTCATTTACATTCGCTCTGACGAAAGCATTAGATATTGATTTTTCCAAATTCACTTTCGAAAATCCTACTCGAATTAGTCGCGACTAAACTTATTCAATTTATATTTAGTGTTCTGGTTCATTAAAAAATTAAACCTCTATGCCAAATATTTGTAACTAACCGTTATAAAACCACTGTTCAGTGAAAGCAACATACGTTCTCCACCATATCTCATGGTCTGTTTGTATAAGCCCTCGCTTATTGTGGGCATTAATTTGGAATCATAAGTTCAAATAAATGACGCATTTATATCGAGCGTAATAAAATGTGTGCCAAGCAAATTTAAGCGCTTTCCTTTTTAGCAATTTCAAAAAGCTCAACCAACGAATTTATGACTTGAGTAACAAATATTTTTTTCAATAACTTTATACGTAACTTCCTATAAACTATGTCATGTGCTACATTATTTTCGATAAAATGAATATTATATAATACATACGCATATTATATCTATGTCATTCTTCGTAAACTAGCTTTGCTGGTAAGTTCGTATTATATAAAATTATTTTGAAAAAACTGTGCTATTATTGGTTGTAAGTCGTTATCACTTAAGACATACGATGCGTATTTTTTTAAATTCCAATATATTTGTATCCTAACATACCACTGCATCGAGGAGTAGGTTTTTTTTTGTTTCGAAGCTACTGAGAAGCTTTTAAGAAAGGTCTAATGCCGAAAGCGTTTAAAGTTGACCTAATTCTTTCAGTAATGTTTCTCGTTGAAGTTAAAATAATGTCGCTCACCCTACGTCGTGACATTTTACAGGTAAGTTAGCTAATGGTCTCGTTTGTTCGTCTCGTTATAAAAGCATATAAACTTTGTTATACCTTTGTTACTCGGATGACTTATTACGTGTACACTTAGTAAAATTAATTTAATGGTGTTTTTCCTGTTCCGTAGTTATTTTATTATGAAAAGTGTGATATAGTTTACAATCTCATTTCTGGCACGTCATATCTAGTAGTTATACATTTTGTCTTTACGATACATCATTCCACTCATCGCTTGATTAGAAGTATTCAGCCAAGCTGTTAAGATCATAGATATATTTACGTTGCAATATTGTTGTTGCAATAGTTGTAAATAAATCTGTGTGAAACACGCGTAATAGATATTGAGTATTGAAATAGGATGCTGGAATATAGTGAAACCAACCGATTTATTTCATCTTATATATTATTCATATTTAGATTTATAAGATGTATACTCCGACCACTTTGTTATGATTTAGAAAGGAGCTATGCATAATACAAAAATTGGTTTTTCCTAATACCGATGAAGACATAGTTGGTTTATTATATATTTGTGGGCGTAGATGACAAATAAATAAATATTTCTTATATGGTAGGTCTCACCTTCAACATACGACAATGATCTTTCATTCATTCATTACATACATATGCAAAATATAAACTACATATTTAAGAATAACGTTTTCTAATATTGTTTTTGTGCCTTGCAAATTTTTACGACGCTCTGTCACATTTCTTTTTGAGGATTTAAATTTCTGTTAAAAAATACTATACAATATCACCCTCTAATATTAACATATTAACCAATAGTTTCATAATTACTATAGTTAGATCGTTGTTTTAAATTTTTGTTGAGGTCCATACCAGTTAATGCTTTCTGCTCCAACTTACATACATGAATATACTAATATTAAAGCGTTGTACATACTATCTCACAAATGGAATGAAACCCATTCATAGTTATATCAATTTATTTGCCTCGAATCAGATGGCACTGTTAATTTAATTAAATCCATCCGTTGACAAGACGACAACACCACTTACACTTATAAAATTAATTTTATTAATATTGTCCCTATATGTGCTGGAGTGTATGTGACATTCCGCTAGTATTAAAGATTTTTTTTACTTATCAAAAATATTATCGCTATTTTTCTAGCTACTTTATAAGATCCTTGACCTTACAATGACTTTTTATAGTTCATGTAGGCAGTGTATGAGTAATGCTGTGACGGGTAAATATTTATTTTTAGTGCACTACTATATCCAGCGCACGTCAGTGGCATTCTTTTATAGAAATATAAGTTTTTTGCGGTTTTCAAAAAACTTTGGGACGAAAAACGCACCAAAATTAATAACTGTTTTTGGATTGGGTCAATTTTTCTTTAGATTTGTTTTATCTAATTGTATGGTTTTATTGGACTAATTTCAGTTTTTTTTTCATATGTATTGACGGATCAAAATGATGGTATTGATAGACCTAAAAAAAACAAGGTCATTGTGACAAATTTCACCGAAACACTATAAAAAAACAGATGAACAGGCAGTGAGGAATCCTGCACACTATTATACGCACATGTATATCATTTTGATTCGTTTTAAGTAATTAAAAAAAATATATGTAATAAACGGATTTTCGATTCAATAACTACGACATCGACTGCACAGCAATTCGTGCAACCACCATAACCGGCTTTTGGTAGTGACCATTATCCACCTTACTCGCAATCACAGCCTTCTCCATTATATCCAATTTATTTTGAGGTAGGATTGTCATTACGCCAATTTCGTTCCATCTCTTGTGATATTTCAGAATACATTCTCAGACATATATTGTGCACCACCACTGGCTTACAATATATTTTTTTCCTTCACACATTCATGAAATAATTCGTAATACAATACGATGATACTTGCTTTAATGGGACTATGTTCATTCACTGATCAAATGTGTTCCACACATGTTTACAGTTTTTAATTGTATGACTCATTCCATTTTCAATTTGTGTCTGGTGGAGTTTGCTACAGAGTTTGAAGTATTTGCCAAATTTATCTAAATTCATACTATTACACGTGCTGTGAAACAATTTTACACTGTGGGTGTATATTGCATTACATGTTATACAATACTTGAGTGTGTGTGTGTAATTTACTTAAATAATCCGTTCTATTGAAATGATTAGAAAAATGCGTGTCTCATTGGTGAGTTATTTTTGTTCAATTGTTTAGTCGATGATACTAGGTTTCTTTAAGCGGTGGTTATTAGTACAATCAAAACTTAAGACAGTTTTTACATGATGCATATTTTATTCCCCATTTAAAACCACAAGAAATTTTGCCTTATCAGGTTTTAGTTTTTTTTTAAACCATGTCTTTTTATACGGACTGTTAAAAAATAAATATTGATTATTAGGTATCATCTCAACGATTTTTTTTTTACGACAGCTGGTTTTTATTTATTCGTTAAACCTCTCTTTTCGAAAAGGTTTATGGATAAAAAGTCGGGACTTTAGCAGGTTTATTAGTACGCTAATCGGTCTCTTTTTAGGGTCGAGTGGATGGAAGGTAATGTAAGCACCAAAAACGTCCATGCATTTTATAATAAATCCATAATTCAATTTATATACTATTCCGCTCGGATATTCTGACGCCCTAAATCAGTGGCCATCCGGCTACAGGACTGGCATATTTTAGAATTTTAGTGAAAACGGCCTTGCTCAATATCTTCGTTATAGTCATACTCATGACAGTGTTGTATTATGTAACGGATTCATGCGACTCATTTATTTGATTGATATTTAAAGTTGTTAGTCATTCGAGATATATTTAGGCATGTTCATTATCATATGTTTCAATTCTGTATTAACAGCATCACTCTTTCCACGGCCAGTTGAAAATTATTCATTATTTATTTTATTCACTCTATTGTTCGAAGTAATCGTTTCAATATATTTTTTTAAATGTGTACTGTGTAGTAACCGCACTATAATCATACATTTTCCTATTGTGTTAAAGCGTATTATTTTTCGTGGATTTCATTTATCTGACACAAAGTTACAAATGCTTTGAATACATTTTTTTCAATAAGCGATAACGTCATCGATTGTGACACAATTTTTTCGAAATAAATATATCAACAATTTCACATGTAGTCTCTTCCTCGAGAATAGAATATTTTCATGTTTTGATAGGGTATTCTTATATTTTCAAAATTTACAATATACAATTAAATATATCCGCTCCACATAAATGTGTACTAATATGGAATGCGAGATGAATAGAATATGGCAAATACGCATTGTATTATTCGTATATATTAATATTACAGCGTTAAATTGGCATTCGATTGAATTCAATGAGATTCACCTCAAGTTTCCTTTGTATTTGATGTATGTATTTGTGAATAATTTATCGTTATCTAAAATCCTAACGGAGTACTAATTGGACAAATATTAATTGAATTCGAGATTTAAATTGTTTACTCTTAGTAAGACGGTTCTCCTGGCTCATTAAAGTTACGAAACATTTTACACGTGCACTCCCGCGGCAATAATAATAATCCACTAATACTCACTCCACAAGAATCTTCGAAATTATACTAGATTTAATTATCCATTAGTAAACACTGGGGGCGGGAGCTGGAAAAGCACTTAAACACGTTTCCAAAAGCTCGCGATTGAACAAATATAACGAATACCATTGTTGCATTGCGAACAGATCACGATGTTTGCGTGTTTTCAGCAATCTACGGATAAAATTTTCACTACGTGTGAAAATTGGTGCTACGGCAACAATACGGTTGTGGAAGTTACAGCAAGCATATATCGGGTACTACGTACATCGCCAACCAGTTGAGCTATTCTTGCTATATATCCCCTTTTGAAACATGACATGTTATTTTTAATCTTCTTTTTATGCTAAGATTCATTGATAAACTGGACTTATCACCCACATTGTCAATTTTTTTACGTAGTAAATTCGGTGGAATGAGAACCATATTATGTCAATTTTAATTTAGAACCAGTCACTGGTCTATATATATCTGTATCCTGCACTATGATGTCTATATTAACACAAGTCTTCTAATGATGGCTAGAACAATCACATTTCACATTTTGTCAATTATGAACAGTTAATTTCTTGCTAAAGTTCAAAAAAAAATTTCAATTTCGTGTTATAATATACTTATATAGCTCAATCTGTAGAATCTTTAATCGATGAATATTTTGTTTCTTTTATCAAATGTCGATATACTGTCTTATTTGATATCAACTCAGTAACTCTGCGTACTTTATCAATCTAATTTCATAAAATGAGTAAGCGTGTCGAAATTAGAAGCTAAATAAGAGACTTTGTATGAGAGCTTTGTCCTCATACTTAATAAGTGAAAACCACTTAACCTTACTTAGCACATCGGAGTATGTCAATTTCACTTGACGGTCTGCAAAACATGTGAAGACCCCATTGTCGTCTGCAGACGGAAGCCGCCCAAACTTTATGGTGTGATTATATTATGTAGAAATTAACAACTCGTTTCCCTAAATGCACTGCTCGGAATCGTTTTTATTTCAGTGCAGGGGTGTGTGAATGTATTTCACGTTCCATAGCATAAGTCTAGAATTGTTTAAGCTATCTGGGATTGCTAAATACAGTGGATAAACTCACCCTTCAATAATTTAAGCCTCCCATAAACTTCATTCATCTTACATCTACAGGACAACGGTTATTTGAGAGCTACTCTAAAACATTAAAGTCGCTGCACGGGAGTTGTAGTAATAATAAAAATATCTTGTTCCCATTGATGTTAGGCTCCATAAATGGATGATAGTTTATCATCCAGACGCCAGTAACTTGAAAAGTAAAATGTGTACGTATCACAAACTTTGCGTGCGACATATAATCCTCTTAAAAGAAGTGATGAAAGACATCCGTCTGCCTCTATTAAATTACTATATTTTCATCTGTTGATAATGCTCGTGATGATCGATTTTCGTCATTATAAAATATGTGGAATTAGTACAAAGTTACATTTAATAAAAAAAACTCTCATAATCAGTCTAGAGTCTAGACAAGTAATCCATCGAATATGGAATTGAGAAAAACGTTTCGTTTACTAACGATACCTTTTCAAAGTTTTATTCTATGTACTTTGTACATAAATATTTTCCAATAAATGATTTCAAGTGGCCTTTTGATAAAATATTATATTTATTGATAGTAAAATAAACGCGAGATGTGGCAATATTAGTTGAAACATCTGTATCAGTCTTATTACAAAAAAAACATTTACATATATGTAATTATTTCTTTGTCTGAATTATTATAATAATATTATAAGGTTCATTGCTAAAATTCTCCATTTAACTGCGGAAGATTTTGTATGTTGTTAACAACACATGAAAAAAGCTTATTTATTACTTTTTCTTTTATAGATGAATGATTTCAGAAATTCCTCTTTTGAATTAACGGTTTGTTTCTGGCTTATTTTATTTAATTATATACAAAATTTCCATGTTAAATAAAAACATTCAGAGTTTGAACGGAAATTGTTTGAAGACTCCTGATTTTGATGCCTTTTTATTTTTTTGACTGAATTTTGATTATGCTTACATCATCAAATAGATTTATTATAATCTGAGATCCATAATTTATATAGAGCTGAATGATAATAATTTTTTTGTTATAATGAAATATAAAAAATGAATTATTATCGGTGTAAATGTATTTTATCACAAGAAAATGCTCATTTACCGTTCTTATATTTTAGATATACTTCAAATTAATGAAAACATTATTTTATTTACCTCTAATGTTAGGTTATGTTTACAATATATATTTTTTATATGATCTGTTTCATGATGTCACATCACCAATTAGAAGTTACTATATATTATGTTTAGTTAGCGGGGTTTGCTTTGATATTTTTACCATTTTGTCACTTTAAGAAGAAAACCTGGAACATTATTGTTTTATTGGTACATTATTGTAAAGGAACCGCATTATTTAAACCCCACTGCATAACTTAATTGGATGCCCTCGGCCTTCCGCGTGCTGTTTTTTTCTATTTATTTCCGACTCTGACTCGGCGCATTCTCCTTATGGTAAATTTGTTGCTGGTAATGTTTTTATTCTTTGGCTGGAATTTATTTTTGGCGATAAGCAACAAAATTATGCTAAGTGTATTTTTTTCCGTCAAACATTTTTTTGTGATTGCGGCGTTTTCGGTCTTATTTTATAATTGAATGAGCATGTTACTTTGTTGATTGCTGAGAGTGCTGCCATAAGAGTAAAGGCAGTGAAATACATATTCCTAACTATGGAAGTATTCTATGATTTCAATTCTATTATTTTTTAGGTAGTTAGCTTAGTAGGATAACTTACATAATGAGAAAATAACTGATTCATTTTAATTTATGATATCGACTGACGGCGTATTAAGATATTGAGTGAATACCTCTCTCGCGCCAGGAGCTGTATTTGGATAGATCTAAATTTATTTTAATGCTGTTTCGATATCAATTACGACTAATCTGATTTGGGCGATTTGGGAAAAGTATTCAATTTTATCAGTTTATTACAGATTCAATAGGTCCCTATAATTACTGTGGTCTTAAGAATCAATTATCTATTAAAAAACAATTAGGAAAGCTCTTTTTTATTCTTATAAATTAAAGACTTGTTTTAAACAGTAAGTTGAAATTATAATGTATTTTCGCTCAGAATATGTCGTTTGATGTTGGCTGCTATATTATTTTATCATAACTAGAAACGGAGATATATTTAATGAAGTATCAAAGCTTAAACGTATCTAGATGGTTTTACTTGTAATCAGGATTGTCTCAGGAGCAACTGCATCACTGCTGTAAAAGCTTCCATGATTTGCAATTTTCCATTTCTTTCTGCCCCGTTCAATCCAATATATAGGTGGTAGGACCGGAAAAACTTCAACTTTTCACAAATATGTACATCAAATGACATTACCTACAACAACTACTCGACCAAGCCAATATATTCAATAGTTTAATTGTTTTTAAATTGATTCTCAGTAAAAAATACATTTAAGTTGCCGATGTTTATCATCTTTGTTTTGGAATTAATTGTTTAAATCAAATATTCCAGTTAAACTGGTGAATAGGTTGGAATTTATAATGATCAACCGCTGTCCCATTTGTCCCACCGTCTTTCATACATTCTAATAAACCATCCGTATGGAACTATCCACATTTCGAATCACTGCAATATCAATGCTTGAAATCCAACTCTGTATTAAATAATATAGCTATGCCTTGTATATTTAATACCAATTACGCATTAAATGTTGTTAATATGATAAAATACTTGATACTGTGTTAATGCTTCCGTCTGTAGGCGCCCGTCTATTATTTCTGGCTAGCCTTTAAGACAAACCGGTAATGGACTTAGTTGTTCAGCCCTGGAGGTCGAAAGCTTCTTACGTCGGCGTTACAAGTTCCATTAAACCGATAATATTCTCATAATTTAGCAAACGAAATCATATTTTCTGAAGCGTGCTTAGAAAATCTATTTCGGTGCTTTTTGCTCATAAAAACAGAAATTTAAGCACTTTGCTCGAAAAAAAACGCCCAATGTAAATATTTATCAGATTTTTTAATAAATTGCCACTTATTCTATAAGTGCTTATTAAGTTATATACACACATATTTTATATTGCTGGTGCGATACAAGAAATCAAAATAATGTGTTAAAATACAAGTGTGATAATCAGTCCATAAACCATGTTTGTTTTTTCCAACAATTTCATCAATCATTCATATTTAATTTTATTTGATGAAATTTTTTAAGAAAACGTTATCCAGCGTCAGGGCTTGAAAACGTTTATAAGTGTACGATGCTAATGTCGATATAGCAAAAAATCTATCAAAATCTGTCGTGATTAAGTAAAATTTGCATACTATAATTTCACCAAGAATTCGATGTTGTCACACATAAAAGAACAAAGCCATATTATTTAATATACTCCATAACGGATATAAATGAGTTTTAAAATATCAGTCTCGCATATATCCCTATTTTATACAGTTTTCATCCTCAATGGAGTATCATTGATAAGTATGGATTTTTCCGGTCGCCTATTTTTATTGACCTCGCAAAGGCATTAAAGGCTTTTTTCACATATTCCATTTCCAATGCAATTAAATGTGCCATCTGAGGGAAGCTTCTCTGCAAATAAAGAGAAAGTCCCAGCTTAATTTTCTAATACACTACCATTTAAACTTAAAATAATAACTACGACATATTCTATAACTCGACCGAATCGTAAGTTTTTTTCTTATACGTGCCATAGTATAATAGCTTTTAATAGAACTTCAGTCGCACAATCATTTTTGGGTTATTGTCCTACTGTCAAAAAACGATTATACATGTACCTCCTGATAAAATGTCAAATGCATACATTCAGACGTATTTCCGTAGAATAAATATCCAGAGTCTAATATATTTTTTTTACAAAATCCGACCGTCGTATGAATGAAAATGACCTATGCTTTCCATATTCTGTATCATGACCAAATAGTTGCGATCGAATACCCTATTCGATATTTACATACACTTTTTCGTAATAGCTAAATTTACATCCACGATCAAATACGGTCGTAGATATAGCTACTAGCAAACAACTAAGACATTCTTACTTATTTCTATAAGAAAGTAGATTTATAGTACTTCTAAAAATTTTTGCCTAATAACGCAGTTGGCAGTTCATGATAGACTCTATTTCGGAAGCAGAAATGATCTTACAAATGAGGGTTGGACGATCATTTATTATTCTTTTTACAGTTGACAAAAAAGTAGGACGAAAGTAGACGAAAGAGTATTTTTCTTTGACACAAATTTAATAATCCGTATATCCTTTTTAATTGATTCTAAAATTTACTGGATCAACTTTCTTCCCATTTTGCACCTGCGGCTGACTTGCGAATTTTCCACCTACTGAGCAAGAGCGTTGGGTGGTTTTCTTCCGGAAGCCGTCTTCCGCTCGCACCCCACTAACTTCGTTCTGTAAATAATATGATAAGGTAAGTATAAATATACGTTAGAGGCTCCCTGAAGGGGCAGTTTATCTTGTCTGCCGTCTAACGCAACGTTTTATTGATAAGCGAAGAAGGAAGCCTCAGGTTTGACATGTATCATATTTCATGTGTTTTTGACGTGCGATTTTTATTCATCGAATGAGTATTCGCGGTATAATTTATTGCCCATGTCATCTAGTAACCATATTTTCTCCATCCAAAATCAATCTTCACTGTTATGTCTCGTTTTTCCAGTCAAACAAATTTCTTTTTTGATAAACATTAGCCACTGTATCCTAGCGGTTAGTGCTCCTCTAAGCGATCAGACTTGAGCATTAGCAAGGTCAGTATCATAAATATGCTATTTTTTGTGATCAACAATTGAGATCTCGGACATGAACTTTTTAACGTCGTATCGCGTCGAGGCTTAAAATTCCTTACAACTAAAGCTCAGACGTCAGAAACTTTATATTTCTTTGAGATTTTTTAAATCCAATACAAGATATCGAATATTGAATTTAACGATTACATAAGTCAATATTGTTTTAGTTGAATTCCCTCAAAGCACAAATCCATGTAAAGGCAGATTAAGCGATTGGCCACACAAAAATGCTTCTAAACCTTCGCAACGCAACCGCGATCATATTATTATGTTAGCCAATGCCTATTTTAATGAATTCTCGCATATTAGTTTTATACCGAGCGTATGGAATGAATCTATTTCAAAAGAAACGTCATTGAACCCATACATTCACTCCATGATTATTTATAATCCGAATACCCGATATGTGTACTTGTTTCATTTAAATTTTGTCAAAACTCGTTACCGATCGTTTCCTTTACACGACACCTCTCCGATTCCCCATTTGCTGCCGATTCGTATTATGCCCGCGCTAAACCGTCGAACCGGTCCCAGTAATTCCGAATCCCATTATGTGTAAGCGTTACGAGACCCCTCAATCGTCTTACAATTCATCGCCCTTTTTCTCTTTTCACTCCTCTTGGATAAAGAGGCATAAAAGCTGCTGTATGAGGGATGACGGTACACCGCCCTCCGCACCCCGGATCAGATTGATCCTCGCCCTCCGCCGCTCAATCACTGATCGCATCTCGGCGGATGGATGGATGCGAGACGAACGCGAAAATCATTGCAGCCTGCAGACGGTGTTCTCCATCAATAATGTCAATCAGATTTTTGTCGCTGCGCCGTTATCAAATTAATATTTTTTTATATAACAACATGTGGACCTTTTTTGAAATCATTTTATTTCATCCATTATTTGAGTTGATATTCTTAAATAGCCTTTATGAATATGACGCATTTTTGTACTATTTCCACAACAGTTTTTCTCTTTGCGAGCATTGTCAACTGTTCAGCTATGACGAAAATACACAACTCCCATATGGTAACATTTTAATATGTTCGTTGTTGTCAAAATTAACCAACCACTATCAGCATCAGCTGTTAAGTATAGTAGCTAGTATAAGTAGCTATAAGTGTTACACCAAACTCTATTGTGAGGTTTTCTATGTGGTATTTGTAAAAGCATTGCATCGACGTCATATAACGTCGATCGTTACTAGATCGGCAGACACAAGTTACGTAATTTTCCCGTGTGTTAACACATTGAAGCATTCGTCGATCAGGTGTGAAAGTGTGAAAGTGAATAATTATTCATCATGGGCTTACGTTGGATCAACACGTTTTTTCAATAACACAACATTTTAATTGTATTACTTCTCATTATATCAAGTTAATCTATTCACGTATCCGTCCGCATATGAAAAGTTTTATTAAATTTTAACATTAATCACGATATATTCAGCGAAATGAAAACATCACGAGAATGTTAGGAAAACGTTGCCTTCAAATATATATTTAAGAAAATTCTATTTATCCATTAGCTTATGTGTCGTTTATACATTTACCTGAGATTACCTTCTACGTGACTTAATAGTAAATAAAAAGTACACGTAGTGCGTCTATGAACATTTTAATAAAAAATTGTTCGTAGTACATGTTTATTTGGTAAATGATTTCATTTGCGGGTTTCACCATTTCACTCCGAAGGTCTTAAGAATTATTTTAGTGAACCCCGCCAGGCTGCACGCTTGTACGTATGCCGCCGTTTCCCACCCCACACCTTTGCGCGTTACCTGATTGATCGCGATGTCATATCGTGTTCCATAGGATAAGAGACGTGCGTCGATAACTTCATTACGTTTCTACTTTTCCATTTTGACTTGATGGATTTCTCTTTCTACTTTTGTGATATATTTCTTTGTATTTTTTTTATACGACGTTTCAAACATGTATTAAGAGGGCTGCGCTCGTTCCGTTATAATTTGGGTCATATGTTTTTTCTGTGAGATGATTTGCATATTGTGAATCAGTTTTTTTATTGTTAAAGGATCTAACATGTTCGTTTGCCCGGGTCAAGATTTTCTCCCGGTCTGCCCCACATATACTAAATCATTATACTAAACATTTCATTCTCTCGTTCAAAATTTCCTATCAAATATAAATATGAGATATCGAATATGACTTTACAGCGTTTGTCTGAAGTTGTTGATCTTGGTATAACATTTGACTCTTCTTTCACGTTTCATTCCCACATTTCTTCAATTACCCTGCAGGCTAGTAAACTTCTTGGATTCATAGTTCGGCAAAGTAAGCCATTTGAAAACCCTACTGTGTTTCGTACTCTTTATGTTTCTTTAGTTTTAAGCAAACTAGAATATGGATCTATTATTTGGGGTCCATATGAATTTAAATTTAAGACGCAACTGGAGCGAGTTCATAAAAAATTTCTGCGTTATTATTATTTCAAAAAATTCAACTATTTTCGTATGACAATTCATTAATGGAATATTATCCAACCAAGTTTCTTTTAGGAATGCTGTCATTTCACTCACTTGAAGCTCGAAGACTAATTGCAATATTAAAACATTTTTCTCTTCTTCTTCGGGGCCAAGTTGATAACCCTGACATCCTTGAAAATTTAAATTTGCATGCTCCCAGCTTTTACCTACGTGGTCGTAACAAAGACAAATCAATTTTCTTTGTCAAAACTTGTTTGTCACGTAGGTCTTTTGAATCTCCAGTTGCAAGGGCTATTCGGCTGATAAATGCGCTGCCTGTTGATGTTGACATCTTCGGCAGTGAACTTGATGCTTTGTTTAAAAATTATGTTTTCTTATGTAAATAATATGTTTCTGTTCTGTTTCTTATTTTTGTGTAATATTTTATGTAATCTTTATTAATTTCTCAAATGCATGGCGCATTGGCGCTTGCTGTAATGCCATGTATTTTTAATAGTTTTTTGCCAATAAATAAATAAATAAACATAGTTCTGACAAAGGCGTAAGCCGAAATAGCTATCAACAAATATATTAAAATAATTTATGTAGAACTAAAATACATTGTTATTTTTCTAACCGTATTATAATGGAGTTCTACCAAGTAAATGCCTACTCAATCAATAAGGTATTAATTATAATCATATATATGTATAATTAACCTTCATTTGAAAAATATATTGATAACTTTGGTATGTAGGTTTTCGACTGAAGATGCTTGACATTAGTTTAAGTTATTGATTGAGTTGGCATTTACTTGTTTGAACTCCATTATAATATGGTGAGAAAAATAACAATGTATTTTAATTCTACAGTTTTTTTTTTATGTATTTGTTGATAGCTATTTCTGACGAAGGCGTTAGCCCAAATAGCTATCAAGAAATATACAAAATAATTTCTGTAGAATCAAAATACATTGTTATTTTTCTCACCGTATTAGTTTAAGTTCATCTGTCGACTTGAAATGCCAGAAAATATCTAGGTCAAAAATCGTCACTGACAAAACTAGTCGAAAACTACAAAATTAAAACGTTTAAATATAGTATTTCCTCTCTCAATATCTTCTTAAATGTTGGTTAGTGAAACTGGTAAAGAGTTTATTATTAAAACTGAAAAGGTTCATTCGAAAAATGTTAATCGAAGTGACTCACCAGTTATAACTGCATCAAACGTTAAAAATACAAATAGGATATGACGTTCCAAACGACTATTCGGTATAATTAACGATTTCGGCTGAAGGAGCTCGATGGAATTTCAATATCAAATTTGAATCGTGCTATTTTTGTACTGTCCCATGAGTTTTTTCACCAACGACTTTTTAATACGCGACAGTTCAAGTGTTTTCTTGCACTTAAAGTACCTGAAGATGCCAAAAAGCAAAACACGGGTCGTTAATGACAAAATTCAATAGTGTAAAATTTGATTCATCCGTCAATCATAAATTGACGACACTTTTCACCACATACACAAACCACTACTTCCATACTGTGTGGCTTATGGATTTCACACAAAACTGTATTTAAAAGGAAAAAAAAACAATTTTAATAGAATGTAATTGAATTGGCGCACGTTTTTCATATATGCTCTAGATTTTCTCACGCAGATGTTTTCTTTGTTTTTCGCGTAGCCGCAACCGCAACCTGTGCCTGATTGTGATTGCGATTTCTTGTGTCAGTTTACACGCTTTCTATCTATATTCCTTCCAGTGATATTTACTGAAGTATCTCTACCCCTTTCTTGAATCATCGCACTGATTGCTTTTATCTTGAAGTACTTTGTTCTGGATATCAATCTAAATAATACAGCGATGAATTTTACAGCAGTACAATTTTGCAATAATTTAATTATTGTTAGCTCGGTTATATCAAATGTTGAATCCTTGCAAATACCCATATATTAAGAAACAACAATCAACGTTTATTTGTTTGTGAATCATTTTCAGAACTGTCCGAGCTGACCGTACTAACAGTGTTGTAATTCTACTTTTTTAAATTATTAGTTTTGTTTTTTAAAATATATAAATGTGTTTGTATATAAGTCAATATCAATTCTAATTAAAAAAAAAATGAGCGAATATAATATTATATTGCAATATTTTTTTTTTGAACTGATGTCAATGCTGGCTTATAATGGTTTATTGTTGATTAGTTGTCAATGCCGATAATGCGTTCTCCGACACTTCTCCGTATAGATAAACCCATTGCGCATGTAAAAAATAGTGGAATAATCTTTTTCCCAGTATTATGGATAAACTATTGAATAATTATAATTTATATTATGAATCCTACTTTTCGATTCATTCCCATGTCTCAGAAGCATGCGTCGGAGGCGTGAACAATAAAAAGTTCCAGATGCTCGTAAGGCATTAGTTATTGAAATAATATTCTGATTTTTTGTAACTGTACTTGTAAATATGGGTCCACTTTGTGTGCCCTAGGATTACAGGCACCGGTTACCTATATTTCCGTCTGCGTTTTTCAATGCCTTCGGAGACTGTTCGCGATCGACGTTCTTCCTTTTCTTTTCTCTTGAATTATTGATAGAACCGTTGGAATCTTATTATCCGTTTTTTCTTCCCCAGGGCGACTCGCCGTTCGGAAAGACGGAGGCCTACATCAAATTAGAGCAACTTGGCGAAGGATCCTACGCCACTGTTTTCAAGGGATACAGCAAGTGAGTATACTATACTATTATATTAAGGACATTACACGTATATCCTCAATGTCTTAAAATATCAATGAAACAATATTTTGCTGTTCATTTTTATTCATGTTGCTCCGGGATAACGCTAACGAATTATTTTTGAAAATTATTAAGATGGCTCAATATGAATTATGCGTATTTCAGGGGGATACAAATATGTACTATTTAAAATTATACAAAACCTTATTTTTAATGTTATCTTCAAGATCTCGAGATTATATTGTATGTAAGTAAAATAAAATATCATTATGTCAGGCTTGTAATAAGTTAGGTTGTAGTGTTAGTAAATTAAACTTTATGATCTACTTTTATTTGTATATATAACCGATACAAACTGTTTAATACGCGTCAGTTCATTTTTATTCGTGCACTTGAAATCCCTGAAGATGCCGAAAGGCGAAACCCTGGTCCTTAGCGACAAAACTCAAACTATTCAAATTTACAATTAACTTTGTAAAAGTACATTTGATTGATAATTCATTGGATAATTAAAACTTTTAGTGATCTGTATTACACGAGAATAACAGGTGCTTTGTGCATCTTTTTTGTATAATATCATTTTAGTTAATAATCTACAATTATACGTGTTGCTAAGACAAAAAAAAAACATTTTCTTTTCATCCTGAAAATCAGCTTAAATTAAAACTGTAATTATTTAGTTATACATGTAAAAATTGTGTCATGGTGTGTTTAAAGTCAATTAAATGTCATAAAAATCCCATTGGTTAAAAATAATAATTTTCACAAGACGTCATACACGAAACAGTGGCGTGTTTTCGTTTCTTGTCAAAATAATAAAATTTGGAAGGTTGTGTTTTTGTATGCCATGTGTCAAGGCAAACACTTTACCCTTTGCATTGAATTTTCATTTACTTTGGGCAAGTTTGCCTTTCCAGATTTGAGTTTTCCTCGCGTCTCAGATGTTGCCAGGACCGCTCTCTATGATAAATTTTCAATGACTAATTTCCATAATTCCAAACGGGCGCATACAAAACAGCGATATTTATAGTTTATTCAACATGATGATATACTAGTTTCGTAATATCTCGTACAGACTGTTTTATTTATTCATGAATGTATTATACAAAATTTAAGTAAATTCTAGCAGCATTCAAAAGTGGTTATCAGTGTTTCGTTGATAATATTTTGCCTTCATGCCATCGTCAAGAGTGTCAAAAAGACTTTGTATAACGGTGTTAGCTATATCTGTGTTTAATATTCATCAATATTTGAACATCTTATTTTACCTGCACCACATAAATTCATATATTATATTAATTTTAGGTCCAGTTCAAGTTTTTGTATAAACGCTTATAGATGTATTTAATATAAATTCAAAAAAAAATGTATTATTAAAATATTAAGCTTTAACTGAACGATCGTCCATAATAAGATATGAGATATGATTTAAGAATGGTTAGTAAAAAATACTAAATTTATGTGGGAAAAGTACTAAAAATGCATTATTATTTTTATTATAATGCTTTTCCACGAAGTATTGACAGTGAACACCTTCAAAGTGATTTATGAATGGCTGTTTAGTTTAATACTGTTTCAAGAAATGAATTTAAAAATAGTATTTTTTTTTTCACATTATAGAGATGTAGTTAGTATCTATGGAATTACGTTACAACATAGAATAAAACAATTAAATATGACTTCTTTATATTTTCGAACAATGAGTTCGATTTAAATAAAGTTGTTGGAAAAAAACGTAAACATTCTACATGTGTTCTTCGCGCCAAGACTTAACACAACTATTTTTCAATTTTTTCCTAGAAATACGTGCCGATTTTTAAAAAAAAACTCGTCAAATATGCTTAGTAATTCTAGTAAAATACTGCGTACGAGAAAATGGCCGCTGATTTATAGTTTGTGTTTGCACACAGTGTTAATTTTAGATTCGTACAGTGATTTTGTAAGTCAGAGCAAGCGAAAATTTGAATAAAGGTTTTGGTTAACGCTAGAAATACTCTCTAGGTCGTTTTACTCAAGTGTAAGAAAGAATGGCGTACAGTGTACAAAATCTGATTGTCATTTTAGTTTGACAATGTTTTCGTTCTCAATTATTCACAATATTTAATCATGTAACAAAATATATCCCTATATTTATTTTCAATAATTATTGATAGAGGGATAAGTTTAATATGAAAACATCATAGAAAACTATACTGTATATTCTAGAATGCGAACAAGAAACAAAATAAGAGAAGCAATCGAATACCGTCTACAATCGCACAACGTAATCTTTCAGTATTCTGCCGTCATCTCAATATGTTGTTGCTAGTATATAATATTGTACGATAAATAACAAACCATTACTTATTCAATATGATATATCAAAATATGTGCTTGAAGTACACTTCGGATATATTTTTGATTCGGAGATAAACATTGTGTACCAAAAGCTTTCTTTACGCTCAAGCAAATTATTTTGTTTGAACTTTAGAGATATTGTACAAATTAAATGCTCCTTTTAATACAAGCTCAATTAACGCTTTTCCACAAAAAGCTCGCCATTAGTTCAATTTAATGATTTGGCTTGAAAGATGAGTTTTTTTTTCACTGAAAACTCGTTGCATCAATAGGACTCGAGGTATACTTTAACATAAATCAATTTCGTTTGAAATAAAGAAATTTTGCCTAACCGAATGCTTGCCAAAAGATTATTTTTTTGGTTTTTTAAAGAGCAGCTTTTACAGCTGAAAATTCGATTAAAGGTTTGAAATAAAGAGCTTTTGGTCAACTAAAAGCGCCTTGCAGCAAAAGCTCTTTCAGGCTCTTTTCAAAAGCAGTATCTCCAAAATGATCGCCATAAGCTCAATTAAATAATTTTGGTTGAACATAGGAGCTTTTTTCTATTGAAATCTCTTTGTACCAAACACCTCTTTAATAGCTCAATTTAATAATTCCGTTTGAAATCTAGAGCTTTTGAACCACTGAAAGCTCTGCGCTAAAAGCTCTCCCAAAGCTTGTTGGAAATTAAGAGCTTTTTGAAAGCCGTGTGATAAAGACATCACTGAAGCATTTAGCCAAATCACTGATGAAATTCATAAATTCAAAAATATTTAATCAGATACCGATAGTTTTTAAAAGACACCACGCCACCCCATGTAATTATTTTATAGTGCATTTCATAAAGAAATGAAACAGCAAACTTAACACACCTGGACGTTACGAGAAAAAATAAGCCTTTTCACTGCAATCGCATGAGTCATCAATAAATATCAGTAGCACAGATGATGAAAATACTCGGAATAATTGCAATTAATATATTTATATCATGAATATAATTATTTACTTAAATTATATTAGTAATCAGTAATAAAAACCACTCAAAACTCTGCGTCGCATAGTTCTCTTTAATACTATCGGACAAAATTGGTAATGTCAAGAATAATTTCCAAGCTATTTTCATATATATGATATAATATTACGGAGGTTTAATGAATTCAGTTGTGTTATTTAGGCCCAACGTGTTCTAATCGCGATCATGTTACATTAAGCAAACAATGCAAGCGTATAGCATGTAACATAACACAATGCTTCTTCGTGGAATGCTTTTTGGGTCGAACTTTAAGCTATACATAGACTGTAAAGAACCTGTTTCACGATAATACGTAAAGGCGATTCACTCATTGTTACGCTCAAAATTTCCTTCCTCTTATAAAGAAGATGACAATATTTTGTTCGTACAAACTCGTGTGATGTAATGGCCCTGCCACAGAATCGACACGCTTCGACCACAAATCTTATCTCAACACAGAAAGTTAATTATGACCACTTCAACTTTAAAATATATAATTCTCTGAATATATGTTTTCGTGTGACGTAAGCTTTAAAGGCTCTCCTGGCAGTAAGGAGATTGCAATGTTTTCTCGTCCGGCGGCTAATGTGGGTTGGTACAGCTTTCCCGGAATTTCGCTTCCGGGACTGTTATTCATTACGCTTACGGCATCGCGCGGGTTAATCCGATGCGTTCGCAAATTATATGCAACGTGAGATTCTCAGATTTCTATACAAACTACGTTAACGCTCGCGGTGCGGGTACTACAGCTCCACACACGACATTTCCCCTTGTATAACGACAAAGCTCTTAATGCAACAGTACAATAAAAAGCAATGTCCTGTTGCGACATTTGATGTTTGCATTAAAGGATTTGAATTTCCTCTTCGCTTACAACTTCCTTACCTTGATATTAAACTTTATTTTTACAAAAAAATGCACATGCATTTCATTCGTAATTTCACACGGGACCGTAGACTACATTTACTATATAAAGTAAATTACTGTACTTTTAAAACATATTTAACACATTTACATTTGTTTGTTTCTAATAAAAATAATAGAAGACACTTACATACACACCTTGTGCATAGATTATATTAGATTTTGCACAAATTCTAAATGAATGCTTTTGAAGCTGGACAAACTAATAATTTCAATTAAACATATCGACTGATAGAAATTAAGTGCAATCAAATTTAAATCGTAAAAATTAAATATGTTCACTTACGGTTACCAATATATAAGCTATTAACATTCCTGGTTTTTGAATATCATTATCATTGTTAACCGTTAATATATCCGCTAAATATGTATATTTATCTCTAATTGCTGTAGTGCACGGGCAAACTGCGGCCCGCCATCATAAATCCTAATTCTATGTAAGAATATTTTTTTTTTAAAAAATATTGAAAATCAAATAATTTTTTTTTAAGATATTGAGTGACTATGCAGATATTCCTTTTCACAGTCAAATTCGATGGCTTTGCTTGGAAAAAGTGCTTCGAAGAGTTCGGGATATAAAAAATATTATAATTTTATTTTTGGAAATGAATAATAATGTTACGGACTTTTCCGATACTGATGTTAAGGGATTTGTGATTTTTATTTACTCTGGACATCGTGGCACACTTACACACTATTAACTCCGTGTTATGAACGCTCTGAATGACGATTTTTCACAAAGATTTGTTGACTACCGAAAAAGTGAGACAAGTTTGGCGCTTGTAAGCGATCCATTTTCAATAGATATTAAAACTGTATTGAAAGAGCTACAACTTGAGATTATTGATCTGTAATGTTACACTGATTTAAGAGAATTACACCGTCGTGACGAAATCAGCAAATTTTACAATGATCTTAATTCAGACAAATTCGACCAACTTAAAGAGTTTGCACGAAAAATGTAAACAGACATTTTCGATCATGAACCTCAGCTGACCTGTTCAAATAAGGCATTTGCCGTGTCCCGCATTCAACCGACAGTCCGAAAAATACGGCAAATGCCGTGCCCCGACAACAATGTGTTAATTCTGATTCCATCTTCTTCTATGACCATTCACAAACAGTTTTAAAAATATCAACTACAATATGAGCACCTGAATTTTGAAAAAAATTTCAACCCTTGAGACTGCTTCATTCTTCTCATTTTTTTAGAAAAAAATATTTTTCGTGATTTTTTGGACGGTACCGTGATTTATTCGTAGGTACGCGATTTTTCATTTTACAGCAAAAAAAAATGGTGCGCAAACTCATGCGATACTATTGGTGACTCTGCTCTGAAACTTATAAGCACAATGCATTTATAAAATTCGTTGAATAGCACGCTTCCGGTCGTAAAATTTATCACAGAGAGTTACTATGTCAAATAAATGCGCTTCAGACGTTTAAATATTTTAAATGCACAATAATTAATACGAACTGAACATAGAAATATTATTTTTGAATGAACATGGGAATGTCTTAGGTAATTTTTTATTCAAAAATTTTTTTTCGGGTGAATTTGAGAAACAATTTTTATTTTTTCTTGTATTTTGGATACTTTTTTCGCGATTTTTTTAGTTGCGCCACTTTTTGAAACCAATGTATCACGTAAAAAACGATAGGGTGTATATCTAAAAATGGTATTTAACTTGCGGCCTGCTGCTCTTTTTGAATTCTTGGAATTGGCCCTCCAACCGAAAAGTTTGCCCCCCCCCTGCTGTAGTGCATTGGATAGAAATTCTTTGTTGCAAAAATGTCTAATTATTTTTGTTGATTGTATTATTTTTAATATTCACCGCAATTTTGCAATAACTATAAACATTACGTAAGTGCCATAAATATTTCCACACATACTCAGGACATGGACAGGCTAACGTTTTATTCGGTCACAAATCCCTACGTGTTTGGGTGGCTGTAAAAGGATTTCTTCATGTATCCTTCCTTAACCCGTCTCCTGCCGTGCGAGTCCACTTCCCAGACCAAACGCGTATAATAAACGTATCGCAAGGAAAAAGGGTTTGTATTTCAGGCGACGGAATAACTTTATGTAAACATAAAATGTACATAAAACAACATGCTAAAATCCCCTAACTCCGAAAAAGAGTCCCTCTGGTTTTATTCTTAATGAATGATACAGATAGTTTTTGAAATATATATTCTTTAAGACTTAACTATTTTTCTGAAATATAACTTTCCCTTTTATGAAATCATAGCGTGTTCATTATTATAATATTTGTCTTAAATGGCAGTACATATGTGATTACACAAGAAGTGTATTTAGTTAGCTATATTTGGGAAAATTGTTTTCATTGAAGATAGCCATTGTTTAAGTGATTTCGTTACTTTTGATATATTTATCATTTCACTTTTTTTCGTGTCTGTTTAGAACCAGCTCCAATGTAAATGAGCATGTGGAACACTCGCCAGCCACTTGAAAAGGAATGTAATCAAGAAATGATTCGGAAGTAAGCTAATCGCGAATCTGTTGAAAAGATTTAAACAATCAAAATTATCTCGCAATACTATTAAATTCTTTACTGATTTCATAATATCGAAAGTTGTGATGTTTTCAACAAAGGTTATTACTAGTTCTTAAAAGCGAGATATTGGCGTAGTCAGTTTTCTGATCGTCTGCTGGGAGCGTAAAGGCTCGCTGCCAATAGACGTTATATCAGTTCCAAAAGCCTCTATTGATATAAGTACCTACACATCTAACAGCGATGGAAAACTTTCAGATAGATAAAATTCTCAAATTTTCCTGTTGAAATATTTGCACAATAAACAAGTCCGACTTTTATGGATTCTAAATATGAGATTGATGATATAAACATTAAAAGTACTATTGCAAAATAGTCCTTTAAACAGCAGTTGTTTTCCTGCCTTACTTAAGCTTCTACAGACTTTTAAATTAATATTCGGATACAAAATTACTCTGCAATATCATAATGTCAAATCACCGTAAAAATACACATCTTGATTTTGGTAAAGTGTTCTTGGTTTCAAATCGTTTTTCTCTGTATTTTACCCCTGCGTGTCTGCACGGATTGAAAAGAAATCTCGGTCGATTTTTGGCGGGTAGGCTCATGTATACAGAACATGAAATACTCGACTGAGGGCTATATGTTTGATCCGTCGAAGGATTTATTTTTTTGCTTTTACGATTAGTCTAGGAATCGCTGAGACGGCGGAAGTTTGTTTGCTCCTTGAATATTGGTCTCTAAATGTTCACTCGGAGTATTCCACTCGCAGACTTATTTTTTGCCTGAAGTTTTTTTTGAGCAAACCTCGCATTATTCCAATTACATAGCATTTCGACGTCTACGGATAATTTGAATAATACTTTCAAAATATATAGTAATTGAATTTATTTATGTATTACGGTCGCTTGCCTAACATAGGCATATCAACTAAATGTAAAATAAATGTCTTCATCGTAATAATTATCGGATTTTGCCAACCACCTAACGATTTAGTAGAACTTAAATGCAAAAATCTAGTAAAAGAAAGGTTTGAAACAGTATCTTCTTCAATTCAAGCATACATCATCCAATGTATTAAACATAAATAGAACAGATTTTTTTTCATGTTGATATTACTAACGTTTTGACATCAATTCGTTTCCAGTCTCATTCTTCCTCTATTCATTTGAAGGTATTTGGTAGACTAATATTGGTTAATCAATTATTCAGTAAATTTAATTTACACCCTTATAAAAGCTCATTAATATGTTAACTATTGTATTCGAATGTCTTTCTAGAGATGTCTGTCTGAGAAATGAACAGGTTGGAATAAAACATCGTATTCAATGTTAATTTCATTTCGTAAAAATCAAGCCTATTTCGACATACATATTGAATCGGCCCAATTATTTTTCGAACTGTGTTAAATTTGTAATGATTATTATACACGGAAGTCTGATCTTTGTTCTTATTTTCCAAATTTATATTAATTAATTCAACACGGTAACTTTTATGTTATGCTGTTATAAATTTATTGCAATGCAGCCGGCGCTTAAATTAATTTTTGTTTTGAACAAGAATGAAATATTATTCGGAAAGAAAATTAGCATTCAACATTGGTTTCGATTTGCTTAATTTCAGACCAATCAGAATTCCCATCACCAAGAACGCTAATTAAATAAATGTTTTTAAATATAATCGCCTAGTTTTTCTAATTCTCTAGATTTACATGTCCAAATAAGAGATGCAATCCATCACTTATTTTTCGGAAAACCAGTTTACATTGGATGCACAATTCGCCACCCCTTAGGTTCATAAGAATTACTTAAATTGCACACTGATTGTATACATTTGCCAAAATATTGGTAGGTAAAGTATTCCCGTATTTACTTCTCACGACTTGGACTCTCATTCCTGTTCCAATCCGTTGCCATTTGTTTCAGCAAAACTATTGAAATTGTGTGTTATACAATGTTATTTTTTGGTTGATTCTTAGTTACTTATTGTGGCATTGTTCGCACCCTATAATAAAATGTTGCTTGTGTTTCTTTCGCACCTAGGTCTTCCGTCCGCCTAGGATTAAGTTGTTAGCGATAAGAACAAAGTAGGCTTTCGTATCGGTCTCATTTGTCTTGCGAATACTTACCTAAGAGCATTATTGTGACACACCGGTCCATCTGTCTTATAAAAACGACGTGAGGCTTAATTCTTACGGCAGTATTTATGATTGAAATAATATATTATATTTGTATACACTATTTTTACCTGCCATTGATTGTCCGTGATTACTATTTTAACTACTATATTATACCCATAGCTTAAAAAGTGGTTTAATAATCATGATGTGAGCTACACGAGATTAATATTCAATTCACTTGCTATTGCTTTATTCCAAAGGGTCGATTGCGTAAATTCGAAAATAAAAACTGAGGGATGCAATTCCAGATCTTATTCTCCATTTTCCCGTTTCTTGTTTTTATATTATTTGTTTAGTAAACTTCACGAAATACTCTCGACGCTTATTTTTACTATGAATGCGTCGGCGTAATGTCTGATAAAAATCTCTTCGTAGAAAATAGAACCGGACGTCCGGTAGCTGGATGAGTGATTCAGGATGCGACAGGAAGCTGCTATCACTCAAGCTTTTAAAAAAACTATTGACGCTATCTTCGAACGTCAATTCAATTTATGTTATCTTACATTTTGCGTGTAAGATAACATGAATTTGAGTTTGAGTGTTTTTTGGACTCACAAAATGACCTGAGATAGACTTGTTTTACCATCAATATTTTATTTCTTTAGTCAAACCTTTTTTTATTCGATAAATTTCTGAATATGATGATACTGTCATACAGGTGATAAATTTATACGGAAACTGATTTTGTTTCTTTTAAATATCATAGTAACAGTACCGCAGGCGTTATCATGAATACAATTGAATTGATCCAAATCGGTAGATTTTTCTTCATGAAATAAAAATATAATACGTGTACCTATTCAGAATAAAATTACCTAATAATAAGTAATTAAGCTTTTATTTTAGAAATCAGTCTTTTCTAAATTTCCTCAAAACTACATGTCATTATTTTTCACATACAATAATGATTATTGAGAAGCAATTGTATATTAATATTACTGTAGAACGTACCGTCTCAAAGTATTATTTTTCTTTGTCGTGGTTTTCGCTGTTATAACTGGCCCGAGGATTAAGATGTTTGCGCGATACGTCGCATCGGTCGGTCCGTAGAGACGTAGACCGTAGACGGGGGACACAGCTTCAACGTTGCTGATCTTCCCGGGGCTTAGCTGCGTTCTTTGCGGACTGGGGGCAGGTGTAACGCCTTGCGTCAAAAGCTCCCTCCGACCGGGAAAGCTCGCCGAAGTTGAATTGTTAGCAGCTTTCACGTGCAGCTATGAATAGTCGCAAAGCGAACAGATTTATATTATTTATGCCACTGCTATTTTTTTTTACGTTTTTAATAAATTTTACTCTACCATTATTCACAAGTCTCTTTGACAACGAATGAAGCATTTATATTTTTTCCCACGATACCCTCTTCCAATGCAAAGAATATAAACTCCCAATGTAGCATTTACGAGAACTGGTTGCCATTTAGTTTTACACTCTCTCGTTGAGTAAATAAGCATATAAAGATACTTCAATACTAGTCTTGGAATAAGTCATACTATACATGTATGTCTGTGAAATCAAATATAGACATCGATTGAAAAAAAAATATGAATGAGTCGACTCAGAGATTCGAACCCTTTTCGGCGCAACCGAGTAACACGAAAACACGAGTGTTCACTATCTCTACCTACAATATATCATCGAGAATAAATTAAATTCTCCACACCGCATCGACTTCACGTTTGAGAATTATTTTACTTCAGAACTAGTTGCCGGTCTTTTGAAAACAACTATTATTTAACAAAATATAGTGTACAATTTTTTTAACACCGAAATATGAAATGGAACCCTTATAAAATCTTTGTTTAGCTTACATTAATGCCCAATATTTATACCCTTGATTCTATGCTATACCTAGTATCGACGCGTGTACACATATGTATCTTCTCATTTACACTTTATTTGCCAGGATGAATGTGTCAATGCGGCTGAGGATTCAGTAATCCGCAATTTTATTATTTTCGATGGTTTCGGCGGTAACTTTGTGGAAGTTCATTTTAATATAAAATTTAAAATAACTTTGATTATTCCACGTATTGTGTAACTAATTGTGACACGTGTTTCGCCTCTTTCAGAGGCATCTTCAGACTTACTATCGCAAAGTTTGCTTAAGTAATGAAGCAAGATAAATTCTAACATTTTAACATTTTAAATTATGAAATTACAAAATGGATTACGGGTTTTTTTCCTTCTAAAGGAAACAAGGAAGGGGGTGATAGAATCAAAAAATGCATTAACATAATGATACTAATAAGGTGCAATCACTCAATCAATTAGATTGGGATTTTTCCTTTTTAAGGGACGCAAGAGAGGGTTATAGAATCGAAACAAAGCAAACAAATATATTTCTAATGACGTTAAACATTACAAACTAATGTAAATAATTTAGGAAATTTTTTATTTGAACAGTAAAGATCGCGTAGATTCATCGTCACAGAGTGGTATCTATCGACTCTCTTGTGGAGACTGTCCAGCGTCTTATGTTGGACAGACAGGTAGAAACTTTAATATTAGAATTAAAGAACATATAAGATGTCTAAAGAGTAATAATTTTTCTGAGTTTGCCAATCATTTAATAGAAAATGACCATAATTTTAATCAGACTAGTAATGTAGAAATACTCCACCGAGTAAATAAAAAAGGTTTAAAGATGAATAGTCTAGAATTTTTAGAAATAAATAAAACTCTTAATAAAAAGATATATTATTAAATAATATTCTTAACAGGACAGGTTGCTCACCTCTGCTGACATTATTCCCAATTCAAAAGAGTGATCACCCAACCTAACTGATTGATTGCAGCTCATTAGTTTATAGTTTATTAGTTTGTAATGTTTAACGTCATTAGAAATATATTTGTTTGCTTTGTTTCGATTCTATAACCCTCTCTTGCGTCCCTTAAAAAGGAAAAATCCCAATCTAATTGATTGAGTGATTGCACCTTATTAGTATCATTATGTTAATGCATTTTTTGATTCTATCACCCCCTTCCTTGTTTCCTTTAGAAGGAAAAAAACCCGTAATCCATTTTGTAATTTCATAATTTAAAATGTTAAAATGTTAGAATTTATCTTGCTTCATTACTTAAGCAAACTTTGCGATAGTAAGTCTGAAGATGCCTCTGAAAGAGGCGAAACACGTGTCACAATTAGTTACACAATACGTGGAATAATCAAAGTTATTTTAAATTTTATACGCAATTTTATTGTTTGTAAATAAATATAAAACAGCCTACGTATATATAAACTTTAGAGAAGTTTAGTAGTAGTATAAAATAAAGCTGACTGCGCGGCTTTTGTCAGCCGATAAACCTCAATTCTCTCGCCTGCTTAAAGCTGCGTTTAAAATTCTACGTGTGATTTTTACGTATTTGATCGTAAACTTCATCTACGTTGGATATTAAGTCTTACATATTGGTTTCTTACGTATTTATTTTGCGGAGTTTTTCAAAAACGAGCGATGTTGGTGTGGTATTCCTTTTGAATAAGTAATGCCCTTTTAAACGATATTATAATGAAAAAAGGAAGAACGAGAGTCGGTCGGTAAGATTTTTACTAAGCTTTTCTTGCGAATGAATTTTCTTTTCGGTATTGAAACAAAGATAAATTTCGTTCTATACATATTTAAATGTTTATTGATTTCTCTCTTTTGTTTGCGGCAAGATTACAAAAAACATATGTATCTGTAGTCTGTCCATAAAAATGACACTAGTTCAAATCAAGCTTCTTTTCAAAAATTGTTCGTACTTTATTTGTATCATTCATTAAAATTTAATCAGAAAAAAATATATTGTAAAAAATAACAATGTACATATTTTGATTCTACATATACTATTTTATATATTTGTTGATAGCTATTTTGGTTTACGCCATCGTCAGTTCTGACGAATTATAATGACGTACCAAGTAAATGACAATTCAATCATTAAAAAATATAACGGTCATACCATCTTATATTGTTTTTAATAATATTGTTCTTATTGAAACTATGTTATGACCCATTGAATATGCCGACCCACAGATTTAGAATTACAGCAATAATATGTAATGCAAACTTGCAATTTTGTATTTCTACGTAAAAAGATATTCCTATTTACAATCTGCATTCCACTGATTTAAACTGAGTCATTCTTATGAAGAAACTTTATTTTATTCTAAAGCTCAGCTCAGCTGTTGTATCTTGTCGTGCAGTATGACAATGAAATAGCTTTCGAATTGATTTGTCAACCACAATGCTAGTGTCGCGTTCGGGAAATCAAACGATCAATTTGTCTGACTTCCCGGTCGCTTTGTTCGGGATGGCGCGGCGAGGCGGGAAGACATTTGACCTCAGTCCACCAAAGTACGTAACTAAAGGCATTGCACAACAGTGCTGGATGAAGAATTTATCAGCCCATCATATCATTATATAACAAGGCGAAATCCCAAATAAAAACTTTTTTTGTATTTGATCGTGTATAATTTATTTATGCTTCCGTTATACCTCATTAAATTGATATTTTTTTCAAAATAGAAACAAATATGACTTTTTATAGAAAAAGGTTCTCTATTTGTAAGGGGGGTTTCCCCACACAAAGCCTTCTTCAAATATATATAATATAGGGTTCGACAGTATTTAGCTGCATGCTTGGAATGCGATATAATTAGTATTCACACATCCCACAAAACAATAATGTATTCAGGATAGAAAGCCCAATCGTAAAGCAAATTTTGGTGATTAATAGTTACAGGAATCTGTGAAATATGATCTGATATCAATATTCCGTCCGGCTATAATTTGAATAGATTCATTCAAAACAAAATTGTATTCCAAAGCTTGATGTCATCAACTACTATTGGAAACCGGTAAACCTTAGTCTGCCTCTGTATCGGAAAGCTTTGGCAAAATGTCAGATTGTGTAAGTTGCACCGGAAGCGTCGCAATTGTGCGCGCCAAATCGAATGCCGCGCCCGCTATGTTTGGATGAAAAGCATCTATTTCGTGAACGTGTTGGGGTTCGCGCGCAAAAAGACGCGGGAAATTGTGGAATGTACACCTTCGGTTACAGGTTTTATTTCGTGTGATATGACGATGCCATTCAAGTTCTAGTATCGAAATTAGTTCGAACTAAACATGCATAAGATACTGTCACCTTTTCACCAGGTACTCTATTGAAATATGTTTTTTTATATAATTAATATTCTACTTCGAACCTCACTAAGCTCCTTTACTGAGTGAATAAATAACACAATAGTAATAAGTAATAATAGTGATTTTGATATTACGAAGGAAGATTTTAAATGGACTTTCCTGAGTTCAAGTATGTGCTACATGTCAATATATTTGTAAAATTTATTCTCCAATATGATGTAATGATCGGGACCGGTTTCGCTACTTATGAAGCTAAATTATTTTATAATTTCCTGTATGCTCTTTTCATGGTCTTTATAATATATCAACACATGTTCTGATTTCATATAATTTATTTATTATTTAAAAAAAAAAACATTTGGAACTAATTGTTACTCATCCTCGTCAATGTACGTATATTTAAATGGTTTTAAGCGTTAATTTAACGGAACATTCTTTTTTATCATTCCTTTAATTTATTTTGCTTTATTTAAAAGCACTATCAAATATAAAATACATCTGTCTTCGACTTAATCAGCAATTTTATTTTAAAACATTACATTTTAAAGCATTGCAGTACCTATTTGCCGTTTTCTGATTTTCACACTTACAATTAACTATATTTCGATTTGAAATTCATATCTAAGCTCATCACGGCGCCACTTGCAGTAACTAAAGTTCACCGCGGATGCAGCAGACTTTTAACGGCGGGGCGGTATCGCAGTTTACCGCCCACTGCAGCTGGCCTTAGCCAGTGTCATGTTTTACATGCGATAAGGCGGGGTCACAACACATACAATAGGCGAATGCATAGGCGTCCATCTACTGGCTCTCGTAATATGAAATAGAATACAGCACAGTGTTCGGAAAATGACGGGTTCATTGCAGAGTATGTCACTTATCGATAATACTCACATGCCACATTAGTAACACTGTTGTATCAGTAGTAACCTAGTGTTTACATAAACTGTTCGTGTTTTTACATAAAATAATTTACGATTATAGTTATGATACATGTTTAATCTTCTTGTTTCTTTAGGCGTAAGAATTCCTCACTTGTTATTTTTAACAAAATCGTGAAATTAGTACAAACATGTTTTCTCTTAACATCCATTTCTTTTTATATAAAAATAAAAAACAATTGAAAATCAGCTTTCTTGAAGTCCGATCTGAATTTAAGAATAAGTTTCAAATGTGTTTTATTTCGAGAGCTTTGAGCTAGAATGAAAAAATGGAAAAATTTAATTTAACAGGAAAAGTGAATTTCCTTAAAAATATTGTCTATTTTATTTTTCTATGGATTTAATTATGAAGTGTTATATTTATTCCAATCACGCAAAATGTTTTATTTTAGTTTGATAATTTCACTATAATTATGGCATTCAAATGTGATTTTATTATAAGGCTTTACGTAAGCCGTCTATATTTTGTACAAATTTTCTAGTTATTCTGCCGCAAATTGAAAATTAACACAGTAAGTCTTCTCTGTGATTTTCTTAAATATCTTTTGGGGTTCAAGGATATCTGCAGAATGTTTAAACAATCGCGTTAGTATTTTTGGACTAAATTATAATTTCTAAACCCCTGCCTTCTACTGTAATAAGATTCTTGGTATTGGCGACGTAGACACCGCGTTGTGTTATGCGCCAGCTAAATTCCTCGTAAGCCTCTCCCTTCTGAACACCAAACCTTTTTGTTCAAGCTGTATCGCAACGATTACAGCTTTCTCCAAAGAATTATGACTATTTAAAAAAATATTCCAGTCTTCAGCTGTTGAATGAGTTGCTTTTAGCACACAAATAATGATACTGCCAAAACGGATTATTTTCTATTGCGTATTAAAAATCAACTACTGCAAAACAGAATTGAATAAAAAACAGAGCAATCTTATAATTTGTCGAGTGGTATAATAAAAAATATTATTTTACACATTTTGAAGTCTCGGAGGGAAAAACTTTCTAGCTATAAAATATTACTTCAGGGCATCTCTTAATAACAAAATTAGCGTACCTGTGTAAAATCTTTGTGTTTAATTTAATTTAACTAGGCTACAGTTGTACATAATTTTATAGCAATATTTTAAACTTCATACAACATCTTAGAAAAACAAGATTAAGAAATTTTAGAGAAACAAAGTATTCTCTCTTTGCATATTATTAATATTCTGTTTTAAGACAGGTGATTTTATCGAATGGTGCTTAATATCAACCATCGTTTTATTATAACTAAATATAATTACTTTACGAAAAACTCAATGCATTTAGTATAATATTTCACTACCAACGTCTTGCTCGCATTCGTAAGAATCGTATCATCATATAACGTCTTACGGATATCTCCGCTCGTAAATGGCAGATTTCTGGAATCAGTTTCGCAGTATATAAATAAATTCTCATCTCTATGGAGAATAGAATTCAATCGGCTGCAGTGCTTGCAATGGCGCAATCCGATCCAGGCAAATAATATTTAAATCCCTTCGCAAACTGAAGCCATTGCAAAGCCAGTTTTTCTTTGCGGGGTTTCCCCTTAGAATGCTAGCATTACACTGAGAACAATACTGGGCGTTATAAAAAGTTTGAGATGGCTTTTGCTACAATATTGTCAATATGTTACACTAAGCGTGGGGATGTTGTCACATTAGCACGCTAATTGCGAATTGATTTTACATGTACCAAAGTTGAAATGGAGGATTTACTTACCTGTTCCAAAAATAATGGACCTACTGATTAAGCTGAAATATGTCAGGTTTTGTTGTAACTATTTACTCGAAAGATATTATTATTCATCATTATTAGTCATCTCAAATGTGTAATACTTTTTGTTATATTTTCCGTACGCACATGTCCATCCATGTTAAACGTTATTAAAAAAATCTTGAGTTGGTCAGTAAAATTTCTACTATATCATTGCATATATTTTACGCGCTATTATGAAGCCTTAAATGTTCTATCTGGAATGAAATTTTTCTATTCAAACTATATTTTCTCATCATTTTGTATGCAGTCGACGTACTGCGAGAGCCGCGGTCGTAACTTTTCTGCGCTAACACAAAAATAATGCTCTTCATTACGGCATAATACCTCGGATGGAAAATTTTATCGTCAACAATTTCCGGAGCAATTTTCCGGATTATCAGGCGGTTATAATAATTTTTAGCCGATTTCCATTACCTTATTGGAAAATAAAAACTGAACGGGCTCTTCTTTTTGCTACATCTTTATGGCTTATCGTCCTGTAAATTTATTTTATACTTTTCTTCGATATCAAAATTTATTTAAAAAAAAAATGTATTTTTAACTGCTCCGTTGAGAGAATGCGAATCATGGAATTATTTATCAAAAATTTTCGCTCCAAATTTTTTTTTTCAATATTGTGCCTATTTATTCTCGACAAGTGGACGAAACTTATTATTTCGCATTAAGCGATCATCTTTTCATAAAGTGGGCTGTATGAGATAATGCCGCTTAAACTAATCAATAATTTTCATAAATATGGTGAAAATTTTATCTCTGAACTCAAATAAAATTTGAATCGTTTTAATTTTGTACTTGCCATGAGTTTTTTCGCTAACGACCCAGGCTTAGACAGTTAAAAGCCAAGGTATATTTTGAAATTTGTAAATCGCATGAGATATATTCTTTTCTATTCTTCATTCAACGTCATTTTGCATCCCAAAAGAAATGGAAACAACCTTCGGTGGTTAATTATAAATAAAACTTCATCATCCAAGTCGGTATTTATATGCGTAACTGGTGGATGATTTGGACTTTTTTGTCTGTAGGCTTTACTCGAACCTAGCTATTGTTTTATTCCAAAAGCTTCTAACTGATTGATCGTACGTCAAAACACATGTAGTTGAGAAATTTTGTGTAAATTAATATTTCACAACGACCAAATATTTATCTTTTTGAAATTGAAATTTTATCTCTTAATGTCAAAACGTGATGCAAATAGACCACGCGAAAAAGCAATAATGGCGAATGATTTTTTCTTATTATTATGTATTTTTCTATCGCTAAAAAAACAAGAATAATACTCCGGCGTCTGTGCGCAAATACTTTCCTCATGCATAAAACATAACATCATAAATTTTCCTCGAAAGGCATACATTTTTCTTTCGCTAAATATTATCGAAAATGTTTTCCCAAACGCGTAACCAACCCTTCGCTCATTTCATTAGTACCGCTCAATCGTAAACAGTGTTTTGATCTCATCAAATCTGGCTTGTGTTTTTTCTTCCCCTTCCCGCGCGTCACTTTTTTGCTAACTCCTTCTCGCTCTTTCGCGGCTCATTGGCGTTCCAAGAATAACTAGATTTCTAATTATTTACATTCCTCCAAGCCGAAAGACTAATTGATGGATTATTTTTTTGTTTTATTTTTACAAATCTTCTTAGTATGCATAATGTATACACACATAAAAGCATCTCCTAATGTTTTCTTCATATATTTCTCAATAATGGCGATGAAATACCTTATGCCATTGTATTTGTAAATTATCTTTTATCTGATTTTCATTCATTAAAATCAATTACAATATCCGAATTTTAAAATCAAATGCGATCTATAAAATGCACCAGAACAATTGAAATGTGCTTTCGCAAGAATAATTAATGTATGTAATTTGTTTTGAATTCAAATAAAAATCGCTTTAAAAACATGGCCGTTAAAATGCTACGATTCCGAAATAGCTGTGATTTTGTTATTCCACTAGTTCCACCATTAGTGGAATGATAAAGTTGTCAATTTTATTTTTCCATTAAAAATGAATTTATACAAAGATACCGCCGAATTCATCGAAATGATTGATTCCACATATATATATATATAACAGATCACTTACTTGATTCTTGTCACTGCTAGAATTTAAGATTTATTTATACAAATGGATAATGTCGATTTAGAATCTTGTTCGTATATATTTTTTTAGCATTTCTCGTAAAATATATTAGTAAAAAAGGTAAAGTTAAAGTTTTTTGGCATTGGCTATGCCTATGGAGTATTTATGATCATATCTACGCCACTGCTACGGTTTTTGCCATCGTAGAGGTCGTCTCGAGTGCTCCGTCTTATAAAAATGTATCAACACGCACCGATGTAATGACCGCGCGGCTCTCCATTACAACAGATACGAGATTTTCAAGCCTGCTGCCACACTTAGAGCTCGCTTTTTCCCTTAGTCTCATTTTCCCAGCAAGGGCATGTGCTTTTAAACACTTGTCGACAGGCTGCGGGCAGCGTTTCTGCACTATTAAAGTGTGGGCTTTTTTTTACCTTTAGACGTGATAATATATCATTCAAACTCAATGCTTAGTTGAATATTTAAGTTTCATATTTCGTTTATTCATTTGTCATGTCACTTATACGAATTTAAGCAGTATCAATATTTGTTTCGATTCGAAATAACAAAATATTATACTATATTGGTACTGTATTCCTAACAAAAGACAACATGACTTTGGAGAGCAGATATAACTGTAGATTTTTCGCAGGTAATTATTTTCACTTTAAAAATAAAAACGCAGCGAATGTTTCAAATGTAGAATAATAGTTGTGTAGGTATTTGATTTTTGATGACAATAGATCCGAATTCTTTAATTTGTCTATTGTCAAATATTTTTTTTTAATTTAAATGTAATATTTATGATATTATCCCAAATATATGACGAAATCATAATTCGATGACTGTATTTCGTAGAAGAATCTCAATTTTTTATTTTTATTTTTCAGTTTGACAAAACAAGTGGTCGCGCTGAAGGAGATCAGACTACAAGAAGAGGAAGGCGCTCCTTTCACGGCCATAAGGGAAGCTTCATTACTCAAGGAGTTGAAGCACACCAACATAGTCACTCTACACGATATTGTTCACACCAGAGAGACGTTGACATTTGTCTTTGAATTTGTTGTATGTATTATTGCTACATATTTACTGTCGCAACCAAAGAAATTAGCGCACCTTCACAATTTCATTCATTGCGAATATTTCCTCTAAATCTTTACCGATTTCCATTTTTTTTTCTTCCTATTGTAAAGAAAACTAATAGTCATATTTTGAAAGGCAAGCGAGATTTGAAAACTTCAACAGTACTGAGCCAGACCTAGTTGCGTAAAAAAATTCGAAATTTTGGAAAAACGTAACCGCGATTAAAGCTTACCAAATAGAAAAATTTCGCGTAGAGTAGACTGTGTAGAAAGTATTGTGTGGATTTTTTTTAAATATTTCGTAAAACTGGTGCCCTGGAGGGGTTTGTTTGAACTGACAGGGAGTGGTTAACAGCTGACCGGGATGACCCTCGTATAAGGAGTATGGTTTTACAAACACGCTTCAAAACTGATACAGTTTTCCATAATGAGCTTTAGTCGACCCGTAATTTAGCATATTCGATGCGAATTGTCTGTAATAAAATAGAGGCACATGGATTTCCGCCCGGCGACTAAAAAAATATCCAGTTCTCACAGTAAAAATGAAAAAATGGAGTTTGGATTGGGCAAAAAGTGCACAACAATTGGACGATTGGAGACGAGTCATATACTCTGATGATTTCAAAGTTAATTCATGAGGACATCACGCTATTCACACAGGGCATGTTAAAGTCGATGAAAGGTTTCATACATTGATGTTATTATATATTTTACAGGTTATTTTATTATTCAAATGTATTTATCGGCCACTGATATCGGAGTATGTTTTCTCAATTAACAAAAGATTTAATTTTAAGGAAGAAGCAAATTATCAATTATGAAATCTTCATACAACAATCTGTAAAACTATTCACTAGTAGATTCCTAAAGACTCTAGTTTCTTTTCCAGGATACAGATCTCTCACAGTACATGGAGAGGCATCCGGGAGGCCTGGAGCCTCACAACACACGTCTGTTCCTTTACCAGCTACTTCGCGGTCTGGCATACTGTCACAGAAGGAGAGTCCTTCACCGTGATGTAAAACCACAGAACTTACTCATCAGTGGAGCTGGTGAACTCAAATTGGCAGACTTTGGACTGGCCAGAGCTAAGTCGGTGCCGAGCCACACCTACTCGCATGAAGTAGTCACGCTTTGGTATAGACCACCCGGTATGATTGTGGACTTTTGTTTATTTTGTCTCATATTTTTTTTTTTATCTGAATTTTTATAGTTAACAGTCACTTCTAAGTTGTTAACTGTAAAAATAATCAAAATAAAACAATTCTTCTTGTAATATGTTTGTATTAACTAGATTCCTTATCATGAGCATTTTGAGGTGATGAAAAATAGATAAATCTAAGGCATATTGTTTCAGCCCATTCTAATGTCCTTCCTATCTGTTTCAGACGTACTACTTGGTAGCACTGAGTACTCAACATCATTGGACATGTGGGGAGTGGGATGTATATTTGTTGAAATGGTCACTGGCGTACCAACATTCCCTGGTGTCAGAGATACATACGATCAACTTGACAAAATATTTAAGGTAAGTAAACCTGATAGACAACATATACTTAGAGTATTCTCGATTGAATTGACCTTTATTTGGAACTCCATTATAGTGATGTTATCGTCAATCGCATCCTGTAATGCTTATATAACTAAATATTTTGATGTCTTCACCCAATTACTTCAATATAGTATATCAATATACTAATAATAGTCATAAGAAGCTTGCAAAGGTCAGCTTCTACGGTCTAGTGGTAAGAGACTGAATCGTATCGGTCAGATGGGTTTTGGTTCAAGTTTCATCAAAGTCAATATCAAATTTTCCATTTAATATTTGAAACTTGGGTACAGGTGCTTATATTATTGTCAAAATGTTATTTCAATTTATGAGATTGTGCTTTGCATTCCTCATTATTTATTTCATATCGAGACTCGTGGGAGTATTAAATGATGTTTGCTGTCAATATATTTTTATAAAAAAATCACGACTGTATTTCAGGTCCTAGGTACACCATCCGAAGAAACTTGGACCGGAGTATCGCGGCTTCCGGGGTACAGAGCTCACCGTTCCGCTCCACATCGACCGCGGCGTCTGGGAACAGCTTTCCCTCGCCTCCACGATACTCGAGATGCGGAAACGCTCGCCTCCAGACTGCTGCAGCCTGACCCCCTCCGGAGAGACACTGCAGAGGAGGCACTTCATCATTCTTATTTCGAAGTGCTGCCAAGTCGTCTCCACGATCTGCCTGATGGTGAGAAACTATAATTGATGGTATCATAAAAAAATGTAACACAGTTTTAAAAATCACAAATTCAGTATTATATTGCCATCAAAGTTTAGTAAACAATAGTGCTAATTTATGATCTATTAGTTACGGCACCGCCCGGAACTAAGCATTGAGCAGCTAATATTAAAATTCAAGCTGGAATAAAATCAAGATTATTTCTTCGATTTATTCATGCTTGAATACTAATGGATAAAGTGAACTCGTATTTATTTATTGATCGATTCAATATTATGAAAAAATATTGAAAAAGGCTAGTAAACCCAAAAGGAATCTTACTATGTATATTCTATATAATTTCATAAATATCTAATTATGACATCAAATATCATAATGTGTTTTGGGTTTGATTATAGATAGATCACAGAATTGATTTTTATTTTTCAGAAATGTCAATATTCAGCGTGGACGGAGTCTCCCTGTACTCGGAGCATCGCCACGCGGGTATCAAGTGAAGCCAATACTCCTGCTCGGATTGCCATGCCTTTAATTCTTAATGTGTCGACCCGTGTCGAAGTGTGTAGATAATTTTTTTAAAGAAATTTTATGTAACAATTAAAAAAAACGGAAAACACAACAGAGTGAGAATTATATAACGCCAAGATAAATAAATGACTGTTTCATTAGGTCTTTTTTGTAATTATGTCGATATAAATATGAATAGGTACTTTATTGATTCAATTGAGGGTACACATTCTGTAGATCATTTTTAGAAGCGTGCACTATGAACTGATTTCGAAGAAGGTGTTTTAAACGTGGTCATTATAATAATCCTAACGTGTGAAGTGTGGAATGGATAGATAAACTTGTTAGTTTTTTTTTTCAGTAGTGTTCAGTTTGATCTCGTGTATCTTTTCCATATACATTGCATTTTATCACAAATCTAGTAGAATTGCACTCACCATTTTTACACATCTCATTTGATAGAAAAAAATATTATATATATTGCCGTATCGCTAATAGCTATTTTTAAACAATTCACGACTATTCATTCGTATTTAGGTCTCACAAAATAAAAGCAAATAGGTTATTCAATTGTTTTCCTATCGAGACTTATAAGTTATTATCGATTACTCAGAAGTTATACTGAACCTCAAATGTAATTTTTAGTGAACCCATGCTATTTTTGAAATTCAACTAAGAATCGGTCCATAGAATGTTTTGTATAAGCAATCATATTAAATTTGAATTATTTATAAGTTTGCTTTTATAGCAAAATATAGCACATTCAAACTGTATGCCTTTATAGGAGTGGATAGGTTTAGTGGGATACTATGGAAAATTCACATTAGGCTTACTTATCACCATCTGAATCATGTAACACGTTGGATGTATGATATGTATTAAATTTCATTTTAAAAGAAAATTTCCAGAACAACCCTTGTGAAACCAACCCAGCCCTGTACATTGAGAAACATAAATTACATTCCCTCTGAAAAATTGTGACATAAATGAAATGTGAAGATCTTATACTGTTTCATGATTTAATATTGAAATTGGGTTTATTAAAAGACAACTATAGTCATTCAAAATAACTGTTAAAATAATAGTAATAACAAAATATTTATAAATTTGATGATTTTGGTTTTTTTCCTATGATTGTTACAAAACACAAAATTATAAAGTAAAGTTAATTTAAACAGTCGAAATGAATTGTAATATGTACTAATTAGGTTACTAAAGATATTGTATCTGATATTTCCATAATATCGGTCAATTACTTTACGTAATGTAAAAAATTTTTAGATGCATTTTTGAGTCATGTCCAAGAACCAAACGAGGACATACAAACGTAAACATGTCCATAATTATTTATTCATAGTGAAATTTTACATAAGAAAATAGTCTATTCAGAATTAGAACTGCTCGTTTTGTATAACATCAATTTATAAGCATACTGAAGAATATAATATTAACGCTAAATCAGTTATGAGCAAATGTGATACCTACTTATGTGTAAAGTGATGCATAGCACGTAGTGAGTTTTGGGCTATCGATGCAATTTTATTTTCTCAGTCACGGACACCAATTCGGTTAGCTTCACGTTAGACCGTTCGCTTTCTTGTAGTAGGACAAAATGATCTTTGGAGCTTGAAAAAATATAGACGCTCGGAAGTAAAATGTGTAGTAGAAACGATTAAATCGGAGGAATACAACTGTAAAAACAAATTTATGTTTTCACGCACTCTCATTCCTTCCATGGTGCTCAATACAATTAATGAATATTAAAAAGTCGGTTTACTGATAGGCAAGAGATATTAAAGTATAGATTGTCTAGCCTAAATTAATATATATTGTACGTGATGTAAAATGTAACAGTCGTATAGAGAAAAGGGGAATACCGTTGCTTTCTGTACACATTTTTATAAATGTTTTATATGCATACGATTCTCAGTGCAGTACAAATGTTACACAAAGAATTGGAGACACCGTTTGCAACACAAATAATTTAAGTTTGTTAATTAATGGCGATAAAAAGATATTTACAGTTATTTGAAATTCTGCTGTCATATTTTTTTAATCTTTTAAAAGGAGCTATTAAGAATCACTAAAATTGAAAATGTTAACTAGAGCGCTCACACGACCACCTCATGTACATGTGTATGCAGAAGATAGTGAGGAGTGGCTTTTGAATACAAAAAAATATAAACAATCAAGTTTAACGTCCTTAATGTGCCCAAATTGAGCGTTGATTTCCTATACACTCACTGCACAATATTTTGATGTTTTTCTTCTACAAATACATAGCTTGTAACAGCGTTGATAACATTTGCACTGCACTATTAAACGTCTAGTAGAGCTCTCGATTCTACGCATTTGCTTATGCATAAACGAGTTGCGTAATTATGTAAAATATGATCTATATTAGTGGATACTTAAAATAGTTACAGATTTAACTTTTCTTTTATATGTATTAAACATTTTTCTTTCTTCTAAAAGACAGCAAATAATTCTCTCCGTGAGTATTGCGGATTTGCAAATATGCCACTGACTGTGATTTTTAACTTCATCGTATCTCATTAGAGGGAAACGAGGTTGGGGAATTGTATTCTTCATTTTTAAATATTTTCCCTTATAATTATGGATTTGATTAATTTTTCAAAGAATTTTCTTGCATTATGATGCATTACATTATTATTCACGAGGTTTATGAAAAAGTTAGCTTATGTTGTTATGCCATAGAATGTTTTGTTTATTTATAGTCAAAATGCATATTGGTTTTATGTGCACCGTTTTATCTTTTTATCTACCCCATAGCTGTAGACACCTTATTTGATTCATCGAACATTTCTCTTCAAATTTAAGGGAATAGATGCTTGACCGCTTAAATATAGACATTTATTTATATTCATAAATTGAACTAATAATCCATTTGGAAAGTGTATGTCTACCATTTTTTATTGAATATAATTATTATTTTCATTGTATCCTTGTATAATATGACAATGAGTTAGTCTTATTTTTGCCATATTCATTATGTGAATATTTAACTACATAATTTTTTTACTAAAAGGGAATATTTAATCATTTTGTTTTTGACTTTTATTCTATTAGTTCACTAGTATATTGTTTCACTAATGAAATCAGTCATTCTCAAACTCGCGTGCTAGGTAAAATATTATTTACTTTTCGAGATACAGCTATCGATAAATATATTCATCGGTGATTTATTTTTCTATCGTCTTTGATGGAAGTCGTATTGATTAAATAAATGCCAATCTAGATTAATTCACGTCTACTTTGAAGCATATTACTAATTTGTATATTTTCTTGTTTGAGGATGAATTGATTAAAACTTTTGATGAAATGAACTGTACAGTTGTAATTTATGCATTATTGTCTGACTTAGGTATTGTTTTGTAATGTCTATAAGTATAATATTATATTTTACTGTATTTTAACACTAAAAAAGACTAATGACAATTAAAACAGAACGCAATATTTTTTTACTAAGGTCTGTGAAGCATTTTTAATTTCTTCAGCAATCTCGAGACAGATGAAATATTTTCGATTGAAATTGTGTATTGCCATTCTTTTTAACTAGTGTTGAAATATTGGTTGATATATTTTAGCCGGATAGCGACGCAATTGTTTTATTAAATGTGAAATCATCTAGTAATAAGTAGCATAACATTATTCAAAGAATACACTCCCCGACTAATATCTAGGGTGGACTTATGAATCTAATGAATTCCTAGTGAACACATAGTTCACATCAAATGTGACGTATTAACATGTATTTGGATCGTAGTATGAGTAGGAGTATGTTGATTATCGTAGAAAAATAGAATTTTCGACATTGCTAATGTAGAAATTTATTATATTTTACAGAAATATGAGAAATATTTCTGCTATTGAATTTCTTTCTTCATAGTGTTAGAAAATCAGTCAGAAGCTTCAGTGTGGATAATAAAAGGCTATCGCCAGAGCTGAGCAGTGTTTTTGACTCAATTGAGTACAAATCTATGATCAGAATAAAACAAAGATCATATTTCAAAAAAAAAAACAGTTTTTTTGTTTTTATTCCATATACTTTTATGAAGATCAGGACTGGTTTCCATTTTGTTAACATTGCCAACAAATGAAATTTAAATACTAACAGTGTTATTCTATTTATATTTCATGGGTTGATAATAATACTCAGTCACTTCTGTAGATAATAATCTCAAAGACTTTGGAATATCTGAATGTCAATATTATTTTCATTTGCCGATTGTTATTCGCACTGACATCCCAATTTGGTGAACCTAATCACCAGAATTACTAGCAACATAATTTCCTTTCTTCATTATTCAGACGATGACTAGTATTTTGTTTTTCTCAATTATTTCCAGATGTAAATCTATTGTTAGTAATGTAATGCAAAATAGGAAATAATATTAATATTACGATCTTTTTATATAAAAAAAATATTGTGTAAATACGAATTTTGAACTGATAAATAAATTTATTTCTAAACGGCCAATATGAGTTTTATTTCAGATAACAAATGTAATCGATTCATTTCGTAGTGTTATATAATATGTACAATTAATATTCGTTTTTATCAGTAGTGGATGAAGCACTTGCGAGGCCCAAGGTGCAATTAATTTTAGAGGCCCGCCTTTACGAATAATTACAAAATGTCACATAAAATATTCCAGATTCTTAAATTTCAAAATAAGTCACTATTGGTGATTTCATTGAATCACAAACATTTTATTACTGAAGTTGGGATGCCCCAATGATGAAATATTCCAAAAAATAATCATACAAAACAAAATAAGAAAAGTAAGTATCCAAATAAGTATCCACCTAGTATATTTTGGGGAGCTTTGAGACATTGACATATCCTGGTAAGGAGTGGAAAGACTGAAGTGTGAATAACTTGTGAAAGCGCCATGTGGTGGGCATTTATTGTTATTGTAGAATGGACATGGACATGAAAAAATAAGATATAACATATTTTTAACACTTTTAAGGTGTTAACTGTCACTTATTATTGCCGTATGCATTATTTGAAGTGAATAAAATACATTGTGTAGTACTATGTATTTATACATATATTGTGATTAAGATCAGAACCGGTTTTGCTCAACATTAGCATTATCGACTGACAGCGGTCATGGTTTTTAAGAGAATATATAAGTGGAACCAGAACATAGAATGTGTTTTATTTATTTAAAGATACTGTAAAACGGGGTGAATAGAGACAAAAATACACATATAGCCAATGGAGTGCCAGGGTGGCCATTTGAAAACAACACCTAGTGAGGAAAGCGTATTATTTAAAATTTCTTAAGTGATTAATCTAGAAACGGTGTGTACCTTGTTCCTGAACCACCCATTGCTACTTGATTCAACCAAGAGTGGTGTGACAGAAAGCCTTGAGGCAACTCTGATAGAAAGTTCACTATAAAGCCCCTTGATTAGACATGGTCAACTACTAGATTTTTTAATTTGTGAGATGGTCAACTACTGAAACAAAAACATGACTTCAAATAATTTAACACAACTTTTTTTCAACAGGCCCTTTCGTAATTTTTGTTACATAATATTAATTAAGGTTTAGCATTGTACCGAATGAAGGCAAAGCAAGTATACTCATATTGGATCATATGTCTTAATCGTTATTTTTGTTGAAATTTTCTCTTAAACGGTCAGCTACTGGTACATTTACCTTACTGTTCAAAAAATAAGTGTACCTACATAATATTTTTTTTTACCACGTCCAATCTAAACTTGGAGCATTTGAACTCCTCACGGACTTTATTTCAAGATGTTTATTTCTACGAGAACTGTTTGTTACGCAGTTGATCATTCTCTCTTTTTTGCGGTTAGATATATGCATCTTTAAAAAGCATAAATAATTAATTTAAAAAAACAGAAATTGTATAGAAATAGTTAATAATTAGTCGTTGGAATTAAAATACAGTCCGTCCGATACGACTCCAAAATTTCATTTCATTTTAGATCGGTTCAGCCCGAGTATTATAGCATTGTTCGAAGTCAGTCAGTCAGGAAATTTTATACATAGTGGGAATAATATTGGCATTGTCTTCGATATTCGTAAAATTTTCAACACTTCGGAATACGCGAAATATTTCAACCAGGGAGTTCGCGCGCATACCTGCCATACAAAAGTAGGTGCGCGCGCATGATAGCCCTCATCATATTCATTGTATTATTTTAACAGATTTCTAACCTCACATTTTCTGTTTATCGTTCTTTTCACTTACTAGTACTTTATCGATAGCTTCACATTTGAAACCGGTCTTTAAATAGTTTATTCAGTCGAATATTGTACAATAATAATTATTAAACGCTGGTTGGTAATTTTGATTTCTTGCTTTAATGCAAAATCATTGAATCGTCGACACCGAACTGCAATCCACGGCGATTCCCGTTATTCGAGCGGCAGCGCTCGCGCACTATACGTGTCAGCGGTTCACTGGTTCAGTCGGTCGTTACGGTATTTTTGATTTCTCAGTTTCCGCCGCTGATTTGCAATCGGTGCACCGTGTGAGTGATAAAATAAACAAGCGACAATGTCTGACAAGAAACCATTCGAAAGATTACCCAAGAATGTCGTTCCGAAACATTACGAACTAGAACTGAAACCAGATCTTAAAACATTCGAATTTGAGGGGAAAGAAATTGTTTCTCTCGCGGTGAGACGTTTGCACTGTCACGATCATCTTTATACCATTGAAATTTGTGCGAGTCACGCTGTTGTGTTTTGTGTTGTGGATATTTTGAAATTAATTGTTTGCGCCCTTTATATTTTCAGATTACGGGCGAGACGCGGCAAATTATTTTCCATTCTCTCGACTTAAACTTAAAAAGTGTCACTTTAAAGCAATCTAATGGCGAGGAAATTACACCAGCCGAGATTAAGCTCTCGGTCGAAGACGAGACCGCTACCCTGGTGTTCACGGAAACGCTGGCCCAAGGAAATGGCTCTCTCTCCATTGATTTCACCGGTGAGATAAATGACAAAATGAAAGGATTCTATCGCAGTAAATACTTGAGCCCCGAGGGGGAAGAGCGATACGCCGGAGTCACCCAATTCGAAGCGACGGATGCCAGAAGATGTTTCCCGTGCTGGGATGAACCTGCCATCAAAGCGACATTTGATATTACCCTGATTGTGCCGAAGAGTAAAGTGGCTCTTTCAAATATGCCTGTGAAAAAAGAGAGCAGTGATGAGGATTACCGCACTGTTAAATTCGACACTACTCCTATAATGTCAACATACCTAGTTGCCATTGTAGTCGGAGAATATGACTACGTGGAGAATACATCTGAAGACGGTGTCCTCGTCAGAGTGTACACACCCGTAGGGAAAAAAGAACAGGGCCTATTTGCTTTAGAGGTGGCCACAAAGGTGCTACCATATTACAAAGAATACTTCAATATCGCATATCCTCTGCCAAAGATTGATTTGATCGCTATTGCTGACTTCTCAGCTGGAGCTATGGAAAACTGGGGCTTGGTGACATACAGGGAGACTTGTCTCCTGGTGGATCCTAAGAACACATCATCTGTGAGCAAGCAGTGGATAGCTTTGGTTGTGGGGCACGAATTGGCCCATCAGTGGTTCGGCAACCTCGTCACTATGGAATGGTGGACTCACTTGTGGCTCAATGAAGGCTATGCTACTTTTGTGGAATTTTTATGTGTTGACCATTTGTTCCCAGAATATGACATTTGGACTCAATATGTCACAGAGACATACATAAGGTATTTTCACATGTTATTCATTGTACATTTTTTTATGAAAGTTTAAATGTTCACTGAAAAGGGCATACAGTATTATTTAGGGATGTACCAATCATTAATTATCGCTTCCATAAAGAGGAGTGGTATGTTTTTAAAGGCAATTTTTCAAATTCAAATTAATGATTTGTTTTTCCATAGAGGATCTGTTACCTCTTCCCACCAAAAACCTCATATATTTGCTTAATACAGTGTTTCCCAAATGCTCCCCAAAATGAAGTTCGACTGCATGGTATTGGAAATATCAATGTGATAGGCTCATTAAAAGTTTAAAAATTTTGGTGTGGTTATATCTATGAGGCGAGTAAGATAATGCATTTACCAAGGTTTTAATAAGACGATTTGTTTCTATGTGCTTTTTTTTTACATAATCATATCACATTAAAAAACAAACGGATATAAAATATATAGTTTTCTCTAATACATAATAAGGTTTAAAGTAACTGATTTGTTTGGTATTTTTCATGGATTTTTGAACTGTTTTAGGGCTCTAGAACTTGATTGTTTGAAAAATTCACATCCCATTGAAGTGCCAGTCGGTCATCCTGCGGAAATTGATGAGATATTTGATGATATATCTTACAACAAAGGAGCTTCCGTTATTAGAATGTTGCATCGTTATATAGGAGATAAAGACTTCAGACGAGGAATGAACCTCTACTTGACAAGGCATCAGGTATAGTTAATCACTATTTTTTGCAACGATAATTGATCATTTTTAAATATAACGCTTAAACTTATCCAAAGTGAGGTTATCTTTTCAATTGTAAAATTCTGTTAAAATCTTACTTTCAATAAATTTCTTGTTCAGCTCTTCATTTTTCTGGTAGGATCAGCTTTCATCAAGTTATTTGAAAATACCCGCACAGTAAATTCAACAATCAATGTAATGATTGTATTCTTCATTTTTTTATAGCCAAAAGTTTTGTAATGGAATTTTAATTTGATTAATTGGAAATTGTCAAAATTGCAGTTTTATTGGCTCACATATTCAAGTTATTCTATCCATATTATTTTATCATAAATAAACATTCATGAATGTGTGAGTTGTCGATACTGAAAAATCAGCTGATATACTTATTTTAAAATGATGTCATTTGACAAGCTTTATCTTCATACTATTGTAGGGAGTCTTTATCAATGACTTTATTGATACTAAATTAAAAATAATTGTTCACAAATTTCTCAGGGTCCTTTGTAAAATGTTTTTATTAAACTAATTAATCAGGTCACCTCATTACACAGATTAATCTTATCTCATTAAAGACATTCAATAGAATGTTATTGAATTAACCTCTTCTTTCAATCTTGCCATTCTTGGAACTTATGTGGTAGCCATTAAAGCAAAGTTTTGATATTTATTAATTGTTACAAAATCATACTATAATATGCCTGTAATACATCTCTGATAAATAAGTGACAGTTAACATTGACAAGCTTATGAACATTCAATCTTGTCTCTCTTACCTTAGAAGATTGCTGAATAAATAATTCAAATTGCCGAAAGGCGAAACCCGGGTCGTTAGCGACAAAACTCATGGAAAAGTACAAAATTCAAAAAATTCTAATTTGATATTGAAATTCCATCAAGCACCCTCAGTCGAAATACTTAAATATAGTGAATTACTAAATAACCCCCTTGTTGATTGGAGTAATCATGAAACACTACTCAAACACATGGTATTTGGTCAAAAGTATTTAATTTGCATTCGGTTATATTGTTACAATTTACAACACTTGGTATATTTGAAATAATTTACAGACAAGTGTTTTTTTTATTTTAACTGTACAAATTTCCATAAGGAGTTAAGGCAGTTCTAGACGATTGGGCAATTGAGTCCTGTCACGTGTTAAATTCATTGTGCATAAATGCAATGACAAAAGGTGATGTGGCTACATTTAGTTTTTTTCGAATTTAAAAGCTTAAATGTATAAAATTGTAATTTGGTTTACAATTTCGCAAAAAAAGGCGTAACGTATCTCTTGGTATTTTCTTATGTTTTATTATTCTATGATTGTAATGTTTTACAGTACAGTAATACCTTTACTGAAGACCTTTGGAATGCACTCGAGGAGTCGTCCAAAAAACCAGTCGGCGCTGTCATGTCAACGTGGACAAAGCAAATGGGCTTTCCTGTCGTTCAAGTTTCATCAAAACAATCTGGCAACAGTAGAGTTTTGACTCTGAGCCAAGAAAAATTCTGTGCGGACGGTACAAATGGAAAAGACACTAGTCTATGGATGATACCTGTGACAATTTCTACCCAACAGAATCCTGACAAAGTAATGTTTTATCAAATATAAGCATTTTTTTAAATCTATAATAAATTCTGAGAAACTAATTTGACATTGTCACAAAATAGAGTTTAATAAAACAAATCTATTAAAAACTTTGAGTTATCAAAAACTCAAATAACTAATGGCTCAACTGGTTTGTTTTTGTTATAAAAAGTGGAAATCATTTTTACAAATTTGTGAATGCTTAAAAGTCACAGTGACAATGAATCAAATACTTTATTTGACATCATCTAAAATATTAATGTTGTGTATTAATCACAGAATGATAATGTCTGAAATTAACTAATTTTTTAACTTGCATATACTTTTTTACATTAAAATGACACAATTATCTGCATGAGTAGCACTTCCAATAAAAGATAAATAAATTAGCTATGCCATGTTATCTGTCTTCAAATGTCAATGTTTACATAAATTCAGTGATTCATGCAATTAAAATTTATCATTCACAAATATGCTTTTTTGCATAAAATTATATTCACTTTCCAAATCAATATAATATTTAATATCAGGATTGTGGCAAATATATCATGGTAGACTTCTTATCACAATGAAAAGTAGGAACAGTTTTGACAGGGTGATTTTAAAATGGGTCTAGAAGTGTGGTTTCCCAACCTGGTTGCCTGCGAGCTACACCATTTTCGGTAGCTCACTTAAAAATGAAGACAGCTTAGTGACTAAAAATTTAATTATAATGTTTTTTCTAATACTCTAACTGTAGAAAATTTTAATTACTTTTTTTGTATATTTTTTAATACTAGTCATTAAGCAGAATAAAAATCTTGGTAGAAATTATACATAATAAACAAGGATAATTTCAATTCAAAGGCTGATGATTACTGTTCTAAAATATATTGGTTACTTAATGTGTTATATTAAATGTTTGAAAATGAGACCAATAAAACATTAATAATTTTGTCTTGTAAAATTCATACTGATGACTTTTTCATAAAAGTGTTAACTCAATATATCAACTTATTTTTCTATATTTTCATAATAAAATATGTCAATATTTCATACATAAACACTTTGCTAACAAAGTGCAAAAATTGTTGTGTTTGCTAATTGGCCACAAATGCAAAATAACAATGTAATTATCAAACTAATTAAAAGGGCCCATAAACAAAGTGTTAATAATTTTTTTTTGTGTCAAATAATTAACAATAAGTTTATCAGTCGAAATAGAGAATGATGTTTTTCTTTGCTTGGATATCTTGCAGCTGTGTTCACAAATAAATTATAAATGCATACAAAAAATGCAGTGCCCTTAGAAAATCTCCATATTTACTCGATGTGCTTTCTTGATTACAGGTCGCTTTAACAACTGTTCTTGAAAAGAAGACGCAAGAAGTTGTTTTAGATGGAGTAGCTGAAAGTGATTGGGTCAAGGTAAGCGTCAATCCTTTGAAGTCAGTCCTTTTAAACAAATAATGTCATAAAAGGCGCGAGCAAGTTTACTTGTTTAGAATATTTTTATAATGAAAACGGGATTTTAGTCTGCTTTGTTACAATTGTTTATTAGCAGCAATTGAATGACTAATTGTTAGCAGTGATTAAATTAAGTATGAAAGAATGAAAACCTGCTGTCATTTGAAAACCTTTAGTGATAATAAACATCAAATTTCATATTATTTTGTAATTGAAATCCCATCAAGCACCTTCATTCTAAATTCTTAATGATAATAAATATATTAAAAACTAAAAGATTTGTCACCTCTCATCTGTGTGTAATATTTAGACTTCCATCATTACAAAAATGTCATTTATAATTTTATTTGTTTTTTTTTATATTTTAATTTCCATTATATTTTATTCATCCATTATCACTATTCTATAATAATGATAGTGAATAAACACCTGAAAAAATTTGATCTCTTCTGTTTCTTCCCAATTTCCTGTGGAATACGATGTTTAACAAAATTTGTTTTGATACAGGTTAACCCCGGCGCCGTGGGTTACTATCGTACTCGCTATGAAAGCGGTGACCTTCTCAGATTGGTGGAAGCCGTCCGAGGACAGAGCCTTCCGCCTCTTGACCGCTTGGGGCTGCTTGATGATCTTTTTGCAATGGTCCAAGCTGGGCACAATCCAACCGTTGAGGTATAGCTACATTCTTAAGTTTTTAAGAGGGAAAATTGTGTAAGAAGTATAATAAAAATAATGACCACCCATATTTATATTTTAGTCCTTGAAACTGATGGAGGCGTATACAGACGAGACAAACTTCACCGTGTGGTGTTCGATCGCCAACTGCTTATCGAAGCTTTCGGTTCTTTTGTCTCACACCGAAATGGAAATGCCCTGGAAGTCTTATTGCAGAAAACTGTTTAGCAAAGTTGCCGGCACGGTCGGATGGGATGCCAAACCTAATGAGACTCATCTCGTTACACTTCTGCGTAGTTTGGTTCTGAACAGGATGATTGCTTGCGAGGACGCAGACACCATTGCGGAAGCAAAGAGGAGGTTTGAGCTCTTTCATCACATAAATATATCAACTGTTGTGTGTTTTCAGCTCTATGGTTTAAATTTATAACATCTGTAGTGTCAATATTATGATTCTTATATTATCACATGATTGCAACTTATTATATTATTGGGATATTTTTGATCTAGCAATTGTACAAAAATCAGTCGACAGTAATAAGCACTGACATTCACAAGCTGTATCTCTGCACTGACAATTTCATACTATCGATGCTTTAATCGCAATTTTCACCAAAACAACTTCTGTTGAGGTGCTCCATTAGAAGTCTTCCCAGTATTTTCCACATTGGGAGCGGAAACGAATTTTAGTATGAAACTCCCAGTTTATTAGGTTTTAAATCCCTTATTTCACTGTAATCAAATGGGTGTGATTCCAGGATTGCATTCCCTACATCTGTGGTTTCTGAACACGCTCTCTGATATGTATGATTACAAATTTATTGAAATTACAGCTGAATGAATGAATTTAGTTCACACATGTTCAATAATTCAATTTCTTGTATGAGTATATTTGTATGTATGAGGCTTTTTCTAACACCTGTAATAAATTTGTACATTTTTAGGTTCAAACTTCACGTATCTGGAGAAGCCCAGTTACCTGCTGATTTGCGTTTCGCTTGCTACAAAGCAGTCTTATTGGACGGTGATGCATCTACTTATGAGCAGTTCCTCGCTTTATATCGTTCGGCTGATCTTCACGAAGAGAAAGATAGAATCAGCAGGGCGCTCGGTGCTATAAAAGATATTAAACTTTTGGAGAAGGTTCTTGAATTCTCAATGTCGGTAAGTTCAAATGATCTTGATGGTTTGTGAAACATATCCATAAATCGATCTGCATTTTTTTTGATCACCTCTTTAATTTTCCGTAGTATTTTTTAATTAATTTACAAATTTGATGTTATTTACAGTCATATTATGATTTATAAATATTTTTGACAGATGTCAATCATGAAAATTCCAATCTCTTGTCAATATAAAATATGTATAATAATCTATTACTCTTTTTAGAGTGACGTGAGATCGCAGGATACTGTCTTTGTTATAATGTCAGTCGCTAGCAGCCGGAAAGGAAGAAATCTGGCGTGGCAGTACTTCCAAGATAATTGGAAAATGTTGCTTGACCGTTATCAGGTGAAACTTTTTACAAATATAGTTGAGATTAAATTTGCGGTCATATGCATTTAAGGCAGTATTCTTGTCTAGAGGCTGAAATTTTAGGTGTTTTTGCAAGTGCTATAGAAAAAAAAGTAAAAACAATTTAATGTCCATTTTTTTTTACCAGATATTTATTAATATTTTAAAAATATACAAAAAAGTTGTGGGGGGTCTCAAAAAAATATTATTAATTGGTAAAGATGTCATTTTCGCGCATATCAAAGAAATGTAAAAATATTTATTTTTCGCAAAATGGCAGAGGTTTGAAAAAAAAATCGTTTTTTTCCTGTTTTTTGAGACTTTCTTAATAATAGTAAAAATTGTTTTTTTTTATATAATCTTAATATGCGCTAAAACTGGATGTATTAAGAAGGACCAAATTTCATGTAAATCGGTTCAGTAAAACTTGAGATATCATGGCAACTATTTTGAAAAAAGTAGTTTCGAGATAAACGTGTTTAAAGTTTTGGGCGAAGTTTCAAACAGTCTAAGTCATATAATGGTACTTTACTCTTACATTTATTTAATCCGCAATTCCTGCTCCATACAATGGGCCTTTCTCTTCTTCAAAATAAGCATTTTCAGATGTTCTTTCTATGTTCATCGGTTTTTAAATAAATATTAAGAAGAAAATATTTTTTTACAAGGGAACCCAAGTTCAGGTAGTCGAAAAATTTCTGCCGTATCGTTAGATACTACGTCACTAAAGTAGCTGTATCTCTGAAAATACTCTGAATTTCCTTGAAAGGGCATGTTCTTAAAGGCTTGAACTGTGATAAATAAAAAAATATTTCTTCAAAATCCTAGACCAGAATACTGCCTAAAGCAAACAGGAGCTGATTTAGTGCAAGCTTTCAAAGGGCGGCATAATTTTCTATAATTTCACTGTTTCAGTAGTTTTTCTCATGTCGTTTCAATCCCGTCTTATGATTTTATTTCCAATTTACAGGGAGGATTCTTATTGGCCCGTCTTGTGAAATGTACCACAGAGAATTTCGCCAGCGAAGAGTCCGCCGTGCAAGTGGAAGAATTCTTCAAGACTCACTGCACCCCCGGTGCCGAGAGAACCGTCCAACAGAGCTTGGAGACCATCCGGCTAAACGCCGCTTGGCTTGGACGCGACCTGCCTTCCACAACGCAATACTTGTCTTCCTATCAATAATTGAAGACACTGTTGATAATAATTAATGAATTTGTTACATGTTGACATTGTAGTTCCTCAGTTTCCTATCTCTCAGTTTTGTTTCCTAACGCGTGCACATTGAGTTTTGCCATGAGCCACTTGTGAAACTTCAGCGATTATAACATTGATACTTTTGAGCTCGCCTTACTGTCTGCGTTTTGGATAATTGACATTATGTTAGTTGGTTTATTCTCAAAGCAGATAATAGCAATGTTGGCCATAACACAGTTTTTTTCATCTAATAAAATATATATTAATTTTATCTAAGCAGGTTTAAAAGGATAGTTTGTCTTCACATGACGTATTTCAGTATTAAATGTTTTCAATTACTGCAGAACAATAAAACCAGGTGTCCCAAAAAAATGTTTTAGTTAACTTTGAATGTCTGTGAGCTAGTGTTTATTAACATGTAGTACATAACTACACTTTCCAGTCGGTATTATACTCTTTATAATAACATATTATTTTGATTCGCAAGTTTGTTCACTAAATTCAAGTTTCTTTAAGTGTTGCTCTTTTGGCAAGACAAAGTTTTGTGAGGATCTCAGGGCTCAATCGAATGAAGATGTGTAAATGTGAGATATTCAATGAGGCTTACAATACGTGTATTTTTGAAATCGAGTACTTTTTTATTATTTTGCTGCATGTACAATTTGAAATAATTAATAGGCTATCCGGTTGACCACAATTACGGCATCGGACATATTTAGTTTTTAACGAATGAATGTAAATTTGGATTATTTTGTTTTATTGGAAAAAAAGTCAAAGTTTAAAATCTACCAAATCATGTATGTATGTATCATAGAAAACAACTAATGTTTGACATAAATAATAGTTGAGGGGCATGTTATGCCTGCAAAATATGATTCAGCCTATTTCCTGCAATTGTCCAAAATTTAGATGGGATGATAAATGTGCTCAACTTGGCAGTATACCACACATCAAATATTTTATAATTATTAGCAATTTTAACATCATGTTTTAGTCGATTGACAGTCATGAATTTTTTTTTAATGTAACACTTATCAATAACATAATATTATTAGGAATGATAATTATCATAATGGTGTCTTTAAATCTTAAATGTTCAAATGTCTCTTATATTTTTGATACAGTTTGAATACATCTAAACTTTGTGCAAGCTGTGTTAAGTTGTGCCTGCATCTTATTAGTTGCAGCATCAAGAGATGAATTTGTTTTAGTGAAACATATTCTTCAATAATTTATTGTATTATTGTGCAAATGTAGTTATTTTTTTATTTGTTTTGTTTGTTTCATGAAATGTACACATTTTAATAATAGATATATAGAGAAAGTGGAACTGATAAAAGTTGTGAAAGATGCTATTACATTATCTTAGGTCGTAAACAAATGTAAACATAGAGACGTGTTGAGATTTCTCGAAAATGAGTTTGCTCTATGGGAGTTATTAATGTACATAGCTTCGTGATTTTTTTTAAATGATGGCAATTATTATAAATATTTGTCATGGTATGGAAATAATAGGAATTTGTAGCGAAGAATGCAAAATTATCATTTATTGAATATTTTATGAATATGTTTATTCTTAATTATTCATAATGCAGATTTTTTTTACATCAATAGTTAATTAATTATAATGTGTCAAACATGGATTGCGAGAAAATAAATATCTAATCGAAGAATTCGCAAGTTTTTTTTAAAGTAGCCACTGGAAATTTATTATTAATATAACTTCCATTGAAAAAAAAATTCTATTCAGTGAAAATCTTTAAATAGCTTTAAAATTATTTGAGATGAGTAATCTTCGCTTTCTACAATAAATTGAATATAAATCCTAAACATCAAACAAAATCAATTTAATGTTCTTAAATGAATGTCACGCATTTGATGTGTGAGGTAGAATGACTGAGTTGACAATTATTTCAGTCATCTGTACTTCGCGTTGGATACATGAAAACCGATTGCTTTGCTACATGGTTTTTAGTTTCTTTATATATATGATGACCTTTTGAAATCAACAAACATGCTAAAAATGCATATGTCTAAATATTTTTAGGCTGAAAGGTAAAAATGTTTTGCATCAACACCATTAATAAAAAAAAACCCTTATTAGCATAAGGCTGGTGTACAAGTTCGTCAATAATAATGTTATTCTTTAGTAACTACATCAAAACTTTTGTTACCAGTTGGACAGTATTTGTAATTTGTATGTTTTTATTTATCTGTAACACAGTTTTAGTTTGAAAGCTTTAATAAAATTACTCACACCATGAAGTGTTATTGTTTTTATTTATTTTGGTACAGCTTCATTCTGATCTATTTATTGTCTTCAATCTGTCGTGTCCACATGTATGATCTGTTCCAGATTATGCATAAAATTTATGCAATTTTCCATACTTTTCTTATTGATAATTTTTGTGCAAAATTAATTTGAAATAGGATACAAAATCTAGATTGAAATATGCAAATAGCAAATATAATTTTTAATGCTCTTTTCTTAATAAGAAATAAAAAGCAATCTATGTGTGTAAAATTATGTGAGAATCTGCTATTTTTTATTTTAAGATTCGGAGATGAGGACCCTTTTCCTTCAAACTTTTAAGTATGACTTTTCCTGCCTCAAAAATTTTGCTACTCAACTCCAGTTTTTTATAAGCAATAGTTAAAGAATCTTGAAACTATTATCATATTAACAAAAAATTAATAAAGTTTTGTGAATGTAAATTTAAAAAGGCATATTCATGGTATCAAATGTGATATATCGATATCCATCTCAGATGGTGATTATCTGATGGGTGTGTTCCAGTTTGAAGATTTCAGCATGAAATAATTATTCAAATATGAACCATAGTCAATATTCAAATTTAAATCAAACTGAACCACAAGAAAGCAGGTAAAATGAATAATGTAGCAATACAGTTTGGTATGGTGAACATGCAAAACTTGTGTTGCCAAATGCAGTGTATTGCCATATGTAGATTGAAATTCAATAAAACCCACCTGATCATTAAGCTACTGGCTAACTTAATAACTAAGTCTATGGGTACTTTTTTCAAAATTAGAATTATCTCATTTGTTTATTTTAGGTTATTTTATTTGCAAAATGAGTAATTTTTTTTTATTGTTTAATTTATAATATTGGAAATTTGTTGTCTATCATTCATTAGTGGAATAAAAAATTATAAAAGCAGATCTTGTGATGGGTAAAAAGAGAAAATGTGTAAAGAAAACGGTGTTACGTAAGTAAGCACTAAATGCAAATATTACTTAAAACAGGAAATCAAATGCAGTTGCAGGTTGTTGAGAATGAGTCAAGAATTTAAAAGAGAATAAAGTTAATACTTTCGATGGATTCGGCGGTAACTTTGTGGAAGTTCATTTTAAATGAGAATAAAGTTGTAAAACGGTATTAATCTAATAGTTTTCAAATATTTTATAGTGACTGATGGTTTTTTATTTTATTCTAAAGAGTATCAAACACAATATTTTAAGTTACATTCTTCCAAGCCCATACATGCCTAATGAGGAGCATATTTTGTTAGTTGATTTATGTACCTCTTTCGATTAAATCAAAATTAATTATTCCAAAAAAACTATCATATCAGATTTAAAATACTATATAATTTTCAAGAATGGTTTTCAATGAGCTCTGCTTCAAGTCTCTTTTTAATTTGATTCGGTGTTAACATTTAATCCATATGTATCAATATTTTAAGGAAAACGGATTTACTTGGATTTACTTCCCACGGAAATTTTGGAGATGGTCTTGAAGAAATTGTCATTTAATGCAATTGAAAAAGCTGGTGATGTTACTCCTCGTTTTGGTGCGATAGGGCGGAGTTTGATGAAACAAGCTACTGCTTCAATAATCAAAAATGCTAACAAGGCGGGTGGTTATAAAAAGCAAGCCTGCTTGGCTGCCCTGAAAGCCTTATCTGCTTGTGGGCCATTTCGAAGTCCCTCTGGTCGGGCATTCGATGCTTGCAATGAAATTGTCGCAGGTAACTTAGATCTGCAGGGTCAGACAAGAGCCAAAAATGAATTATTGTCAACACTAATTAATGCTTTGGAACTCCATAAAAGAAAAAATTTCTCTTTGAACTCATCCAAAATCCTCATCGACCATTTTACATCCTCGATATTCTCAAATGAATGAATCTTTGATTTATAGCATTCACCTATAGCTGAGTAGTAAACATTTTTCTGTCAAGTAACCGAGGGTGTGAATCTCTGAACAGACTTATTCATACATATAGTGATTTATAGAGTTTTATCCAAAGGTTCCAATGTGTGTGATATTTTCATTTCATCTCACACATTCAATAAAATGGGGTTAAAGAAAACATTTAAGTCAACTAACCGCCTTTTCCTTACCCTATCTTTCTATTCCCATCTACCCAAAGAGAAAGATTGAGTGACTATTAAAATCAATTCTTATGTAATAACTTTTGTTGAGGTTCCCCATTATGATTATAGTCCAGATATTATTATGATTTTTAAAATATAAACCGAATAAATGCATACGTAGCACCTTTTAAATTCGTATGAAAACAATATTTCACATTTGGAAATTTAAGTTGGTGTTCTGTTCATATAGAATGAGTTAATTTTAATTTAATATTTCTTTTTCTTCAGGCAAGCAAAGATTCCACAAGAATGTGATGTCGGCAATGTCGGCAATGAATGTATTCCTAGATAAAAATCTAAAAGAAACTGATAAATTCACAACTTTACGACGACGCTATGATCATATTCTCAAAGTTATTAGGATTTTACAGGTTTATTTATATTGTATACAATTTATACATTAAAATTAGTACGAAATCTATCACCTGCGAACAGGGGCGTACTTAAGCAGGTGCGGTCCGCACCGGGTGTTGTAAAGAAAATTCCTAGCTTAAAATAATTAATAGTATTGTTACTGTACTTTTTTTCAATACTTATTGCTATACACTCGGTGGTGTTCTGCGCTCAAATTTTACGAATCGACTCGCATCTTAACTCACCCTCCCCCTTTTATTTTTTTTCGTAAATTTATTTTATTATAATCATAAGATAGAGACCATAATTACAAATTTATTTAGTTTTCGAGTCAGAAATAAACAGCCTACCGTTTTGCAAAGATGCTAATAATAATGACCGGCGTCGATAACTGAGTGGTTTATGACTCAATAGCTGCTGGGCGAGACCATGAGTGAGAGAATATGAGTCTTATAATTTATTGTTACAAATTAATTCGACCGTCAATTATTCTCAATTATGTTTACCCTGATTTGCCTAGTCACGTTTCAGGATATAGGAACGCTACTGCTTACTACTGCTACTATTATTTGTATGATTGATTATATCCCAGCAAAATACCTTTCTAAAAAAATTATTTCAATAATACTACAAAATGTTTTTTTTTTGTTACCTTTCTGCATAGAAACAGAAGAGAGTATTTTTCAATAGATTATTGAACATAATAAAAAAAGTTTAGCTATGTATCACTGTGAAAAAGTTGCAAGAAAATTATGTGCAGTACCTATACTCTGTAATCAATACAATAAATTCAAACAAAATTTTGTTGACTTTGTTTTCAGAGTTGTGATACAGCATGCCACACGGCAGTGACACAAATATGTCCTGAAATGGTAACGTATAAATTCACCTTATTCGGTTGCTGGCTGGGACTCGTTTGGAGAGGTACAAGGTCTTTTACAATCATTTGAGTTGATTAGGCTGTAATTAATATTTCAGGGCATACATTATCTCATACAATATCGTGACGAATAACAAACCATGTGACATATGAGCCGTGCTGGTAGCATGGGCTAGTTTAAGTTATTTATTGTTTGAAGAATCTTATTAGTGAATTAAAAAAATAATGAAAATAAACATCCATTTGGATTATAGATACTCGAGTTATATTCATGTATGTAGTTTCCCTCGTAAGAACTATTTATAAAATATATGTATGACGTTTTGTAAGGGAAGTTAAATTATTTGTTGACTTCGGATTGGAAACCTAACTGGAAAAAGAAATCTTGATCGACTGGTATCTGAATTGGTATTTAAAAAAATAATCTAACCCCTTATTTTTATGGTATATATATTTTCTACTGCTGGCTGGTTTCGCGCATCGTCTACACTTTCAACTGACGGAAAATAAATAAGAACCGGTTTCTTCCCGCCCAGCTCAATTTGTACTTTTGCTTTCACTCGTTTGCGAAGACAGCAAAATATACTGATAGATTCAAAAAAAAAAAAATAGGTCCCAACACCAATCAGCTCATTTATGAAGAAGACCGCCGTGAAATATTGGACGTCCTGCTGCGGATGTCGTTCGCCACCAACGCGGAGTACCCCTTCAGAAAATTCAAGTACTGGGACAGGCGACAGAAGACTTGCGTGATGGGCTACGATCGCTTCCGATGGACGAGGCCGGTCAAGTTGGAAATCACCGCGAACGTGTACTCTGCAGACGCGGATGAGATGGAGTGCTTCCGCCAAAGGTTAGCGACGCCTTGTTTCGACGCGTTGGACCATCGCAATACTGCGGATTCTGACAACCCATCTGATGATGTGGGCGATGTCGACCTGAGGATGATGATAGTTTTTGAAAGCCGGCAAGCGTTAGCATGGGGATGCGACAGGAGGTTCTCGTACAATGCGGGGTGGAATGATTGCGATCAGTGATAATTTGACTATCGAGTAAATTCCACTTAACAATAAAATTGTGTTGAACTAATTTTCTGTATTTTTTTTATACGGTATTTTTTATCATTGAATTAATTTATTATGAGTACTATTATATGTGAACGTGTAATATAAATGGAAAAGTATGTGGCGGCTATTGTGATAAAAAAACAGTATATTTTACATATCTACACATAAATACGTTCAGATAATTTTGATGATGTACGATGATAATGATGTATTGTATATTCTATATGTCTGAAGACGCCGAAATGCGAAACTCATGGAAAAGAACATAATTCAATCGATTCAAATTTGATATTGATATTTTATCAAGTATTTCAAAAGAAATATTTTTTTTTTGCCGATTATATATTTTCCAAGGTACTCAACGTAGTACCTGCCGCCGTCTATTGTATCAAGCGTATTCCGTGGTACTGAGCGAGTATCTCAAGAGCCACGTGAGTGGGAAAGAAGAATTGTACTATAAATTGAAAATACATGGAAATAATTGCCTGCGGCTCATATTTTTTTTTCATTTCTATAAAAATATCTTGTTACATGACAATTTATTTCCTAAAACATCTTCCACGCAGTTGTCCAACCCTAGATTATTTTTTACCAAAATTATTGCCTTAATTTAGCATAATTAAAGTTTATGCATTTATTTTAAATGTCACATAATCAAATTATTTTCCTTTAGTATGAAAAGAGTTTGTTTTGCATCAATTATTTGAATCAAGTGCTTCCAACTACTTTTTTAATAAAAAAAAGTCTGTCGCGATATAAAACAAGTCGCCCCCTGCTGAGTGTACCATAATATCATCAAATACAAGTATGTTCAATGCTGCGAGGTAAGGGTGATTAATTGCTTGTACGCAAAATCTTCACTGATGAGACTTGATGGCTTATTTGGCGTTTTGAAAGGTTTACATCTATGTCAGCCATATTCAACCTTCTCTTCATGTGGGCCACAAACAGATTTTCGCTACGATACGTGTTGTCACAAAATATCAATCGAAAGCCGTAAATATATATATCACATAATAAAATGCGTTCTAAATTAAACATGCCTGTGCAGCTTTATATTTTTAGACCAAACAGGAACAGGGCACAGCAACATGAAACAAAAAAATATACAAATACAGAAATATCCTTATTACATAGTATAATCAAATAATATAATCGATGGAATATTTGAGCCAAACCACAGTAATTCGATATTGCTGTGATACAGAAACATGTTAAAAGCATATAATTCAAATGCATATTTACATCAATTTATGGCATTCAAACATGGACAAAAAATTATAAATTCACAATATTAATTTGCTCTAAAAATTACATAGTAGAGAGTTATATAACCAGTTCGGTAAAAGATAGGTCGTCGAATTATAGGAGTCCTTCAATACTAAGCCTCTTTAGATATTTGATAGTTTGATACATTGACGTGGGCTCGTCTACGTTAGTATATCTCAAACTCCTTGAATGGCGAAAGATGTCACGGGCTGAATTTGTAAGTTATAAAATGTAATCAACTTTTGCAAGCCATAGTCAATATTCAAATTAAAGTTGTCGAGTCATGGCTATAGAAAAAAATGTAGACTTAGAAAAGTGAGATTTTCTATGAAGATATACATGGAATACAGCTTTTAGATTTACTGTGAAATAAAATGATTCGTAATAAAAATATTGTTTTGACAGTTCTAAACATTGTCGTAATTGCTGTAGATGCTGCGATAAGAAGATTCGACGTAAGAAAGATATTAAAAAACTATTACTTTGTAAATCGGTACAGATCTAAATAAATTTCTTGTGGAATAAGTACAAAAACTTGATTGTTATATGAATAAATATGAGCTACTGGCAAACATTGTAAGCCACACGAAAGAATTTCATTATATTCTAATATAAAGTAGTGGAAATATTAATGTACAATCATTTTAATATACGGGATGTTAATAAGTACCTATCTTTTTCCCATGTAATTAATTTTCAAATTGCAACTCCCTTCTTACTCTTGCATCATATACATAATTTGTAGCAAAACATAGAGAGCGGAAAAGTTATGTTAACATACGTCGACATCGCTAAGACAGACTTACGATATAAACAACTTTTTACTACTGGGAACTAATGAAATATTAATTTTTCGCTTCATCGTGTCCCTTGAAAACAACCGAGAGTCGCGGTGCTTCTCGAAAACATCAATCGGCCATGCAATGCCAATACCGATCGTTGACCACACTGGAGGCTAATGAAAATAGGGAAACGAACAAAACAAATTTTTCAATCGAATCAGATTCTCAGAATATTAAAACCAACCTTTAAACTTATAACTAAAATAAGCTTTCAATAGAAAGTATGAGGATCATTCTTAAAGAGGCGAAACACGTGGAAATATTATATACAGTTTTACACAATGCGTGTAATAGCAATATTTTCAATTTAAATGAACCTAAATTTCATACAACAAAAAATAAATATAAACAAAATCTCAAGTACAAAAATTTTGCTACATAAGATTTGTTATTTCCACTGTGTCGACAGACAATTTTAATATTTTGTAATCAATTTAAAATACCACAATATGTCAGAACTCATAAAAAATATAGTTTTGAAAATAAAGAAATTAATTAATTGTGTTATTTGTTTACTTGCTTTGTCTTGATCAAAATTTGCCTTTCACTGTGGTTTTTATTTGAAAACGGATAAAGTTTCATATTAATAAAAAATTTAAAATAACTTTGATTATTCCACGTTTTATGGTACTAACTTTTACACGTGTTTCGCCTCTTTCAGAGTTATCTTCGGACTTACTATCGCAAGTTTGCTTAAGCAAGATTGATCCTAATATTTTAAAATGATAAAATTACAAAATGGGATTTTTCCTTTTTACGGGAAGCAAGGAGGAGGCTATATAATCAAAACAAATTATATAAAATTTTATATTAAAATGAATTTCCACAAAGTTACCGCCGAATTCATCGAAAGCATTAAAAAATCATTTGATTATTTCTTGTATTTTTTACAAGAAAATCTTATTGAAAGTTTCAGTGTGACGTAATATCTCGATTCGTTTATCCAACAAACTTCAGTATATTTAATAGAAAAAACATTTATCAATTATTTCAAGAAAACACATATATAAATTACATCAGATGATATAAAATATAAGGAATGATTGTATTTTACGGCACTGGTCAGCATATAGTTTCCGCTCACGGTGGGCAGTTTTGCACACGCTTCCTTATTTGGCAAATGGCAGTGAGCAGCGCATATCCCTCCCGGGAGATGAACAGGGCACCGAGCCTTCTGGCCGCGCTTCCATTACCATTCAGCGAGCGTTCGTGCAAGACCATTTTTTAAGACACCGGTTCACCAGGCGGTGTTTATTTTCCTCCACACAGGAATATTGTAAATTTATTGGAACTACATATTCGTTTGTTTTAGAAACATTGTAACGACCATCAAGTGTATTCTCCGAAAGTTAGTGTAGCTTTAATATGTATGTTTAATATGTATGCATTAATAATAAATAAAATTAAAAATCGATATACATAAATAATCATTTATAAACAGTTTAATTAAGGTAACCACTGTACATACAAAAAATGGTTTTTAAGGTAATTGATTATATTTTTTGTGTCGACTCTATAGCTGGCCGAATAAAAACTGGTAATTGACAATTTTTTATTGATGAATAATAACCATGCTGCACTATCAAATTTTTTGTCACGATATTGAAAAATTAAATGATTTTTTACGTGAAATTTAATCGAACGAGAATCCTATAAACAAAGTGTTAAAAACTTTCATAGTAATTAACAATTTAAACTATGAAATAATAACCATTGCATTGATTTTGCTTTTATTTAGAGGCGTAAATGAATTCAATAGATGCTTTACTTCTATAGTGTAAAAAATATGTACCCAATCTTAATGTGGATGGTCTCCTACCTACACAAAGTATCGCAATATAAATGGAGACATGCTTCTAAAGAGATTGATAATTATTCATTAGCGTATAACTCCAAGGAAGAGTAATAACAACAAACAGAAAAAAAAAATCTTAAAAAAATTCTGGTAATTTTAGTAAATACTGATTTCTGATTTTTCGTGTATCGGAATACACGTGGTAAGTAATACTATAAAATGTGTTCTATTTATTTAAAATAGTGCCTTTTCACTAAGAAGTGACAGATGACACTTTAAAAGTGTTTAACATTTCATGTAATATATTATGAAATTGAAAACTGTCGACTCACGAAAAGCGGGTAAAAATATTTAAAAAAAAATGTTATGACCAGGACTGGTTTCAAACATCTGTGAATAAGCGAGACTGGTCCTAATCATGGCATAAAACTGAGAAATTAGTACAAGTAATATATGTTTTATTTTTATGCGAGCATTTTGATTAGTTTGTTTTTCGTCCAACTAATTGAAGTGCATACTTTTACGTAAGATGCTTTTACCATGCTTATTGCTTGCAATGATGTCTGGGAATACTGCGTATACATCACATGCATTTTCAATTTACAACTAAGTTAAGCGTTCTGAAATTATTTTCTATTCAATGACTTATTTGGATAATTGTCTTTGTCGGGTTGAAAAGACATCTAACATCGTAAAATGTTTGGCGGCAGTTGACATTTCCGCTGTGACAATAAACTGAGGCATCTCTTGCGACTTGTATGGGAGACCGCGAAATGTACCTATCACTTAGGCATTCGCAGAATCTCGAGAAAAATAACTTCTTATTTACTACGGAAGTATAGGCTTAAACATGGCAATGTATAGACAAGTTTATATGAGCGTGTCCTAGCATATGTAATGTTAGAAATCTATATTGGATCCGATTCCATATAGCAGTGAACGATACATACAGATTACAAAGGATATTTGCACTTTTTTGGCAAATATGTTCTTAGTAAAGAAAACTCGACTAATTGACGAAATTTAGATTATAATTACATCATTATGGTGAGTAATAAGCACTTAAATTTAAGTTTAAGCATTAAAATATTGGATACCTAAAAAAATGTCTATAACGGTTGATTTTATTTTATAAAATGTATTGTTTTTTGAATAAAATAATCTTTGATCATTGTTGGAACCGTTCTATCTTGATCAGATATTCGTGCAAATAAATACGGTTGTAGAAAAAGCACACTGACAGTGGTGGTTTAAGCACTTGAAAGGTCCCAGGCGCAATAATTTTGCAGGCCCTCTTTTTCGAATGTTAAAGATTTCGCAAAATTTTATACTTCAAAATTGGTCACTATTGGTTATTTCATCTAATCACATTTTTTATTATTATTAAGCTTTATAGTGTGACAAATATTGAGTTGTTTCTAATACCGCACATTTAATTGAAAAAAAATGTCGTTGATAACTGAAGAATCTCGAGTAATATTCGCAATGCCATACAATTTTATAAGATATAGTAGGTATTGAAAACTAATTCAGAAGAAAATGTTTTGTATTTTATCTATCTAAATGTTTAGCTGAGAAAAAGAACTATACATAACATACATCGTTTTTTGTCAGAAAAATATTTTTCTCAGTTTCTCACTATGAAAAAATACACAATATTTATAAAAATATGCCACCGTATATTATGAAAAAAATTATGTTTGTATTATAAGAAGAAAGCAATTATTACGTGGAAGTGATTTATCTAATTTATTCTAATAAAAACCGCTATTGCGCGTATTTAGCCTTGTTGGTAACCCGCTTAGTAATTCATTACATGTTCTAAACTTAGCATTGCGTTTTCATCGCCGTCTTTGAAATCTATCATCTCTCATGTCGCGGTTAATTCAGTTGACGCCCTTTTAAGGTTATCTGTTGTAAATCTGCCAATCGATCATACGAGAGCTTTTAAAAGAAGGTCTTCTCAACTAAACTTGCATTATCAGAAAACGAGATTGCGTCAAGTGCTTTGTTCCACCTCCAGTTTGATGCATTTAACTCGTTTATAACTAGACGAAACAAATAGATAAATAGTAAAAAGAAAATTTAATTTAATGTCGTTTTTGCTAATAGATTATTTATTGTCTTTACGATACTTTTGTCGTATCGATATATGTTTGGCGGGACAATATGCCCTCATTTACAGGTTTCAATATATTTTTTTATTTACTTGGTAATTAAATAAGAAGAAATTCCAATTTACCAACCTTATAATAAAAAAATTCAGATCACTTTTTTGTAATAGTATTTCAATCTCCAATTTGAAACACGTAACAGCTCTCTCGATTGGTGCTGTGAATGATTTGACAAATATCTTATATTAACGGACTGCTTCTGATGTAAAAAAGATATTATTAGTTATCATAAATCAAAAAACGGACAAAAAGCGTACGCTTCTCAGTTTTTTTTATGTCGAAGTGTTTTACAGAGTTTGCTATCATGGCATGACCCAAAAAACGATACTGTATTCAGTCGACTTCTGTTTTTTTTTTAAATATTGGACCGCGGTTTGTGCATCACTGTCCTATAATATTGTGGGAATGAAGTATAATTTTACAATTTCTTTATAGCATGGTGTAATTGAATTTTTAGTACCATTATTCGGAACACTATTTTCGTGATCGTAGTATTAATAAAATATTATATGAATCCATGTATTGGGTTGCGCTAATAAATTAGTTTATTTTATACTGGAAGGAAAAATATTTTCTCTCTGCTGATAAAGGGTTAAGTCGCATTCTCTGCAATTTTTTTTGCTATTTTCTTTGACGCAGGCGGACTGCTCTTAAATCGCATAGCCTTAGCGTGAGATGAATCGGCAAACACTTGCAAACCTAAAGCCTTTTCACTCAGCACGTAAGCCATTTGCTTTACACTTACACGCAATACATTTATATAATACTTACGTTACGTATAACGTACAACCATTTATTCAAAATACAGAACCAGCAAATACAGTTTATTTGACAATAGCTGAATATTTTTGACAACTATTTTGTGATAAAGGTCCTATATAAAGTACAGTAAGTCCTCGATTTCCTTTTATTTACTGATTACCATACTCTTACTGCAAGCCACGGACTCTTCCTTGCGACAATGGTAAAAATATTCGTCCTCCAAATAAATTAAGTTTTTCAGAAATAAATTATAACATTGACGAAAACTGTCATTATATTAATAAAACTAATGTCGCATTTCAAAAACGTTAGCTGTATTGTGCGTTTCTGTTAGTAATAAAATCATATTTTTGGGTTGTTACATAAACAAGTTAAACTTCTTCTTCAAACATGTCATGTTACTAAGAATTTATTAATGCGAATAACCGTTATTGGCAAGCTGCTATCTGCATGTAAGTCGAGGGTGTACTAACAGACATATCAGAGATAAAGTGGTTATTGAAATTTTCTTCTGGGAATCAGAGTTACATAAATCATTCTGAGTTTGATGAGTAAACGTGATATAATATTATAATTTTATTGTAGAATATGAACAAGCACTAATATTTAAAACATATTGAATCTAGCTGACAATGGATCACTTTATAAACATGTATAAGGCAATGATTCTTTTTTATTGCAACGCTGAATTTCAAATTAAACTATTGTAAAATTTTGTCAAATAGTCTATTTTAATACAAATAGTTCAAGAAACTTTGGTAACGAAATATGTGGATACTACCGTTATGGAATTTTAATTTTCTATCGCTCATCCCATAGAGCTAAAAGATGAATCAAATTAATGATTAAATTGTTTAGAATTTTTAGTATTGCTCATCCAGCAAAAAGAATGGATGAAATTTGTGAAATGTAAGTTATTGCTTGCCATAAAACTCTTCTTCGATGAATACCACCCATTCCACTATTCCTCGATGACACTGTTTCGATACGTAGAAATTTTTCGGCGTATACTTCATTTTAATATAAAATTTAAAATAACTTTGATTATTCCACGTATTGTGTAACTAACTGTGACACGTGTTTCGCCTCTTTCAGAGGCATCTTCAGACTTACTATCTTCAGACTACTATAGTAAGTCTGAAGATGCCTCTGAAAGAGGCGAAACACGTATCACAGTTAGTTACACAATACGTGGAATAATCAAAGTTATTTTAAATTTTATATTAAAATGAACTTCCACAAAGTTACCGCCGAAACTATCGAAAATACTTCATTATTGTTTTGTTCACCTATAATGAATAGTAGAATTTGAATATGTTTTATATATTTTTTTGTACACAATTTTGATGGAATATTGAGAGACAGTTAAGCAATGGATATGTTTTGCTAGGATTAAGGTTTAAAGATGACTAAGCTATTATTTTTTTAATATTCTGATATTCAAGAAAATGAAATAGTTATGAATGAGTAACAGAAATGCCAATATCAAAATTTAATTTTGGATGTGGGTGAATCCCGAATGAGTTATCTATCTTATAACTGTGATCGATTTTTTTTAAATTGTTGACCCATTGGAAATTAATAGCTGTAATACCAAATATTTCATAAAATAATTATAAACTTTAAATATAGCATAGATAATAAAGTTAAAGATTCTTGAATTTTTTTTAAAGTCGGTTCGAAGGTTTATTACTTAGTTTATATGTAGTGTTTTGTTATAACAATATAAATATAATGTTTTACTTATTACACACCTGCCCTAACAAGCATGCCTATGTGTTGAACACATACGTATAACAATATTACGGATTGGATACGTAAGATAACCTTTTATTACAGATATTTATTTCATTTACACTTACGATGAGTATCAAGGATAAGTAAGTACCATCTTGATATAAGAACAATATGAACTAGGGTGGCCATAATAACCCTGTGTGATACAAATTTATTAATCATACAGGTGTGTCATATAAAAAGAGGTTACATAAATAGAAATTGAACCACCAGTATCCATATACCAGTACCCCGTCGGGAATACCAACATAAATATAGAAGATTTTTAATGAAATACATAACTAGTGGCACATGTTAACATTCATAGAAGATTGGCATGAGTTTATGAATGGTTGTGATTTATAGGTGATAAAATTAAAGATATTTTCTTTGAAAATCTTAAGAACAAGTCGAGATTACATTTTATCGATAAAGTTGAAAAATATTTGGTAACATATTTTAAACCAAATTTGGCTTTTGAATGGCGTTATTTTATTTTAGTTCACTTGAAGATTGTTTTTACCTTTAGCTCAGTGGCGGCTGGTGATGAGTATTAGGGAGTACAAAAAAAATTCAATTATTTTTGCAAGAGTTCTTTCCTATTCATTGGATTTCAAAACACTTCTATAACATAGACTTTCAATTCAGATGTTGCAATACCAACGGAAAGCCAGTCTTTTGAATTTTTGGCTGTCCGTAGTACGGAAAAATAGTTGAATCTTTTTTTGTACTCCCTAATACTCTGTCGCCAGCCGCCACTGCTTTAGCTCGATGCTTTAGAGATAATTTCAAAGAATGATTCTCCTGGTTAAGAAAATGAACTATATTTCTTAATAAAAAATCACGCTATAATTTAATGAAAGAAATAAAACTTATGTATGAGGAGATTTAATAATTACTGATGTATTGAGAACAACTTCAAAATATCTACGAGCAACATTAGTACATTTTGTAATGCAGTGAATGATGATGTGTATCTTATAACTTAAAAACTTCTAAACGTTGAAGTATCTGACTGTATGGCTGCTCAATAATATTTCTTCGAGTTGTAGTAAGTATTTTTGAGTACCTTCAATTCAAAAGAATAAGTAAACAAAGATACAACTGGAGATCTAGCCTTTTTGGCAAACTTTTAGTCTCACCGGTTAAGGGAAGGTTTTCAGTAAACGAGGTCCTAGTAGAAGAAAAAAGAACATTTTTCCTCAGTAATTTGAAGAACTTGTTTTCTACCAAACACTCTCCTCTTGTCTTAAGCCACAATGGACGGATACAAAATGGCAAACTGTCACTTTTTGAATTAAACCTAAAATGAATTAAATTAAAATGAAATTTTCTTTTCTTTCTCTTCAGTCCAGCTTCATTTTATTTCCGGTTTCACCACATCAATCTGGAATAAATATGTAAATTTAAAAAGTATTCATTGACACCACATTAGTATATATCTCGGCTAGCAATTAGCACAAACTCCAACTACTTGCACATGTCATCCATGTTCCACTTAGAAGTATTAAAAACTGTCATTTTTAATAACCGTAAAAGGCAATGAAACAAGAACCCTTTAAAGTTTTAACAACAGCCAAACACAATATCACAATAAAGTCGAGTCACGTTAATAAATTTCTGTTATATGTATAGTGATAGAAACATATTCTAAAAAGTTTCAGAATGTATAATATATGAGTGTTTTTTAATATTTTAACAACATAATGTTTTAATTGAAATCAATTGAATTAATTGCTCTTATAATGGAGGTAAATATTACTTATACTCCGATGTTAAACATGTATAATTATTGACAAAACCTATTTATTTTTTATCTTTGAGACTACTAGATAGTATAAGCTAGAATATTCTGAAGACGTTGTTCAACCGTTCATATAGCATTGATTTGTTTTTACAAGGAACGCATTTCTTCGAATCATTTCTCTTTCGCCCCGAGAGATGGCGGTGGTCGTGTAGCATAATTGACATGTTATGTCCGGTGGCCTCCATTTACTCAATCAGCGAATTCTTCGGAATCGGAGGCTCCGCGCTCGAGCCCTGGAGCGGAAATAACTCACGAGAGCGATCCGGAGACCGGCGCAATAATTCGCTTAATTTCAGGCAACGCGGAAACTCGCAACATTGTGAAAGTAAACCCATTAAAAGTGAACTTACTAAATATCCGCCGAATCGGAACAAGCATTGGTACTTATCCTTAAATGCGTGCGTTTTTTGGCTGTCATCGAAACAAGCGTCGTTAACCTTATTATTTCTCATCCAACCCAAGAGTACTTATCGTGGTACACATTACCACCCGCTACGGTTTCGTAAACTATTTACATTGCTTATTCCACACCGTTTAAAGTGCCGTATAATGTTCGCCAGCCATTTCTCAATAGCAATTACAAAATATTAAGATTCAATAATACTTTGGAATAAAACGACAATATGCCCGAAATCACCAAAATGCTCAAAAATATAACTGGGTTTTGAATTGAAAAATAGTATGATTTCCAAAAAATTTTTTCAAAGGATACTTTTAGTCGTGTGTGTCCCTTTTCCATATAAAGCCGCAAAATTCTTATAAAATACAATATTATTCACACCGTTGCAACGAAGTCTGATTTAATTTTCTTCTCTTTGATTTATCATCTCTGGAAATCCTGTAGTTGATTGCCACGTTTGCGAGATTATCTTGACAGCTTACGATAACAACAAACAAATGGTTTGAACCAACGTTGCAACTACAATCGTAAACTAGTACTAATAAACTTCAATACACTAAAATTATTCGGTAAGATTCCATTATAATCAGAAATAAAATAAATAGTTTATTTAGTTTTGACTTCATAGTTCTGACGGTAACATAACCATTTAACGATACCCTACAATTTTGTATGGCAATGATCTTTATAAAAAAAAAATTTAATGTCCATTATTACACACATAAAATTAGCTGCGCCGAAGTTTGATTGATGATTTCCATTGTACGAATAACGTCTATGTACTAAAAAGATAACCGATCCGTTGCATCTTTGATTTCAAAAAACTCGCGTTGTACATTTTGTAGCGAGCTCGTCTGTTGACGCTTATCTTCCTAAAAGATCGATTGGTCACTCACAGCTCTACGACTTTTCCCACACTGGGAAGTATTGAAAGATCTTTCGTATTTTATGATTCAGTCATTTTCAATCTGTTCCACAGAATTCCGATTCCACAGATTATACAGCCAGAACATACTAAAATCTTTAAAGATACTAAGTTGTAGATTTTTCAGTGACGTTGAACTCGTTTCTCATCTTTTCTTTTGAATCCTGATAATATAAAATAATTGTTATCTTTTGAGCATCCATAATTATTAATTTAATTTAATAACAGTTATGTTAAAGAAACTTTATGTTACCAATCGAATATTAAAGATAAATGAGCATCGACCAATTATGGAATTTAAATAATATTTACTATATCTCGAAACTGGGCAGTTAGTCGGTAATTTAAATTATTATTTTCCTATATTATAGTATACTTTTACCATACTTTAATTAACTTACAAGCTCATGCAGTTAACTTAATATTTTTTTTAAAACTTAAATGTGAAATATTGACATCGATTGGGTTGACTATTTATGTAAATAATAAATTTGTGTACACAATTATGCCATAAAAAAATAAGTTTAACTATTTATAACAGCCTGAAATCGATTGGATGCAATTTTGTATTTTAATTTTATATTCGTCTCGAAAATTGTTTTACTGTCGAATGAAGAAAATTTATTGTAACTTATTCATGGAGTTTATCATAAAATTAGGAAAAATAAACCGACCATGAGGCATGTAATTTTTCACAGGAATATTACTGGCTTAAAATGTTTTTACTAGTGTAAATATTGTTTGCGTGTCAATTAAAAATAATGAAAGTCAATTGGTCATTAAGTAGTTTTCAGTTTACTTTGAGAGGCGCAGAAAATGATGCCCATCTGTTAGAAATATCCATTGAAAAGTGTACGCAACAGCTTTTGAAAACCAGATTTTATGCAGACGGCAAAGGAAACTCGCTGTCGTATGCTTTTTTGTGTATTTTGTATTCAGTTTTGCAATATCCGTTTTTACACTTAACGTCACTCTGTTGGTTACCTATATTGTTGACAAATTAGCAACGGGAATATACTTGTATACTGTTAACAAGTTATTACTAGAATTACTTGTGTGTGTGTGTGTGTTAAGTGTTTTTTACTTCATATATTGTATTTTATTAAAATTCTTTTTCTGTAAATAATAGAGCATTGTTAATATTATATCAAACATCAAACTGATAATATATTTTTGGAAACGCTCGTTCTATAAGGAAGTGTTTTTATCGTAACTCGTAATGTATGTAATTAAGGCTTTATATTAAATATATAAGTGGTATGAACAATAGTTGGATTAAATATATTTATTTTTCATTACAAAAATCCTTACATGTATTTGTAAACCTCTTTTCAAACACTTCGACCAGTAAACTAGAAAAACAACAATGCTGATTTTTTGTGTTTTTCTCGCACAAATCTTGCCGTGACCAGACCTACCTTATCGCTCGGACAAAACACTTGCAACTCGACCACAGAGACCGTCAAATTAGTATTTTAGAAGCAGATTTTGAAAAACAATGATTGCTTTATGTTGATTTGTATAATTTGTATGGTTCAATGAATGCAAATATTTAGTTAAAATCATTAATGCCACTTTTAAGCGAGAGAAATAAGTAAAATAATCAATGTGTTTGTGGAGGGCGCCTGACATCCGTCCTGTGAAAGTAAACATAATACAAAAAAAAAAAAGTATTATATATGTGCCCTATATAAATATTAATACCTAATGAATAAAAAATATGCTAGTGCGTTACAATATGACTATACATTGTATTTTTATTAACGTCAAATCTCAATCATTATCAAATTATCAAGATTCTACGCCTATCACAACATATGGTATAATTAATAATGTTTTTAGTATTCGCCGCACGATTTCATATAAAGAATATTATAAAATCAACTTTTACTACTGGGTCAGTTCATTTCAAAATGAACTGTGTGGAAATATAGTCCGCGACCACAGGATCGTAAGCCCACACGGTAGAGTGAAGCTTTTTCGACCATAAATAACGGATAATGAGAGGTGTACGGATCGAGCACAGCCTTAAAAGGCTTAAAGCATAGGAGCGAAGTCAAATTGATATTGATTATTGGCTTACCGACGCCTAAAAGGTTCATAGAATATGAGTATCATATATACAGCCAGTGGTGTGCTCAAATCATTAATAATAATACAATGTTGATTAAATTATTATTTAATCCTGGTTATATATGTATAATGTACGAAAGTATTGCACATAAAACGGGCTGAAAAAGGCTAGAACTTTGTGCTTTCATTGTGCGATTCATGGCATTAATCTTCACGTAATAAAAATAGTCCTGTTTGAGGTCATCTTATTATATCTGTCTTAAAACTTTAAAAACATATAAAATCGTTAAAAACATATATTTAAAGTATTAATATCAAGTCTGTTTGATTCCTATTTGTTTAATAGCTGTAAACGTTTTTCATATATGCATAAGTTGTAATATTTATTTTTCATCACCTCCCCTATCACCAAGGTTCGCTCAAATCTCTCGCTCTCTCTGATTCGTTCTCTGTATGGCATGCTGTGCAGAGTTGTTCTGTGCGATATAGACAAACATTTTTAGCGCCAATATACTGCAATAAAATTGTGCTAAAAACCTGACATGTTTATTATGGATTGTAAAACATTGCATTTAAACAAAAATGGCCTATATATCACCCCTTCAAAGCCAAAACGGCGTTAGTAAAAAATCGCTACGTTTCGAGAATAAAAATAGTGAAAAAATATTGTGTCAATTGGAACTATGTAAATCGTTTTTTAACATTTCTTTCCATGTATCAGAATCACTTTAGCTTGGTAAGGACCAGACCTTTTTTTTAAAAAAAAATGTGCTGGAACTCTTCATGTCGAGCTTTTTACTAAATAAAATTATCTTTAAATATCATTTAAGTAAAATTTCCTCTAATTTATTTTGAAATCTGTGAAAAAAGGTGCCGGAACGCTGTTCCACCGCGTTAAATGGGAAAAAAGCCCCGGTAAGGACGATATTATAGTTTCACAATCGACGAGAAAAGCTTTCTCCATGCACTCATATTGTTTAATATCATTTTAACTGTCATGCACTTATCATCAAGGATTGCACCGACCTCTTCTTGAATGTCTACGATTCTACGTGAGTGCATAGCTCAACGCTTCTTGATGGAATGGCTTAATAAAAATTACGAAAAAAAAATGTATTTATTTATTGAATGGTCTGATAGATTACTAATTCATATTTGAAAAAAAGATGATCTACAAATTGATATTAACGTATAATAGAAATTTTTCTGAACGCATGTAATTTAGTATCAAGGATATTCACAAATCTATCGTCCCGATATGATATTATTTTAAAATATAATTATGAATCTCACAGTCTGCGGTTTAAACGTTATACTGATTTAAAAAGAAACGCATCTTTGAGAAATTTTCCCTTTAGAAATTAACTAAAACATACGCCAATGGTTACGTATCATTATAAAGTAATGATGCCAGGTTTAAAGGGAAACATTATTTTATAATAAGAGATTATGATATGTTTTATAATCGCTAAGTTGTTTGTGGGCTGTGAATAAAGCTCGTATATTAAGAGTATAGATTACATTTTTAAAAATTCATGTTCTGATATGCGGGTAATCGGACAGAAAAGGGACCCATACCTATGTCAATTTCAAGAATGCTGAGAAGAGTAAAAATAATATTTCAGTTAATTTAATCAAATTAAATGTTTATGTGGTAAATAAATTATTTTAGTATTATTATATTTGGTGTTGTTTATGATCGGAAAAAAAATATTAATATTAGGCCAAGTTGAGATATGTTAATTCAAATTTTCTCTTTTTCTTTGTATTTGAAAGAGTCTCATATTTAAGTGCTGCGATCCGAAGTAAAATTCAAAAAAAAAAAATATTTTTTCCGAAATTGATTATATAAATAAAGATGTGGATCATCAAAAGTGTTAACTATCACGTAAGTGCTACACATTTTTTTACTTATTCCTCATTTAATTTTAAAAAGATCAGGACCAGTTCCACTCATCGCGAGAATTTTAAAGTGATTTGAGTTGAAATTTCTCGAAGAATTATTTCATGCCGAATATTAACAGAAAAATTATTGATGAAGAAATCAATTTTCCTCGTAATTCTTCCAAAAGACAAGTCTTCGGAATTTGGAAAAATTGATATGCTGAAAAGCGGACTTTTATCGACAATGATACCTATGCTACCAAAATTTTATTGAATGTATTGATTTTTTTCGTCTGAATTAATGGTTATAATCCATAAATATTATATTTTACCGTACTTTTTATGTTCTATTGCCGTGTTTTATATCGGTTATCTTTTATGATACAAAAATGTGTTTCTCATTTTTATGTGAAGTAATGTTAACATACCTATAACTAATCGCTTTCATTTTTGTTGTATACATTTCATGTTCCGGTAAAAACATGTATTTTTTAAGCACATTAACTCATTAAGAACCGAATAAAGTTTCAGAAGAGTTTAAATTTTACTTAGATTCTTAAATATTACTTAAAAATACATCAGCGCAATCTGTATGACTAGTTTTTATAATCTTCAATGTTTTTCCTCATCGTGGAAAAAAACACAATCAAAAATATAAAAGAGAAAATCGTGAGCTTTGAACTTTTAGTGATTTTTAACAATATGTTTATGTAACTTTTTGTTTTAATAATTCTAAAATTGTATGGAAAAAGACCAATGAGTTATTAACCATATTTATAATTATTTAGAAAAAAAAAATTGTGTGATAGTGAAAAGTATTATAATAACATATAATCAAATAAAATAATTTTTAATTTTTAGAATTTTTAAAAGAAATAAACGTCAAATCCCCTTATTTGGTAGAACTCAATTACCTGACGAATTATCCATAGTCATCAACCAGCTATCAATTATACACTATAACAAAAATGTAGAACTAAAATAATTTGCTTTATTTCAGGGGTGGCCAAACTTTTACCACCACGGGCGACTCACAAAATAAATTGAAATTATTATCATTGAAATAAAAGAGGCTTCAGAGATGTGTATATCAGTAGGCCAGACAGGCGGGTGACTTGGAATAGCTCCGCGATCGACGCTTTGGCCACACCCCTGCTATATTTTCACCGTGTACAATACAAAATAATTAAGTATGAAAATAGTTCTTGACAATATTGGTCAATGGTATTTTTGCTTAATTATTTGAGTGGCTAAATCAATGCCGGTCTAAAAGTGTTAATTTCAAACCAACAAAAACAAAAAGTGTACAGAGCCCTCTGATGTTTACTATAAAAACGGAGTTTCGTGTCTGGATCTTTTACACCGTATTTCGTGTTTCGCTGCAAAAATAAAGGATGAATAATTGGATGATGATTGATGTAAACGATAGGATAACGACCGCCGAACGAAGCCTCTGCAGCAGCCTTCCATGATGTCTTCCAGCAAACAATGCTGAGCGATAAATTTATATGCAATGCATTATATTTTTAATACTTGTCAATGAACCTTCAAATGTAGTTTAGATTAAATCATTTGGCTTTTCAGCATGACTTTGCGTCATACATTTTTCATGACTAAAGTTGCGTTTAAAATTACTCTCAAAGTCAATTCGCAGTCAAAAGATATCACAAACTTCAATGTTTATGAGGTAAATTGATATTTGCCAGAAAATTAAGAAAAAAATTACCAATAGATTACAGGATCAAGCTTCACGTCATCTTCAAAAATATGTTTTAAAATAAGAAAAATAGGTTGGTTAAATCGTTGCTTATTAACAAAAATTGTATCAATTTAACATACGATTGGTCAAAGTTTAATTTAGAATCTATATTATTTCACCATTAATTATTTTAAAAATTAACACTTTAGGAATTTTAGTTATAACTGAAACCATTTATACTATTGTTATAATTTAAAACTAGGTTTGTATGCACTTGCAAACGAGTAAAATAGATTTTGTTTTTATATTCCATTCATTATTTAACATTATACTTGTAAATTTAATGTAACAAAATATGTTTAAAATCGCTGACCGTGTTATTACAAAATATCAGTTTGATGATTTTTTACTTTACAAACCTTAAAAGTTTAAAGCTTTTATCGATTGAAAATGCTCACCATTAACAAAAACGGCCCTATCTATTTCATAAAATTGCGTTTTATTGCATCATAAAATTCAGTAAGAAACTTTTGAATTTTTCATAAAAAAAAGAATCAGGGTATGGAATACTTAAGGCCACTTTGTAGTTTCAACGAGTTCCTTTCATGAGGTACATAATATGTATCTTTTAATCCATTCGTCTCCACATGCTTATAATTCAGTCAATTTTCTCGATCGGTAGCTGCGCACCTGCCTCTGGAATCACTCTGACGTTCGATGGACATGTTTTTATTCTGTCGTTAATCTTCCGTTGGCAAATTGATATCAATAAATCAAGACGCATGCTTCTCATGGGCTATATATCGCAATATTATGTAGACTAGAGGTTTTTATTACATTTCAAAAGATTGCAGATAAGTTATGTGAAATGAATTTATTGAAAATGCGACCAGAGAAACGCATTATTCAATTTAATTCTGTCAATTCCTTTCTTATGTCAATTAAACGCAATTCAATTATACCAAACCGATATACGAACTTTGAAAATGGAATTTAGTAATAAGTGTTGTCATATAATTTCATATATAATATTATACATTAAAATGTTAAAGGTACATTTACACTTTGTGCCAACTGGACGTAATATATCATGCAAGTTGTGTCTAATAATAAACATGGCTAAATTCATATACATATATTATTTGTATGTATAAAAATTGTTTGAATATTAGAGTAATCCTGCCGCTTCGTAATTATTTTGCGCTGCATTGTAAATTGTAAGTTTAATTATTCCATGTATCGCAAGCAATCGGAGAATGTAGCTATATATGACTATTAATATGTACAAAAACAATTGTTTCAAAGTATCGACCAAATGCATTCAAACTATGTCAATATATGCATTCATGTTTGCTTTGGTATTTATTTGGGACTGTACTTCCATATAAATTGGTCATAATTATGCCTACTCGACACACATTCCAATGCCATCTTAAAAAATTCAAATGTTTCAATTTAATATGTATATTGTACGATTTCCGTTCCCAATGTAGATCATTTGAACTACTTACGGTGTATAGTAACAGAAGATTTTTTAAGAGAGCTAGTTCCTAAGATGCAAGATTTTCATACGATAGGATAAATGTAGAAAATGTTAGTTTTTAGCTGTGCTATCTTTCCACTTCCCTTTTAGTTAAACCCTTAAATCTTCTAATACCCGAGAGCTGAGACCAACTGCTTACCAATAATGATGAAAATTCTGTGATGTTTTTTTAGGATTTTTAAATTATTCATTTGTTTTTAAACTAAGATTGAGAGTTACTTACAATGTTCACCATGTATGTGTAATATCTTATAAGTGACATCATATTGCAATAAATCACAACATATTTTTGTGCGTGAGCAACATTCCACGATCATAATTTTCAGGTATAAGGCAGGCATTTTCAAAAGAGAACACTTCGTTTATATTCTTCGACGGGAATAATTTATGCGAGCTATCGAAGAATTGATATGCTTCAGTGTTACCCGCCATTTTAAAATTCAATTATTCACGGTGGTTACATTAGAGGCGTGGTCGCAAACGCCCGTGCTGCCTGCGGACCTAAAACGTCTTATCTTGCCATATAAATACCCAACGACTTTGACCTTTGGCACCAGGTCGAACGCTCGGAAAATCTTTATGATCCTTTTGATCGATAAGATTAATAGTTTGGGAATTTCACTTTTGATAACACAGGGAGAGACTTACTGCATTGTCCCTTTCAAACATCTGAACAATATACATAAAGTGCTAGATTATTCAAAGACGCAAGATTACGTCACCAGAATGCAGGGTGGCTATTACATTGTCTGCATTTTTTACTATACCTTTCCATATTTTTCTCATTATTTTATTAATAACCTCGTTTTAATTTATATTTCATCAAGCATGCGATTTTTTTTTTGGATATCAATTTGACGGAGTATCAAGTTCTAAGGCGCGCCAGCGCCAAAGTTCTGCCAGTCTCCTTCGTCTCAATTTTTTTTTTTAAAATATTTAATTTGTTTGCATTCCCTTCCCATCGTTTCCAACAGGAGGGCGCGATCGCTACAGTTGAATAAGTCAGCATACTATTTCGTCTCTACCTAGGGAAGGTCACCGAGAAGAATAGCTCTCGGCCTATATCGATTCTCTTATGCCTTCTCGACATAATTCTGCACGCAAGAGATTGTTGGGTTACAGTGAAGGCCCACAGCATTAAGAAATGTGATAAGTGAAACTGGTTCTTCTAAAAATATTAATTAAGAAAAATCCTTTCTAGCAAAAAGTGACAAAATAAAAGTGCTTTTTAGTATCGTGCTATAAACAGAAATATTATTTCAACTTAGGCACTTATAGATAAATCAACTAAATCAGCAACCATACTCAGTCGTTGATGTGTGTTAAACTGACAGTATTTCCATAATATTGCAAAATTGCGCATATTATATTCATCGTATCTTATCATAAGACTATACATTATACATATATAATACACTGGCAACGTATTGCCAAAAGTGTAATAAATCACACAAATAAGTAATAGCTATTATCTTCGAGTAAAATTCCCGGTTTTATCACTATTTTAAAATAAATAATGCTTCATCATACTATTAGGTTAATATTGGGTAATCCCGGAATTAATGTGTTTGGGTCTGTTGCCTAGTAAAGACGTGTGTTATTGGTTTTCTCTTCTCTGTGATTTTTTACTTGTCTTTTAAACAAAAAAAACAATTCTACAAAAAATGGCAGAGGCGTGTCCTTCGGAAACAAATTTAAGAAGCTGTATGCTGATTTTGTTCCATTCAAAAAAAAACTGCAACAGAAGCAACGGAATCCATTTGTGAGATTTACTGGACGTAAGGAAGTGCCAACGATGGTTCAGAAAAATTCGTTTGGGCAATCTCGATTTGAAAGATGAGTCTCGAAGTGAACAGCGCAGTCAAGTGGATGAAGCAGCCCTGAAGGCGGAAATTGAAGCAGATCCGACAATGACCATCGATCAATTATCTAAGAAGGTCGGGACATAACGATCGAATACTCATCGCTATCTAGAGAAACTGGGGAAAGTTCAAAAAGAAGGCATTTGGGTTACTCACGCGCTAAGCAAAAGCCCTTAGAAGGCCCTATTGTGTGTGTGGTTGGATTCGAAAGGCGTGATCTATTATGAAGTGTTAAATTAAAGACAAACTGTTACTGCAGCTCTCTATTGTGATCAGATGGACAAATTTAACACAAAGTTACAAGAAATTAGACCCGCTCTTATGAATAGAAGAATGTTATTCTTCAACATGACAATGCCCGTCCGCACGTTGCCGATATTACACGAAAAAAAATCCAGGACCTTGGTTTTATTGCATCCGCCCTATTCACCGGGCTTGGCACCAAGTGACTATTACTTGTTTCGTTCTTTAGAAACGCAATTAAGGAACAAAAAATTCAACAATATTGAAGCACTAAAATCAGGTCTCTCGGAGTTCTTCGACCTTTTATGAGAAAAGAATTTTAGATCTTGAAAATAGACGGCAAAGAGTCATAGACAACACTGGTAATTACTTTGTTTTAAAAAAATAATAAATAATTAAAAAAATTAATTCCGGGATTATCTAATATTTATTGCTTGTCGATGCTCTTAACACTGGAGGGAGTGCCATTTCTTGTAAAAGCTCTCACGTATGACTTTACAATGCCTCGAAAGTTATTCTCTACGCGGAGGCACGTAGGTCGAAAAAGATATCGCGGTATAACTCTTTAAAATCCTGACATAAATTATTTTTTTAACACATTTTATAGTATAAATTAAGTGGCAGATTTTTTCCCTTTTATGGAATACTGCGGCGATTACAAAAATAATATTTTTACATACTATAATAAATGAACATTTTTTTTTTATAACAACATATAATGATTATATATTTGGGTGAATAAATTGGTTGTCCCACCACCCTTCCGTTATGTGTGTGAATCCGATTTCACAGCTGCCTTCCATAACGCTATACGAACAAGAAAAGAATCGAATTTACTCCTCACTTACTTAGCCCGAGACAGATCTTTTAACCATGCACTAAATTGCTCAAACAAATAGCAAATGTGACTTGCTCAGCCACTTTGTTAAAGTGATAAGTATCCTATGTATCCGTATACTGAGAATCCGTAGAGTTTAATTTACTTCGCGTATCCCGTTCCCCATATGATGTTGCAAATTTATCAAATGCCTTAAAATTGGTCTTGGTCGAGACCTTTAATGATTGCAGAATATAAGTGAAATTGAATTGACTTTTTGTTGAGTTACTTAGTTTTGTTATTCAACAAAAAACAACACCGCATAACCTGGTATTTTTTTCAAATTATTAATAACATTGGCTAAGGTGGATAGTTACTAAATAATTGTGGTGCATATGTATCTCGACACATTTCATAATTTCGGTACAAGTTTCAGAATAGTTAAGCCTATAATATAATTATATAAACTGTCACATTCGAATTGTTTTAATTTGGTACTTTTCAATTAGGTTTGACTCTAACGGGACGGGTTTCACCTTTCAGCACATTCCAGCATTTATAGTGCACGAATGAATTAAAACTGAAATTCAGTAAATAGATTGTATTGCCGATATATTATATAAAAATCAAAGTAATATTAAGAAATTTAAATGTTAATGATCGCAATCTGGGTTATAAACGAAGTTCAGTGAATTGTAAAAATAAAATGTTTGTTATGTCAGGTATAAATAAACTTGATAAAGGATTGTAAAGTGTTATCTATGCGTTAGTTTGATGAGACGTAAATATTAATTCTAGCCACGCCTTCTCTTAATTGGCTAGACTTAAACAATAGTTATTGTTACGCTAAAGCTCGATTGTATTAGATTTAACCTTTTTCTAGTTGGAATTCCGCGAGTATGTCTGTTAAATACTTAGAAGTCCACGTACACCATAGGTAAGGATTGCAATTACGGTATAACGGACACTGGGATCCTGTACCAGCTCAATACCGGTTTTTTAAAGCAAAATACTGGGCTTAATGCATAACTATTTAATGACAGTTGTATCAACAGCTGTTGAATCTGAAAGGGGTTTATCTGCATTGAAAGATTCCAGCATCGATGAACGGACCTTTTAAGGCCATAGTCTTACTAAAATAAACAAGACATTTAAAGCATTTATGAAATTCAGAATCATATGCCTCTGATATAATTATTTCATGTGAAATATCGGTATGATTTATCCCAATAAGCCGGACTTTATTTTGCTTTTTTATCATACCGATACTTTTATTTGAAATGGCGATTTACAAAATGAAATACCGATTTTATCAACTGGTTTGGTAACTTCATCCTATGTAATAAGATTTTTTATAGTTTTTACACTAATTGAAAGCTTCAACTTAGTCTTTGTTTACAGCCTGTGACATATTTAGAATCTAATTCTTGAATTTACGATGACATTTTGCAAAATCGCAACGCTCTAACAATGCAAAGTTTTGCTCAAACATATTCAATGAAAATGATGGCGTCATTTATTTGACAGGCAACATAGTTCTCCATGAAAATGTAAGAGCATTATCTTGAAATCTAAACAATTTAGTGTTATTTAGATCAGAGGTAATGTTTTCCATCCCACACATTCTGCAATATCCTGGCAATAAATAAATAGCTGTCTTAAAATGCAACTCGAATCTTAATGTAGGGCTGAGTTTCATACACTAATTTAGATATAAATAAGTTTTTCATAGGGAAAAGTGTTTTTAACAAAGCTTTTTTAAGCCTAAGTTTAGTTTTAAGCTTTTAAATACATGCGATTAGTCTCATATCAATCATTTGAAACCATGCGATGCTTCCTAGAGCTTGCGAGCGAAAAGAAATTAGCAATCTTTGGGATGCAATTCTTATAAAATTTGCCATCTTTGACACATGTGTGAGGGGAGGGGTTAACCGATTTAAAAAAGCACCAATTCCTATTCATATAATTAATCAAAACGTCGGATTGTGACTAAGACAACTTCATCATACATTTATTCAATATATTATATTAAATCATGACATAACTATTTCATTATACATGTAAATAAAGATATTTAATGTCATCTTTTGTTTTCTCATTGTACTTCACATTTTTTTATGTACAAATTTCCATTATAGCTAATAAGCATGGTCAAATTTTGGAGTCGAGATACCGAATAATTAGATGCATTTAAGGCCGGTAAAAATGATATCCAAAAGCCTCTAAAATAATTTATATTATACATGATATATGTTAAAAGCAAATGAACATCAATTATGTGATGCAAACATCTATTATATGGGATCAAAAATTGAACCTCGCCGATGCCGTGGATAATATTTTGTAACCCTAGATTTTATTAAGTATGTAAAAATCAAAGCCATAAATTATAATTATTATTCATAGCTGATCTCTGACTTCTCACGTTTGTCCCTCCGCCAGTGTATTCGATTTCACTATCCGAGCAAGATTTTGTAAAACTACGCCATTATTATTTAGTACTCAAGATAAACCTCACAATATTGTTTACGTTCTGATGAGTTATTCGGCATATGCATATTTCCAAGAGGTTGTACAAAATTTGAATTATTAATTGCTCAAGATATATTTCCTATTATCTTTGGATACATTATCCACCAACGTAAGGTTTTAGAAAACCAGTCTTTATATCTCAGTAAAATATTGATTGCAAGAAGTTGAGAAAACTAATACAATAGAACACTTACTTGTATATTTCGCGATTACCTGGTCACACTAGCTAGCTCCTTAATAACTAATGAAAATAGAAATACTCAATGTAAAATTGGTGAAATTTTAGTAATTTGCATACTTTAATTAATTTTGTACGATAGACATAAAACCCTCTCAAAATAATATGTTATTGAATATAAAGGATAAATGGTTCAATCTTCTTTTGTTTTTTATTTATTTACATTGGAATCATTTTGGAATGAAATAATATAAGTGTAATAAAAGACGCTGACCCAATTGTTTTGTCGCTGTAAAGCATAAAAATAATAGTGTAAATCGAACGAATGGTATATGTACATTACAAATATAAATAAAATTATCTTTGATAGAGCGTGCATTTGAATTAACATAAATATTATATTTATTGCGTTTCTATAGTATAAAAGTAAATACAATATAAGATATTTGTGATCGATATCATATATTATTATAGCCACAACAATGCCGCGGATTTTCCTGCATATTCAGCGGTACTCAATCTAACTTTAAGACTACACAATATAACGATAACTAATTATTTGGGAACTGTAAAGTGTTTTGGTTGGGCTATAAATCTATCAAAATACTAGCCGGTGTGTGTAAATTACTGTTCATCTCATTTATATTGAAAACTTATTATTTATTTTTAGTAGTTATTATGTGGATAAAATAGTTGTACCACTGATTTTAAAGTACCTATGTATATGAATTTATCGCTATAAATTTAGATATACGTTAAATTAGAAATTTCAAATAGTATCGAGTAAACGTGTTTGTTTTTCGCCGAAAGACTTTATTTTTACTCATTTATTACAGAAAACGAGTGCTTGAGTAATGATTTTTTAATTCGTATATTGCTATGAAAGTTCTGATTTCTTCATATAGGGTTCACAGATTGAGATGCACAATGGTGAACATTTGAATATATTCAAGTCGTATTGAAAATATATCATCTTGACCGGCATAACAATGAATCACGAGTGACAACAAAATCAATGATTTACATCTTTAAATATTTCCAAGAGCTATTGATTTCACATTATTTGTGAGCACCAATACTGAATCATAATAATTAAATATTCCTCGAAATTATGGATGTCATAAATAAAGGTTAATAATATTATGGCAGCATAGATTTAACGATGACTGGTAGTTATTTTAGTATAAAATATAGTTAGAAATATTGGATGACCGAAGCAAATTTTTCTTTATTCATTGACAATAGCAATCCTTGAAATACACTAAGCATACTTCAGTATAAGCCAGGGATGCCCATCTGTAATCACTTGGTAGGCAAAATAAAAAAAAATGTATGTCTCTGATGGGGTGTGGCCTACTAAATATTTTAAACCTAAAAAATTTAATACCATTTGAATATTTCTTCGGAACATTTGACAATTTTCAACGTTTTTCTAATGGTATTGATTGAGTAGGCATTTACTTGGTAGAACTCCATTATAATACGGTAAGAAAAATAACAATGTATTTTAGTTCTACATAAATTATTTTATATATTTGTTGATAGCTATTTTGGCTTACGCCTTCGTCAGAACTATAGTTCTTTTTGTTATTTTTCTTACCGTATTTTTCTAATGGGTTTATGTGTTCCAGAAAAAACAGCCCCAAGCACCAAACATACGTTGAGATAAACTTCGTGAGGAGTCCATATGCTCCACGCTGAAAGCGGACAAGGTTAAAAAAAATTGTGTATCGTTTCACATAATATGAATTGGTGATATGGAAAATATAAAGCCAGACAAAAATATACGAAAAATGTCACGAAAATAGCACAACGGAATATATAAATTCATTTAGAATATGTCCAATTTTATTCCGCTTATATTGCTGTCGGTAAGTAGTTGTCGGTGTAGCTAAAATGGGCTTATTGTTTTCAATTGGATATATAATACAAAGGAAAAAAACTGATAAAACTTTTCAAAAAATGTGACATCTATAACGTTTTTTACTACCGTTGCAAACTGGACACATGGGTTTTTGTTTTTCAGGGCCTCATTTGAAAAACTGAGATCTTACAATGTATCGGTATATATTCATAATGACGCATATGCATTCTGCATTAACAATTTTCTTTTTGATACAGATCCCGACGCACCGTTCGTTTATTTCTTCACTGGCGAACATGTTGGTCACGTCATAAATTACAAATTGCAGGGCCGCGCCGGCGTTAAATTGGCCCCACCAGGGGCGAATCGTGAGCAATAATGAACCCGCAAATATCGATAACAATATATCGGCGCGCGCTACCATTAGCGCACGATGCAATCGAACCGACTATACAAACTTTTGCAGTTCATTTTAAGAGGTCAAATTATTTAAAGAAGGTTAAAAATACACAAACGGTTTTGATAATTTTTTGAAAATTGTTTTTGACTATTCAGCGGCAGGTATGAATACGTCAAACATTTTAAGTTCCTTAACCCTTTCGCGGGCCGTGGGAATACGTATTCCCAGTGACTTTATTCGCTTCAAAAACTATGTGGGAAGCCCGTTTTTAATTTTAAACTACTGACATATAGCGGAATTCGCCTCCAACGCGATGCAATATAGATCTGCTTTATCGACCGTAACATAACCATCATTCCTCAGTTTTACTGGTGGCCGGCGCGCTCGTTGACTTGACAGGAGGGAAAAAGTTAGGTTTAACAAGGTAAAATTATATTTTTTAACTTTATAAGAAATTTAACGATTGATTTATGTTCTTTGCACTTTGTTTTATTATAAATAATATTAATTGTTATTAAATTGATCCATATACTTCCAATTTTAAAAAATTTTATTTGATGGAATACATATTCCCACGGATCTAAGTGAAGCACACATTTTGGTAACACTTCCGCATATCAACTTATTGCTGCGGGGTTTCTCCTCCCTCCAGGGGTGCCTTGAAGCCCCCTTAATGCCATACCAAAAGGCGCATGGCGCTCCGGGCCCCCATTTAACCTAAAAAAAAATGAAATTTGACTCAGAGCAACTTATTGCCAAGGAGGGTTTCCCCCTCTCCTTCAAAGTGCTCCTTTATGTGTATCACCATACTTCCCGTTGTTCCACAATAAATAATGTTCATTAAAAAAAAATGTCAATTTTTTGTTTTTAATTTTTAACTTTTTTCGATTTGTTTATTTTTTATATATGTATGTATATACTTTTTTATGCATTTTTTTTCATTTTTATTGTATAACTTTTAATTTGAAATATAAATCATTTTATTTAAAAATGTATTTTTTAAAATTTTATTTTTCGATTTTGAATTTTATGTGTTCTACAGCATAAAATTAAAACAATATGTCGTTTGAATATAAAAAAAATCTTTTAGTAATCAATGCGCTAGAATTTAGTTATAGCATTTGAAACTTTCTTCCTTAGCCAATAAAATCTTTATAATCGAACAGGAATTTAGTTTCATAAGAATTATTTTGTAAATTTGATAGCTGTGATCTATAAGCACAAAAATATATCAGCTGATATGTAACCGTGCTAAAATTTTACACTAAGTCTTCCGGTTGCTTAAGTTTAATTCCCAAATTCCCAAATGAACAGAACCGATTATCCTGAATAAATTCTGCATTCTTGATGTAGATTTATCGCGTAAACGTTTAAGTGTTTCTAACCCATCGTATTGAAGTAAAATAATTTATGTAATCGAAAGAATCAAGAAGAATAGTTAAAGACAAGCATTGTTGAAGGCATCAGACTTCAAATGGATGAAGGAGAAATAGAATTATTTCAATTATACTCATTCCACAACAGAAAAATACACCAAGTGATTTGAAGTATACATATTTAAATTGCCAGTGCGTTTAGTACATTCATTTTCTGAATAGAGATTATATGAACATATGTACATAATAAATCCACAATCAGAAATTACTCTTAAGATCATGGGCTTAAAAATGTTAATCATAGACAATCACTGGAGAAGCATGATATAAATTACCAAAGTGCAAAAACACGTTCAAAGCATTTGGCGCCCTTTCCCCTGAGTACATATAAAGTTTAGATCGTTGTTAGCCTTTCCCATCGACGATTTTCCTATCGTCTGTGATATTTATTTGAAATTAATTATGAGATGCAATCTCTTGCACTATACGCGCTGGGAACGGTTATAGGGGCAGGCCTTCCTTCTCAGGTGTTTACAACCAAGGCGAATGGTACCGAATAGGAAAATATAATATAAACAATAATTTTCTTTAAATATATAGTGTAATATAGTGAACATGTATTTTTTATCATGGCACAGTAACGTAGCAAAAGTTTAACTGAGCGTGATATTTTCTTCGGTTTGTGTTGGAGTAGTAGATAAAAGTTTTTGGCTCGGACAATTTTGAAAAATCAGTTTATGAATATTCTTTTCGGAAATATATGTAGATGTTTGTGATGTCTTAAATTTCCTTTCCCCAAGCTGAACTAGACTTGTTCTAGCCATGTCTTTATATCTGTATTCTCTTTGGAAAAGAGGGTTTAGGAACTGAGTGACTAGCAGCTCTAAGTGCGAGGCCTCAGTGCAAGCGTACGGCGTTGATACTGGCATAGCATAGCGAGTGTTTCAGTAGTCTTTAATCTAGATCTAGAGTCTTGACTACTGAAACATTCGCTAGACTACGCCAGTTGCAGCGCCGTACGCTCGCACCGAGGCCTTACACTAATTGATAAACATATGTAGAGATAATCTCTACTATATACATAATGCAATAAGTCTTTAATTTATTTTGTCCAAATTATCTTTTTCTCTTCGCTTAATTTAACCATTTTGAAAACGGGTAGTAAATATAGTGACTTTTTTTAAGCAGAAATGATCAATCAAAGATAAAATAGTAGATGCACGATAATATATGTAATGAGTGAATAATTATGTAGAAATGTATTGTGAATTCATTAGCTTGATAAAATTGCAAGTCCCTGGTGCCGATATGTAAGTAAGCTCGAAGATTATCAATTTTCTCGGTCTTCAGGTGAACCTTTTCACTGAGCTAACGTGTAATAAACTAAATTAATGTTGGTTTATAATCTTAGCATTATAAACGAAAGGATGCGAAACGTTTTAAAACCTGTGTCGCTATACTCACTCTTCTACGGTACTGTTATTATTTTTTAATTTTAAGAACCTCTCCTGTCTGTCGTCTATGGAATGTATTAACTGTCCAATATGATAATATTTTTATGAACTTTAGCTACATACATACATATCCTGTCGGTCCCTGTGGTCTAGTGGCAAGAGCTTTGTCCTAGCGATCGGGGGGCCCGGGCTCAATCCCCGGCAAGGTCAGATTTTTTCAATTGAAAAAAAAAGAGATCTTTGGCTGGGTGTATGTTATTTATCGTTGATTTTGTGCACAACTGATACATTATTTATCATCGAGTTAATCTCGTATGACTTTCACAACTCAGAATATTTGGCGCATTGGCGTAAGCTGTAATGCCAAATATTTTTTTCAAAAAAATAAAAATAAAATAAAAAATATATTATCGTTTGACGAATATACCCGAGGGACGTGGTTGCCGGTGCCAAGAATATTAGGGTTTTCTAAGAAAAACTATTTATGCAAAACTGTTTAAGAGTTGCGTTGAAAATGACTGAACCCTTACAAAACTTAACATTACAAATTGGCGACAAGCTAGTGCAAAATGATACATGCATTCGGCAGCACTCACCTTATTTTGAAATAATTATTATTAAAACTAACAGAATCCATTGCAAATAATTTGATTTGCCATTTAATCGTTTTGTTCTGTCGATAGCTACTAAACTAATAACATTCTCCTGTATATTGAAATGAATATATCATTTTATTGTTATCTTTTCGGTTGTAGATTTAAAAAAATGCCGAGACTTATATTAGAGTTAAGTGAGAACCAGAAAAAAAATCTTAGAACAGAATCATGTTATAGCAAGTAAAATTAATGCAAAGAGTGACCAAAAATTAATTAACGAATTAAATTCAAACCTGCATTCAAAATTATCTCTTAAATAAACACAACATAAAGTATCATCTGCGCCATTAGCATCTTTATGAAACTATAAATATTTGATATAGAATATTATCAAATATTAATTTATTATATATATTATATAATATGTGAAAATATGATTCGAAATTATTCTATTTGATAAGTGCTTCTTTCAGACCATATCCTTTGATCTTTAGTCGGGCTTGTAATTTATATTCTTTTAATGGAGGATATAAAGGGTTGTTCGTTAAAATGCCGCCGATTTCAAAACAGTATTTTATATATATTATTATGTTAAGAAAATAAAATAAAAAAACGTCCAGTATTTTGCACGAAATAATTGTTTATATGGAAGCGGTTTAGTGTCCCTTAATTATAATTTTTTTCCATACACAGATTTGAAATTATCCTTTATAATGTTGTACCTCAACTAAGAATTCCACTTTTGGAAAGATTTTACATACATTAACTTTTTACATTAATTTTATACATTAATATCAAAATAACTTTGGACATATATTTTTTAAAATACTGTTGAATATTTTAATTTAACAAGGTAAAATAAAACTCTATAGTATTTTTTATAATATGAAAGGCGATGAAAATTATCTCAGGGCTTTTAAATATTTTTTTTTACTTTTTCAGCTTGAAGTATATATTCGACGAGAAGAAAAATATATATATTATTTCTTGATTCCTTACAAGGATATTTTACCGAATTGATAATATAACTTTAATGGAAAGGTGTGTTGAAAATCAACTGATGTGACTGTATGTAAAAATACGGCTATCGTCGAAAAGTATAATAATACGACCAATCAAACATTTTTTTTGTGCTAAAAATCTTTATAATATATTAATTGACATTTATGTGTCCAAACCTGCATTATCGAAGAGTGCTAAATTTATATAATAGAATTATTATTGACTATCATTGAAGACATCGTCGTGACGAGAAAAAACTCTATCTTGTTTTGAAGTATACTTCGTTATTACTTATTTTTTTCAATTTCGAAAGTGAAATACTATGATGATTGGTTTTTTTTTTTTTTATTTCCGCTTCCTATTCGGAGCATATGGCCGCCACACGGTGCCTCCAAGATTCTCTGTCTCCCGCCAACCTCCTCGCATCTTCCCAGGTCATCCCGGCGTCCCTTAGCTCCTCTGAGTACATCCTATGGATGGTCATCAGAGGCCTTCCGCGGCGTCGGGATCCATCAGGTTGATAGAAGAGGCAGACAGGATTCAGGCTTCCCTGGGGCATCCGCAGCACATGTCCAAGCCAGGCCCATCGTCGCCTTTTAATTTTGGACGTAATAAGGGGCTGGTTTGTCCGCTCTCTTACCTCCGTGTTCCGGACAAAGTCAAACCACCGTACTCCTAATATTCGCCGCAAGCATCTGTTTTCGAAGCACAGTATACGGTTACCCTGTACTTTTGTGATGTGCCATGACTCGCAACCGTAAAACAGCACAGTCAGTATGCATGCGTTGAATAAGTGGCACTTGGTTCTGACCAAGTACAACCGTGAGTCCCAGACTAAAATGTGAATAGATCAAATGTTCCGTCAGAAAAATGATTCTCGTTGAAAAATGATAGAAAATATAAATGAACTCTGCTTTCATAGGAAATGTTAGAGTAATCACAATTATTATTGATAGACAGTAATTGAAAATAAATTGAATAAAATCAAAATCGCAGCCATTTCATTGCGGATGAATCAATATACAAAAGTACGCCATTTATATCATCAAATGTAATCATAGCGGATAAATTATATCTGATCACGTCCAACGGTAATTTATATACTTTTTTTTCGTCTAAAAGGTAAACACATACATAAATCTTCCAGTGAAGTTGGCATATCACATCGCCACGATGCGCGATGCGATAGCATGCGATAGCATGGCCAGGGCTGGACTTTTTGAAACATTGTATCGCGGTAGACATGTATTAAATCAATCGATCCTAACTAGGGATACCAATCGATTATTTGAATACAATTGTCTTATTTTTAATATTGGAATATTTGATAAATTATTCGTCTGCTGTTTAGCGTTTGATAGCTTTAATAAATAACTTAAATTTTTCGTGTCATTTATTTGAATATATGGTATATTCAATAATCAGTATACATTTATATATTTTATCTTTACATGCACTTGTTTGTTCTTGGCATTCTCCTATTTTATTCTATCACAAATTACTCTTACTGTTATCTTAGACACCTTGAAACCTACACAATTACTAGCATAATTTCACAAATTATTAAACATTAACATATGTTTTTGTATGCGTTTATAAAATTATTTCGAGAGACAACGTCGTTAAATTTCAAGGACTCGAATCCAAGTTGAGGTATTTTCATTTTCCAATCGAATTATTTATTTCTGTCCGTAGACATGGATGTCTGTGTTGTTTAAAATTCTCTTCTTCGCCTTTCTACGTCGTAGGGAATTTAAACTAAGCTAACCACCAGTCCTGTCCTAGTCATATCATTTCCCTGCTCTCTTTAAAAGCGGAGAGCTTCATCAACTGAATAATAAGTAGTGCTCGTAAAAAAGCCTACATTGACATAAAAGCCATTAAGAGTTGATATGCTCCACATTGATAGTAGAATATTTGTGACAGCCGATTACGTTTCAATAAAGAATAAACACTTAAACCAACGCATATTGCATTGTCTATGCTAAAAAAACGAATTATAAATATCGTTCTTATTAAAGTTCCTGACTAAACCAAAGAATTGACATATCTCTTCTTCGGCAGAAAAATGGCGTTGGTGCAAATTTTGAAACTTTTAACTATCACAAAGTACTAACAAAACACTAAAAAGGTTAATTTATCATACGCAACATACACAATTGTAAAATAATTATCAGCCAATAGAGGAGCAGATGAGTCATTGTGCAATTTTAGTATTTTAAATGGTCCTTTCGTAAAAACAGTGAATTACCGAATAATTAATTAATTGTCACTTGCGCTGTTATTCTACAGAGAAGTGAAATATAGAATTGTCAAACACACACATATTTATATATGTGAGATTATGTGCGGCAAATCTTGTTATAAAGGAAATGACTATTTATCATATATGTATATAATATAGGAGTATCTCTGCTTATTTAGTGAGAAATATATGAGTGATAATACCAGGGCTGTGGAGTCTGAGTCGTCGCGGCGATTTGGCTGGAGTCGTACTCGGAGTCGGAAATTTTTAAAAGTTTGAACTTTTTATTTTTGCATATAATATATCAAATTTGGCTTTTTGCCGCATTGATAGAGTTGATATTTAATTGAATACACATAAATATGAAAATTATGGAAACAAAGTGACGATATTAAACTTTTTTAAGTCGGAGTCGGAGTCGTGGTTTTGGTAAATGCTGGAGTCAGAGTCGGACTTTTTTTACCGACTCCACAGCCCTGGATAATACAGATCTGATATATTCCAGCTCTGAACGTTGACGTGTTTCGACGCTGATGATGGGTCAAAATCCCTTTTGGCTAAAAAGGCCTAAGTGGACAGGCAAAATTCATGCAAATTATCCCATCCGATCTCAGTAAATCACTCTCGGGCATCGCCTGTCATTAAATGTCTGATTTCTTATCTCCTTACGCCCAAGCTCTCCGCACATTTTAGTAGTTAATTGAGCGTTAAATAAAAATCAAAATTTAAAAAGGTGATCATGCTTAATCACTGTGGATGTTTAATATGATGCTTAATTGAACGATAGCCGTAGTTTAATGTGAACAAGCTTCAAAATGTGATCATCGTATACCTTAAGGGGGTCCCCCCAAATGATATTTTGAAACAATCTATTTTTTTTTGCATAGAATGATTCTTAAACACGTGTAAAATATGCTGGTAAAGTTACTTTACAATATTTGAAGTCGATGGAAAGTTATTGCAGTTAGACTACACTTGTTTCGAGGCGGGACATCGGTCACATTTTGATGCTTCGGCTTGGTACATGAGAACCAAAATTTAAGCATGAGCAAAGCAAGCAGCTTCAAAAGTCTTAAAACAGGAAAAAGAAAGAATTATCTATAGACCAGGCATATCAGATTGATGGGGAGTAAAGCTTTCATAGTTTAAATCGTAGTTGAACTTTCAAACGCGTTTTTCTCAAAACTGTGTTTTCCTAACATACTAACTATTAAAAACATGGTTTTTCATCGTATGACCTAGGATAATGAAAAAATTCCCAGCCGTTTTATTTTTACGTAACCAAATAGTCGAAAAAAATCATGAAATTTGAACATTTTTTTTCAAAAAATTGTCAATTGTTCAATTTTCCACATTTTGAAAAGATCCTAAGTCAAACGATTTTTACAGTTTTATAGATTAAAATGCCGTTAGATCTTTTCATTACCGATAAGCCAATCAGCCGGTCGGATGGAGGCCGTTTTTCCGACATGGTGCGTTTGGAGTGGTGCACCACACATTGTGATGAAGTTTTCAGTCTGAAAATATTTTGACTTACTGTTAAAATGTCAATAAACATATGATAAAATTTTCAAATTTCTACATTGATTAGAATCGTCAAAAAAAAATCCCAAAAAACCAGCTGTCACTTGGGGGGACCCCCTTAATATGATACGATGATCACTTTTAAGGTGTTGAATTAAGTTCATGGTGGAAAGGCATTTTAATATGAGAACCGGTTTCTCTCATTACAGTATTATCAACTGATGTTTTTGTTGTAAATATATAATTCTATACCACTGATTATAGTACAGACCCTTTTTATATTTTGTTTTCTTTCGCTTCCTGGGAAAAATAAATGCATTTATTTTTTTAAAAAGCATGTAAGTTAGTCATGCCGAACACTTCACCCACCGAAAATGATTGGCTTCTATCGAACAGTACAGTCAACCCTGCTATAGTGGACACTTCTATAAAGCTTTTTGCTACAGCGTATGCGGCGGTTTTTCATACAAGGCACGTGTCACTTGCTTACAAACTAAACACTTATAATTTTATTTAAAATATAAAAATTGGAAATTTTTCGATTTGCTTCAAATCACCAAGTGTACAAAGACCAAAGTTGAAATTGTGTATCGTATTAATGTATGCCTAAGTTTATAAAGCGTTTATTTGTTATAACGTACTCCCTATCCTCCCGCTATAGCAGGGCTGACTGTATTATATTTTTATGTAATTATAATGAAAGGTTAAAGTTTAGGGAAATCATTTTTCCAGAACAAGTTTATATTTACTTATATTGAGCCAAAATAGCGTCTTCACTGTCTAGTTTTGCTAGTTTTTTTACTAATGAAAAATGCGGCCTTAGGCCTAATGCAGGCATTTTTATTTCGCTGATGATGCAAGCCAGTTGATAAACGTTTTATTTGAGTAAATAAATACTATATTAATTCGATTATAATAATGGTGTATTACGACGTAAGATAATTATAGTGGCAGGTAAAAGTACTCCGTAATAATCTTCAGGGAGGTCTTCCAGTTGGGTAATAATTTAGTTTTATAGATCACTTGATAGTTAGTGGCAAACTTTAGCCAACTTAATTACAAGATAGCAGCTCGCATAAATTGATATAAATTAACAAGCTAAAAATGTCATTATCGAATGCTGTCTATCTTTTATAACTAATAAAACAGAATGATTATGATTATACTATCAAAAGATCAGTGAAAATTAAAGCAGTAAAAATCATTCATGTTTTTTTTGTAACGGTTGAAAAAGAATAAATATTTTAACTTATTTATAATTTTTAAGTGACATGACATCACGATTTTTATAGTTGTGTATAAATAGCTCATTATATGTATATAATAGAAAAAATAATACTATAACTAAGCTTGACAATAAATTGCTAAATGTTCCTAAGTGGGAGTCAAACGTTTTTTTAACTACATCATTCTGTTTTTCTCCTCTGTTTTAAATTTATTATCCCAAAAATCCTTTTTAATGATTCATTTGAATGGTCTGGTCGTTTTCTTTCCATAGAAAAACACAGAAAAATGAGTACTTATTAATCTCAAATAAATACAGTGAAATCGATATTATGGATATTGAAATATCTAACTAGAATAGAATTAATCCAAAATTGTTAATAATTATTTATATTCATTGATGGCTTTTGTTTCCCATTGGCTGTTTTATTGGTTGAAAGGTTCAAAAAATATTTGATGTCATTGTCCGAGCGCCACTTATGGATGACAGGCGATTAAAGAAATAGTCATAATCATATAAGCCATTTATCTTTCAAAAGCTTTCACAGTAAATAACCGCTTCCGGGGCGTATTCTTTTGCATCAATCTATTCAAAAAAATGTATTTATTTTACGTCATTTATTTAAAGCATTCAATGGGCTTTTGGGACGACGGACTCCATCAGGTTGATAGAAGAGACAAGCATGATTCAGACTCCCTTGAGGCATCTGCAGCACATGTCCAAGCAAGGTCCATCGTCGTTTTAGTATTTTAGTCGTTATTATTAAAAACATGTTTTTTCTGGTTCAAATATTATTCACGTATGTGCGCAATTGCCTGGGAAACGGTTAAAGCTCCATTTTTAATCTTCCTTATGATTAACTAGTATTGCTACCCGGCTTCGCACGGACTAAGCGACCAATAATTATTTAATGTTATATCATTCCCAAAGAATTACAGACCCACAGACATACATACATACATACGCCGTTTCGGTTTTATATATAAGATATCAAAGAAATGTAAACAACTTTATCATATTCCGGCATATTTCAAACTAACTATTTTAAATACAGTTTCATTTTGCAATACATGGCATTGCTATGTACATATATTGTAAAACACAATCATTAGTTGCTTACAAAATGCCTAATTATTCTCCAAGATTCAATTCACATTAGTGATATTCCAATCCCTTTCATCTAGGTATCTTTAATGCCTGTTTATTTTATCTTTTAGTCTAAGAGTCTTCTGATAAATGACTCATTAAATCAAGCCCTTAAAGTTATATTCAGCTTTATTTATGAATCGACTTCCTCCCCAGTCCTTCCTGCTTAACAAGTTAGACACGGGTAAATTGACCTCAAGTGAGGCTTTGAACCCCAGAGTGTGGCATTCCTGGTGGTAGGTAAGGAGATAATTTGATTCGATTTAGCGAGTCAAAAGGCTGTTCGACGCAACCCGTGATATGACTAAGCGTACGGAAAGTATTGTGATTTCGAATTACTTGTTGTACTTACCTTGCCGCACAGTGAATTACAACGAATTGAGAAGACGGCGAAGTTTCTGTGATGTGTGAAGAGAAGCGGTCACTATAGGAATTTAGAAATGCTATCGATGATTATTTATAAACCTGTAGAAAATACATTCGTTATTGTTACCGCTGAACAAATTTATGCTATAAAACTTCCACGAAGAAAGTAAATAGTTTTTAAGGAAGGCTGTTGAACGAAGAAACGCAGAATAGCACGTGCATATCTTATGCGTCAATTTTTTAAGACAGATTACAAGATATTAAAAACAAAAAAACAAACGGTAAACAAACTTATTTAGATCATCTAGTCCTTATCTAGATCATCTAGGATGTCCAACTGAAATCACTTGGTGGACCAAAAAAAACAAAACATGTCTCTGATGGGCCTCACAAATTTTTTTGATGTCAACCGGTAATTTGGACGTTGCGCATCGCAGTAGATTAGCTAATTTTTCATCAGTTAACCTGTTTCGATACTTTTTTACGATTCTGTTACGATTTTACGATTTTACGATTTTTAGCTTTGAGAAAAATGACTAGCATCGATATGTGGTGCCAAATGCAGCTCTAATGCACATTTTATTTGTGTATTTTATCAATAAGAAAATGTACAGAATTTTGTTAACTCGAAAGGGCCACACAAAACCTTTTATTGGGCCACATGTGGCCCGCGGACCAAGGTTTGGGCATGCCTGCTTAAGAGATAAATAAGTATGTGGCCAGTACATTATTCTCAAGCATTTCGACAGTATTCATATTACAATCGTTAGACTTTACTTTATGTAATGTATTTTTTAAGTACGGTAAGAAAAATAACAATGTATTTTAGTTCTACATAAATTTATTTTTTAAGTACTGACTATGGCCTATTTTCAAACGCCAACTGTAAGTATTGGCAAATGTCAAATAACGGTATAGAAAAAATGATGAATTTGAAGGTTGAAAATCAATATTCAATATCGTCTACATACTCTTATTAGTATTTCCTCACAACATTGTATGTACAATTTTGTTGTAAATAGCACAAACATTTTCTATAATATGATGTTGCTAAATTATCTAGCAACTTGGATGCATCTTGTTAATTTAGTGCTAACCTGTGAAAGATAACGTTAACACTTAAACACCCTTGATACCATTTATACGTTCCGAATAAGAATAATTTTAAGCCAAGATTTTAATTAGAAATGACATATTTGGATAGCTACTGACACATCGCAATGTAATTTCTATAAAATATGCAACGGCTCGCTTAACATGTTATTTCGTAAAAGGAAAGATGCCAATCATCCTCGCTAAAAGGTGATGTCAGAGTGACAGGTTAATATAAACGGCATGCAACACAAATGATGGACTGACCATTTATTGTTTATGTTAAATAGTTTTAAATGTTACTCACCAGAGGACATACTTTTGTGTATGAATAACGCGCGAATGAACATCGGCAGACATTTTGTCATCTAACATGTAAGGGGACTACATGAGCATAGTAAAGTTGTATTCCATAAAATTATGATTAAGATATTTATTTTATTTCGTAAAGTTTTCACCAGATCTATCGCACATAATTTCACAATAGCAGGTAATTGCTACTTGTTGCAAAATTGAAAGAACACACACGATTATATCTTATGCATTACTAGTATTGCTACCCGGCGTCGCTTGGACTAAGCGACCAATAATTATTTAATGTTATATCATTCGACATAATTATATCACAAAATCTAACATCCAAAATAGAGTTAAAATAAAATCACAAACATTATTTAATTTGATGACAGCCCCATTCTCGCCCATTAAAATGTCCAAATTCAAGGAAAAAATCTAATTTTCTGTCAAAGAAATGTCAAATAATACCTTCACGTAAATAATAAACAATATTATTAATAATAAAAGCCGGGAAAAGTTCAGTAGAAGACTAATTTATTACATTTTGACTAAATGTCTTCGCCGATAAAAATTCAAACATATTTTCTTTCATATTCGTTTTTATGGCAACTTAATTACCAACAATGCAAAAGGGAATTACAGACCCACATACATACATACGCCGTTTCGGTTTTATATAGAAGATTATACAGCATTTGTTTAAATCAAAACTGGTTGAAAAATTGTATTGTAGGATAGTTTTTGAAATAAATATCTTATTACGAAGAATTCTTAATTAAAGTTTTTTATAATTAAGAGAGTTATGAAAGTTAAGTTATAATAATCATAGCAGAAACGATGAGAATTAATCTAAATTTAATGTATACTTACTAATTATTGATTGAGTAGGCATTTACTTGGTAGAACTCCATTATAATACGGTAAGAAAAATAACAATGTATTTTAGTTCTACATAAATTTGTTACATTGTTATTTTTCTTACCGTATTATATTTAGTAATATAATAATAAACTGTAGCTTGGGTACTTAATTCTTTGATATTGTCGCTATTAGTAGCAGTCATCGTATAATAAAATCGAGTCAGCGTTAAAGTCGACCGCAACTACATATGTATGTATGGCATTGCTAGCGACAACGCGGTAAATAGTTTCATCTTTCATCCTTTTGAGCATAGACAAGCTATGTCATAGTTACCCATTACAATTTAAAATTAATGTGTCATAAATATGACTAGAGCTATTTAAATCTATACTCTATTTAGTAAAATAACTCTGAATGAAAAACATTACTAAGCTTATGTTTTGATGGTCAACGGTCATCAAACTACGACCCACCGGAGATTCTCATCCGGCCCTCCCCGAATCCTCGATTTTTGTATCCGATTGTAATCTGATGTATCTAGTTGGATTCCAATTACAATTTATTTGTCATCCGGCCCACCATTTTTTCAAAAAATTCAATCTGGCACGTTTCTCAAAAATTTTGGTGACATCTGGACTGCAAGTTATTGCTTAAATTGTAGTTAATGGTATTTTATGAATATTTATTTTAAAAATCCATGTCCGCTGCCAATGAGTAGCACATGGTCTCCTAATGAAATTGGCTCAAAATTTTTATTTTCTACGAGAACTGTTTGTGACTTACTCAACTTATTGCTAGTTCGATGAGAGTTAGGAAAGAAATCATATGTCTAGGACAGTACAAGTGGTCGGCCAGTCGTTATCGCTACCTCCTCTTCTATGGGATCGGCGGGGTGATGAGGATTTTTTGACAGCAAAAACACCCATGCCTTCGAACAGAATCGACAAATCAACTGAAAAGTGCCGCTCCTACTGACACTCGAACCCGTCAGGTCCATCACGGAAGTCAACAACGTTAACTTCTGCACCAACGATTGATATTTATTTATTTTATTCCTTCAGCTTGGCCAAGAAATCTCACACGTGTATTAACTGAAAATAAACATGAAAAATTATTGTTATGATAAACAACTTAATTCCAAATTCGAATCATTGAAAAATGATTTCAAAAATAATATTATCGTCAATATAAGGCGAACACTTTTGAAGAAGAATCCTTGAATAACCCATTGACAACGATGTGTCAGCTGCTATAACCGGACCTCCAAAGAAATTGAGATTCTAAAAAAAAGAAAAAACGAATGGCCTGATATAAAATGCACGTCTTAGTACCGTACTTTTATTTTAATTACGTCCAAGTGCAATAAGTAAGTTCTCTACTTTATGCGTTCCGACGGTTCCACGTATGTTTAAAGTCAAGGAATACTTTAATTTAATATACATACATATACGCATACGTATGTGAGTGGTCTCACATTGTCGTATCGAAATATATTTAAAGAAAATAAAAATACTATATTAATATTATTACCAGTGCCACCAATCAAGACTGTTGAATGCGGTTTCCTTCTTAATTATAAATTGTTGTGATTCAAATTACAAGAATTTGAACTTATCAATTAATATTAAAAGATGATTTGGCAATAGATAATACGGTCTTAACGAAAAATTGAAATCGAAATCTATACTACTACAACATTAGTTCAGAGATATAACTAGAACCTCTAATTACTCGACATCTCAACTTCACGAGTATCGAGTAGTAAAATTTTAAAATACTCGAGTATATTCGAGTAGTTTCAGATGTACCAAAATATATATTATTTATTCAAATTTGTGTATATAAATATATGATAAATACATAAATAAGCTTATTTAATTTCATTAACACATTTATTCCAATTTATAAAACATATATTTCAAAAATCATAGAGAATTATACGTCTCAAATTTTCACCTTGTAAGCTGCAGTAGAAAAAAACTCAGAGACTCAAAGACTCAGTTAAACGCAACGGTTATATTTTGAATACATATTTTTTAAATTTGCAAATTAATCTTCATTTATAAATTACGAGTATCGAGAACTTGAAAAATGGACGAGATTTATCGAGTATCGAGTATACCTCATACGACCCTCCAATAGGAGTTTCTAGATATAACTAACTTATTCCAATATTTCAATTTATAAAAGGTTTTTATATTTCACGGCTTTTAAATAAAAACATAAATGCATCGCTTAATATATGAACCAAGATATATGTTTATTATACATTGTTATAAATCACTTCCCAATCCATCAACACAATCAACCATTCGAACAAACTAAAAATAATTAGCGATAATATAAATATTAACAAAAACCTAAATGTAGTTAATTTATTGAATGTAATTAACCATTTAGGCTTCAATATTGAAAGTTATATTTCCAAACGGCTTTATGTTGATGCAAAGAGACAACCATTCAATCAGCTGCCGTGTTCATTTCAAAATACATTTAGGGATGTCAAGTTTTTCAAACTGAATACAAAGTATTCAGGTATGCTACGATTAATATTTTGTAAATGTAATGGGGAGACAATGTAATGACGCAGTGCCGCGCATCATACTATTCAATTTTACCATATTTATGAATACTTAAATGTTCATCTGAAATGAAATTGCGGGAAAGTTTGGGAACGTTTTTCGAAAAACTGTTTTTTGAATCGAACATAACGGAAATATATTTTGTATTACAGCTGATACTTGTTAACGCCTCAAATCTTTTGAAATTTTCAATTAAATAAGATAAATTTTAGAAGATTTTTTAAATCAATAACTCCGTGCGAAGTGACTTACACCCATGTGCAAGATCTAAAATTTCATTGAAAAAATCTAAATTTGATATTATCTTGCTCATCTGATCGCTCATACCACTAGTGCACGGGTTTCTGTGGGGTCGCGGTCAACTAAAAAAAATATTCACTTTGATGCATTTTCGTTGTTTTTTTTAATAACCTTATGTAATATGCCTTTTTCAATTGCCTTGGGGGCCGCGGGTCAAATGACTTTTATAAAAAGGGTCGCCACCCGAAAAAGGTTGGGAACCTATACACTAGTTCTTTCTTTCGGGTGGATCCAAGTTGATTGGTGGCTGTAGCAATTTTATTGCATTTATATATTCCACATCATTTTTGGTCCCTTTGAGAACATAATTACCATATTAAACCTATTTTCTGATAATGTATAAACTTGGTGTAATGGAGAAGGTTGTTGGAGATATAATGTTGTCAACCATTTAAATCTTTTAGTTAGAAAATTATATTGTTTGTTACTTTTCACCATTTTTTGTTGTTGATTACTTTACATGCCATAAATTATTATTACAACATATTATTTGAGTGTAGGTACGTAATATATCAAATGTATCATATTTATACGAACAACTTGTCAATCTATAACAGCGTTTTCCTATAATAACGCAAAGAATGTCTTAAACATGCATATTTAACTCATACCTTGCGATTTGCTAATGAACTATTCAACACACTACAATCCTCGAAGACTTAACGTTTTGATATCTATGATCCATAGGAAAAAGTTTTAAAATGTTGTGGGATAAAATATCGTGGCGGCGTCACTGGTTCGATTCGATATGGCCGTCAAACTGTTTGCTGACAACACCATCTAGATAAGACTTTGAAGAATTGAATAGAAATTAGCGATACGAATGGCAAATTCATATATTTATTTTGCCCAGGAAAGCCCTTGAGCAATTGCCTGACATTTGCACGGCGCGCTGCAGATGTAATTTTACACTCTATGATAATGCATTATGAAAAATAAATAAACAACAATAAATTCATGGTAAGCTTTGAATATAGAACAAAGAGGAAAGATAAATGGAATGGCCGACTGAGGTCAGACCCAGAGGGCAATACCGGTAGCCATTTTTAATGTTGTAATAATTCTAATTAGCGAAAACAAAGATATTATTATGAACAAGTTCACGAACAAAAGGTTCGTATTTAATATACATATGTATTGTTGCGGTGAAATTTGAGAATTCAATAAAATATTTTTGTTTTTATTGATAGCATTTATTATTAAAAAGAAAACTTTTCGAAGTATGGTTAATAATGCGAGCACAAGTGTTGTTTATTAAGCAGATTCAGTTTTATAACGAAAACATAAATTATTTTATTAAAAAATATCTAACGTATAATCCATATTTATATATTATTAAATATTTATTTAAGAGTCATATCGATATGACTTGTTAACGAAATTAATCCATTCTAATTTTTCAATATTCAACTTCTCTTGACAATACATACATTGACAAGCTTTATTCTTTGATTGACAGACTTATTTCATTATTACAATTAAGATTACGTTTTAGCAAAACAAAGTGAAAAATATATTTTTACGGAGGCATTGTATTTTTTCAATTCATGAGGTTGAGTTGTCACAGATAAACAAGTTCACATAACATTTTCTGATAATCCGCTGTTGAAAGAGATACACGCTATCCAAATGGAAATGTTAAGACATGTTCAGTGTACATCACCTAAAAGCCTTTCAGAAAAAAAATGCAATAAAACCATAATATGCCTCGGCTCCCGAACAGCAAGCAAGATGGCCGGCAAAACATTGACAGCAGCATCCGCGAAGCTGGCAACACCGATATGTTGCCTCAATTAGCGATACGCATGGAAAATGCATTTATCTTCTCCTGGCAACCCCCTCGAGCTGTTATTTGACGTTTGCGCATTCGCACCTGCCTGGTCTTAATTTTTTCAAATTATTCAACGAGTTGCACGAGCAGCCAAGGACCGTGTACGGAAAGAAGACCCAAATCGATTGGTTACATTCAGTAGCACTGGTATTACAGGAACGTATTCCTTACAGCTTACAGCTAAATTATAATATATTATAAATACCAACCACTAACCGTTTTGATAAGTGATTACACCTAACTCTAGAAGTAGGGATTGAAAACCTGCGGCCTTTGAATGATAAAGTTTCATCTTTATATTATATCGAGTCAAATAAACCACCGAACTTAAATATGCAAATTTTGTTTATGGGTCGGCAAGAACACACTTAATTAAATATTTATATCACAATTAGGTGGGTATACAGTAATGCAATCATAATGGTGTTTGAGTCTTGCTATCTCAGACGCAGATCTATCGTCTTCAGGATTTTTAACACGTTTGAAGCGCATTTATTTGTTTTTCATTTATATGCTTTTAAAGCCTATATCTATATACCATAAAATGACATGAACACAATTAATTTAATATTAGCTGAGATAAATAATTGAATAAACACTTTTTGTAAAAAAATGCCTTGGGATTTTTCTCGGGTACTTTCCAAAATGTTCTGGGATCCAAAGAGTTAATTATGTGACTATCAATTAAGCGTGGCATTAGATCATTGAAATGTTTCGTCATCACAATTTTATCGGTGCAGACATTTCTCATACCTTATCCAACCCAGTCCTCACCCATATTACAAACATTGTTTATTTGAAAGTGAGCAATTTTAATTAAGTTGACATTTATAGTTAGAAAATGTGTTCATGTCCATTAATTATTAATCACCTATCATTATCCATGTCCTAGTCCTCATATCCTTTCAATCAATACTATCTTCGATAAAAAAGGTTGAGCAACTGCGTAGCAAGCAGTTTTCGTAGAAAAAAACTCTGTCATGAGTCGATATGCTCCAAGTTGGGAGCGGACATTGTAAAAAAAAACTTTGTAGTCTTTCATAGTTTACCTTTTAATTCATTCAGAATATTTATTCAAATACGATGCAAACGTCGCGCGGGTCACTGGTTAGTCATCACTTTCGTACAGCCTAAATTCCTGTTATGACAGCCCTGATTGTGATTGTGACGGTATGTTGTTTTAAATTTGTAGGCCAAGCACGTACAACAGATGATAAAATAATGTTGCATTTTATTAATAATATTTAACATGACCGACCACACCACTGATGTAACTCATTAGTAATCAACAGAAATCGCTAAAATGCTATGGCGGTCATACTAAAAGAGACATCCTACATTCTGAAACGATATTAATACTTTTTACTGTTATAGATATTCCGTCTATCAATTCTTTTGATGTCAATCTGACTATTCTTTTAAATCTATTGAAGGGTAATTTCACGAAAAGAAGGAGTTACTTAGTCGACGCAGCTTGCAGCTAATACTGGAATCACGTAATCACCGTTTATCAAACTATATCATATTGCAATATGTTGCTATTGCGTGAGTGTGACTTTTGTAATAGTTTACTCAAATGAACGACAAAAAAACAGTCCCCTTTAAAATAAAAATGGGGAACTTCGCTGATAAAAAAATGCAGTACTGATTATAAAAATGTTTAAAATATTTTTTTATAAATATATTGTCTTCCAACGTAAATTGTCAGATGACACATCAAAAGTAAAAGCCTTTATATACAAAAAGCACGGTGATATTTTGTGATATCCAATAATTAAGATTCTGAACATATTCGATGGAACTTTTCAATTATTTTTCATGAATAAAAACCCATTTAGGTGTTCGAAGAAATAGTTATACGATATTCTAACAATCCAAAAGTGATCGGTATATATTAAAAAAAAAATGTTATCCACTTTTCTCTTATCCGTTCACCACGAGATCAAAAAATTATATTGACTACATAGTTTTCTATGTAAAATATTGACCAGATTCGACTGTTATTACTGACTGACTGACTAGACTGTCGACTGCGGATTATGTTATTTAATATTTTTTTATTCGGTTAAATTACAATATACGATGCCTATCATGACGCTTAAATCTTGTGTCATCACTTCTGAAATCTCGATCTCCACTCAGAATGAAATAGACTTTGACATTGGCTTTTTAATCAATATATGATTACATGTGCACGTTAAAGAGTGTGTGATATTTTAATAATTTAATTATTTTGATATTAACCCTTTCAGTCATAGAAGAGTGTGAAACGAGGAAAGTACTTAATTATTGAATATATGAATAGTATCCCACTGGTTGTATAGCAACGATCAATCTAAAGATGCTTCATAAATAAACGAAACACGTTTCTCAACCGGTGAAATAACTGAATTATCAATTGCATGTATTAAATATTTAAAAATATTTTGATGCTTTTGCAGAGCATTCAAAGATTACAATTAGTAATAAGAACCAATACACGAATCTAATTCATAATAAAACAAAATTATTGTTGCCTATTATTAAAGTATTGCCTAGAATTCATTTAACCATATGATTTAATCTGAGAATGGGCCGAGATCAATAATTTAACATTCATAAGATTTGCGTTGAGAAATATTTTAAGCCTTTCAACGGCTTTTAATGTAAATATATCCAGTAATTATCGCCTGTATGAAAGTACACTATTTATAAGCAATGTGTACGTAAATGTCGATTTAAATGTATTTTTATTTAAAGGCAATACATATTCCACCAGTCATAAAAACTTTTATAGCCATGTTCGCCCTCAATGGTTAATAATTATCTGTTAATTATTTGATACATTCGCTCACGTTTACCATAAAAGTCTATTGAATAAGATTTATTGCAGCAAAAAATACTTTCCTTGCACATCGCTACCAGGCCCGCCAACTTATGCAACGCCACACGGGCGGAAACTAAACTTCCATAAATCATTTCATAATCACTTGAAGGATAATGGTGTTATTGAACGAAATAAAACCACACCAATAATTATTTTTTTTGTATTTGCTAATACAAAAACGGATCCGAATCATGCCGATGTAAGATTTAACAACTAATTTCTACCCTAGAGATAACATAAAAAAAACGTATATTCAAAATTTTCAAATATTTTGAAAGATATTCAGGAATCGATACCTAACAAGATTATATTTTTTTAATTGAATTTGCACGTATGTATCTTCAACAATTGCACATATTATTTCTACAATTCGATAAACAAGTTTAGTAAATGCCTTCAATATAACTAATTTTATATATAATAACTAAAAAACGTATATTCAAAATTTTCAAATATTTTGAAAGATATTCGGAATCGACCTAACAAGATTATATTTTTTAATTGAATTTCATTATCTTCAACATAATTATTATTTCTACAAATTCGATAAACAATTTAGTCTAGAGATAAATAAATATATAACTTTATTTAATTTGATACCGGCGTCGCTCGGACTAAGCGACCAATAATTATGTAATGTTATATCATTCGACATAATTATATCACAAAATCAGCCCCATTCTCGCCCATTAAAATGTCCAAATTCAAGGAAAAAATCTAATTTGCTGTCAAAGAAATGTCAAATAACCTTCACGTAAATAATAAACATTATTATATTGCATCTTGCAACAACAATGCAAAAGGGAATTACAGACCCACATACATACATACGCCGTTTCGGTTTTATAAATAAGATCCGGTACCTGGCAAGCGTTACAATGCCACTCAAAGAAAGAATGTGTTTGTGTTTATTGAAGTGTATAATTTTAATATTAATGCATAATATTTTAGATAAATAATTTCGATTTAATTTCACTAAGATTGATCGGTATCGATGACATAAACTGTTTGTCTTTTGCCGATTGTATACACGCGCCACCTACTGAATGTTAATTGTACTATGCCTATTACCTTTTCGCAACTGCAACAATAATTTGTCAAAATGTACGGTATGTCAGCGCATAAAATATGAAAAAACATTTATTTGTATATAAAAGACCTACTGTTAGTTGTAATATGCCAGCCTCCGCGCAAGTGCAAACAATAAGTGGACAAAGTTTTATCGCAATTGGATGAACGGTATGGTAACGCATAAAATACGAAAAAACAAACATTGATTTTTATATATGTATGTATTAATCTAAAGAAATAAAAATGATTTGTACTGAATATTCTTGATTTTTCCTTATCCGGACTATCTTCATCCCCAATTAGTCCGGATAATCGAGGTTCTACTGCTGTATAAGATTAATTGTGCATGTTACTTATTGGCAACATTGGCAACCCATTATCCTCAAACAGCTGTTTTGTATGATCGAGTATCTTATAAATAGTACATATTAAAATATTCGATCATGTCCTCAACTAATATTCATCATGTGGACTCCTAATAGATCATTTCGACTGAATTTGTTTTAAGATAACTGCTTGTGAATAAGTTGCTGAACCCTCTATTTCGGAGACAAGTTCATATCTAGTGTGGGATTAGTTTAAAATAAAATGTTTTCGTTTCTAATTAAGAATGGCTTAGAAACGGCCCTGGTTGTTACCAACACGCTTTGAAAGTACCGAGTGGTACACATATAAACCTGCAGACACGTACTGCTGGTACCATCTCAAGATATAAATGGCGTCTCTCTTTTTCGCATTGTGTTGGCAACACATGTTGAATAAAACAAACATTCTCAGGTCTGCTATCAACACTTGATGACCCGAGGGAAACTAATTTAATTTTATCGGTAATAAGAACGAATATTTTCAACAAACTGTGATATAAAAAGAATATACTTACTTGAGTTAAGTGTACGTAAGAGTAAACATAAGCGAATGAAAAAGTTGTTAAAACTTATGTCTGGCATTATTACTATCGTTAAATATATTACGTTTTGATTCAATCAGTTTTAGCACTTATTTATGTAACATTATTTTCTGCTTACGAGATATTGGTATTTTAAGAATCACTGATATAATCAGTACGGCAGTACAAATTCACGCTAAAATAGTGAATAATTTTAGAACACTGTTGCCAATAATTTTACAAAAAAATCGGTAGAAGATATTGGTAATTGCAAAAGAGACTGATACACCAAATGCTTAATTCATATGTATTGAGATAAAAGCCACCAAAGTAACAAATGTGTTAAATAAATCACGCCCATACTTTAATCAATATAAACTGAATCGTAAAATTGTCGAAATTATTCATTAATATTGCTTCAAAAAATTCAAATGATATAAATATTTATAGTAAAAAAACAAGCCTAATTTGGAGCTTGGATGATGATAAATTACATATATCGCCGGAAAAGGAACGTAACATTAATCATAAGAATTAACTATGCAATTCCACAACAAAGAGATTTTTAAGATTTTCTTTTTGGAAATATCTGGCACTAAAATCAAAAAGGAATTTTATTACGAATCACATAATATCCACTCGCTGACAATTTTTGTAGGCATTCGAGTTGAGCTTGAAGAGAAAATACCGTCAAAAAACCTGTACCCAAGTCCTCAAATATCATATTGAATACATCTGAATTTGATATTGACCTTACTGAGTCTTGAACCGAGACCCATTTAATTTTTAAACCTCAGTATAATAAGTAAAAGTGTTTAGAACTTACTGTGTATGTGTTCATAAAATTAATTCGTATTAGAGCAAATAAAAGTTCTTCGGTCTAACATGTAATAAAGACATATATATAAACTATATCAACGATGAGAAAAAGTAGAGAAACATGTTATAGTTAGTATTGAACGCGTTAAAAATAAAGCTGCATTTATTATGCGAGTATGTGCTGGAATCTAGAAAACTTTACGCGCGAATTCCAAATGCACCTTTCTAATTTCGAAAAAAGCCGCCAAGTAATTATTATCAAAACTGTTCCAGCATTATTTAAAACTAGCTATTCATTGACTGCATTGATGCGAAAGTAAGCGACTATTTGAATAATAATTTACAATCTTTGAATAATTATTGACTTCGTGAAAGATTGTGAAAGATCAAAAGATCTAGGCATTATGTGCAATTGGATAGGCTGGCCGTGAAATGATAGATTTAAAAAAAAATATAACATTTTTCGAACCATATCTCAATATCAATTTATTAAGTCCAATCACGATCGAAATAATTAACAAAAAATTCGAGGTTTGTTCAATTCATCACAATTTTATTATCAAATGTTGCTTTTTCATTTTAAGTATTTTCCGATATCCCACAAAATAGAGTTTTCTACATTTTAGCTTTATAATTAAATTGACGTACGGAGGTGGAAGTAGGAAAAATTCGTCGTTTTTTTTTAATTCATAGTTTGTGATACGTAATCAGACATCGATTTAGTATTTGAGATCTCGGGAATAGATTTTTGCGACGTATTTTCTCTTTGAGTGTGCTTTTGAACAATTTATTGGATGGGATAAATTGAAAAAACTTCGGGGCAAATCCCTACCGAAGACAGAATTCCTTCGTTTAAAGTAATTACCTAAGCTTGACATTTCAAAGAGTCACCAAATATCTGCATAGTCAATTTCTATGTACGTGTCTCTTAGCAAGCAAGATACCAAGGCGTCATATTCGAGGACAAATTTTAATTCCAGCATTATGCAAAGAGAGATGTAGAGAACGTTCACATGGAGTTTCTCAGGATGACTGAATGGCAAAAACTGGGGATATAAAGCTCGTTTGCTTAACAAAGCTTACGGTGCTGTTTTTATGGGGAAACCGCGTTACCTATCATATGGCACGAAAGATTTTTTAGGAGGACATTACTGAGTGGAAAACACGTTGCACTGACATTACTCACTAAGGTTTACAGGACGACTTCGATGGACGTTCTGCCGGTTTTGGTTGGCGTCCTACCGTTATGCTTGGTTTTACAGATAGCCTGGGCAATTACTTTTTTTCTGAATGGCATCAAAACTGATATCTTTCTGTCAACTTTTCCGCAAAATATACCTTAAAACCATACTTATCATATAAGCTCACAGAATGGCATAAAAGCTTGGCAAACTACTTAGTCTGCATTCACAAAAGAGCGGCAAACGTTCTTCCCAGACTTGTACTGTTGGCTCAATGTAAAAGGTCCAGTTTGCCAGTTAATAGCCGGCCATAGAAAGTTTAATTATTTGGACTGGGAAGTTTGATAAAAAGGCTAGGATGCGCTCTAGGACAAAATCATCAGGACGCTTATCATGTACTGTGTGACTGTTTCAAAATGAATGCCGAAGCTGTTTGCTGCGGTCCGTCTTCATACGAGTCCAATAGGTTGCGATAAAAAGATCTTAACCAAAGCCAATATTTTGGCACTTAATAGCTTTGAATCCTCATATGGGAAACGAGATATTCACGATTCCTCTTTAGATTCAACGCGATGTAGATTAAATTCTACATCACGGTGGATTATCAGTATACGGATACACAGCTATAATATTACTATAACCAAGTGGCTGAACTAGTCACATTTTCTTTTTTTTCGCCTTTGCTATTCTTAATTTCTTTAAGCACCATAGCAAATGATTAAATAATCAGACGCGTGCCGCTCTGAATCGGGCCAAGTAAATGATGAGTAAATTCGTTTCTTTTATAGATCACATAGCTTTACGGAAGACAGTCGTGAAATAGCAGCTGCATCAGGACAACAAACGTGTAATCAGGCAATAAAGGTAAAAAATAAAACAAAATAATTGGCGCATTAGTGACAATGCGTGATTTTAAGTGTAATACATTTTTTGCACAATATAAAAATATACTAGTTTCATTATCAAACCCATAAAATATTATTAAAGAGCCGCACGCACGGTGTACCAAGAGCCACATTTTGGCCACCCATGATCTAAGCGAGACAGCGAAACCATCATTCTACAAGCAATTAAATATATGATTCAAATGGTAATTATTTCATCCGATGATCATTAGAACTTAATTTGCAGAACAACCGTCTCGGAGTTAAGTTGTGGAACACATAATATTAAATATAATGAATGACAGTAATTTCAAGAATCTCAGTAATTTGCAATTAATTTATTGCTGTCCCTTTAAGTAAATGTTAAGAACGTGCTTGGAATTATATAATTGCAAGTGGAAGATGATATTAATGTGTGGAAGGATTATTTTACTGCTCTGTGAACTGAGTATTGCATCATATACACCAGGGAACTAAATCTTTCCTGCTGAAACTATATGTGGGGTCCGCTAGGCGGGCTCCTAGTTTCCTGGCTATTTTTATTGCTAGGGTGGATACAGACTAAGTCTTTGTTTCCCTTTCCCGCATGTAAGCTAGCTAAGTATTGACTTTCTAAAAGATTCTGTCAGCTGAGGGCTTTGTGTGGGGAAAACACTTAAGGAAAACCCCTTACGAGAATGATTGTCTTGACTTACATTTAAGAAATAAATACTTAAATAAAAAAGCAACTTAACATGTTCAAAATTACTTACTAATACATCTTTTGTATCAGGCATATTGCCATTTTACCATTGACCATTGAATAGCCTACGTATACAGGTTTGGAATATGTGAAAAGCAAAATTATTAAGGATATTAATTGGCCTCTACTACCAGAGGTTATAACTCCTGAGACACTCTATCTCTATAGCATAGTTTCTCAAACAGGAGATTTTTGGGTGAGTATTATTTCGATAAACAATCGAATTTTATGGATTTTAAATTATATTTTTTTGTTACTGTCTGTTTTAATATTCCTAAATATTGTAATATCAGCATACTGTGTTTCAAAACTAATTGTTTTGAATAAAAATTATATAAATATTTATTATTTTATTCCAATGTCGATGGTTTGCAAAACATTTTTGGATTTTTTTGTGGTCCTCGGATGTAATAAGGTAGAGATACATTGCTCTTTACATTTATAGTATCTTTGAAAGGAGTTCGTACATGAACATACTGGGTACATGCTAATTATGTGTCCTGTTACTTCTGAAATTATGCGCCCTTTTTTAAAAAAACGTCCAAACATGATTAAAAATACTGGAAATACAAGACTAAATAAAAATAGATTTAACTGGGAAATTTTGTAGTGGTTTAAGAATGTAACATTTGGATGTCGATAAGCGATGAAGTCGCTATACACTTACAAATATATAAAAAAAAATACAAATAAAAGAATGCGCTGGATCGAACATGTGCAAATATTAAATGTGCCACAATTATGTCAGTTATGAATGGAATTTTCGAAAAGAACTGACAGTTCGGGACTTTTATGGATACTATAAAGCAAAGACTTTCAATCTTTTCCACGACATTACTCATTTTGTCTCTGGCTTCAGATGTAATAGTTCATAATTCATTTGTATTTATTTGATTGGTAAGTACTAAACCCATTGCAGAGGAATTGGAAGAGGTTTTCTGGTAAAGCATTTATTTGGATCATGCAGTGAATTCCTCGTGATGAGGTTCGTTGGTATGACAGTTTTTAATGTGACGGCTTGTCATGCTTATGCTAGCGCCGTGCCTTTTTGACAAACAATATTTTCAAAAGTTTATCTATCTTTAAAATAACATCAAGGTGGTTTTGTAATGTTATAAATGATTTATCTCTGCATGAGAGAGAACTTTTTTCAAATACATTGCGGCTATATTAATTGACATCCAACTATTATAATTTATTCAAAAATCAATGTGCATGTTATGTAATGTATAATAAAGTCTTCTGTTTCAGCTATCGACCCCATGAAAAGCCTTTCACGGCCCACTGATTGAGAGTTCATTGGATAATGCATAAAGACTGCCTTAATAATTCTGCCGTAAAAAAATTACATCGGTTGAATATCACCGTCGAATCGTTTATATATATATTTATGTTTTACAATATTTCCTGTAATATATAATAATTCATCTAGTCTGTAACGAAGTAATTGCTGTGTAAAAGAGGACTGCGCGGACCTTGAGTTTAAAAGTGAGCCAAAAAATAATATTTTTTCTTTGAATATCGTTAGAAACAAAAAAAATCTATTCTTTCAAAAATGGTGACATCATTCATATTTTTCGGACACTTGACGCTGAAAAATCCATAAAATTATTTGAGGTAATTCACGTTTAATTAAAATACAAATGCTTTAATTATTCCCGGATGACCAATGGAACTGAAAAATCGTTTTTTTTCTGGGATTCTGGTTGGATTCAGGTCTCGGCGAGGGTATTTGACCCTGACAGAGTATTTTTATATCGCCCGTGCAGCCACTGCTGTGTAATTTAGCAACCGATGTGGAAAGAGTCGTTTTTGTTTCTTTGAATCGTTAATTCATACTCATATAAAAAGAATTGATTAGTCATGGTATGAAGACTCGCTGCTAAATACATACGTGTAACATTAGTTTTCATCGACAACTTTAATATTTTTTCCAACTAAAATAAATTTATTTCCTGTCTCATTACTGAAGCTTACTTCGTTAATACTCCTCTTCTATATGGCACAATTTCTGTAGACTGTTGACTTAGCAAAGAGCATAATTATAATAATTACCGAATGCTTTTATATAATGATTTCCACGATGACATGAAAATTCATCATTACTAACCGGGCCTGCCTCCGATAATGATCATATTTATGGGCATATGATCATATACAAGCACTGCGCACTCAGTTTTTTGCTTCTATTTTTTAGACGAGATTATGGTTAGAATAATCGAGACATGGCAGTATTTAGATTATCGCTAACGCACCGGGCAGTTTTTAGCCGTTTCTTTGCGGTCCCAAAAAACGCAAACCCAACAAACGTAGTGACTACATCGCAACGAGTGTGTTTTTTTGGTAAAAGAAAGGAAAAGTTAATATCGTATGGTTGAGAGGGACTCTTTGGCATCACAGTCATTGATACCTTCTCATCTTAAAATCGTTAGAAAATATTCGTTATTGGATTCGAGCCCGTGAGTAACACCGCGATCGATGCAAGCGACGAAAAAGAGTGCATGACATGTGAAATAAGTGTATTAATTGTCTTGTAAATAGGGTGAATCAGACAGGTAAAATCGAGGTTATGGAAAAAACATGTTCACTTTCAGTCAAATATGTTGAAATTGTATGAATAATTAATATAATTAAATAAAGTGATGTGATGTCGTTCAAAGTGCTCTTCGTTTTTTACAAAATACCGATGACATTCTACTGGCTGCAAAATTATGAAAATCTTCCTTTTTTATCGATATGAAAAAGATAATTAAGTAAAAGAATGGTTACTTTTATATTTAACAAATCAGAAATTAAATCCCACTTAATATTTTTTTTAAGAAGGTCATATAAATATGAGGTTTTTGTTTCCCTTTCAAGATAAATTATCAAACAAAATCCTCTAACTCTTTAAGTGTTGAAACCCTTGCAATGTTTATCTAGATTCTAGGGTGTGATCGTTTAAGACAAACAGATCACATTTACATTGACGCAATAATATTATACTAATTGGTATCAAAAGATTATTTAAATTAGAAGTAGAATCAGGAGCTCGTGTATCTTTGACGACATATTGCGCATGTCGTTTGAAAATAATTTACGTAATTCCAAACGTTGCAGTCAGGTTGTGCTAGTGGTATCGTGACATCGCAATTTGTACTTTATTGCCCAGGAACTGAGGACAAGTGACACTTGAATATATTTGAATTAGTGAATAAGAAATACCTATATAAATTAAAATAAGATGCACTCGCAGATAAACCTGGGAATGATAAATTTTCGAAAGGAATGCAATTGAGTAGGTATGTCAGCATGCAGAACGATTTAAATTGAGTGATTGTTTCCTTGAAAATTCTAATATAATTATTTCTCTAGTACACGTCATGACCTGTAACTGAGAATATGCACTTAATATATTCGCAAACATGTCCGAGGGTTGCTGAATTTACAAAACAATATATCGGGTTTTCATTTTTCCAAAAAAAATGATACAAGTTTATTCAAAACAATTAATTCTCTTCATTCTGCTAAGATATTGTCATAAAAAGCTTCCAATTTTTCATACTAATTATAGCGCGGAATAAAATAAAATTAAGGCATTATCACAGAAACATTAGTTTAATTTCACCGTTACATCTACGAAATTAAACAAAGAAAATATTCAAATGAGATTAATTCAATTTTGTTTTTATGAAATTCAACATCATATCCAAGAAAAAAGGATTGATAAGTGATGCGTTCTTTTTAAGTTTCATTTACACATTCATTTGTTTCATAATATTATGAAAATAAAAAATTAATTAAAAAAGAAAATTTCCTAACGTGACAACCCTGCGTTTCCAAAAAAGGCGTAAGAAATGAAGGTTTGAAACTGCGCTAGCATTAGTTTACAGTATTCTCGATACCGGGCGCTGTATTAAAGTTACATGTTACTCCGTCTCGTGCTGCCGTCGTGTTAGATTTTATAACTAAATCTGTAGTAAATTTCAATGAAGTGGCGAATAATTACTAATATATAATTGATACGGTGATATGTTATCTGGTTTTTGGATATTTGAAAATTAATGACGAATTTAACATTATATTTTTATCAGATGAGAGTATAAAAATTAAGTGATCTCAATAAGAATCAAGTATCTGTTTCACAATATGATAAAGTACTTAATTTGAATAAAATAAATGGACGTCAGTGCTAACCAAAATATCCTATATGTATTGCAAGAGTTTTGCATCTCTTCTTTTGAATTAATATACACCTTTTTTGTTTTCTTATTTAAAACACGAAAGTTTTGTTTGGGACTGTTTGTATATCATATGTAGGTAGTTAGGTGGCATTGTTTTATGAGATGTTACTGTTAATTAAATTCAATACGTAGGCATAGATTTAATTAATAATAACGAGAAAATATAGTTAGCAATAAAATATGTATGTCTATTTAATTTAATTTAATTTGAATTAGGTAAAATTAATATAAGTTGTATCAGAGACAGTTATAAGAATAGAATATGGAAATATGGCAATAAAATGTATTATTCATAACATAATATACCAAGTATTTGTTTATAATACACCTTCAACTTTATTCCTGTGTGAAAATGTTATATTTTTAACGTAAAAACGATATGTGATTGTGCTTAGTTAATTATCACGTTATTAAATTAACCGTGCTCGATAATTGAATCACACATTTTTCACGCTCGATGCGCCACCTATGTGGCGTTCTATTTATGAAACTTTTAGCGTAGGGCTACTGTAGTAGTAGTACCTAGCTTAAAACAGATTTCTTGTGACGGAATAGCAGGGATTTACAATTAATCGTAAACAATGCATTATTTCCAAAAATCACACTGTTTGCTAACAACACTTGGTATATTATATTGGTGTTATATTATGGGTCAAAATTCCTTACAATGATGTCTCGATTGTATGATTATCTCGCTAAACCTATGCACTATTTATGACATTCATGATAGTAATCATTTTAATCCCGGTTTTTACCTACGTGGTCGTAACCAAATCAAAACAATTTTTTAATCAAGTAGATAATTTCATACAGGAAAAAGGAAGAAATGTTTCATTAAACTTTCTGATACAATTTCTAAATATTTCTAAACATTCAATAAAGTTCTCTTCATTATCTTTCCGTGTTTGAAAAATAAAATCATCACAATGGATCCACGAGTGTAATCCACGGTGAAGCCAGTTAGAAAAAAAATATTCTTTGATAAAAAGTTACTAATTGTTGTCGTTTTGACATTTTGCTATCGAACAGTGAAATAGGCAATGTGTGAATTGTGCAATGTATTACAATCAGTTAATCATTTTCATATGAGTGTCAAATTCCGCTCGATTATTGTATTATTGAGTATACTGATATATAATAGTATAAACATTTTCGATAACGTTTCAATTATTTCAAATTAATGATAGCCATGTCGTATAATTTGTCTTATTCAATATTCAAATAATTCAAATGAAGGAATATTTTATTCCTGTTTCACAGATTCAGAGTAACATTTTTCAACTACAAAAACAGATGTAGTACTCAATACAACACGAGATAAAAATATTTTGTATCAATACTAGTTTTGAAATAGTGTTTTTAGAATTATTACTTCGACGTGTTGTGAGCCTATTTGTGAACCCCATCGTTTTACATTTAAAGCCACTGTGTGATCGTATTATCATGAAGTTAATTTCCGCTTGAGTAACGAACGAACCAACGGGCATGGTCAGTACCTAACGATTTATTTCCAGTGGCGTGCTTCGATTTTCAAATAGGCAGGTTGACACACTAGAAAAGCAGTGTTTTTTAATGTTTATAAAATTTTAAAACATCAAAACGATCGGAATGTTTTAAGTCTTGAAATTGATAAAATGTTAGAAGATCAGTTGATTGTGCTCGCGATTAACGAAACCGGTCCCGATCTAAATAGATTCAATGTGAAATAAGTACTAAAATGTTTGTTATTTTTATTATATGTTCTTCTTTTCAGATAAATATCGTTTGAAGTATGAAATTCCATTGAATAAGTAAGTCAAGATTTAAAATATAAATTTGTTAGAAATCAGTTATGATCGAATACCGACCGCTTTAACACAAATACAGCTTTAAATTTTTTTCACTTTAAAGGTGTTCACTGTCAATACTTATTGGAATGGTGCTACATCGGAGTAATATACTGACCGTCAATCATGTCAAGAATTAGCAATGATTGCTTTACTGATTATGTCGACCTACAACTACAATAGATGTAACTGTAAACTATAAAAGATATGTGTACTGCACTTAATGAAAAATAGGCATTAAAACTTAAATATGTGTCTTTTATTTACGAACTTATTCGTTGATCTCTTTTTTTAGTAAACGGAAAGGCTTAATATTTTTATTAAAGACAAACAATTGTTGCGGCCGCGAGTCATTTCTATGGCTGATGCTAATAAAGCGGCCACTGTAAAAAAAACACTCTTTATTTTCACACACCACGAAATGTTTTCTTTGTTTTGTATTATGTTAATTAAAATAAATAAGCCTAATTGTTCTACTATCATAAGTATTCTTTATTCGCGTTTTCTTTGGGACGCCACTTTGCTTTGATCACTTCAGTTCGACATATTATATAATATATATAAACCTTCATATTCAGCTCTTTGCGTTACTGACCGAGCGTTATGATTAAATTTTAATTACACGTCAAACTTTAATGTAAAGGAAAAAGCTCAACTCTTTGAAAGCCAATGTAACAAGCGTGATATATCAATAAAACATTGAACAGTATAATTTCAACGGTAAATTAATTCTAAATATGAATATAGCCTTTTTTTTAAAAAAAAAGGTAGCTTCTCTAATAGTCGAGAAAATGATTGATTCAATAAAAGAAAGTGTGTGAAAAACAAACTATTGAAAACAAGCATAGTTGATATTTTGATCAAAAAACACATCAAGTTTAATATTTCTCCAACTGGTCAATGGACACTGCTTAAAATGGCAGCAGTTTTTTAATGAGCATATTGAATATATCTAAGGGTGTAAATCTGTCTAATTTGTATATGAATCTATCCCATGTTGATATTCGATGGACGTTTGGTTAATTTAGACGAAATTATTATTTAAAAATGAATCACAGAGTTGGTTGCTTTGCGGAAAAGTTAGACAATATAATATGTAATTTTAGTCTAAGGTTATGATCAAGCTTGAAATAAAATATAGATATTTTTAAATTCAGTGATAGTCTAACTTTTTCAAAGTGCCATATAAGAAAATAGTTCCATTGCATTAATAAATTGATTATTAACAAAATATTTACATATGGATGTAGTATACTACATCCATTAGAAATATAGACACGTATAAGCCTTTCGTTCTTGGTGATGTACGCATAATTTGGTCCGTTTATGGCTATTTGCAATAATTGCCATATATAATATGTTCTGTAACATGACTGAGCAAGATTTTTGTTGTGTTTGAACATAGTTTACTTTATGTAGCCTGTCCTTAGAATTTTTAATTAGTAGCTCGACAAATGTTATATATAGTATACCAATTATTTCACATTCAACATTTTTATCCCGTTTGGGTTCACAGTGAGGCTTTTATTTTTATCTCCTAAAAATACTCGATTCAAATTTGATATTGAAATTTCATCAGCGCCTTCAGTTCTGAAATTCTAAATCTTTTAATTCATTGTCTAGAAATTTATCTGAAAAGATAAAAATTGTATTGTTTCGTGTTTAAATTTAGTCCTCTCACAACTGCAATAAACGTATTGTTCCTTATTTTTAAATGTTAAAAAATATACTTGGCTTCTGATTGATACAAAAATATTTTTTTAATTTTGTTAGCCGTGCTTCATAATATTATTATCTTAATATCGAAAAGCAACACGTGTTTTGGAAAGAATAAATTTCTAGCACGACATTTCCGTGGAACTCTAACAATAGGTACTTATCAATATGCACCGTGGAGGAAAAGGTCAAGTCAAACTCGATGGTCTTATCGGGGATATCGATTACTAGATTTAAATAATGCGAACGATGAAAAAATACAGGTGCGTTCATATTGCTCCGACACGGACAGCCACCTGCTGTGATTCAACCATTAACATTAATTTTACACATTCCGTTCGTTAGTGAGCGCGAAGCTTTATTAACCCTAAACTGTCCGGCAAAAAAACGGGACGAAACATAATAAATATGGTCAAAATAGCAAAGAGTTTATTTGCAACGAATTATACGTTGGCTTTACGGCATCGCCGAATGTCAGACTATCGTGACTACAAGATGTGTTCAATTTGAATCGTAACAACCGGGTTTTCGCCTTTCAGTATCTTCATGCATTTCTTGTGCACGGATGAACTTGAATTGATGCTTAATTAATAGTTTGAATCATTTGTATGTTATACAAAAAGTAATATCACTAATTAATTAAGAATTTCGACTGAAGGTGCTTGGTAGAATTTCAATATCAAATTTGGATCGTTTGAATTTTGTACTTTTCCATGAGTTTTATCACTATCGTCTGAGGTTTCGCCTTTTGGCTTCTTATGGCATTTCAAGTGCACGAATGAAATTGAACTAACGTGAAGATGTGTTATTTGAGTCGGTTATATGAAATCTCAGTTGCAAGAGCTGTTCAGCTGATTATTGAATTGACATATTCATTGATGATGTTTGCGTATTTGTATTGTTTTTGTTGAAAACTTATATCTATCTGTTAGTGAAGTTATCGTTATGTTATATCTTTACTATTTCATTGAAATCATACTTTTTTCAATGATTTTTCATTAGACATATTGCAGTATTGTTAATTTTTGAATGTGCTTTCGTGTTTCGAGTAGCATTTCGAAACCTTTATGTTTAAAAATGTATGAACAGTTATAATAAATATTTAAATAAAAAAAATATTTGGCATTACAGCTTACGCCAATGCGCCAAATATTCTTAATTGTGAAAGTCATACGAGATTAACTCGATGATAAGTAATAAATCAGTTGTGCACAAAATCAACGATAAATAACATACACCCAGCCCAAGATCTCTTTTTTTCAATTGAAAAAATCTGACCTTGCCGGGAATTGAACCCGGATCTCCAGATCGCTAGGACAAAGCTCTTGCCACTAGACCACAGGGACCGGTAAAGAGTATTTACTGCTAAACGCAGTAAAAAAATATGTATATATTTATCAAATACATATATATATTATTCTTTTAAAACATTTCCACTTCCAATGTAGAGCACACAAACTCATCACGGAGTATCTAATATAAGTTGTTCAACATTTCAGCATTTTTAAGTCGGTCACTCCACATTTTGTACGGGAGTGTAATGGAATAAAGATGAGATTATCTATAAAGGAATAGTTAGTCTATGGTACTATCAATCGATCTATACTTAGTATTTTCAGATTGAATATCGCTGGATTATTATCATAAACTCCATCCTATAATAGAGATATTGAACGATTAACTTTCTTCTTCTTAACCGATTCTTCTTTAAAAACAGTTAAAATGCTCGATTAATAACGCATTGCTAAATTAATTTTTAAAAAATTGGAATCGGTTCATAATTGTATGCACTTCTTACACAATAAATTCCATATGTATTTTTGAGACGTTGTTTTAGGGTTAATAATATATTTTTGTAAATGTTATCGAACAGTCTTTACACGAATTTTATGAAAATTAATGAAAATAGAATGGTGTTGTCATAAAAATTTATTGGTGTAATATTTCATAATTCTCGTTCATATTTCAATTCGAATAATATTTCTATTGTTTATTATTTTTATTTTTAAGAATATTTATAGTAAGATTTCGTATCTTTTCATTCGGGTCAACGCAAATAGAATATAATGATATATGCATATCGTTATTTGATTACAAGTATACTGTATATTTTTATGTTTTTATAATTTTATGAATGATGTTGTACCTAAGCTTATTATTGTTTAAATATTGATTAGTCAAAGAAAATTAATGATGATACGCCCTGGAAACAGTTATAATACATAAATTAAGTATTTCTCGACGATGTTATGTGTGATTCAATAAACGTACAACGAAATCTGTTAAACATTGCATATTTAAGGAGCTATTTTAGTCAACTGACATTCTAAAATACAAAAAATATAAAAATAGTATCAAAGTTTATGTTTAATTCGAGTCGTGTAATTTGATACGATTTCTAATTATTTTTCCTACTTATTTGAAAAAAATTTTAAATTAAATAATTTTTTTTATTTTTTCAAATTTAATAATAAGTATTCAAATCAAAATTAATTGAATTGTTGTTTGATTTGAAATTCATTTCGATAGATAAAACTGGGATAGAGATACCGTATAAAGAGATGAGATAGTTTGAATTTGTCAGGAACTCGGAAGTAACGGAAATAAAGTAGCTAAAGATAAAGTCAATTTAAAAAAAAGCGACGATGGACATGACTTCGAAATGTTCTGCAGATGCTCCAAGGCAGCTTGAATGTCTCCTTTTCCAATCAGATGAATTGTGGCACAGGAAACCTAATGATGACTGCAATAGGATATTCTTGATGAAGCTATGGAACGCTGGAATAACTTGAGAAAACGATGAGAATGGCAAGCTACAAATAATTTCCTACACACTTTGAGGTGGGTATATTTTACTAATAATCCATAATAAAAGGGGTTATTTGGCGTTATAGTTAATTATTAAGTGAGGTTAAATACTAAAATTATCAAGTTATACTTCAATAAATAATGTCCCATATCTTAATATGGTAAATGGAAAAAAAATCAAACAAATGCGTTTTTATAACAAAAACATTTCTACACAGAATTTGATACATGTCATTGATTTTGTTTCTGCCAATGACCAACTGCCTTACTTTCATAATTGAGAGTGAGAATTTCAAAGTTGAAAAATCAATCGTTCAAGTTCAGCACATTTAAATTTACAAATGTAATATTTTTTTTTCATAGCAAAGCATAAAGAAAAGTCTCGCTAGAAAATCTTCGGCGAGGAGGAAACTTTCCAGGCTGCCTCGGGCAATTAAATAGCATTATAATGGGCCAAAAAAGGACAAGGCCTTTTTTGCTGTTGCACTGGTAATTAATATTCTCATTTATTTAATCTACGGTAAACATACATATAAATTATTCAAAAACTGCGTGCCTTCCAGTACGATGATCAAATACAATTTATTTTTCTCTACATATCTACTCGATAAAAATAATTATAGAACTCCAATATCAAAAATGTTCTCAATTTGTAATATATGCAAGCCATAATATTTTAAATTGTGTCACTTTATTTTGTATTTAGGAGTTTAATGCAGGGCTGTGGAGTCGTTAAAAATAATTACGACTTCGACTCCGACTCCGGCCAAAACAATCTGACTCCACGACTCCACAGCCCTGGTTTAATGTAAATACATATTATTATGAAATCACACTGCCGTACGATATGGGGCTACATTTTCAGGTCCATTCTCATTAGAATTAACTAACCAATGACAAATTTAATGATTTATATGGTCTCAAGGACTGGTGTAAATTTAGAATGTGTGATATTACGGAACTTAGACACATTATCTTTACTTTTGATAATATTTTATGATTTACCATGTAACATCATTGACATGGTGCTCATATTGCTAACTCTACTATATTGATATAATAATGTATCAGGTAAATTTTTAATCCAGCGAGAAAGATCAGATAAAGAATTTTAAGTGTTTTTAGTCTGATATTTTTGTTGCCATGTAGAAATGGAAATTGATTATTTATGATCACAAATGGGTTTGCAACATTTGATAATCTTTACAAAGAAAACCGATATAACTGCAATTTTCTTTTGATTTAAGTTCAATTTAATATGGACAGTATAACAAGATAGTGATCTTAATTAATATTTTTTTTATCTTGTTACTTAGTGTTGATTATTATAATAATCAGAGAATCGAGCTTAAGTAATAAAGTCCGTGCACCACAGAGCACGGCATGTACCTAATCTCATTAGTAAAAGAAATCGCACTTCTTTACTCATTTACAAAGCAAAGGAAACTTACAAGAATTTCCCATCTCTTTCCTTTCATCTACCATCCGGCAAGTGTAAATGAGATATCGCGATTTAAATCACTGAAGTCTCTAAGTGATTTCATCCCCCTGGTGGAATGCCCTGGTCTTTCATGTTTCTGTAGCATTAAGGGTTGAAGAGGAACATCTTTAGAAGCTTCAAAATTTTTCCACTCTGTTAACGAAAGCGAATGTTTTCTTTTTTAAAGTTAGTTTTGTTGAATGCTGACTTTCGTTCCAGAAGTTTAAATAATAATTTCGATCAAACTCACAAATAAAATATTTTACATGCTAATATTGCTTACACATACTAAATTGACACGTTTAGGCATTTTTTGAATATATTTAACAGTATTAAATCACTACATAATGAATTGAACTTTACTGAAATATCTGTGCAGATGTGTTCAACTACTTTATGAAATGATTGTCAATGTTAATATAAAATCTAAAAAAACCATTGGAACATCTGTCAAGGCCCAAGAAACTGTTTATATTTAGTATAAATTTTAGAGACATTCTACATAGTTATAAAAACAAACCACGAACTGTTTTGTTCAATACGTCAAACAAACCAAAAAAAAAATAGTTCTGACGAAGGCGTAAGCCGAAATAGCTATCAACAAATATATAAAATAATTTATGTAGAACTAAAATACATTGTTATTTTTCTTACCGTATCAAAAAAAAAATGTTTGCTTTTACGAAATCACTATAAAGTACATTATCCTGTATAGATATGAATGTAAAATAGAACTATTGAATCACTAGTTTCTCAAGATTGCATGCATAAAAGACATTTTGTATTCTTGCATATATTTAAATGCTAGCTGCCGTAAAATTATTCATATATTTATGTGTAAAACTGTTAAAGTTTTCTCATTTTACTTATTTAAATGTATTTTTTTTCGTTTACACGAGGCATATTCCACTCAATATTAATTTAATCTATTAGCGAAAGTTAAGTGTATTTTATAAAAAATCTCTCGTCATGAATATGTTATCATATGCATGAAACAATTTACCATTTGAACAAATTTAAATGCAATTAATTATCACAAATTACCATTGTATTTACAACAACGATTGAAAGACATGCTCAATTGTTGCTTCTTCTAATTTTAAGAGAAAATATCGTAAACATATAGAGAGGATCGATCTGATATTGATGGTTTAGAGAAGAAGCTTTATAGCAAATAAATAAAGCACAGCGGTCTGTCTCGATTATAGTTAGAGTATTATTGCATTAATTGTTAATAATTCCTGTGGCGTTTCTCCATGGGGCGTTTGCGGCATCCCTGATCCGAAGAGGGTGGCTTTCCCACTCGGGGAAATTCTCTCCTTAGCTCATCTTATCAAGAAATTAATTCCAGACTTGCTAACGAAGCTCGGTGTTCTCGGCCCAGCAGTCCTTCAGCCGCCCGCTAGCGAGAACCCAGCCACATTTACCGAGGAGCTTTCACTGATTATTTTAAAAAAGCTCTATGTCATAGTGAAAAATCGTTTTGTGCCAAGTGAAAGTTTTAATTGATTTTTTACACTAATTAGTGCTACAAACACACCGATTCTGAGTGAGATTAATATACAGCTATTAATATGACCTGTCATCGTGTAATAGAAACAAAAATGGTAAATAGTAAACGCCGGTATAAATAGTTGATGCAGCTTTAAAGATGTTTTAAAGAAATATATTTTTGCTGAACGATGAGTTGTGGTAAAATTTTGTTATTGTTTATTATGACGTGAGTCATTATCAGAGTGTATGTACACACATATGTATTTATACTAAGAATTGTTTATATATTATAATCCTTATATATTGTGTGTTTAGTTTAGATTGTCTGAGATAATCTTTTTGAAATAAATATTTAACCATTTTTTTTTTTAATTTAAAAAAATATTTGGCATTACAGCTTACGCCAATGCGCCAAATATTCTTAATCGTGAAAGTCATACGAGATTAACTCGATGATAAATAATGAATCAGTTGTGCACAAAATCAACGATAAACAACATACACCCAGCCCAAGATAACATTTTCAATTGAAAAAATCTGACCTTGCCGGGAATTGAACCCGGGTCCCCTGATTGCTAGGACAAAGCTCTTGCCACTAGACCACAGGGACCGACTATTATTATTAGTAGCTTAGTAAATCTCCGATTCGTGTTCTATTAAATTGTTAACTATTTTCTGGACTATCGTTTTAATGGAATTAGTTGTGGCTTGTTGACGATGTGGTTGTTGATAAGCGGAAAATAATATTTACTATTTTGATTTATTAGAAAAACGATCTATTTTGTTATTCTTTGTAAAAAGAAACATTACGTTTTTTGCGTGTCATCTTGTGAATAACTTACATAATATTATATGTATTCAGGTTGCTAACTATTCTTAATAATCATGTGATGTAAATATACATGAAATTTATATAAATAAATTTTATAGTCAGTAGTATTATTCCAGAACCGATTTTTAGTACGTACCAAGTCGTTATAAGTTGCCGTCGCTTAGTCACTTTTATTGTTAACCTAGAATTTCTTTCGTTGTCTTTCGGGTGATAAAAATATAAGTACATAAAACATTTTGCAGAGTATAATGGTTATAAAATTGTCATGAAAAATTATTTGAACAAATATGTAACAATCACTCACGGTTTGTTTAGATCTTATTTTTGGTAAACACCGTGGTAATAATCTGGAGGTTCGATGGCATTTAGTACTTCATTCTCAAGGCCAATAATAAAACCATGAAATAAATATATTTTTATTTTTAACCGATTTAACGAATCGCGTCGGGATTTTTTGCATTTCAACAAAGATATATGCAAACGACGATGACGTTTGTTAATGCTATATGTGTCTGATATAAAACTTATTTTATAACCGGTAAGTTTGTTTTATATGACTTCTCAGTTTAGATTAGCCTAAAAAATAGTTCAGAAAATACATGGTTAATCGTAAATTCAAATCATTATGTCAGAGTAATTTTTGAAAATCTCATTAAATAAAGTGACCTTATTGATTCATACTACTCATGCAAACACATGTCGACTGCAAATGCTTGTAAAGGGATTCTTAAAGGTTTACTATATTCAATAATTATTGTTGTCAATTAATTTCAAACTGTCTTTAGAAGACTATGGAATTGACGACTTGACAATTAGGGTTGGCTTAAGAATTGTATATATTAAAATCTTATATATAAAACCGAAACGGCGTATGTATGTCTGTGGGTCTGTAATTCCCTTTTGCATTTTTGGTCATTAAGTTGCCATAAATCGAATATGAAAGAAAATATGTTTGAATTTTTATCGGCTAAGACATTTAGTCAAAATGTAATAAATTAGTCTTCTACTGAAGTTTTCCCGGCTTTTATTATTAATAATAATGTTTTTATTTACGTGAAGGTATTATTTGACATTTCTTTGACAGCAAATTAGATTTTTTCCTTGAATTTGGACATTTTAATGGGCGAGATTGGGGCTGTCAATATATGAAAGGGGCTGTGAAATGTCAATTCCGGTCTGAAATGTTCATTTTAATTCCACTTTTGAAAAAAGTTGTTTCAACTTAGCCCGTCTGAATTAACGCGCCGAGGTGAACATAACCCCAAACTGGTCCGAGCGAAGCCGGGTAGCAATACTAGTATATGATAAAACTCGATGAGACTTGATTCAAATAAAATACAGATGATGTGAAACGAATTAAAAAACATGGCACAAAAATCAATTTTTAATTGCAAGTCTGAATACGATACGGAAGTCGATTATACATACAAATATATTATTAATTATGTGAATATTGGGATTGAAATTGATGCCACAAAATAGCGACCCACCTATTCTCTAGTTAGCTGTACGAAGTTAATATTTTTAGGGGCAAATATGATGTGAAGTCAACCGTGCGTAAGTGGATTATCCTCCCCGCAGTAATAAAAGTGGCAATATCCATCAACATTTCATGTGCGTAGTATCAAAATAAAAACTTTTTAAGTGGCGAAGAAATTTCCAGAGAGGCGTATGATGTCATTAATATATATGAATGTATATAAATATAAAAATCTGTAATCTTGTATGCTTCCAGTTTCGATATTGTATTTTATAACCGCGAATTTATATGAATAAGCGTAGTAAAATTTTGAAATTTGACTAATGCTATTTTATTTATTATGAATCCAGACGTGACTACCAACACAATAAAAAAATCTAAAATTGAATAATTCGTGAAAAAAAACAACTCACATGAAGTAACATATGTAATAAAATTTAATTGAGAAGATTTAACCCAAACTCATTGTATACTAATACAAAACATTTTTGTTTGGTTATGTTGTCTTTTTATATAAATGGGATGTAAACAATGGAGTGCTTGGTGAAAGCGTGAATAATAATTAATAAGTTTACCTTAATTGTTATTAGCATTTAAATACGGTGACAAAATAATAGTAACTACATATAATTATATCATCATAATATATTGACATAACACTAACTTGATATTTTATTCCTTCGTGAACAATGGCTTTCCGGCAAGAATCTTATCCTTCCATTTCAGTCACAAGAAAATGTTTATTCAAGTCACACTTAAATGACCAATAGTATAAAATCATTACACAGACGAGCACCTTCTTGAAAAATAATGGTTCCACCAGGATAGGTATACATCAAGCAGACTAAGCCGTTGCCTTGATACGCTATAAAAAGAAGGACCATGCAAACGTTGATTTGTATTATTGACTAGCTGGTACCCGGCAAGCGTTGCAATGCCACTCAAAGAAAGAAAATGTTTGTGTTTATTGAAGTGCTTTCGGATGTACACTATTTTAGATAAATAATTTTGATTTAATTTCACTAACATCGATCGGTATCGATGACATTTGCCGTTTGACGTTTGCTGTTTGTCTTTTGCCGATTGTTTATGGTACGACACCTGCCACCTACTGAAAGTTAATTGTACTATGCCTGTAACCTTTGCGCCAGTGTAACAATAAGTTGTCAAAATAAATAGTATGTCAGCGCATAAAATATGAAAAAACATTGATTTTTATATAAAAGACTGATTAGCTAATATTACTATGCCAAAAACCTCCACGCAAGTGCAAGCAAAAAGTTTGTTAATGTTTATTGCGATCGAATGAATGGTGTGGCAGCGCATAGGATGCGAACAAAAAAACCAAAAAATATTTTTTTTATATATTTAATGTGAATATAATTAGTTACATCGGCTGTAATTATTTGTATTGCACTATTGAATAAAAGTATAACTAAAACAATCGTCTGCAGCTGTTTGATGAGATGTCTTTTTTACATTTCAATAAGATAGTTTTAAGTTGTATTGACGACATTTAAATTAATTTAAAAACTAAATAATCGCAGACTAAATATGGTATTGAATGAACATAATAATGTGATTATTATTTTCATTGCCTAGTGGCACATTTATTTAATTATACACTTTTATAACTGTATTTGTGTGGGGCTTTTTTGTGACTGTCGATGTTTGACAATTCTCGAAAAGGTTTTACTCGAGTTCCACAAAATCAGACGCGTAATCTAAAAATACTCTCAATTTTGCAAATATTTATGTAAATTTGATGCCGAAGGACGCAATCCATCGTTGAATCATTAGATACGTCGTTACATTAAAATGCAATCATGTCAATCATTGAATCAAATAATAATAAAGGGACGGAAAGAATGCGAAGAAAAGCTCCAAGAATCCCCCTCACCCCCTTTTTAAAATTGTAAGATGAATAACGCAAGGGGGTGCATAAACTCAGAAGGGGGAAAATGCCAATCTCAATTACCAACCAATCACCGTATGACAGCTTTTCATATTTTTGCAAATTTTTGGTCCACGGTGGGATTTAGAATTCTTCACATACGGAACTTCTCATTATTACTTATGCCAATATTAAAACACATGATTTTTTTCTTCTTTTACCATTATTTAGTAACTGATGATAAAATTGGGTAGCTGCTTCACCTGAGCAAGTATTTTTATGAACAAAAAAATCGACATTTTGTGTTCAATGTGATCCAAAAAAAATATGCTTGAAAATTAATATGTGCGTTTTTGAAGAAGCATATTGACGGCTCAAGAACGAAGACGTTTTGTTTTAGGTTACGTTGGTTTGCTATACGGTCCGTTCCAATATATATGAATATAGGACTAGCCATCAATCAGATAATTATTTCCGATTACTGCAACAGTGCCACTTTTGAGATTTACCATTACAGTTCACTCTCTCTTTGCTTCGTATTAAATAATTGAAAGATAAATTAAGCTGAAATTAATTTGTTTTTCCAAATGAGCACGTTGAAATCAATAGTTTCCTTCTTACATTACAATTTTTTTAAGCGTGTTGTATCGAAATTAAATTATTATTGTTGTATGTATGTGGCAAATCAAAAACACAGTACAAAGAAAAAATGTTCTGAATCTAATTTTCTTTAACTGTTCTTTTCCCGTGTTTCTTTGTGTGTTAGTTATCCATAGAAGGTAGGTTTATAACATTATCGTGTAATGATACTTCAAAGCTTATTTGTGTGGCTTCTCTGGTACAATGTATGGGGTTACGAGAGATTAAGGGTCAACGAGTATGTCATACGGAATTACGAAATATGTGTTTAAAAATATTATTTATTATTTTTAAATATAATAGGGCAAATTTAACCGATACAGAAACGGTTGAATAAGATGATGTTTTTATACATTTCAACATGGATATACAAGTTATTAATACTATACATATATTCTTTCTCAATCATCTTCATTTAAGCACAACACAAAGTCAGTAATAAGTCATTGGAGAAGATATTTAACATTTAGTATATGTTTGGATCCGTGGTGCAGTGGTCAACGTCGTTGGCTTCCATGACAAAACTTCACGAGTCCCAGTACGAGCAGAATTTCAGTCGATTTACCGATTCTGTTCGAAGGAATAGCTATTTGTATTGACTAAAATTTTCTGCCCATCCATCCGATCCTATAATTGGGCCGTAACGATCCTCCTATCCTTTCAATCTTTATTCTCTTCGAAAAGAGTGGTTGAGCAACTGTGTAACAGGCAGTTCTCATAGAAAAACATGCTTTGAGGTAAACTCCGTAAGGCGTCCATATGCCTCACATTGCTAGCAGACATGGCTAGAAAATCATCATCAACCATAATCATCATTCAAAAATCATCAATGGATAGTTATTGTTTTTGACAATTTTTGTGGGTAAAGATTTCAGTTGCTTAATGTAAATTTAAGGAATTTTCAATAACTTTTAATTTTTCTTTATTTTGACATACTCGTTTATTAAAATACGCTCTACAAAAAGTTATGATTTTGTACGATGTAGAGCCACATATTTTCATTATGAATTAAGAATTAATATTAAGAGATTATCTTCGAACAATGAGTGAAGTAAGATTATGAGATTATATTTAGTATCTCGGTGCCTTTATTGCTGCATTCTTATCTTTCGCTATTAAATCTGTGTAAACAAGTAATAATTGATTTGATTTTATGTATTTAGATGATTTATACGAAGTTACATATTAATCAATCGATTCTTATAGACTGCTGTTATAACAATAAATCCTGAGCTTGGCATTGATATAATCTTTGGCTTAGTCCCCAAAAGTGAGAACTATAAAATTATTTTTAAAAAATATGCACATCACAAGAATATTCATTATCTGTCAGATTTTGTCATAAGATATGAATATATTCCGCCATATGAATACGGTGTCTGGGAATGAAAATTTTCTATTTCAAGTCTAACATAATACCATATTGCATGACGTGAAGTGAAATGAGAATTCTGAAGAGAAAGCAGCGATAGACGACAATTTATCCCTTTAAAATTTTCTCACGAGAGTAGTCAGGGGTAGAAAACTTTATCATGAATATTTAAGAAGTTTTTTTTATTATTATTGTAAGTACAACGTTTGCGTTATAGTTTCAATTATATTTTTTTCTTTTTAAATTAGGAATCTTACTAGCCCAAACAAAAATTGTAAGCAACACTGCGTCAAATGTTTAAAAAATTACTATCACTTCATCGCGTCTCTGGTAGAGGTAAGGAGATTAGGATTCGACTCAAACCAAAATGTTTTGGTCATCCAATTTTATAAAGTGAAAAAAATATTCTCTTATTTATTCGTAGCAAAGATTCATCAATCACAGTTACTGATAAGATTTTGTGGCCAATTCTATTCTCAATTTAGAACGTAAATAAGAGTTTTTTTTCAAAAGAACTTGTTTCTGTTGAGTCTCAAATATTGGAATGTAGACTGGTGGAATTGGGCTCTTTTAATGCCTGATTATGGATTCGGCTAACTGCTAAGACATGGATGTAGTGGAAGAAAAAATACTATAAATGCTATCCATTGGATACAAATCCATAATTTGATTAATAAATCAAAATTAAAAAAATATCCGATATAAGCAGTAGAGTGTACGATTTTGTAATGTCAAGTTTTATGAGTTGGAATATAATATTTAGTCATTACTGGTGTGAAATCATGTTTAAAAGATTTGTGTATTTTAATTATTTAAACATTGTGGTTGGCGTTTCCATTTTACATTATGTCCACTATTCCACTTTCCACCTAACACTTCCAGCGTTCCAGCGCACCCTTCCGTTTGTATTCTCGCTTTATTCCCGTTCCTTTGTTGGTTTTTGTTTTTGTTTTTGTTTAGCAGCGTTTTATTCAAATTTTTATTTCCCTTTCTTAAATTCCACTCTCTCTCTTCTAAAATAATTCTAAATTCAAATGTTTAAATTTATTTGCCTACTGGTCGAGGTTTATGACATCAATAACACACCTTATGGTATAGATATTAGTTATTTCTAATTTATAACTGTTTAAATCCGTACGGTTAATTTTAATTCAATAACATCACTCCAGTACAATTAAATTAAGATGCTTTCCAAAAAAGAAATTTTAAAATATTACTTCCACACATATTCTGAAGAAGATCGGGACCGGAACTCGATCAGGGCGATGATACTGACAATAAAATTATTCATCACGTTACATTAATTGATTGGAACATTAACATTGATATTATTATATCTGCATTATCCTTTGCGGAAGAACAGTTTATCCTAAATAAATAAACAGAAGAATGTTGAATTGATTGGACAGACTTTTCAAAACCGTTCTACGAAGTGTCTTCCCAAGTCAGTGGTGACTTAACTCAACTAGACTTATGATGAAATGTCCACAGCGCCAATCTGACAACAATCGATATGATTCATATTCAGTAAAATAGGCTATCTGAAAGTTTCACGTTGTAATCAAACTAAATCCTTATATGATAACATTTTTCACGAAGATTCATTTTTTAATACAATCAAACAAAGTTTGCGGTCCGGTTGGTGCAACCAATTTGCTCTGATAAATTCGTTTTCTTAGGCGAGGGATGCTAAATAATATATCGCAAGCAAAAGTAAAGAGATTTACTATTTGACTAAAATGTCAAAAAATATTCGTAGATTTATTCGTAGTGATTGCATAAAACTAAAAAAAATATTTCCACATTTATTTCCAATTTAATCAATAATTTGAAATGGGCTTTCAATAAACATTGCTTATAATTAAATAGTCATTTATGATTCGTATCATGAACGTTGAATCAGCAACTTTGTCGGAAAGAGTTGGTATTTCTGGCGAGCTGTACCATCCATAATAGCGTAGGGAGTCGATCTGTACCTTCGCACGCAACCTCCAGGGGTTCAGGCTTCCTCCATCTGCCTCCCGCGGGGCGTGATCGTGTGAATGGATTTGCATGCAGTCAGACGGTGCATTACTGCAATAGATTTTAATGCAGCGCTACTCAATTTGAAACTCGCAATCATTTTAACATCTGCGCGAAAACTCTAAAAGGAAATGCTATAAATTAAGTTGGTTAACGGTCTACCATCCGCTCTGTGGTTACAGTGATAGCCGTCTAATACGATATATATATTTGTTATGCCACACCTTCTCCCAATTAGGATAATATGGATTCACAACTAACTTCAACACGATGCATTTGCCGAAAGCGTTAAATGAGTCAATAGCGTAAGCTCTGCTTTAGGACAGGGTATAATTACAAAGATTAATAATGATCTATGTCTTTTATACTTATAATACTTAATCACTTTTTCTATTTTTCAGTAATGAATATCAAAGGAAACATACGGAATGAAAACAATGCCCAAGTATTATTAATTCATAAAATTATCGAAAAATCATTGTCAGTCATTCGAATCCTTGACTGCAGGACGGTTAACAATCAGCGATAGAGATAAGCTATAATTATATTTTTAAAAAGCCTTACACATGGGATACACTTCAATACAAAATGCAGTACATTACTTCCTTTTTTCGTTCGAGGCATTACCATGTATAAAGTTATCTCTTTCGCACAGAAATATCGCTTGATGTTTTAAAATCCCTACTATTTTTAGTAACGTACCTATGGTGGGAAAGCTCAAAAATCTACTTAGTTTTTGATAAATACCATAACCGCCATGGCGAATTGGTGTTAATAAGGGCAAAATATTTATCCTTTAATAATATTACGGTGCCATATGGTGAGCTAGTAGACCTCAAAACATACAAGGTTTCCAACTGCAAACTGTCTTTAATTAAATATGCTTAAGTGCGCATCAAGTAACTGCTGATGAGACTCCTGGCAACCATTTGAAAGTGTTAAACGAAGCTGTATTACGGAGTTCACTCTTTTATTTAAGTCATTTTATTCATGCGTTTCAAAAGTTCAAATGGTTCCATTTTTTAACTAAAAATTATTGATTCGTTATTTTAGAAAAATAAATTAACATTGTACGCAAAACCACGTTTGATAAACTCAAAAGCAAATTTTAATTATTTAGAAGCGGTGATCAAAAAAGATTAAAAACCTTTTTGTATTAATCATCCCGGTGCAAACGTATTCCGCCATTGGAGATCTTTTGTTTGTGTTGAAGTGGAATGATTGCTTTCACGCAGGGCTATTGTTTTAAAGAAAGGGTTGCACTAACATGCATTTGTTCAAAAAATGAAGTTTGAATGCAAATAAAAAAAAATAATCAATTATCAGCACGGGGAATTTTGAATTCAACAATTAATTTGATTCGAATAAAAAAATTGAGAATAGTCATAGTGATGAATAACAAATATTTTTGCCAAGAATTATAAATATAGCTGGACGCTTTTTAAAAAATATATAAGCTACATACATATTATATATTGACATCAAGGCTTTAACAGATATTTATCGGCTTTTGTTAACGCTTTAGCGGTAATTCGAAATTTGTAAGAGGATATGTTCATCGATTTCAAAAATATGGTATGTATTTACATTTTTGCTTTTAAGTCAAAAGGATTGCTTTGAGTCTATACAAAAATGAAGAAGATCATCTCTCAACACACGTGAAATCATTGTTATTCAAATCGCATTTCAACGCAAATCTGTCAATAGATATGTCAAAAAAGAACTGCGTAACGTTTAGTTAAATAAAACCGTATAGTAAATTAAACATGCACTCATCCCTCGATTTACGCGGTAGATACGTTCCTAGAGAAAACGCGTGCATCGAAACCGCGTAAATCGAGACTTCAAGCTCATACAAAAACGGAAGATAGGTTCCAGAAAAAAAAATCTTCAAAAAAGGCTCTTCTTCTCGTCTTATTAAATAGTCCGTAACTAAGTTTTTGTGTTGTGTTTTTTTTAAGTCTTTGTAAATTTCACCGTATTGCGCGCACAGGCTTTTAAGGTCTCGCTGAAATTTAAAAGCACGTTCAATAACCGGATCAGTAGCCAAAACTTTATTTTCTAAGTTATTGGCCAATTGTAAAATTTCAGAAATGTCTTTAGACGTAAATTTATTTGGTTTATTAGTAATGTCTTTATCACTATCATCGCAATTTTCAACATTTTCGTTTTCGTTGGTTGACACCATATCAATCAATTCTTCTTCGTCTATTTCACTATTAACAAACAATTCATCGATGTCACTGAATTCCAAATTCTCCAAACCTTGTCCCAACGCCTTTTTTATAGTTAAAATGTTTCATCTCTTGCTGGAATTATATGATCAGGTTCAACTACTTCTGGCCATACTGCTCTCCAACAAGCATTTAATGTTGACTTTTTAATTTCTTTATTTGCTAATCCTATATATTTCACAATTGTGTAACACGTGTCAAAAAAAATGTTTGATATTTTTTTTAAATGTGTTTTTTTCCTAAACGCGTAAAAGTGAAACCGTGTAAAATGGGTACCGCGTAAATCGAGGGAAAAGTGTACTTGAATAGAATCCATTCAAACATGTGTTTTTGTCAAGTATTTGTCTGATATTTGAATAATACCTATATTGTTTGATCACTTTAATAATTTTAACCGTCAATCCTTGACAAAAAGGTGTAAAATTTCATCGCTGTGGTGTAGAACAGCCACAGTCTACAGCACGCACGGGCAAACTGCGGCCCGCCATCATAAATCCTAATTCTAAGTATGAATAATATTTTATATTTTTTTAAAAAAATATTGAAAATCAAATAAAAATTCTTCGAGATATTGAGTGAGTATATAGATATTCCTGTTCACAATTAAATTCGATGGCTTTGCTTGGAAAAAGTGCTTCAAAGAGTTCGGGATATGAAAAATACTATAATTTTATTTTTGGAAATGAAGAAAGTTACGGACTTTCCCGATACTGATGATTAAGGATTTGTGATTTTGCATTTACTCTAGACATCGTGCCACACTTAAATTCTATTAACTCTATTACAAAATGAGCACCTGAATAAAAAAAAAAATGTTGAAAAATTTCAATCTTTGCTTCAGCTTCATTCTTCTCATATTTCTTTTGAAAAACATATTTTTTGTGATAATAGAGGTCACCCGGTCCTCTTTTTAAGCGATTTTTTTCAGTGATTTCGATTTAACGTGTTTTTTTGGACGGCACCGTGATTTATTCGTAGGTAGGCAATTTTTCTTTTTACAAACAAAATGGTGCGCAAACTCATGCGAAATTATTGGTGACTCTGCTCTGAAACTTATTTAAGCACAATGCATTTATAAAATTCGTTGAATAGAACGTTTCTCGGTCGTAAATTTTATCACAGAGAGTTACTTTGTCAAATAAATGCACTTCAGAAGCCCTAATATTTTAAATGCACAATAATTAATACGAATTGAAGTTAGAAATATTATTATTGAATGAAAATAGGAATGTTTTAGGTATATTTTTATACAAAAAAAAAATTTTAGGTAGAATTTGAAAAACAATTTTTGTTTTTTCTTCTATTTTGGATACTTTTTTCCGCGATTTTTTTAGGTGCGCCACTATTTGAAATCAAATGTATCACGTAAAAAACGATCGGGTGTATATCTAAAAATGATATTTTACTTGCGGCCCGCTGCTCATTTTGAATTCTTGGAATTGGCCCTCCATCCGAAAAGTTTGCAGTCTACAGACAGAGTTTATTTAGAAGAGAATCCTTACACATAAAACACATGAGAACTGTCACAGAATTTCATTTCATAAGAACGCTTATTTTATATTATTGTCAATTGTGATAATCGTGTTGAAGTCATTGGGGAAAAATACATCGGAATATATTTGGGGGGGTCATTTGTTTCCCTGAATTTGAAGTAATAGGTAAAGTGAAGGTTTGCGCAGTCAGATTCCGTGTAAATTATGACATGGCGTTACAAATGCTCATATTTCAATCATTCAAAATTGTGTGAAAATTACCACCACATCGACTTCAGGTGAACTAGTTTCAATCAAAAAAATATACTTTTGAAAAATTGAAAACAATCTTTCCAACAAAGATTTAAAATGTCGACCTAGAATCGACATAGGAGTTGAAGGAGTTAATCTTATCAAAATATTTAAGTATATAATATATACGATGAAACCATCATGATATTCAAAATTACGTTGCTATATTTTGTAGCATAAACAATTTACGAGCAGAGACTGTTCGAGGAAGCGGTCATGTTCGAGTTTGCTAAGTTAATGTTGTGAGTTGCTTACTTAGTTATGTTAAGTTGTGTAATATCTATGTATTTAACTTGGCTTCTAAAAGCTTCTCTCGGTACCGAATAGCCACTGAGCTTTCCAAAAGCTTTCAAAGCTTAAACTTGCTTTAGGTTTGACAATAGTTTATATAGTGTGACATTTTAGTAAGCATATCAACACATTGGTAAATGAAATGTTTTTAATCAATAAGTGTGTACTCATTTCTCTCAGTCCGTTAATTGTATGTTATGATTTATGTCATCATAAAGGGTTAGCTATTGTATTGTTTTTATAGAATACTTCTGAACGAAACCGATATTGCCAAAAACCTAATTAAACATTTTTGTTATTAATATCTCACTTTTAATTGATGCGGTTTTATAATAACTATCGTAATTTAATTTCGGCATTATAACTTCTCTGTAAAGAGACAAATGAATGCTGGCTGTCAGTTATGAACAGCAATTTAAAATTGGAACTAGAATTGTAATAAAAAAATAAGAAAGAAACAATAGACAAAAATCACACCTTTTATCAATTATTTGAGGAAAATGGCTTTAGTAAAATATGGATTAAGCATCATTTATATTTCAATTCTACCATTCAAAGTATATTTCGTAAGAAATCAATCTTCATTATATTTTTCTATGAACAGTAATATAATCAATTAGTATACGTATTCATAGTAAAATTTAAAAAATGTACAGTATTATTTTTACTGATCTGTTAATCTCGAAAATAATGAATATATTAATATGGTTTCTCGTATCGTTTCAGTGAAACTCTCTACTTCAATGTTTTAGTCTTTTAGATCAAAAATAATTATCAAAAAATTTTAGATTATATTTAAACATTTTAAAATTGTATATAAAATACCATCGTGGTAAATTATGAATAACTGAGAAAAATAAACATATTTTCATGAAAAAAAGTACGTTTTTTCTTTAAAAATTCTACAAAACAACTATTTGAGCTACCTCCCCCTCCTATAATATAAGAATTGGAGGCTTCGAAATACTTTTCGCATATTTCCCAAGAGTACCGGAAGTAAGAAACGAAGCGGAAGGAGAAAAGGCTGCGCGGGGTGACGGAGGCCTAGCGCGTTACGGCGGGATTGAGAAGGGGATAAAAGAAAAACGAAGAGCAGAAACGTCAAGAAGAGGATGGTAGGACCTATTTTGTACGAAAAAGAAATTGTTGATTGTACATTATAAAGCATCATTTTGTTGTTTTTTTGAAAAATATATATATGGTTAAGATGGCCATTAAACAATAATTATATATGATTCTCATAAATTAGAAAAAATCGTTTTTGAAATTTTACGTGATCATGGTTCGATTTCTCAAATGTACATTGATTCTAGAATGAGAATGAAATATTTTTTTATTTCAAAAAGCTGACTAAAAGATATTGTTCAGTTCTTTCTTAACATCCAACTCTTTTATTCAGCTTTTTGTCTAAGCAAATCTGCAAAGCACGATTAAACAATATCATTGAGAACAAACAATTAAATAATAATGTATCGCCAGCTCGAAATTATTTTCATGCATATAAAACTCAAAGTATGTATTTATATTCCACGAAGAGTATTATTCATGTCTTTCAATGAATAAGGCGTTCTGAAGGAATGAAATATGTGACAGATAAGTTTCTCGCTATATTCTGCGGGGTTTTCAGTAACGCTGCGGCAAGTGAGGGTGGTGAATAAAACCTCTTTAGAAGCCTCCGTGAGAGACTGGAACATAATAAGTGTAAGGTTTAAAGAAATAAAAGGAAGTAAGACGAAAATACGTTATCCTGGAAAGAGGATGAAGGTTTAATGTACGTGCTCATGTAGATATTTCAGAAAATGGATTTGGCTATTTCTTATTTATTCTTTTTTTGTTTGTTCCTTTCGGAAAATAAATTAATTTCCGTTATTTTTATTTCATAAAATTCACTAAAATTATTACTCTTACAAGAAGAGTAAGTTCTTCTTTCACATCATAGAAAAAAACATAATACGTAATGAAAAACATTTAGAAAGTTTCAATACAAAAAAACGTGTTTTTAGACAAAATATGTGAAAAAATACAATTTACCAGATGAGTAGAGACTGTAAAATATTCAAGGTGTTTATGATATACTTGTAAAACTTAAAAGATACTAATATTATGGTACATATAGTGGGTGTAAAAACATACGGGCGTAACTAAAAAAAATGGCTGTTTTGAGTTAAATATGGCAGTGTCATGCTCAAATGCAGTTCTATAAGATATAAAAATATGGAACTTGTACGATGAGCAGTTTACCAGATATCGCTCGGTTTTTCTGCAAATCCGTAAGCACACAGTTCAAAATTTGAAACTGTTTTGCCATTTATCTCAGTTCGTTGTTTTTGTAGTTTCGCCCGTATGTTCCTACACCCACGATATGTATACTTTGACTCAAACGCAAATCGTAATGTTGCCATTAAGTAGTTGGTTTATAATATTTTTATGTGGGGAAAAAAATGAGTTTTATGTTTGGGATAGAATGATTGAAATTATATTTTCGCATATTCACTGGCACGAGAAATTTCCAATAAAGAAACTGTAAATGTTTCCTACCTTAATATTGAGAAAAATCCAATATTATCCAGAGAAAAACGATTTTCCTTATCGAATTTCAAATATAGAATCAAGGAGAAGAAAGACACCCAATATATATGAGGATAATGAGAAGTGAGCTATAAACGTTAGAAAACAAATTTTTTTTTTCATCTACATATTATACATTTGTCCATTCTATAGCGCTTCAATTCTACACTTCTTTCCGTCTGAGCAGATCATTTTCTAAAAACAATATTCGATCAATTGGGTCTATAAATTTTATTATGAGAAATGAAGGTATTTTGCTGTAGTCAATTTCAGTGTTATTAATTAAAATGGGCTTCATTCATAGATTTATATTATTTCTTTCTCGTTATGAGACCGTTTTCCTTTAAAATTCAACATAATTTAAAATAAAATCATACCCGAAATATTATTTACCATGTAGGTTTATACATTATTATATCGTCACGAAAGATGTAATTTCGGCTTTCTTTACCATCTAATTTCAATTAAGATTTGATTTTGAAGGTAACTTGTTGACAATAATTGTTAATCAGCAGTGCAAAAAACTTATTAGAATTCTACATGATAAATATTTCTTAAATTAAAGAAATTGAAAATTGACATCATTTTTCAAATGGATGCATCAAAACATATTCAAAAATAGCTATTCACCTTTCGACAAATTTCCAATATATACAAATTTTCCAAAGGTTTTCCATTCGTCACCGTGGTGGGTGTTTGAACATTCGAAAAACGATTTGATTGAGCTGAGTGCTACATAGACATTTAACAAATATTAGAGTATTTTCATACAAACATTTTAAAAAAAGCAAAACGTATTCATCTATTACACTGAGTTTAAACGGCGAAAAAATACATTGAAAACATTGGCATTTGTGATGATTTTTCTTCTGATAAATATTTACTTTGATTCACAAAAAAAACTTAACACAATGGTTATTAAAACTTATGATGTATTTTTTATTAAATTATAAACAATATAACACTCATCCTTCAAAAAGTTGCCAATATATACACAAAAGGCTTTACATATGTACATACTGGTATGTGAGGATAAGTATGCGAGTGTGGGTGTGCGAAAAAGGTCCTGATGGAGGGGATGGGGGCGAGGAGAAGGGGTGGGTTGCGAAATCCAATCTTTTTCTTACTTTATTCTCTTTCTTACGTTACGAGTTACGAATACGTGGCACTTCCCATTTAACAGGGTTGGATAAACTTTTTCCACGTGTATTTTCCTCATACGAATTAAATGATTTGCCGAAGTGGAAAAAGTTTTTTTCCTATATCCGACATACATATGTATACTTTAGCAAAATAATGGTGATCATATATTTTTAAATTATACAATTGATATATTGCAATGTATGTAATCACTGTACATTATTTCAATATCATTTTTAACGTTTGACCCCTAATTCCTACTAATAATTCCCAGTCGATAGTGAATCGGTGAACGTAGTGGTCTTTTTAGCATGAACGAATTTAAATCCCAGTAAAGACGTTTGCGTGATTTACAGTTTCGTTTTATACAGATTAAAAATGTAGACGTATTTTCTGGCAAAATATATCTCAAGGAATGTTCCTAGTTTGCGAGTCCTGTTTGATGACACCTTTTATATGAAAAAAGGACACGTCTATGGAAGTACGTGGCGGATTGATAAATTTCTGTGTGTTAGTATACGATTCAGTATGTGTTTAAATGTATGTGCGTTAGGAAATTCATGTATTGAGTTATGTTACGACTTTAGAAATATTTGATTACTTCACGAAACGTGAGTGATACAGACATGATTTTTTCTTGGAAAATTTCATTGGATTTTTTTTAAATGTACAATTTTAAAGTGTTCATAAAATATTTGGTGGAATGGCATTGTATTAAAAAAAAAATACTTTTTTTGCACTTTTTTCACATTAGATTTATTAGGATCAGGACCAGTTCTGCTCGTCGAGAGAATTTTCAACGAAGGTAAGGTAAGCTAAAAAAATCTCTTGTGGAACATGTAGAAAAAAAATCTTATATTTTATTAATTTAAAAATGTAGATGAAGTAAATTATCAAAAAAATGATTCAATTACAAAGATATGAAAATATTGATTCACGTAAAGAATTTTTTTTATTTGCTTTTAAGGTGTTCACTATCAATTCTTGGTGGAAAAGTAAAACAGTGTTTTGTACTTATTTCACATATTTTATGAAGATTATTAAGTGTTCGGAGGAAGAAAAGCAAATCAAAATACTCTAATCTTCAAGTGAAAAAATCATCGTTTGTTGAATTTTTCATAATGTGGTGAATATTTGTCCGATTTCGATGAAGCAAAATATGATGTATAATATATTATAAAGTTTTAATAATAATCGCTCGCCTTATGGAAATATTTCATGTTTGTCAATGTATGTGTGCACGTTGTTACGAGTTCAAAGAGATTTCTTTTTTTGGATTTTTGCGCATGTGTGAACTTTTGTCAATTTTCTTCTATGTGAAAGCAATTTGATTTTTATAGAAAAATCGGTTCTTTCCTTGATGTTTGTTACAAAATTGATTTTGGTGCATGACCAATATATAGTATAAAATTGTACTCTGTTAATCATCAGTAGATTGTAATTATAAGTATAAATGAAACCGGTATCTTAAAAACATAAATATTTAACCTTTTGCTCGCGCCAATAATTGTATAGACAAAACAATCATGCAGCATCTTTTTGGCCAATTTATGACCGCTATTCATGCCATATTGCAACAATTTCCTTATGTTAAATTTGAAATTGAAAGTATATGGAGATAACACATATTTTATAAATAATACTTATAAAATTTATTTTAAAAATGAGACCAAGTATTTAGTGTGAATTATGTATAGCCTATACCTTAAATTGATAAAGCAACTTATTTGAACAATTATATGTATGCAAATAAAAATCCTGTTTATCTAGATCAGTTAGTTCAGATATCGAATTTATAAGAAATCTCCATATTTAATTAAAATTCAAAATATGGTTTCTAACGAAAGTATCCAGCTGCAGTTAAAACGATAACCAAAAAAAAACAAATAAATTTTGGCTTTAATAAGGTAATTAAGGTTTTAATGAAAGTGCCAGAGTTTTAATTAATGTTTCATGCAGCGCAATTGCATTCTTACTTTATTGAGGTCTGACTGCACTTGGAATAATAATCTATAAAGTTGCTTCAACGTGTTATGTAGCCAGCATTAATAAACAACAAAAAAAACTTGTTTCAAAATTTTTAATGTAAATTGTATCCCTATTAAATGCCAAAAAAATTACAGCTCTACCGTCCCTTCTCAATTAAAATTTGATCACATATTTATCGTTTTATTTTATTTATCATTAAGCGATTTTACTGCATAGTTAAAATGTTTTAATAAATTGTATAATTTACACATTGGAAAATAAACGTTTATTATGCTCTGCCTTAGACTGTAAATTTGTTGTTTAAATCAGTTTTGCAATATATTTCATTTATTCATTAGTGAAAATATTAAACATGATTCTCATCAAATAAAAAAAACTTCAACTAGTTTTCAATATTATCATTTGGTGAGGTTTCTTGGTTATTGACATCATCGATGATAACAATATTGGATAATTTGGAGCATTTCAACAAAAATTAGTTGCTCGACAATTGCTCCGTTTCCCTCTTCAAAACAAGTATGGAACGAATGATGGAAGAGGGAAAGGCCTAATGGCAAACAATTCGCCTTCTCTACATCCTGTTTTCAAGATCAGATAGGTGGTGGATGAATGTGGCGGAAAAATTACGCATATGCCTCAATATAAATCTATAAATCGGTAGAAAAATTAATGAATTAAAGTTTCCGGCTTTGCGGACTCAGCGGACAAACGGCCAGCCAAAGTAAAATATTACGCTTTTGACATATGTATTTAGTTTGATTTGAAATGAAATATGGTCGGTGCCGTAAAAATCATTTTGAGAATACTATTGTTGGTAATGTAAGCCTCTGCAAAAAATCATACTATATCATGAAAAAACGACATATTTCTAATTTAAAAAATACTAAATAGAATATTGGTTAATTTACGTATTTCCTTAAACAATATTACGTATGTGTCCGCATGTCAAAACATTTCAGAAAAAATAATTATGATGAGAACATCATATCGGCACATTTAGCTTAACAATGACACGGTTCATGAATTTGATATTGTTTTGTCGGAGGACGATAATTACACATGGGTCATTTAACACTTAGGGCTTCCACTATTTAATTAATGAGCCATTGTCCCTGTTTGTAATATTCATTAGTGCGTAAGTGTATTTAAGCGTTTTAAGGAACACCCTGTGCCGTTGTTAACACGATTTTTGTATGCAGACATAGTTTCCAGGAATAAATAACAATTAATGTAATTAACGTAGTCAAGGTGTGGAAATGTTGCTTAATTAGTTTCTGCCAAAATTGCTAGATTTTATTTACATGTTACTAGAGCCGTTAAGTAAATTGAAATCATGCCAAGTATCAACGTAACTAATTTAAACCGGATGTACCTCGACTCTAGAATCCTCATTCAAGCTTTACACCTTTTTTTTGCCAAATGGTGATTCCATAAACTTGGCGATATCTTTAGAATATACATGTATCAAAACTGCAGTCATTCAATTAAAAAAAACAAAATTAATATCAAAATTAAAATGACAGTTGAGATCAAAGGTTGTTCGTATACAATAAAATTTTCATAAAATGAACGTTTTATATGAAATATACAATATCCGTTGCAGTAATGAAGAAAAACTGTATAAAAACGTTCATTTTGCGAGCGAACATGGAGTAGAGCAAAAGCAATTTTCTCATATAAAAATAAATTGATTGTTTCCAGAGTGTCTTGCGTTTATGAAATTCACGTTTCAGTCCGACATGTTCTTGTCTTATCTGAGAAACGAGTGGAGTTGAAAAATTTGTAGAACTACAGCATTCATAAAAATATTCTCATTTCGTTTTAATGATGCTATATTATATCTGTGAAACGGTTTGTTCTTTTTTAAATTATTAAAACGCTGTGCGGAAAAAAATCATAAATGCTGCCATATGGGTATAGTAAAAACATGCAAAGAAAAGAATATAAATACTCGCTTATTGATTGATTGATATTGGACATAGATATTTTTCAGGAGATCGTCTATAATTACTTTCAAAATTCTTTTTTAATTATAAAACATGTGGCTCCGAAGTTTAATTTTCAAGTTTCATTGTATGATGTTACAACAATAATAAAGTATTTCGTCATACAAGAATTATATACATTTAATATTACTGAACTATGATAGTAGCTTGACACTAGAGACTCCAATTACTCGACTTCTCAACTACTCGAGTATCGAGTAGTAAAATCTTTCAGATGTACCAAAATATGTATTTTTAATTCGAATTTGAGTATATTTATAAATGACAAATAATTAAAGAAACTTATTGAATATTACTTATACATTTATTTCCATTTATGCAACATATAATTCAACAATAATAGAAAATTAAACGACTCTTTTAAATTGGGTTGATTTTTTTAATTCTCGCAGTAGAAAAAACTTCGACGATTATTACTAAAACGAGTATTACTCGATTATTTTTCAAAATACTCAAGTATCGAGTACTTGAAAAATGGACAAGTATACTCGAGTATCGAGTACTCGATACTCGAATTGGAGTCTACTTGACACCAACATGTTAACCATATTAACTTACTCTTGTGGAACTACATATGCTCTTTGCTTTTGTATACTTCATTTTAATATTACAATATATTTGCCTAATAGTCAACAAAGAATTATTATTAGCAATCTATCTTTTCTTTTAAGTAAGTGGAATTGGTAGGAAAAAAATTAAAATGGAACTTGAAATCTGGAACATAAAGTTTTATATGTGTCTCACCATTATCCTCGATCTGGAATAAGCTGTAGTTTTTTTTTCTTGAGTCACTTCAAACAATTGACATTTAACCGATTTTCAAAATCTAAGAGTAATTGATTTAAAAAAACATCACGGAAAACCATGTTAGATTTATCATTTTCTAAGCGGTTAAAATATCCTGTGGGGCTTCACATAAAATATTAATAACAAATTTTAATATACCAGATGAAAAATACGAAAAAACCTACAAATATAGCCAAATATATACACGGCCACTATTAAATATCAGCGTAAGAAACTTATGCTGCAAAATGCTAGAACAAAGGACGAGATATTTTATTTCACATTTATGATGATGCTAAACTTTCCTGTACTTTCTTCTGTCTGATATTGAATTTAAGAATACATAATGGCGTAAGTAATAATGGAACATATTTTCAGTAATAGAAACAATACTAATTCAATTCCTAACTAGACATGTAAATTAAAAATTGTTCTTTGATAACTGTTTGTGTGCCAGACGCTAAATAACTGAAATAAGTACTGTTATGTAAAAAATTTAGTGTGAAAAAATACAAGTCATGATCGTATTATATTATATTCCAACAATAATAAATAACAATTAAACGCATATGTAACTTTGCATCAGATTGTCAGGGAGTTTTTACAAATTAATCATTGATTTATTGATTGAGTAGGCATTCACTTGGTAGAACTCCATTATAATACGAAAAGAAAAATAGCAATGTATTTTAGTTCTACATAAATTATTTTATATATTTGTTGATAGCTATTTCGGCTTACGCCTTCGTCAGAACTATAGTTCTGTTAGTTTTGACGAAGGCGTAAGCCGAAATAGCTATCAACAAATATATAAAATAATTTATGTAGAACCTAAATACATTGTTATTTTTCTTTCCGTATCAAATTATTCATGGTGTAGATGCAATTGTAATGCGAATAAAAATTGTTTAAGAATACTATAGATAGTCCAGTTTAGTGTATAAAGATTTAGAAAGATACATAGTTCTTGATATTATAAATATATTGAATACATTATTTTGTTTCTGCTCTTCTTTCAAATTCGTAGTCAAAAATTTATGTGTCCATTTATTTATGCAAGGTAAGTTTAGAATTTCAAAAAAGGAGGATTCAAGAAAGGAAAACTTTTTCACCATGCCATATTGCTCAATGAATAAGTAAGAATAATTATAGAAATTCGATGATTTTTAAGGTGAATTTCTATGACTCCGATGTAGCTTTTTTAGATTGAAAAATGTAACGCGCACATTTTTACATTAATAAGGCCATATTATGAAAGGTTTCCGAGAAAGCTTTCGTGCAAGTATAATAATATATACAGGCGTCGAAAGTTCAGTCGAGTTGAGTTGTTCCTGCAAGTGGCGTTATATTAATATGAAGCTGGGTTATTGCCAAACTTCTTTGCCATCGCCACTTTTTACGGGGCCCGACTGAAATTTTTTATTTCATATATTTCGATTTATTATTAACACAAGTAAGCAAAAAACGTATTTTAAAAACAGCCCTTACACGTATATAACAAATTAATGTTTCTTAGCTATTTGTATACATGTTCTTATTAAGCAGAAACATGCTTGCTTCAACATTAGCTTTACTTATAATAATTCGTTCGTGAAACCTCTAAAAAGTTTCATAAGGCTGTGGGCCTACACGGTAACCCAACAATCTCTTGCTTGCAGAATTATGACGAGAAGGCCTCAGAGAATCGATTTAGGCCCAGAGCTATTCTTCTCGATGACCCTCCCTAGATAGAGACGCAATATTAAACTGACTTCTCAACTGTAGCGATCGCGCCTTCCTGTCGGAAGCGATAGGAAGGGAATGTCAACAAATAAAATTCAAGAGTTAAACATCTAGAGACGAGGAGACTGGAAGAACTTTGGCGCTGACACGCCTAGAACTTGATGCTCCGTCAAGCTGATCCAAAAAAAAAAAAAAAACTTATAATAAATAATTATGCGATAATTTTAGCGATTTTTAGTACAACTAATATTTGTATGCTTTATTTATAAATTCTCTAGAATTTAATGTTTTTTTCATTTGATTAGTATTAACTTTGTAGAGCTCCATTTTTATAAAGTAAAATTTGCTATGTATTTGATTCTACAAAAGATTGTCAAGTATGAATCACAGCTATTTGATTTGAGATATTAGACACAGTAATATTTTTAACTTATACAAATAAATGATATAAAATTATTAGACTAATAAGTTTTTTTTTATTGGAAATGCTGTTATTGAAACTATGTTATGCCCTATGAGTCGTGAAGCGAAAATGCCTATACAAGTGTATTTTAAAACAAGGTACCAAAGTATGATATACATAAAATATGTATACGGGAAAAATACAGGGAAATAATCTTTTTATGTACTAAAGAGTGGAGCTACGGGATTGGTGATTATCAGGCGGAATTTATTTGATTTAGTAATCATATATTGATTGCGCCCCTAAGCCCCCCCCCCTCGCCTAGTCTTTATCTGCGAAGGATTTTCGCATGAAATTCAACATGAATGGGAAAATAAAATATCAACGGAGATTTGAAATGCTCGAGCGGATGCAAAGGTTTTGCGACTAAATTGAGAAAATTCGCTGGAGAGGATTAAAATTTTCCAAAATTCGAGGTATTTTAATACTTATTTCTTCAAATGCTTATTACGAAGCAAATACGAAGTAAAGTTATTAGAGTTAAGTTTAAGAAATAAACTCTTTTTAGATTAATGAAAAGTCAGAAGTACTTTTCAAGTAATCAAGACTGTGTTTTTGTTTGAACTAAGCTTGAGTTTTAAAATATAAATATTTGAAAAGATTGAAGATGCCACAATGTTAAACATAGTTTTTTAACGGTCGTGTCATATAGAATTGTACTAATATCAAGTGTAATTCAATACAGTAGAACCTCGATCTAACGTTCTCGCATTAACCGTTTTTCCGCGTGGTTCGTTCATTTTCTAAACACCCGTAAGAACAATCTTAAAAAATCCCGCATTAATCATTCCACGATTTATCGATTTATCGTCTAAAAACTATGGTCATGTCACAAATATTATCCCGATTCACCGTTTTTGTTGATTATTTCTCATAAACACATTTGACACCATCCAATTGGTTCGTAGAGTATATATGTCTTCTGTGTATAGGGTTTTGGTTAAAATTGAAGTTCCAAACGGCAATGAAGCAACGTATTATTTTTTTTTTTTAAATGAATGTTATGTATGTTTTAACTTTCCCGCATTCCTCGTTCCCCGCATTTTTCGTTTGTTTTTCATGGTCCGTTGAAAGACGTAGAATCGAGGTTTCACTGTAATAATAATATCGATATATTTGAAATTACACCGTAACAAAACCGGGTCGACTAAGAACGTCTTTTTCGTTGCCGCGTCGCCCTATCACACAAGTCACACTTCCAGTAGAATAACTAAGTTATTAATTAGAGTTTTGTTTTCGATTTTTTGTTGGGTTTCGGTTATATTAATAATGAATTAATGAATAAAATGTCTACAATTGAATGTTAGTTATTTTGTAAATAAAGCTAACCTTTGTATTTCAGATACTGTATTTACTTCCTTCTTCTTCTTTTCAATATTATAGAGTTTTTAAATCTTTTACCCATCCATACGAAGGTGTTGTGTAGATATACTTTTGTGGGAGGAATAATATTTTTTTTTTTTGCTTACATGTGAGGGGAAAATGTTATCCGTCCCATTCAGCCTATCACACATTTTCTTTTTGTGGAAAATGGGCGTCTCCCTAACAAGATAAATTCTCTACGAGAAAAGAGTAAAAGCAAAATGCGACATTTTTCCCTCATCATTCGCATCCACTCGGAAAAGGGTGTGGTGATAAAAGGAAAATGCTACACATTATGCGCAAAAGTACGGATAATGTAGAATACCGTATAGCCGTCGTGAATATATGTTTGGAAAGAATGGCTGTAAGGGTAGCCCAACTCCAACTGAAGGGTGTAAAAACACAATTTAATTTTGAAATTATTTAATATGTTTTTCTCAAGGAAGTTTTAGTCTTAAAATCCGTATTAGTCAATGCATCAGACACACGCAAAAACGTTAGACGACGTTGACTATAAAAATATTTATCATCGTTTGCATTGCGTCAGGCAGCCTTAAGAACTGTTTCGATAAACGTTTTTGTGGTCGAGTTGTATGAGTCTGTAAGGTAAATTTCACCAATATCATTATTGAAACTTATCATTCGAGATCTTGGGCATGGTTGTTTGTGATGTCTACTCTCCTCGTGTTGATCTCAAGTTTCGTTAAAAATTCTAATCGAGCTTATCTTCGGTGATTAAAAAAACAATATCTGGCATCTTGGCTTCAATGAGTTGTGATGTCAAATATTTTTTTTTCATTCTTAATTGGGCTCACTTCAGATCACATACATATGTCTTAAAATATACTTAAGTAAGACCAATGTGGTGTGTAGCCTCACCTGCCATGACCATGATAGGTCCTGACTACGACAGATCATCGGAAGAGTCTACAACTTCAGATACGTCGGTGAAGACATCCAACCAGTTGTAGTTCATTGAACGCATTCATTCTACGCATTTCTGCGATGCCTTACGGTAGCGAATCATGGAACTTAACCAAGCCTCATAAAAACTTCGCTCAGCTTCGTGAAAATATATATAAATATACCTGCGTCGTATATTAGGGGTGAGCTGGTTTGATTTCGTGAGGAGTTTGGAGATCAGGTAGTGTCCAGTTACGTCAGATACCACGAAGTGTCATAGGAATTGGATGGGTCACGTGCAGCGGAAGCTTCCGGAGAGCTTCAACCCTGTTTGCTTATTCTTCCCATCGATGAAATTATCATACATGCCATGGGAGGAAGCAAAGAAATTGGCGACATGGAATTATAAAGGAACACCGTTTGCTTTACGTAAGCAACGAAAATGATTCAATAAGAATAATAATTACATTTTTCGTGTTTTAGCTAACGTAAATTCTTGTAGGAAGAAATATTTGCTACTATTTTATCATATTTTTTCCGTTCATACTTGCTCAATTTTTACTGAAGTTCTCTTATAAGAGTTGTTATAATAATCCGCCGTGCAGGTGAATCTTAAGCGCTTGTGCAATGCTGTTGAAGCAGACAAAGAACTTGCAATCTTAATATAATCTTAGAATAATACCAACGTAATCCGCTTAGCAAATAGAAAACTTCATCTCAAACTGGAAACTTATAGTAACATAATACCATTGGCATGCTCGCTTGGCCGCACATCACTGTTATTATAAAGTCTTTATTTTTTTAGAAATAGAACGCATAAATATATACATACTTTTTGTAAACATGCATTGGTATAAATAGTTAACATATTCGTATTATATTCAAACAGATTATTGTTGGTATGTTTATTCACCATGTCTGCTTGCGGAGCATAATATTTACTCCTTATACTTAGCGCTAATATAAAAAAGGTGTATTTAAGATAATAGTTTGTTTCTCAGTAGTTCAAGCTTTAGTCAAATAAATATTATATGTATTAGAATATGCCACGATCTGTGGTGAGCGTATCGATCTCTTTGCGTATCGCGTTTTTTCAGATCATATTGGTAATAAATACAAATAAATCGATTCGCAAAACTTTTTGATTTGAAGAGATTCGAGCTCTTGTGCACTGTTTTACGAAATATTTGTTTTTTTAATTTGAAAAGTTTGTACATTATATCGGCTTTATCATAGAAACATATTTTTTGACTTAAGGTTACGTTAATTTGATCTAATAAAAATTCGTTGAATCTAAACTAACGTTTCATGTTACTCGGTCAACCACACCAACGATTGATAAATTCGTATCCGAAACGCACGAATTTATATGACGCTTTCATTTCTCCGGCCCATATTTTGTTTAATCATTAGAAACGGTCTAAACAAATTAACTAACCATGTGTGGAAAGCAAAAGATGTATTTGAAATTGGATCTAAGAAGTATTTGAACAAAAAACCATATTGAAAATGAAATCATAAAGATAATCAAAATGACAGAAGGCCTTTTCAGGATAGCTTTGTCAAAGATAAGCGTAGTAAAGGAATAACGTCAGTGTACTGGAATTGCCATGTGAAGAAGACGTTATGGGTAGCCTATTATCATTGAGCAGAGAAGACTTGGTCACTTTAAGGGTGACACCGTTGGAATGGATGGTTACAGGCATGACGTAAAAAAATGTTCAACTACAATAAAATTTGATATTGATCGCATCCTAAATCGGTTGATTTAAAAGGGGAAGCTTAACCTCTTTGCTTCATTGTTTTGGTTATTATTACAAATAATGAAGACGATTCAAAATGCATGGTTTTAAATTAACACTTTGGTGGAGAGTTTCTAAAAAAATGCAGTATTGGTATTTTCTAGTTTTAAAACGAGAGAGTTCTTGTAGAACCATCTCCGCTCAGTTAAACTCCACTAAAATAATATGCTTAATATTACAAGCAGTTTTGGTAAGTGAAATTATTGATCCAATAGCCCGTGCCAATCAATCCTTTAGGAACATTTAAATATATTTTACTTGGCCGGTGAATTGAACAAAATTGGGTTGCTTCTTGGCGATTATTACAATAAATAAAGACGCATGTATCACATTTATATTGAAAAATGAAATTGATTGAGGCAGTATTATCTTAAGAATAATAATAAAAATTGGAAGGTCTCAATGATGATGAATGCGATATATCAAAAGTAATGGACATTTTTTGTAAGGTTTCACAGGAATTCCCGCGCGCAGTGTCCCGCCGAGCGGCGTCTCGGGGCGTCCCGGCGCCCTGAGCGTCCTCCGCTAGCAATCTATCTAAATCTCATATTTCATATTCCAGATGACGGCTCTCCTGCTAACCCCCAGCCGCCTCCATCGCGACTGCCTCCTCCGAATCTCACCCTCACAGCACCCATTATATTCGCGAGATGTAATATTGAAGACAGGGGTGTCGTTTGTTTGGAAATTATCACATATGAGTGTTATTATTGTTTTAGTAACTATAACTTACTATCTATATTATTGAGGCTTGAAATACAGTTTTGGTAACAATAATAAATTTGTGAGTTTTCTATACAATATTCTTAGCCTAACTAAAATAGTACTTTATTGAATTATACATTTCACATAACTAACATATAAATATACTGGTGGTTCGCTAGAAAGTTTACTATTTTGTTTGGTGTATTTTTTTTATTACCATGTCCGCTCCCAATTTGGAGCATATGAACCCCTCACACATATTATCTCACCATATGTTTTTCTACGAGAACTGCTTGTTACTCAATTGCTCGACATTTTAGCCATTTTAGTGAACATATAGTTTCGCAATTTATATTTTACGGTAGTAAAGTATATACATGGTTAATCTATTTAAGCGTTAAATCATTATATCAAATTCATCCATCTAGATTCTAGAATCTAGACGGTGAAAAAGGTAATTCCTCAAAAAATTGGACTATAGACAACAATTTTGTGGAAAATCATCAATAATGATTTTCATTTCAAATTTAACTAACACAAAAGCTTATTACATAAGACTCAGTAAAACCTCGACGCTAGCGTATAAATAACGGTGCGTAGTATATACTGCTCATTTAAAGAAATTAACTGACCTAACCTATCCACAATTTTTTTATCGATTGGAACAAAGCAATAAGATGAGAACATTTAACAGTGTGAAATTTAATTTTTCTATAAAAATCAGGACTGTGGAGTCGGAGTTGGGGTCGTCGCGGGGTTTTGGCCGGAGTCGTACTCGGAGTCGAAAATTTTTGAAATATGTCAAAGTTTGCTATCGTCGGTCGGGTTGGTAGGTTGATATATAATTGAATACACTTAAATAGGAATAGTAGGGAAAAAACGTGACGAAATTAAACTTTTTTTAGTCTGAGTCGTGTTTTTGGGAAATGATAGAGTCGGTTTTTTTAACGACGCCACAGCCCTGATAAAAATGCATATTAGCCTTTATCCACCAAGGTATTAATATGTTAAAATTATTAGTACTGCGCGCTTACGTAAACGCGGTAGTGTCGGCGTGCTAATGTCCCGCGCGCTTACATCACAGCACTATTAAATGTGTGTATATGAAAAATGTATTTTGTTTTTTTTTGGTATCTAGGTAGTAGGGTGTACATCGAAAAGTATGCATTGCGTGAATGGTCAATTTTATTGAAAAAAAAAATGACCCGGCTTCCGAGCGAAGGACTTCATATTGTTAAAGGAAAATTGCGACACCCTGCTTGTAGCGCTTTTTTCATTCCATCGCCCCTAATGTATTCTCCGTCTTTCCAACGAAATGAAACCTTTTTCGCTCTCCGTACAGCGATACGCGGGTTCGTGTGCGTGTATGTGTGTGCGGGCGCTTAAGGCTGTCTCGAAAATAATATCAACAATTTAGCTACAAATGATAATGTGCGTATTTCGAGGCAAGAACTAAAATTATTATTTATTGTATTTCTGTGAGAGCCGACGATCTTTATCGTTGCCTGAACAATATCAAATGATGTACTTATTATTCGCCATTTTGTTTTTTTTTCGCATTTATATTGATTATTTTTTTATCTTCACTCGGTAAATACCGTCAAAAACTAGCGGTTGTTTTTTGGTTGTGATGAGCGATTACAATACCAAAATATCAAATAGAAATGTGTCTATTTTGATTTTTGATGTAACAAAAAGGTTTAAAGTGCACAGCATTTTTTGTGATTTACGTTCAGTCACGCGTTGCTCCTTTCAAAAGTTCAAGCTTTTTTTTCTATTTCGCGATTACAGCTGCAATTGTACTGTTTAAATATTTTAATTATTTGTTGCGTTTCATTTGAGACGATGATTTTACTGCTTTTTCCAGATGGTTTTAATTGCCCATATTATTATAGCATAATTTAATTTTCTTATACCGATATAGATATTTGCACTTTTTTACAAACCCGTATTCATCTATATTAACAATTGAAAATATATTTATTTATTATTTTGTGATAAAGTCTTATTATTATATTAAATTATACTTTTGAAAATTACTTTCTTCTGGACTGTATAAAACGAGGGTGTGTGTGTACGTGTGAAGACGGAGATAACGAACGCGTTCTTCGATAGCTTTGTGTAATTTTATAGTGGAAGACATATATTATATTACCTAGATGTCCTATTTACCGATCTTTGTAATCATATTCAAAGGTTTAAAAAAAGTGTCTTATTTTCCACGTATGACAACATTACCCCTCATTCAAATGATATGAGAACACAGCTATAAGAAATTCAGTGTTCATGGTTATTCATAAACTACATAAACAAATTTCTGACGATAATTGTGTCCATTTTTGATGTAATGTGTTACAGTCATCGGCTATTAGACGATCACCGAAATAAATTAAAACTACCCTGAACTTGTGTCCACTGATGATAGTTATTACAATATATTCATGTGTGTAAAAGTGATCAGTTTATTTAGAGTTTTATATTAGCTGTCTGTTTATTGTTTTCTATTTAAAGGGGTGTTTATGTTAGATGTTACTCTCATTTTGATAACGATAATTTTTTTTTTTGTGAGTCTGGTCTTGAATTTATTTTTTGATTTTAAAAAAACAGCCAGCAAGCCAAATAAGATAAAAGGTGTAATTAAAAAAAAAATATCTTTGCATCTATCTGGCTTGTATAATAAGTATTCATATACATATTATAAATACATTTAATTGAAAAGGAGAGGTAGTAGATTTAAAAATGATATAATGATGAATAAAAGAACTAGAATGAATTGACATATGAGGAACATTTCGTTAAATTCGTTTGTTTTGTTGACCTATTTAGTTCAAGTTTAGTTATATGAAGCATAAATTATTTATGGTAGATATGACAAATTCGTTAATAGTTTTAAGCTGAAATCCTGACAGGTCTCTGGTGCTAAAATGAATGCTGTGCCGCAATCTCGTGGTAAATGATGCATTGAATATGCAGGGAGTTAAACATATCACTATGGAAGGGACTGGAATACTTTGTTTCCCTGAACATGGCGATTTGGTCTTGAAATGCCCAGATGTGAATGGTAAAATCTAATAATTGTTTTCGTTCTAAGACAGCCATGTTGTGACTTGTTATCTACGCGGGCAAGTTTTTCGTATTCTTCAATTTTACTGAAGACGCTAAATGCAATCATTTCCAATCTATTCAGTATACTGCTTAACGGACCGCATAAAGTATAAACGAACATTGAATTCTAGGGTTGGGACAACATTGAGCAAAACGTGAAGATACAAATTCAGGAATTAAGAAATATTATAAAAAGATATTTTGCCGTAACATAGAGTAACATCCATCTCATTTTTAAAATACACACCCTAAAACACACACCTTAAAATATACATCTATGTATATTCATTTATATACACTTCACTTTCACTTCACTTTTATACCACACATGATTTTCAAATACGGTAGAGTAGGGGTTCTTAACCTTATTGCGACTCCGGGCGCATTCGAGATTGTGGAGAAAAGTGACGGGCGCAGGCCATTTTTTTTAGTAAGCAAATCTTATGACCCTAGTACATATTTATTAATTCTTATCACTATTTCCTGGAAACTCAACATACATATGTATGTGTTACATTCATGTACTATTTTTTTAATTTACCTTTATAAAATAAAAATAATTTCAATAAATAAAATACAATTCAGATAAAATTTGGTTTTTTCGTTATTTGAAACATTGTAAAGGGCGCACGATAATAGCTTCGCGGGTGCAATTGTGCCTGCGGGCACGGGGTTAAGAACCCCTACGGTAGAGCCTCAAATGAATCCGCATTTTATTCCCATAAATGTTTTGTTTACTTTTTCAGCCAGTAGAAGTGTGAAGAATAGAAAGTAATGGAAATGAAAAAAAAAAAATGGAACAGCTTGACCCAAAACTAAAGAAAAACTACACTCATCCCTCGATTTACGCGGTAGATACGTTCCTAGAGAAAACGCGTAAATCTAAACCACGTAAATCGAGACCTCAAGCTCATACAAAAACGGAAGACAGGTTCCAGAAAAAAAAAATCTTCAAAAAAGGCTCTTCTTCTCGTTTTATTAAATAGTCCGTAACTAATTTTTGTGTTGTGTTTTTTTAAGTCTTTGTAAATTTCACCGTATTGCGCGCACAGACTTTTAAGGTCTCGCTGAAATTTAACAGCACGTTCAATAACCGGATCAGTAGCCAAAACTTTATTTTCTAAGTTATTGGCCAATTGTAAAATTTCAGAAATATCTTTAGACGTAAATTTATTTGGTTTATTAGTAATGTCTTTATCACTATCATCGCAACGTTCAACATTTTCTTTTTCGTTGGTTGACACCATAACAATCAATTCTTCTTCGTCTATTTCACTATTAACAAACAATTCATCGATGTCACTGAATTCCAAATTCTCCAACCATTGTCCCAACGCTTTTGTTATAATTAAAATGTTGTTAAATGTTTCATCTCTTGCTGGAATTATATGATCAGGTTCAACTACTTCTGGCCATACTGCTCTCCAACAAGCATTTAATGTTGATTTTTTAATTTATTTATTTGCTAATCCTATATATTTCACAATTGTGTAACACGTGTCACAAAATATGTTTGATTTTTTTTTAAATGTGATTTTTTCATAACTGCGTTAAAGTGAAACCGCGTAAAATGGGTACCGCGTAAATCAAGGGATAAGTGTATTTTGAAATGATATTACTTTTTTTAAAGTAATCAATGAATTCGTTGAAACTTCATTGTCAGTTGAACATACAATATCAATTACATTTAAGCTACATATTATGCTCGACCGCGTTACTAAAAAAAGAATTGAACAAGAATTTCATGATGCTCTTTGATATCACGAATAGTCCAATGTCTATGATTTCTGAGGAGATAATGTTCAAAATAGGCGGCCGTTTTACCTTTTTTCATTTATTTTAGTTGGTATGCTGCCCCTCATGAATTCTTCCCTAACTAATAATAATAAACTAACTAAAAACTGTTCGATCGTTTATATATTGGTATTGCTTTTTATTTAAATAAACTGAAATTGGTTGATTACAGAAGACTCAAAATCAAATTACTCAACCCTGATTTTTATTACAAAAATCGATAGTATAATTTTTTGGTACTAAAATTTTGTAACCGATTTTTGGCCCATTCCCGTAAAAAGGCATAAAAACACACGGACTTGCGTGCTTAAGCCGTGAGTATGCATGTAGAGGTGTTTTTTTTATTCACGTGGGCGTGTGCGTGTGACCCTCTACGTTGTATTGATAATATCACATACGCCTGCGCACAAAAATATAGAGTGTATCTACCATTACTAATACTATCTCTTCGGGTGAGAAGAATAACAAAGGTGAGCATGTGTGTATCGGTGAACGTATATCTCGTAGGGTTCAGCCATTTTTGTATTTTTGGGTGTGTAGACCACTCACACGTGTCGCTGGGTTTCGGCAAGAGTGACCACGATATTAGAACAAACTAGAACCATTATATTTGATTCATTTGAGTTGAATATGAAGAACTTTGACTGCAATACTGCAATTTAATACTCTATAATAGAATATAAGGACAGCATGTTATTCGTGCTCTTTTGGACTACCCTCAGAGGAATTCTGAACGAGCAGAAGTGTATGCTGCGGTTCGTCCTCACACATGTCCAATAAGCCACGATGACTTGATTGCAACCACGGCTTACTTTACTGCATTAGAAAAATTGGAATGTTTTATCTATGGATCGACATAACATCGATTCAATGAACTAGTCTAATACGACAGGATCACACTTTACAGAGGATACTTAGTAATAACTTGATTTCAGTGGTAATGGTTCAAAATCAGTCCCGTGCAGCCACTAAATGTGTCCACTGAAAGGTTCTACCTTTTTTGTCGATAGCACTGTGAAAAGCAGTCATTTAACATTGGCTTTATATACACAATAGTTCGTGGTTGGAAAAACAACCGTTTGATCTTCAGTTTTGCAAGAAACAATGAAGACAGCCCAAACAAAAGGTATACAAATCTTGAAAAATTGAGTGTATGAAAATGTATTAGTGGAAGAAATCAAGTCTCCATTTGGTTATAAAATAAAGAATGAATGAAAGAAAAGAATTAATGTGATGAAACATATCGAAAAGTGATTATTAATGATATTTCGCGTTTTCACAATTTGTTTAAAGACTAATAAATTTAATTCATAATATACCGCAGTGATGATTTACAGTTTATGATTCCTAATATTACATATGAAAACTTGTTATATTAAAATCAAATAGAGTTAAGAAATGAATATTTTAATAGAACATCTGATAACTATTAAGACGAAGAAAACCCGCTGAGTTAAACTATAATTGATACCATGTTCTAAAAAGATGTTTTCGTAATTATAACATTATCAACAACTGAACTAAAGTGAATATGGAAGCTTGAAATTTGAAAAAAGAATAGGATAAATTAGATTCAAAAAGTAACATCAACATAGTTTATAGAATAATTTTACTTTTGAAATGAGATTACTGATAATCAATTAAGTGGACCTTTAAACACAGCGTGAATTAATTAATTAATTCAAATCAAACCAAAAACAACTGGTAGTATATTATGTATGTAAAATTAAGGCTAAGTAACAATATCATGTCATGAAATTAATATATCAAAGCTAGGAACAAAAAGAGGAACAGGATACAGTTGTAGTGGGTATAAAACGAAACTTTGTCTGACAGAGAGTAGGTATAAATAATAATATAGGTAATACTTTAGATGGATTCGGCGGCAATTTTGTGGAAGTTCATTTTAATATAAAATAAACTTTTCTTATTCCACGCATTGTGTTACTAATTGTGACACGTGTTTCGCCCTTTTCAGAGGCATCTTCATCACTAAAATGTAACAATTTTTACGAAAATACAAAACGATCATAATTTTAATCAGAGTAGTAATGTAGAAATACTCAACCGAGTTAGTAAAATGGGTTAAAAATGAATAGTTTAGAACTATTAGAAGTATTATTAAATAATCTCCTAAATAGGACAGGTTGTTCACCACTGCTTACATTATTTCCAATGATGGGTTTAACCCTACCTAGTTGATTGCATCTCATTAGTTAATATTTTGTAATGCTAACGTCAGTAGAAGTATAATTATTTGTTTGCTTCGTTTTGATTCTATAACCCCCCTCCTTGCTTTTCGTAAAAAGGAAAAATCACAAACTCCATTTTGTAATTTTATCATTTTAAAATATTATACTTAATCTTGCTTTATTACTGAAGCAACTTCGCGATAGTAAGCCTGAAGATGCTTCTGAAATAAACACAATACGTGGAATAATCAAAGTTATTTAAAATTTCATATTAATACTTATAATGTTCTGCATTTTCGATTAATTCTGATTAGCGTCACCCTACAATATGACGAAACTCAGGTTTATAATTTATTTCACTATACTGGCTTTCAGAGTATGGTGATAATACGCATAGAGATGGCCCATGACATGTCATATGCAAAAGCTTGGGAATGTCTTTTATTTTCACATATTGTCCGTGACAGTTCACGTGTTGGGAAATATTTTGGATTTTAAAAGCGTACTTCAACGCAAGATTATCACCGCTATGGGAACTTAACGCATGATTGTGTGAAATTTTTGAACATTTATTATTTCTGTCAAATCCGCCACGCAGCATTACGGTATTAAATACTGATTCATTAGATTATATTAGAGAGATGGTGATTGCAGACAATGAATATGTGTGTGTTTAACATAACATTTATATCGTATCGGCTTAATTATTTTTAGAGGTACTGCACATTTTTAGTGGAGAATTTTCAACTGTTGTTATTAATAAAGATATTGTTCTTCATTATTTTCTGCATCTAAAATGATACCAATTTGACTCTTAATGGGACACTTAAACAAGTTCTTCTGTAATTAAAAAAATCATTTCACTTGTTTTTTATTGTACTTGGGTTATATTTAAAAATGCGAACAAATGTAACAATTAATGATCTTTATTATCTTCTATAATCATGTAATATTTACTTTGAGGTTTGCACGGGCCCGTGGATCGAGTTGGGTCGGGAAACAAAGTTTTGATTTCGGGCCCGGGCCGGGCTCGGGTACACAAAAATTAGACATAACTTCGATTATTCCGGATGAAAACGCCATTATTGTAAACCAAAATTACCTACATACATATTATAATTTGATGAGTTTTTATAAATTTTTTTTAAATTTTGATTAAAATATTGCTGAAAAAAGTTTTCGAGGATTGGGTCGGACTTGGGCTAGATTTTCTGTCATGAGTGAACCTCGGGCTCGGGCTGGATAGAATTTTAAAATTTCGACCGTGTAGACCTCTATTACAGAGCATACATTTGTAACCTTATAGCCATTATTTGAATATACATTATATAAAGACATTAATAATTAAAAATCTGATGGTGTACCTGTGCGGAGAATAAAATGCTTCTTACATACGTTCATTTTCCACAAAGTTCTTTAATTTACCTAACTATATGCAAATGCTTTTTTGATACAGAAATACGAATATAAAAACTTCCATAATCTAATATCTTGGACCATATAATAATTTTTGCTCTTCACTAGGTTGCAGTGGTCAACTTAGTCGGCATATTGTCCATTCTACCTCTTCTTGTACATAACTGTATGTAAATTAAAATTATCTTTGGCATGAACGTGCACACGACACTATAAACGAAATGCGAGAACTTAAACATTAGTTTTTTTCAAAATGTCATAGTAAGGCTTCCGATGCATCATTAAACACTAGGAGATTTTTTTAAATGCAGTAATAATTCGTCCAATAAATACATTATTCATCTCGTTAAAAAAACTCACAAATAAATTTTATTACATCATCAATAAAACGGCTGGAACAAATTTATAAATCGGATTCTCTTGCTTCCAAATTGAGATGTTGATATTAAAATGTTAATATTATATTATAGAGCGTTTATAAATGGTGAAATGCTTTTTTTGTTGTTTAAATAAATTTATTTCAAACACGAAAACAGTTTTGGTGTTACGGTTCATTTGAAGCGCTGGCGGTTATTTATTTTTCTTACAATAATTTCTACAATCTAAAATCTAGATTTTTAACATCAACACATCATTTTGCTAATGTAAAAGATACATTTTTGAAAAAAAGCAGCTTAAAATATGTGCTTTAATAGTGACGATTCAAGCAGATTCAGGCAATTTCCTAGTGAGATAATATCTCTGTTTTTTAGTAAAGGAATATTGTTATAACTGCATTTTTATTATCGACAATTAATTGCAAGTAGAAAGTGACAAAAAAGCAATCATAATAATAGTGAGATCGTGTTTTTGATGCGCTTGATTGGATATATATAGGCTTCTGATATCTCATAATTTCATACTAAAACAATAATTTGTTTTTTCATTAAACTACATAGTTTATTTACTTTTTGTTTTCTTCTCTATCGGAGTGAAAAAACTCACAATGATGCACATAATATTAACTACATAATGGGAACCGATTATTCTTATTGAAGTTTAAATAAAGAGTTTATCCCACAAAATTCAGTAGCACAATCTTTCTTTTACGAGAGAGTGGAGTGTGGGAAAGGAATAAAAACCTAGAGAAGCAACATTGAAAATCTATTGAAATATCACTGTTAGAAATCACTCATTTAATGATTCGAACCCTTCACCACATTATATTTGATATCATATTTAATCGCAGTATGTTTAATTGTAAGCAATGCAATGCAATGTATCGATTGATTTAACAAATAAGTTTAGAATAGGATATAATATTTAATAACATAAAATATGAAATAAAATCATATCTTTGTTTTTTTATAAATGTATTTAGAACGATATGATCTGAAAGTGACCGCCTTACTGGTGGGCGTTTACACGGATTAGTACAAAAAATAATCATTGAGGTCTTTAAAAACTAAATCAGCCAAATACACCCGCTGTGATGATGATCATGATATCTGCAATCAGGTTGACCAACATACTATGTTTATATTGGAACATGACATTTATTAAAACTCCTTGTTCGATTAACAACGGCAATCTTGATGATATTAATAATTATTTATACTGAGCTCAAGGCGCTACAATTATCACATGATAAATTTGCATGTTTTCATCAGCAGATTTATCAGATTTTTTTACTAGATATTATCTTGTATTCATTCAATTGTTGGCGTGTTTATTAACTTGCACAAACAGGAATAAAAGTCAAAATAATAGAAGAGTTTAATAATTTACCTAGATGCAACCGTGTCGGCGTGTTGTCTTGAGTAATTCTTCGAATTCGTTATTCGAAGCTGGACATTTCAAGATGATGCTAACATGAATCACATTGATGCATCTATGACTTGAACTAATCTTCTCAAGTTCTTTTTTTTTATCATCAACGTCCTATTCTTTAACTAATAATAAAAATATCGGGAGAGGGGAACAGAATGAAATATATAAATAACAAATATCAATTGCTCCACCTGTATATCTGATGTAAAAGTATAGCCTTAAATCGATGAGATGCTAAGAGGGCTAGTGCATAGTTAGTTATTCACTCTTTCTTAGTCATATTTTCAGGATGAGATCAAACTTGTATTGGTTGTTATGATAATATCACAAAAGTCCATGAACCTTTCAATACAAATCGATTGAAAAGTCATTATTTGTTTGATTCTATTCGAAAACCTGAGTGCTTTATCTCACTGGGAAAAATTTATCAGTCGGCTGCAGGACCAGGAAACATATATGACACACTCTAATACTTACAGAATGGTTCTTCTATAAGAATAATTTAATATTTCTTAAAGCAGTTTTTTGATTGTAAATAGCAAATTTTAGACTTACTGATGATGCTAGAAAACAAAAACTAATTTTAGACACTATTAAACTATCATACATAAAAATGCAACTTTAATGGATAGATAATATTCTGATAAATGAAATGCAATTCATATTTGTACCAATACTTACATGGACAAACTAAAACCAATTTAGAAGCAGTAAAGCTTTTTTTATCTGGGCGTTTTGCTTTTTCATTGAACCAAATGAATTATATACGGCATCGAATGACGCCATTATGTTTTTATGAACCAACAATTTACAATTTGACAAAGTGGACGATCATTCTCGTTCCAGGAATCATCTCTCCATTACCGAGATGAACGTAGGCTTACCACAACAACAGCTATTCTATTTCGAATTGGATTAAACCGGATATGAAGATATCTTGCTGAGCTTAAAGTATTTAAAAAATGCAACGCAAATTGATTTACATCGAAATCTATGAGATCATTACAAGCCGTGTACCTGAATGCTTAAGGCGTGAAGTCTATAATTATTATGTTTCATATTTTAATTTTTACATTAAAAATATTCATTTTGAAGAGTCTTTATTGAAGTTATTCATTGGCTGCTGATAATCGTGGCTGAATGCAAAAGGTCTGAATTTTATTTGATATTTCCATACATTGGATTTCAGTAGATATAAAATTGTATCTCAAGACATAGATGATTTATTTGAATTATTATAAACGCTGCATTAAGTGAGTGGTAACTTTATAAATAGGCCTCTCACGATGTGGTCTCTTTACCATTACCCTAACTCAAAAATAGAGTTGAATACTAAAATAACCATAAGTTAAATTAAAACATTAATCGAAGTGGCCTATAATTATTTTCTCTTGTTGGGAGTGGAAATAGATTTAAAAACATAGTCACTTTATCTTAATTATCACTACGGGTAATTACCGCATACAAAATAATATTTTATTTTAATCTATTAGATTCATTTGAAGACATCTATCATATTCCTCTACTGACCGATAGTTTTATGTATTACTAGTATTGCTACCCGGCGTCGCTCGGACTAAGCGACTAATAATTATTTAATGTTATATCATTCGACATAATCATATCACAAAATCTAACATCCAAAATAGATGTTAAAATAAAATCACAAACTTTATTTAATTTGATGACAGCCCTATTCTTGCCCATTAAAATGTCCAAATTCAAGGAAAAAATCTAATTTGCTGTCAAATAAATGTCAAATAATACCTTCACGTAAATAATAAACATTATTATTAACAATAAAAGCCGGGAAAAGTTCTGTAGAAGACTAATTTATTACATTTTGACTAAATGTCTTCGCCGATAAAAATTCAAACATATTTTCTTTCATATTCGTTTTTATGGCAACTTGCAACAACAATGCAAAAGGGAATTACAGACATACATACATTTGCCGTTTCGGTTTTATATATAAGATTTGGTTAAGTATGTATGTGCTAAAAACACATGTATAAGATTTATCACTGTGGCATGTGTAATGGTTTATATTAAAGGTTAATATATTTTTCATATTAATAGAAAAAATGTTTTACAAAAAGTGACACCAGTTTCATTCACTTCTTTGAGAAGCATATTCAGACTGTTTTTTAGAATTTTATTTTATCCTCAAAGTAACCGTCGAATCCTTTGAAAGTATTTTTTCATCGCTCACAAATGGTTTTCTCACTTGTTGTACATCATTATTATCTTAGTTTAAAATAATGTATGAAGAATTGATTATCTTGCTATTATTTTTATAGTAGACGTATCATTGGGATAACTAGTCAATTACCGAGTGACGATACAAAACAAACGTGGTCATCTCAAGTTACTAACTTTTTTAGTTGGTATGATTGCTTGTTGGTTTCAAGCGTCACATGTTTATTTCAAAGAAGATTATATCGTCATATTCTGCAAATAAAAAAAAATATATCTATTTCATAATAAGTTATCTGCATCGAGTATTTACATCAAAGTTGAACAGTTTTGTTTATTGTTTATTAAAGAAATTCGATTCATAACCCTTGCTCAAACAGAATTGGCTAATGGAAACCACAATGTGGAGTCTGTAGTTAAATTAACCAGATAATAAAAAGGGTGACTTATTCATTTTTCTCTATGGTGGAGATGGCCACGTGTGTTTTGTGACGTCACAAATTTCCATAATTAATTATTTGTTTCCGGTAAATTTAAATTAAGAATAAAAGAAATAATGTAAGCCAAAAATTGTCATACAGTTTTGCCGTTTATAAATAAAAGACATAATATAATAATCCTTACAACCAGCTCGCTGCAAAGCTGATCAGGTTCTGACAATCCAGACCGAGCCGCTTAGTGCTGGACAAAAACTTTCTAACGGGCAACTGTTGTTTTAAATTTATTTTCCTCCACAAATGCTTGAATGTGGGCTTTGATAAAAATTTGTATGGTGAAACGCACTTAGCGACTTGCGTTTCACAATGAGTCGAAAGATTTTTATCATGTTTCATTTACGAGGCGTGTTTACATTTGAATTCATCTTTTATTAACGGGATACGTAAATGAACGCAGCGGGTACTTAAAAAGTAACTTAATACAACAAAAATATAAAGCAATTTACATTACTCTTTCATTATAATATTGATATTTCACAAAAAAAACTATTATTATTGATTTACAATTGTTAATTTAAAAACTCGCGGATAAAGACATTGATTTTTGGAAAATTTCCGCCATTTGACAAATTTAATGCCGAAATAATATTATTGACGATGCATTGAGATACTATGGGTGGTATTGGATATTTTGACCTTATTGCGTCGTTAGATTTTTAAACGGACGTATAACCATATTTTAATATCGGCCCCTGAAGATAAAAAAAGCTTATCTCGATTTTTGCCGGTTTAATGTAATTTGTGTTTGCAAAATAATGTTACGTAATGTATCAAAGAGAAACTTAATTAGAAGTGGATACGAAGATATTCAAGAAGCTAAATTTTAATTAAAATTACTTCATGTTCATACACTCAACCTTAAACCAACTCATTGGAATAATTCACTATTTTATATTTAACAAATAAATCAGACAGCCAAAGCACCGTTTTTTAAATGGTTAGTAAAAATTTGTATCTGTTAAAAAATAGGTAAAATTGATGACTGGTGAAACCTGTTCTTTGGCTCTCCTGAAAAGTAGAGAAAAATGAGTTAGGGTTCTGTCTCTAAGGGGCCGATATAAAAAGCCTTAGAGGCAATGTTAACCCTGTACTTTTCATTTGTATACCTAATAAACTACGAAGCTTAGCTGGTGCGTAGGTGTTTCTTTATAACGACGAAGAAGAAATTCTCAAATGGCCATATCAAATGGAAAAAATATGTGTGGACTCTGAAGAAGTGTCTTATTAAAAATTTTGAAACTTTTTAAAGTTTATTATTATGAATGGTCGGTTTCTAGTATTGATTTATTTGACAGAAATATGCAGAGCTGTATTAGGCATGAGAAAAATCTTACTTTTATAATTCTTTTAAGTGTGTATTGATTTTTTTTTAAATTTACGCTTGAATATAAAATTTTAAGCTCAACTGTGTCACTACTTTTTCAGATGTTTAAATCAGGGCTGTGGAGTCGGTAAAAAAAAGTTCGACTCCGACTCCGACTCCAGCATTAATCAAAACCACGACGCCAACGCCGACTCCAACTAAAAAACGATTAATTACGTCATGTTTTTTTTTCTACCTATCATATTTATGTGTATTAAATTATATATCAACCAACCAATCCTGCCAATAGCCAAATTTGACATATTAAATGTAAAAATAAAAAGTTCAATCTTTTCAAAATTTCCGACTCCGACTCCGACTAAAAACTACCGACTCCACAGCCTTGGTTTAAATGCATACAAATTGAATAAATAAAACTCTTAATTAAGATGAAAATTTTTGAGAGCATATTTTTTTATAATCCCGTCAAAACACGCCATGCCATAAAAGCGGCTAAAGAGTAATGTTAAAAAAAATATTTTTGAGAAAACTAAGGTCAAATTTTATTATACTGGTGATTTTGATGTGTTAAGTTTCAAAATAATATACTAAAGACTGATTTGTGATCAACTTCAAATGTGGAATTTTTGTATGAAAAAACGTGTTGATTAATATGGATGGAGGCTTTGACAGCCCATGATTCTTTCATCCATTTTCAAATAACTCTAAGAGTATCATAACCCTATTATGTATTTTTGCAATGGCAGACCATTTAAATTTTTTAAAGTACACATTCAAGATGACTAAATATCATCATCAATTATCGTTGTCCTAAATACATTGATATCTTTACTGTTATGTAATATATTCCTCCTCTTATCTTTAATTTAAACAAAAGTGTTGATAAAGTATGAACAGTTAAATCAATATTAGTTCGAGGTATGCTAGTGAGATACATATTATAGAAACGTGATAGAAAATAATATCAAATCATTAGATCAATTCAATTTTCTTCTAAAGAATTTTCTCTATTTTATTATTTCTAATTAGTCTAATGGCTAACGATATTAATTTTTATTAAATGCCAACTATTTTTAAATTTTATCTCGAATTCGTTCCTGAATACAAAATACAAACATGTTACGGTCATAGCTGCAAGCATTAAGACATTGATAGTAAATATTAAATACCATGTTAATAGTTCTAAACGATGTTCTTTAATGTGCAATAAAACTTCATCTATATTACATGAATATATAAGGTGTGCTTAGCTCTTATTGCTAACATCATTTTTGACATATGGATAATTTATCTACGTTAATTAATAAAAATTCTTTTTTTTTATTGAAAGAGAAAAACAAATAATTCTGGATTAACGAATCGAGCTCTTTAATTTAAACACTTATTAACTTTAAGAAGAGTTTTGAGATATTTTTTATTCTTGCGATCTATTTATCCTTTTTTGCACGGGGAATACCTCCCAAAGACTACCGTGCAAAAAAAACGTGTAAATAAAAACTAGGTGTTTATCAAAAACTTGTAGTAAAGTTCCATTACTTAAAATTTGTTTAAATAAAATATGGTTGACAGACGTGCAGATTTATTTATTTTATTAAATGCACTCATTTTTGGGCTTTTACTTTGATAATGATAATTCATTTTTAATTGATTTTTGATGTATTAGTTTGCATTGCTAAGAGGTCTTCAACATGTTATTTATAGTCTATTTTTATTGTAATTTGCTTCAATTTGTTTGGTTAGTTGTTTTACCAATTGTTTGTCATACCTTGTTTTTCATACTTAACTTTTGTACAAATATCACTGTTTTATTGTATTCCTTATCAGTAGACAATGCTCGCCATGAGCGAAACCGGTCCTGATCAAATAAATTGTATGTGCAAAAAGTACTAAAAATGTATTATTATTTTAATTTTTATTGTTGTAGTAAATAATGATTTCAGCATTAAGATGGTCTCTTTTGACAATGACATGATGCCGAAATAGCTATCTACTATCCATCTGTCAAGTGAATATTAGTATAATTTATCACCAATAACTATTTCATTTAAATTACAAAATAAACAATATTGACAACACTGAGATTCTTGGAGCAAACGAAGATTAAAAGTTAGTTTAACAAAGTGCGCGAGAAACAATTAGCCAAATCAAAACGCAAAGAAGATTGAAGAAGAATGAATTAAAAAACAACCCTTAAAGAGAAAAAATACCCTCCCGCTCGTTAACACATTATCGACCGGCCGACCTTCAAAACATTGCAGTACCGTGACCCAATTTACATTTTCATCACACCCACTTTCATTACTAACTTAAAATTTTTAACCTAGAACTTAAAAATTTCCCACCGGACTGGCGCGTCGAGAGGTTGTAGTTCAATGAACTTTACACCCCCACCCCGGCTACGGTTCACTTAAAAATGGTATGCTACCGAACAACTCGTCTTTTTTGGTTTCGAAAGTTTATAATAACTACGGCAGCTGGCAATAAACCAAGAATTCTTACCTTTGTGAGATTCAAAGAATTTTTCGTTATTAAATTGAATATTTGCAAATAGCGCTTTTACTAGAAGGGTAATGTTTTTATCAGGGCTGTGGAGTCGGAGTCGGAGTCGTCGCGGCGATTTGACCGGAGTCGTACTCGGAGTCGGAAATTTCGAAAGTTTTAACTTTTTATTTTTGCATTTTATATGTCAAATTTGGCTTTTGGTCGCATTAATAGGGTTGATATTTAATTGAATACATATAAATAGGAAAATTAGGGGAAAAAATGACGATATTGAGTTTTTTTGGTCGGAGTCGGAGTCGTGTTTTTGGTCAATGTTGGAGTTGGAGTCGTGGTTTGGTAAATGCTGGAGTTGGAGTCGGACTTTTTTTCACCGACTCCACAGCCCTGGTTTTTATGATAAAAAGTTTTCCTAATATTCGGTAAAAGTATTGTTTGATTGAAAAATCAGAAAAAATATCCAAATGTGTACTGTGCGCATAAAGAAGTATTCAATATTCTGCATCCCGGAATATCGTGAGCGAAGAAACATTGAAAATAGACACATTAATCCGTGTTTGTGATGTTAAATAAATTTATTGGATTTCATCACGCCAAGTCACCAACTCATTTGTCGGAAATAAATACATATTTCTGATGATGGTGTAAGCCAAAATGGTAATCGACAATAAATCTTATAATTTTTGTAGAAATAAAATACATTGCTATTTTTTCACCGTTTTATAAGGGAATCAATTAAATGTCAACTCAATCAAGAAATATGTACATGCGTTTACAAAAAAACAGTAGTACTAATTTTTTCAGTAGACCGCAAAAAAATCGAAATATTTATACATTATACTATCGACTTCTGTCAGTCTTAAATTAATCAAGTCATTAGGGTTAGCCCTCGGCAGAATTATATTGACGCTGTTATGTGAAACAATACGTTTACAAGCAGATTTGACAGCAAATATGTGTCATTGACTATTCTGTATAATAGATGTGAGCATAAGATTTAGTTGTTTATGAGCTTAACTACAGGTTTCGTTGACGAATTGTTTTATGCCTACCCCTGGTATTACTTTATTCCCCGATGTAGTAATTAAATTCCTACGGAGCTGGCTGCCAGGGGTGGATGAATCGTGAATGGCTAGGGCGCGTGACGAAGTAAGGGATGGCTGCAATTAAATTGCGCCCGGCTACATCCCTTTGCAAATAAAACGCACCCTTCTTTGCTCGATCCGTTTTCCGGAAGGAAGTTAAAAAAAGCAGTGGGGTATAGAGAAAGTGTTGTATGTTTTTTGAATTGGGTTTGAATGCGTGAATATAAATTGTGCAAATACACCAAGGCAAAACTCAAAACCAGACAATACTATTTGTGACCAGTATATAGGATAAAGTTTACCTGAATAAAGATTCTCAGCGATTATTGATACATTCTTACAACAAGAGTTGTGGAATATGTATTATATGGCGATACAAATTATCAATACGAATGACCCACTAGTATTAAATTATTTACCACCGCTTGCCGGGGGTCCACACTAATATATTGGTGGAATGTATGTAACCCATAGTGTTGCTAGTGACGTATAAAATGGTATATTTTCACAGGATATTTTATAATGATTCAGTTACATCCGTAACATCATAAATATGTGTGGGTGCGTGTGATACTAATTGATTGGCACTAACTTGTTACTAATATAACGTTAATACGATATTTTTTTACACGAAGGTTAACAAAATGGAACCAAGTTTGGCGTTTCTAATGTTGGCAAATTTTCTATTTTGTTGTTCTCAGTCCTAATTTAATAACTATCTAAAGAATAGAGATATAATATGATATGCTAAGACATATATTGTGAGTCAGAGAATTATTCATACAAAGGTTGCAAATACCTTAGCGAATTTAAAATAAAAATACATTAGAGCTTTTTTTGAATGACTGCTGAAATAGAAGCCTTTCCCTCCCTGTACATAGTTCTGTAAAATGATCATTCAATTTAGTGGGTTCTCTTTAAATATAGGAAATAATAAATATAAGTTAAATAATATAAACACCCTCAAGAATGATTCAACATTCTGGCTCGTATTTTTCCTAGCCACTTCCTCTCGATTTTTACTCATATGGACCCCGAATAGAGGACAAAACAAAGAGTTGGAAAACAGTAAAGAAATACATATATGGCTTCGAAGACAAATCCATAAATCGATTGAAAATTATGTACTAGTGATGGATTAATATGGGCAACGTAAACAAAAATAACGAATGCACAAGATTGTTCACCACTCTGCAACAAAACACGCTTAATACAATTGCATGTGTTTAAAAGAACGATTATTTTGATAAATAAAGACGTACAAATGATTGTTTTCTACGCCCATGTATTCGAACAGACTAAGAACATATTATTTGCCATAGCGCCTGGAACTTTTCCATTTTTCTTCTCTCCAAGAAAACATATTGTTCGTAGAAAGTTTGCTACAAATTTATAAGCACAGTTAAGCAAAGACATATTTTTCCAACCCGAATAACGATTATTGTACAAAGAAAAATACCGAGAATTTTTATCCAATTTCTTTTTCAATATAAATACCATACGATTTTGGGTAAATATGTTTGCTTAAAAAAACGTTAATTTTGTATTGAAATATGTCCTTTGTATATTATACAATATCGTCTTAATAATAAATATGTTTTCAGATGGTATTTTTATGAGAGTTTTTGGGTTAGTCCATTTATATTATGCGAAAATATTTGGACCGAAATATTTGTTGGCGGCATATTATTTTAAATACTTTGAATTTATAAATTTAAATGAATTTATGTATTTATGTTTTTTTTTAGTGATTACAAATAATATATGCTTGCGTAGGTTGCCGAAGAACACTGGGCAGGGTTGAGAATTTTGCAAATATAATGATTAGTATAATTTATATTAACAAAGGTAAATATAAATTAAACCATCATTACTATAATCTCGTCAAAAGATATTGTTTCAATTTTCAATCAATAAATGTATAGAGGATGAAAAACTTTTTGCACAAAATTTTGCAGAAATATTAAATCAATAAATTTAAAGCGTCAATACTGAGCAATGTTTTACTATAAAATAAATGTGTACATAACTTATCAAGTAAGGAGCCAAAAATATATTAAAATTAAAGTCATATTTGACAAAAACTGACAAATAAAACCAACTTCGCGATATGCTACATTTTATTATGATTTTATGTGATGCTTGTTTATATAAAATAGACGAAATATGCCATATATATTAAAATAACACTGTTTTTGCCGATTGTAAATCATACATATTGTGTTGTTTATTTAAAGTATTGATTTTAAGTGTTCTTTAATATTATTATTGATTCGATTTAAAAATGCGGTGTAATTTAATACTAGAACATGTCATTACGCCTACGTTAACTTTAATAGATCTAAAATATTGCTATGATATTATTTTTCATTTTAAATAAAATACTAAGCTTCCAAATATGTCAGCATTATTTGGATCATAATGTTTTATTAAATAACATAATATTTTTTACAAGGTAGAAAGATTTATATTTCTTAACGAAGCGAATTCGGTGAATGATTATAAAACAGTCAAATGAAATAAAAAGATTTAATTTTTTCAGTGTATTTTTTTAAAATGTGTTTTTCAATCTGTGATACTTAATAAAATGAAATTTTGTCAATATTTTATCGGCAAAAAGTTTTTCAATCTTTTATGAAGATGTCAGTTTACGGCAACCCTTAATTATTGTTCAACGCACAAATTAAAAGTAAAAATAAATTTCTAACTTTGATTACCCAAAAAAGCATCGTAATCGTTAAAAACGTAATTTTTGTTAGATACACGTGATGTGTCAGGTAACATTTTACCGTAAATAACGAACCCTTCCATCCTATTTATTGGCTTTTTAACACGTGATTAATTACGAGCGCTTCAGTCAATTGGTTAGATAAAAAAAAAACACGACCACCTAAAACGGACAAAATATCCGAGCCCAAACAAAATGTCCGATATTCCTGTAAAATCCCTGGAAATTAAAATTCGGACTAAGTGCTTGAGGCATAATGACGAGCGAAAGCGTGCGAATTCGCTCGCGAAATTTCCGGCGCCTAATTGATATTCAGGAGAACCATTTTCCGCGCGAGGGGTGCACAAGTTCTTCCGGTAGAATAGCACCTCCTGCTGGGGGGCACTCGGGGCGAGTGTGCGGGGTGGACCGACCCCCCGCTTTTCAGGAAAAAAGTGTAATAACTTTACGGTCGGGTGGAGGCGGAAGGGCGCATGCGCCATAGCGACACGTTTCCATCTCGATACATAAAAATTCGATATAAGAAAATGCGGGATAGATAACGACGAGGCGCAAAAGATACGAAAATGAAATAACTCTAACTACATATATAGCATTATGGCTCTTTGTAGCTTTTAAAGGAAGGAATATTAATATATTCCTATCCGAATACGTAAAACTATTTTTAGTAATATTATTATGGCATGTCGAATTTCACGTTTGCTATTAAATCAAAAGAATATTTACTTCATTTTAGTATCAATAATTATTAATTTTGATCTTCCATGCTCTGTATGCATAAAGTAGATACATTCATTTAATCATGTATTATTCATTTAGTGTATTTTTACAATATGATAAAATAATGACCATATTATTAACACCGAGGAAATATTCACATTTCTATGAAATAATGGGTTTTTATGTCAATTAATTATGAAAAATAAAATATACCAGTAGAATATGAGTTATGGTTTTGAAAAAAAAAACTGCTTTATATTGCGATTGATTACAAATAGAGAAAAACTGTTGTTAATGATATTAATATTTGTTTTATATTTAAAAAAAGTGATCTCCATTTGATTGAATATTTTAATATTCGAATGGCCTAAAAACGGATACTTTATTGAGAATTATTGAAATTATACAATACAAATAGTTTTGAAGTTAAGGCATATATTTTGGATACAAATGAATCACCTAAGTCAGCTTCGACGTATGAATCATCGAAAGAGTTTCAGTTCATTGAATATAAAACAGAATCTTCACCAATTCTTCTCATTGAGGCTTTGTATAATATCAACGTCCTCATTAAAAAACTTTTCTTTCTGACACTAATGATCTTAATATTGTATAAGAGAATGTAATTCATTCAACAGATTAGTCTGTTTAACTGAATAAACGATTCGAAACGAGATGTTAGGCCGTGAAAATCGATGCTCTGTTTCCCACCGTCGCTTTTTCCCTAAGGTTGTTTATAAGTTTAATCTCTTAACTAGGTCAGAGGGGAAAAGCTCCTAATGAAAATGAACGCCAAAGGACCTTTCATTTAAATGTGTTTTTTCAATGTCGTACTCGCAGAAAGCGCGCAGGTATTTCGTAGAAACGTCTACCACTATAATACTTTAATAATTTTACATAAATGCGTATTTAATGGTATATATTTTAATGGGTTTTGGGCTCTTTCGGATTACAGTGCGCATTCGAGATTTTGGGATAACTTGGGAAATATTTCATCCAATCCAAGCAGCGGCGATTTGATTATACGTGAAATTCATGCAAACGAAAAATAAGAAGAACTTTTAACATTAAATATCCATCTATAAGTAATAATGTTTTTTTTCAGGTCAATATATTCGTGTGATATCTTTTCTGCTGAGTATTCTTCAGAACAGGTGTTCACACTAGCACTTCCAAAACTATTTCTGATTAACGATGATGAATTGTATAAGCTTTTTTAATTACTCGGTTCAACAAATATTTAAAGATTACAGATACAAATGAATTATAAATATTCAAGCTGATGAAACAAAAGAACAAAACACCAAATATTTCTTGCGTTATAATATGAAAATTGAAGATTTTATTTACTAATTGCAAGAGAATAAGATAAAAAAAATCACATGAAAAATACTCACACATTGTCAAACTTCATTTGAAACATGTAAAAATACGTATTGCCCATTGATTATTACTGTATAATTAATTAACCACTTTTAAAGTGTTCACTGTCAAAACTTGGTGGAAAGGCATTATAATAAAAATAATAACACATTTTTTAGTACTTTTTCCACATCTGATTTATTTCATCAGGACCGGTTTCGCTCATGGCGAGCATCAGTTGACAATGCTCGCCATGAGCGAATCCGGTCCTGATGAAATAAATCAGATGTGGAAAAAGTACTAAAAAATGTGTTATTATTTTTAATTAATTAACCGTTAGAAAAACTGCCGATCATCTTAGAATGTTTGAATTTTTTTTTTAAACATAAAAATAAATGCTTCTCCATATATTGAATATCTTAAAAAATATAATTATCCCGAAAGCAGGAAAATTCTCAGTAAATAAGTCAATAACCTAAGAGCGAATGGCCTCTTCAGACAATTTACAAAGAAAACATTGATCATTTCGACTAACTTGCCAAAGTAAACGAAAAACTTTGACCTCTTGATGCTTGGATAGGTCAGTATCACTTAGTTTATTTGTTTACGCTAGAAGTCACTTAAAGCTCTGAATCAAGCTTGCAAAACTCCTTTGCGTTGTCACATTTTACAATACTTTCAGGTCCATTGCAAGGAATAAATCATTCTATAGTTTATAGCATGTTTGTATATTTGTGTGAAACAAATAATTTCATTGAAAAGAAAGGATTATCAACAGTTTTATAAACTTTATTATTTTTAATATTTGCAATACTTGTCGGTGATGGTGAGATAACAAAAAAAAATATAAAATAACTCCGTGGCTTTAATATGTACGATGCGTAATGAGGTAACTGAACGATTTATTTGATATAATATGAAAATCAGACAATGTACATAGTTCAGCAAAAAAGAACAAAAGCCTTAGGTGTACAAAAAAATCGCACATAGCTTCTTATGCCTCACATTGATTAAGTATTCATCCTTTTTTTAAATAAAATTGAAACTAATAAATATTTATGTCATATTAAAATGACGTTTCTGACGTCAGATCCGGTTCCGCCGATCTAGTGAGCATTTTCATCCGAAGAAACTGAACAAAATTGATCATGAAAATGTAGTTGTAAAGCTGGTGTTTTCATTTTTTAATTTGATGCAGCCTATGATTCTTGATAAATCACATAATTAAAAGTGTATGTATTTTTATGAATGTTTGAAAATCAGAAAAAAACGAATAAAACCTTTTTTTATCCAATCTTCTTAGAGTGGGCTTAATAGATTGATACCCTACCGGTGTTATTATTTCGTACGGCTTTTATGTAATGATTTGTTATATGTTTGAAGTGCTAGATCAGTGGTCGGCAACCTTTTGAGAGACTGGGTAAAAAATTTTAATTTTGAAAATTTCATTTGATAAGTGGGTAAAAGTACAAGTAAAGTAAGTAAAAAAAATACATATATTATATATTCATAAAATAAAATATGTATGTGTACATAATGAAAGGAAAATGTTTGCTCACAAGAATACGTGGAACCAAATGCTCATAATAGAACAAATGCAATTTTTTATAAGCATATTTTTTTTTGTGGCAATGTCGCCCAGCATATTGCATCCATGTGATCGTTTTCTGAGTTTTCGCGATGCTGTCGAAGATCTTTAAATTTATTTATCCATTGAACTGAACATTCGAATTTAATGTATTCTAATTCTAAATTATTTATTCCCATTATGTATTTAATTATTGGTCTTTTCAATGAATAAATAATTTTATAAAAAAAAACATCATATCTTGGTGGGTAATTCAAAATGTCGTAGTGGGTAATTCAATTACCCGCGGTTAGAAGGTTGCCGACCACTCTGCTAGATCAATGGTTCTCACGTGAAATTTGTCTGTGGCCGCATCAGGAACATCAGCGGAAATTTTTTTGTGTAGAGTCCTCGTTGAGTTTTTGCTAACTAACAATTCTTGATGCAGAATGCAATGCATAAAAAATATTTTATTTTCAGTGTCTGTGTTGACAAATTAACTTATAAAAACCCATTTTTATTAAATATCAATATTAACTATGAATCTGTTGGTGGCCGCAGCAAAATCCTCTGGTGGCCGCACATGAGAACCACTGTAGCTAGATCAATGACGATACGATTTTTTTCTTACTTTTTTAAGCAATACGAATGGCATTAATAAATAACTTTTTACGAAATGCAATTGAAAATAATTTGCCAATAGCAATGTATACATATGCATAAACGTATGCGGTTCTAATGCCGTTAATAGTTGTAAGTTTTCCAATAATATTGTCATTTTATTTACACGTTTTAAAATAATGCACAAGACTTGAAATACGATGATAAAACAATTTTAATGGAAATGTCGCAGAGCCGCCATTACGTATTTATCATACCAGGCTTTACTTTATTTAATTGAATTCTAAACATTTTTCCTTCACTCGAATGACGGCTTAAAATTACCGCCAGTTTCAACTTTTTTTTGTTGCCGGCCAATAAAGTTTTATATTATTGGTTCCATCTTCCAAGACCGAAGAAACTGTCTACTTTGTGTTTCCGATAACGGTGGCAGAATGGTGACTAGAGATGTTTATTTTAAAAATATATTTGAATTTAGAATCATTACTATTATAGACATTATATTAAATTATGTAGATATCGATTCCAAAATCAGATATTTTTTTCATTTGATTATAAATATACTTTATGACGAGTGACCATCGAAAACAAGGAAGAAATCTATAAATAATACATGTGGTTGTGGTAAAAAAAACTATCTACATATATTTACACCCAGATTAAGTTATCAACCAACGAACGTTTTTACATTCCCACGAAAATTGTATTTCATAAGGTTTGGTGTTACTGTTTTCTGACTTATTTAAAACAAGAATAGTTCAAAATAATCCATCTGCTATTTATATTAATCTGTTATTGATTTCAATAAACAATGAATCTCATGCGTTACTAGTAAAGTTGAAAAGATATTTTGAGAGAGATATAAAATTGCTTTGCTATCAGAGAACTTTTCTTTATCGTACCCTTCCTATTTCTAACTCGATAAAATAGAAGAGATAAAGAATGGTTTTTACAGAAATAATTGTAAAAATAGCGAAAAAAAGAATCTATTTGGATCGAAATTGAAATTTAAATAACACATCCTTACTGATGTTCAAGAACTTTAGAGTAAAACTTCAATGCAATTACTTCAATATAGAAGTGTATTTTAAATCCGTGGCGGTTAGTACTTTATCTGAAATAGAATATTCGATTTGAGGAGCTCTTGGAATATTGAATTTCGCCTATTTTTATTTTATTTCATTCAATCTTCGTTTTAATGTTGCATGTTTATAAAAATAAAACAAGATTTGCATAACAAGTGTGCTAAAATTAATTGCCTTTTTACTAAAACGTATTGGCGTAATGTTGTCCATAAAAAAAATACGAGTTGGACATGTTATCATTATATAAAAACCGAACCAATAAGCTAGCATTTTTGCACTTGTAAATCACCAAGAAGTAGTGGGCATATTTGAGATGCCAGATGGCCAATGAGGATTCACGCCCGAAATGAAATTTTGTATCCCTAATACACTAAACTGACTAAACTTTTCCAAAGAAACCGTAGGATACTCAATGAACGTTGCATGAATGTTTTGCTTCATATGGCAAAATTTTGGTTAATATGATTAAGTAAATCATATTTATATGTATCGATTTGGTTTTTATTTAAGTGTTTTCAAATAATTTACTGTATCATAACATTCATTTCTACGCTGAATATACTATCGATGGATGCAAGTCAATAAAATCAATAATTCGAACCATTTTTGCAAATCACATACGAATGATCTGTAATTTTAAGAAACCTAATGTCCGTGCTAATCGAGATTTACTTGTCGTTAAAACCACTGCATTTGCATTATGTGAAGTTCATTGGCCAGAAGGAACATTTTTGTTTTTGTTTATCTGTTTATGAACTCAAGTCAGAGCTTGCGAAAGTTTCAAAATGGGCAAACAGAGAGAGTTCTTGTGTGTGTGTGAAAACGTGAGAGTAATTGTTGAGCGAATTTTGATTGGTGGCAGTGCTATACGATGTTAAATATTTTCGAATAAGTCAATATTAATACAGAAATAATATTAGAGAAAAACTTCAAAATTTATTTTATTTTAAATGCTGGTGGATTAGGATACACCGACGGAAATACATCGACAAATCATGCTGATGACAAAAAGCAATGTCTAACTAAACAATTACGCCCCCGCTCCTCCCGAGCTTATGCAATTGAACCGTGTGATGGAAAGTGAATTTTTTTTTGTTCCTATGCTTCGAAAGAATGGTCAATTTTCAAAACGGCAATAATATATTGAGAGATTTGATAAATTGCTTTATTCGATCACAAATTTGTGTTTGTAGTAGTAGTAAGTAGTGCGTTACTTCAAAGAACCCATAATCAGTTGTAGAATGTATATATTTAGGTGTGAATGAGCATTAAAATACACGAATCAGAGCAAATGATGTTAAATATACCTTAAGTGATTTGAATTTTACACTACTTTACCATTTTCGCCAACATCAATAACATTGAGTACGGTGTTTGCAAAGTTACTCTATAAAACATGTTTAATTTTTCATACAAAATATATCGCCTGATATTGGACCTCAAAATTACGTACAAAAACTTTACAATCAAGAAAAAAGATAGATAAATTTTGTTGTACATATTTAGAAGTGTATTTAAGAATCGGAACGCAATGTGCCAATAAAATTCTCCAACGAGATGCTGAACATGGATATATCTAACATATTAATAATGACTGTAAATTTAAAAAAAATTAAATAAAAAAAACAGGTGAAAACAGCCAGTGAACTAACGATTTTTTATATATTTATTTCTTTCTCTTATTAGCACTTTTATCAATACAAATAATTATTTTGGGATCAAAATATTCATAGATATTCAGATGTCTTTCATTGTCTGCGTTTTTTTTTCAGAACACATTTATTGTATCAATAAGTGGTTAACAAAGAGCCAATGGAAGAATAGAAGGCTAGATCGCAAATACATGGATTCATCATTGTATTTCTCACTTCTTAACCTTTATAACATGAAGAAAAAACCTTAGTTCACGAGACATGGTGGTTATTCAGTCGCTTATATCAATCACTTTATAAAATGCAAGGATCAAATGTTGGGGAACATATAGATATAAGGACTCGATATTAGCTAACTTTTCTTTGGATTTTCATAAATCGATGTGTTAAAATATTTATCTCTTAATATATAGTTTTAAGTTCTACCACTTTACCATTCAGATACAGTAACCAACAAAAATATATGAGGTCAGTATTAGACTTATCTAAATATCTGACAATATTTCTGAAACCCACTATTCGCATACATTACTCAACGCTGGCAAGGAACATATAAAGGCGGAAGCGGGAGGGAGGCACAAGGCGTGAAAATATCGTCGATTTTCACCGCGTGTATCGCGAAACGGAAATGGTTTTCACGGGGCGGAGAAAATATGAGTTGTTGATGATGATGATCGGCCCCACTTCCGCTCAAAAACCCACCCCTTATTTTCATTCCCCGGGCCGCTTCAAACAACCCATTTTCCCGCGAACAATGTGCATGATTATGAGTGAATGTTTTGGGTGCAGTCTTTTCGGCGCCGGATGATGTTGCCTGTAATTTGTCTTTTATAGTAAAAAAATTCACTGGACGAGTATTTTAGCAATATTATTGTGACGCATCATTTACAAATTAATAAAATTTCAAAGGGAATTTAGTATCCCTAGTTCAACGTAATAAAAAATCCATTAATATTCCATTAAAATATTTTATTTCACTCATTCTGGCAGTCTATGTTTATAACCATGATCTGCCACTTATTTGAAGTCTATAATAATACCTAAGTTATCCAAAAATCCATCTTCGTACTTAAATACTAAAACAAAACAAGTAAACCGTTAATAATTTGACATGAGTTGAGGCTCTCTAATATTTAACATATCATTACAATCTCATTATATCGCTTCTTCGCTTAGTGGGTGCCAATTCAAATATACTTCAATAATTCGATGGGTACAAAAAGCATTTGTATTGATGGCTCTAGAGATAAATATCGATACTTGTCTCTAGTGATAGAAATGTATTTATAAATACGACGTTATTAATGAATCATAATATTATTCCGAGCTTTAATTTTCTGTGTGCTTCCTCTTGATAGGAAAAGAAAAACGCAACTGATATGTGATTAATTATACAATTAAGATATTTGGTTTTATATATTTAAAAAGAATGTCATTCCAACGAGAATTGATGAGCTTGGATTATGAATAAGTTTTATCTATGAACATTGATTCTTCAGTGTAATCGATTTTTTCATGAAAATTATTATTAAAAAGTCATCATAATGAAAGATTTTGTGTGCCACAAACTTTATAAAAACACATTCAATTAGTTATTGTCGGTGAAAGCATGTGGTTACATCAATTAAAAAAAATATTTAAAAGCTATAATTTAGCTAGTCTTATATATGGTCTTGTCCGTGGCGCAGTGACACCGTTGTTGGCTTGAGTCCTTGAACGCCCATGTTCAATTCCCGGTATAAGCGGATTTTTTCAGTCGATAAATCTGTTTAATGGCATGGGTATTAGTATTGTTGAAAATCTCTTCCCACCTTTCCGATCCAAAAGAGCGATGCATAGTGACAGCAATTAGCTAATCACAGTCCTGTCCTAGTCCTCGTATCCTTTCCATCTCTACTCTCTTCGAAAAAGACAGGTTGCGCTAGTGAGTAACAAGCATTTCAAGTAGAAAAATATATGTTGAGATAAACACCGTGAAGAGTCCATATGTTCCAAGTTGGGAGCGGACATGGTTAAAAAAAAATATGTATATTTTTAACATATCCAATCATTTAAAGTCTTCTATTACTGCAATGGTATACTGAGTGATGGATACGATGGAACCATTCTTATTTTTGTCAGTTAAATTAATTTCTCATGTTTTATTGTTTAAGGAGTTAACAAATTTGGTATTTGAGAATTTGTGAGTCCTTTTATCAAAGTGATAAAAAGTAATATGTAATTTAAAAAATCTTTTATATGAAGAATCCCTTTAACATTTGAATAATATGATTTCAAATGGATTGAAGATTTATTTTTATTCGAAATCTTTTCGAGATTATTTTGACTACAACAAGAATCACTTTAAATGCTAAAAGCACGTAATACATTCAACAGTAGTTGTAGCTTTATGTGTCCTTTTAAACACGAAAAATATTGTGCGATGGCAAATTGTATTTGCTTTCTCTATATTTATTTATTTTTTTACTCTGAGAGGGAGTACCGACTTATGTAAGTATTTTCAGTTTTTTAAAAGGTCGCGGTAAACACTTTGGCTCGAGAAAAGGTTTCTCCTGCAAAGCCTCGCTCGCCATTTTACCATAAGTGAAGTTTAACCACGGGAGAAGCTTTTGGAGTGTTTAAGCTCCGATGTAAGTTTGCCGTGGGCAAAGTAAATAGGGATTTTCTTATAGAAATCGTGCTGCAGACCTGGATAAAAAGTTTCCGTAAATTGTTGATGCAAATATTGGGGAGGAAATTTTCAATTATGAAATGAATATGTTTTCCTCAATAAAATGAGCATTATAATATTTTATTCCGATTATATTTGTCCATAAAATATTCATGATTTATTTATTACAATGTCAATGTTATACGAGATGATAATAAGAAGATTGAATAATAAAATGTAATTTTTACGACGGCAAATTTTGGAAAAGTCTTTTAACAAACTCATGATGGAATTCTAAAAAACTTATACTCAATATGAACACCTCATGATACTATAAAAGTCTTTTCAACTATTGATGAAATATTGAAATGTTATGAAAAAAATATATTTTAACTACCGAAATAATAAGCACCAAATTCATGTTTCACGCCGCAAAATTGTACTCCTGTTTAGTTAAATAGTTTGAAGAAATTACATAAAATTCGCTATCAAATAACAAATCCGTCAAATATCTGAACGCGAAAAGAATAATCTAATACTTGTATTTTTGTTAAAAAGGAGTTTCAGGTGGTAACTGTCACTTCTTGGTGGAAAGGAAAAGTTTTAAATAAATAAATAAATATTCCTACAACTTTCACATACAATAAGGTAAAGATCAGAGCCTGTTTCGCTCATCACGAGCATCTATCAAATTATAAGTGGAATTAGTAATAAATTGTGCTTAAAACTTTATCGTTATTCAGGAAGTTTTTATTATTTAAAACGAGTTACGAAATTTCCTCATTTTATACCTAGTCAGCCATTTTTCTATCACCCTCTCAAAGAGAATTTCCGATCAAATGCACAAAATTTTACGAACTTGGAGAGCAAACAGTATTCCTCCAATACCTGACAATCGCATCTTGCTTCGTGCCTTCTAATAGATTTTATATAATCCCTGCTTATATAGGAATAGATTAAGTACATTCTATATTGATTTAAAAGTAAAACACGTTCAGCGTACCTTCTTTATTATGCTGCCCTCCTAATATTTGGATATAAACATTTTGAATATATAGTGAAAATTCGTATCTTCATAACTTATACTTTGTGTCTTATTTCTTTATGTGATAAATGTTTTGCATCTTTGAGAATTATCTCCCAAATAAGAATAAAATAAGCATTCCATCTTTAATGGAGGAATTGATCTAAGTCCTTCAATGACAGACGCTGCATGCCAAAATTTAAAATTCCTTTTTTATCTTTTACCGATTATCAGATTTTTTCTATTGCATGCTCACAAAATAACCACTGAACTATTCTTGCAACAAATATCATCATAGTATATTGAAAAGGAGTTAAAATAAAAATTTGTTTGAAACCGATAAAAAAAGTCTTGTTTCATTTCAAATGAGAATAAATGATAGGCGCCATAAAAGACTAAAACACATATTTGAATAAACATTGATGATATATAGAAAATTCATTCTTAGCGAGTGAAGTGGGTACGAAGATGACTTTACGTCGGGTCAAAAGAAATATTTTTTAAATGAAAGGAAAAAGTATATATCTATAAAATGCTGTAAGAGTCTACGCATAAAAAGAGTATTTTTTCAAAAGCATATCGATTTCACGATGAGCCTACGTATAAAATGAGTGTGACGGTCTCTGCGCGAGGCTTTTTTCAATCCTTTGTTCAAATAAGTGATAAAATGTGTTTTAGACTGAGGCAGTATTTTTTATCACTACTTCTACAAAAATCAATACCAACAAACTCTCAACGACCCGTTTTTGAAAGCATTGTTTCCGCTTGGATAGCAAACAAAGAGAACAATCCGAAGACACACACGCTCACAAATTCACATTGATTCTTTTATTTATTCCGCCTTTCTTTACGTATATAACCAAAGACGCTTTTCATCCAACCAACCCGAGACTTTCTATTTACTATCATCTCAATATAGACGTATACGTGTTGTAGCACTCTACCGTAGCTAGCGATCGCTACGGCGTAGCATCGGAGAAAACGAAACACTACAATATCGGTACCGTAGAAGCATTTTTCTTTGAATATTTTTTACATATCGTAAAAGCACATGTGTATATAAGCTTTCCCACCCCCTTCGTTCTATAGGGGTTGGTTTTGAGATGCTCTGCGAGCTCGGTCGTCGCCATACGTGGTTTGCTTGCCAAAGTTTATGTGCTCAATTCTTGAATCGCTTCACCCCAAGCGGAGGTAGAAAGAAATAATTTACGAATGTGACGCATATCAACATCTTGAAAATACCCTGGTTTTATTATTTTCCATTCATGAAATTTTGTTTCTTTAATAGATTCTTAGATTATGTAAGTTAATTTTAAAAAAAAGTAGTTATATCGAATTTAAGTAGTGTAAAGTAAAACTGACAGATTTATAATGAAAAATACTTATAAATGCGTTAATTATTATTCAAAGATGGGTCCGATTGTATATAAATTAAAAAATAATAGCATAATAAAAGTATGAATTTAAACTGTATTTATGTGTTTAGCATATATTTTTTGAAATATTTATCATTTCTACTAATAAACCAGGTATTTTAATATTACAAAATGTATATCTTAATTTGAACTCGATTTGATTTAAGCCCTGATACTTCCTTATTGGTGAAATCATACCGTTTGATTACAAAAATTTTATTCGATCCCCATCTGGTGAAATGTAAATAACGTGTGAATTTGTGATCCTGAAATTTATATATTTAACACAATTGACAAAATATAGTTGTAATATTTTTCGAATCTTGAAATGTTCAGCAATAAGCGATGTAAAATAATATTTATTCTGATTTTAGTATTCGTTTGATGATTCGTTGATGAGTAAATTGTATGGAATGGCAAGTCCGAGATCGGTATCTTGAACATGACCCAAGAATATTTCTCGAAATTTTAGCACTCTAATATTATTGTCAAGTTATGACACAATCAAACTGCAGGGAAACTGCCATGTGCCCGTTCTTTGGACGCACGCTATTTTTATACACAAGAAGGATAAAATTATATTTTTTATTCTTCGTATTGCTAATAATATTTTATTTTATTCTTTCATTTATCCTCATATACGATGAGTCAGTAAAATTTTTAATGTCTTTTTCTTTATTAATTTTATAGCTCTTTTCAAATAGCAAAATTTAAGAGCTTATATTAAAAATAGATACTAACGGCTAACTAAGTAAGAAATGGTGTTTTAGAATACATTTTATCAATTTACTTTTCAATACCATCATTTTGAATGTTCAATTAGGTTTTAATTAAGTAGAGATTTTGAATCGTTTGAATTTTTTACTTTTCCATGAGTTCTGTTTTTAACGACCCGGGGTTCGCCTTTCGGCATCTTCAGACATTTCAAGTGAAGACTGTGAGTTCTTTATTAAATAAATTGACTGTGATTCATGGCTAAGACATCTGTTTTTGGATATCTGATTGCTCCTAGAATATTGCATTCTAATTATAGTATAACAACCCAAAATATTTACCAAGAGTTTCAATATAATGTAGGGATGAAGAGCCCTGCAACGAGCTCAAGTCAATATTTTCATTTACGTAATGCCTGAATGCTCAAAAACCGAACGTTCAGAATCCTTCCTCTCCGCAATAATACTAAGTGCTCTCACTGAACAGTGACAAAGTTTCGCAAACTCTTCCAGATGCTTAAATAAATGCAATTTTAATTTAAATAAATCATAATACTAAAAATATCTAGCTTTTTGTTTAGATATAGCTATATGTATTTCAATGCGAGCCTTCAGGGACAAACAGCTGTACTAATACATGAATTCTACCGGTACTGTTGAACGGTAGCGAATCATGCCTGTGATATCAGAAAGCCCGTATGCTGAGCTGAGAATGGTTACCCTTCTAGGATATTGAGGATGAGGTGGTTTGGTTTTGTAAGAAAATCCGTGATAAGGTAACGTTCCGAGCAGCTTCCTTTAACGTTAATGATTATGATTAGATATTCGTCACTATACTTACCTATACTAATAAAGTAAAGTGAGTATCTATCTGATGTAATCAATCAGAGTGCAATCTTCTATTCAATCTTTCAAAAACAATATTTTGAAAATAAATACTACAGTAATAACATTTTACTTGATCTTCCTGTCTGTAAAGCAAATCACAATAATAAGCAGACAGAGAGACAGTATGGGCCACCTGGTGTATTATATATCACGTAAGTTATCACTAGGACCCTGTACCAGGTTCACTATAATATGATAGTGTGTAAATATGTTTTAAATATTCTGTGAACTGTACTGTAACATTTCATCGTCTACAGATTGGATTTTGAAAAATTAAGTTATAGTAAAACAAAGTACAGAAAATTTTTCGCCTTAGTTTGAGAATAACAGAAATTCATAATGCGCTTCGAAAGAAAGAGCGTGTAATAAAAATTTCGGAACTCGAGATGGTAAAATGACGTTGTTCGACAAAATAAAAAAAAAACCATGGACACCCATTAAAATGATCAGATTGCAGTGAAATAAATCGGTGTTTCCATTGCGACATCGAAAATAAAATCATAATGTATGAGAGGTATATATTTTTTTATTCATACTTAAGAGATTGCTGGCCGATCATAATATTTTTCATCATAAATTATACTAATATCAAGATTACAATAATTCTTTATTTAATTGAAGATTCATTTTCGTTATAGAAAAACACAGCTTCAACAATGTTAAGGTGTGAAATGTTTCTTCCTTGGTGGAAAGGCATTATTTTAAATACACAGAACATATTTTTCTAAAACTACTTCCACATGTATTCTGATAAAGATCACTATCAAATGCTTGAGATGGCGAAACCGGTTTTGATATTTATCAGAAGGTGAAGGTAGAATTAAAAAATACATTGTTATTTTTTCTTACCGTATTATAATGGAGTTCTACCAAGTAAATGCCTACTCAATCAATAAATGTATTTTATTTATTTAAGATAGTTTTACGGTCGACAACTTTTTCTGTTTAGCGAACGCATCCGTAATAACCATTTTAGTATAATATTTTAATAATATTAAGGTTACCTAGTATATTTGTCTTAAGGACCAAATTAATATACTTTTATTTGCAAGCAGCTTGTTATTAAAAGATACATACATTAGCAGAGAAAGCTTTCATCGATTTTTAACCTAATAACATCGAGATAAATTGCAATTAATTTATTAAGGGTAGATGGAGTGAAGATAAAATAAATCAATTAGCGAGATGAAAAAATATTAATAACATTGTAAATATTGGTAAACAAACCACTCATTAAAATTACTTACTTAAAAATTCTGGTTTTTATTGCCTTCCTGGTAAAACGCTACGGTACAATCCATACTATGTTTTTTATAAAAAAATCAGATGACGTATGTAATTATTTGAATTGAATCATAAAAAGCATTCATTTTATGAGAGTCGAATCATAAAAATAGAATATATGTCTCAAAGGTAAAACTTCTCTCAATTCAAAACAATGGGAAAAAGTCTTAACTCGAAAAAAAGTTTCATTTGATGACGTAGCAAAGTTTGCTCTGGCGGTAATGAAACGAACTAAGAAAAGACAGGAGGAGGGTGGTCACGACCTGCCCCAACAAATTAAACCCAGTTCAAGTTCATTAGAATGATGATAAAATCGATCGTACTGAGTGGTGAGGGGGTGTGAGGAGGGAAAAGTTGAGAGTACCGAGTACAATGACTCCTCATGGGGGTGAGGGAGGGTGGTGCTTGGTACAACGTGATAATTATAGGCGGCTGATACTCTGCTGACTTCGAAAGATAGCATCGTAACTAGCTTTTGAATAAATTAAAATATCTCACCATTCTCCATAATTGTTATATGATAGCATAATCCTATTAATCAATAGCTACAATTAATATTCATAATCACCAGCAGTTTTCTGTTCATTTGCTTTGACGCCTGTTTTGTTGGCTTGCAAATAAAGCACTTAATTATGAATACCTACATGACCACTCCATGTCTTTATTTTAAAAAACCTCATATTTAAATATTTAATTGGAATAAAATGAAACATACTGGTAAAATTATAGTAAAAAATACGATAAAAATTCTAGTTTGAACTCTGGAAATTCTTAAATAAACTCTGGAAATACTGAGGATTCACATTTGACAGTCATGATAAATTTATGTGTGTAAGATGATTATTTCAGAGATAATTTAAAAATACCCGACCCTATTTCTGACCTCAAATTAGATATTCCAAAAGCCATCCCCTAATGGCAGTGTTTTGTTTTACCAACATCTACAATACTTTTGATTATTAACTATTATTATTAGTGTCATATTGGTAATAGCTGGATAATTTCTGAATATTCATCACATTTAAATTTAATTAGTATAACTACAAACATCTTAGTTCATATCTATTAACAGGTTGTCTACTTTGATACTTTTGACAGATGTTTTGTTTTGCTTGATTGATTTCCCTAATCATGAAGGGAAATAGCACTGAGCCAAGGACCCGCTACCTGTCGCATTAATAAATTATAACAATAAAATGAATTTAAATCTTAAAAATTAAATGAAGATATTTCGTTGACAAATTGTTCTTGACTTCATGTTCAATTATACAGTTTTCCAAAAATACGTTTATTTTGATTTTAAAAAATAAGTTACAATGTTCTTCCTCTATTTTAAACACTTTAAAGCCGCTTCCTTCCGACTTTTGTTGTATAAGTTCATAGGCTTTATTATTCATTCCCCAATATTACGGTCTCTTTTTTTCTTACGGTGTCATATATCTCCGCTCTGCTCTCTCTAGTCTCCTTAATTAAACTCAGCCCCAAGGAAGAAGATCGTGCGTAGAAAATTTCATGCTCAAGAGTAAGGATGGAAATAACCAAATTATTGGTTGTCAGTGTTTTCTTTTGTTACGAAATAATACATTGTACAACCTTTGACATAATCCCGTGTTTCTTCTCAAATTATTTTCGTTCAGGAATATTTTATTTTCAACTTTTATGTTATATCATTTAAATTTATAATATATCTTTACTATATACATATATAACTATATATATTGAAACACAATTTCATTGGGTATGGACCCATTGACGAAATCATGAAAATTTCATACGACACTATTTTACTGGGGTGCAATTACTAAAGGTCTTTCTGTTTTTTTAATATTTTCACAAATACTACGGTTTTTTTTTATTGCCCAATTTTAAAATCGCATTCCCCGGGAACAACTGGGTACAGAACTATACAAGTCATAGAGGTCTAGAACAATTGTTATTTGAAAGGAATTAGTAACTTTCTGTTCCAGATGTAATATTTTGAGTTACGAATCTTAAACCAATCAAAAACTACTACACGAATTGTTTGACGCCCTGTTTTTTAAAACAAACTGCCCACGGTATATCTAAATTACATACATATTATAATTCGGTGACTTAATATTATACTTTGACATTTATAATTAATTACTTTGAATATTAATTAAACTAAGAACTAGTCAAAGTGTGCATTTGTCCCTCTTCGATACTGTTTCTTGCTGAAACGAAAAAGGTAAATTCCATCTAGTACAACCTTGATTTATTCAAAACAACTGTTTCCGATTTGTTGTTATCGATACATTATTATAAAAATAATAAGACATTTTTAGTACTTATTCCACATAAAATGTATTGGATTAGACTCATGGCGAGCATTGTCAACTTAAAAGAAATACAACGTAACTGATATTTATACAAAGTTTAAGTTATGACAAACAATTCGTATTATAACTAAGCAATAAGTTTTATGTGGAATAAGTACTAAAAATGTTTTATTATTTTTTATTATAATGCCATTCCATCAAGTATTGTCAGTGAACACCTTAAAAGTGATACATTAAATGTTTTGCAAATTGAGCTTTAGCCTTAAGTTTGTTATTATGGGCCAAATAATTTAAGAAATTCTTGGATGATTCGCAATTTTGGCTTCCCCCAAGAGAGGATGGATGAGCGGTGCCGGTGAAGTGAGCAGACAATAATGGCATCTTGTAATATAAATGAACTAGCGTAAATATTGAACTTAACAAGGGTAAGATGCGATTACTTTTCGCAAGGCTTCCTCAACCATGTCTGATTTTTCAAATTAAAAAATCACACATGTGACAATTCAATTTAAAAAAAAATACCTTAGCTTTGAGTGAGTATAACATAAACACATTTAAATTCAATGCATATTTGATGAAAGATGATACAATAAAGCAAAATATCTCATAGCAGAAATATTACACTACATTACAGATTTCAACCTGTATGTCGTAGAAACTCGCACGAGTTTTTTGGTTTCAAATATATAATTAATTAATAATTATTTTCTAAGAATTATGGGTAAAGTTCTATAGCAAAATGTGTTTGAAAATTACAGGGAGCCGACATAGCAGTAAATCATTAAGAATATTCTATTATTCTTGTAAATGAAAATACTTTAAATTTGTACCGAATTGAAATAAATTGCAATGCATTTGAGTTCAATCAATTCTATCACTAAAACAACGTACTTTTTTACGGTTATTAGAAAATTAAATATTACAAAAAGCAATATTCACGATAAAAAAACGTTTTTGAATTAAAATTTGTAGAACTTCATTGCAATTAACTTATTAGATAGACAATTTCAACAAGAATAATAACCAATAGTTGATAGCTATTTCGGCTTCACGCTATTGTAACATCAAAAATTAAAGAAGACTTTTGGTTCATCTGTTATATATCCATTAACTTAAGAGAAAAAATGATAATAATTATAAGCTAAACCATCTTATTTAAGTACTGTAAATATTTAAACTCTATTTTCAATGCGATAATCATAGCGTCAATAATTTTTTAAGGAAATAATAAACTCATTCCTATAGTTCTCGTAGGGCAAAATACATTATTTTGTTTACCTAAGTTAATGATATTATTTTTATATACTTTATTTATGCTATGTTTATTGTGTATTATAAAATATGGATTGAAGAATTAACTGCGTACATTTAAATGAAAAGCTCATAGTTTCTAAAAGAACAATCATGTCAGCCCGTAATTCTTTTTTGAATTACAATTTTTCAACAAATTAAAATGTGCGGTCGTAAAAAACTCATTATAGTTGAAAACATAGATGGTATACTAATAATTTAAAAGCAATAAGTGAATTTCATTATTTTGTTACGCTTATAATGAAAAAATATTTCATCACATCTTTTATGGCTAAAAAAAGCTTTCTTGTAAACTTTCATTATATTTGTACATAAAGCCAACTTGGAGCTTTAGGGTCGGCAAACTGTTCTGTCTGACTATTGATTGTCAGAAAATTGCAAGTCAGCTTCTTAAGCGAGCTTTTCTTGTTTTTTTTCCTCTTAGTCTCCGATTCACTGAAGCTCTTGTGTCGTACTGATTTTACAAAGAAACTTTTTGAGAACTTAAACTGAGAGTTCAAATTTTGTTGATAGAAATCTTTCAATGAGAGCTTTCGAAGCACTGTGTGAAAAAACTACGACAAGTTGTTCAAAAAATATAAATAAATATCCCAGAAAGTAATTACACAATAAAAGAAACAGATTTAGTACAAAATATATAATATACAAGTCATTGATGCACATTTTATACAGCATTTTCATAATCGAATATTATCATTTTTCTCAATGAAAATAAAAGTTATGCATTTAAGCAGGGCTGTGCCGTCGGGGTCTTTTGGCCGGAGTCGGAGTCACAGTCTCGCGGCGATTTGGTCGAAAAAATCTAAAATTTTGAAAAGTTTTATCTTTTTATTTTCAATTCTTCAAATTTGGCTATTGGCCGGATCGGTAGGGTTGATATTTAATTGAATACAAATAATTATGAAAATTAGGCAAAAAAAAGTGACGATATTAAACTTTTTTAGTCGGAGTCGTGTTTTGGTCAATGTTGGAGTCGGAGTCGGAGTCGTGGTTTTGGTAAATGCTGGAGTCGGAGTCAATTTTTTTTTTACCGACTCCACAGCCCTTCTTTTAAGATTTCTAAGGACTATTAAAATATAACGTTCAATTACTGTGTCAAAGAAATTTATTTGCATATAAGATCTATGATTACTGTATTTCTGAGAGTGTTGCGCTTGGAGTTGGGGATTAAAATGGTGGTAGTGGGCATATTTAGCTCTACTTAAATAAATTAAGAGCTAAAAGGATGCAGTTTCCCTATTACCATATGACAAAATGCCAAATCAAGGAAGTCTCCTTAAAGTGCGACCCTTCATTGCATTGTGTGGTAATCTTTCACATGTCCCCATCATGGTCGTACGTCGTTCATGAATCAATATGTAGAAGTCTTATTAGATGAGGCGAGTACCGAACTGTAGAAAAGCGGACGAAGAAGACGACAATTTTTTCGTAAATGTTTAAATTCGAATGACATCAATAATAGTTTCAAATGTCCATAAAAGCCTACTTTGTTTGTCAAAAATAGTAATGAAAAAGAGCCGATCGACAAAATCACGAAACTTCGCAATAATTAAATTGTATTTATTAATTGACGGTTTTTACGATTGTTAGTATGGCACTTTGCTCGAGTATCTATCGCGAATTAAGTATTTATCTTTAAAAAAGAAGATAATTATATATTATATAGAACTCACAAAAAGGTCTATTGAAAAGACGCTTCAATTAACCACGCATTCATCTTTGTAATATATGCCATGCACAATCGCTCGTTTGGCGACTTCATTACTACCTCTTCTTCCTAAAATCTCGGCAGAAAATATTAAGGAGTTCCTTTGGCTTTAAATAATTCAGCATTTTCGAAGAGAAAAATGGTGGGCTCATTTGTTTCCTAGTTTTAAGCGAAAGAAGTATTATAAAATGAATTGATACAATAGTCAAACATGCATGCCATCCATCGTGCTTTTATTTGTTTAGTAAATAAAATGTTGAGATCGTTGTAATATCATGTGAAATGTATCGTTACGAATATTTTCCTTTTATATATTGATTCAGACCGATTAGAAGTCATATAACACTGAGATTGAAGAGTGAGGAGGAGATCATCGTTCGTATTTATTGTAAGGTAATAAATTTAAGTGAGTAATTCATATATTAAACATTATTTACTTATAACTTGTCGCAGTATCGATATCTAGGAATTTATTTTTAAAATGGTATTTTTCGATTATGGTTTATCAATTTTAGCTACAAACTATTGAATAAAAAAAATCTATAGAACCTATCTTTATAAGCCTACATTATATTTCTGCCAGTAACTGACTTTAACATAACATTTTCTTTTAACCATGTCCGCTCCCAACATGGAGCACATGGACTCCTCATAGAGTTTATCTCAACATATATTTTTCTACGAGAACTGCTTGTTATTCAGTTCCTCAACCACTCTTTTTTTAAGAGAGTAAGGGATGGATTGAATACGAGAACTCGGACAGGACTAGTGGTTAACTAATCGCTTTTTTGGGATGGAAAGGTGGGAACGGATTTTCAACAACACAACAACACCCATGCCTTTGAACAGATGTATTCACTGAAAAAACCTGCTCGTACTGGGAATCGAGCCCGGGTGGGTCGGCACGCAAGCCAACAACTTTGACCACTGCGCCACGGCCGGACATAGACGTAAAATAAAAATGGTCAATGCAAAAAAAAAATGTGAGAAATAATAAAAATATTGCCATATTTTGAATGGAGAAAAGCATCAAAAAATATTGTCTGTATTATGTCAACAGCGAACATGGCTAATCTAGCATTCGCTGGCCATGAAGTGCTTTCAGTATTCCTGACTTCTGTTTGAAAATAATATGTTTACAGACCCTACAATGTGAAAAAAGACTTATAGATAGATCATTATACAATTATAAATGTCAATTTTAATGTGCTAACTGTCGTCACTTATTGGTGGAAAGGTAATATTTGTAACACCGGTCCTGATCTTTATCAGTGAAGATGTAGATGTTAAGCAGTAGTATGTATTGTATGTTATTTATATTAAATATGTATAAATGTCATGTGTGGGGGATTTTAACAGATGATTAGTGATAAATTGATAATCTGAAAAAATATGATCTCGGTATGAAACCCAGGTCGTTGGTGATAAAATTGATTGAAATTTCTTCAATCCTGTTGTTTGGTAAAATATTAAAATTTTGTTCTTATCTTATCTTGTCATCGTGTTTTATATTATTGGTATGACATTTTCAAATTTTGCATGCTGATGTGTGCGCGAAAAAATCATGGCTGAGAGGTATAATGTGCCATGCTTATCGAATCGAATGTATTTATGTATTCTATTTCCAGATCCCGAATTCAGATATTTTTTATCATAATATCATTGCATCATCATGATCGCCCGATGGAAATACGACGCGAATGATCAATGTGAGACAGTTTTATGTAAAAAAAGTTTAATGAATACAGCAATCTTTATGTAATTTAAATAATTAGAAAAAATAAGTACTTCGATGTAAAACGAATACCACGTTTCCGAGGATTGTATGTTGTTTAAATCTTTTGTATACTTATTGTAAAACTAAACATGTTTCGAAGTTTTCTCATTTAAATATTTTAAGATAAACAAAACGAAAAAGTTCAAGCGGTATTTGTCAACGCGGTACCTTCATATATACCTAAAGAAGAGGTCACACAAAGCCTCCGTACACGTGTGCCGAGAGTCTGTAGATACGCCACATAAGACCTTCTGCACACCCGGCTGTACATAATACACCCGAAAGTATGTGAAGTAGGGAACGAAAAGAAAGAGAGACTACAAAGATACTTGAAAAATGTACCGGTTGTAAAAGCAGGCATATGTAAATATGAAGGTATGCATGGTCCCCGGGCCGCGTCTAGGTGTACGGTTGCCTACTGCTGGGCTTCGGCCAGCGATGTTCAACCGAAGAGTATGAGGTAAATTTATTCTAACTACAACCAGAACACTATTTACAAAATAATATTTCGAAAATTCTTAGATTTTTTTTTACCTACATTTGATATTTAATATGTATGCCGCTGATTTTATAGTGAAAAAAGATTTATAAGTAGAACTAGTATTGCTACCCGGCTTCGCTCGGACCAGTTTGGGGTTATGTTCAACTCGGCGCGTAAATTCAGACGGGCCAAGTTGAAACAAATTTTTTCAAAACTCAAAAGTCTAGGTCAATTAAAATGGAATTAAAATGAACATTTCAGACTGGCATTGACATTTCACAGCCCCTTTCATATATAGACAGCCCCATTCTCGCCCATTAAAATGTCCAAATTCAAGGAAAAAATCTAATTTGCTGTCAAAGAAATGTCAAATAATACCTTCAAGTAAATAATAAACATTATTATATTAATAAAAGCTGGGAAAAAGTTGGTAGAAGACTAATTTATTTCATTTTGACTAAATGTCTCTAAAATGATAAAAATTCAAACATATTTTCTTTCATATTCGTTTTTATGGCAACTTGCAACAACAATGCAAAAGGGAATTACAGACCCACATACATACATACGCCGTTTCGGTTTTATATAAGTAGAATTGAATCACTTTTACGGTGTAAACTGTCTCTTTTTGATAGGAAGGCATTATTTCACGAGTCGATAGTGCTCGCAATGAGCGCAACCAGTCATAATCTAGATAAATAAATAAAGAAACATATTGAATATCATTAATACATTTATTTCAATTTATACTACATATATTTCAACAATAATAGATAATTAAACGACTCAATTTACTATGAGTATTCTTCAAATTACTCGAGTATCGAGTACTTGGAAAATGGTCGATAATACATTAGGCGTGGAAATAGTGATAAAAAATGTGTTTTACCTTAAACTTCCAGTCTTGTATTTATAAATTTCAAATGTCGTAACGGGCACAGTGAAATAAATCTAACGTTATAATGTATTATTTTGACAGAAATAATTCAAATAATGGTATATTTTGTCTATTTCAAGAGACTTCGCTATCGTAATCTTGCACAGCAAACTTTGCGAGGTTTAATTAATCAAAACGTAATAAGCTTTTTCATCAATTATCTTACTTTAATAAACATATTGAATTACTATGCATACTAACGATCATAATGATTGGACTAGTAATAAGAGCTCCGCATAATTGGACATGTGTGTTTTATTTTTTATCGATCTAATGTTCAGTATCCATATTATTATTTTCGAGTTTATTTGTTTTCAAATAATATTAATAAACTATTCCGATAGAAATGTTTTTTTTTAATTCATTCTCTGTACATTCTTTCAATATTTTACTGCCAGCAAAAAAAGCTTCAGGGCACCAATATTCGGTGTAATATTTTCACGTCAAATTGAAAAGTGTGACATCCCTGACCGAGGAGGTGCTTGACATTTTTACAGGGCCCTCTGTTCGGAAGGCTAGATAGGTTCAGTCGTACAACTCGGATTTCGTGGCCCGAGGCTTTCTTTTATACGTCATGTGACATACCTACAGGGTCATTGTACAATTGTGAAACTTATGAGCCATACTTATTCACTTTAAAAATATGAATCTATTAGTATTCTAATTATCTCGTAGTAAGTAATTCTCGCTAAGTATACCATCCTCATATATTGTTACTTACCTCACCTTTTGGAAAGCAATTTGATGGTTGTTGAAGGATCCGTTAGAACTGTGAGCTTTGTGTTAAGAACAATATTTGGATGTCATTTCTCGTGGGTTATCGCCAAATGCTTTTTTTAGAAGTGTTCTTCGTTATCATCATAATCTTCTTTATTACCGCTGTATTTGTTCGAAAAATATCTAACATCTAAAAGGATTTAATAAAGCAGTTTCCCAATTGAAATCAAAAGCTTGCCGGATTGCCGTCAACTATGATTCCATTAATTTGACGTCTCTTTCTACATCTAACTATTCCATTTTATTTCTTGTAATAGAATAAAACTTTTTAAATATTTTTTAATAAATTATCTTTTTAATAACGTCTTGCAAGAACATTTGAAATCTGCTATAGAGTCTATTCTTATTGAAAATTAACTGACGATTTTTTTTTCAATTTTTAATGTTGGTAAAAACAGATAAAAAAAATTTGCAGTCAAGGTAGGAAGGTCATAATAAAAAAAGATTATAGTCATAGTAAATCAAAACAAAATATCCTGGATAGAAGCAGCTCTCTAGAAACTATAAACTTGATTAATAATCAATATTGCTATCAGCAATTTATTAATATTATTTTGTGCAAACTAAAGAAAAATTTGTTTTGATCGGCATCATCGTGATAAAACACATACTTTGCCGGTAAGGTAACTTTTTAATCACCTTATACACTTACATGATGCTGGTAGATAAGTTTATGTGACATGGCCAACGGATTTGCCTTGTCGAGTCTATTTAATGAGAAGGCTCCATACGTATTTTCATATTTTAGCCTTACATACATTTTAGTATGAGTACATTGAAAGCTCTTGGAATAAGCTTTTACGTTGTGAAATATTTAGAATTTTATCTCTAACTTTTATGCCTGCTAATGTGTACTGTGAATTTCAACACATTGAATACCACATTCATTGTTTATACACAGGTTTAATATGCAGTATCGGGATTTGTTTACATTAATATATTTTAGTACAAATAATAAACATACATAATTGAATCCATAGGCCATTGAAATATTCCTTTCGAGACTCAATCAGTTTTACGTGGATATAATCAACTTTATATTGAAATTTATCGTAAAAACATTTATTAACAATGCCGCTCCCAACTTGGACCATATGGACTCCTCGCGGAGTTTATCTCAACATATCTTTATTTTTCTACGGGAAGCGCTTGTTACTCAGTTGCTCAAACTCTTTTTTGAAGAGAGTAGGGATGGAAAGGATGCGAGGACTAGAGATAGGACTACTGGTTAGCTAATCATTATCATGCGGCGTTTTTTGGGATTGAAAAGGTGGGAAAGGTATTTTTAACAACACAAACACTTATTGCCTCTTAGCAGAATCGATTTATCGACTGAAAAAATCTGGTCTTACCTGGGATCGAACACGGGCGGTCCGTCACGGCAGCCAACGACGTTAACCACTGCACCACGGACCGGGCTAAAACATAAGTATGTCAAATTTATACAGTGTTTATATGTGAAATAACGACATGACGATAGAATTGTTTACTTATTATTTATTTGACATCGTCATAAGTCAAAACTGATCACAATCTTTTAAAAAAAATCGCAGTCAATTGATGCTTTTCATATCTTAATTAATTAAATATTGATTATACTGAACGAATACAATTTAGCAAACAAGAGTATTGTTTGAATATTTCTTTTAAAATACCATGGTCTTAAAGCTATGATACAAGATTTGACCTCTTCGTATTATGTATCACTACAAGACACTAAGAATCTTTGAAAAATTAAATACGCGTATTCATAAGTATTCTCTTAGAACGGCATGTTTATTTTTCTACGAGTAGGTACAATATTTAACATGTCTTTTGTATAACTTGACTTGGCGGTAATTGGATCTCCAAGCAATTAAAAGGCCTTAATTATTAAGTGCTTCAGGAATCTAGTGGATCGCATTTCATACAATATATATTGTAATATATAGTTTTCTATTAACAATACGTACATACATATATATGGGCGTCGTTCAGTAGGCATTGATTGTTTTTTACGCCATAAAGTCATGTGGCTTAAGTTAATATTGTAATTAAATACGTTAAACTATTCAATATTACGCCACCTTCGTTTGAAATCAGTAAGTTTGTGTAGTTTATCCAAACAGGTTTAATTCATAATATTCAATACAAATCACAAGATGGGAAATAAATTTACAGTTGTATTTGTAGTTAGAACGCAATTTTATTTTAATATCAAATGTGACTTAATTTGACGCGTGAAAATTTTAATACGCTAGAAAAGCTAATTCACTAAGAGAAGCCGGTCCTGTTCGTTTAATAAATTTCTAAAATATAGACCTTACATTTCGTCAATCCTGAAATTGCTGACATTGAACACGTTATAAGAATTTGAAAATACATTTAATAGAATACATATATCACAAAAATCACAAATTTTAAGTTTATTGCTTCTGCAAATGTGAAAAAAATAAAAACTGTGTGAAAAAAAATGTTTTACCGAAAGAAAGAGGAAAAAAATATATTTCAAAGTGAAGAAGAAGTCAACCGAGAGAGTTCCGACAAAATCAACTTTAATACATCTAAAATAGAACTCGTCTGAACTCACTCACGTCTATGTTAAATAAAAATACATATATCGAGTGAAAAAAAATAATTGTAACCTATTGCTAATCTCACTGAAAAAATTGGAATAAAGTTCATAGAAGGCTGTATAGTGAAAAATTGGAAAAACTAAGATTAATGTTGAAAACACGTCGAAAACCTTTTACCTGATTTGGGGGATATTAACAAAATATTTACCCAGCTCGAATAATATTTCAAGTAGAAATTGTTCCGTAAGGGGTTTTCTTTTCACAATATTTTGCTAAAGAATACAAACAAGTTTTCTTGCACATGAAGTAAAAGTCCACAACTTCAATAATTCCCTTCAGTTGAGTTTATATTCGTGGAGTGTCTCAAAAGAAACAATTCATCATTCTCCAAAACAGGTTACACAGGAACCTGCAGGATAAAAAAATACGCTTTCATTGTTGTATATGCGGAAGAAGTACGTAAGTACATATATGTTATTTTACCTTATACTGTAAATTTCTTGCCATATATGTATATATGTAAAAACTTTCAAAGCATAAAGGATAAAACATTTTTTCATGTTATATAGGAAAACACAAAGGGAGGAAAGAGCAAAGAAATTTCGAGCATATTTTTAAAGCTTTATTTTTTTATATTATTTATATTAAAATGAAAGTTAGTAATACTGGTAATAACGTATAAATTACTTTTAAATAAAAGTATCCCCAATGATACGACTTGGTGTTTTTCATTATTATGGATTGTTATTAGAAAGCGAAACAGTGTGGTTGAGGGTTGAGGGAAAGTTGACGTGTGACACTGTCAGCTGGTGTATAAAAATATTGGTCGAACATTTAATATATTTTTCAGAACATGACAGTTAAGCTGCACTTTGAAATTGTTGCTGATTTTTCAGTTGGTGGATATATCAGCAGCGTAAAAGCCTTGTTGATGCCTGCATGAAAACGCGATTTAATAGAAAATTTGGTAAATTATGGACATATATGGTCACGAGACAGAATCCCAATCCTCTCGAGCTAAGCTCAAAAATTTATACATACTGGCTTATTATTTTATGTTTTGACTTTACTCTTTGAGTTCTTGTGGATCATTATAAGATGTGGAATCAAAATGATTAAATTTAAAGAATATTACCGATTATTGTATGAGTTCTGAAAGAAGAATTTGTTTTTTTAATATTAGCCTATAATAAAATTATCCTTTTTATTTTAAACAAATAATAAACTTATGTGACTGTCTCTATCTGTATAATATTATTATTTGTGTAGTTTGCGGTTGCATTTTTGCTCCTGTAAATTAAAACAACTCGATTTCATACTTATCGCGAAGTATTCTTTAGGATCTTTTATTATAATTAATATAAAAATTAAAGACGAAACATTTTTAAAAAAATCGTAAGCCTTACATTTATTTCATTTAATGTGCTTATTTTTCATAAATCTTTACAAAAATTCTGTCCCGTGATCATATATCCATAATTTACCGAAAATTTTATCAGACTGAAGATGGAATACGAAAAAGAGAATGGAGTACGTTTCACCGTCAAAGCGTAATAAAGTGTATTTTAGATTAATATTGATCAATCTATTACGATTATCTATCTTTAGAAATCAATTATTGAATGAATCTTCAATAAATTTAAATTGGTAAATGAAACATCCAAGTTTTTTCAACAAATTTAGCACTCATTTTTAGGTATTAAAAAGAAGCACATAAATTAGTTTGAAAACAGTGTTTCTAAAAATATATAGTCTGAATCTGTTTCTGCTACTTCTAAATGAGAAAAAATACGTTATAAATCTTTAATCGTAATTGTGTATCAATTTACTACGTTCGTGTAAAATAGTTAAAACAGTTTATTTTATGTAACGTGGAAACATATTTGTACTTGTAGGAAGCATAATACTTCCGAAAATTCCAGCTTTCTGCCTCACAGCGCGCTCGTTCGATTATAATGATAAAAAAAATATTCCACACCCTGTCCATATATCCAGTAAGGACGTGCAGCTTTGTACAGGGTGACTGGGGGCGTACTCCACTCATAATATCGATTTCATCGTCAAGTGGGCACCCGAAAAAGTATTTTTATTATTATTAGTGGGAGAGGCAGCTTCTGATGCCATGTATCAGTGATAAATAACATGAAATTAATATTGTAAAAGAAAACTGTTAAAATATGAGTGTATCAAAGAAAAATATATTCATACAGCTTAATGAACGATTACCATAATATTGTAAATCTTAAGGGATATATTATGTGATTAAATAATAACGTTTTCTTATAACTTTCTTCGATGCTACCAAATGTATATCATTCATAATAAAATATATTCATACCTTTCATCATCATAACATGCACCAACCGTTACGGGTTCCTATTCCACAAGTCAAATTTCGAAAAATATTAATGAATTTGCAGAATCAATTACACACTTTAAATGTGCTGAAATCTTGTATGTGATTCTTAACTCAGTTTGTCAGATCGCTTAAGCGGTGTACGAAAGCGACTAGCCTAAATATCTCATCTGAAAAGAGAGGTTAATTGATTAACTTATGACCAGATCTCGTCAAACAACGTCCATCGTGACTCATTGGAAGACAATGATACCTTTAACCAAGTTTTCAAATATGTATATATCTGTTACTACTATTTGTCACCTTAAATTTGGTTTATACAATATCCATACACATATTTTTTTTTGAATATCGATTCTTTTGCTATTCATAAAATATTGTATCGCTCATGGCGAGCATTGTTGACTGAACTTGACAATGTTGGCCATGAGAGACAATGTTCCTGATCCAAAACATTTTATGTGAAAAAAGTACTAAAAATGTTTTATTATTTTCATTATAATGCCATTCCACCAAGTATTGACAGTGAACACCTTAAAAGTGATGAAATATTGTATTTTGAGCACGGTTACCATATGTTACGCGCATCTTTCACAGGGTGGAGGGGTTTTTCCACACAAAATGAGGAAGAAAATTCACAAGTGGCGCTGCGAGACAAAGGCTGCTGAGCTTTCGCGGTGTGGGGATTTCCCATTTCTTTTTTATCTATGTATTCCGGAAAAAACGAATGAGACTGGATTATGTGCTGTGTAGAGAAGAACGCGCATCACTGGATATTATGTTATTTTGAAAAAGCAATTTAAAATCGGTACTTTTATGAAATATTTTGTTTCTGTGTCATATATTTCGGGAAAAATTTGATTTAGATCAAATAAACACGGACAATTGTCCTACGTAACAATTAAAATATTCAATTTAATCAAACACACCGAAATAAATGCTGTTTTAAAATAAAAAAAATATATTTTTCGTACTTCTTCCACATACAATATATATTTTGTAAATAACACTTCCGGTCTCGCCATCACCATCATCGGTCATCACTAGCGTTGTCATCTGTATTTTAATGAAATAATAATAATGAATATAAGGATTGCTAAACTAAAAGCCCTATCAAGAATTTTATTGAAATTTCCTAATATCTAATATATTCATAAACGCTTGAACTTCAAACGATGATGATATTCAGGTAAAGATTTCTCCATTTAAATTCTGAAACAATTATTTTCGATGGTAAAAAAATATTTTTTGTAATAAACACAATTCTTTTTTGTAATATGAATTTAAGTTCATTTTTAAAGCCAATGTAGGTATAATTATTTAATTATTATTTGTACAGAAAAATATTAAAAATATGAATGTGAATACGATTTTTTTCCGGACAAAACATAAACTGCTGTACGTACTTCGCTACAGACTAACAAGGGTGGCGAGCAAGGGTGGAAAAGCTTATAATATGTAGAATATGACAAAGAGGAAGCTTCAAAGTATCGCGTGACACGGAGAGGGATGCAAATAATATCACGGGAATGATCTTCCACTCAGCATCCTGACGAACTTCATAATAATTACGCCACGATTTTCCGCGTGTGACGTCACCGTAAATTGCCGGAAAAATTGCGGATGCTAACAAGTGAAATTAAATTTCGTGAGATTAATTGATGATGTGATTTGTTTACGCTTATATGCGTAAATAAATCTAAAAATATTTTAATGTGAATGCTACATAGTAGATTTCCAAAATTTGTCAGAAATATTATGTTATCAAACATTGAATGACGTTAATTTAAAGTAACAATAGTTTTGCATTGATTTTGAATAAGAATGGTTCTACCCTGAAATAATAAATTATCGTCAAGTGCAGTAATTTCTTCGTGTAAACACAACAATCAAATTTGAATTGATTTCTGTTTATACCAGGAGAATTCATAAATTCCCTACTGATTGCTTCTTTAATAATATATTGTATTTTTTTTAAATCTTAAAAATACACCGAAGGAATTTAAATAATTAAATAAAGGTAGAGCACTCACACGTGGCACTTAACCAATTTATCAATTTAGGCATCGACTGAGGGCGGTCAACCTGAGAGTTTTTTTTTCACTATCCGATGTAGATACTCTCAAAGTCTTCAACACTTTTAAGGAAAGTGATTTCGTAAATACAAATCACACAAAAAATGAAGATTGACAATGGATTCTTAAAATCATTTTACATGAAATACTCATCGAACCAGTCTGCCAATGGCAATGTCATTGGGAAGAGCTTTTAAAATCGTCGGCGATATTGCTTCGGATATTGACATATTCCGCGTGGTCGTCTTGACACAGTTTTACTATCACTATAGGGGTTAAGTGGATGCTGTCGAAACTTGCTCAATAGTTTGTTTACTCAAATAACCGCCACGCGAAGAGCGAGTAGATCTCAACTCATACATTTTTTTTCAATTACAAACTGTATTTTTCAAAAAAAATTTGGCCAAGAGACCAAGCTTAAAATAAATGTGTACCGCAATTAAAGTACAGTTTTCAAATAAAAATTATTTGATTTATGATTAGTGATTCTCCAATATAAAACAAGTCCAAATTGGGAGGCAAAAAATAGATTTGCTTCTATGCTGAGAAAAGAAATAATGTTGGGTTCGTGGTCGAGTTTCAAGATTGGATTCGGTTACGGATCGCTCTGATTCGAGTCTCAGTCTGGTAGTTTATTTTTCAACGTCTGTGTTGTCGTAATTTCCTTCCCACAACCATCCAATCCGCGGGCCTATCCATACTCTCCGCTAAAAAGAGCAACTGGGTAACTATGTGTATGTCCCGTAAAATTTTTATAACCAAAACTTATTTATGTAAGTGCATCGGGAAAAACGTTTTAAGAAAATTTGATATTTCCATTGTCGTTCTAAAGCCTACACTACTAATTATCCAACTCCGCCATTTTGTATTGTCGCCTGTCATTTATTCGTTGTTTTTGAGCAGTGGTACAAATAAATCGTTTGAAAGGTGTTTTTTTTGTTTATGACGTAACATTTAAAATTCTCAAAATAATCAGTTTTTACCCTCACCTGCACAATTGACAAAAACGGAGATATCAAATTTTCTCTTTAAGCCATCGATATAATAAATGATGTGACTTAGAAATGAATCTTAATTTTTTATAAAAGTTGAGAGAAAATAAATTACACCGATGAGTGACTTAGGTACACGATTGAAGAATTTCAGTGAGACGAAAAAAGTGCTTACAAAAAATGTTAAAAAAGTTAACGCGAAGCTTCAAACATTTTTACGTGCATTCGAAAGTGAAGTGGACGGAGGCGGATGCTTGGAAGGAGGTAAAGCTACGTATGTTCGGCCACTCGACACAAGTAGCGACAAAGATGGTGGAACAATGAGGTATTGTGAGGCTGAAGGATGCCAAGAGAAGTGCCGAGACTTGGAGGGAAGTCACAAAAAAGTTAGTGTCTATTTTTCGAAAATAAAATGTTTCGAAAATTTGTGAAGATTTTTTCTGTGTGAAGATACTTTTTTACAGAAAGCCATGTCCCAGTTTTCGATTCCGTCACGGGATCAGGAGCTGGAATTCATGAATGGATTTACATACCTATGGCGCAGAGCCAGTTCCACGAATATAGAATACATTTTAAGTATATTGTTTCAAAACTTCCAACATTCTTCAATAATGCATAACGAAAATAATTGATTATTCAATCGCGTTTTGATTGTGGCGTGGTAAAGAAGTTTATATCTGAAAAAAAATTTAACTCCATACCTGCCCGCTGTGTGGAGATGGCAATTAGCGTACAATAAGTTAACACATTGGCAACGGAGAAATCAAACCACACGAAGAAACGACGCGTATTACACGTCTTTCGTTTCGAAGAATTGATTATTTATTAGTAGGTACTACTATTATTTATTTAAATCTAGCCCCTTCCCTGCGCCCGTTAAAAATGAAAGCCCCACCACCATTTTAACATTTATAATATTAAATTTACTAGCCAGAAGATGATTCCGAAAGAGGCGAAACACGTGTCACTATGTTTTATACGATACACGGAATAAAAAAAAGTATTTTTGTCTTCATACAGCAGCAATATTGTTTTATTCAAATATCGTAAAACACATTCTGTTGAAATTCTATAAAAGGTGGTCGGTAAGCTTTGGAAAACACAACAGTAATAGACCTACATACATAGATATATCAACATATATTTTCACAATCGTTCAACTATGGTTGAAATCATGTATGAGTGATTTGAATGGGACCAACCAATTATTATAAAAAAAAAAAATTGCAGATGAAATATGACTATCATACAACGCAAAACGGTGCAGGTATTTCGCATGGTAATCAACTGTAAAAATATCAGTCTTGATCAGAGTATCTCAAATTTTTATTGCGATGGAACACGTGAAAGAAAAACCAATTTATTTTTTCAATGCAGTGTCGCTGATTAAATCCAGGGATGTAGAGTCGTTTAAAAAAATACGACTCCGACTCTATTCTATAGTCTATTGCTGGCAATACCCAAAAACACGACTCTGACTCAGACTCCGACCAAAAAAAGTTTATTTCGTTACTTTTTTTTCCTATCTCTCATATTGATGTGTATTTAATTATATATCAACCGACCAATACAGCCAATAGCCAAATTTGACATACTATTATATATGCAAAACTAAATGGTTCAAACTTTAAAAAATTAACGACCCCAAACATTTTTTGGGAAACCTTGAGCGAGATAATCAGTAACTAAGTGCCTTCGATGTAGTCCCTTCTTAGTGCGATACAATACAAAAGTATTTCAAACTACTTCATTCTATCAAAACCCGGTAACTCCTAACAATGTGAGAGGTGTATCATTCTTGTACGGGGATTTATTATTAGGGTCGTAAATTCAGAATGGGGATTTTTCGAATTTCAAAATATGTACTATACACAATGTGACAAAGCGTAAATCCTAAGTACTAGTTTATCACCCTCAGTGTATTGATAAAAAAAAATGTATTGTGAACTCTCATACAGCTATTTATGAATTGTATTTTTCAAATAATGACTTAGTTTCTTCGACCTGCAGTCTCAGATATATAGGATTAATTTGGTTTATATATTATATTTGTGTTAAAATTATCACCACGGTATTTTTTTAAAATTAAAACAACCCCGACAAGGCTGTAGAGTTGTTAAAAAAAATTACGACTCCAGCATTTACCAAAATCACGACTCCAATTCCAACATTGACCAAAAACACGACTCCGACTCCGACAAGAAAAAGTTAAATTACGTCACGTTTTTTTCCTACCTTTCCTATTTATGTGTGTGTATTCAATTAAATAGAAATCAACCAATCAATCCAGCCAATAGCTAAATTTGACATATTAAATGCAAAAGTAAAAAGCTCAAGCTTTTCAAAATTTCCGACTCCAAGTACGAGTCCGGCCAAAAAGCTCCGACTCCACGACTCAGTCTCCGCAGCTTTGAAAACAACTTCTCAAGTGAAAAAATTACAAGGAAGCTATATAATAAAATAATGAAGAAAACGATAGAGATTAGTTGGGTGGTAGTATGAATATTCCAGGGTTTATTATTGAATTCCTTCGAAGTTAATTGCTCAAAAATCATGCGACTTTTCGTATTTGAATAATTCAGATGCGAAGTAAACTATTTTATATTGTAACCATGTCCGCACACAATTTAGAGCTAAATTGTACTCATCTCAACAAAAATTGTGCTACGAACTACCCACTGCTCTCTTATTTAAATTTTATTTTAAAAATATAAATTGTGCAAGGGGTAAAGCTAGGAAAAGGTTAGTGGTTGAGATTTGAGAAAGAATCTATCTTTTTTTATCCTTGCCAAGTAATTTCTCGTCCGATAAACTTCACACCTAGTTCAGAGTTTCGGCTGGGAGATCATAAAATTCTTTAGATGACTTAAAATAGGTTATAAATATATATTTCGACATGTCGCCATCGTCACTTTGGTATGGACATCAGTCCTTACAATAGATATCAACAGTTTTATTAGACACATTTTTTTTCACATTTCGAGTCTTTTTCAAACATTTTTGGAAAAAACTTCATGTTACGCAAATTGATTCTTCAGCTATACGATATGTCGCATAGTAGCAACGATGGTAATATAAAGTTATTACGTTACAGTATGCAATAAAGGCAGATGCCCGAGGCCACGTGGCTTGAATTACCACGAAGATTGCCTCGTAAATTGAAATATTTGGGAATATATCATCGATACATTCTCCCGCTTACTTATGTTTTGTACCGTTATTTTACGGGAAGTCATTATAGTGTTTCACGTCCTTCCGTTAAAGAGACATGATAATTTTCTTTTTTAATATTACTACCAAATGAAAAAATCTGAGCCTTTCCTTTTGTATCTCTGTCTGTTTACAATGCCAATGGGCAACACACTCATACTATTATATATACGAATTGAGCTATCGTGGTTTAATAGCTTTACCACCTATTGATTTATATATTTTGTTTTTTTTTAATAATTTTATTAATATCATACAAAAGGTAGCAGTAAGACCAGTCAACAATCGCATAGCACCCTAGCTCACACGTTTGACAAAGACAATGGGTGTGTGGGTGCTGGAATTGCACAGTCAAATTGACAGATAAGTAATAAGTAAAAATTGAGCTCACTAAATATTTATACTTTCGATGGGTTCGACGGCAACTATGTCGAAGTACATTTGAATAAATTATAAAAAAAAAATTGTTAACTTTATTATTTTACGAAATATGTTTATTTATTTATTTATTGGCAAAAACTATTAAAAATACATGGCATTACAGCAAGCGCCAATGCGCCATGCATTTGAGAAATTAATAAAGATTATATAAAATATTACACAAAAATAAGAAACAGAACAGAAACATATTATTTACATAAGAAAACATAATTTTTAAACAAAGCATCAAGTTCACTGCCGAAGATGTCAACATCAACAGGCAGCGCATTTATCAGCCGAATAGCCCTTGCAACTGGAGATTCAAAAGACCTACGTGACAAACAAGTTTTGACAAAGAAAATTGATTTGTCTTTGTTACGACCACGTAGGTAAAAGCTGGGAGCATGCAAATTTAAATTTTCAAGGATGTCAGAGTTATCAACTTGGCCCCGAAGAAGAAGAGAAAAATGTTTTAATATTGCAATTAGTCTTCGAGCTTCAAGTGAGTGAAATGACAGCATTCCTAAAAGAAACTTGGTTGGATAATATTCCATTAATGAATTGTCATACGGAAAATAGTTGAATTTTTTGAAATAATAATAACGCAGAAATTTTTTATGAACTCGCTCCAGTTGCGACTTAAATTTAAATTCATATGGACCCCAAATAATAGATCCATATTCTAGTTTGCTTAAAACTAAAGAAACATAAAGAGAACGAAACACAGTAGGGTTTTCAAATGGCTTACTTTGCCGAACTATGAATCCAAGAAGTTTACTAGCCTGCAGGGTAATTGAAGAAATGTGGGAATGAAACGTGAAAGAAGAGTCAAATGTTATACCAAGATCAACAACTTCAGACAAACGCTGTAAAGTCATATTCGATATCTCATATTTATATTTGATAGGAAATTTTGAACGAGAGAATGAAATGCAGAAACATTTCGAAATGTTGAAGTCAAGTTTGTTTATTAAGGACCAATTTACAATTGAGAGTTATGCTGTAGAATAGTACAATCCGACTCATTCCTGATGGTTGAAAACAGTTTTAAATCATCAGCAAAGAGCAGATACTTTATTCCACTCATACTTAGCACAATGTCATTTATAAAAATGAGAAATAAAATAGGACCAAGGTTTGATCCCTGTGGCACTCCAGAATATGTTGGAAAAATTTGTGATACGCACCCAGCATATTCAACATATTGGCGTCTATTTGACAAATAAGAATGAAAAAAATTGATAACCTTGTTCGAGCTTCCTATTGCTTTTAATTTATTTATTAGAATAACATGATCAACCCGGTCAAATGCTTTGGAAATATCCGTATAAATGGCGTCAACTTGACAATGAGAATCAAGAGAATGCAAAATATACTCACTATACACCATAAGATTGGTTACAGTAGATCGCTTTGATCTAAAACCATGTTGGGCATTAGTTAGTTGACAATCAACATGCATATAGATATATCTATGCAAAAGTGATTCAAAAGTGTTACAAACAGGGCTGTGGAGTCGGAGTCGTCGCGGCGTTTTGGCCGGAGTCGTACTCGGAGTCGGAAATTTTTATTTTTGCATTTAATATGTCAAATTTGGCTTTTGGCCGCATTGATAGGGTTGATATTTAATTGGATACAAATAAATAGGAAAATTAGGGAAAAAAAGTGACAATATTAACATTTTTTTAGTCAGAGTCGGAGTCGTGTTTTTGGTCAATGTCGGAGTCAGAGTCGTGGTTTTGGCAAACGCTAGAGTCAGAGTCGGACTTTTTTTTACTGACTCCACAGCCCTGGTTACAAATAGTAACACGTGGTTTGTCTCCTTAGACGTTATCATTTGTATTAAATATTGTTATTTATTTATTTATTTATTCAAGAAAATACAAATCATCGCATTACAGCTGACGCCAATGCGCCATGCATTTGACAAAAGTAAAATAATAATTTTCAAGGTGAAAACGGTATTGTTGTTTCACCTTTCTTGATTGACATTTCAACCGTTGTCTGGAATAATGCTGTAATAATTAATAATAATAATAATCCGAATTTGTTTGATATTTATAACAAACCATTTGTCTTAATTTGTTATATTTAAAAAAAATCAATAAAACATAGTACCTTTGAATATCGCCTCATTGAAATATGCTTAGTAACGTATCCAACGTTATTCCATTAATAATTTTACATTGATAGGTTTGTTGGATACAAAATTATTTCAGACGTAGACTCTTCAAGTACGTTCGATAAATCAAGCACACGACTAATTTTATTTCCAATTATATCTTCTATTATATTTTATTCAATTAAAATGAAATATTTCTAAAATGATAACTCTTGTCGAAGCTGTTCGAGTGGTATTGGCCAGTATTGTGTTTAAAGAAATATGCCAATTTATGTATGTATCGCTTGTTTATTATATTCAGTAATCTGCTAAGTGCACATCACACACTCGTTTCAAATTTAAATGGAGACAGTTTGATGAAACGTTAAGTAAGTCCATTGTGTGTCAAAATCGTCAATTGTTGTGAGTGTACTGTGAGTAAAATCTTATCGTGTGATGTCGCCTTAACTCTTCGGTCAGAATGTCCCAGTGTAAACTTGCCTTCAGAAAGCACATCTTGTTAGTCTGGAAACATGAATACCTTAAGCGCTTATTTAATATTATTACTTTGATACAACGTAAACTAATAAAACATTATGATATTTCACCAGTTGTTATCAATTTTATTGTACAATAATAATACTTTTATGATTCGTGCGATTTGAAATGGTTCATTAAATCAAATGCACGAAGATGCCGAAAGGCAAAACCCTGGTCGATAGCGAGAAAATTCATGGAAAGAAAAATGGTATTTAAATTCCTATAAGCACCATCAGTCGAAATTCTTCATGATTAATTTAAAATTGTTGCATTGAAGTCACCTTGCCAAAGATATTTGTAAATAATACTTACGAAATACAAGATGTGCGCTGTAAGCATGCCGACTAGAGAATCTAATTCGATTATCAAGTATACTCGTGCATTCATATAGTCATATACTCGAGTATATGTACTCGTCCATTTTTCAAGTACTCGATGCTCGAGTAATTTGAAAAATACTCGTAGTCTATAAATGAAAATTTATTTCGAAATTTTTATTTTGTTTTAAATAATGGACAGAAAAACTTGATAGCACAATTTAATTGATTGTTAACTTTTAAATCGAGGTCCACAGCAACAGGTAGTTTTTCTACTGCTGGAATAAAAAAACAAACTTCGAACCAAATTAAAATTTGAGACGTTTAATTCCATATTATTTTGGAAATATATGTATTAATGAAATAAAATAAGCATATTTATTTATTTATCATCTATTTATATACACAAATTTGAATTAATAAAATATATTTTTTACATCTGAAACTACTCGAGTATATTCGAGTACTCGAATATTTTAAAATTTTACTACTCGATACTCGAGTAGTTGAGATGTCGAGTAATTGGAGTCTATAATGCTGACAATTAACGGACGCAGCAGTTAACATTATTATAAAATAAAAAACTTGTTTATACATACATACTTAGTTTATGCCTCGACGAAAAGCGCCCATTGTCAAAAATCGAGTGGCAATTGAAGGACCTTCCTGTTTATAGAAAAAACACTTTAAAATTAGCAACAAGTGCAATGAAATTCATTTAAACATTAATCAACCATGAATCTGAGAACATTGAAATGTTTTCCCGTAAATTTTCTTTTCTTCCCTTAATTAGTTGCGGAGCTCGCGGACTGAAACCTTAGTGCAGACAGTTTTTCAATCGATGTTTTGATTTCTGTTCGAAGGCATGGATGTACATGATGTCTAAAAACACCCTCCCACCCATCATATCTTAAAAAGAGCGTAGCGAGAGCGATTGGTCTGGTCATGGCTTTCTATCTCTTCGAAAAATAGGTTTGACTAATTGAGTAGCAAGCAGTTTTTGTAAAATTTGCTACACATTGTGATTTCTAAACGTACCGTCGAACATGCTTAAATAAAACAACGATGCATCTGTCCATCTAGTGGTAGAAAAATGGGTTAAAATTGTGTCAATACTGCATGAAATAAATTAACATTTTTAGTACTTTGCCAACGATAACTCAAGATTTGCACATGGCACATTTTTCAGTCGTAAAAGCGATATATATTTGTGTTGGAAATATTGACTTGCAAATGTATCCCTGCGTACAATTGAAGACGATGTACTTCATATTTCTTTTTAAATTTACGATATTTTCATTTGAAGAAACTGTATAAAAGCGAAACGCTGACAGACCGCCATAAAGTATAAAAATAAACTTGCGTTGACATATCGCAGTGCTCGTTATAATGCGATGTCAAAAATTTACATACCTACCACCAGTCTAAAAATTCAAATTCACCGAGTTGCGATAATATTTATGTTATTTCACAAAAGCGGTTAGGTATGCAGCGTCCGCCGTACAAAAGGTCCATGCCAAAGCAAAATGTGTTTATGCGTACAAATGCTTGAATTTATTTGAACGGCTGCGTTGGGTTGTCGAATCGAAAATATCGCTGTTGCCGTTTGGATTATGCATGTGGTTCTTGCATGCGAAATATTTCTCCGATACGAAATTTACTATCTGGGAATGTATTCGCGTGAAGAGAAAGAAGTGAGCAGGTTCTTCCTGAATAGATCTTAGAGTGGTGATTCCGCCATGAATTATGTGTCTTATTGCGCTATTACGGCAGACAGTAAACGGCAGTTCGTTTGTTTAAAACTACGGTTGTCGTATATATTTATGTTAAAATTGGCAAAGTATTTTCCACAAGACTTATGTTTTAGTGCCGATAGCTATCTCAGTATTCCTTCGATAGTTTTAACGACGACAGGACGCCATAACAGAAATTAACTTATTAACGTATTCTTTCTTGGTATATTGAAGCCATGCACGCAAATTAATTTCAATACCATATTTGCAGAGGTTTTCCTAAAAAGATGTTTAACTTTATGCTTAAAATTTCATAGTATTTTCTGTGAATTTTTTTAAGTAATGCATCTGGATTTCGGTACTTTAACGTTTTCAAACTCAGTTGCTTGGTCAAGGTTTCAAATCCTCAAATAGACAATATAATTTATATTCATCCCTCACAAAAAACTTTAGTATACATCAGCTATAGATTATTCTTTTCCTATGCTCATCCACACATCTGGCAGAAAAGTGATTTTCAAGCATAGCTTATAATTATATACTAACTGAATTTTTTACACTGAATAACATAGATACTTTTAAGTGGTAACTTTACTCGTTCGGTCGGTATATTTTCGTAATTAGCGGTCGTGACGAAGGGTGTTTTTAACGAATAAACAAGATCCAATATTCAAAGTATTACGTCTTCATTCCTATCAAGCTTTATAACTATGTATTTAAAAAAAGTGCCATAGATTTTTTTTTTATTAATTATATCAAAATAAAACCAAGAAGAATATCAAACAAATCACTGCTTAGCATCTCAAATGATTACAAAAATTAGAACAATAATATGATAGATTTTTTTGAAACTGTGAAAGTCGAAAAAATATTTTATGGGAATTATACTTATTATGGATGTATTGTTTTCTTATTCGTATATAATATATTTTTTTTAAATACAACAGTGACTTTATTAATATACTGATTAGAATATTCAACTATGATAAATTTAAGCAGTTATATATACAATCTTTTGTATTCCTTAATTATTCAAAAAGTTCAGTGAAAAATATTTTATTAATTAATTTAAGAATACTTTTCGCAACTATTTAGGTAATTTAAATTGTAAAATTTTACCGCGGTATAACTATTTCTTAGTTTTTCAACTCCATTTAGAATATGTCACAGTTTTTGAGTTGTTGTAAATTACAATTTTGTATCTCTGCAAAAGCTTTTAGTTTTGTAAATCAAATCTATTTGGTACAATTACATATGTAATATTATATTCATGGTAGTGTAATTTTAAAATTCTTTAATATTGTACAGTAAAAACGAAACTCTGTAAAATAATGTATTTTAAATTAAAAAAAAAACTTTTCAGAGGGATATTAGTTTAGTCGTTATTTTTATATATTTTTCCTTGAGCCCAAAGGTAAATGGTTGAGCTTAGGAGATGTTTGGTTAGTAAGAAATCGTTATTTCCGTGATTTCATGTTGGTTTTGACAAGTTCACATATGTCCAAAACTCCTAATAAAACAATTTAAAAAAGGAAGCACATTTGAAATTAAATATGTTAATTTTAATTGATTGTTGAAATACTTCCGAATGATTCATATTGTGTTTTTTCAATCAAAACAATTTCAATAGAGTGCCTTTTATTATTTAACGTCACTACCTATATAGAGATTATTTTTGCCCTAAATTGATTCGTGCAATATTGATCACAGTCGGGAGAATTTTACAAAGTCCCATATAAAAAACACCCTTGAAATATATTGCGTTAATCACTTGTTTGAGAAAAGTACAAGAGCCCTTCAATACAGATCAATATAATCGATCCCTTGCCATTTTTTTCATGCGATTCAACACCCGTATTTAGTGAGAGGTGCTAATTTTCAAATATCACAATCTCCTCAAAAGAATCTTTATTTTTATTTTTGATAAATATAAGACTTAACTAAATTCGTTTTTGGTATCACTTACATATGTTATTGTAAGAAAATAATTTCAACATCAGTCGATTTTAGATTCACACGTAATAATCTTCTTTTTAATGACATTATTTCAATTTAGATTCTTGATTCTCTAATGAAGCAAAATTATCTTTTTGCATTTTAAAGATTTCAAGTAGGTAGTCAGCTGATTTTGGAATGACCGCTGGTAAATTGTGTACATACCGTATATAAACGGTAACCACACGTTCTACAATTGATGAGGACGTATTTTATTTTATGGATCTGTCCTTGAGATTAATTTATGTTTTGGCAAAAGACCCATACAACTATAAAACTATTATTTTACTGAAACTTACTAGCGGCACGGCGTCGTTGGCATTAAAGTGTGAGTGCAACATATACATATGTGCATGCTGTGTGTTTAGGTGGTAGATAATATTAGGAAGGAATGAGTGGACACCTTTGAACTGGCAACGTTGGATTGTAATCGTTTTACAAAGTATTCTATGTATATCACCTTAGATTAATAATGAAGCATTTTTTATCCAATAATTTAGATACTTAGTGTACATAATTCCTATCAAGTTAAATGGGCAATTTAGCCATCCTCACTAAACTTTGTTTTTTCTAGTGATACAATTAATCAAATGATGATATTGCGACCATCGAATATATATTTACGTTTTTCCTTATTGAATAGAACATTGTTGTTCAAGCCAATGTATTTTAAAAAAATAAAAGGGGTGAAAGTTGATTATCACAAAAATGTCTCAAATAACATTGAAAATATAGAATTAAATAACATAGGAAAATACCAAACCTTTTCTAATTTTTTTTGTAATATCTTATTTCATACACTTCATAATATGAAGTAAGAGAGTAGATTTCGTAGAGATATTTGCAGCATTTATTCACAAAGTATTCCGACAATGGCCGGGCTTTATAATGGAGGACAAGGGACTTACACAAGTGGCTTACCAATGAGTACGGCTAACATAAGCCAAACCATTTTGAGGGGTATTAGGCTATTATTGATGAGTATTGATGGACCTATTTCATTACTGAAGTGGGGATTGCGGGTATTGGGAGAAGCTTAAATGCTTTGCTCATGTCGGCCGACATTGTTTGGAGTTGGGATAAAGTTTTGTATCAGGATTTTGATTAAATACTGCTTATCACGGTTGTTATTTATTCACTGTCGAATATAGGACTCAAAAATTGATGAAAATTTTTCAAAATGTATTGATTAAATATGCCACTCGGTTACCGGCTCACGCATTCCATTACAACAGGGTTTCTTAACCCTGTGCCTGCGGAGTGCACCCTCTCCAAAGTATCAAATTACTAAAATACCCAAATTTTATCAGCATTATATTTTATCTATTGAAATTATTTATAGAAGAAATTTTTACAAAAATGTAACTGTGGTATTTTTATAATTTGTAAAGGTTAATTAAAAAATATAAAATTAATGTAACACATACATATGTAAAGCTTCACAGGAAACAATTAAAAAAAAATAATAACTGTGTACTAGGTACATAAGATTTGTTTTTTAAACAATCTGGCCTTCCCCTGCCACTATATTCCTCTACCTTAAATGCGCTCGTAGTCGCAATAAGGTTAAGAACCCCTGCATTACAAGAACGGAAAATTTTATACATGTATACTTCAAATGATTAGTGAATCTCTACCCATTCTGCGTATGCTTGTAATGTATTCATATCAACCCAATCACTCTATACCAGTGTCTCAAATGTGCGGCCACCAGGTGATTTTACTGCGGCCACCAACAGCTACATACTAAATATTGATATTAAAAAAAAAAAAAATTAAAATTAATTTCTCAACAAAGACGCACATGATATATTTCTAATGCATTGTATCAAGAAGTATTATCTGAAAAAACAGTTATTATATGTATGGAAGATGTGGAATTAACAGCGATAAAAGATTAAAAAATGCACAACACAACAAACACAAAACAAAATTTTTGTACGACTACGAAACATTTCCGTATGGTCATGAAGTTCACAATGCGGCCACAGTAAAATTTTAAGTGAGAACCACTGCTCTACACTCTATATCAAATCGTGATAACTGACTCTAAAGATAAGCCAACTACTGGTTAGAACTTTTCTTACTCGAATCAGTTGATGATGATCATATTGAGCGAAACCGGTCCAAATTGTTATTAGATAGGTGTGTGTGGAAGCAATAGGAACGCTCCTAAAATTTAAGCAAACAGCTCCCAACTTGGAGCATATGGACCCAGCGTTTATCTCAACATATATTTTTCTACCAGAACTGCTTGTTGCTCAGCCTCTCTTTTTCGAAGAGAGTACGGGATGCAAAGGATACGAGGACTCGCACAGGATTTGTGGTTAGCTAATCGCTCTCGCTATGCGTTGCTCTTTGGGATAGGAAATGTGGAAGGGATATTCAGCATCACAATCACCCATGCTTTTGAACAGATTTATCGACTGAAAAAATCCGCTCGTACCGGTAATCGAACCCGGGCGGTCCGGCACGCAAGCCAACAACGTTGAAACTGCGCCACAGACCGGACTTATACGTAACAATAAAAACTATCAAATCATGGCACGATGGTTGGTTGCTGAAATAACCCTCAGATATAATATGTCTTATAACCAATTGATGTTTTGCGTCGAATAACAATGGAGTTCTACTCAATTGATTATGTTTTCATCTGCTACACATTGGAAGCGGAAGTTATAAGAAAATATTAGAATACAGAAAACCATTAATATTTACATGTATTATTATATAAAACAGCGTCATTTCTTTGAAATTGCCGATATATATAATATGTGAAAGTATTTTTTTTTAAATGTCACGACACTAATATGTTGTAAGAATCTTAAGGAGATTAAAACATATCAAAGGCGCTTTTATTATGATTTATTCAAAAAATAATCATATTCACAATACGGCCGCACACGTTAACTACCAAAAAGCCATTAAAATTCGATACGATTTTAATATGATTCCCAAATACCGTTGCTTATTATAAAATCGGATGTTCCCTTTGGGCATATCGATTATTCATGTATCAGGTAAGTTAAAAAATATTACTCAGAGTTGCGCGTAATCGAATACAGCTCAAGGGTTAATCACTAAATTGATGGCCCCGATTTATTTTCATTGAAGCTTTTTAATTCACAAACTTGAAAATATCAAGTCAAAAATCTCAAGGAAATACGACGATATCCGTAATGGCTACTTTCTATGGTTTGAACCTTCCAATGGATGTTTTTCTTTTACACTAATTTTTCAATCGTATTATGAATAAGTATCGAAACGTATTTTTTTACTAAATTTATACATATCATAATCAGTATTTTCTCACCTTTGTTAAAAAAAGATGTTGTAAGGCTAATAAACCACCAAACTCTCGTTACAATTATGATTGTGAAGCCAGAGAGAAATCACATTGAATTAAAGGAACTAGGATTACAGGAGTATTTCGAGTTAAAAGAGGATCGATGATAGCAATATTTGAAAAATTGTTTAACTATGTTATAATTAGCTACATATATGTTATTATGACAAAGACTCTTCTCAAAATAGCGCTTCAAGAATTTAAAATTCAGCATCCAATAATATATCAAGAAAAGATAATAATAGCAAATAAAAGCTGCGAATTTATCTTTCAAAATATGTTTTTGTAGTACAGTGAAACCCTGATTCTACGTTTTTCAAGGGACCGTATAAAACAAACGATTAATGCGAGAAACGATGAATGCGGGAAAGTTTTTATATGTACTAAATTCCGAGACTATAGTAAATGAACGCACAACGCGGGAAAACGTATAATGCGAGAACGTAAGATCGGGGTCCGACTGTATACATTACAACAGCCATGACAACAAGACATTAAAAGAAAACTAACTTCTATTTTATCTAAATATAAAAAAAGTCCATCTTCAAGTTTATTTTGTAATAAAGATTCAAATGAAATACATTGTATTGTGCACCAAGAAGTATTAGTAGGCAAAATTGTTATTAAATGCATGGACTATGTGGAATTAACAGTGAGGAAATATTAACACAACAGACTCAACACAGAATTTGGTGCAGCCTCGAGACATTCCCGTAGAGTTCTGATACTCCTGATGTTCACAATGCAGCTCACTAGGGTTCTAGACCAGTGGTTCTCACGTAAAAATTGGCTGTGGCCGCATTAGGAACATCAGCGGTCTTATCAAAATGTCTGGTGGCCGTACCAAATTGCTTTTTTGACAAAAATACCTAAACATGGATGTATTTGAGTTTTTGCGAGCTGTCAATTCTTGATGCATGATACAATGTATCCAAAATATTAAATTTCAGTGTCATTGTTGACAAATTAACTTATAAAAACACATTTTTATTAAATATCAACATAAACTATCGAGCTGTTGGTGACCGCAGCAAAATCCTCTGGTGGCTGCACATGAGAACCACTGTTCTAGACCAGTGGTTCTCATGTGCGGCCACCAGAGGAATTTGCTGCGGCCACCAACAGCTTGATAGTTAATATTAAAATTAAATAAAAATGTGTTTTTACTGGTTAATTTGTCAACAAAGACACTGGAAATTTCATATTTTGTATGCATTGTATTGTGGATCAAGAATTGTTAGTTCGCAAAAATTCAAACACATACATGCTTTGGTATTTTTGACAAAAAAGACTCAACACAAAAATTTTGTGCGGCCACCAGACATTTTCGTAGGACCACTGATGTTCCTAATGCGGCCACAGCCAAGTTTTACGTGAGAACCACTGTTCTAGACCATCAACTTGAAAACAGGGAGGGTTGCGATTAACTAACTTCCAGTCATCCTTTACACTTAAACGTATTAAACACTTTTTTACGAAATTGTAAAAAAAATCATTACTGGTCTAAATTTATACTCGTATGAATACAAGTACTTTCGCTGTCAATATGTTGCATATTTATTGTAAGTGATGGTCAACATTGTAAAGTGCCCATTGAAGATAGTAGCTGGAACATTATACCCGACTGTAAAACGTTTACGAAATGCTTTATGGCGTGCCAAGCCCCACAGCGCGGGGGGTGGGGTAGACTTTTTTTTTTTTAAATATTTTCAAGTATTCGCATCCGCTTTTCGGCGAAACAAAACGGTTCAAACAATTTAATCCGCGGTGGGCGCACACACCGCTCGATCAATTTATCTGTGATCCGCTATGTGCGTCCTGGGGCTTATCACAACTAACACTTATTATTAATAATATAAAATAATAAAAATAAAAATTGTCTTCTTGGCAGTCGAAATGTCAACCAAACATTCATAGTAAACAAAGTTCAACCAGTAATTTAGGTATTGTTTCATACCTATTTCAAGTCATCTTCAAAATTCATTCCTTAAGCCGGCACAAAAAAGCTCACGTTATTAAACCTTATTGTTATAATTTCGAGGTATTTGCTTTTATTGATTAATTGTTATACCGTAATACGGTTGTTTGTCCTTTAACATCTCAATCTTAAATATGAGCATCATATCTTTTAATTATGACCATAATTGAGGACAATGTTTATTAACTTTTTACATCCGCTGAACACAAAAAAATATCTTGCGGACTATCGAAATTTTAATAAAATAATAAATATTTATATAACTAATTTTGTATACAAAACAATTCATTTTGCTTCACAGTATGCTGATATTACAATATTCAAGTATATTAAAACATACATAAACAGCTCTTTATCTCTCAACTCTCAAAATTTTCACGGACCAGCGGTGAAGAAACTATGATTTAGGATGTTATCATACGTATGATGATATAGTGTTTTAGAGCTATTCTAAATTAATAGATGTAGATAAACAAAAAACAGTCAACAAATAGTAATGAAGATGGCGGGAAGCTGAAATAGCTATCTAACAATACCTATAATTGTTTAAAATTGCCTGCTTGATATATTTATCTTATTATGTATTACGGCGTTGATATTGATTATTTTTAACCGGAAATGTATGTGACCCTTTACAGGTGTTTATAAATTGTTTTAGTAACGATGGGTACATTATGAATTTCAACAATTCTACTCACTATACAAAAGCGCCCAAATATTGAGACTTTTGAAAAGAGGAAATTAAGTTCGAATGAATCAATTATTGTGTGTTGTATGAAATACATGGAATATTATTTAATCAGATACAAAAATAGTTCAGATTAATAAACCGGGCAGAAGAAGTCGAGTAGTATAATATATAATATGAAAAGGTATTATTGACAAATAATAGAGATTTCAAATCGGTAGTGGTAAACCCCATTGATCTGAGCACTGTTCAACTCTTTTGTTGTCATTTTTTTCACTCGATTTTGCCTCTCAAATTCATGTAAAAAATGCACACGAAAAAATCGAATAAACTGCATCATCATTTGCCCATTCGCATCGCACTTGGCAATACATTATACACCCGATTCGTATTTACAATGGGATGATTAATAGCAGGTAATTTTTTACGTGTTAAAGTTTTATTGATCGCCGGGCCGTAAATCACTGATCCCGGCTTCCCTGTGACGCGCGCATACAATGCCAGCATAGGATTGCCTCGGGACTTATGGGCCGATATGCGCTTTCGCATTTTTTTTGTTGCGATTTTACATAATTAAAAAGGAATACGAAAAGATTCACGCAATCAGTGTACGGTCTGTTGAATAGATAAATTATAAAAAAATAGTTTCCTATTTTATGAATTTGAATTAATTTATATTACAAACTAATATGCCATGACGAAAAAATGAAGATTGCAGCATTGGTTTATTAGTAATCGTTTATGCTCATTTTTTTTATTGATAAATCAAATTCGTTGTAGATTCCAAATATCGTCCTTACCAAGCCAAAAGGGGTTGGTGACAAATCGCTACTTTTCATAAGAGCAAAAAGAGTGAACAAAAATACTCTATTAATCAGGACAACTTCGTTTCTTTACCATTTCTTTCCATGTATTGGAGTTTTTTTTCGAATATCCTTTTGAAGGTGCGTGCATCATATTTTAATTACAATCACAAAAATGTTACTAAAACCCCTTTGACTTGGTAGGGACGATATAATGAGTTGTGTTGTTACACTCGATTATTAAATATGTAAACCTCGTAAATCAAAATATGACAAAATAGTTTGTCTTGAACTCTCTCAAAGATCATTGGTCATAGAATTTTTAGGAAAACTTGTTTTTCATCATACTGAAAAAATTAACATTTTGATTTACGAGGTGTACATATCTTATCAACGAATATAAGTGCAAGTAGAATATGTACAACTAAATGTAATATTTGGAATCTATTGACAAAAATAATTGATCTGTGAGATCACTGATCATCATGAAGGGTGTTATAAGAAGATACTTCATTTGTCAAGTGAGGTATTTTTTTGACATTTTTAATTTGAAAACTGACTTCGAAATTCGACATTTTGTATCCTATTAGTTTTTGCTGTTTCAATATAAGATTATTATTTAAGAGTTTTCAATGTTTTTTTAAAAATAGTTCCATTAAAATTTGAATTATACGTAAAGGTATAAGACAGTGCAACCCTTTTTTTATTTTTTCTGTATTCATCATCTCAGTTATACCTGAAAAGTAACATGAGAAAGCTCTTCAACAAATCTCTGCGGTCGGTGAATCATGTCTAATCATTGACATTGAAATATGTATGAGTTTTTATTGTATTATTTAACAGCTTTAAATGTCGCTTGTACCATCTTACATTAAATACGAACGATGGCTTCTTATATCAAATAAGTAACCACTTAATATAATGTCTTATATTTATAAAAATTATCCATATATTTTAATATACACTATTAATTTATTAAAATGGTTGCATCACTCTCTCTCATCTTTACCAACGTATCCATGATATACAAAGGGAGCGACACTAACACATCGTAAATTAAACGATATTGATCTATGATTTATTTAAATACAACGCGATTTATGCGGCCGCTGCGAAATCATAAACAATGGACGGGTTAGCGTTTTTTTTTTATTCCATTTGCGATTTTTTTTAATGAATTATGGCAACCCTTTCGCGCGGGATGTATTCAAAAAACGAATGGAGGCGTTGCATGCGTTTTTATTTGTTTATTATTACCAAAAGCTTTGTGCTGCCTTCGACATTATAATATTATCGCTTTTGTCTTTTTTATATGTTTATTGAAATCATTATTTAAATGTGGTCTGAGTGCATTATTATATTATTATTATTATGGTAAAATATATGGATATATTTTTTATGGTATGGTAGGTAATATTTATCGATAAAATTGTTTTATTAAATTTAGACAGTTATTAATTTCATTTGTATTTTTATCGATGCTATTTTGAGACATGTAAAGGGTCTTTTTATAAGGACGCTTAGTTTTGAAATGTAAATAAAACAAGTTGTTTGTGAGATTTCGACTAAATTTTAATTTCATTTGTAAGTATATTTTACGGCATTAAATATGGAATATAGCATCAAATGTCTGCCAATATCCATTCATTATAAAATGGGCCATGTCGCTAAAGTTGAATTTTTTGACAAATTTGGGTAAACTTCCAACTGCTCCAGAACCCAATCAGGCGTTGTCTGTGGTCGTTTACCTGAAGTTCCTTGGTTAGTTGGATTTTATACGGGTGCAGACATAAGGCCCGATTCAAAATTCGCCAAGTTGAAGTCGCAGAAAAGCCAAGTTCTTGTGAACAACGAGAAATAAGCTGCCTTGGGTTTTCCTGTACACTTTCACACACAGCAGCAATGTTTTCACCAGATATTGTATTTTGATGACGTACAGGTAGGTGTTGGCCGATTATTTACCAAACTGGTTGACTCAAATTCGGCCACTAAACAATGAATAATCTACTCAGCAGGACAAAGTAACATATTTTGAGCGTCACTATTGAAATACCCTTTATAATTTAATACCAACAATTTAGGGTAGAAAAAAATGATACTACTAAAAAAATATTAATTCAATAAAAGAGTTCCCGAAAAAACATATAAACAAAATATTCATATAATTACTTTTATGATATTAACTGTCACTTCGAAGGGAAAAGCGATTGTTTTAAATAATTTGAACATATTTTTTGTACAACTTTCTTTTATATGTAATATAATAATCACGAGAATTTTCAACTGATATAAACATTTATACAAATATCAGCTCTGTTTCAATGTTAATATCATCAGTTGAAAATGCTCGCGGTGAGTCAAACCGGCCCTGATCTTTATACATGAGAAAATAGTACACAAAATTGTGTTTTATTTACTTGAATCGTGCAGTATAAAAATATAAGATGTATGTAAATTTTAGGAAGAGAAATTACGAAATTGATTCTCTTTTTGTAAATGGTTATTTTTCGACTAGTTGCAACAGCCACATTTTAAAGGGAGGGATGTATTGAAAATGATCTAGTGGTAGGATAACTAGTAAGATTATCACTGTAGTACCCGTTTTCAGTTACATTCTGGCATCTACATATGTACATATCTGTAATATATAATATATATAATAGCAAGCAAGCCAACGCCGTTGACACTGCGCCACGGACCGGACTAGGTTATTAATTTAAAAATCAAAACTTTGACATAAGATATAATAATAATAGCAAGAATTCAAAGATAATCATAATATACCAGTCCTGATCTTTATAAAACTTTATGTACTATTTATAGTACGAAAATGTGAATTTAAAAAAAATTATCGCTCATGGTGAGCATTATCAACTGATCAGTTGATCATACTCGCCATGAAAGTAACCGGTCCTGATTCAATACATTTTATATGGAATAAGTACTAAAAATGTGTTATTATTTTTATTTTAATACCATTCCACCAAGTATTGGCAGTGAACACCTTGTTAAATATACCAAAATACCAAATAAAATAAATAAAATAATATCAATATTATTGTTCTGGATAATGGCGTTCTATTTGGGCTACGAGCTTGAATCTAAGAACGTGCAGTTTCATAGATTATTTATATTTAAAAACATTATCCTTGAAAATGAAGTGTACCAAAAGCGATTAGGCAAAAACAAAGCCATCCTATTTCTTGCGTACGCATCATAAGACACCAGTGCATTCCGTTAAGTGCATTTTATTATTAGGTAACTACAATTGCTTTCTACTGCGTGTTTAAGTAAGTTTGTATTAGTTTTCAATTCAATGTCCATAGCGTGAATCGCAGTGATTAAAATATGTGGAAAATATGTTTCTAAGCGTTTCGCCGCTCGTCAAAAATCGTGCAAATGCAAACAACATTAAAATGCATTTTGTGCACGTAAATAAATTAAATTACACTCAAATAGTCGAGTTTAAAACGATTTTTTTCCAGGAATATTGCATTTAGCGAATGGAAATGACCTACAACTTGCAAAGAGCGTGTATCGTGATTCGTGATGCTACTTAAATATCAAATACATTCTGGAAATTTGATTGTATCAAATAAAGAATTTGTATTGTGCATAGTGGAAGCCTATTGCTTTGATTTCTTTCGTTGAGCGTGAAGACTGTATACCAGGGCTGTGGAGTCGGTGAAAAAAAGTCCGACTCCGACTCCAGCATTTACCAAAACCACGACTCCGACTAAAAAAAGGTTAATATCGTCACTTTTTTCCCCAAATTTTCCTTTTTATGTGTATTCAATTAAATATCAACCCTATCAAGCGGCCAAAAGCCAAATTTGAGATATTAAATGCAAAAATAAAAAGTTCAAACTTTTCAAAATTTCCGACTCCGAGTACGACTCCGGCCAAAACGCCGCACCGACTCTGACTCCGGCCAAAAAGCTCCGACTCCACGACTCCGACTCCGACTCCACAGCCCTGCTGTATACTCTTCCACGGCAACCGTCAAACCCAAATTCCAACCGATTGCAACGAAAAGTTGATACCATAAATCAGATTGACATGTCAGTAAATTATATTTTTTTAAAAAACACAGTATAACTTTTTTATATATAAATTATTATAAATTTTTCGTTGAGTTGTTTCATGGCTGATTCATTATTTGCTATCGAGTGTATCTCTTATGACTTTCACAATTATTTTTTTAATTTTCAATTTAAAAAAAAAAATAACTAAAAATTTAAGCTTAGAAAGAAACTTACATCAGAAATAATGTCAAATAAAATAAATAGCATCTGAACCAGCAGCTTTATTATATTTGACATAATATTGCTCATGACAATATTTTGAAACGGTAATTATTGTATTAGAAGAAATGTTTATCAAGTGAAATTGCAATCCGTCAATATTCGCTCAATACGCGTGATTTTAACGATATGCAAATATTAAAGAAGATATGTGATCTGAGCTAAAAAAAACACTTAGGTACCCCATTCTTCTGAGATTCATTTTATTCTCGGGATTTTTTTCGATATTGGAATATCTAAATTTCAGAAACTCAAAAATAGCACAGTAAAAAATTTTGAACGAACGATTTATTTAAGAAAACACACGCGACTAAAAGAATATACCATTTCAACTTATTGCGAACATTGCATAGGGAGTAATCAAGAAAACTTGATTTGCCCTTCACCAAAGTGTATTGAAATAAAGACAGTCTATAGCATAAAAAAATATCAGCTGAAATTATCTCTCCGGATGACCCCGTAGCTTTTTTGCACATTCAAGATTGGGCACTAATTTTTATACTTTTGTATATTTTTTCTACAAATGATAATATTTTAAATTCAATGAATTCTTGTGTACAGTAAAACTTGTAAAAATTGTAAGCTCTGTTCGTATAAATAAATACACGACTTCGACGGTACGTTCTTTAGCAAAAACCGGAACGATATATTATACTCAGATACATTTTTCTTATGAACATTGTAAGGCTTATGTTAACAGTGTTTTATTTACTACAAAGGTCTTTTTCGTTCTTGGAATGTTGATAGATTTTAAAATCTGAGTCGAAAACATAAATCAAAAATCGTGACCAATTTAAAACTGGATAGGTTTAGCTCTTAATATGGGTCGCATTCCATAAAGTCGATAAGTTACTTTATTCAATTTTAACATATTGAGTCATGATGCTTATGCTAAGATAAAATTAATTATTTTAATAGAAAACCGGCACGACCAATAAAAGTGATGATGTATGAAAGTAATTTATATACAGCCAACCTTTCTATTTCTCTTTGAGCTAAAATTAGACAGCCATTTTATAACCCGATAAATTATAGCACGGTTTCAGTGTAATATAATTTTTTCCCTCTTTTGATAATTTTTTCATGTGAAAGGCTGGATTCGATAAATATGTGTAATTCGATTGAATGAAGTAAATGTTTATATAATCCAGACCCAATGAGTCATAAGATCATATCTCTTATACTAGATCAGGGGTTCTCATGGAAAACTGCACTGTGGCCGCATCGTAAACATAAGTAGCCATACGGAAATTTCTGGAGGCCGCACCAAATTTTTGTTTCTAGTTTGTTGTGTTTGAAGTATGTCAAATGGACGTAAATATGTTTGTCAATTAACTATTGGTATTAATTGCATCCGAAATATTTCATTTTCCGAGTCTTTGTTGATAAATTAACTTGGACGACCACAATTTTTTTTAATATCAAATTTTTGTATGAAGCTATTGGTGGCCGCAGCCAAATCCTCTCGTGGCCACACATGAGAACCACTGTACTAGATCATGCCAAGGTACATTCTTTTTTCCTTATATATATTTTTCTGGAGAAAGATATTGAACCACTAGATTAAAGATACGAGATTAAACGATCATTGATTTATCAGCGGATATAAATACACTAGCAGAGAAATAATTACTAGCTATGCAACGAAGTGCGAGAGGAATGTGTGAGACGTAACTGTAAAAAACAGAACCATTTATTTGTTTCTCATTAATTTTCTTCAGTCTCTAAATTTGATGCAATCTGACTTCATTTTTACTGTCAACTGATAAAAATTTCAAATGACACGGCGAGTTGTGCTAACAAGGAAATTCAACGCGTTTATCTACACGAAATCTAGCTGCGCGTGTCTCATATAGGCGGGGAGTGTCTAACACTACAGATATATGGAAAAAAATATATTAAACAAATTAAAATAAGAGAGATGATGAAATTTTCCGCACAAACTCACAGCAATTAAATTTGCGAAATAAGACGTATTAAAACACTAGAATACACTGACTCATTATTCTGAAAAAGGCAAAACAAGCATGTAAAATGTAACAGCTATCTTTGAAATTCCAAGCATTTGAGAAACATCTAACGTTAATCACTTATAAGGTGTTCACTGTCAATTGTTGGTGGAATGGCATTAAAATAAAAATGCCTTATTATTTTTATTTTCATCTAACGTTAATTTAAATAAATGTCCGTTTAATCGCTTTCAGTATGAACACTTGGATTCGCTAGATTTAGTAACGTAGTTGCACACGTATTCAAAACGTCTCACGCCACTCTTTAACTGAGTCAAGGAATCATTAACGAATTACCTTACGCAGCCAGCCCCATATAAAAAAGACGACAGGAGGGGTTACTGCAATGGGCTTCACTTTTAGGGGAATCGCATTTAAAACATTCTACGTTATACGCTGATTGCATTTGCTTCCTACTTTAATATAGCTAGAGAATTATCTTTTGGTGTTTTAAAAAGGGTTAAATGTAAGATTCTACTAAGAGTCAATAGAGATCAAATGACAACAGATTTCACATAAGATATATTTCTAAATGGCACAAACATTTATTAGACTTCATAAATTTATCAGCCAATTTGCTACGGCACGGAAAACCCATATTTGTCATACATATTTGTATTGTTTGAACTTTTTACTTTTCCATTAGTTGTATCGCTAACGACCCGGGTTTCGCCTTTTGGCATCTTCATGCATTTCAAGTGCACGAATGTACTTGAACTGACGCGCAGTCGTGACGAACAGTTTGTAACGTTTATATACATATACACAATATATATTTATATACAATAAGTTAAATTGCTATTAAAATGTAAATTAGCGAAAAAAAATTATAAACGTGTTTCAATGAATTAAATGGTTTCTCAAATTTGTCAATTTATTATCTTTCAATATTTATATTCGAAATTAAGATATTTAATTTCTTTTAGTTTTAATGGAGGTGAGTTCGAAAATTCGTGGCTATTTTTGTTTTTGACGTTGGAGTTAATATGGTGTGGAGAAGATATTCGACAGTAAATTTTTAATTTATTCCACAGTCTCAAAGGCCCTGCATATGTCCTTATTGAATATTAAATATTATAAACCATATTGATTTTTTAAAGCGGAATCTATGTGATTTTTAGATAAAGATCGCATTAATGCTTCTGAGCTACCGACTTTAATAAGCGCGTTAGTCCAGTGGCACAATCCGCCGCCGATCTGGCTCGCGTGACTGCCAACTATTAGACACCGAGTTCGTACATCGTCGAAGCAATAATAATTATTGTGGACGCCAAATGAATACAGTCACTGCCGGTGAACTTTTTTTTTTAGCTCGACTGTCATTTTGAAAACGCAGCCGACCATTTAATTTTTAACACACAGAGGTCCGCGCGCTCATATGTGTGCGTTTCAAAACAGTTGACCAGGAGACCGGCCGCACATATCTGTGCGTTTCGCGGACCCGTTTTACATACAAAAAAAAGGTCCTTTGCGTGATGATTTTTGTTCTTCCCTTTGAACATAGGTATCGCTAGGGGTATGAAAATTTATAATATCAAACAAATATAAGAAAAATATTTTTTTTAAATCGTAAATATTGAAATAACTACATCGTAAATAATATTTTTTTAGCCATATAATTTTTTTAATTTTTTCAAAAACAATGTTTCTCCGATTTGTTTGACAACATCAGAGTTCTTTATTCTGACAGTATTTAGTGACACAAAGATTGCGTGATATTATTTCCATGGAAAAATGCATTTTTTGCTAGAGCTTTTTTCGTTTACGCGTAAATATGGGTTACATTTTCAGGTCAGTTTAGTCCTTATAAATATGTATCGTGTTTGTTTTTGTAATTTTTACGAAAGCGAAATAAGTGACGAAAATATTTTTTATCATTCAATATTTTTATTTAGTGATGAAAAATAATTAGGAAAACTTAAAAACATAGTGATAATTTAATTTGTGATACACATTTCCTAAGTGATACTTTTGTGTAATTTTTTAAACGCTAAATTGACCGACCAATCATGAATGATAGAGATCCAAAAAGGCGAACTTTGAATGTGCTATCCTCGTCACAAGATTCCGAGGATGAACCATTATATGTAAATTTGGATTGGACAGATTACGACCCTTAGCGTCATAACGAAGATTTAGAAGGTTTTTTTTTATTTTAAGCATGTCCGCTCCCAACTGGGAGCATATGGACTCATCACGGAGTTTATCTCAACATATGTTTTCTACGAGAACTGCTTGTTACTCAGTTGCTCAACCTCTCTTTTTCGAAGAGAGTAGGGATGGAAAGGATACGAGGACTAGGATAGGGCTAGTGATTAGCTAAGCGCTATCACTATGCGTCGCTCTTTGGGATCGGAAAGGTGGGAAGGGATTTTCAACAACACAGACACCCATGCCTTTAAACAGATTTATCGACCGAAATAATCCGCTCGCACCGGGAATCGAACCCGAGCGGTGCATAGTCAAAGGCGTTGCCACTGCGCCACGGACCAGACAGATTTTTAGATGGTTTCAAGGGGTAAATTGTTTACCGAATAATAAAAAAGAGGGTAACCGTTGTTACCGGTTTATTTATTGATAATGATTTGTTTGACAGCATCGCAGAAGGAGCAAAAAGATACCATACAAAAAAATCAAAATAAATACGAAAATATTTCCCGTAAATGGGTTGACGTGACGAATATTTGTGGATCATTGTTTCAATTCGAACAAAGCACCACTGCTCTAACGTATTATATAACATGTTGGGTCTGCCAAAAGCAATAAATTATGTAATCCTTAATCCCCATTCAAGACGCAAATGGCAAGATGTTATTTTTTCTGTAAAATTTATGGCTCTCCCTTGAAAACATGTGCTTCATATTTTAAATATCCACACTCGAATAAGTGCCATTCATTTTTAGTATATACGTCAATGACCCATTGAAACATTATAACACAAACGATTCTCAAACATTCAATATGTATATATAAATTATTGAAATATAAAAAGAATTATTTAAAAATATTCCAGAGCTGCTGCGAATGAAAACTTATATTATAAAGTAATTTATTTTCGGTTTTACCATATCAATAAAACTAAAATAGTGGTCCGTGAGGTTGAGAGGGGGAGGAGGTATTCAGTTACGTTATTTTAAATTAGTGTATATTATAGCACCTCTATATAGCTATTTATTACGAAATTATTCGTTAATAGCCTAATTTTACAGTTGTTAAACCTCTTTCTATGCAGCCCTCGGTTGAGAAACACTGATTTAATCATATTTTATTATGTAGAAAACTAAACCAAAGGCTTTTCTGTAAAAAATATTTTTTATATCAATTGGTTAAATAGTTATCGCAATTTAAACGTGAGCGCAAAAAATGTGTCAATTCCGCCAAAAACGCGCGGCTCCCGGGCATTATTGAGGAGGGAAATCCGCGGCCCTCTATGTGGTGGAATAATTTTCGAATACCGATACGTTTAATGTGCTACAATTGATTTAATAGCATAACACGCAAAAATTTGTTTTATTATGTCAAATAGACGATAAAATTCAATATAGTATATACATACTAGTACCACCTAGATCTCGGACTATTCTTTGGTAACATACCAAGTAATCAATCGACCTTTCGACTAATTTTTATTTTTTTACTTCATTGATCACTTTTAAGGTGTTCACTATCAATACTTGGTGGAATGGCATTAAAATAAAAATACAGCAGAAATACAACAAAATGTATAAATATCACTCTTTTTATGTATTTCTTATCAATTGACAATACTCGCCATGAGCGAAACCGGTCCTGATCCAATAAATGTTATGTGGAAAAAGTACTAAAAATGTTTTATTTTACTTTATTGTTGTCATTTATTTACAAGATAATTCACGTACGTTTTTTTTGTAAGTATGTATGTATCTTACTGAAGTGCAACCTTTGTAATTGACGACATATAAATGAATGCGGATTAAAGGTGTCCTGTCCATATATAATACTAGCCACAAAACAATTAAACTTTCCTTAATTAAATATCAACCCTACCAATCCGGCCAAAAGCCAAATTTGACATAAATGCAAAAATATAAAGTTCAAACTTTTCAAAATTTCCGACTCAGAGTACGACTCCGGACAAACCGCCGCGATGACTCCGACTCCGGCCAAAAAGCCCCGATTCCACGACTCCGACCCCGACTCCACAACCCTGGTTCGAACCCTCAAATAAACAATGATTCGTATATAAAGGAATGGATTTATGTGATGCTTTCTGATCATCCCACCAACTATTTGACATTTTACACAATTGTATATGCAACTAAAATTAGAAGTTGAAATGTGTGAAAAAAGATTTTGTATAATGTATGACTATCACTAACTGATTTTAAATATAAGATGGTTTATACCAGGGTTGTGGAGTCGGAGTCGGAGTCGTCGCGGCGATTTGGCCGGAGTCGTACTCGGAGTCGGAAATTTTGAAAAGTTCGAATCTTTTTATTTTTGCATTTAACATGTCAAATTTGGCTATTGGCCGGATTGGTAGGGTTGATATTTAGTTGAATACACATAAAAGGAAAATTAGGCAAAAAAAAGTGACGATATTAAACTTTTTTAGTCGGAGTCGGAGTCGAACTTTTTTTTACCGACTCCACAGCCCTGCCCTGGAAGTGATGCTTTCTGTCCCACCAACTATTTGACTTTTACACAACTTACATAATAAACTAAAATTACTAGTTTAAATGTATGAAAAAGATTTGGTTTTCTGTATTTATTATATTGTATGACTAGCACTAACTGATTTTAAAAATAAGATGATTTATACTCATTCAAGTTTGCAAATTCGCCAAGGCCTAAAACAATGGGGACGAAATATTTTTTATGACTTTCAGAAATATCACGTTGGCAACAATGTAGTCAGTGTGTCATCCGACCATGGCTATCGGGTTTCTTGGGTGGTTGTTCTTATCGTCAGCTGGTAAAAACGAAGAAGGTTTGGTTGACGGTTATCGATTTGGACGCCCGAGTAATCGGAACCGCTAAGTGCAGGGAGGTGCTAAGCGGACTTCACAATATTATTTGTAGAATTCAAAGTAATGCTAATTGTAGAGGATTTCGACTGAATATGCTTGATTGAATTTCAATATCAAATTGAATCTTTTAAATTTTGTATTCAGTGTAATTTTTGTATTTTGAGTTCAGTCAATCTTGCCGTACTAGCAATGTTGATATAATTTATAATTTCGACTGAAGTTTCTTGATCGAATTTCAAGCCCCAGGTCGTCAGCGATAACACTCATGGAAAAGTACACATTTCAAACGATCCAAATTGATTGATTGTATTATTTTGTATATGAATCAAGCGGTTTATTATCACATTAAAAACAAACAAAGTGGAATATGGAGTAGAAATTTGGATATATGATTTATTTAGAAGAAGTTTCAAACTTGTGACGAAGTAGATTGTAACTTTTATATTCGTGGAAATAGCGATTAACCCCTAATTTAATTGAAAATTGATGAAGAATAAAAGATTTACAATTATGTCATCAGGAATAAAATATAGCTTGTAAATATATAACGAATGTGTGATCTTACACACTTTGTAAATTTTGTCTGTATCTGAAGATTTCCTGGGAAATCACATCATTAATACGTTGTAAACACTGTAAACCAATTCATCAATAGATAGATGAAAATAAATATGTTCATCTCTAGCATCATAACGCAATTTATTTCAGATAAAATGTTAAACACAAATGAGCAACCATTTATTGATAAAATATTTCACATTTAATCGATCAATAATTGTAAATTCATTATGGGGACAATATCTCCCCGATAGGGAGCAACACCAGACGGATGTTTGATATGTATCGTTATCAATCATGTTGTGTTTTGGCACAACCTTGATAACATTTTGGATTACTCAATGGATTATTATGCGGGCGGGTGATTTTTTTACCGCTGAGAAAAAAACAAAACGAAATTTATTTAGGTGCAGCATGCCATCATTGAAATTTGAATCTTCGCGACAAACACCGGCGTAGAAAATGATTTGTAATTTGTGAAACATCCTTCTTTTTTTCATATCGTATATAAGTACCAATTTCCTATGAATATCATTCGAAATAACTATCCATATCACGTTTTCCCATATACTTTAGACGTCGATATAAATATTTATTAATCAGCTAGGCTATAATAACGATGATAAATGTTAATAATTAAGAATAACGCACACCACAATTCAGCATAAATATTATATCCATGATGCGCTTTATAATTTTGATTTATCTAAGTAGCAAGTACAGCTGTGTTATTGGCGAGTTTGTAGATTGGTGGACAGAAGTGTGGCAAATATATGTACATGACCATAATACATTTATTATCATCCAGGGTTTGTTTTAATTAGCCGTGGGCAACAAATCCACACATTTTGATGATAAAAGACATGCTCAACGTCGGCACAACTTCATAGGGCCACTACCTACGTGCAATAATTGCAAAAATCATTAAAAAAAACCTTACAACAATACTTATATGAAATTAAAGTACATATACACTCATCCCTCGATTTACGCGGTAGATACGTTCCTAGAGAAAACGCGTAAATCGAGACTTCAAGCTCATACAAAAACGGAAGATAGGTTCCAGAAAAAAAAAATCTTCAAAAAAGGCTCTTCTTCTCGTCTTATTTCGTAACTAATTTAAGTTACTGGCCAATTGTAAAATTTCAGAAATGTCTTTAGACGTAAATTTATTTGGTTTATTAGTAATGTCTTTATCACTATCATCGCAACTTTCAACATTTTCTTTTTCGTTGGTTGACACCATACAAATCAATTCTTCTTCGTCTATTTCACTATTAACAAACAATTCATCGATGTCACTGAATTCCAAATTCTCCAACCCTTGTCCCAACGCTTTTGTTATAGTTAAAATGTTGTTAAATGTTTCATCTCTTGCTGGAATTATATGATCAGGTTCAACTACTTCTGGCCATACTGCTCTCCAACAAGCATCTTATGTTGACTTTTTCTTTATTTGCTAATCCTTTATATTTCACAATTATGTAACACGTGTCACAAAATATATTTGATTTTTTTTTTGAAATGTGATTTTTTCCTAACCGCGTAAAACCGAAACCGCGTAAAATGGGTACCTCGTAAATCGATGGATAAGTGTATATGTATGCAGTGCATAAGAATGAATAGTAAAATGCTTAATTCTTGCAATAAAAATATCAAACATGCTTCCTGGTACGAAAGGCTTGTTTTTCCCGTAGAGTATTTTTTCAAAATATTAGTTTGCAAGAGTGGGAGCTAATAAAAACATATGATGACTAATATTAATGCGAGTCGTTAATCAAAGAGACAACATCAATCAGTCGCAGTGTGCCCGTATTAAACCGCACCTATGATATAATCTATTTACAAAATTAAATTATGTGGACGAGCACTTTGATATCCGAGGCGAATTTTTGTGGGTGATACTCACGAGTAATGGATTGGATTAATGTGTATACGTAGTGGAATAATAAAAACGTAAAAGGAAAAGACAATTTAATATGTTTTGTATTGTATTGTTTACCTTAACTCATTAATATATGAAATTTATGGCGAACTTCTGACGCAACGCTCAAACATTACAATATAATAAAATAAGTCACTTTTTGTTTTTGAAAAATTCGAGTCTTGAATTATTCACACCGGTGTTGTCAGACGTACCTATTTCGGCCCCGAGGTAAAATCTGTTTTGATTAAAAAAAGATTAGGACCAGTTTCGCTTATCGCGAGCATTTTCTACCAAGCGCTGATTAAAATTCTTTCACGTTAAAAGTGAAAGAATTCATTTATTAACAACTTAACTCATGTCGAAAAGGTTGTACATCCATGAACTTGCCCCATGCTTGCATCCTTATTCCTAACTCTACATGAAAAAAATGCTTAGAGATTGACATTCAAACAGCTACGTTCAAATATTTTTAAATAAATTTAAAATTTAATAATCGTTATGTTACTGAAGATCTTGCAAATTATTTACCGACTATAAACGAGCAACTATCTGATAGAACGGCTAAAGATGGTACGTAGAAGATCTCAATGCAAGTGAAAGTGAAATAATTGCACGATTCTAAAATCAAATATTGTTGTATATTGCAGTTACTTCCAACGGCGATGGTGGTGTAATGGTCAGCATAGTTGCCTTCCAAGCAGTTGATCCGGGTTCGATTCCCGGCCGTCGCACTCCCTTTTTTATGCGCTCGATATAATTATTATTAATTATGCTCACATTTTTTCATTGATAGACATATTGTATTGCACATTTTAACAAAAATAACGAAATATTAATTATCATTAAAAAATTTTGAAGATCGCAATTGCAGTAATGAGTAAGCCACGACGAAGGATGGGGAATATATATGTATATGTAGCTTGATAGATGTCCCAAAATGTTTTCTTTGTCTTTTTTGAACATTTCGTAGTTAAGATTACAGGCGCGGGCAAACTGCGGCCCACCGAGAGTTTTTCTGCGGCCCGCCATTATAAATCCTAATTCTAGGTAAGAATATTTTTTTTTCAAAAATATTGAAAATCAAATAAAAATTCTTCAGGATATTGAGCGAATATACAGATATTCCTTTTACACAGTCAAATTCGATGGCTTTGCTTGGAAAAAGTGCTTCGAAGAGTGCGGGATATAAAAATACATTTTATAATTTTATTTTTAGAAATGAAGAATGTTACGGACTGTCCCGATACTGATGATTAGGGATTTGTGATTTTGCATTTATTCTGGACATCGTGCCACACTTAAATACTTTTAACTCCGTGTTATGAACGCTCTGAATGACGATTTTTCACAAAGACTTCCGACAGGTGACTTCCAAAAAATTGAGACAAGTTTGGCGCTAGTAAGCGATCCAATTTCAATAGATATTAAAACTGTATAGAAAGAACTACAACTTGAGATTATTGATTTGCAACGTAACACTGATTTAAGAGAATTACACCGTCGTGACGAAATCATGCAAATTTTACAATGATCCTAATTCAGATAAATTCGACCAACTTAAAGATTTTGCACGAAAAATGTGAACAGACATTTTGATCATGTACCTCAGCTTAATTCTGATTCCATCTTCTATGACCATTAACACGCAGTTTTAAAAATATCAACTACAAAATAAGCACCTGAATTTAAAAAAAAAAATTTAAAAAAATTAATCTTTGAAACAGCTTTATTTTTCTCATATTTTTTTTGAAAAAATATATTTTTCATGATAATAAATAGAGTACACCCGGTTCCTCTTTTTGGACGATTTTTTCAGTGATTTTGATTTTACGTGTTTTTTTGGACGGCACCGTGATTTATTCGTAGGTACGCGATTTTTATTTTTACAGAAAAAATGGTGCGCAAACTGATGCGATATCATTGGTGACTCTGCTCTGAACCTTATTAAAGCACAATGCATTTATAAAAATTCGTTGAATAGCACGTTTCCCGGTCGTAAATTTGAACACAGAGAGTTACTATGTCAAATAAATGCACTTCAGACGTCTAAATATTTTTAATGAACAATAAATAATTAATACGAACTTAATATAGATATAATTTTTGAATGAAAATGGGAATGTTTTAGGTATATTTTTATGTAAAAAAATTTTTTTAGGTCTAACTCTAATTTGAAAAATAATTTTTGTTTTTTCTTGTTTTTTGGATACTTTTTTCCGCAATTTTTTTAGGTGCGCCACCTTTTGAAACCAATGTATCACGTAAAAAACGATCGGGTATATATCTAAAAATGGTATTTTACTTGCGGCCCGCTGCTTATTTTGAATTCTTAGAATTGGCCCTCCATCCGAAAAGTTTGCCCCCCTCCTGGTTTATAAGATCGCGGGTTGTTGTATATAATATTAGTTTTGACTATTTAAATATGATATAATTAAATAAAGTAATCTACAACAGTTGACATAAATATAGAAAAACACCGTTTTATCGAAATGAATTTAGCGCTGTGGAGTCGTTAAAAAGAAGTACGACTCCGACTCTAGCATTTACAAAAAACACGACTCCGACTCCAACATTGACCAAAAAAGACTCCGACTAAAAAAAGATTAATTAGGTCACGATATCTTTCCTAATTTTCATATTTTTGTGTTTTCAATTAAATATCAACCAACCAATCCGGCCATTAGCCAAATTTGACATATTATATGCAAAAATAAAAAGATAAAAAACCCCGACTCCACGACTCTGACTCCGTACCCCTGGATGTCCGATAGTATCATCACGATTGTTTCTACTTGAGAAAAACAAAATATCTCTTTAAAATAATTGAGAAATCCCAAAGAACACGCCCCGAATCTTGATTTTGATCACCACAAGTATAATATAAGTCTGAAAAATTTAAGCTAATATGCATAACGCATTAAACGTTTCGTATCCGGTGATAAACTGGGAGGTCCAATGATCTGAAATACATACCAATACTTAACAAACGGTGATAAAAATACATACGGTAAATAATAGAATTGATTTTCATTACTTATTCACTGTCTTAATTGTTCCTGCCGTAGAAAGCACTATTTTAAACAAAGGTAAGCGTTATCGTTGAACGAATTGTATCTATACCTAATCTAATGTTCTATGCCAGTGGTGGCAAACATATGACCCGCCTGTAGGACACTGGCCCACAAAGGTTTTTCAAATGACCCACGCGTAGATTTTCATAAACTTTCTTTAGTAAATATTCATTGTTTCAAAATTATTAGTACCCTCTTAATTCTTAACCACACCCTGCCACCATTTTTAAGTGAACCACGGGCTAGTAATAAAAAACTTAATGAACCAAATTTAGACCACTTCTCAAAAAGATTCGTCATCACGGTTCCTCTGCAGTATTTATGTGGTACATAATACATCCGATTCACTTTGAGCCAGTGATGGACAATCTGCGGCCTGAAATGACATTTCATGCGGCCCAATATGACAAATATCAATCACTTTTCTTTTAAGAACTTTTCACGGACGATGGAAGAACAATAGAATTTTCAATTGAATTTACTGTTAAAATATCTTATATTTTCCCATACGGACCTCGAACAATCTGAAAATTGATAAGCTGGCCCTTCTCCCAAAAAGGTTGTGAATTACTGCTTTAGTTCAAAGCACGCTGGAGAGGAACGAGTACTTTCTGATACTAATATTTACGCCATCAAATGACGGTTTCGCTCATCACGAATGTTTCAGCAATTTATCAATTTTTCTTTGGATCGCCCATGTTTTTATTACGGTATTGAAAATTTACATTCGTTGTTACGGGAAATCTACTTAGTATGAGGCAGCGAGTCTGCGCGTTGATTATCTTTAGCGGCAATCAAGGAATCAATTACAATAGAATCATGTCTGCGTCATGCGGCCATTGTGTGCAGGCATCTATTCCACTTTACCTGAGTACAACAGTCCACTTACCTGCTTTGTGTTTCGTTGCGACTTGGTCTGATTGACATATGAAGGAAGTGCTGGCTGTGTCACTACATGCTCAATGATTGCTCAAGTCATCCAAATGCGAAATGCATTTTGCCTTTCGTGATCGACACGGTAGATTAACCTCCATTGTCAAGATTGTGTACATAAGCAGAGAATTTCAAACTAAATTGTATAATATTAAAAGGAGTTTATATCGGTATATTTTGACTTATAAGTCTCTTAACAAAATAACTAATTATTAATTATCATTAACTGTTATAGTGCTATTCAGCGCGATAGCGCTGTAATTATTAGTCGCGCTGTAGTTTTTTTTATTAAAAAAAAAATATAAAATATATTCCATTACTTGTTTAATTGCAAAAAAATATTAAAATTGGTTGATAAGTTAATGCATTTCTACTAAGCACATACTTTTTTTTAATCTCATAACAGAAAATATCAATTTACATACCTGCAAAATAAGCATAACACTAAAACGGTTAATTAGTAATTCCCGATTTTACGCAAAGGTTGCGAATGTTGCCATGAAAAAAGAAATTCTTAGATAATATGAGGAACCGAGTGTTTAGATATATAAAGATACATCAATATATTTTTATTTAATTTATACATAATTTATAATGTTATATGACGTATATTTCACTCGACTAGCCTATAATAAATAATACTTTTATCTCCCTATACATTAAAAGTAATGGGACTTAACTGTTAAAACTTATTCTATCTCAATTAATTGGTATCTGTCAATTCGAATTGTGAAAAATCGGATCTGAAAATCCGTCTATATCCATCATCATCGTTGTTCTTTGGTTCATTTCATGTAATGGGCCTGCGTAAATCTCTTCAATAGCGGTGGGGTGCAGCATTGTTTTATTGCGAAGTGCTTAAACTGATTCATATTTCAATTAATACTTCCATTACTAAATACACAACATGTGTTTTTTTTAAGTTGAAATTTCACTGTAAAATTGTTGTCAGGCTTAGTTTTTTTTATCTCTTTAAGATTAAATTAATGTTTATTTATACAGGTGCTAAAACAGAAAATACGTCGCACAGGCTAGTGAAATTGCAAGAATACACAAATTAAATCGAGACTATTTGTTAATAATTGTGAAAACTAAATTCGAAGATGAAGGTGAAATGACAGTTGGAGTCAACGGCGTTTTGAACATATTTTACACATTTTTTAATACTTATTCCACACATAATATAAAGATCAGCATTATCAACTTATAAGCAAAACCGTTGCTGATCGATACATATTTACAACATTTGTATTGATTTATTTATTAAGATATGACACCATTCCAACAATAATTGACAGTCAATACCTTCTTGGTGATTAATTTAATTAACCTCAAAACAATTTTACATGTGGTGTATTGACGTGGAGATTAATCATCTTAATGCAATAAGGACAGCCGAGATATAATAACTAAATGAGAATACTCTGTTTATATATTATTTGTGATCCTCAATTTAGCAGACCTGCAATTGACAGAAACATGCATAAGGCATCAATAAAACATTGCATATTTGAAGCGATTGTAAGGTTCCTTCGGATTAAACATGTAAAGCGCATCAACTAATTATGCCGATGGCGAGGATTGATTCTCCAGTAAAAGTCACGACACGATGACTTCAGAGTAATTTCCCTTCAGATAGTGGCATTGGAGGAATTCCAAAGATCATCGTGGCACGTCAAGATCATCACTTATGCAATTTGTATTGTGTTAGATTGATCACAGTGGAGATTGTTTATAGCCTGGGATTTATATTTCATCATTTGATAATGCTCGCGGTGAGAGAAACCGGTCGGGGTGTCTTGTCGAATAAATAAATAAGAATATAATGGAAAGACTTGCTTTTTGGAAAAACAATTATTCTTGTCAATTATATTTGAAAAAAAACAGCTACCCGAAAATTCTACTCATCACATCACGAAAGTAAACCAATTGCTGAGTAAATTATGTGTTACATTTCAATGGGATTGTTTGTGTCGAAATTTGTGCTCGTTCATCCGCGCTCCTGTGTCACTAAAAAATACTCAAATGTGACGTGTAATTAAAAATTAAGAATAAAAATAATATTGAGTTAGTTGCACGCCACAATTATTTTCACGTAGATGTATCGGTTTTTAGATCCTGTAGCCAAGTGGTCCAATCTCTTGAGGTTGTTTCAATTCGAACATGGGCTCGAGTCCCTGAATCCTATTTTATGAAAGCCATTGATAAATAATGTGATATCTTTATTAAATCACACCCATTCCCCCATATTATTTAAAAGCATACCAAATAGAGGGCAGGGCAGGGCGACTGGCTAAATCGTAGTCCTTAATAGACTCCATCCTTATTTTAACTATTTCTCGATTATTACAAATGAGATCTGTTGAAGTTCAGTACCAGAAATACGTATTATAATAAAGATAATATAATACTGTAATGAATGTTGAAAAAATCTTTTCCTTTGTGTCGAGCTGCCACCTGTTTTTAACGTCATACTGTTTCACACCACATCGGCATGTCATAGTCAAAGTAACAGAAATATTGAAAATCATTTTGAAATCATTCAAAAAACATTCACAGAAAAAAAGTGCCTTATCGGGAGTTAAGAATGCTTGTCGCATATTCGAGTGAATTCGGATAGATTTAGGTATTCGTTTAACTATTTCATAGATAATTCGTACTCATTCTCATATATATGTTTACGACATTATATACGGTTTTTAAGGTGTTCACTGTCAATACTTCGTGGAAAGACATTATATTGAAAAATGTTTTATTATTTTTAACACGAAAGTTTCACAAAAAAACTTTTATTCGGCGTTGCATTTTGTTCTGATAGAGTATTCTTTGTCAGTTTAAGACAGTGATGCACTACCTGCGGCCCGCAATGACAATCATAAACCACCTTTTTATTCATAACTTTTTACGAACTATTGAAAAACAATAAAAAAAATAGTTCTACCCGCGCGGACCTCGAAATATCTGATAATTGATAATCTGGACCTTCTCCCAACAACCTTATGAATCACTGGTTTAAGACAACATTATACCCACTAAAAACACGTAGTGACTATTGATATATTAGGTATTTGCTTACAATAAGTATTAATAAGTCTCACCAGAAATATTATAAAACTCGACGAACATTTAGAACTCCTGATCAAGTGTCCAAATGCTCTACCAATAATAATGAAATTTAAAAAATTGCCAATTGTGTATGTTGCGCGAAAATGTCATCTGAAAGGTGTATTTTTTTAATCTTCATTTTGATGTCACTGATTTTAGGTGGTCCGTTTTCCTGTTGGCATGTGAAGCAGGTTCACCCAAGTGGGATAAACCCTATCGTATTACTACATGGAACGCAATTTGGTTGCGCATTTATTCAGGGTCGAGTGCATTTATGACGATGGGTGATAGGAAGATTTTTACTCAGGTGATTACTTAAGTATATTAAATCAAGTACGGATGAATGTGAGATTGCTGACGCCTCAGGATTTTGGCGATAAAATGCAATAAATCAGCAAGTATTTCGACGTACATAGAATGTTAGAGTAAATAATAACTATTAAAAATTTGTTATTTCCATTTTTTCACATAGTTTTAAAGAGGGTTTAAAAATAAAGCACATATTTTGGGTTCTTAATCTCTTCCCTGCTCAGCCGATTTACGAATATTCCAAAAACTTAGATTTCAAATATTAATTCATCAGTATCTGTGTCTAATACACCCATGGAGATACTCAGATTTATTGATTGAGTAGGCATTTACTTGGTAGAACTCCATTATAATACGGTAAGAAAAATAACAATGAATTTTAGTTCTACATAAATTTTTTTATATTTGTTGATAGCTATTTCGGCTTACGCCTTTGTCAGAACTATCAGATCTATCAGAACTAAGTGATTATCAGATCCAAAAATCTTGTCCATGATAGTTTTAACACTGTTAACTCTATTTATTTTTGATTACCAATTTGTAACACACTGAAAATAGGCGTCTCAGCATATGAGCATATGAGCTAGCAAACAAAGGGTTAAATATCTGTGAACTGTTGCTGGATGCATAATTAGTCTTTGAACAAACTCTCGTACGTTAATTTTGGATCTGCCTCGATAATGCCACTAATATCCTTTGAATCTTCAACACTAAAATTTTCTGAACGAATTTTTTTAAATCCAAATTTGACACCTTTCTTAAAAAAAATTGTGGTCAGGCACTTGAATGTTATATAATGATATATTGCACACAGAACTAGGAAAGATTGCCCATGCCTGCATTACACTGACGTGATATCCGTTTATACACATTCTTAGAAAATTTTATTTCGAAACGCAAGTAGCATATGGGTGCCTTTACAATAAAATACACTTAGAATTCTTACTAATTATAAGGCTTGTTGATTCCTTATACATAGTATGGTATTTCCATTGAACTACAAACACAATGGGTATTTCCTGCTGTATCTTATAGAGAAAAAATATTTTTCCAAACTGTAATTGATTATAATTATGGTAGCGTATAGTATGGCAATTTCAAGGTGTATATAATACGCGAGCAATATCTACATATGAAATAAATCAGTTGATAATGCTCGCGATGAGCGAAACCGGTCCTGATCTTTATCAGAATATATGTGGAGGCAGTACTACAAGTTGTGTTTCATTCATTTGAAAATTGATAAATTATGACAATAATAATAAGTTAACAAATTGTGCGAGAGTGTTATAAGTGTTACAAAAATGAATATATCAATAAAGCTTAATTTGTTTTCTGTTTCTATTTCTAATCAAATTAAACTTCAACATTTTGAAACTTCCACAATGGTCCATCACGAAAAGTTTAAATTCCCAAATAAAATAGTAGTAACAATTGACAAAGCTAATGAAATCAATCATGAATGTTGTCCTCACGTTTCATGATTACTCACCGTTCTGACAGACGATTATTACTGTACTACAGACAATTAATAAAGAATGATCATTAGTAAAATTTTGATTGTTTAACATACCATTAATGTATTGTAAAATAGTATGTAAAAAAAATGGCCCCTTGTAATGATAGGCTCAGAGTTTGGCATTTAGTTTCAATACATGCTACTTGTACCTCCTAAAAAATAATTATTTCTTAAGCATTGTATTGCGGAATTAGCAGGTGTTGTACTTCTTCACAACAATATTGACATTAAATGATGTCATTGTGCGTGAATATTTCACGAAGCAATAAAATATGTTTTATAATAGGTAAAAATAATCTTGAAATACCTGCACAATATGTATGAAATTTATTATCAATACCGTTCAATCTATAATGAATAAAAGCAAAAAAAACTTTACTCTTTAAATCATTTCTGGCCTTGTAATTTATGGAAAATTTAAACTCTCATCGAATGTATTCCTAAACGTTATATGGGTAATGTTTTTTTCGAAAAATATTACTTTGAAACTTTGATATTATATTTTATACCAAATGTTTACTGATAAATAGATTTTTGAATTCAAACGATCTTAAAATATCGTTGAATATAATGATATGGTAGAGCGATTATTGAAAAGTGAAAGTATCGTGTCTACAGGCATGATTTAACTATTTTAGTAACAATTTGATTCTATACCTTTCACCGGCGATGGTGGTGTAATGGTCAGCATAGTTGCCTTCCAAGCAGTTGATCCGGGTTCGATTCCCGGCCGTCGCACACCTTTTTTGTTGATTGTATACACGCTATAAATTTTCTAGTTTACCCTTAGCTTATAGTTTTAGAAGTCGAAGACGATCGTTGATAACAAGATCGATAATTTATTGTAAGATTACTAAGCTTTTGAGTTTATCAATTAATATTGAAAGTTTTTTGTCGTGGCCTCGGTATTTCATATGGAAGCTAACACTAACTACAACGATAAGCAACACAGGCACTGCTAAGCAATTGAATTGATTGTCAGTCAATGGAACAATGGTACAAGACGTGGTTGAGGACCTAAAGCCTTTTAAATGATATTATACAGAATGAATTGTAGCCCTTTTCAAGTTACACCAGTGAAATGAATGTATTTATTAACATAATATAATTTTTTTTATGAATTCAAATAAATAAACTATGATTTTTCCGATTAGTTACACACATATTATAAATACTGAATCTGTTGACTTGACAAATATTCTTAAGTTGTTTTTTGATACGGGGACCCTAATCGAAATACAACTCCTATTACGTAGCATCATTTAATACGTTGGCTGTACGAATGTTGCTGGATCATTACTCCATTTGAAACAATTTGTGGGCCCCTATAATAAAATTCATTCATTCATTTACTTGATGGGCTGTTTGTTTTTGTACCAATTATATTTGATATCTTTTAAGTCAATTACGCATGGTAGTTGGCCACATGACACTGTCCAGGTCAAACGCTTCTCGACTAAATTCTTGCCAAGCATCTTTTGGCCGAATTTTAAATCCAGTCAATAACTTAAAGATAAAATATAAAACTCTCGGTAAATGCCAGTCTTACAATAAATATTGAACGTCAAACATTTTGACAAAGTTTCATTCCTTCAGTCCAAATGAATGTGAATATTTTTAGGTCACCGATTGATTTTTATGATGTTCTAAAAATTTTAAGCAATTCGTTTTTAATTGAGAATATTCAGACTTTTCTTTAGATCTGAACTTTTCGTCATTGGGTATGTCGGAATATATACCAAATATGATATAATTAAGTATTTCGACTGAGGGTGCTTGATGGAATTTCAATATCAAATTAGAATTTTTTGAATTTTGTACTTTTCCATGAGTTTTGTCGCTAACGACCGGGTTTCGCCTTTCGGCATCTTCAGGCATTCAAGTGCACGGATGTTCAAGTACATCCGTGCACTTGGAATGCCTGAAGATGTATGATATATTTAAATGTGTAAAATTAAAATATAACATAACGTCATACATTTTCGAATTCATTATGTAAGCCAATGACTTGTGTTGTGATTAGAATTTCGTGCTTCGTCGTTTTATTTTATAACCGGTAAATTACCGACCTGATGTAAATTGATATAAAAATACCGTAAAACCGTTAATGAAAAAGTTGATTGCTATCCCTACATCACATACAGCACATTTGAAGCGGATATTTTTATATCATATTAGGTATCTATAATTCTAGAAGATTGCATGCATTAAGAGAAATAATTTCATTTCACCTTACAAATCAGGTGCACGAAGTCAAAGCAAAGTAAAAAACCATAAATCATTTTCGTTCTCCAAATTATTAATCTTCATCTTTGTACTATTTGACAGTCTAATGCAGACTTTCCTAGGAACACTATCTTAGAATCGTAGTTCTTAGAAAACAATTAATACGCAGCGCAAGAAACAAAACTATAAGCATAGGATGTTGAACTATTCTTCTGATCAGCATTTCGCAAACTAATCCGCACCTCCCGATGTGATAATATTGAGAAACTTATAAAAAAAATATTCACCACATCCGCTATCAAAAGAAAAACCAGTGAAATCAAACAGAAACATTCAATCTCCCCATTTTAAGAAATTAGGTAAAGATTGAATTTCGGGACATGAAAGGAATTAGTAATTAGAGATCGCTGCCTTTGCTAATCATTTTAAGAATCAGAATTAATTTATCTATTTATATATATATAAATGAATGTCTGTGTGTATGTCCGCTATGGACTACTAAACCGCTCGACCGATCGAAGTGAAACTTTACAAATTTATTGAGTACACTCCCGCAATGGTTTCTGGCTTACCAACCCCTCCCCCCAACCACCCCCCAACCAAAACCCCCCAATTATTTTTTTTAAACTTTACGAATTTTTCGAGTTCACTTCTTCGAAGGTTTCTGGCCTACCCTTCCATACGCCCTCCAAACCCAACCCCGCCAAACAACCCCCCTCCCCCCCAAAAATTGATATCGATTTTTTACAAATTTCTCGAGTATTGAATACATGCAAATTGAATTGAATATTTGTGTAATGTCTTTCCTTCAATTTAATTTAAATAAATTTATTTTTCTTGCTGGCGTAGCAACGCGCGCAGGGTACAGCTAGTAGTTTATAAATTACTCTAAATGTGTTACTTAATACTGTTTACTGTCTTCTTGATGGAAAGGCACTATTTTATATTAATAAAGCACATTTAATGTACTAAACTAATGAAATAATTACACTCTCCAACCATTTTTTAAATCTACTATTCTTTTTAACCTTTAAGATGCCCTTGAAGTACAATATACTCGCTGCCATTTTGGAGCAATTCTCATAAGGAAATATTTATTAAATACTCACAATGCCATGTCTGGATAAGCTTAAATCATTTTCATAATAAAATACAAATCATCGAATATATCGCTGGAATAAAGAGAGTTCTCTTGAGGCAAAATCAGGGTTCCTTCATTTATTTGCATTATAAATAAGATTTTTCACTGGCTATATTAGTAATTTTGATCTTAAGTCGTAGCCCCCTGATAGCAAGACGTATCTGTTGACGCCAGTCTACAAAAAATCGACGCTTCATCTAAAGCGATTGAATTTTTATCACTTGTTTCAATGAAATTATTTGAGTTTGTTGAATGTATTTGGTAAAGAACATGATTTATTTAAAATACCTCTATTTCCCCTTATCCTTCGCTAGAATTTTTCAATTTATTCTACTTGACTCAAATAAAGTATTGGTTAATGCATAAAAAATATTGTTATATTAATATGTGTATGTGAATATTTATTTTTTGACACTGTATGGTGTTGTGACAACCCTAACTTTTGCATATGTTTTCGCACATATTTGGGAAATTGGATAGGCAGAAGTATTTTGACCGGCTTTGATTAATGCCTATTATATGTAAGTGCTTGCTTAACATATGTTTGTATAATGCACTCTATTTTCTTAACTTTATTGAAATCTTGGGCTGTTTACGCAACAATTCTCGGTCAGCGGCGGTATTAAAGCGTGGCATGACAACATTATTTGCTATCGTAAGATTGGCTAGTTTTAGTGACAAAATTTTTTAACGACACTCATAAACTTAGAAATGTGCTATCACATGGTCTATTTTTACTGATAGTTAAATACACTGAATGACTAATGAACTAACAAAGCATAGATAAATGTAGACAAAATGTCAACTGCTGACATAATATTTGTCATGCGGATAACTAACCACGCACGACATGGGTGTAGCAAATATATTAACTTATTCATCATAATATATACATTAATTTACTTCGCTGATATTTAGATGCAATCTTTGATTTGTTTATTTTTATTGTTTTTAAGAAAAAGTAAAGTATTCCAGTTTCTATCGGTCAGTATTTAAAATAAACACAGGTATTCTGTTTTATAGTCCTATCTATCGCCAATGTACATAATATGTAGTGATGTAAGCCTGAAATTGTATTTTTTTATTTTGAATTTATCTAATTAAAAGTGCTTTAAATTAAAAATTTAAGTCATTTTTCAATAGAATAGGTATACATATTTATTAAATTATTTCTTTTTGAACTATATTAAATTATATTCTTGACAAATGAATTTCGAATCATTCCCTTCTTTATTTTGTTATATAATATTACTAGTTTGCTACCCGGCGTCGCTCGGACTAAGCGACCAATAATTATTTAATGTTATATCATTCGACATAATTATATCACAAAATCTAACATCCAAAAAAGAGTTAAAATAAAATCACAAACTTTATTTAATTTGATGACAGCCCCGTCCCATTCTCGCCCATTAAAATGTCCAAATTCAAAGAAAAAATCTAATTTGTTGTCAAAGAAATGTCAAATAATACCGTCACGTAAATAATAAACATTATTATATTAATAAAAGCCGGAGAAAAGTAGAAGATTAATTTATTACATTTTGACTAAATGTCTTCGCCGATAAAAATTCAAACTTTTTTTCTTTCATATTCGTTTTTAAGGCAACTTAATGACCAACAATGCAAAAGGGAATTACAGTCCCACAGACATACATACGCCGTTTCGGTTTTATATATAAGATATTTCAAATGGTATATTATTTGGTCAATGATTGAATACATAAATTTGTCTGTTACTATTGCCAGTATAAAAATACTTTTATGCTGGCTTAAGTTATGTAATTAATGTTTTTGGATAACTTACTACAATATTTCATTAAAATACTGACCCTTTTATAATATAAATGTACTTAGACCATTTTGACGTTGGCATTCATTACTGACAAACCGTTTGGTTTACTTACCAAATAAATACGTTACTGATAATGACTAAAATTGGACGAGAATCGAGTTAGAATGCACTCATTTTACAGTGTGATGATTATAATTATAATCTTTAACGAACTTGATCACGTGTTGTGTTTGTTAGTATAACCTTTAATGTTTAATGTGTCATGTCGCTATGATACAAATTGCATGACTAACGTTTGAATGACTAAGTCTCGTTGACGTTCATATAATAATAATTCGACACCTTACTTTGAAAAGGTTATAACTGCTCTTAACACTGTTTTGAGATACATATAAGCGTTTGAGGTTTCGATTGAATAAAATTCACTTGTAACAATGAGCTAGTAAAAATGTTTCGAATTACTTATTTCAAGCATATTTTTCACAAATCTTGCTGATAAATAATGATCTTAACCCTTTAACTGCCAGAGTCAAAGTATACGCCAGCGATTTTAGAGAAAATAGAAATTGCATTAAAAGTAATTCAACTTACATAATTTATAGTTTGATAATGTTTTCGTGTGTACTGCCATATGTGTACAATACATTCTGTGCTGCGGGACGATTTATGGGCTTATTCGATTTCGTGTTAATGTATTAAAAACATATAATAAGTTTATGTATTAAAAAAACTCTTAATTTTCAACGAAAAAACATCGCGACTCACCGGTGAGACGTTTGCGTATGGAGTTAATACGTATGCGACTCACGGGTGAGACGTTGGCGTACAAAAGGTTAAATGATGGAAATAATGATGACAATCAATAAATTTAGTAAAAAACGTGTGCAGAATTCTGCTGATTCCGTTATTCAACCATAGATAATTCTGTTATTGATACATATGATAGAATGCGTTAAATATAAACTTTTCCGACCAAAAGATCATTTTAAGTAAAAATGTCATTTATAACCATTTCAAAGTAAGGTAAAGAATTGTCGTCGCTTTTTAATGTGTCGATGAGCCAAACAAAACAGTTGCAAATATGCGGTTTCACGGGAATGATAAAACAAGCTTTGGTGTTAGAAAACCACAAAAATATGATAATTTCCTGCGGGGTTTTTTAATAAAGAAAATGATATTTAATTATTCACACAATATTCATATTTAAAATTTTCAAACAAACAACAGCGTTTACAAACACAACCACAGCCAAAGTAACCATAGTCATGAATATTTGTTAAATTATATTATATATTGCTTTTATTTATTATTATAGGTTTATTCAGGGATGTGGAATCGGTAAAAAGAAATACGACTCCGACTCCAGCATTTCCCAAAAACACAACACCTACTTCGACTCCGACTCCAACATTGACCAAAAACACGACTCCGACTCTGACTACAACTAAAAAACGATTAATTTCGTTACGTTGTTTTCCTATCTTTCCTATTTATGTGTATTCAATTATATATCAGTCAAAAAATCCGGCCTATAGCCAAATTCCACATACATATTGTATGCAAAAATAAAAGTTCAAACTTTTTAAAATTTCCGACTTCGGCCAAAAAACCCCGACACCACGACTCCGACTCCGACTCCGAATCCAGCCCTGGATTTATTACTAGTATAGTCATCATCAGCAGCGCGAGAATTCGGAATGAGTCCTGGCCTACTCCAACGATAGTGTTGGAGAAAAATAAACACACTATATTTTTTTTTACGAATGAATTGATAAATCATAAGTAAACTTGCCGACAAAATTATACAAATGTTGTTTTTTTTTCGTTTGAATACAAGAGTTAATATCTATCATGAATTATAAATTTTCATTACAAATTTTACAAGAGAGGTATTTTTCACTCTCCTGAACAATTACAACAGTGTGACTGTTAACGTTATTGAAATTCAATTATGGCTTTAGATCAGTGATGCACAACCTGCTTGGGAAAAGGTTCAGATAATGAATTCTCAGATATGTAGTTCTAGTGTATATATGACAATTTTATTATTTTATTTTGTTCTTCCATCGTCCGTGAAAAGTTCTGGCGAAAAAAAGGTGATAGATATTTTCCATATTGCGCCGCATGAAATGTCATTGCGGGCCGCAGGTTGTTTATCACTGCTTAAGACAAAACTTAGATGACATAAAAATGCACGTACCTAAATAACATTTGTTGGCGGCAGCTCCTGTAAAACGCATACAAAATATGATTCAAATCATTATTAATATGAAATACTTACATATGTATGCGTGCATTTTTCCAGTTATGTATCAGGTAAAAACCTAAAATTTTAATTAAATCACGATGATGATTCAAATGAATCAAATATACAATAATAATATTACATGATTCACAACACCTGGTTGTTGATCACCTGATTATTTCCAACTCTTTTCGCTATTACTCACGTTCCTTGCAAAATATTAAAGATTTTTAATAGCACCTAGCTAGCCCATTTCAGCTGTAAATAATTCATTTTATGCTTCATAAAAAGAGGCAGGCCCAAGTGGTAAGTTAAATATAATTTTTTTTTTTATTGTTTTGAAATAAATATTTTTCTCATGTGTACCAGTAAAAACGTACCAACCTTTATCTATTTACCAAAATTTAAAAGTGTTAAGTCATTTACAAAAATAGTAGAAAAATTTCCCAATAATTCGGTAGTCTTCATTCTGCCGTGCAGTATATACCAGCCTTTTCAACAATATGTAGCTGTTGAATCGTTTGAATTCGGTACTTCTCCATGAGTTTTGTCGCTTACGACCCGGGTTTCGCCGTTAGGCATCTTCAAGCATTTCAAGTGCACGAATGTACTTGAACTGCCACCTAGTAAATAGTAAGTATCGTTTGATAATGTGAGTATCAATGAATTAAGTGGGTTTGTTGATAATGACCGAGATTTTTGAATGTAGTATCGCAAAAAATAATTACCAGATAATAACATAGGAATATCTAAAATAAATGTAGGGTTTTATCCGACCTATTATTATTGATTTGATTGATTTCAAAGTGCTTGAATTAATAAATAATGATAATAAGTGTTAGAATTATTAATAAATGTACGAAATTCAAACGATTAAAATTTGATATTGAAATTCCATCAAACACACAAGGTCGAAATTCTTAAGTTTCAGTTTATAAAGGGGTTTAGCAACGGTGAGCTTGGAAGATTAAGTCGTTCATTTAAAATTGATAAGCAGACATATGTATGTACCTTTTTGATAGAATAACATTTATTTCGACCGTGTTCGTTCACAATGTGATAGACAAAAACTCACAATGGACCAATTTTACTTTAAGCCACATGGCTTTAGGACTGATAACTATTTATTACACCTCACTTAGTCGGACATACTTATGACGTAATTAAAGCACACTGATATTAACGTAGGTACGCGTATTGAGAATAAAAGCAATTCAGGTACATACATATATTTGAATGAAAGTCAATTCATATTTGAGAAATGTTTTTGAAATAAATTGATTCCAAATTCAAATATATTGCTCACGTCTATTTTGATTTCATAAATCATTTAGCTCAAATACCGCTGGATAATTTTCGTTTTAAAATTTGAATAATTGCTTAAAAATCATTTAACAAATTAATAGAGTTTATAACGACTCAATAAAGCATTCCAAATAACTGTTGGTTGAAAACAATTTCTCAAAGTCGCTAAGGCGTTCCTATTAAAGAAAAAAGATCTCATGTGGATATTCTGGCATAAATCAATGTCCGATTCCGATCTGGATTATTTATATATTATTATTTCTCAATCGAGAAGTTCGGCCAGAAAAAATATCACGAACCCAACAATGAAAAATAGAGCAATGTGTGAATATTAATTTTAAATAACATGTAGTACTTTAAATGAGAAATGTAGTTCCGCTAAAATTTGATATAACTATTTATATAACGACCACTCTATATTGAAATATCCAGTTTATGAAATGATGAAGCCATTCATTAAATTATCTTTCTTAAAACTGTTACGATAGATTTTTTTGAATAGTTTAGTTTGGACTCGTATGTATTGAATGAAGATTTTTTTATACCATAGTTACGTTTTAAGATTAACTCTTTGGCGTTACCGCTGGTCGTTAATGTTTATCCGGTTATCAGTTTAAATTTAAAATACCACAAACATCAAAAATTCCAGTTGCAAACTCCGCTTTCTAATTTTTAAGTCCATGAGAAAATTAGACGATAGATTACGACCCAAATTTCTGTATATAGGACTGAATAATGAGCAATCGAAATATTTGTCAGCTTGATGATAATTTATGAATAAATAAATTTGATCCATAATCTCTCTACCCCACATTGTCTTACGACATGTATATCACTGAGCCAGTCTATATTTGCGCTAAATCCGTATTTTCAGTATAATTACTCCATTGAATTTCAAATGAAAATGTACTTCCATACAGATAGTAAAAAAACAAAAGAAACAGTAAAAGAAAGTAAAATGAAGAGCAAAATAGTTACCCAGAATTAACGGTCCATGATAGAAAAACGCAGGACGTTGAAATTTGTTGACTAGTTTTTCGACTAAACTAAACTACTCCCGACCACCACCCGCTACGGCCTTACATTCGGTATCAGCGATCGTGTCCCGTGGCGTAAACAACGTTAAGCGTATCTGTTCTGTTTGCAAGTATGGAGTTGTCTCGGGAGCATTTGCCCAGGACTTGGAGGCCAAGGCACTCAAGTGTGCATTACTGACTCTAAATAATTAGCAAACCCTGTACGTTACTGATTCTAGAAATGCTATTTAATGCTGTCATTAATGCAATCAACAAAAGCCGGTTACGGACCTATACGAATAAGTCCGTCCTTGCACCTTATGACGCCGCAAATTTGCTGAAGGTCAATAATTATTTTTATTGGCTACCAAGTCGGCTTGGCCTACTGGCCCGACAGCTGGTCGGAGCAACCTGAGTAAATCTTTCCGCTCAGAGGACATAAAAGGACAAATCCATAGAATGTGATCAGCATCCATTATATCGCCGCATCTGCATGTCGGCCCATCTACCATTCGGCCAAGCCTGAAGAGCTTGGCCGAATGGTACTGGCTAGAATTTATCGACTATCGGCTAAATAAGAACTGTTGTTTTACATTTATTTAAGTCATTCTAAAAATACGTGTAACTCTGATAGGAACTGACCAAGCCACGCCCTGTTAAATCGGCGGTCTTAGACAATGTTTTAAATGGCTAGGTCACGTGTTGCGGATGCCTTAACCCCGCTTAGATCTTCCGGCGTTGAAGATGACCATGGGGTACTTACCATAATATGTGCACGGCGGAAATCTAGGATTTTGACATATCATGGAAAGCAGAAAAACAAATGCCTCATGAAACCCAATAGGAAGAGGATTTAATGTAATGGTCCAAGAAAAAGAAAAGAAGTGAGTATAGTTTAACAAAGAATTTGTTTTGGATTTATCCCAATTATAGAGAAAAATGAACGTTCACAAATAATAGAAGTGATAAATAAACTCTTATAAAATATCTCTAGTATTTTAATAATAGCAAAAACAAAGTCAAATATTTTGCTATCCATAAGCAATGGAATGGATTTCAATAATGTAATTATGCTTTATGTTTGTTTTGTATGTATGTATTTTAATTTCTTTCCTCGACGATCAACAAAAAACTGTACAGTACTAAACATTATTGTACATATATATTATTATATTTCTTTCTAATTTAAAATTAGATTGCCGTGGACCAGTTTCTTTATTTTACTGTTGTAAATTCAGACGGGCCAAGTTGAAACAACTTTTTCGAACGTGTTGTTATCTAGGTCAATTAAAATGGAATTAAAATGAACATTTCAGACTGGCATTGACATTTCACAGCCCTTTCATATTGACATAAAACAGTTGCCCATTAAAATGTCCAAATTCAAGGAAAAAATCTAATTTGCTGTCAAAGAAATGAAAAGTCAAATACCTTCACGTAAATAAAAACATTATTATATTAATAGAAGCCGGGAAAAGTTCAGTAGAAGACTAATTTGGATTACATTTTATAAAATACGCCGATAAAAAAATCAAACATATTTTCTTTCATATTCGTTTTTATGGCAACTTAATGACCAACAATGTGTAAAAAGGGAATTACAGACCCACAGACATACATTCGCCGTTTCGGTTTTATATATGTACTACTCGATACTCGAGTAATTGGAGTCTCTACACACATTGATAACGAAACAAATTTACCGTCGAAACTTTCGCGAGCGAAATCAATTCGTTTGTTTGAACTTGCAACAACAATGCAAAAGGGAATTTCAGACATACATCCCCCGTTTCGGTTTTATATATTAGATATTTCTTTCTAATTTATAATTAGCATTGCCGTGGATTAATTTCTTTATTTTTTACTGTTGTTACCTAGTATGTGTGCGAATAATAAATTATCGAACGTGTTGTTAAGATAGGTGCTATATTAGTTGGAAGTGGAAATGTTTTATGATACGTTTTTTACAATTCTTTTGGGAAATCACGATAAAACAGTTGGATTAATTTGCTTTGTGTGGAGCAGACGCATTGCATGTGTATAATAATGAAAATTCTAATAATTGCCACTTTTTAAGTACCGTTTCGTGATATTTTAAGCTGGCATAAATTTTATTTTACGTCTGGCTCCTGGATAGTAAATTATAAAATACGTGATACTAAAATTTACGGAATTAATTTAATTTATATGTCTGATAATAGACGCATTATTTTCATTACTAATAAATATTTATTACCAATTGCATCAAATCAAAAAAGTATCATAACGTATTGATTTTATAATTTCAAATCGAATTTTATATTATCAACATTTTTAATGAGTAAAGTATTATTAAAATTTTAATTGGACACTGAATTCTTTGATTATAGTCCTTCGTTTGGTTAATTGATAATGTAAATTAATCGTTGTAGTTAAATTGCGAGTGCAATTAAATAATAATGAGCTTTTATAGTTACTGTGAACAAATTTATGGAAATAAAGGTCACTGACGTCTTATTTAGCCGATAAAAGTTATAAAAAATCAGTTCTGATAAAAATTATAAAGGTTTTTGTTCCCACTATTTCCAAAAACTTGTTGTCTCACATTTTAACAAAAGTCGGAGTCGGTGGGTTTGATTGTTAGTAGGCTTCTCAGGTGTCATTTTTAAAGTGTTCACTGTAAATACTTGGCCATGTCATACTTGTCATGACAGATCAGTTAATAATGCTTGCGATTAGCGAAACCGGTCCCAATATTAATAAATCTCATGTGGTATACATAAGTACAAGAAGATCTCTATCTGTATTCGTTTTTGCAAATATGTATATTAAAATAATAATAAATTTTTAGTACTTTTTCCACATAAAATATATTTGATCAGGACCGGTTTCGCTCATGGCGAGCATTGTCAACTGATAATACAAAAAACAGTGATATTTTTACAAAAGTTAAGTATGAAAAGTACTAAAAATGTATTATTATTTTTATTTTAATGCCTTTCCACCAAGTATTGACAGTGAACACCTTAAAAGTGAAGTATGTATATTAAAACCGGTAAAAGCTGCTTGGTTATTTTGGCTAATTAGAAAAAGTCTAGCCGTAAACCGATGATACCTACTTCATTATTGAAAACGAATCATCACTAAATATTTTATAAGCGATTCAAAATATTTTCGACGAATCATTTAGCGATAATATCATAAATTTTAGAAGAAATTATTACAAAAAAAAAACATTTTAAATAATTATTTCGCATTTGGATGATGGATTACAGTTCTCAATGGTAATAATCAAAGGCAGCTAATTATGATAAATGTCTTTGGAAATATGCTTTGGGAAACATTTCAAATTGAATATAATAATATAAATAACAAAGGACAATTACGTGCTGACACTGTTGATAAAAAATATCATAAATTTACGCGATGATTTTCAGATGTTTCACGTTTTTACCGAATACATAATTATGTGAAATTTTGAATTGTGGCAAGTTTATTATTGTGCCACTAATCGTGTGAGTAATCTGTTATTTTTTCAACACAACATAACACAAATTACAGAATGAATAATATGTGTAATAAATGTCAACGTGAATGTCATATTATTATAAATAATATATAAAAAATAAAGTATCCAGTGTCCTGGCTAAGAGCTAGCCTTATTCTTTTTTTCTTCGTAAACGCAGCCGTAATCTATGGAATATTATCAAATTTAACATTTTAACAACTAATTTAAAAAATATTAGGTAATCAAATATATCTTATCGTTAGACATTTAACGTTTTACCAGTACCGTTTTGGCTTATTTGATCTGGATCTTCAGCGTAACAGCCCGTATGCCTAGCATCAATCAATCTGGGAAGTGGTAAGATATTTACTTTCAATTCGAGAATATAATCAATGAAAAAACGATTTTACTGTTAATTCAATCTAATAAAAGAAATTATATTTATAAAAATAAAACACAATTTGTATAGCAATACTGCAATTCTATCCACTGATGATCCGTTTTAAGTTTTCACCTTGGACGAAACCGGCTCTGATTCGATTTCTTTTTTAATTTTATTAAAAATGACGAACTAATTTTAATTTGTTTTTCTTCCAACTTTGGATTCATTTGAATGGAGAAATTCAACACCCCTGTAATACGGGATACATATTACTCGGATGCCCTGTCAAGGGTTCGAGTCCTCGAATATACACTTAATATTTAATTGATATTTCAGTAGTAAACTCCCAATTCGCATTATTCATACGACGCCTACATTAAAATATCTGTAATTAACATTATTGTAATCATAATTAAACTAGCACTCAAGACATTTATAATTAATTTACGATTAATCTTATTTAAATTATATTTTTTAGCGTGGCTTTTTTTTCCTGTAACGTTCTTTCGGCCACTTCAGTCCCGTAAGGCCACTGGTGGCCGCCGCGTATGGACGTCACGAATACCGTCACAAATATTTCAAAATATAAAAAAAATGGTCCTTCTGTCATCAGTCGACCTTTTCAACGGTTAAAAATATCGTGTCAAGCCGTGGAGTCCCGTTAGTCTACCGATTTTATTTGTGATTATTTAACCTTCCTTGTTATGCTTTTATCGTTGAACCTATCCTATCTTTATTATACATGTTAATATGACTAAAATAATAACTGAATGACAAGAACAAAAACGCAGTTATACTACTTAACTCTAACCACAAAGCTATTTATGTTTTCGAAGCATTATCATAAACTTATTCCAACCAACTACGTTTCGTAACGTATTGGTAGAGAATTTGATACAAAATTAAGATGTCAGTTATTTCGACTAAAAAATATGTTCAACATCTGGTCGAAAGAGTTTGAAATATCACCTCAGTTACGAGTGTAACACGATAAATATCAGTAGATATTTTAATAGTGGCCCATTATCAATCATTAATAATATAATATACTCTAGAATTATACCGAGGATGACTTTTTTGTTCACATATTATCGGTCGCTTACCAATTGATTCCCGAATATTGATCAAAATGGTCAATGAAAAAAATATATTTAATCTTCATATCCCTCACCAACGTACATATAATTTTAGGACTTCGACTGAAGTTGCTTGATGGAATTTAAATATCAAATTTAAATTTTGTACTCTTCCAAGAGTTTTGTTGCTAATTACCCGCGCGTCGCCTTTCGGCATCTTTGAATGCAGTTTAAGTTTATTCATGTACTTGAAATGCTCGAAGATGCCGAATGGTGAAACCTGGGTCGTTTGCGACAAAACTTATTGAAAAGTACAAAAATCGTACAAAAAAAGTATCTGGCTTGCGGAAATACTATCAAAAGTGAGTCCCGGTGTTTGATAAATATCGCTTGATAAATGTGACTATTTTCATGTTGTTAGGCTCTTCCATAAAGAATTTACGAATAGACTAAAATACAGTCAGAATTAAAATTTAAGGCAAAGAAACGTGGTTACGTTAATAAGTGTACAACATCCAACGCAATGGATTTTGTTTTAAAAAATGGTGATACAATTACAATTTTATTCGGCGACGAACTGTATGTTATCTATGTGAAATTAATACTAGATTATAAACATGGGTAACTGAAGACATAAACAAATTACCATTTAGATGGGTTATTGATGATCTGTGTCATTCAAAAGTTTTATCGCGCTATAAATAATACCTCCAAAATCCGCTCATATTGCCATACGATAATTAATATTGCCACAATGATCAGTCTGCGAACAATATGACATAGAACGTAAAGATTACATATTGAATTGTTTTTTTCTTGGAATATTTATGTTTCAGAAATTTTCAATACATTAATATATTCAATTTGTTTTATTATATTCAATTTGTTGCCGAGAGACTTTACTATAAGACGCTGTGGTCTTTTAGACGAATATATTTCCTTCGCTTTATTTTTGTTGATTGAACAATATTTAATTTAGTTAATTAAAAAGTTTAGGACATGCCGCCAAAGCCAAAATCATAATTTGATATTTTAGCGACACTGTATAGATTAGCAATTAGTATACTTTACTTAATACTTATATCTAATCGTTTATTCAACCAATGTGTCTTATTAATTACGGTAATGTATTTTTTACCTGTTTAAGGAAACATGACGTGGATTCAAATACTTTAAAAGTAAAATATAAAATGAAATCTGCTATAATAGGTGTGTCAATTTTAAATCAGATATAATGACTTTTAAATAATCGTCAGTTGTATTTTAAAAAATTCAGAGAAATCTTTACAATTATTGTCTATGGAGTCATTGAAAGGCGTAAAAATAGTACCTACATAATATGCTAACATGCAACAAAAAACCCTTCATTGCTCCTGGTTGCTCCTCATTTTACAATATAATGTGTTTTATTTATTTAAATAATGCCTTTCCACCAAACACGTGACGTTTAACACGCTTACGGAGTGCGCAAATTTATCAAATGCTAAATAACGTGCTAGTTACCAAAATAATAAAAAGAGCCCTTAAATAGATTTTTGACTAAATAAAAGTTGTATGGTTAATTTTTATTGTATCCAAATCTGTATTGAAAACATCTGATAAGAAATATTACTCTACCTATTCCAAACAGTCAAAAGTTCAAACTGAATTAGCTGGTTCGACACATTAGCATTTGAGCAAAGCGTTCGAGGCGTACGAAAATATTACTATTCAAATATGATAAATGTTAAAATGATAGTATTAAAACGTTCCGAGTATCGGCGACCATTCATGTCCAACAACTCAATAATAAATTGATGCGGCACACAACAGGCTAACAAAGATTTATAATCGAATGTGAAGGCGTTTGATTGAATGACCGGGGGTCAGAAGTCCCTTTCCATTAATAACCAGAAAAAGTATACTAAGAAGCTCAGGGGTCAATCTGTGGACGCGAGTCACAATTAAGTGGAGTCCACCAGATGGAATGTATTAGAAGGTATTTTATTTGTCAGTGTCGGGGGCGGGGGATTTGATCGTTATATGATATTGTGATTTTTATGATATTATTATGAAAGGTTTTTACACTAAATACATATATAGATTTGTAAACAATTAATTACTTTTAGTGTATATAACTTCAATTCTTCCGCAAGATATTATATTATAGTATAATATTTAAATCAGGGCTGTGGAGTCGGTAAAAAAAAGTTCGACTCCAACTCCAGCATTTACCAAAACCACGACTCCGACTAAAAAAATTGAATATCGTCACTTTTCTTGCCTAATTTTCCTATTTATGTGTATTCAATTAAATTTCAACCCTACCAATCCGGCCAATAGTCAAATTTGACATTTTATATGCAAAAATAAAAAGTTCAAACTTTTCAAAATTTCCCACTCCGAGTACGACTCCGACTCCAGCCAAAAAGCCCAGACTCCACGACTCCGACTCCGACTCCACAGTACTGATTTAAATACATAAAAAAAAACATTTGTTTGTTCTTGCGATGAGCGGGCCTCACCTTACAATATATGTGCGACAAGCTATACAAGTTGATACATGCATTTGGCAAAGCTCGTCATGATTCGCAAATCTTTTTAATGAACAAAATTACTCGACACAAATTTTGCGTGTGGCGTGGTAAATATTAGTGTGAAGTCAGAAAATATTTTTTTGTGTCAAGTATACAAATACATGCCAGAAAATGCACTCTCTGTGTGTCGTTGACTGATATTGACAAACATATTTTAATTATATTTTTGGCATTGTCGACCATGTGAGAATCATCTTTTTCGTCAATATTTATTTATATGCGATCATGGGGAGTACCAAATGTTGTATGTGAGTATATTTATTATGATATTGCTTTAATATAAATGGTGGAACAGTGCACCATTGCACCATCACAAGAGCCGACCCTGTAAATATACATAACGGCCGAAATACCAGCTTTGAAGGACATGAGATATATTTCATTAAATAGATTATATACTATTTTAAAAAAAAAAACATTTTAATTCGTCTCAAATATTTCATACATTATATAAGACACGAGTATTTATTTAATGACATGGCAGCAGTAAAAACCGGTGACCTATCAATACGGCATATGCGTTAATTTGTTCACATCCATTTCTCATTCAGGCGTAAATAAGAAAACACGTAAAACATAATATGCTCGCTTTACCCTGCATGTAAGAATGAAGAACTAATATTTCATAGAAGCAACAAGTTAATTCCATACTATCTGTTATTACTGCTCCTAAATCACTCCAATTAAATTATCAACTATGTTATAACGAGCGGCGTGATTTATGGAGCAAAACAGTTTTTGGCCACCCTGTTGAGCTTTTTATACATTTTATTTAGACACATATTTCACTCTTGAATAAGTTTATTTCAAAGATAAGTGTTCATCTAAAATAAAGTATTGCTTTTGAATCATTCGCAATTCGAACATCACTCGCCGATCAATTTGAAGTAGTAGGTCTTTCAATGGGTTCTAGTGTATATAACCTCTCAAAATATTCGCTGAACACTGGTGATCCGCGGAACATAGTTTGGGAATCCCTGATCTAGGCGCAGTGAACGTAACCTGTCCAGTATAATTCAACAAATGACATATATATGACAGAGGCTACAATTATGCATAGATAAAAAATCAGTTTAATTACAAAAATTTGAATAGAATTGCATGACTGGTAGGTCAATCGATTTATAAACGACTGCACAGCCCTGCAAACAGATATGAATAATGTTTTATCAAACGTCAGAGTTCCTCTTCTCTATGGTCCTGTCAATATTTCATCATATTTTAGAAGTTTTATTTATGAAATGAAGATAATTTTTGATTCACGCTATCGTATACCAACACGATTTATTACGGAAATACCTTTATCCATTCTAAACTGCCAATAAACATGCACAACTCTTTAGAATAAAATAATAATGATTGTGACCTTTCTGGCCCATTTTCAGTCGATTTTAAATATCTTTTAAGACGCCTTTTAGAAATGATTTACGCCTTAAAGTTTTTAATATCTTTATAATCACACTATTGCCACGTAAACGAAACAGTATTAACCAGACGTTTACGATATTTTTTACAGCCGTTCATAATGGATTACCTCAAGACTAATAATTTGTTTCATAAACTATGTATACTACTGATGAAACAGAACAATGAAGTTAATATATATACTTTTGTATTATGATCTATTTATATCTTCGACAAAGCTAAATATTGTAAGAAAGCGCTATTGTGTACGTATGGCCAAGCTTTATATTGTGTTCATAAAAATAAAACACTCATTTTAATTTACCAACACCATGATACATATTATATAATAAATGCATGACGGATGATTCAAAATGATCAAAGAAAAATTGAGAATTAAATTATGTATAATACAACAATTCTTATGTGCAATGTTAGACGTAAAGAACTCATAATGGTCTTGTATTAGTCGTTCAAATGTGCTATGCTTACATTAAAAATAATCATAAGTTATATCTTTGATTCAATAGTTCAAGGAAAGGTATATTTAATTATGAAATGTTGAATAAGAATAAACAAAATCTAGATGCCCGATAGAACCATCATAAATTATTCCAATTCTGTCTCCGACTTCCGTTCGAAATTTTTCCTTTGCGAAATCCAATTCTTGGGTCATTACTATATTATTTTTAAATATTTATGTAGTCATAAATATGCATCAAAGGATCAAGATTATTTTATAGGTTTATATGACACAAACCATTGCATTCGTATACACATAAAACTTAATTACACTCAAATTCTGTATAAAGTCTTAACACCTTGTATTTGAGTTGTAATAAAACATCAGGTGGAAATTTATATTTACAACTATCGAAATCAAAAATAATCCAACATAATTTATAAGCTTCCATACTTAAAATTATAATATATTAAGTAAGAATGGGAGTCACTAAATTTATTTATATTATTATCTGGCGTATTATTATGGTGCGTTTATATTAACCACATTTTTGGAAGACCTACGTAAGTTCAAGTTTACATAATTAATGCCATAAAAATCACTTGATGCAACAAGTGCCTAAGTTCAATACATTTCATTAAGTACTAATTTTTTTTATGTTGGCAGTTACTTTTAATACTCGTTACTAAATATACAAATTTATATTCCGTGACTGAAAATGTCGACACATTATTCATAAAAGCCCATGATTAGCATCAATAACTTCAAATGCGTAGGTGTAAATTTTAAATTGAGTAATAATGATTTTAAACGGTTGTATTTTTGATACACCCAGCTTAAAAAATGCTATGTTTAACCGAGAGTTATTCATATTCAAATAATACAAATAAATCTTTCATCTACCAAGATTTTTTCCATGTTCTTGTAAAAACTCGGATGCATTGAATTATTCGATGGGAAAGGCATATATTTATATTTAGGGATCGCAATACCGGAATTACCGAAACCGGTATTCCGGTATTGCGACTGATTTTTAAATAAATAAATACCAATCTATGTGACTACATCTATTACATATATAAAAAAAATTACCAACAAAGTTAAAAGAGAACGGCGATTGTTATGACTTGCATTCAGTCACTCCCTTGCCACGGCCTTTTCAATACCTAGCAAAGTGGTGGCCCTAGTTACATCAACCGCACGCCTTCTAAAAATATCTTTTTTTCATAAAGATTGACTGATGACAGAAAGACCATTTTTTCTAGAGACAGTGTATAGATGCCTCTTTCTCTTTCATGCCGAGAAGAGACATTTAGGCGCGATGTCTCCAAGTCATCAATTGTCGACATCTCGCTCTAAATGTATCTGACTCTTTCACGCCCTGAGTGCATGAGATACGAAATATTTCATGCAGTGTTCGATGGACCATAAAAAATGGATCATCGAACGCATCTTTTAACGGTTTTTTAACGGTCTTGCTCTGTTATGATGACATTAAGTTGGGCATTACCCGCTTAACACGGGTGAAAATGAGCATATAAGAAATGCTTTTTTATATAATTAGTTATTTAGATTTTAGCGAGCTTTGAGTGTGCACTTGAGATCCATATAAGCCTTAACGAGCTTGTTGAGGAAAATCTCCCAAGCGTAAGCTCTGGAAAGTAGCCTTCAAGCTCCTAATCCTCCCCCTTAAGATAAATTCTTGTCTCCTGATATCTCCTTGATAATAGTCGTGTTTTGTCTTATATTTTAAAATCTGTGTGTGTGTAACGTGTAATTCTTTCTATGTAAAATCTGTGTTTGTTTAACGTGTATAACTTTTGTGTTTTAAATGTAATACACGTTAAACAGACACAATATAGACATAAATATCAGATGGAACCCTTCCAAGGACAAACTTGTGAAATTTAAAAAAAATGCGTTTACATATGTATGTGTAATTAATGTAATTAATGACCTCTGTGTATATGTTTTTTCAAGAATAATATCGTCACGTGCCTGAGCCTGCGATTTTTCAACTGATTGCATGAAATCAAACGTCATTCATGTGTGCATTCCGATTTTGCTTCAGTTTCAATACCAAATGTCTGAAATTGGTATTTTTTTAAGTCCTGGCATCATTTTGGCGCCCTTAGCAACTCGGCGCCCGAGGCGACCGCCTTATTCGCCAGCCTCTAAATACGGCCCACACTCCATGCAGAGCTGCATGGGACCGATCGTAAAACCACGCACTGTGGTGATAGAGAAAAAATAAATATTTTCAGCTGCTTAGCCACTTTATAAGGAAAATGTCTCATGTGTATTCGTAAACTATATACCTACCCCAGATGTAGAGTTTTATCTCCTTACGTTGGATCTAAAGAAGAATAAAGTAAAGAATATCCCGTTCACATTATATTGTTTTATTTATCAAATATATCAAAGTTACTTGGTTGCGATGAAGTCATCTTGGACTTCCCTTGTGCCACCGATTGGCGCATAAAATCGAAGAATCGAGTGGAAGAGACTGATAGAGACAGCCAAACTTCTCTGTAAATTACATCGCTACTAAAAGAGAAGATTATCCTAACAAGGTTTAATGACATACATACGTGTATGTGCACGCAATATGCCACAAGCCCAAAGTGATAAAGGCAGGCAATATAAAAGCGTGGAAACAAAACAAGATGTCAGATGAAGCAAATGTTAGTTATGCGTCGACATACTTGTGAATTTAATAGCATACAAAATTTTATGATCCTTTAAAATACCTATAAAAAAGAATACGTGTTTACTTTTTGAATAATAATTAAAGATATAAGGAACACAGGAGTAGTTCGTTGACCCCCCCCCCGTGAGAAAACATGCGAACAAAATGGCCACGCTTAATAGAGCCACAAAGGGACATAAAAAGTTTTTACTGTTTTCGCTGACTGACTAAATTAATATGTGTAATTGCGTACGCGGAATTGCTCCGTGGTTAAGTGATAAAGATTCTGATGTATATTATTCTCAGACTGTAAGTTACTTTTCTTGTTTAACTATTTATACTTTTAACGTCAAACTTGGAGAAAGTAAATACGGTCAACCTCGAGTGCAGTTTTATTTGTACAGGAAAGCGTAATAACATTAAAATAATTGTTACGTAATATTTGATCAAAAACGTTAATTCTGTTTAACCGTAACATTTATTGCGAAATTATGGGAGCTACTAACTTTTCACTCAAGAACGATTAGCATTTTAATATAAAATTTAAAATAACTTTGATTATTCCACGTATTGTGTAACTAACTGTGACACGTGTTTTGCCTTTTTAAGGGGCATCTTCAGACTTACTATCGCAAAGTTTGCTTAAGTAATGAATTAATTACTTAAATTACTTAAGCAAACTTTGCGATAGTAAGTCTGAAGATGCCCCTGAAAAAGGCAAAACACGTGTCACAGTTAGTTACACAATACGTGGAATAATCAAAGTTATTTTAAATTTTATATTAAAATGAACTTCCACAAAGTTCCGCCGAAACCATCGAAAAGATTAGCATTTTACAAACTTTAATGCAGTGTTTCTCAACCAATGTTCCACGGACCATTTTCAGTCCACAAAATTTTCTTTTGTACGCAAAAAAAATGCAAGCCGCGTGTTATGTGATTATCAGGGCTGTGGAGTCGGAGTCGGAGTCGTCGCGGCGTTTTGGTCGGAGTCGTACTCGGAGTCGGAAATTTTGAAAAGTTTGAACTTTTTGTTTTTGCATTTAATATGTCAAACTTAGCTTTTGGCCGCATTGATAGGGTTGATTTTTAATTGAATACACATAAATAGGAAAATTAGGGAAAAAGCGTGACGATATTAACCTTATTTTAGTCGGAGTCGGAGTCGTGTTTTTGGTCAATGTCGGAGTCGGAGTCGTGGTTTTGGTAAATGATGGAGTCGGAGTCGGACTTTTTTTTACCGTCTCCGCAGCCCTGGTTATTATCCTAAATCGTTGCACAAGAAGATTTGTTGCGATAATATAAAATTTACACACCAATAAACAAAAGTATTTATTTGTGCGTTACAATAATTGAATTTATTCTTCTAATCTTACTGGTACAGTATCGTAAGGTTTATGAAAATTTAATTTATAAAAATTCTAAATACATTACTAATAGTTTATGAGCCAGGATTATTTCTAAATTTAGTAGTGTGCTTAGAGTTTATCGGTAGCTAGTTAAATTCCTGTGGATAAATTTAATTTAATATATCTTTTTTATATATTCTTGATAGTACTGTACTTTTTGACTCATCTGTATGTATTTGATAATGATTAATAACATTGTGTGCACCTGCGGTTGTAAGATCAAAAAGTATCGTGTTAGCTAATTATAAAAAGATGGATTAACTGATACAAGCCCATAGATTCCATATAAATCGTTACAACTACAAATCACGACAAGAGATGTCTCATTCTTGGTTTGGTTATATAAAATTCTTGGCTTAACAAATAAAAAATACGACTGGTATCGATTAAGAAGTGCGTTCTGTAAAGTGTGTATATGTTACAGTGAAACTGTATTCTCAGTGAAAATGTATTATTCTCCAAGCTGTCATTGAGCATAAATTTGACCGCCCTATCTCCAGCCCAATTTTTGTCTGTGTTTTCCTTTGGTTCTCTTTTTATGAAAGGGACTACTTGCTGATTTTGTTTCATTGAAGCAAGCCAAAATTTTAGGCCGGCAAATCATCGACTTGGGCCAATAATTTCAATGATCGTAACCAGTGAAATCATGTTGTCCTACAAATCTATTACTTGAAACATTTTCACTGAGAATACAGTTTCACTGTAACATATATACTTCTTGAAGCCAATAATAAGTAGGTATATATATTATATTTAGCCAGGTACGTGTGCAGTGGTCAACGTAGTTGGCTTCCGTGACGAACCTTCCGGGTTCGAATCTTGGTACGGGCCGATTTGTCGATCGTGGTAGGTGTAGGTATGGATGTTTGCGTTGTTAAGAATCCCTTTCCCCCCTTCCGATCTCAAAAGCGGCGCGTAGCGAAAACGATTAACTTATTACGAGTCCTGTCCTAGTCCTCGTATCCTTTCAATACCTTCTCTCTTAGAAAAAGAGAGATTGATATACTGAGTAACAAGGAGTTCATATGCTCCACATTGAGAGCAGACATGGTTAAATAACCTATTTAAATGGGATGTATGTATCCATAGATTCTCATTGCGGCTTGTTAGTTGTTTTTATTTTCATTTGATCGATACTTTTATCACCTGTGTTTTAATTAGTAAAGCTGTGAAAACAAAAAAATTTTTGCTTCGTACTGGGATAATATTCATTATGGCAAGCAGTTATTTCACGAAATATCATACAGTTTGGGAAGGGTAGGTAATCATACGAGTGAGAGTTGGAGAATCAGTTGTCATTCGTACAGGAATGGGTCCCACAGACATTTTTACTTCGCCACAAAAATGTCAAATGGACGCAAACGATTCAAAACATGGGATTCCTTTTACGTCAGTGTCCACGGGCGGGTATTTTTTTATTAAAAAAATGTTAAAATTCGTAAAAACACATGAAAAGATGGATCAAAACAAATACATGATGCGGTTCAGTCTTGTATGTTTTAGTGTTGTATTAAGTACCCAATTTATAGTAAAAATAGTTGATATAAGGTTCCAGAAAAAAATGTCTGACTAACAAATAATTGCGTGAGTGATCGTCAATACAAGTTTTATCTCCATTTGTCTTTTCTTTCATTACATTTTAGCTAAATAACACATTTTTGAATTACTTTCGATGGATTCAGCGGTAACTAAGTGGAAGTTATTTTTAATATAACATTGAAAATGTCTTTGAACATCAGTTGAACATGCTCGTGGCGAGCGAAACTGGTCCTGATCTAATGAAATTTATTTTATAATAAGTAAAAAAAATGCCATATTATTTTTGAATAAAATTTCTTTCCACCAAGTTGGCAGCGGACACCTCTGAAGTGATTAACACTCATGTTTTTTGATTTAAGATTATCAATCCGTGCATTTGATCATAAATCAATTGCTATGATTCGTTCAGGATTTTTATTTAAATTAATTAAAAAGGTAATTTTTTCCGCTACCACTGTCTACAACAAGTGTAAAATCGTCCATTTACGACCCCTCACAACTATGATTGGTCACGCCATACAGAAAGAGGCAGATAAATAAATAAATAATGGAAAAATCGTAACACGTAAAAGCATTTTAGAGCTTTAACCATTTAAAAGGCATGGGTCGCCGTGATCCACCCGGCAGTTTTTTACCCACTTTATTGCATAATTTTTGCATAAGATGACCGCCTGTATATGCTTATAAATTAGGTTGCCAGTGGGTTTGGTTGAAATCTAAAATTCACTATCATTCATCACAGGTAATTTAAAATGTAATACTTCCCCATTATTATGCAACAGATACGTTACATGGATGCAAAACGTTAAAAATAAAAGGAATTTATGGAAAAAAGAGTTTTACGTCACAGATTTTTTAAGTCCTGTTTTAACATCATATTTTTGTTAAAGAGTATATGACTTCAGGTAAACATCCATGATGTACAATAAAATTTTCGTTTAGGGTAAACTAGCCGGAATGATAATGGTTTCATAAATAATTGTTGAGAGTTATGACAGATTTACATATAATATTCTATCAACTTTTTATTTACTCTTAAAAAAAATATATTTGAAGCTTTTTTTTAGTCTGCTAAGTACTGCACTTCTTTCGATGAAAGAAGGTGCAGGTCAGGAACCAAACTCGTGTTAAGCTAATCACTCTCACTAGTCCCCTGTTTTGGCATCGTGTGGATGGGAAGGAATATTAGACATCATGTCTCCAGAAATCAATGAACCGACTGAAAAATCAATTTAATATAAATCTGCCGGCACTGGGACTTGTTATAGCCGGTGTGTAAAAATTTCAAAATATAAAAAATAGGCACAAACACTTTCAGTTATACAAGTTTTTCAGTTAAGATGTGTAATGATTCGCTAGAGGAGGAAATACAGTCCCACAAGAGTACAAATGTGCAAAGCGATCTGTCTCAAACTAACTGATATTAAAAATGAAGATTAAGAAGTTGTGTAAGGCCACCATCCCTTTTTCAATGTCAAATTAGCAGATTTTTAAACACAGCCTTGCTCGGAAGACTTTTAATATCGGTAAATGACCATACAATTATGATAAAAACACTTTTGTACGACATTATATTGCTAAGGCGTTTTTAGTGAGTCACAAATAACGTTACTGCCCATTCAACTAAGATGAAATTAGCAAAAAATGACGAATGCTTCTTTCTGTACCGCAGTCTTCAATCGGATATTAATAATAGTTATTTAACCTGAATCGATTTCACGAAGGAGCAATCAGTAAATTTGAATTGAAAAGTAATAAAATATTGTTATTTTATGTATATTACGATTTCAAGATAACCCATTCAAGCCGTCTTTATAGTAGAATTTGATTTTAATTATAATTAAATAATCACAAAATCGGTTACTCGTGGAAACATTAAAATAAAATAGTCATTAAATCTTAAATTGGCTCAACACAATCAACCTATGGCTTTTAGGTATTGGAAATCATCACAGAAGTAATGTTGGCAATTACCATTTCCTACAAAGGTAAACTTTGAATACTTTTAATGTGTAAGTGGTAAATTCTTTGTGGAAAGGCATTATTTAAAACAATGTTTTCTAATTCTACATTCATCTCATGTATATTTGTCAATGCCAGTTTGACCATCTTATTTATTAAAAAAAAGTTTACTTTGAAATGGATAAACATGCAAAGAAAAATACTTAGTAAAAAAATCAATTGTCGAATTAATTTCTTAAATACAAATAAATGTCTCAATCTCATTGTATCTAGATAATTTTGAATTAAACAATATTCTAAATAATATAAATCATACTTCGTCAAATAGCCTCACAAACGACAATAACATCGAAAATAAATAGAGCCCACAAATATGGATGTGTTCCAAAAAACGATGAATCCATAACGTTGAGTAAATTATAGAATTGATCATGCTAAAAGAAATGACATCTGACACTTGGAAGTTTTATCCAGTGTAACTATTTCATTACATACAAAGGTTTTGTAGTATTTCATATTAAAAAAGCAAACACACAGGAGCAGGAGCAATAAGCTAATCACCATTTTGCTCTAACCATATCTTTATATCTTTATTCTCTTAAAACAGGTTGAGTAACTGAGTAACAAGCAGATCCCTGAGAAAAACTTACGTCACGAGGTCCGTTAGGAGTCCATATGCTACTTATTCGGAACAGACGTGGTGGTTTATATATAAACATATTTAATAATAAAAATAATTAGTTAACAAATAGAACTGTTCAAGTCCAGGTATCCTTTCAATTCCTACTCTCTTAGAAAAAGAGTAACAAGACTAACAACTGAGTAACAAGCAGTTCTCGTAGAAAAATTATATGTTGAGATAAACTCTGTGAGTAGTCCATATGCATTATCAACTGATGCTCGCGATGGGCGAAGCCGGTTCTGATGTTAATTAATATGTGTAATGTGGAATAAGTACAAAACAATGTGTCTTTATTTTTACTATTGCAAAAAGTATTGTCAATGAACACTTTAAAAGTGATATATTTAAATATTAATAAAGAAAGATTTCAATGACTTATGTTTGGTCTCAAACGGGTTAAAGTTGCTACCGAAGAAAAATATATGGTTTAATTACCAATTGGTCTCACATTGCATACGCTTCTAAATTATAGCTTCGATTATGACTATATTATTATTTATGTTTACAATAAGAATGTACTGTATCATGTAAATATCTTCATCAAATTGAATTAGATTATAGTGGTTCAGTGTATATCTGATTAGACATGGCTAAAATACATCGTGGGTTCGCAGTGGAAAAACACTATGCCAGTCCGCTGTCTTGGCGAACTGCTATACCGTATTATTCAGCGAACACTATCATTAATTCTCCAAATCGACCTAAGTCTTGTCTAGATCAGCGGCTCCCAATCTATTTTGACGAATGAACCCCTTTGGCAGTATATTTCGCCAAGTTGAACTAATTCAATGATTTGTATTGATTGAGTTGGCATTTACTTGGTAGAAACCATTATAATACGGTGTGAAAAATAACAATGTATTTTAAGTCTACAGAAATTATTTATATATGTGTGGATGGATTTATCGGCTTACGCCCTCGTCAGAACTATAGTTCTATATATATTCAATGTTTTATGTTGCATTTAATTTCAGTCCTTTAAATTTGAATCATCGCTCTGGTTACGAGGATAAGGGAAGACAGAACAAGAAGTGCGTGAAAATTAGTAATTAATTCTGCTTTTTAATTAAGTGAGCTTTGAAAGAAACGTATGAAAGCAGGCTACCGTATTATAGCAAATAGAGAAAATATTTTTTAAATACATATGTATTGCATTATCTACGGCCTTGAATATGTAACGATGTACACACGATCGCCCAATTCTGCTTGACAACCTTTTAACAGTGTGCATAACATATTCCGATCTGTGGCGCTGTGGTCGGTGTTATTGGATGGCGTGCCGGACCACCCGGGTTCGATTCCCGGTACGAGCAGATAATCAGATAAATCTGTTCAAAGGCATGGGTGTTTGTCCTGTTGAAAATCCATTCCCACCTTTCCTATTCTAAAAAGCAACGCATATCGAGAGCGATTAGCCAACCACTAGTCCTGTCAAAGCCTTCGTATCCTTTTCATCCCCAACTCTCTTCCAAGAGAGGTTGAGCAACTGAGTAACAAGCATTGCTCGTAGAAAAATATATGTTGAGATAAACTCCGTGAGGAGTCCATATGCTCCAAGTTGGGAGCGGACGTGGTAAAAAAAATAGCATATATCTTCTTTCGAAATTTGCCGGGGAAGTTCGAGAAAATTGAAAAAAAGAATATGCTGCGTTCACTATAGTTTGCAGTAATGAAAAGTCTCACATTATCGTAAGGATGCTGACGTGAGGGGTGAAACTTGAGTTTATCTCGCACTCCATAGTTATTGAAGACGAAACTAAGTCGAAATGTCTGATATTACAGATCGGATCCATTACTGATAACAATATTTTTTCACTATACAAAAAAAAACTTTTTTCAAAAATAAGTTTTTATCAGGGCTGTGGAGTCGGAGTCGGAGTTATGGAGTCGGGGCTTTTTGCCCGGAGTCGGAGTCAGTGCGACGATTTGGCCGGAGTCGTACTCGATGTCAAAAATTTTGAAAATTTTGAACTTTTTATTTTTGCATATAATATGTCAAATTTGGCCATTGGTCGGATTGGTAGGGTTTATATTTAATTGAATCCACATAAATAGGATAATTAGGCAGAAAAAAAAAGTGACGATATTCAACTTTTTTAGTTGGAGTCAGAGTCGTGGTTTTGGTAAATGCTGGAGTCGGACTTTTTTTTACCAACTCCACAGCCCTGGTTTTTATGCTTCGTAGTAGTGTGTTTGTATTTATGACTCCCCTTTCACGTATCACCACACCACCGACTGCGCACCACAGGTTGAAAATCGCTGGGGCAGACTACTACTGTCCTACTTGCATTCTGGGTTTCGGTAGCAACATATAAAACTGCATAGAAAAAATATAATTTTCAAGTGTTTAGACGTGGGCATCTCAATAGCATAAAATTTAACTTTTGCTTTGCTGCAGTTGGCCCACGATATACATATTATCAGTAATCATTGATTGTTCACACACTATTATATAGATTGCATTTATTTATCGGTCGTGTTTTACGTTAAACATGAAATTATTTGAATCAAAATACATTTCACCCGACAAAGTAGTAAAAAAATTGTTCTTTTTAATGATAGATAAAGATCCATTTTCTTTCACTTCTATTTTTTCAATTTAAACCTCTTATCGATACGATATGTATTGATATCAATCGACTTTATATTAGTCTGTGGGACAAAATCAGACAGTGAAATTATACTTTCTGAATTATCTCTTTCTGGTGATAACATATTTACTTAAACTATCAGATGAGTTTTACCGACAACATAGAAGCTCAGAATAAGATCATTGTTAACCTTTTATAGCCGGAATTTTTAAAAGGGATTACATGAAATAACCAAGCAGTTTTATATGTTTTGCAAAAATATAAATCGTAGATCTGAATTGTTTTATTTGGAACATTTGTCAATCAATAATGACCTAACACATAAAACCTTTTTTATTCTTTAAATGAGAACAACCTTAAAACCTGTGGTCGATTGCATGAAACGTTATCAGACGAAGCGAAGTTGTATAAGAGTGAAAGAATTATTTTATTATTTTGTTACTGGGTGACGAATGAAAAAAAAATAATGAATGTTGTTTACTAAATGTAAATGAGCATTCAAATTATGAAATTATGAACAGAAAATACCATTCTTGGCGTATGTAAACCCTAGACTCGTATGTAATAATCGATATACAATCAGATAGAGTCTTGTTAAGAGAACATTATAGACATAATAATAATCGCATTCGGCAAGATTTATACGTATTTATTTTTTGATATCACTGATGTTTGTTTTTTATAAATTCATTCGCGTTTTATTGAATCCAGCGTCCACGTCTCTAAAAACGATATTAAACTCCTTTTATAATAAAATAATATTATCCAATCAGTGATTACAATATAAAAAGAAAAGCAGGAGGAGTGGAAGACTCATAAACATACAATTTATTATGATACCAACATTTATCAGCCATCGACAACCAAGTGTATGCGATACATTTTTTTTAATTTGCGGTGAAATGGATGGAAGGCCTCACGAGTGAAAGTGAATAAATAATATTACGATTATCATAGACAGGTGTTCTTCGTCTTCTTTTCTTAGTTCGAAAGGATGGCTAAAAATCGCAGTAAGTATCCTTATGCTGAACCAATAGTATTAGATTATCACGTATGCAGGCATAACCATATGAAGCCACTTATCTAGGCATAAATTCTCATTATCTATAATCAATTATTTTTAATTTTACGTGATGAATAAGCTTGATATTAACTTTTAAAACATTCTATTCTTACAAACGGTATTTGAATCAGTAAAAGGTCCGTGGCGCAGTGTCAACGATGTAAGCTTGCGTGACGGAACGCCCGGGTTCGATTCCCGGTACGAACGGATGTTTGCATGTGTGTTTGTGTTGTTGAAAATCCTTTCCAAAAAACGACGCATAGTGACGGCGAATAGCTAACAACTAGTCCTGTCCGCGTATCCCAGCAACTGAGTAACAAGCAGTTCTCGTAGAAAAATATATATGTTGAGATAAACTCTGTGAGAGTCCATAAGCTCCAAGTTGGGAGCAGACCTGATAAAATAAACTCTGTTTATTATTTTTTTTAATAATGTTATAATATAATTGAAATCATAACTCACATTATTATATTCTAAAAATATTATTTATCACCAATAAAAATATTTTCAATTCAAATTACAAAAAAATGACTGACTTTACCTTGTATATAATTTTTATATCAGGACGAAATAATTTTACGAACTAAAGTGACAAGTCGATGTATTTAAAGAGCACATTCTTCTTTCTATCCAGTAGTAACGTCTTATAAAGAATACGTTGTCAATGTATCAAAAAATACTTTGGATGGTTTCCTTTAATACTGGAAAACAGTTCGTCGCCTTTGACGATCACTGTGTGATTTCCTCATGACGATTTCGTCAACATTTAACAATCTAACGGGTAATTTACTTCATACCAAACGCGTTTTAATATTTACGAGATATGATTCTGTATCTCGTAATCATTCGTGTTGTAAATTTCTCGTCGTTCGGATATCGAAAAACTTTAATTGAAACTTAGCGATAAATTATCGTTTTCATGATCTATGTGAAGCGTAGCTTATTTGAAACTGCAGACAAAGCCCACGAACTCTTCCGCGATTGTTTATTACCTGAGAATTAAAACTTGATATAAAATTGACTTTCCAAACAAACACAGAAAGCAACTGCCGATTTAGCTAAGCTGTATTGATTTGAATCATACATACATATAAAAAAAGGTCTTGTGGGATCACGAAGTAATCAAAAATATAACGTTTAGTCACAGAAATTAAATCAGAGAGTGATCAAATGCATTCAAATCGAAAGTGAACTAACGTACAAAATATTTTTTCTCTAAATTATTAACGAGAATGCAGTATAAGTAGAACTTCGATTAATTACACATTTTCAAACCAAAAGTTTTTCAAAATTTTATTTCTTTGCATTCCCTTTCCATCGCTGCCGACAGGATGGCGCGATCGCTACAGTTGAAGAAGTCAGCTTACTATTTCGTCTCTACCTAGGGAGGGTCATTGAGAAGAATAGCTCTCGGTCTATATCGATTCTCCGATGCCTTCTCAATAGGTTGCTACACTTTCCCTGTAAAACGACGATATAATTGTATCTCGAGAATCTATTGATTCATAGTTCCGAAACACTGGTTCAGAGCCGAATGACATAGATGGTGAAGTGCTTAAAAACATCAATGCAAGAGTATTTATTTCAATCAATAATTATTATCTATTATTTCAACTCACAGCAATGACTCTTTCTCAACCATGTTCACTTCCGCGGTAAGAATGTCACGGATTTGTAAAAAAAAACAATAATCCACCCAACAGTGAAGTCCTTGAACAAAGCTATATTTATATTTGAGCAATTTATCAACTATGAATGTCAAATGGAAGCTTAATTCGGTGACGCCAAGCTATTTATTTATGCTATAAAATAAATAAATTTCAATTTGTATATTGCATTTTAGTTCGGATGAAATAATTCAATGAAAATTATCCGATATTTGCAGTAAACGATGAATGTAATAGAGTGTTTATGTTATAATTTTATCGACCGACACGTTTATGAATTAATAAAATATTAAATCAAACATACAGTAAGACTTACTTGTCATCAAAGAAGCCATTAATGAAAATTGATTTCAAATGCATTATGAACACACCGTTATGTCCGAGCAACTTTGTCCTTACAGTTTCCTGTCAGGTGTCACATTGTCTGACTGTTATTCTAGCAATATTTCGAACACAGTGGGTGGTTTGAATGGGGATAAGTACTTAAATAAATATTTTACTAACAAGAATTATAAAAATACGATAAAAAATCTACTTTTGTCCCATAAAGAACTTTATGTACAATCAATTTAACTTGAGATTATAGAAACGTAAAATGAAAATTTAAAATATAGCGGATGGTTAAAGTATATTTTACGATCCATAAAAGATATATGAGACATAAAAGCGGACTTGTTTTATTTTATGAATCAGAATTATGGAATTATCATCAGTTAGGTAAAATGAATCAAAATGAAGTAAATAAAAAAAGGGTTTAAAATAAACAGTTTGGAATTTGTAGATATCAAAGCATGAATAGATTGAATAACAATGAATTATTTGTAAATAATATTTGAAAAGGACGGGTGGTTACACTGTTCAAATTATTTCTTATAGGATTTTCCCTCAGTACTCATTAATTTGTAGGTGTTTTAGTGTTATTATTACGAGTATTGTTTGTATCTAGCTCCCTGCCTGCGTTCTGTTAATTATTAATTTTGCAATATATAATCTAAGAATTAGAATCCATTTGTATCCTATTATTAACGAAGCCTTGCGATAATAGATCTGAAAATGCTTCTCAAAGAGGTAAAATACGTGTATATAATTTCATATCAAAATGAAGAACTTTTGCAAGCCGCGAGATGGGATATTTGGAGAATTCAGTTTATATTCCTTGTTCCTTATCTTTTAAGCGTGATAAAAATTATATCGCCAGAGATTTTCCATCAACAGATCGAAACAGGTGCAGAAAAAATGCCTTCAAAAACGTTAAATAGTATTTTCAGTGAAGTTGACACAACTCATTCTTATTGACTATCGAATTAATATCATAGATCACCTATCGCTGGAATAACTACATATCTGGGTTTTCTGGATATATTTTTTTCATTGTTGATAAAGCTCAAAGTAAAAGCACTGTAGTCCGTAAGATAAATTGCGCGACCTAACAAAGTATGTGCTGTCATACACCAAAGCTGCACAGTCCCTTAAAGTTCTCCATAAACTGACACCGACAATCAATTCCTCCTGTCGCATCAATAAATCACCTTTTTATTCTTAATAAATCGCAGTAAGACCTGCAGTTTTTAAAAAGCCGGCGTAACAGTTAGCAGTTTTTATCATATTCCTGTAGAAAAGTAAAAAAAGATATAGTGTTGTGCAGTAAGGGGTAAATGAATGGAGTTGGCACTCATTTGTAAGCATTGGCACCTTTATACTTTTATTTTTGGAGGTTATTTTTTTAATTCAAATATAAAATAATTAAATATAAACTATTCATCAAAACGTATTTCATTTCCAACAAAAGAAGCCGATAGATTCAATTGCATTGATCAAATACAAGACTGAGACATTATTTTTAACTATGAAAAACTTTGTACTCGTGACTCAAATGACTAACACGACAAACAAGTACTGTAAAAAAAATGTTAAAACTGGGAGCACCCAAGTTTATTCGTTTTATTATGTGCAAATGAAGTGTCAATTCTCTATAGTTATATCAGTACAATTATCTTATGTATTTTTTATGAATAAATTTAGTTTTACATACAAAAACTTCAAAATTTGCCATCATCAATGTTTTTATGTTGCGTTCGATTATATTTTATATGTATTATGTATATGTACATGCAAAAGAAAAATAAAAAATAGCAACTATGCCATTATTTTTTTTTGGAAATTTAGTTTCCAATTTGGGGTTTTTTTTTTTAACCATGTCCGCTCCTAACTTGGAGCATATGGACTCCTCGTGGAGTTTATCTCAACATATGTTTTTCTACAAGAACTGCTTGTTACTCAGTTGCTCAACCTCTCTTTTTCGAAGAGAGTAGGGATGGAAAGGATACGAGGACTAGGACAGGACTAGTGATTAGCTTATCGCTGTCACTATGCGTCGCTCTTTTGGATCGGAAACGTGGGAAGGGATTTTCAACAACACAAACACCCATGCATTTGAACAGATTTTTCGACTGAAAAAAACTGCTCGTACCGGGAATTGAACCCGGGTGGTCAGGCACGCAAGTCAAAGCCGTTGCCACTGCGCCAGGGACCGGACAATTTTTTAAAATTTAATTTTGGTTTTTAATAATTGTAAATGTATGTGTTCCATACAGATCGAAAAAATGGCAGACCGGCACCAATACGCGGACCACCAGTTAGTTATTTCTGGCAAATAAAATGTTTTAAGATGATCAAATACAAAAACGGTATAAAATTTAGTTATGATTCATGGACGAGGATAAGAAAATCTATTCCCGTTTTTTGTGAATTAAATACAAAATAAACTATGAAATCGATACGTCTATTATTCAAAAAATGTTATCAAAAGACTTTATCTCTTAGATGCTATCAGTTGTTTTACTGGCATTTAAATATTTATAAATTATAAAAATAATAATTTAAATTATAAATATTATCATATTGGAAAACTCCTGAAAGACAATCATTGATTTATTATTTTTGTTATTTTTTGACAGCAGGATATTATGTAAATGTCAAAGAACGGTGAGAGATCAATAAAAAACCACTTTATACGGTGAATTTGCAGTTTTTTTTATTGAAAAGAATATTCCAATTTACGACTATATTCCAATATTACAAAATCACAATAAAAGCAAGGTTCAACGATCTTTGCCTATCTGAATGCATTTATTCAAATTTAATTAGCGGCACATGAACTCCGGATTAAATAAATTAAAAACGATTTTTAAGAATATCAAACATGGGCTGCTCACTAAAGACTTCAATTCGATTATCGAATAGTCGATACTCGAGAATACACGTCCTTTTTCCAATACTCGTAATTTATAAATGAAGATTTATATCCAAATTTTATTTACTTAATACAAATTTTAAAGAACATTTTAAAAAGTTGAAATCACTTAAACAGCGGACAGAAAAACTAGATGCACTGTTTAATTTATTGTTCAATATTAAGCCGACGTCCACAGCAACAGAAAGAGTTTTTTTCTTTTGCGGGAATTATAAAAACAAACCTTTGAACCAATTAAGAATTTTATACGTTTAATTCTACATCATTTTTAAAATATATGTTTTAGAAATTAAAATTAATGTATTATTAAAATTAAATAAGCTTACATATTTATCTTCTATTTATATATACAAATTTGAATAAATAATATATATTTTGGTTCATTTCGTTCACTCGAGTACTCGAGTATTTTAATATTTTACTACTTGATACTCGAGTAGTTGAGATGTCGAGTCATTGGAGTATCCGCTGCTCACTATTGCAAAATACTCACTATCTTTTAAACTAAATATAAATTCTATGAGAAAATATTTTCCATAACAGTTTATAGAAGTGACGCTGTGTCAGGTGTTTTTTGTTTTTTCATCACTAGAAAATTTACAATATCACACATGAAAACACTCGCTGAAAATACTTTTACTCACAAACTCACATGCGAAATTGAACAAAATCATATTTGATATTGCAAGATCTTGAACCCAAAACCATCTGATTGCTATGGTATAAAGGTCTTATTCGTGCACGACTGAGACTAGCGATAGATTATTCTAGAAATGTCAATAGGCTAATTAGTGATACGAGCTGAGTCATTGCGTTCGTTATACCTGTAATAATTATAAACAATTGTGAGCATTAACGCAATAAACTATTATTGAAACATAATATAAATAATTATAATTATCTAAAAGGAGATCTTGGAGAAATTCACCAAAACCTTTACCTTTCAGGGGCCCGTGACGAGATTTCTACGTACGAGCTAGGCGTTCCACTTTCACATGGGTTGGTGCATTTCTCTGAATAAAATATGTTTTTTACAATTTACACACTAAAAATGACTCTCTAGATAAGCTTAAAAAAATAAAACACATCAACTACATATATTGCTGGTATAAAGAGATTTCCCTTTAGGTAAAATCGTTAGCTCGCGACGCGTAATTTATTAGCATTATAAATAAGATTCTTCACAAAAAAAAAAATTTAATTCAATCTGTAAAGTGATTTTTTGACAATGTTTCGTGTAACCCTACTTTTTGCATAGGTTGTCGCAGATTTTCACATATTTTCACGAAATTGGCTTAGAAGAAGTATTTTAACCGGATCCAATTGATGTTTGTATGTCAGATTTTGCTTAACATATGTTTATCAATGAATTCTAACTTAATTGAAATCTTGGACCCTGGGCTGTTAACTGGTTAATATTATGATTAAAATAATAATAATTGCGATAACTTATATAAACTGTATTTATTTCTCGGTCTTTTTATGTTAGTAGAGTAATTATCCTTCTAAATATCTAAATCCACAGTGCCATGTTATTGAATGATAAAAATCGTTCAACTATGTTGCTGATATAATACACAGATGTTTAATAAACACCATTCTAGTGTGTTTATTTCCAGTAATTTCAATTACTAGATGTAATATAATATTTTAATAAAGAACATTATTATATGCGCTAAAGCAGACCTCTTCAGAACATGTGGTAATGGTTCGTATGTTATCTCAATATCATTACGTAACCACAAACCTACAGATCTTCCATTAAATCACATCGAAAATTTGTATTTAATATTAAAATTTATTTCGCCATATCAACAACTTAAATGGGAAAGCGTAATATTTATCACCTGTTCTTTTGTCGAGAACGGGTTCCATTTTTTTCAAGAAGTGAATTAATCGATATCGTAAGGTGATATGCTGAGAAAAATCACATCATTTTTATCATAGATTCAAAGTGATATATTATTTAAAAGAAATAATGTGACATAACGGAACCTCCCTTAAATTTATTAACGATTTACAATTTACAATTCAAATTTAATTCGCTATTTCTATAGAACATAAGATCATTTCAGCTTAAATGCGTATTTAGTATTCGAATTTGAATTGCTCATTTATCCACCAAAATAACAAACGAGTTATACAAATAAAAAGTCTTCGATTAGTAAAAGTAAATAATAAAATTTTTAAGACATTCGATGATGTGTGGTCAAAAATAAACTTAAATGAAGAACGCCACTGCCTCAAAATTTTTGAATTCAATCAAACACTTAAATATGATGCAATTTATGTACAAGAGATCTGGATAGAGAGCTATGAATTTATCTCATACTTCAATTAATCCTTCTTCTTCGATAGCGCTAATGCCAATTCAAACCATAGTCTTCTCCGGTCCAGCATTGTAGTCATATCACATTAGTGGCTTCTCATTAGTCCCTTGTCTCCTAGTGTCCACCTGAAGACTTTTTAAACACTAGACATGGCATACTCATTTCAGGCTGATAAGTGTTTATGGTATAAACAATGAATATAACTTCGAACATTAAGGCCCAGTATAGGCCCGCATATGCGCTTCAAAATCTTTATCACAAATGATTTCGCAGTTGGTGTTCAATGTCCACATATTTATCTTACGACCCTACTGTATAACATACGGTATCACTCACTGCTTTTAGGACCCGAGTATAAGTTTTTCTGTTGACACTTCTGGGCAATTAGTTTTGCCAAATTGTATCGATATTTACTGTCTTGATTTTCTCCAACTCCAGCGTTGTAAAAGAGACAGTCAATTATTTCATGTTCATGTCAGTTAGCCACCACCCGCTTCACATATACAGCCCTTACTGAACGGACACAGTAACAAATCATTGTTTAAATGATCTAAGTAACATTTACCCAATATGAGGATGCAGTGAGCAAAATTGTGTGATAAAAAACATATTGTTTTTTCCAATTTTCTCTTCGTTAAGATTAATTACTTTCTGTACGACGTCGTTAAATAATTTTATGAGAAAATAATTCTCTCGTGTACCACTGATAAAACCTTAAACAATGCAGGCATTAAACTCAGTAATTTATGTCATGTCGATCCTTGAAGCATTAAATAGGTAAAGTTGGCGTGTAATAACTTATGCAAAAGATATTTAAAATTTCTCGCACATGCCTTAAATGTTATCCGCTTTTAAAAAGTCTGTATATGTATATATCTAACACATACAATGGACAATTAAAACTTAAAAGTAATTATCTTCGATTAAGTATATTTTTGGTATCACATTATTGAGCCATGCTATTGTCTCTGTTTTTTAATACTGTCATATAAAAGTCATTCAGATAAAATAATACTCTTTTAAGTGACGTGTTCGAGGAACAAATCATGCCATAAATTTTCACTATATTTGGTAAAATCATATGTCAAAAAATCAATGCCTCACATTAATTTCCATTACTAACGTGACTTGTGCAGTTTTTCCTTTTACTGAATAAGGATTTAATGATGCTTAACGTCGTAAAGTTACGCAGTGAATGCATGAATGGCGTAAGTCGTAACTTATTTAGACCATATATGCCTTTAAGGCTTTTTTAAAAAATAAATGGCATTGATGATAAAACGAAATAAAAAATGCCTTACAAACGGTCAAAAGGTAAACTTACGTTCAGTAATAGTTAAAAAGTGTATCTCAATAAGTGTATTCACGCTTGATACTACAATAAAACATGACAATTCATGAAGATTTTTAAAAACTATTAACCGGAGAAAAGGCAAGGATCACGATGCAAAAAAAATAAATCTAATTTTACTTATTAAATTTGGGACATTTCACGAAACTAAATATATTCTATTGTTTTGATTGATTGAGTATTCATTTACTTGGTAGAACTCCATTATAATACGCTATCAACAAATATATAAAATAATTTATGTAGAACTAAAATACATTGTTATTTTTCTTTCCGTATAATATTCTATTGTTTTATGTTTACCTTAATGGATATGGCCAATAAGCAGAGGGTAGAAAATTCAATCATTTTGCTTTTCAAACAGACAAAACATTTCAACGAATATGTTTAATAAAGTGTGCAGATATATCGCCTCAATCTTCAATGCTGGTATACGATATATTATGTGAAAAGAAAAGGTATAACACAGTTGATGTCGAAGTAGCTTCCATGATATATTTTTATTCTTGCCGAGAGGACAATTAACAAACTAATTAACCTTTGCTCCATCCTTCACTTTGTCTTAGATTTTTTTTTCTTCAAACATTACTAAGTCGACGACGCTAAACAACTTATGTTGACATGCTAAATTAGTAATACGTTTGATTCATATTGGGCGCTAGCATAGTTCTAAGCTTTAGGCAGTGTTGATGTTCAGCTGAACTTTAAAAAGAAAAATAAAGCTAAAGCATGAACGAGCAACTAAATCAATTGAATTAAAATAACTCCTAGCATTTTTAGTTTTCTTTGAATAATATGAATGAACAAAACAGTAAATTGGGGATTTAATTATCTCATTTCAAAATAAAATGAGCGGAAGAAATATAAAGATTTTCTTTTTGCCTGAACCGGTTCTATGTCTAGGATGTCACCGCGCTTAAATATCGAAACATTTATTATGAAATAAGTTGAAGTGGCCAGTAATGAGTTTACGAAGACAGGAAACTCGCGCAGCCTCTCGATCAACGTCTGGTGCGTCGTGACATCGTCCAATCAGCTGGTGACAAGCTGTGACATATTACAGTAACCTGTCTCGTCCCGCTAAACAATTTACGTTGATATATTTATATTAGATTTGTGTAACCTATTCAGCGCTCCCCAAGCTTTGACTTCCTACGTCGAATATGTCTATCCACAGCGCTAGCATAAAAGAAACAACATTCTTTTTTATTATCTTCACTACCAATATACCACTGAAAATATAAAATGCTTGAAAGCAGTCTCTCTATCAGTAATTTCAGTTTTTATAAATATCGTCGTTATACATGTATTTATATGTAAATCTTCAATTTCTTCTATGTACATGCGAAGATATACGTTTAAGCAGTGACGGCTCGTTCAAACGCACTGCGGAACTGTACGTAAAATTGAAAATGTCAAATTATAATATATGTACATAAATTTATGTACATATATTTTTTGTAAATATGAATATTATTTAAGCGTGTATTAAGCTCCCCGCGCACCGATGCATTAAATAATTACCACACACCGCGGTACAAATATATATTATGCAGTACCGTTCGCGATAGAATATATTCGAGTAGGCGAAAGAGGGGCGCAGGGAGGGGAGTTCACAAATACAAGCTATGTTTTGTACTATTTTACTCGCAGTGCTGCGTCCATAGAAACGGCTATATACGGCTGCGAGCTTTATTTCTTCTAATTTGTTTTTCATTAGAAAGTGTTTTAGTCAAGGAAAGAAATGCATTACTTTAATTAAATTCATGTCGTTTTTAATGGAAATAATTTTAATATATAATGAAAATATATCTTTTTGTTATTTTTAATCAACCACAGCACCCCCAGCTGTCTTGAGCCGTCACTGCGCTTAAGTTAGGATCAAAAGGTGATGTAACGAAATGACGAGTAAAAACCATCTCTGGAAACCGTTTTTAGTAAAGGATATGATGTTGGTTTTACGAAATAAAAACATCACATAAATACATTCTTTTGGATGCATAAAGCGTTTGAAAGGTTTATTGACTAAGCCCGTTGATCACGGAAACAACTAGGATAAAGGCATACGGTTTTCAGCAATTATATTAAAAAATATTTTTGATCTAATAATGATATAAATCAATTGTTTTTTTTTATGAATCAATAAAATGACATTTTCCATTGAGTCGCAATCTTAATTTCGTCACTTCGTTATTGTTGTAATATAATAGAAATTTATAATGAAAAATAAATCAATCTTTAAATCGTCGTGTTTGGTAAAAGAGGTACCCAATATATAAAAGATTTATTTTCTCTGTTTAAATATGTCTAGCGTGAAAGGAAGAATATAATCATTATATTCCGTATATAATCTAACACTCAAATGGCATTTAAATAATGCTTGATAAAGGTGTATTTAGTTCATTTAAAAAATATAATTAAGTAGGTTGTATGTATGTATACGGCGGTTTACACAGAATACCGTACTTGCTATATTCGTAAGAATAATATTTTTATATATATTTTATATATTACGTATACATAATTTAAAGATAAAATGTTTTTTTGGAAAATAATACTGTGTACGCGTTGTGAATTACGTGACTAAATATTAGGGCATACAGTATAAAATCAATATTGATAGCTTTGTTGTTTAACACATTTTCCTTCCTTGAGTAGCTAGCATCTTCAGACTATCGGGTATAGGGTATTTTTCAGTGCGTTGCATATAACCATTGCGGAGATAACGATGGCACTCAATAGTGGTATTTCAAATTGTGTGAAATACGTTACAATACGTTTAAAAATACGCTTTTTGAATTAAGTGTCCTTCCTTGTATCTACTGCTGAATCGTTCATATTAACAAACCAGAGTGAGACGAGAAGCTTTAACCACAGCTACCTTTAAATCTGAATGAAATAGATATTTGCACATTTTTCTCACTTATTCATATTCCTTTGAATAAATTGCAAAATAACGTTATTTTTTTTAAATCATGTGTAACGATGTAATGCTGTTGAACGAGGATAATGATTTAAGTAATAGCCTTCATATATCAATAGAGAGTATGATCTCGAGGCTCATAAAATTCATTAGGTTACGGTTTTTTTCTCGGTAAAATTTTGCATAACGATAATACATCTAACTTTTTCCTCAATTTATTTCAATAATTTCTTCTTAGAATTACAGTAAAAAAATATTAATTATTGTGGCATGTCATATTTGTATAATATTAAATATACATACATACATACATACCAGGGCTGTAAAGTCTGTAAAAAACTCCGTCGACTCCGACTCCGGCTCCGAGTAAAAAAAGTTTAATATCGTCACTTTTTTCCCTAGTATTCGTATTTATGTGTATTCAATTAAATATCAACCATACCAATCAGGCCAATAGCAAGGTTTAACATATTATTTGCAAAAATAAAATGTTCAAGCTTTTCAAAATTTCCGACTCAAAGTACGACTCAGGCCAAAAAGCCCCGACTCCACGACTCCGACTCCGCAGCTCTGATACATACATTTATATGTACACCAACGGTCTTGCGCGTGGTGGTTGAGATTATTTCAATTATTACAATTTTTCTTTCGATGAATTTAGAAAAAAATATTTAATAAGAAGTTATTTCACCCCTTCATATTGTCTAAAAACATTGAATAAGACATAGTAAACATATAAAGAACAGCACTCTTTTAAAAACACATAATGATGACTTTTTAGAATTAAGTTGAATAAAATAATTATAAGCTAATCAAAGAAATTGATAATTTAAAATATTTTCATATTGTGCCTACATGCAGTTTTTATGGTTGAAAATTGTTTTACACTCGCCATGGAAACTATGTATGTAGGTTGCCGATGCCTGTACTAGAGCTTGTATAAAATACATATATTTTGTCAATTTACTTTTGTTTTTATTTATTTTTGCTATATATAATTCCACCAATGCGACAGTACTGCAATCTGAAAATCATATTTTCGAGATAATGAAGTGTTTTGTATAATTGTAAGTAAATATATTTGTATACTCACAGTCTTAGAAGATAATTGTCCAATTATGTTTAGTACAGTGGAACCCCGATCTTACGTTCTCGCATTATACATTTTACCGCGTGGTGCGTTCATTTTATATAGTCCCGGCATTTAGTTTAGTTTAGAATCGGGGTTTCACTGTATTCAAACATTTCCTTAGTCACATAGGCAGCTAATGTTTTTTATGTTTTAATATTACATATTTTATCTGTTCATTATTCTGTTTTTCACAAAATGGCATTCATTGCTCAAAACACGTTTTTTCGATTGTTTTATACACAACATCAAACGATATCTGTATGAAAGGCTTAATCATTTTTTTCGCAACCTAGCCGGAACAGAGAACATACATATATGCAATGCATACTGTAGTATTTAAACATTTGATGTATTTCAAAGAACTTCTTGTGTCGTGAAGGGAAGTGAATCTGATTTACCTAAATATAACATAATATATTATTAAGCAGAGTGTTGTGCTCCTAACATTCTATCAACCGGCTCTCACCAACCCACATTTTTTTTCATTTTTTACAATAAAAAAAAAATAATACATAAATTCTTTCTAAAAAATGTCGTGATTTTCATTCAAAACTTTAACCGTGACGGGTCGTATTCGTCTATAAGATGTGATCGTGTAAAAATTCGATCTCTTAATTACGATAGTTTAAAAAAAACGAATTTTAAGAACCAGCTCTCAGAACCAAAATTATTTTAACAACTGGCTCGGTAGAACCAGTGCGAGCCCATATCAACACATCACTGATTAAATAATTTATGTATACTAAGAAGTCCATTGACTCCTTTATCAGGTACGTACAAGATAAATTTATTATATTTCAGTGTAACTCTTTGAAATGTTACAAAAAAATGCCTAATTAATAGATAGCATGGGCAAGATACACCTACGTAAAGCAATTTACTTCTCTTACTAAGGTAACTGACTTATTGTATTAAGATTAAATTACAGTAGAACCTCTATTATCCGGACTAATTGGGGATGAATATAGTCCGGATAAGGACAAATCCAGATAATCGAAAAATCATAATTGACAGGAAAAGACAAGTATATTCAGTATAAATCATTTTTATTTCTCTAGATTAATACAAATCTTTAATAATACATTATTTTTTATAGAAAAAATCAATTATCGACTTCTGCTTAAAGCTAGCGATCACGAATACTTTTAAGAAACATAAGTTGTCTTGAATAGCACTCTTCTTGACTCTCATTAAAGAATTGGTAATCTTCAAGATTTTTTTTATATCCGAGATCGTTGACGTTCCGACACCATATTTATAAGACAAAAAACGTCCCGATTCACCCCGTTTCAAAGTATCGATTATATCCAATTCGTCTTTTAATGAAACAACGACACGTTTTCTCTTCGTTGAAATATCGGTAATAAATATGAAAATCGTGACACAAACGTTCAATGCGCATCGAATTTGGATGATGACTAACCCATATTTTACACAGGACTTATTGTTAGAAAAAATGCAGCGATCAAAATATTAAGATTGCATTCCATCACGTACGTAAACAGTGGACGCAATTCGCCACGTGCATAACAGCAAATTTGTAATATTTCTGTTTATTTTGACCAATCCAGATAATCGAAAATCCGGATAATCGAAGTCCGGATAATCGAGGTTCTACTGTATATTAAATTGTCAATAAAGAAGCCAAAAACAATTTTAATCAAAAATAACAGGTGTTTTCCGGCATTCGGGGTGATTAATATTTTTTTGTCGTGCTCAGATATAATTAGCACATAAATTGAGAAATAATTATATGTTAAATTTGCATAAAACATCAAGACCCGATAAAATTTCGAATTAGAGGCATTGTTGTCACATTTAATTTGCATATTGACGGCACAATAATACTGTTTTATAATGGTAACCACACAACAATGTTGATAAATTTATTATATTTTATCTTTCAAACATAATCGAAACGTATTTTTGAATGATGTTTGTATAAAGAAAAATCAAAATCTGATATATTTTTTTTTGAATCTTTTGTTCTATAGAAGCTTTAGGTTTCTGCGTTTCAAATCCCAGTGTTCCTGGACCGTTGAAGATCAAAACTGTCTTTCCAGTAGAATATTTTGTAAGCAGGTTTGTATATATTATATACTTCATATTATACGAGCGATAAATTTCGAAACATAAATTGCAAACTCGGCAAAAAATTATGTTTTCGATGCATGAGTAATATTGACGCAAACTGTTCAAAAGTGAAGCTTTTACAAGCAATACCAATAAAATTGTTTATCATAAAAATTATAGAGCCTTACATGTATACCGATATGTATAGTAATAATATTTTATTATTTATATTACCTACCCAATGGTCACATTATATTATATTTACAAGCAATATAAGCCAAAAAGTTGAAGCATTTAACCCTTAAATGCATGGACACTCGTTCGAAGACAAAGTATACTTTGATATCTCATGTCAGAACCTTACAATTTAAAGATTTGGTTTTTTCCCAAAAACATAATTAACAACCCAGCTATCAGTTAATTTAATTGTTTCTCACTATATTACCGTATTTTTTGTGTATTCAAGTTTGAGCAAGTAAATCTGACAATTATTTGAATGTCACCATTTAAAGATATTTTGAGTGTTTTGTATATGAAAAAAAACAATTTTACATCTCAAAAAAAATGTTTATACAATCTAAAATGCTTAGATAACATGACTAAATATTATGTTTTCAGTTTTTAGTTTTATTTGAAAGAAAAAAGGATATATTTTCATTTGTTCTCGTTTGATGACACCATGCATTTACGGGTAATATATGTACGATACTAAGAATATATTTGGTTGCTACTTTTTTGCCTTTTTAAGCAAAACAACAGCTCAAAGCCTTTTTTTTTTACTGACATGGAGGTTAAAGAGTATGCTAACAACTTATCTAATATTGAAAATGGAATGGAATTCAGTGATGATGAATGTATGTTGTATCTATAAATTCGCCCAAAGATAGATGGAGGAGGCTTGCAGGATGATGAAGTGGATGTTTCCACTTTTGATTCTAATGAAAACCTATCGTAACATGTTGATGAATCATAAGACAATGAAGCTGTGATTTAATTTTCAAAAATATATACCTTAAATTTTTCTGGTCTTACCTTTCTCAGGCAGCACGTCATTTTTCAATAAAGTTTATACGTGGAAACACCGAACACGTTTTTTTTTATTGACAATAAAGTTGAAGAAATTGTTGGGAAAAATAATAAAAATTACATCGAAAAAGACCCATCCATGGTAGAGTGGTCAACGTCGAAGGTTCCGTGTTGGACCACCAGAGATCGATCCCTGTACGAGTAGTTTTTTCAGTCGATCTAAGAATTTTACTTGATGACATGGGTGTTTGTGTTGTTAAAAACTTCTTCCCACTCTCCCAAACCAAAAAATCAGCGCGTAGCAAGAGCGATTAGCTAATCACCAGTCGTTTCGTAGTCCTCGTATACTTTCAATCCCTACTCTCTTAGAAAAAGAGAGGTTAAGCAACGTAATAACAAACATTTCTCGAAGAAAAAATATGTCAAGATAAACTCGATGAGGAGTCCATGCTCCACTGTGGGATCGGACATGAAAAAAAAAAGAAAATCTACTTTCCAGATTAATTAAAATTAATTCTTTTTATAGTAAACTGAATGAAAGGTTTTGATACATACTCATTGAGCTGAGACTCTGTTTGGATAAACAAATGTAAGTAAGACCTATCGTTTGTCGCAAAAAAGGTGTGTGGACTGATGGTATAAATCGCTGGCCGAATTCAAACATACAGCAAAACCGTTGTGTTTGATGCCAGGTTGCAATGGGAAATCTTGAGTATTTTAGAAAAAATATGGCGTTGTGCTGTGATTTAAGGGAAAAAAATATTTCATAATACTCCATTGCATATTTTAGTAATTTTTAAACAAAAATATTTTAAAAAATCCGGGATAAACATTAAAAATTAAATCTTATTATGTTCAATATGCTTGCACTTTTATACCTTAAATGCACGGTGGCTTCGTTCGAGTACAATCTGTTTTTGTATTGAAATATGTCTTAAAAATGTTTCCCTTATTATAAATAACTAAAGGAATAAGAATATTTTTTTTTTCAAAATACAAAAAATCATGCATTCAAGGGTTAAATACATTTATGCATTTAAAGATGACATTCATTAACCTCATTCGATATACATATGTAACGAAAAAGTCTTACCTTCAAACTAGTGCAATATTTAAAATATTATCAGATTTAGCCGCCGTTGAAAAATATGAAATAAATAGTCGAAACAGTTATATTTGTTTGATGTTTAAAAAATAATATTGAATTTAACAAATAGCTGTAATTTCAAAAATAATTCAATGATGGCGCAGAAAGAGAGGCAAGCTGCAGATTCGCTGACTGGGCGACTGTCGTTTATGGGAAGATCCAAGTTGAAAGACCAAATGACTCTAAGAACCTCGTCAAGACGATGACCCAAACCTTATGTTCCACTCCCCTTCCTCTTACAGCAACTTGGAAGTGGTTGGTAAGCGTGGAAGAAGCCACTTGCCTTGCTGACTTCCAAATTAACGCTAGATAAGAGATAAATCTTAATATACGAGTCAAGCTCGTCGATTCAGTATAGGACTGGGCTCAGTGACGGCTGGTGACGGGGTGGTGGGGGGTGCAAAAAGAAGATTCAACTATTTTTCCGTACTACGGAAGAGAAACAGTTGGTATTGCGAACATCTGAATTGAAAGTCCATGCTATAGAAGTGTTTTAAAATCCAATGAATAGGAAAGAACTCTTACAAAAATGGTTAAATCTTCCTTTCCACCCCCCAACACCCCGTCACCAGCCGTCACTGACTGGGCTTGAATATTATAATAATAGTAAACTCCTCAAGTTTAGTTAAAATTAACGAACAATTCTTGGTAAGAATTGAACCTTTTTAATGATTCCAAGACAATCATTCCGGAAGGTGTTTTCCCCACACAAAGCACGAAGCTGACAGAATCTTTTAGAAAGTCAATACTTCGCTAGCGGGAAAGAGACACAAAGACTTGTCCAACACGCAGCCCACGGGCTGCATGCGGCCTAATTTAAGATTTTCAGTGGCCCGATTTAATATTTTCTGCAAATTTACAAATTGAGTTAATAGACCTCCAATCAAACATCGAGTTAAAATGCATGTTTGAAGGAAATAATTTTGTTTTATCATTTTATCATAAATATATCCTCGAGGATAAATTTCCAAAATTAAAAAAGCTGGCAATGTACATTACAGCTGCATTTGGAACCACATATCGCTGCGAGTCGTTCTTTTCAAAATTGAAAATAGTAAAAACGAAATGTCGCAACAGGCTGGCCGATGAAAACTTGATCAATCAATGTGCATCGAATAAATTACCAATCGATTTAAAAAATATCAAGTAATAAAAAAAACAAGTGTCACATTGATTATTAAGTAAATAAATTGTTTTGATAAGTTTTTTGGTTGTTTTAAAGAAAAAAAATGTCATTGTAATTAATAATTAATAAATTGTTTTTATTACGTTTGTTTTGTTTTTTTATGCGGCTCACCATTTATCGGTTATATTTTATTTGGCCCACCAAAAGATTTCTGTTGGACAACGCTGACTTAGTATGAGCCCACCTTAGCAAGAAAATAGCATGAACTAGGAGTTCGCTACGCGGACTCTACATATAGTTTCAGTAGGAAAGTAAAGGTGTGAAAAAAAAGAAAAGCGGCTCTTTTGGACAGAGGTGTCTATAATTTTGTATTACAATTTTTAATCCTTTTCCACATTGCAAAAGCAAAAGACTGATTTTTGTTATGTTCATAAATAGAAATAGCGATTCAAGTCATAATAAATGAATGCTTACTGGTATTTTTAGTATTGAAATGGAATAAAAAAATCATTGCCTTATGATGATTATTAACTCTCGACAAAGTAGCACCAATGACAGCTAAGCACGGGTTTGTATTCAATACGGTGATCAAAAAGAAACTGCACAATTCGAATATGTCTCCGAGAGAAAAATGTATGTTTCAATTTATGGAAAACATTGATCGTTAGCTGGGGAGAATATATGAAAATTATACAATGGATGTTATCCAATTTATCGAGTAATAAAACAAAAACATATTTGACAGATATATTTCAATACTGATCACCAATTGAAAATGCGAGCGATGAGCGAAACCAGTCCTGATTTAAATAAATTTATTGTGGAATAGTACAAAAATATCTAATTATTTTTTACTAAAATGCCTTTCCACCAAGTATTGACAGTGAAGACCATAAAAGTGATGAAAGACTTTTTTTCACTCTTGATTGTTTGCTTAAAAATCTGTGATTTCGTTTTATAATCAAACACCACAAAAAATATATGGGTATATTCTGATTGGTCAGCAAGAAATTTTTATACATGGGCGCTCACCGTGAGTACATTTTAATCTAATATATAAAAAACAATCTTTGTATGTTTGTTTGTTCGTATTTTATACGGTTGCCATACCGTTCATCCGATTGCGATAAAACTTTGTCAACTTATTGCTTTCACTTACGCGAGGGTTATAGGCATAGTAAAATCAACTTACAGTTGGTCTTTTACATACATAAAAATCAATGTTTTTTCATATTTTATGCGTTGCCTTACCGTTCATTTTTACAACTTATTGTTGCACTTGCGCCTAGGTTATAGGCATAGTGCCATCGACTTTCAGTCGGTGCTGCGTACCATAGACAATCGGCAAAAGACAAACATCAACTTACATTAAAATTCTAAAATATTGATCTGTGAAATGGCTTATTCAAAAATATATTTATACAGAAATATGTAAAATCGCGTTTGTATTTGTGTCTTTGTAAGCATCATCTAATATTAAAATTCCTGATCTGTGTCTCCAACCGACTTAAGATATTTTTATCCAAAACAGTAATAATTTTATAATTATTTTATATGTGAAATAAACCTATTCCATTTTTGAACAGTCAGTACATGGGCTTCCAAAATGGGCGCTTGGTCTCAAAGCCAAGACCGGATTCTGAATATAGGCATAATAAAGAGGTGGTCTTTTAGCTTATATTCTATGTATCAAATTGTCCAATATCAACGTAACGTTGACATTTTGCGATAAAATATGAGTCTTAATGGTTCAGTTAAACTTTTAACGGCCACCTGACAAAAGCAAGGGTCGCATACGATTGGATTAACTGTCATACGCGTTGAAGCATACATTTCCATTTTTATCGCAAAAATGGTTTGAAACTGTTTCATTGTGTTTTTTATTGAATTCATTTAATACCATATAAATATAATATACACAGCCCTTCTTTAATCTTTTTTTCAAGCTTTGGGAATATCATCGATAAATAAAATTTTAGTACAATTTTCATGTCTATAATATTGAAAATTGAGTGTCAAATTAGGATGGCTTATGTGTGTTTATCAATTATTCGTAATCTTTTTGAAATTTCTATCCTGAATATTTTTAAAAGAACTGAGCGTTGGCGCATCACCAAACCTTTACGACAATAAAGAAGAAAAATTGGCTTGGAGGGGGGGGGGGGTTGAATGGAATTGTGAAGATATAAGAACATCACACTAATCCTTTCATTTGTATATAACATCAGAATATATAATAGTTATCATACCGTAATTTGAGCCCAGTAACGGAGAGGATGAAAGACTAAAAAAATCGACTCAACGACTTTAGGACTGTCAATAATTGTAAGGTGTCATTCAGAATTACTTATTTTATAGAATCGTAGTGCATTTATTGTTTTCGTAAATGCACGATTATTTTGGTATGGGGGGATTTTGAAAGTCCCTGATAGTGAATCTAAAGGTTTGATTGGATCCTTATTTGATATTTGAATTTGCATCAACAGAACATTCAGCGAAAACATTACTAACAAAATGATCCTTGTTATAGTGATGGGAAGGGAACATAAAGATAAAAAATGCATTTAAATTCAAAATGGAATCAATTTATGCCATTTTAAAAATAAAAATAAATAACTCGCGCATCGGGTGAAGTTAACCACCGTAAAACTACATTGTATGCATGGACTTTTGAAAGGTCAAGTAAAAAAATCGGCTGAAATTGATTATTGGTCATTTAATCGTACAAACCTTCAACCGTGCAACATTTGGTCTCTTATTAGCGTATTTAAGGAAGATTTAATAAACTCTTCTCGATTTGACATAGTATTCTCAGAGATGGTAAAGATTGCAGATAAAAGGTCGTGGTAAGGAACAATGATTCACATTAAACTTTGCTAGGCGGAGTAACCTAAGCTCCGTTTTTATTAGATGATAACGTGTGGAGAATTGCATACAGGCATAAGGATAGGAGATTAAAATCCCTTACCACGAAAATTAGTAAATGAAAGCTTTACAGAAGAGCTTGGGTACGTGTGCATACTCCTGTCATTTTTTTCATTCATTACCAAAATATGTACACATTTTTAAGTAGTAATGAAAAGAGTTAACCACTCCTGTTTTATTTATTGTAAAAATGAAAAACACAAGAAAGAGACTACTTTAACAAATATTATAAAGATAATATCAGGGCTTTTTCTTTTTGCATATAATAAGTCAAATTTGGCTATTGATCGAATTGGTAGGGTTGATATTTAATTGAATACACATCAATAGGAAAATTAGGCAAACAAAAGTGACGATATTCAACTTTTTTAGTCGGAGTTGGAGTCGGAGTCGGAGTCGTGGTTTTAATAATAGTAACAATATTTTTTAAAAAATTAGTAAGAGTTTAATGACGAAACAAAAATACGTTAATATTAAAATTCATAAAATAAAAAAAAATCTGAAAAACTTACACAAAGTTTATTGCTGTAAATGTCCACTTCTCTAAACAATGCAATGTTTATGAGTTATCATGACTACGTGAAGCTTAATAAAAGAAAGATATTTTGTTTAAAAGAATAAACAAACTGAACAATATCAATAACACCTAACGGACCTTAAAATTGAGTCATAAATTATGATTCTGATGATTGGCGTTATCGAAATTGTCAGGTAAAATAGAACCTCCTTTCACCGTAATAGCCAATCTTTCAAATTGCTAACTATAAAAGCCAAGATCCTGCAGTTGATACTGCCTCTGAAAAGACGCTGCCAACCAATAATTTACCGTTATGAAAGTTGCAATCAGCCGTTGAGCACTTACACACTAAGGTCTCTATCTTTGTAATATGCGATCCTGATAAATGCATTGGCGGCCAGATCTTATGGATAAAGTGATTTAAACACAATTGAATAAGGTAATCTCTAATGATCTAAGATAATGATGGGAATGGCAATCTTGAAAAAAAAGAAAAATTGCATTATTTATTCTGGAAGCTCCCAATGTGGATTTTAACATAAGATATGCATTTGTTTAGCAACGTGGTTATGATAGTCTTTTGAGCGAATGAAATCAATAATAAATAGATTAATATCGTAATGTTATAGCTTATTTTTCCAAACATAACAACATCACTTTAAGGTGTGAACTGACAATACTTGGTGGAATCGCATTATAATAAAAATAATAACACATTTACATGTACTTATTCCACATTGGATTTATTAAGATTGGAACCGGTTTCACTCGACGCGACCCGCGAACTTTTATCATAACAACATCATCGGCTATTATTATTTTTTGCTTCTATGCTAAAATGGATTTCAATGAAAATTCACAACTGTAGAGTAATTTTATAAAAGATTTATTTAGGTGGACTTTATAAGAGTTAATATGTAAAATATTCAACACCAGCTTTTCTACGACAGTCTTTTGTTTCCCGTCGTGTTAACATCTTTTTTGGGAAAGAGCCAAAGTATCTGATTTCATTTTACAACTTAAAGTTCCATAACCTCGATTGAATGATTATCAAATGAAAGTTGTCGTGTGAAAAATGCGTTAAAGAAACAAAAAAATATCGATTTGTATTTTTTTATAATTTCCATAAGGAGAAGTATTTCACTATTTTTGTTTTATTCAAATCAAGATTGCCGTAGAGGTACTTTTTTAATGGATATTTGATTAATTTACAATGACTCATTAATAAGAATAATGAATGTGTTTTGAGACAACAGTAAAATCATACCATTATATATTAAAATCATGAACGGCGAAACGATATTAAACAGATTTAATCAAATAATATATGTACGCCTTTGTTGAATTTTAACAAGAATATATAATATGTAACTTGTAACAAACGAGTATATAATAAATTCTTAAGATTTATGAACGCCGTCAGAAACATGATCATTAGGCAAAATTAGACGGAAATTGGCAAACACATAATCGTAGATAATGTAAATTATAGTTCTCACCATATCGCGAGGTATTGATGTAATATTCTGAACTGCATTTTACAGGATGCACTTAACTATAGAAAGAATAAACATAAATGCAGTTGCATCATCGTTGGTTAGTGTTTTCTTTATAAACTATTTCTGTAGATCGCTGTAAAGCCGTTACAAGAAAAAAGGCAGTAAGTGGCTCTGACAATCTTTCGATAAAATAACATAATGCGTTTTTTGAAGTTATTTATAATTTATAAAGAATGGTTGAACTTTTCTTTGGAAACAAGCAGAAAGTAGTTGCATTGACTGCCTCTTTGTCAAGAAAACTAGAGTTGCTGCTTTTTGCTAATCAATTCTTATACTCTTATTATATAGTATTTTAGTTATAATAATGCAATAAAAGTTGGAACCATGTATAGTTTTCAAAAATTCATTTTCATATTCAAGGCATTTATAACACAATTTCAAACATTTTGCGAGCTACTGCCTTATTCCATGGAAGGGCAGTGTAGCCTAGCGGGCATTTTTCCTACTAGGATACGCGGTGGAAACTTTAAGTCCTAAATAAATGTAAAACCTATTTATGAATCTGTATACAAAAAAAATATTTGGTGTTTTTATTCTTTTCTTAGCCAAGTCTGTGATTCTGGAAAAAATAACGAGCAGCTAGAAGTGCTTCTCTCACCATATCCTTACCTTCCCTGGCAATGATACCTCGTACAATTAGGTACCATTCAATGTAACAAAATTCAGTAGAAGTTTAAACTATACCTCTTGTTGTGAACGGTCATAATTAAAAGAACACGTCCATGTTTGGATACAAAAAAAAATAGACTTATATTAAGCTATTTGCAATATATTCTATAAAGACAAGTTTAGTTGAAATCTTTTAATACTGGATCTGTTTCTTTTAATATACCATCTGCCATCTAAGGATTTTACTTTATCTTTTATTGAATCTGAACGCGTTGAAAATATTCATTTATTATTGGTCAGCAGTTTTTTACATGACAATTTCATGATTAATGACCCTTATTACTATTGTCAGATTTCATTCAGATAACATTTCATTATATATGAATAAATTCCTGGGATATTGGGTCACTAATTACAACTTCAGGTTGGAATACAGTAGTCGTTATAAATTACTGCGGACGACATAAAAAATAGCAACCTGCAATTATATAAATAAGAGTAATCAAAGCAATCAACCATTTCGAATGCCACATTGCAAAACTCAACCCCTTAAAGGTATTTTCATATTATTTCAACCATCAAAATAATACCAACATTATCAGCTATTTACTATCCATAAACTGAAGAAATAACTTGATTGTAAATATATGTACTTATGCTTAAAATAATCAACTACATTTTATGAAAGATTTTCGATTGTAACTTGATAGGAATCATTTGTTTCATTTATTTTCAAATTATTTTATTACCAGGAGAACCTCTATAATACGAAATTAAGTTTTATATTACCTAGTATTACCGTATTTAATAAAATTCTGAATAATGCATTTTTGAAAACATACTTTAATTTATATAAATCTGACAAAAAAATAATACTTCTAGAAAATTTGTTACTAGAAAATGATATAATTGGGGAAAATTAAGCTTTGTTATGCTTATTTTATTATACAAATCGATAAAGTGTGTTCTGCAATAAGAATCTGTTTGACCCAAGCTCCGATATAAAAATATGTTAAAAATGATAAGACCGACAAAAAAGGGAAAAGTCATGAATGAAAAGATACTAGAAACATGAATATAAATAGTAAAAAATTACTCAGATTTTACGTATAATAAATAATGCGAAGCTCAGGAATTGAAATCCATTGAAAACACAAAAACATACGTAGGTGGCACATTATTTCTTTACGATAAATCGCAAAGATCAGCGATGAGCATATTATGTTATAGGAGATAAAAAATTTAACCGATAGCCATTTTATTGATCTTATGATCTTTTGATCTCTGAGACGAGCAGTTTTCACTCAGCTGCACACAGGTCTGCAACTTTACCCCATAAGTAAAAATACGGCCAAATGCGTTTTATGGGCAATGAAAAATAATGTGTGATTCAATCTTTTACGACATCATAATGTATCGATAATATTAATACGGTAAAAAATACATTGTTATTTTTTACCGTATTATAATGGAGTTCTACCAAGTAAATGCCTACTCAATCAATATATCGATAATATATTCTTGAGGTCAGTTGTACGTTATAATTGGTCATTTGAGTCGCCTGTCACAAGGGCTGTTCGGCTGATCAATTCAACAGTGAACATGGTGCTTTATTTTTGCATTTCTTTTTACTCTTGTGATTTTTATGTAATCAATATGTTTGTATGTCATTCTTTGTATAATATTATTTTTATGTTTCGTTAAATATTATGTTGTGTATTTAATATTCAGGTTGCCGTTGCCCGGTCCGTGGTCAGTAGTCAACGTCGTTCAACGTCAACGGGTTCGATTCCCGGTACGAAAAGATTTCAGTCGATAAATCGATTCTGTTCGAAGGCAATGGATGTTTGTGCTGTCAAAAATTCCTTTCCACCATAGCGAGAGGGATTAGCTAACTACTGGTCCTGTCCTAGTTTTCGTATCCTTTCAATCCCTACTCTCTGCGAGGAAAGAGAGGTTTAGCAACTGAGTAAAAGTAGTTGTTGTAGAAAAATATATGTTGAGATAAACTCCGTGAGGAGTCCATATTTTCCAAGTTGGCGCATTGGCCTCAGCTGTAATGCCATGTATTATATTTTGTCCAATAAACCACAATAATTGTTACATCCAAGGTTCATCAACATTGAAAAGAGTCGTGAAAATCAGAAATTTCTTTTATATTACACGCTAGAGACAGGGTACTAACAATCTTATATATAAAACCGAAACGGTGTATGGATGTATGTATGTCTGTAATTCTTTGGGAATGATATAACATTAAATAATTATTGGTCGCTTAATCCGAGCGAAGCATTATCGTTATAAAATAAAAAAAGAACAGCTCTGCGTCCGATATTCGAGCCGGGGCCGGGCTACCGCGACGGTTGGAATCTCCGACATCGACCGCTACGACACGATAGTATTGCGTGAAGCTCGCATTCTTTACTTACATATTACAAATCAACGGAAAAGGAACTTTTGACGTGCGAGTTCTTAATATCGTATATATAAAACCGAAACGGTGTATGTATATCTGTGGGTATGTAATTCTTTGGGAATGATATAACATTAAATAATTATTGGTCGCTTAGTCCGAGCGAAGCCGGGTAACAATACTAGTATAATATATATGCACAATGAACGGTAAGGTAGCTGATTTGAAAGCTTTTGGTATTTAATATCGTTTCAATATAAAAAAAAATAAAGCTAACGACACACCGGTGGGCAACTATCTTTAAGGCATCGAAAAATAATATTTTTCAAATTATCACATCGAATATGTATCCGAGATCTCCTAAGGCTCACAAAATAAATATAACCTTTTAGTTTTAATAGTTTTCTCAAAAGATATTCAACAAAAAGTGTATAGAGGTTATCAGGGCTGTCAAAACAATCACAATTCACAATATTAGCGTAAATATTATTTTGCATGTATATATGTTTTAAACCAATTAAATAAATAAAAATAAAATCATAAGAAAAATTCAAGAAAAATTCATTTTATGATATCCAATCGGGGTGCAAAATTGACATAACATTATAAACTGTGTAGGACAACCCTTCGTTCCAAGGATTCGTAAATACGCTCTAAAAGCCATGTGGTATGGTAATTAACATGGGATTGCTTTCATAAGGGATCAAAGACATTTAAAACCTTAAATAACATAAGTAGTTTGTCCTTTTTTAATTTTTGAAAAGTCGTAGCTGGTAACAGGTTAAAAAACGTATTTTATTTTATGTTATTACGAAAAATAGTATAATATACTTTTTTCCACTTGTTGTATGTTCACTTATAGCCGCAGATCTCTTATAAAGTGAAGATTATATTACTAAAATTATAAATAAACATTGTGTAATAATAAACAGCGACAAAATTTAAGTTTAACAATTATATTCAAAATAAATCACAAAAATAAGAATTGCACATGAATTTACCGTTCATGAAACTAAAGCGTTATTAATTGTGACCAATTAAAATTGTTGTGGGCGTGACTATTCGAAATCAATTTGAAAGAAAAATGTTAGCATTTGTGCAAAAAAATTACAGGTGTGGTTGCTGATTGTGGGTAGGTTAAGTGAGAGCGAACTCTGTGACAAACGATAGGTATTCATTCAAAAGTCATAAATCGTTGGAGGGTGAATCAATTTCAAGGACACTAAATATTACTGAATAATTAATTAATGTGAGAAAATCTTTCGAAAATGATGTGTCTTTCTAGAAGCTAATTAACTCTTTTAGATTTGTCATGCTCAGTTGCGCGGTGAACGATTCGTATCGCCTAGTGTTAACCCTTGACTGGCAGCATTTCATCCATTGAGACGCCTGATTGCTGTGTGTTATAAAAACAAAAATAAATAGAGTTAAATGTGTTTTTTTATTCAAATATGTTTGCATTATTTTGTCTGACTACCTCCATCGGTTTATTTTACACAAAAACTGGTGAATTGATTTATTCAATCTTAGCTGTTTGAATATGCGTAAATCAGTTCAGCAGAGAAGAGATTAATTGTTTCCATATATACTCATCTTATAGCCGGTAATGAAGAAGTAGAGATAGCTGTAGCAGAAACTTCATTTACTGTTCAAGCCCATGTTTCTAACCTATTTTGAAAAGACAGGTTGAGAAATCGTATTGTGTAGTTCATTAGCAAAGTGTAGAAGTTAAATTTAATTAAGGATTTCGACTACATGTGCTTGATGGAATTTCTATATTGAATTTAAATCGTTTGAATTCTGTTCTTTTCCAAGAGTTTGGTCGCCAACGACCCAGGTTCAAGTTCATTCGTGTACTTGAAATGCCTGACGACGCCAAAGGCAAAACCCGAGTCATTATCGAAAAAACTCATGGAAAAATAAGGAAATCAAACGATTCAAATGAGTGTTAAATCTTCTTTAATTTTAAAATCTTACGAAAAAGTCAGTGCGAAAATACTTTTGAGATAAACGAAACACATGGCACACTTCATTACACAAACAGATTGACATAGAAAGTCATATTTAATTCATAATTAAATGCGAATTTCAGAAATTACTGTAAGATCCAACGAAATTATTGTTTGCTCAAAAGAGCCTCCGTGTTTTTAGACAGAAGGAAAGTTAATTGAAAAAATAAACATAATTTTACAAGCAAGTGCCGTAATTGACTAATATGTATATTTCAAATTTTCTGCTATCTTGGGGAATTTATTAAAAATATTTATGCAATCTTACTGCCAACTTGGAAAGTAAGGTCTTTTTATTAGTGGAGATGTGCTGTTAAAATACAAGTTTAAAAACAGACGCTACGACTCGAACCCCCTTCTACAATTTGCCGCAACGGTAGCCGAAGTAAATCAAAAATGTATCGTCCGTTGGACATTTACAAGAACGCCCTTCCAAACATAAAGAACTACCTCTCCCCTTTGAGGTCCACCGCAGGACAGTTTAACGAGTTAAAACTTCAACCCGACATTAACAAATGGCCTACAACAAGTCACAATATTCGTATTTGTTCAAACAATACATGACATCCGTGATTGCATCGCATTAATCCCATACAAAATATTCAAATTTTCTGGTTGGACCTTAGATATTAAGTCTTCTTTTTTAACGAGACGTCATAAGTCACAACCCTTAGTATTGTACACAGTGGAAAAAAATGAATAGGCAGTGTCTCATTTATACGCGAATCGAGCACTTTGAATCGAGTGTCCTCACCGATTCGTTCGCGAATCGATTCAACTCTAATTAGATGCCCATCGATTCATTGGATTTCTCACTCCATTGGCTATTGACAAAGCAGTGTTAGAAAAGGAAAACATTTCAATCGAGAATATTCAAATATTTTTAAAAGTAACTCAGACATATAAGAACGCTTTGATCCATTCTTTCGCAGCCATCATGTCAAAGAGCGATACGTGAGAGTCGTCATGAATTTGAGTTCAATATAGACTTAGGAGTCTGATCGAATGCATACATTTTTAGCTGTTGATATACTTAATTGAGTGACTGACTCACAGCTGGTTCATGTGAAAGTAAAAACACATGCTGAATTTTGAAAGAATATCATATGATGCTGATAGTTATTTCAACATCAAGTCATCGTCAGATCTACGCATATCAACTTTCTCACTCTATAATATATATATGTTTTTTTATTGATTTTTTGTGTGAGTTGAAGTGTGGGGTCATTAATTTCATGAGAATCCTTTTTTTCAAATCAACGCATAATTTCACGGAAATTCGTTGAAATACTTAATTTTGTCTGACCCATGTATATCGCCTGACATGTTCCACGAGACTGTTTGCCTTTTCCCATTTTCGTAAAATCAATTAGTTATATTTTTAGTTTTTTAGGTTGTTTTCAATGCTTGTTAAGCTTGTTTCTTCATGCGTGTAGACACTGTAGACGGAAACAAATATGCGTGGAATGACCTTCATTATATTGCTAATGAATCAGAAACAAGGTTTCTACCTTACGTAATAAAGCATAATTAAAACCAATTATTATCTCTCATAATTTATTGGTCCATCGAGTTGTTTCATCAATTTCATCGATAATAATTTAAATGACTTGTTTGAACACGACTTTAGTATTGTTTCCAAGACATACGTAGGTTGAATCAGAACTTATTGCTTATAATAACATCATTCTCGCGAGATAATATTGCAAATCATACGTACGTTGATAATGGTGAGTGGTGAATTGTGAAAAAATCCATCGCCAAGTGGGTTTGAAGACGTCTCCAGTGAAGACGTGAAGATGATGAAATTCAAATACAAAGTGTGTGACGTAACCGATATCTGCTTTATGGTGTCATCGCGTGGTAGACTTCTTTCTGTCGATGGCTGCCATCAGTGATTGAAGACATTTCAAATTTTGTCACGATGAATAAAAAACAATAAATTTAAACATTTTTATCTGTTTATAAAAAAATAAACACATGTCTCATCTTCGTGCATCCATTTTTTGGATATTAATTTATTATCATGTATGTTAAATTATCGTTGGTTTTATTTTTTAAATTCAAATTTTGCATAATTAGGTCTTTGGGCAATTTTGAAAAAGATGTTCAAAATACCGACATTCATAGATTTCACAACGTTTGAAAAAAAAATGTATACTAAATTGAACTCATATTTGATATACATACATATGTCATATATACATACATAGATACGTGTGCATGGCACAATACCAAAAATACAAAAAAACACACACACATACGTTTATAATGAAAAATATTACTGAAGAATAAATACCACAGAAAAAACATCATTACTATAAATATGGTCAGTAAATTTATTTAAAAACTCTTTAAAAAAATCCAATGCCGATAAACTCTTGTTACAGACCGACAGACATTCGTAAATTCTTAGAAACAAGACAATGTTTTAGTTATGGCCTCTGAAAGTGCAGAATCAAAGACGGCCTGTAAATAGTTCTTCTCATGAGGTAGCTATGGTCGTCATGACCATCCCCAATGGATCCGCCAAAGTTACCAGCTCACAGATTTAACATGCCGACTTTACGAGGTTGTTTATTTTTCAACGTTTATTTAAAAAATTGGATATTATACATATATATATATAATGTTACTTAATGATATTTCCCAGGGCTGTGGAGTCGGAGTCGGAGTCGTCGCGGCGATTTGGCCGGAATCGTACTCGGATTCGGAAATTTTGAAAAGTTTGAACTTTTTATTTTTGCATATAATATGTCAAATTTGGCTTTTGGCCGGATTGGTAGGGTTGATATTTCATTGAATACACATCAATAGGAAAATTAGGCAAAAAAAGTGACGATATTCAACTTTTTTAGCCGGAGTCGTGTTTTTGGTCAATGTCGGAGTCGGAGTCGGGGTCGTGGTTTTGGTAAATGCTGGAGTCAGAGTCTTTTTTACCGACTCCACAGCCCTGATATTTACTATAGGATATAACATGGATGAATTTGGAAGACGCAGTTGCTCACTATTTAGCTATGCCCTATTTATTAAAAATATTTCCTGATAAAATAATTTATGCTCACCCATGTTGTGATGTTAGTTTTTAGCCCCTTATCTGCGGTCTCAGATTGTTAATTGTTGACAAAAGTCTAAGTGATTTTTAAATAAAAAATGAGGCTTGAAGTTCAGCCACTATTCACATATTTACATATTGAATGTGGCAGTTGCTGTATTATAATCTATAAATACCAGTTTTATTCGTAAATGTATGATGTCAATTTAAGTGACAACGCATCGATTTTTTTGTTTAAATGAACAGTTATTAAAAGATTATCTAAATCAAGAATGTACATACAAAAATAAATATGATCGCTTCAATCTACAACTTCCTGAATATTCTTCAGCTGAAAACTTTTATAACTTGCTAGTAAGTCAATATGCAGGTGTATGCCAAAGGTTTTTAATCTATGAGCTGGTGAGTTTCTTTATAAGAGCCGCTCACGCGATATCCTAAATAATGCATCTCTATGCAGTTGCAATCTCTGGTATGGACAGTGGATGTGCAATCAGCGAAAAAGGTGCAGGCGACAGACAGCGATGGCGCCGCCAAGATGCAATAATTTATTATTAAATAAAATTAAAAATAAAAATAAAATTTTAGAAGCACTGAATATATCATGATTGACGTGATCGATAAATGTTGCGCTTTTTCGGTACCTGTTTAAAAAAACCATCATCCTAGTATATTACTGTTGTCAATATGAAGTTGGCACTTTTAAGACTTTTTTTTTGCTTCTGTCAAATGTATTCTTTTGTTGTGGCTTTTTATCTGACTGAATTAATTCATATCGAAAATTTAATTAATTCATCACTCAATTCTTGCGTAGCAACATTTTCAAAAAAATTCTGTTGCAGGTATTTTTTCAGTGACATTCTGAAAAAAAAACGTTGCAGTGCTTTGTGCTATTAATACCAAAATTTACATACGGAATTGACTATGTGATCTTTATAACGGAAATATATGACGAGTTATAATAAATATATTGTATTTTTTACCCTCGAATTGTCTGTCTGAGGAGCATCTTCTAAATAAATGTATCGTATTTTTTTATTTATTCGTAGATATTGAATATTAATTTTTAACTTATAAAATGAGACAATGAGTGTGCGAGGTTTTCATACCACCGCAGAGGCTAGACACAATCAATTATATTGATATAGTTTTTGGGGAGGAACCTTCCCTTTTCAATTTTTTTTTACTTTCCATTATTTCAAGAATTTTTAATCGTTTCTTATTTATTCTTTCGAGTATTTCTAGATTGATGATTTTATTACTGTCGTGGAAAATTTCACTTAATTAATGAACTTCACACAAAATCACTTCTATTAAATTTCCTCTAAAACACACGTGTCAAGAAACACAGAATTGTACCTGTTTGACAGAACAACATAAATCAGTATTTTAGACTTTGTTTTTATGTCGGGAGAAATTTAATAATAGTTTGCACCTAAAGCCATACTGACCAAAGAAAAGTCATCTTTGCTCTTTCTGATGTTGAAAAATGTTACTTGAAGAAGTCGTAGCTAGTATCTGTCAGGATACCCGGTGCTGGTCATTAGGGCGTCTTACGTAGGCGAATATTAGCGGTTACACCGCGACCAAATAACAATTAATTTAAATCGTCGCGGACTAAAGGTCTTATGTGCCATCGACGTCTAGCGAGCCGCAATAAAAACATAACTACCGCCATGACTCAGGCAGTTCGAGGCCACTTTTGAACAACAATTTGTTGAAGTTGTTACCTATGGCGTCATGACCGGAACGTGCCACTTCGTCATAACTCGTCCACCTAAGACGGTGCGTTACACTTAAAAGCAGGGCTGTGGAGTCGGAGTCAGAGTCGTCGCGGCGTTTTGGTTGGAGTCGTACTCGGAGTCGGAAATTTTGAAAAGTTTGAACTTTTTTTTTTTGCATATAATATGTCAAGTTTGGCCGGATCGGTTCGTTGATATTTAATACACAAAAATAGAAAAATTAGAAAAAAAAGTGACGAAATTTAACTTTTTTTAGTTGGAGTCGCAGCCTGCTTAAAAGCATACAGAATTTTTGTTGGATAGCTTCATATCCTCAAGTTATTTTCTTTCAATGTTTACATAAAATACTTACAAAAAAATATTACAGACTGAAGTACTGAATACGCATTAACTCGAAATCAAAATTGTATAAGATGGTTATTCAAACAAGATTGTGTTAAAGACAAGATGGACCGAAGATTGAGATTTGTTTGTTTATCAGATGAAATAAGATAATGTATTATTATTTTTATTACTCGGAGATGTCAGGTCAATGCAAGTCTCGCTCGCGGCCATTTGTTATTTTTAAGTATTGGCGAGTTGTCTGAAAACAACGATTCCGCGACAACAATACGCTCTTTCTGCTAATCATCACAGCGAGACGTCCAACTCTTTCGTTATATTTTATTGCCACATACAATGATCAGGGCTGAACCGAAAAAAATATTGTATCCCCTGTGACTAATTTTAAATCAACCATTGTTCATTAACATCTTAACCCTTTGGAGCCCTGACTATTTTGAAAAGCGCTCGAAAAAAATCCCAAGGCATTTTTCCGCAAAAACGCTTTTTTTATTTATTTATATGTATAAGCTCATATTATTGTTTTGTAATCCCACTTGATGATGTATAGCGGTATAAGTTATAAGTTGATAAGAGGTTGCAAAACCATATAAATTAAGAAAAAAGCAAATACCGTTAAAACGTGTTAATAAAAACTAGGGACGATGGATCGGCCTCTGGGATTCTTCGTATAATCGCTTCGTATAATCTGATAGATCGGCCATTGGTGGGATTTAAAGGGTTAATCGGCATTTGCCAGATATATCTGCATTGCTGGCAAATATCAGATGTTGATAAATTGTTTCACCAGGACATCTCCCATTCTACAATCACTCATAGGATTAAATAGAATGTAGATGGCAAGGCATTGAAACATCGTTTTGGACACGAATTCATAAATTGATTGAAAATTTATGGGATTCAATCCAAATAATAACGTCATTTCACTTTTGACCACTGAAACGACTATTCTATCTTACACATATATTAAATATGACACGATGCTCTTAATTCTGCGGTCTTTATATTTAATAATTAAAGATTTAATTTTAATAAGATCAGTTTTAATTTCGTATACATATATCATATGCTAGATTGATTACGATTTTTTTTTGTAGCTTTTGACCTACATACTTTATGTAAAATTGTAAATAAAAAGTCAATATGCGCGTTACTTTTTAAATTAATATAAACCATTTCCACCAAGAATTTACTTCAATTACTTAAATTTATCACTTGGAAATTGAATTTTTTTGTTACACTTTCGTACAGGCGATCAAGCTTCTAAATATTCTAAATAATATCATATTAAATTAGCCATGAAGTTGCTTATTGAATATGTACATGATTTTTTTTTTATATAATTTTCATATATTCAAGTTCGCCCCTGGCCTCAAACTTCGGCCCGTAATAATTTAGTACACTAGCTCGCCGCGGGGTGCAATGTGGATATCAGTACCGGCGCAATTGTTTGCGGCATTCCTGACTAATTTACTGACCTCTGTGGATTATCCACATCTCCTTCGGCAAGTGCAAGGGACTTGATTCGACCCAGGAAACCAAAACATCAACACTCTATTACAGTGATTCTTAACTGGTGCACCGCGAGCTTGTTACAACTGCATCACGAAGAAAATGATAGAAGCAGAAAAATCCGCGAAATAGTGAATATCAAGCTACCTTCATGAGAGAACTGAAAATCTTCTTACAGTTTTCAGCATAATATTTGTTGAAGATTGGTTCTTCAACGATAACTTGCATAAAAACGAGAAAAACTTGATTCAAAGATTTTATGGTAGTATTCATTCATTAATTTAGAAAATTCACTAACTAAGCAAACTTTGCGATAGTAAGACCCAAGATGCTCTGAAAGAGGCGAAACACGTGTCTCAGTTAGTACGAGCAATAAACAAAGTAATTTTATAATAAAATGAGCTTCCACAAAGTTGCCGCCGAATCCATCGAAAGTATTTGAAGGTAGTTTGAAAGCCCAACGAGTTTATGTATCACATTAATTGATTTTCACATCAAATAAAGTACAGAATGTTTGTAATTTTTGTTACAGTTTTTTCCGGAATTGTATATATTATTTCTTTTACTATTATGTAATCTGTTTCATTTGTAATAAAAGTTACGTCCGCATATTATTCTTTGTCTTCGGACCGTTTGATTTAGGTGCACCGCAGTTTTTTCTTGAAAAGGTTAAGAATCACTAGTCTGTTGTAACAATTCTTCTTCACAAGCTTAGTGCACTTCCAAAATTTTTGGGTACAACACAAAAAATATCCACACTTGATTATATTTGGCAGCTATATCAAAACCTACCGGCTTTATCAAACCTCGACTCCAGATTTTAAAAATAAAAAAAATGATTGTTTTCCACGTGTAATCAGATGATGAAAAGTTGACAAGCATTGTTAATGATAGATAGATAAATACAGTAGTGGTCAATTTTATCACGTGCGTGTGCCACAAATTATTTATCGCGTTACTGTCGTGTTCGGTAGCCTTAAATATAAAAGTAAACATAAATGTCATAGAAGAGAGAAGCTGGCATGAACCACCCATGTCTTACAATGCGTTGTGTTGTACCACACTTGTTATCGGTCAGTATGATGGTAAAGAAAAAAAATAGATACGCAAGTAAAAATATGTCGGCCAATTATGAAAACACTGACTCCAGTTTCACAGTCAAAATATTGAGACTATATTTTAATTGATACTTTTAATAATAATCGCAAATATGAACTTGACAGTCGATATTTAAATCCATTCAAAGACATGTTGCTTATATTCTTATTTAACTTTCAAGCGATAAATTTGAATTCGTGAAATGTTGTTCGAAACAAGTAATAAATTATGTTTTATTTATATGAGATGTCAGATTAACCGCAAGTTGGATTTACTATAATCCTGATTCAGCACACACATATAAATGAATAATATATTTATACGCAATGGAAGAATCATCAAACTATAAAATCATCATTTATATGATCGAGCCATAAATTGAGGGCTTAAAGCTCACATTGCCGCAACTGTCGCGTCTTACTAACATCAACAGACGAAGCTTCTAATGTGGGCATCAAACATCAATAAAATCTTTCACTTTTGAAAGTTTATTACATGTTATTTGTAACTCCATTTCAGAGCCCTCGAATTTTACTGGTTAGTGAATGAATGGATAACAGATAAAGCTTAGGCTTTCTATTGAAAACAACGATATGTGGTAATTTATATGAATATTTTAAAGTGCTCTATTAACAATGCCCATGTCAAAGGAATCTTATATATAAAACCGAAACGGTGTATGTATGTCTGTGGGTCTGTAATTCCCTTTTGCATTGTTGGTCATTAAGTTGCCATAAAAACGAATATGAAAGAAAATATGTTTGAATTTTTATCGGCGAAGACATTTAGTCAAAATGTAATAAATTAGTCTTCTACTGCACTTTTCCCGGCTTTTATTAATATAATAATGTTTATTATTTACGTGAAGGTATTATTTGACATTTCTTTGACAGCAAATTAGATTTTTTCCTTGAATTTGGACATTTTAATGGGTGAGAATGGGGCTGTCATCAAATTAAATAAAGTTTATGATTTTATTTTAACTCTATTTTGGATGTTAGATTTTGTGATATAATTATGTCGAATGATATAACATTAAATACTTATTGGTCGCTTAGTCCGAGCGACGCCGGGTAGCAATACTAGTATTACAATAATTATTGAGAAAGTAGTTTACCTATTGTATCCATCCCTACTCTCTTCGGAAAAGAGAGGTTGCGCAACTGAGTAACAAGCAGTTATCGTAGAAAAACATATGTTGAGATAAAATCCGTGAGTAGTCCATATGCTCCAAGTTGGGAGCGGACATGGTTAAAAAAAATATATATATATATATAAACAATCTGTCGTTAAAGTATTTGATTAAATAAGTGAGAGCTTTCGCATATTTATAAAAGCCGGTCACTATAAAAGCTCGGTATTTAATAGCTGGAAATGAGTGGACCCTGCTTTACCGAAATTGATTTTCATTAAGCTCAAGATTAATTACGAAAATTTTAGTATTTTGTGCCCCAGATTTCTTTTTGTGCATCTTTTTACATTTCTTGTAATGCATCGATGTCAAGAACGAATTCTTGACATTGATGCATTAAGACGTAATTTTTCAACAATAGAGCATAATTTATTAATCCTTAATATATTTATGCAGAACGTGTCAGATTAAGGACTTCTGTAAATTAATCGCTCAGCCTCTATTTTAATGGTGGAAAAGAATAGAAAAATGAGGAAGTACTAAAGGTCAGCCGATGGCTTTCTCGATAATAAGTTTTCATAATCGGATAGAAAAGATGGAAAGAGTTTAAAAAACGGCGGACCCCCATAACCCTGAGATTTATAGATCGATTAGAAACTTGATGAATCGCATGAATTAATTTTACTTCTAGAATTAAGAATGCCATATACATACATAGCTCACAGGTCAATAGCATCATACATTTAATGTATATATTAGCATTTTGTCTGCTGCCGAAGCACAATTTTAAGTATAATATAATGCTGCAAACAAACAAAAAATATCAAAGTCCAATTATCACCAGCTTGCTTGGAGAGCAACAAAAAAATCGGCAAATCAATAAACTTACGCAAATCCTTTTACAATAGAAAACTAGTTATATTTTAAGAAGCACTGTAATTTTTGATTGCACAGGTTGGTTGACCTTTTGTAAAATTATTAATTATATGAACACATGCCGACTTAGCGTCAAATTGGTGCTATATAAAATTATTGGTAATAAAAATCACTGCCGAGCACTCTTACAAAAAAACGTTTTACAAGATGTGTGTTTGGTAAAACGTAATAAGATTTTTTTCGAACTTTATTTATTTATTAATTAATTCATCTTTTCATACCGGGCGTGATAAATCAATCATAAAAATAACTCGCGTATCTTTTATGTTGGGACAGTAGGTGTTTGATGATGCTTTCATTAATATTCCATGAATAAAACATGTTTATTTGAATAATAAACTATTTCGTGCATTATAATAATGTAATCGATTATTGCCCGTTCATATTTTCGATACCAAGACAAGTAAATTGTTATTTTTAACCTGTTCTGCAAGTGTTGTATTTTTTGTCATTTGTTATTTTATTCTCAATCGAGAATGCAATATAAACGTTGCTTTGTGTTGTTATGAAATAAAATTAATGTTAATGGTAATTTTGACAAGAAAAAGATACTTTATATAATTGGTCACAAATAATTGAATAATATCTTGTCATGTAAAAAAAGCTATAAAAAACTAATCTACATATTCGTTTCCCATAAAAGTCTCTTTCTGCATTTGACGTGGGATGAAAAAGCAATAATGTGCAAAACAATTATTATGGATTAAATAATCAACATAAAAATCTGGATAGTACATAATAAATTTGTATTTTTTGTTGAATCATAGACTGAAATAGTCCACACAACGTGGCATTGAAAATACTGATTATTATTTCTCTTGGTTACGCATTTGGGGTAATTTTTATGATTGAAAGTTTTTTAGCAGTAGTAGCGAATTAAATAGGATGGAAAAAGAATTAGGAGACGGGCATCTGAACTCACTTAACGGCTCAATTAATAATAGATGTGGGGTTCACATATGTACGTATATCGTTATGCTGTGATTTGATTAAGGCTACGGCCACGGTAAATTCTGGCGTGGCGTAGCGTCACTTGCTTCGTAATCTTCTCTTCGACTTATCAGACGGCGCCATCGTTAAAGCCATTGAGGTACCTTTGATTTTGAAGCAATTCTCGCCACGCTACACTCGAAGCTTCGCGATGTTACTTGTTCACAGTCTTACACTTGTATGAATTACTTTACCCTACATATCTAGTGAGAGTGCATTTGCGACGCAAAAGTTTGATATTATGGGCAATCAAGAAAAACAAATTGAAAATTGGTCGGATTAGCAGATACTCATTTTGATGGGAGTTTTATGTGTGAAAGTATTATATATCACACTGGTATAGTGGTCAATGCCTAGTTTTGAGTTCCGGTACGAGCAGATTTTATCAGTCGATAAATCGATTCTGTTCGAAGACAGTGGGTGTTTGTGTTTGTCACAAAAGCGGGGAGTAGCGAGAGCGATTAGCTAACCACTAGTACTGCCCTAGTCCTCGTATCTTTTGAATCTCTACTCTCTTGGAACGAGAGAGTTTGAACAACTGAGTGACAAGTTGTTGTCGTAGAAAAAAAATGTTGAGAAAAACTCAGTGAGGAGTCCACATACTCCTTGGATAGTTGGGAGCGGTTTCTTAAAAATGGCAATTTATAAAAAAATATTGGGGATAAGGTTTCTTGGTTGTTGTATCATGGGGTGGAGACTTGAAAAAAGTTGAGAGCCTGTGACTTAGAGTAAACAAAACGACGATGCGAGCGGCTACTGGTACAAGCGCTGAGAGAATGAGTGAGTGAAATTTGTACCATTTTTTGATTGCGACTCATTTTTGAGAACGCTGGCGTAATTAAAGCAAGGCTTCACATAGAGTGTGGGGAAACAAGGCGACTTACTGCTAAATTACGCACGTTCAAAGTTGACCACGTTATAACTTTGATCAGTAAGAATTAATAAAAAGTGATTTGCTAACAGCACGGCTTCTAAATACCCGAACAGCGATGGTTTGTCAACAAACACTTAACTGATGACTAGGAAAAATTTACACCAATATTTTAAAAAAATCGACTTTTAATCAATGGTTTGATGCATAAAACAATATTTGTTTATATGAAATTTGAATCATTTGAATGTTGTACTTTTCCATGAGTTTTGTCGCTAACGACCCGAGTTTTGCCTCTTTGCATCTTCACGTTTTTAAAGTTTAGGAATGAAAATGAACTGACGCGTAGGAAATAGTTTGACAGTCAATTCAAGTTCATTCGTGCACTTGAAATAAATGATGATTCCGAACGGTGAAAACCGGGTCGATAGCGACAATACTCATGAAAATTGTCAAAATTCAAACGATTCAAATTTGATATTGAAATTACATCAAGTATGTACCTTCAGTCAAAATTCTAAAAAATAGTATTTGTTTATGCTGAATCAAAAGTTTTTGAAAATCCGGCTCATTTTTAAGTTAAAAAAAACTTGCCCATTGTTGGTTTGTTCAATAGATTTTATTAACTATAAAAAGGAAAGATTAATATTATCAAATTAAAATTATGGTTATAAAATTTATTTTTCCAATTAAATTTAGTCCTTAATATATTGTCAAATATGTATATATTTTAATGGATACCAGTTGTGGTGTTTTTAGAAAAGTCAGAGTTGGTAATGTTGGTATCGACTAAACAAAACAATGTCAACAATGAATGTACATATTTAAAAAAAAAATGCATGTTAACTTTGAATTTTATTATCATACGAGTACCGTCTCAACATTGCACCCGTACCATACTTCAATATCACTTACTTACAAAAAATCCACCACGAAATATACGGGAGAACCTTTCCAAAAAAAGTCACGTAATTTTTTTCACGTCTGGAAAATGGCGGATACTATTTTTGTAAGGGACCTTCGTGTAAAATGCGCCAGACGTTGTTTGTTTTATATTAAAAATGTGTTTTCACTCATTAAAATACGTCTCATTAAAATGCACTAAGAGTCTAATATTCTTTCACGTGAAACGTACATACTTACATATATGTAGTGAGCAGTGACTATTTTTGCAAGAGTTCTTTCCTATTCATTGGATTTTAAAACACTTTTAACATTATTTTAAAACACTAACATGGACTTTCAATTCAGATGTTCGCAATACCAACGGAGTTCCAGTCTAATGAATTTTTGGCTGTCCGTAGTACGGAAAAATAGTTGAATCTTTTTTTGTGCTCCCTAATACTCTGTCGCCAGCCGCCACTGGTAGTGAGAGTTAAATGAAACAGCATATACATATAGTGGTACAGATATGATAATAAATAAATTCCTAGATATATTACCTTGAAATATATTATTCGGCAACAAATTCCTTGTGATAATTGATATATCATTATCAATCGACTATTTAATTCTATAAATGAAACAATGCTATTAAGAAAAAGTTTTAGTTTTCTGTGTTTTGTTTTAAAGCTGAAAACTGGAATATACAATATTATGCGTATGTAAGATCAATTACTTTGGCTGTAACCATTATCTCCTAAAATCACGTGAGAGATGTGAAAACATCAAAGTATTTTTGTGACTAACGTGAGCTACTTGGTATATAGATGAAAGTAGTTGAATAGTGTTATGCGAGAGCTTGCTGTAGATTAGTCATACAATAATTTCAAGAGAGCCTCCGATGCGTTTAATTAAAAACTTACGCACTCCGACTTTACCTTACAATACAATAATTCTGAAATTAACTTTAGCATCTTAAAAAGCCCGGGATATTTTATAATCCCATAGATGTACATCCAGTGGTAATTTCAAAACAAATAATAGGCTATTTTTTATATCCTTGCCGTCATATGTATATATATACATATGTACAGTGACGGCTCGCGCTATAGCGCAATGGTGCACTGCACCCTAGAATATATTGCAACAATTTCAAAATAAATAAAACATTTATATCGATATGTATATAAATTTAATAATTTTAAATTCTTTGCGTGTATGCTCAAGCAATAAGCAATTTCAAAATAAATAAACCTATTGACTCATTGAAAATTCCGTTTATGTATGTGGCAGAAACCTATCATTCCTTACATATGTTCGTAGCGGGTCTAGTGAGACCATTCTGAGAAATGCACCCGTCTTGTCAAAATGTATGCACAAAAAATGGTTTTGTGACGTCACGTCAGTATAGAAAACACGTCTCGCAAAATTTTAGGGTTGAAGTTTTTTCTACAATTCGGGACATTGATCTCCATCGCCCGAATACATCGCCCGAGCATACACGAGCATTGCCAAAGATTTTCGAGGGTAATACGAGATTTGGTCGCATTCGTTGTAACGGCTTGGCCAAAGACGGACTTAGGTGACACCGGAGAAGATATTTTGGTTTGTTTGAGTATTCTATGCATCTTGACATAAATGAAACATAGATGCGAAATTCATGACATATTCTAATAGATGCTAAAATAACAAACAAATTTAATATTAATTAATTTTAGAATACTTAATTCGTCTTGTTTTTATAAACCTGCAATTTCTTAGTGTATTAACAGAGGCTTAGTGTTTGGAATGATTGGCACTTTTTAGGACAATTAATATATAGATTAAAAAGTAAATCCACGTCAGATATATCACTGATGACAACAAAACTTTAATATGAAGAGTTTAGTTGTGCAGCTCTTAAATCAATTTGGTGTTTCTTTAATAGTGTGGATGCTGATTGGTATTTTAGTAAATAAATTATAATTGTCACCGATCGTCGCACGAATCTGTAGAAATAGGCTCCATACTGAATTTCAATCAATTTTAATTTGATATTGTATTTTTATATTCATGTCTTTTGATAACAAAAGATTTTTGAAATATTCTATTATTTTTTGATTGTTGTTTTGTCTGAAAATGGTATAAATATACATACATTAAGACTCGTCTTAATTGTTTATTCTTTGAAATTTAACTCTTAATAAAAATAGATGCCAAACTAACGCCAAAATTGAACCTATTTTTTGGCCAAAAACGCTAAAAACAAAATAAAAACACTTAAATTTATCAAAACAGTTGTATAAAATATATAATACTAGTAATTGTCCAAAGTTCAACTTTTCACACATAAGAATTTATTCGAAGTGTTTAGCGAAAGCATGAAACTTTAATTATACGATTTCAGTTGAAAGTTAGCGCTATTAAACAACGTTAAAAATGATTAATTCATATTGCTAAATTTTCTTGCGATGTTTACTGTAGGAAACCACTTGGTATCGTCAATTTGATACTTTAAAATCTGTGCTATCAATGTGTTTTCAAAATTCAAGAATCAGAAGATAATTTTTTTTGCATAATTGGGTTTTAATTTTGCACTCCCTCATATCTTGGTCACGAGCCGCCACTGCATAAGTACTATGTACTTGCAACATCAGGTTTAGGTTAAGTTGCAAATACATTTGGTAAACCGCAATCGGATTCAGCTGTTTCTTGCAACACTTACTTAATAAAAGCCACATCCGTTTAATCTTATATATAAAACCGAAACGGCGTATGTATGTCTGTGGGTCTGTAATTCTTTGGGAATGATATAACATTAAATAATTATTGGTCACTTAGTCCGAGCGAAGCCGGGTAGCAATACTAGTAAAACATAAATCTCAAAAGGATTCTACAGCTCTTTTATATTGCAAGGACAATTTTATGATATCGATTGAGTGTCATGATGAAACTTCATCTTCTGTATCATTCTTCTTTTTTATACCTCCATAAGTGGTTAAAAAAATCGCAAAAAGCGATACTTTCTAATAAATGTTTATAAACAATGTATTCCAAGAAGCATATGGAAATTCAAAATTCGAGCATATTTGATATGCCTTAGGAACCAAACTGCAAGTGAACGGGCAAAAAATTATGCCAATACAAATTATAATATTTTTTTTTTAACATTTATCGATTAGATTTTCCAAAATAGCACTGAGTCATCTATGATAACAAGCAATTAATAGCGCTCGTTTTTATGGCATTTGAAACAGTAGTAAAGATAATTTGCATATATATTTATTCATTATAGAAGATTATAGAGTATTTTTTTTCCGGTTTACTTTTTTTCTTTCACTGGTGTAAAATAAGCTGCATTCGTGTTTTAATCTAGGTAGATATTATAACTAATACTTATTTAATACAGATGAATATCGTGTCGATAATACGATTTTAATAATAGATAAGGTAGATGAAAGTAATTAAATTCCACCATTTAAATGGAAATTATTTTATTTTTAAGCACATCTCGACTGTTGCAAAGCCGTTTATAAATACGATGTGAAAATATTTATCAATTTATTTCGTCAATAAATTAAGACACGTTTACTCTATTCATCACACCGTAATGTTTGATCTTTGCCTTGCGGTTGTATTCAGTCAAAATTAATTTCATCCATTCACCCACAAAGCTCCCGGTTGAAATTCAAGGAACTAGGGATTTTAATCGAATATTTGAATACAATCGGTTTTTTAAATATTTTAACGCATAAATATTTGGCAAAATATATACTGTTGGCATTACTTTATTCTTAAAAATTGTAGAGATTGTTGAATGTGATTATTGTAGATCGCGGGTTATATCGCTCACAAAACTATCACACTGATTGATTATTTTATGTTTTATTTCTGAATCTATTACACTTCTTCTTTTTTGTTACATCTATTTACTCTCTTTACCAGTCATTATATGCACGCTTTATTAATTATTCACTTCAGATCTTCAGAAACTGAATGCGTATATTATGTGTCATTACATTCACAAATAAATGCCCAAACTCTGAGATGCAATTAAATTATTAAAACGTCGAGGACTTCCTGTATATTGTTAAAATCGATATTATTGTTGTATTTAAATTGTCAATTCAAATGATGGCTGGCACTGTTCATGAAATTAAATAGTTTACTTACTATTCGCAGTGGCATTCGATCATTGCAGCACATTTCTGTATATCTCACAACCAAATCGATTGTATTTGTTGTTGTTTCCGATTTCGATCTCGGCAGCCTTTAGTATGGAGACATACATTCCTTGCAAGGCCATAAATAGGTTTTGATTTATAAATACTTCCATACTACTAACTACGGAATGGGTAACAGCTTATTCCGGTCGCTGGGCAAGACCCGAGCGGGGGCAACTTTCAATTGTCATTGTGATGTGGTGCATTTACACCCATTGTTTCACCAAATAATTATATTCGAAAAGAGATTACAATGGGGAACCTTATAAGTCTCAAATTACCACTCACTAAAAATCACACATCTTAATTGATTGCAAATTCTGAATTATATATGACTAATTATTCGATTGCAGTGTAAAAAATCAGCATTTATTATCAACGTATAAGCAGTTCTGTTTACCATAATTGACTCCACCTTATTTGTAATCTTAAAATGTGCTAAAATTAATGAAATATTTTTCAAAGCGACGTCTAAATTGGAAATTTAAACCTACAAATTTAAATCGTTTGACCTGATAGTCAGTCAGTTCAAATTCATTCGTGCACTTGAAATGCCTGAAGATGCCGAAAGACGAAACCCGGACAAAGCTCAAAACAAAACGCTACCGAAAAAACTCATGGAATAGCACAAAATTCAAACGATTCAAATTTGGTATTGAAATTCCATCGAGCACCTTCAGTCGAAATTCTAAATAATATAAACTTACAATGTATCTAATCTCAATATAAATTGTTCTACGAGAACTGATTGTTTATCTCTATTAAGAGAGTACGGCTAAAGGATGAGGAAAGGAGTAGAAGTTAGCTTATCGCTCTCACTACTTCCAGTATTTTAGAGTTGGACTGGTGGAAGGAAACATCCATACTGTCGAATATAAATCCATTAATATATTCACAAATCAATCCTTGAAAGTATCTAATTGGAGCTCGATCCTGTAGCCAACAGGTCAATGATTTATAAGTATGATTTTTGAATAGTGCATTAATGATTTTACACCTAATGATAAAATGAAGAACAGAGAATACTCATCTTCAATAACGACGCAGGAAATGCCGTATAATGCTTCTGTATAAATATTTATACTTTCAAATTATGGGAAGTTAACTAACAGCTTTTATTTTGTTTTATTGATTTGACTTTTTTCATAAAATATTCCCAAGAATTAACATTCCAGCATTTACACATAAAACAACATACACGATAGATTGAAGGAAAACGCAGCTGTCTGTAACTACTAACACTTTGTACCGGATGTTTTTTACTGATTTGAGCAAAAATATACTCTCTTAAAATAATCACAACTCCTAAGCCATTCAATATTTCTTGTATGAAAAAATTTTACCAGAAATATTGATCATGAAACTGCTAAAATTATGTAAAAGCACCAAATTATGTCAAATCTTACCGTTTTGAAAAGAAACCGAAATCATGAAAATAGAGGATCTATAACAGTGATGTACAACCTTTTTGGCAGAAGGGCCTGCTTATCAATGTTTAGGCTGTTTGAGGGCCGTGTGAGTAAAAGAGTTAAAATAATTGTTATTTTTAGTGTACAGTGGAACCCCGATCTTACGTTCTCGCATTATACGTTTTCCCGCGTGGTGCGTTCACTTTCTATAGTCCCGGCATTAAGTTCATATATAAAACTTTCCCGCATTCATCGTTTTCCGCATTAATCGTTTGTTTTATACGGTCCCTTGAAAAACGTAGAATCGAGGTTTCACTGTATACTAAATTGAAAATTTAGTCCCTTCCATCGTCCGTGAAAAGTTCTGAATAAAAAGGGTGATTTATATTGTTCATATTGTTTGAAAGCAGATCGTCCTAAGGCGAAACATTAACCTGAGTCGAAAACAGAAAAATCCGCACGATGCTCTTTTTACACGGTTTCGAAATAGCATAGTGTTGAAAAATATTAAATGGAACCTATCTTTTATTTTTGTATGGGCAATTTATCATTTTTACACGGTAGTATTTGAAACGTATCCCCGTGCAAAAAGAAGATCGGATGTATATCACGAATTTTGTAAAATCACCGTTAACAAAAAAAATTATGATCTCCTAAAGTGTTATCTCTCAAAAGATTCATAGTTAAATATGATACTATTTTACAATTCAAGAGTGCATCTGAACGTGCCTTAGGATTATATTTTGATAGTAATGGGCGAACTCCGTTTACGGAGTCAGAGTTGTCCTGTATTAAGAGGCAGTAGGCGTTTAGCTCATTCTAAGCATACTTCATTATGAAATCAGAAGGAATTTGTGTTTGACAGGCTGTAGTTTTATTTACTCCCATTGTGAATGATAATATATGAATATTTGATTGCGTGGATACGTTTTCTTGTGTGGATTTGGAACTGTCACCGAGCCACGTGACACGCCAACATGACGATCCGTAGTGACAAATCAATATTTTAATGACGCCTTGAGAGTGTTGCCAGCTCGCGTCAAGATTGTATCTCTAATAAATATACGACACTTCTGAAGACTATTTTTAAGCGAACATCTCTTTTAGATTTTTATTCATGTTGTTGAATTGACTTCTTTCTTAGAATTGTTAAACTACTAAAACAGAACTATTCATCGAAAAAATGTCGTATCTCAAACGAGTTGCTCAAAGGAATTATTAAATTAATACAATATTTACAATGTAGTGGGCGTCTTATTTTGTCAAAATATGATTAAGAATTTAGATATGTATATAATAAGTATTCAAAATATTCTTTATCAAAATGACAAGTCTTGTATTATTATAAGCGATACAAATAATTCAAGTTTATTGGCGCACTAAAAATTCCTAAAGATGCAGAAAGGCGAAACCTGCCTCGTCAGCGAAAAAACTAAATGGAAAAATACAAAATACAACTGATATTGAAATTTAATCAAGCACCTTCAGTCAACATCCTTAATGTCGTGCCTGTAGTCACTGTAGTGTCAACAAAAACCACATTTAAAGTCAAGGCATTAATATTTTTTTCTTGCAAAAAAAAAATAGAGGTGATTCACTGTAATAGTATCAATCTACTCTCTATTTCATCATAAATTTTCTCGCAAATTGATTGCATATACTGTATTATGTCCAATAATAAATAAATTGCATCCACTTCCATTGAAAAAAATGTAATAAATTATCGTAATTGAAGTTACTTTTTATATGCACGGTTTTTTATGAACCTTACAATTATTGCAGAATGCAAGTTTGTTGCAAAACGAAATGCAACGAATTCATTTCCATGGTAAAATATTTTTCATTTATATTGTCGTTCTGGTTCAGGGACTCTCAACTTGGACCCGGGTAACGATTTAATCAAATATTTAGAATAATTATATTAGGGTTTTTTAAATCGTAAATGTGGCCAACGGTTTTGATCGTTAGTTTAATTACGGAAAAATTTCAACAATTTCGGCATAGTGATAATTATTTTACAAAAGATATTAATATTAACCTTGATCTATCTGTATTTATTTGTATAACAAACACACCATCTCTCCATCTCTCCATCTCTCTATTGGCGCATCACGCGTATTGATTGAATGTTGATCAAAATGACTTTCAATAATAATACTCAATTCTTGCGGAACTAAATTCAGTGGAACCCCGATCTAACGTTCTCGCATAAACCGTTTTCCTGTATGGTTCGTTCATTTTTAATAGTCCCGGCCAAACACCCATAAGATCGATGTTAAAAAATCCCGCATGAATCGTTCCCCGATTTATCAATTTCCTGTCTAAATATTATGGTCCCGTCACAAATATTTTTGTAACAACCATTTTTGTTGAATATTTCTTATAAGTATATTCGACCCCATCCAATCTGTTGTTAGAAAAAAACCAAACTGTAACTAATAAGGAGAAAGATGAATCTGTTGTTAAAAAATATGCGAATTTGAAGGGTCTAAAATTGTAGTGTCAAATTGCAAAGAAGCAAATGGTTACTCCGGATTTTTTTAAAAAATAATGTTATAGGTTTGATAAAAAAAGTCTAATACATACATATATAAGTTTTTTAAAACTTTTACTTTTTAATTGATACTTTAAACTTTCCCGCATAAATCGTTTCTCGCATTTTTCGTTTGTTTTTCATGGTCCCTTGAAAAACGTAAAATCGAGGTTTCACTGTATGTACTTGTTTTACTTTAAATGTTTTTCTTAACTTTTTTCTTGACATGAGTTTATTTATTGAGTAATTTTTTTAAAAAAATCACGAGACTGTCGTTAGTGTCAGCATTATTTTTAACTGAAACGGAAATATTGAATAATTTATAAGGTGCTCCTCGTATTTTATTTTTTGGTTAAAAACTCAACTAATGTGATGTAGGCATGCATATTTTTATAACCGTATTCCGCGGCAAACATAAAGTTCTCGTGGAAAAAAACCAATAGGTCTCCTATTTAAAATACCTGACCCGTTTGTAAAACGAGCGGTATTTTTAAAGTGTTTCTTGAAATCTCGCAAAACGGACGTTGTTATTTGAATTCTTTCCGCCGAAACAACTATCATAATAATAGTTATTACGTGCAGCAAAAACGTTTTTATCGATATTATAAAAATATTTGCACTCGCGAATGTTTTTTTACTTAGTACGGCTTTATTTAAGTTCACATGAAGTAGCGTAGCGCCTGCAAACGTTGGCCATTATTTTAATTAATTTAATACAATATACTTAGTAATATTCGCAACTAGGGATTGCAATAACGGTATTACCATAACCGGGATCCCGGAACTTCGGCTATGTGAAGTGAAAAAAACGATTCAATATTTAAAATTGTGCAAAATCGAATCATTTAATCCAATAAGCGTTGAATCTGAGAAGAGTTTTCTGTATTAAATTTCAATGAATAGATACCATACACGTCTTCACGAAAATAAACCTTTGATATTGTTTTCATTCATACCGGTATTGCGCTATCCGTCCGGTATTGCAATCGCTATTGGCCGTACTACGATTTCTTTTTTTTACACTGGTTTTAATATTTTCTTTTGGTCAGTGGCGACCGGTGACAAGAATATTAGGAGGTCCAAAAATACCTGTTTTACCTGTGTTGATTTAAATGCATTCGGTAACGCTGGTCATAATCCGACAATCTTTTATATGAAAATCGTCTTGGTAAATACCGGCGTGACATTACAAAATCTTTTTCTGTTTAAATTGTTCATCTCTGTTTAGTACATTACAGAAAATGCACGGCTGACGTCGTCAATCCTATTGTAACAATTTAATTTTGGCGCCGTCCACTAAACGTATGAAAATCATCGCTCCCTGCAATATTTCTATGTGATCACGCAAATACTTTTAAATGAGTAAATTTAAATGGCTTTACATATTTTGATAGTGCTTATGCCTTGAATACAAATGGGGATCAGTACACCATTGCATCATTAAAAAACTCTAGTCTCTAGTATTACAATCCTCTCTACCTTAGACTTATTACTTCATGTTGCATAATGTAACAAAAAATTATCGATCGGATTATACACATTGTTCACTGTTTCTTTAATACCTTTATTTTCTATTTCTGTATTCCTCTATTGTGTTTTTGATTTAATATATAATATTGACTATACCCTGGGTAAGACAAAAATAGTGTCAAATGTATGCCACGCTGATGCATCTGTCAAATGCATGGCACACTGGCGACGTCACCATTATCAATATTTTTCACTGAAATAAGAATGTATTCATAAAGTAGCCTGCGTTTACTATATGCACATCTATTATTGCAGTGTAGAAAGAACGATGTGCTAAGCAATTGTTCTTTCCTAGCCTTTTGGAAATTTCACCACAGTCACGGAAAAGGAGAGGTTTAGCGATCATATAGCAATTAATCTCGTTACCAATTTCTGTTAAGGTACTTCTTTTATTAGGAGTACATATTTATTATAAGATGAAAGATGGCGGAAAAAATGTACCTAGTTGTCTTTAATAAATACCAAATAATTTCACTTATTTTATTTCAATGCTATTTACTTTTCAAGTTTACCGCTACAAATTCCGTTCTATCGCCTACCGTGTAACTTGGCATAGTAAGCAAGAAAACGTTCGTATGATTTGTGGTAGATATTTTTTATCTCGTCTCAATCTCGGGCTACTGTTCTATCCCGAGATTGTTCCGTCTGACACATGCGATAAAATATTATTCAAACCACTTGATTGACTTGTGTTCCTTATGCTTCGTAGATCATTGATTATCAAAAGTATTTTATGGACCTGCCATATCTGTAGATACTTAATTTTATCTCGAATTGGCTGTCTAGTTTAGATCTACGGCAGATAATTGATAACCATGTTCGTTAAATTTGAATGCTGGAATTTCCTGTGCTGATTCTGTATTTTAAAAATAAAATAAAACAAGAAGATTATTTCGATAACATATTTAATTATGTAATACATCATCAACACTCACTCCATCAATAAAATAATATCGTAGTCGTTATGACTAAAAATATATGTTAAAAATACTAGTAACGAGTAAAGCTACCATATGTTGATTTTTTTCTGATACAAATTTAAATCGATTGAATTTTGAACTTTTCCATGAGTTTTGTTGATTTTGTCGACCCGGGGTTCGCCTTTCGGCATCTGCATGCATTTCAGGTGCACGAATGAAAATAAACTGACGCGCAGTCAATACTTTGTATCTCAAATAAAAGTAAGTCACAAATTTTAATTATAACTATCGCAATCTAGATAAATCAGCGAATGTTTTGATGTTAATGATTAATTTTATTTCAAATTTGGTGTCGCTAATAGCATGGAAATGCCTACATATTGGTTTTTTCTGACGTGTTGTTAAAGAATTGGTTTATTTCATTTTTTTGGATCTATTATATAATTTATGATATTTATTTAAAAGGTTATAACAAGGGTAAGTTAGGAACTTGAAATGCCCGAAGATGCCAATAGAAAAAACCCGGGTTGTAAACGACAAAATGTACAAAATTCGATCTATAAAAATTTGTAAAAATAATGAGTTCAAAAAATTACTGCAATTATAAGAGAGAATTTAAAAAAGAGACAATGAGAGATTCAATGGATTTTTTTTCCCATACGAGAAAGCTTGAATAAAGAACATGTAAAAATATTAAAATAAGACTTTACTTATTGTCAGAAGGGTTTTAAAATTTGTTCCCCTCATGTGTCCATGTTCCCTTCGTGCATGTCGAAAATTGACTTTTTTACTCGTTTATATAAATATTACATAATATTTAAAAAATAATTTTAATAATTAGGTTAATTTTACAATGACAAATAATTATCATTCGAAACTTTTTTTTAACACTCGTGATCTACACGATAATGTTGAAATTGATTTATTATTATAGTCAAGGGAATTCAAATTTTCATATTCAAATTTGTATGTATACAGAAAAAAACTCAAAAGCATCCGAATTTTACAAATTTTTCCATCGTATATCCGATTCTATTTTTATAAATTTTGTTTTAATATGATGTGAGTGATGTCTGATATTATAGATTTTTATCTGAGCATAATTCACTTTATCGTTTAAAGATTTGATTGGACTCTACGGGAGACTCATTTCAAGTATTATATATATTATGTTCCGAAATTCTTATACATATCTAACGAATAGTTACGATATTTATACGACATTTTAATGTAACTATTAACAATTCCATTTATTAAAAAACATTTTGCATCTGAGAAAATATGCGACTGATTCAATCGATTATGAAATATTTGATTTGTTCATTGGATGTTTTCGAATAGTTCTGCTAGCTGATAAGACTCGGTGCACCATTTAATGTATTATATATTGGAACATTTCTAAGGACCTATTAATATCACACTATTTGGCTGAAGCTGAGTGTGCGTAAAGAAGATTACGTATTTACGACAGTCGCTAGAGCCCGAATGTTATAAAGGCTCTTTCAATAAGGACGCTCGCTCATGTAGAATGTCCATAGAGGCATGTGCTAGTGGCACGTAGCGCCATCCTGTTGGAACCACATGCTATCGGTATTCATATTATCCAGATTAGGACACAAGAAGTGGCTTATCATCGATATGTAGCTCGCCGAGGGCGGTAATGCCAGTTTCGTTTTGGAAGAAGTATGGACCGATGATTCCGCCAGACCAAAATCGTATCTCGTATGGTTAGAACTTTGGCGCTAACACGCCTTAGAACTTGATGCTCCGTTAAACTGATATCCAAAAAAAATCTCGTATGGATTGGAATCGCCCCATATCTGACATTTTTGCATGTTCACATATCCATGCACACGTTGTTCAGCCGTTCCATGGTGATTTGCCGTATACGACTTAACAATTGACAGCAAATTTTACAAATATCATTTAAACAATATGGCTGTTATAACCAAACAAACAAGATACCGAGTAAAAGCACGAAATGTATAAAAAAATCTACTCGTATAGTATACGACGTACGTTATAATTTACAATGCTCTTGGGTGTTCGAAGCTTGAAAAAAGTAGAAAGAGATTTACGCAGATATTTGAACTATTTTGATTGACATTACGTGTAAGCATTAATAGTAAAGTTGCGATCCACTCGTCAATCCTAATAGACCGGTTGATCGGCCTTATTCAACATTTTAGGTTTCGTAACACATTGAAAAATAAGCCTTTCGATGAATATTTTTGCAGACCCTACATTCAATTTGATTAACTATACCTACAACCAATGCTTATTGAAAACACTTAATATTTTTCTGTTAACACTAACCAGTTCTGGTACAGAAAAGTTGCGTTCATTACAAATTTTCAAATCTAAAATTCAATCACACCTTACAAATAACTGCAGTAATACTGATAACATGAAAGTTACATATTATGACTGTAATATTATTTTACGATATCTTACAACTTATGATATCAGCAAAATTAATTCTAACTGCGTTAGATATTATTGTAATGGGAAACAGTTTATTATGATGAAGTTAAAATATTATATGTACCAAGGGTTGCCAGGCATCCCTATTTGGGAGGGACTGTACCGAGTTCAACTGACAAATCCCGAGTCAATGAAAATCCCGACTTTAGAAAAATTGTATATGTAGTAAAAATGTAAGTATATAGAAAAATATGTCCTAGTTTATTTTTGTAGACAGTCTGGCGTACCCCCTTTTATGAATAAAATTTGAACCTGTCGACATCAGTTGAAAGTTTTCGAATGAGCTGAATCCGAATGTGTTCGCGAAACATTGCTTATATTCGTGTTATCGCAATTTTCCGAAATAATATTTAGTAAATGAATGCAGCCTGGAGAAAGGAGAGAAACAGACTATTATTAAAAACCGAATAAGCCTAATTAACGATCAAACAAATTTTCGATTAAAATTGTAATGACTTAAGAATTTAAGAACGATGGCGAACATATTTGGAAACAAGCTAAAAGCCAGGAAAAATATTTTTAATAAGACTGTTATGATTGTACAAATTTGTGCACTTAAATCAAATAGTAATTCCTGTAATTGTATCTAATCAATAGTTCAATTAACTCTTAATGTCTTCCTTTTGTTGTTGATCGTTCGAAATAATGAATGTCCCGATCTGTGATTTTGAAAATCTGGCAACCTTGTATGTACCTCTAAATTATTGTAACCGAGATTTCTGGATGGTAAGTAGTTTTAAAGAGTGGCCAAACCAGATCTTATACATCTTTAAATGCAACCATTAAATGAAGATTATGTATCGCTGCATTACAATCTATGATATACAGTATACTGATTTGATATCATCATTAAAGTAATATTATAATATCTAAGATAAGCTCAGAAAACTGCATTCTACTACAAAGTATGAAATTAATGAGAAGTATTTTGATTTTTAAAACCAGTTTTAAATATTCCGACTTTTCAAGAATATTCAATGATGGTTCGAATTTAAAAAGTGACATGATGGTTTTGAGTTTTTATCTTAATGTTTCTCACATTATTATTTTACTTTGAATTTAAAAAATCGTTGCATGTACAAATACTAAGCTCGGAAAAATTTTACTAAATAAATTCACCGCAGTTATCTTTAATTTAATATGATGAATTTGTTTTAATATTATAACATAATATAACAGCAAGAACTGGACATTTCTTCAATATCGATTTAAATAGCTTTTTTAGTAGAACTCCATTACAAACCACTAAAAATAGCAAATCACTATTGTTTCTGAAACTAGATACTTGACCATCGTATTTTCCGTTAAGCCGACTTTATTTTCATGAAAAACTTTTTTAGTGTTTGAAAAGGATAATCTCATAAATAATGATTAAACGACTATTTCAGTATTATAATCCCGCGAATATTATTGTTTGAATTGTGATGAACTTAATATAAAAAAATAACAAATTATTTAGTTATACAGATGAGGATCAGCTTAAAAATTAACACATTGCACACATTACCATATTTAACCGAAGGCAGTGTTAAGCATTTTAAGTCAGAGATAAGTTCTGCAATACATTCTTTGCTTAATTATAAATGAATAAAACTTTACGACTGGACCTCATATGGTTAAGTTCCATAAAATCATTTAAAAGATACAGCCTGTCATTCAACGCGCCACAAAACAGACTGATGTATATTTGCAGCGATTGCAGTGGGCAGAAATGCAATTATATTATTTCGCGTTGCACAATGCAAGGCCGTCTTTGAATGTACCTATCTAAGTACACCCAATCACTTTTATCAATTAGATTTACAACGTCTGTTTCAATTGATTTCGTTTTTTATATATATACATTATATATATATTGGAAAGAGGGCGGTATAACCGGGGGCGTCTCAAGAATTGCAGCACTAAATAATGTATAGTTAGCTGTCTCACGATATGTTACAAGAGGCGACTAACAATAGGTTTGTAACTATGTAAGCAGTGACACGTTTTATTTACTCTGTTACCAACGTCAGGATTTCGAAAGGTATCATTCAACAAATAATTCACAATAATGATTTTCTTAAATAATTTTTAAATTAGAGATTTCCATTTATTTCGTCTGTATTTTAATTGTATTAATGAGTAATTTGACAACGAATCAAATATTATTAGAGCAACGAATATAGCCATACACATTGTGCGAAGAGCAAAAATAAATAATTATTCTCACATGTTACATGATTAAAAATAATAGTTCTAATATTATATATATGTCTGTACATTTGGTAGAGTCAAAAAGCTATATTTGTCTTGTTATGATGATTATTTTTTAACGACATGGTGTGATATCTACACATACATCCTCTCTGTCGGTGTATATAAATATAATCAGAAAGAAATTTTGTTTATTTTTTAACGCTGATTTGCGAGGGTGTTTTCGTAGAAACACACACTCTTTGTCTCATCGCTCATCGCTCGAATCAAGAGTATTGAGTGAATGGTGACAGGTGACCTGATATTAATAACACACATTCAAATGTTGCTCTCTTCAATGCTAGTGTATACTTAATATTGATACAAACACAATCATTATCTTCCAAATTTTATAAATAACTACATACATACATTTTTTTGATCAACATCATATCGATCGCTTCTTTTTATTTATTATTCTTAAATACATACAATCTGAAATCCTAAGCATGATAGAATGTTCACCATCAATTTTCATAATTTATGAAACGAAACAAATATAAAACTTTGCCTTTATATATATCTTTTTTTTGATTTTCCATAAACAATAATTTCTGAACATACAATGCGGTAGAAAACAATATCTGCAAGACGTTATTACGTTCCTATACTTTCCGGCCAATTTATTTCCCCGCGTATTACCTTAATCCATGTGTGTTTTGTAACAGAACATTATTTTGATACATAGCACATTAAACCTTTCATTTCAGTCACGGTAAAATAATTCAAAATAATTGATTGCCATTTCGTCATTTTTAATGTCAGAAATAATTCGCCTCACTATTACTATTCTATGACATTTGAAGACCATAAATAAGCCTAAACATTGTTTTGCAATGCGTGTACATGAATAATAATCATATGTTTTCAAAATGCATTGATTTTGTAAAACAATTTTGATCAGAGATTTATATCAAAACTTGAGTTCAACTTGATACACTAAAAATGTTTTGCCAGAATTATATCGTCCATCAAACTTTAATATAATTATACTGGTATCAGGCAAAACCAATCACGTTTTTTTTTGTTATAGTTGATATTGGTAAACCATTTCTTAAGCCACGTGGAACGAACGAACTAGTAATGTAATATCTCAATGTTCTACGCGAGCTCAACTCAACCTTTCCTTTTATCGGAGAGAGTGAAGATAGGCGGAAGGCACAAGGACAGGACTTGAAGTTATCTAATAACTCGCGGTACGCCTTCTTTTTGGGATCTGATAGATTGAAGGGCATGTAGGGCTAGGCATCACAGATATAAATTTCTTTTGAACAAAAATCCACAAATAGATCGGAATCGTGAACGCCGCAGCTGAAGAATATGTTTGTGACTACGAAAAATACTTTAAATGAATTATCAATTTAACGATTTTATAATAAAATAAAATACGTAGTCGACATCTATATGATATGAAATAAAGAAACTTTTGGTCAGCCATTCTTCACAATTACCAATTTCCGGCTGTAAACTGAGCTGGGCGATCGATATATAATATTCTCAATTGACAGAGTAAGCATTAATCTATGTGCGTAATCGTCATTATGTGCATTTGTCTTACGTGTGTAAGTGTAATTATATTTATATCACACTATTTTTCATTGAAAATATCCACCTTGTTAAACAGAATAAGTTGTTAATTAAAAAATATTGTTCGGATAATTCGTATCTTTAGAAAGCAATACATATGGTTGATCGTTATCAAACCGATTGGTAACTGGTCGGCACAGTCGATTATTATGGAAAAATTCAATTTCACTTAAGTATTAATTTTATGATACAAAAACCTTTTGATAGATATTTTGTAATCGATTATCTGTGAAGTATCCGGTTATCACGCATTTCATAGGCATATATATATATGTGTGAAAGAAGTAATTGAATTTATATTCAATAAAATTTAATGGAGGTAGTATAAAGCCACATTTAAATGTCATTAATCTGTCAAAACTTTCACGAGATCAAACTAAATTGATTTAATTAAAATATTATTCAAAGCGCTTAAGTGGTCACGACACATAGTGCAATGTCATAGCGCAAAAAATATATTGTGTATTTAATTTTGCGAGTACAATAGATAACATAAATGGTTAGTTGCCATTGACAGAGTCAAAGGAAGAATAAATAATCCTGAATAATTTATCATCACTGCTTGTCAAAGCTTTTTTTTTATTTAAGTAAACGAAAAACGTTTTTTCTTACTGTGGCTTAATTTCTCGAGATATGTTTATATATGTATATATCAGTCGTAGTCAAATTACACGTACAATGTTATCACGATTCACGATATACTTAGCTAGATATATAGCTGGTGCAGTAGCTGTACGGTTGTGTTAATATAGATTCGGTGACGTTTATTTTACCAGGGCTGTGGAGTCAGAGTCGTCGCGTTGTTTTGGCCGGTTTCACTGTCGTAGTCGGCGTCGAGAAAAACTTTTATGTTTTTATTTATGCATATAACATGTACAAATTGGGTTATTGGTCGAATTGGTGGGGTGATATTTTATTTAATACACAGAAATAGGAAATGTAGGGAAAAAACATGACAAACTAAACTTTTTACAGTTTTTAATCGTTGGGCTATAATTCTATATTTGCAACCAACGACCACAAATACAAGATAAGCAAACAAAATTGTGAACTTGATTCGATATTGGTATACAGATCAGGGCTGGTTTTGCTCATTGTCAGCATTATCACTGCTGTTGATTGATTTTGATCAATGCTCGCGATGATCGAAAACGATCCTGATCTATACACAAATTGTGCTTTATTCATTCCCTCGATAAATGAAAGTTTACACTTTTAAAGAGATAAATAAAAATTGTTTTTCTCAAGTTGTGCCTCAAATCCATAAAGCACTGGTTTATTACCCCTGCCCTAACAAGAGCTTTAATAAGTAACCAAACAATGATTATTCATTGCCCATGTTGCACAATGCCCAATACAATAGAATTTAATTGGCTTTTGTTTTCCTTCACAAATTTATAGTTGTAAACAATTTTTTGAGGTCAACTTTGACCGGACGTGTCATACGAGTGAGAATAATTTAAGCCAATTAAAAACTGGAGCGCTATTGTGCGGACACTAACTAAAATCATTTATTTCTGTGCTGTGAACAAAACATTAAGTAACTAAATACGCTTTTTCAATTCCAAAATATTTCACATTTACATATATTATATATATATCCGCAGCACGAGACAATATGCAGTAGAGGTCTGCACCGGACCGAAATCATACATCCGATTATTCCGGATGTATACGCCATTATTATATATCTTAAATACATTTGTTGAGTTGATATTAAATTATTTTAAATGTTGATTAAAATTTTGTTGGAAAATTGAAAAAACTGTCGGACTCGGGTCGGGTTCGGGTAAAATGTTCTGGAATGAGCCTTGGGTTCGGTCCGGATCGGAGATTTTCGGGCTCGGGCCGGGCAGGATTTTTAAATTTAGGCTTGTGCATACCTCTTATATACAATAAGTCCTCGACATACTCGAATAACTCAATTTAACTGGGCTGATAACCACACTCTTATTACAACCCACGGACTCGACCTTGCGACTATATAGAAAATATTGAAAAAAATACTCCTTCCTCCAATGGATCTAGGTGTAATTAATACATACATTTAAAAATTATCACCTGCGTACATATTGCCACTAAAATTAGCTAAATACAAAAAAAAAACCATTCGCAACATCAACCACATAGCCCTTCACGCCCTTCTTTATCACTGAATTTTACTCTCAGTTGATCGACCAGGTTTTCTCAATAAGGAGGGAAAAAATTAATAATGTTTATACCAAATGTCCGTCATAATGCCTTATTAGTTTATAAAACAATAATAACCGTATATTTAATTAAAGTTTTGAGCCACTAAAAAATATTTGGACATATTCCTTGCATTGAACTAAAATGATACTGTTACTTTAATTTGTATGTTGTAGATGTAGAGTTTAATTTATTCGTCGTGTTTGATTATTGGCTTTGATTTGCCTCAATCGCAAAATTGTATGTTTCGTGTACGTCCTACAATACTAACATATTCGAACATGTTTATTTAATAAGATATTATTGCTTAACAAACTTCTGTTCGTTTTTGATTTGGAAAGTAACGAGATAAATATATTGTAGGTTAGCCTGTCAGCCACAACAAAAGCTCAAAGACTTTATTGTTATTAATGGAAAACGGTGGCAGGAGTTCAAAGTGTGTTTACCATGATCAAAGTTGTTTTATGTATTTTAAAAAATACATTGTATTTATTATATAACCGTAAATGCTGTATTGCAAAGATCATGATAAATCAAAAAGTCAAAGAAGTACTTTACTAGTTTTTAAGGATTTAATTTTTGTAAATTTTAGTTTTTTTTATATTAAAAACGAATAATGTCGTAAATGAAAAACCATGTTGTATTCCATGATTATTAAGTTGAACTAAATATTTATATAGTTGTACAAGAATTATTAAAAATAGTTTGATGACTATTTCGCCATCACGCCAACTAAGCTTACACAGATTTTTGTCCTATATCGCTTCTGCTGCAGAAAAACGATGCAATGTTACGATTGTTTAATTATTTATGAATTAATTGGATAGTCAATACTTAACTAATATAAAATTTAAAATAACTTTGATTATTCCACAATACGTGAAATAATCAAAGTTATTTTAAATTTTATATTTAAATGAACTTCCACAAAGTTACCGCCGAAACCATCGAAAATACTAAACTAGCTTACATGCGGGAGTTGGAAATAAAGACATCCTAGAAAGGAACCTTAGGAAAACTAAGAGCCCGCTTCGCGTACTCCATGTATAGTAAAGCAAGGAAAAAAATGTGTTTTATTAAAGAACCGTTGAAATACTAGAATATAACAAAGACGCATATATGTCCCTCTAGTGGTAGATAAATGTTTCACAATTGATCGAGTCGATGTTGCATTGGATAAATTTACTTTGTTTAGTACTTTTTCATAGTATAAAAGCTCAAAACTTGCACTTGGCTTTATTGTTCTACCAGTGGAGCGATATAAAATTAATTTGAGTGAAATACGATAGACGTTTTAGAGATGGTATTAAAATAACTCAACATTATAGAACAAACTTATATACCTCGTGAGGCGACAATCAGCGTTTTTTACGTATTAAATAAGAACTTTATATTAGAAGTTTAAATTTGGAATTGTCAAAAAAAAAAATTCGGCAATGCTAAGACTGTGTAACTTTTGTGTGTAGTTATGATAAATATTATGTTTCTACAATAATAAATTAATAACGTGAGGTTAACGTACTTTTTGTAAGAATCATTGCAACGTGATGCTATCATCCGTACGGTATTGTTTTCATAACCGAAAGCAAATATGTCTGCTAAACTTATGATTTATAGACATAATAGCTTGAATTTATAAGGCATTGTCTAATATTGGCCAATTGTTTATACGTACAAATCAATAAAATAAGACTTCCATAAATTGCTTTACAATGTTAAAAACGCACTATGATTGGGCTGTAAATGTTTTTTAAAAAGCCTGCCATATAAACATAGTGTCATAAACATGCATAATGAACTAACTCACTAAAAACACTTTATTCAGAATTTGTGATTGGAATAGTTGTGTGATAGCATCACTATAAAAATATTAAATCAATACACCACGGGCTTCCAACCCATGGGTCGCGACCCCGAGAGGGCTCCCGACGGGCTTTCTGTGGGGTCACCAATTTATACAGTTAACTAAAAAAATATTTACATAAATCCATTTTTAATGATTTTTTAATTTCCTCATGAAAAATGCCTTTTTCAATTTGGCCTTTGGGGTCGTGGGTCAAATGGCTTTCATAAAAGAGGGTCGACATTTGAAAAAAACTGGAAACCTATGAAATACACAATATATGGATTATGTATACCAATAATATAAAGGAAAGATCGATATGAAAGATATTAATTAAGTTAAGTCAAAAATAATTTGAAAAATAAAAATACATTTTGGAATTATAATTTCTGCTTTTTACATAACGCCTAATATGCATCAAAATGTTCCATCGTGAGTCATCAATGTGAGGACAAATAAAATTTATCTGAGTTAACACTATTTGCCCACGCAGTGACATTTCCATTTGCCACTTGATCCTTATGTATTAAGCTAACGCTACACAAACACAATCATCTCTACTTTGGAAATATTTTATACGTATTTTTTTTTACATCTTATTTCTTCCATTTATACAAAGTTTAGTATAGACGTTTCCGAAGATTATTATATGATTTAGAAGATTGTTTCGTGTAAGAATCTATGTTTAACTATGAAAAGAGCTGTGAATATAATGATTCAAATACAATACATACATGACTAAAAATACAGCCATTAAAACTCTAATGGTGGTATTAAAATTTCATGTACAAAAGTAGCAAAAAAATTAAATTGGTGTAGTATTAAATATTGAAAAAATTACACAGCATTTCATTCACAAATTGTATATCGATATCGCTAAGCTGGCTTTGACTGGTACTAAAAAATAGCTTAAAAAGAATTTAAAATTCAAAAAAAATGACAATGACTGACAAGGTATCTATAATTAAACAAGGCACTAGAAAAAGCAATTTGAAAATAATGATTTCGACTGTCAGTTTAAACTGACGCTGATCATACCTTTTGTATTGTAATAAAATCGTATGGTTTTGGGCAGTGATGCACAACATTTTTGGGAGAAAGGCCAGATAATTATTTCTCAGATAAATCGAGGGCCGCATGGGTAAAACTGACTCAATTATCAATATTTTTAGTGTATAAAATAATATTGTTTAATATTGGTCTTCCATTGTCTGTAAAAAAATCTGAGGAAAAAAGTTGATCGGTATTTGTTATCGGGCCGCACGAAATGTCATTGAGGGCTGCATGAGGCCCGTAGGCTGCAGGTTGTGCATGACACTTTATGTGCTACACAAAAATTTGATATAGTGTCTCTTAATTACAGATGGAATAGGATATACGAAAAAAATGTCCTTTTTATTACCAGAGTTAAACAGTTATCGTTCAATCTTATGCAACGATTTGATGTTTTATTTTTATACTCACTACGTACTACAGAAATAAATTTGAGTAGATTTTGATAGTGTACTAGAAAATAAATAGTGTGATATTCCTGTGTAAAATATTTTTTAGCTTTTGGAAACAATATGTGGCAATATGTTTCCAATGTGTAACATCTTCTTTGTAATCTGTTCTTACTACAATGGACTACTGAGAGTACTGAGTGAGTTAAAATAACCTGCCTTGTAAAATTACCAAGACGCTTTATCACACTGATTCAAAGATTGCTGTGATAAAATACAGTATCAAAATCATCCCACGCAATTTACGAAGACTAAGGTGACATATTGTGTAACGTTTTTAAGCACACATTGTTCATTTCAAGAAATGTCATGAAAATAGTTTTTTTAATTTATCATAGAAAATCAACAAAACATAAACCAGAATTAAATAGGATTTTTTCAAAATCAACTGAATGAAAATTTATATAAAAAAAATTGCTCAAGTGGCGAGAGGGATGCAAGAAAACGATCAGTCCGAATGATTATAAAATTATGTATACTGTAATTTCACCCAAATGCGCAAAACAGGTCTTGGATTAATTAGAATATGGCATGTGGGTGCAGTTTTGACGCCACTTTCTTTTTGCAAGATCCCGAATATAGAGCGAATGCTTTATTTGTATTTTTTTGTTGGTGAAAAGGTATCAACAATTTATGATTTTTCCAAGTGCTGCCGGTATCCAGAGGCCTGACCAAATGTCAATTCTTGAAAATATACATTTAAATCTCACGCAAGACTTATTTATACTGTTTCCGATAAAAGCGTAATTTCTGCAGCAATTCTATGGACGGTGTTTTATAAGAATCTGTCCAATATTATTAAAAGCTACGTACTCCACTTAGACGCCCATTTAAGTCCTAATTAGTTTACAATAGCAAAATTATTAAATATTAAGCTGACAGTATGTAGGAAATAGGTTCAAAAAGTTTTGCGAAAGATGCGCAGGAAACTGCGAAATTCTCGCTTGCAATTTTAAATGCCCGATTTCAAGAATTGCCCCCCTGGCTATGAATTTGGTCATGTGCACTGTAATTAGTTCGCATATCAAGGTGAACTGTTTATATGTTTTTAACTGTCAATCTGAAATATGTATTCATTATTTGGTACAATATTATTGTCATTTCAATCAGTCGAAGTATTTCAATTGTTGATGCAAGGTTATGTCTACCAGTCGCCACACAAACAGTTAGTTGCAGTTAGTTCACTGTCTTGTTATTATTAATATCAGCAATGTGGCTTATTGTTGGGCGAGTTGTTTTATGGGCCGGAAAGCTATTTTATTAGATAGACTAAATGACATTTTCGAATTGTTGTTTCAATTCAATTCTGATATCAAACGCGATAATATACATGCTCATTTTGAATCCGTCGATGAATTGAGAGTGGTTTGAGGCGGAGCAATGAAATGCATTTAAGTTATTTATTAACAGAAGTTTGCGCCGTCAATACATGTGAATTATCGTAAGCACTAGTATTTAGTGTCACAAATCAACAATAAACAATTTCATCTAATAAAAGAAAAGTTCAGTTACAAAATGAATAAATAATGTTAAGCTGAATCAATAATTAATCGATGTATGTATATTAATGTTTAATGTAACAGCTTATAAACGGTAAAATTTCCTACCTTTTAATACTTTAAAATTGATACTTTTTATAATTTAGGATTTCGACTTAATGTGGTATTCAAATATCATTTTTGTATAAGTCAACCGAAACCGAAAACGTATGGAAATGTTAAAAAATCAAACGATTCATATTAGAATATGAAATCTCATTAATGGATTAAGTTTTTTGTATGTTTTAGATTTTTCAAAGGAAAATAATTTTACAAATTGTTAAAGATAATAACTATTAAATGTTTAATTTTTTATAGACTTCAATTTAAGCTAATAAATACATTCAAAATAGTTTTTGTAATATTTTTTGTATATAAAAGCAAAACCTCTATTTTATTTAGTAAGAGAAACTAATGTATGAAGTAGGTTTTACTTTTCACTGAGAAATGTACGAACATTTCTCACGTTCGTAATGTATGGTTTGAGAATTAACTCAAATCGACTTAAGAATTTCTTCGATTCTTAGAAAGAATTATTTAACGTGTTTATGTACATTCACACGGGAATGATACGGACTGACCACGTCATAATAATAATAAGAAATAATTCATTTCTAGTAAACATATTTAATATCAAATATTTAAAATAACTTAGTATTTGTGCAGTTTTCATAAAGCAGATCCAATAATGACTCGTTGAAAATGAAGGTGAGCTTTAGTGTAGCAATTAATAAACAACGTTTGTAAACACAACCGTTATTAATTGATGCAAAAAAATATATATTTTTAGCACACTAGCTCAGCGTAAATAGTTTCACTTTTTTTAATTCTTGCTTATTTAAATACTGGTGATAATTACGTTTTCACGAAATATAAAGTAAGGATAGGAAGTATAGGACTAGTGGTTAGCTAGTCGCTCTTTTTACGGACGGTTTTAAGAATCGGATGGTTATGGGAGGAAATTTTTTACTCAGCAAAGATTAATCACAATTCTTTGAACAAATATCAATATTCCGATTGAAACATGAAACTGCTTGGACTGGAATTCCATCAATTGAAATGAATTGCTTAATATTCCTATACAAAATAGGAATCCCTCTAATATAAAACTCTGTAAGGCACAATCTTGAAACAAATTTTGTTTGATATCTTTTGATAAAATGTTGCAACCATTTCCCGTCAAAGTGAATAAATAGTTGATTGCATTGGCGCAATCAACCGTTTCAGCTTTTAATCGGTCGATAATAAAATAACATAATATTTTGTAAAGGGATATTATAATTCTTTAGATAAATTTATGACAGTAGAGACACCTACCGCCTGTCAGCGGTGAAATAAACATGAAATGAGTTGTGATTGATTTATTACAGCGGCTCCCTGAGATCGAATTTATACCCACGAATTAATTGGATACCACGAGGTGAGAACGAATCATAGAATCACTTTGCGTGGTACAGTAAGGGAATCGACTCTTGATAACTAATGTAACTTGATATTCATGTCTTTATCTGGAAAGGTTTGTATTTGAGTATTTTCATAAACTTTTAGTGCCCAACTAAATGATAAATTATCACGGGATTTTCGACGGCTATTCCTTCCTATATGGTCGAATATTAATTTAACATTCAAATGGACTGCCACTGTTGAATGGATATATCCAAAATTTGTTATTACTAGTAATTATTGATTATTATTAAATCTACATCAATTAAAGTACACGGAAAATTGGCCACGGGCAATTAATCACACGAACATATACGTTGTTCGTTGTTCACTTAGCACTTTCTTCAAGCACACAATCTGGTGCTAGGGACTGTAATACAGGCGCTTATTCCCGGTATTAAAGCTGTTTTTCAATACCAAAATACCGACAGCAAAAATGCAAAAGACCAGTATTTAGGGATTATAATGAGTTCGCGAAAAGACTATTAAATGCTCATTTTTACTTTTTTAAATTAATGGTAGGTTCTTAATTATTTGTCTGATATTGCGATCCTAACTGGCCGTAATCATAATTTTTTCTTGATTTATTGATTGAGTAGGCATTTACTTGGTAGAACTCCATTATAATACGGTAAGAAAAATAACAATGTATTTTAGTTCTGCATAAATTATTTTATATATTTTTTGATAGCTATTTCGGCTTACACCTTCGTCAGAACTATCTAGTTCTAGAACTAGTTCTGACGAAGGCGTAAGCCGAAATAACTTTCAACAAATATATAAAATAATTTATGCAGAACTAAAATACAATGTTATTTTTCTTACCGTATCATAAAATTTTCCATCAAGGTCTTTTTTTACATTTGCAATACTGATATGTATACGTGTATTCACTCGGTATTGAACTCGCATTTTCGAATTAATTTTATTCCCACTAAAATAAATATAATCTATAATACATTATGAACGGAAATCAATATTAATTACTGATCCATAGAACAATATATATTTTTTAGCATTTTTTTTTATCCACAATACACAGTGAGCCTATTGTGCGATCAATTTTGAAAGTGCAATAATATTTATAAATTCAAAAGAAACTTCTAGTTATACTTGCGGTACTTTAAAAATGACTATGTATTTGAAAAAAATATTCTTTTATACTATATCGATATTTAAATATTCGTATGACAGGTGTATATATGTAAACATAATGCATACTAAATTAATCTAAAAACAAAATTGACTACGTATATCGCATATAAATTACTCTATAATTCTAAAGTGAGAATCGTTAGTTATGTTGATATTTTAATAATCTTTGTATTTGGTTATTTATTTGACAGTTAACGTCACCTGCGCGCATACGATGATATTTAAATCAAACAAAATATCATATTAAGTGTTATTTTATGGTCTCATGTGTATTTTCACGAAGAACAGACGTTATCATCCATGTATGATGGTTACATGACACGGTGATTTAAAAATCGTTAAATTAAGAACTCGCTATTTTATGTGATTTTAATGATTAAAGTCAAAAATTTCTTGCGCGAAATGTCCATTCGCTTCGCTTAAAATATTGATTTTGGTAATTATTTAATATAATATTCAAGACTTATGCTAATAACACATACCAAATAAAGAAAATGCTTAAATTACACGACTCCTAATGATGGAATTTAGATCTAAAACAGCCTTCGTAATCTGCATTCGGCAGTAAAACATACTCCTGGAAAAAACGTGATAAAGTGGGATAAACGTTTAGCACGTATGTTTGAATACATGTATCATTAAATGAATCTTTTTGTGGTCCATTGTGGTGGTAAATTTTGAAAAAAAATGAAGAATCATTTTGATTCAGGCTAAATTGGTTGTCAAAAACTATTGTAGAATTAAAGTATTGAGTTATGATCTCAGTTCATCAATCAACCCACATCCAATATTTAAAATATTTTGTATCCACCAATTGAATATTTTAAGTACTTATTCCACGTAAAATGTATTGGATCAGGAGCGATCTCTCTCATGGCGAGCATTATCATCAGTTGACAATGCTCGGCATTAGCGAAACCGGTTCTGATCCAATAAATTTAATGTGGAATAAACACTAAACATGTGTTATTATTTTTACTTTAATGCCATTTGTCCACGTATTTGACAGTGAACATCTTCAAAGTAATAAATAGAATATATGCCACTGTTGCTATTTTCCAGAATCTTTCTTTATACATGATAAAACCTTTAGATGTTAAATATAAGGTATAAGTTGAGAGAATTTGTTACTTTCTTTAAAATAACGTATTCGATCTTTTAAAGAAACTAAAAATAATTACGTTTATAATGTACATAAAATCTTCCGGTTCGAGATAGGAGACGACTGAATTATTTTTATTGCGTCGTTTGCAAAAATGTTTACCGATAAATTTAAGAAACGTCTACATTTTTTTGTTTTCCCATATGTCTAATCGCTTAACCATAATTGTATTAATTATGTGCATATTTTTGCAGTAAAATAAATCGCTATACTAAAGAGCAATCAGTATTCATTTAGTCAATCAGAATTTTAATGTCACTCGCAATAACATACCAAAAAAAGTATATTGGGAAGAATAAAATAGAAATTTATATGATATTTATAGATCATTCAAAATTCCTGTATACTCAACGGACGACCAATTGCCAAGACCATACTTATTATGTATGTCAGTGCTGCATAACTATACAATTGCATTTAAACCGGTAGATAAGTCAAGTCAACCATAAAGTTATTTATTTAAAAAACATTAAAGCTGTCGTAAAATTAATAGAATAACACTCATAAAATGCTGACAACGTCTTAGTTAATCAAGTTTATCTACACATGTCGAGTGCCGCTCCGTTATTGTTTTCAAGAAATCATTTCAACTCTTTTTCCAGGGCTGTGGAGTCGGTGAAAAAAAGTCCGACTGCGACTCCGACTCCAACATTGACCAAAAACATGGCTCCGACTCCGACCAAAAAAAGTCCAATATCGTTACTTTTTTCCCCTAATTTTCCTATTTATGTGTATTCAATTAAATATCAACCCTTTCAATGCGACCAAAAGACAAATTTGAAATATAAAATGCAAAAATAAAAAGTTCAAACTTTTCAAAATTTCCGACTCCGGGTACCACTCCGGCCAAATCGCCGCGACGACTCCGACTCCGACTCCACAGCCCTGCTTTCTTCTAACATTTTTAGAAAATTTTATCAACAAATATTTTAAGTTTCATTTGAGAAATAAACAAGTTTCAACTTGTGTATATAAGACCAAAATTAATGTGTATAGAGGAATATTTTATTTATATATAAATACACATTATTCAACTGAGACGTCGGTAACAAGTTATCAATGAGATTAGATACAAACAGTGCTTTTTTTTGAAAAAAAAAGGTGCTGGAACGCAATTTTTCGAGCATTTTCTAAGAAGGTTTATTATGTATTACATATTCGAATATCATTTTGATAGAATTAAAGGCAGCTTTTCATATAATGCATAGAAAATAAAACAAAATATACATATGTTTATATTTATTTTAGAAATTTCAAATGAAAATTAAGCAAACAAAGAACATTACAAATATTATGTTACATAACATTAAAAAATATGTAATTTATTAAAAACGCTAGCCCAAATTACATTCCAATTACAATGATTTTCACAGTTTTTCCCAATTTTTGTCAGGTAAATGGTCCCTATTTCTTTTTTTTGTTTTGGTGTCTGTGGCCGAATGTCTTACTCTTAGTAACCATTGATCAACGTATTTTGAAGGATCAAAAAGTATCAATGGTGGTCCGACGAGCTTAATAAACACAAGTGACAAAACTGTTTTGGTCATCAACGAAACTCTCATTGGGCTGATAATTAAATTCATTTGTGAAAACCCGCGTTCACATTCACTTGAATAAATGGGAATAGAATTGAGTGCATAAATTAAGCGAAGAAGTTTTTCCGGATATTTCTTTTCGAGAATATAATGGCGAAATCCACGGATCATTTCTTTTTCGTCCAATTTTAATCTGATTGACATATTTCTACTTTCTATTTCTCCAAATGTCAACTGATTATCAATATTTTCAGGCCAAAATTTTTTATCGAGTACTCGAGCTGAGAGTGCAAATTCCACATCTTCTTTATTTAGCATCCTCTTTTTTATTAACTCTTTCAACGTGGAAAAAAATAATTTCGGGTCAATAGGATTTTATTTTTCGAAACCTTATTGTGAAGTGTAACTCCACGAAAACACAGATCGCCTACAGCAGTTGCAGCACATTTGTAATACGGTCCAAAACTATGTTTTCTTTCTTCAAAAATTTGAACCAGGGCATTTATTTTTTGATTTGCAATGTCATTACGATCTTGTAAATCTAAAGTTAATTCTGATAATTCCTGGAGAGCATCACTCATCAATCCAAGATCCAATTAGAAGGTACTACATGTTAACATTCTCCTAAGGCCTTCTTATTTGTCTCTTGTTGGATCGTTAATCGCGTCTTCAAAATGACGCACAAGAGATTCATAATTTTGCCATACAGCCGAAACTGAGCGAAAACTGGATGCCACCCAACGGGTACTCAAAACTCTTCCAATTTTCAGTATTTCATGTAACGTCCGCTCAGATTGGGTTTGAGATAAGGGAACAGAACAGAACAAAAAATATAATGTACAACAAGCCCTTTCCAAGAAAGTACATACCTGATAATCTTTTGTATGGCATTAATTTATGGATCCTATGATACCCTATATATTCAAAAGGGATTAACAGTCAATGGCTTCCAAGAAAAGAAACGAAAGTTTTAAAATATAAAAAAAAAATTTCGAACATTTATTAAAATTTCGAGAAAAAAAGGTGCCGGAACGCCGTTCCGCCACGTTACAGGGTAAAAAAAGCCCTGGATATAAATATATAATTATATCTCACTGTTAATGACGAGTTACTTGGGCATTGTACTTGATTTATTATTGATATCGATAGAGTTCAATAATTTCTTTCTATTTATTATTCTTTCATGTTTTCAATTTATAAAGACAAACAAGTTGCTACTCAGTGACAAAAAATTTTCTTACGAAAGACGTCGATAAAGGTAACTGCTTATCCATAATAGTTGAGCAACCCTGCTTATAATAAGATATTATTGAAAACATTTTTTTTATTTAAAAAAAAATCAATCAACCACGCTTTCTATGCTGATTGTATCTATATTAGAAGACACCATATATTTTCAGCCTTTTTGAAGAACATTCAGCGATCAAGCATCTAAATGGCCTTATATTATGTATAACATATCAACGAGGTCGATTCAAATATAGATAGTTATATTCCCAAATTTATTTATTTCATCGGTAAATTATATAAATATTTTAAGCCGCAAACGAAGGTTAAAGTTTTTTCGTTTTTAATTTTATTATTTTCTCCGTAAAAAAAGAGTGTCAGAAAAAGCAACAAGAAATTAAGCTATTGTGGCTTGAAAGATAAACGACCAATAAATCACCATTATGTCATGTGCTTATTTACAAGTATCATTTTATCAAAGAGTCAAATAGCCAGACTCATACATATCTACTATTATATATAACCGAAAAAATATATAAATGCTATTATTGTAACTAAAATTATTTTGTACACACTTGCAAAGATATCGCTCCAATATGATGACCAACTATATTTTTTATTTTCTGTTCGTAATAGAATTATCAATTTTGCATCGGAAGATATTTGTGCATGTGATTTTTCGATGATTTGTCACATAACCAGTACAAACCCAGGGTTCAAAAATAAAAATTTCGCGAACCGTATAGTTGGTTGGGTTATTAAAAAATCAACTCTTTAAGTATTTTTTTTTTACATGAATCCTATTTAAGTCCTATACGAGCCTTCGAAAAAGACACTTGGTAATTATTAACGTTTTAAGTTTTCCGTGCAAGGTGATTTTTTTAAGTAATGAGCTTTTATCCAAGGCGAACGCTATGCTTTCTTTTTTAGATAACAAAACGTACTTTCCTAGTCATCCGGTAACCGAACATGATATATATGACCCAAAATGTAATTGATCAAAAAATCAATAGTCCAACGTAGTATTTTTTTGTTCTTGAATGGTACATACACTATAGAATCCATTTTTTTTCTTTCAAACTCCACCTTTTCCATGTTGCAGTAACTAAATTCGGTTAAGTCCATATGTATACATACCAATAAAAGAGCTAACACAGTGTACGTTTAATTAATTAGTGACCTTGGTTCGTTACACAAAATACCGCGTACCGCTTTGTTAAATTTAAGTTCCCTATAGTTTCAAATTTACATCACCCTAGATATGGTCATGTTTGACTTTCACCAACACATTTATTGAAAATCTTAACGTTGTATCGCAATGTAATTTATTCATTTTTATACGTTTAGATTTGAACCTGGTATGCTGGCGTGATATGATAATAGTAAATCAACCCAGCAAAAAACCTGTGTAATAAACTTGCAATCAAATCGTCGAGTCCCATCTTTTTATGGCCAGGCATAGAAAACTTTATAGCTCTTTTTATTTTCTAATGATTTTCAATGATATTCAAATGATGTTGCACGTATTTAAAAAAATGTGATTTATTGATGATTGTTGGCCGCTACTCCTTTTGACTTTTTTAGAATAGTAATTTAATGTTACATCACCAAATGAGATTTTGACCAATTCACAAATTTCAAAAGTATGAACAGTCAAACTTAGTTTTATTCATCGAGTAGGTAAAAAACTATGGTTCATAAAATTTAATTTCTAAATCACATTATAATTGTTACATTGTATACCCTTCCATAATGTGTTACACTTATGATTTGTAATTTACTGTTTGGCATTTTCAACCTCTGATTTGGAAAACAAGGCGCATTAGTTGATAAGAATTAATTCGGTGTTGTTTGTGCAAAACCTGATAACTGAAATTTTAAAAAAAGTGAAGTGGATATGTACTAGATATAATTTTGGTATTAATATTTCAACTCCTGAAAACCGTTATTATTTCAAAGATTAGTAAAATAATCTGAATTCTAACGGTAACTAATTTGTTCTCACTTAATAGTTTCATATGTGTTTGTATATTCCTTCAGTAAATTCAATATTTTGGACAAACACCGCATTTACTGACGAAAAAAAATTGTCATCATTTAAGAACGCCATTGTCAGTCAATCGTCTTTTTATGAGATACATAAGGGTGGAAGAATTGTGTTATTTAGAATATTTTAAAACTAAGATGTCTTCAAATTGAAGAACAAAAGAGTGTGTCTAAATCATTTAACATTAAATGGTAATTAGATAATTATAAAAAACCATAATACCTCTAAGGAATGTGATTACATACATACATTTTCTGTTAACTGATATCCTTTAACGTATATTCTTCGATGGGAACCTGAATTAATGAATCTACCATCTTAAGTTTTATAACCTAAGTATTTCAATTGCTAGCAAATTCACTACATCTTCCTATATTGCATGATTGTAAAGTGACACGCCCTATAATCTCTGCACACCTTCATACATCACATTTATGGTTGAAACTGTCAATATTTGGTGTAATGTCATTATAATAAATATAATTACAAATTTTACACATTTATTAAGATCAGGACCGGTTTCGTTCAGCGAGAGCATTATAAACTGAAAACCTTCACACACTTCATTATGGGATATTAACTTGGAAGCTAATTTTCCTATCAACCTTTAACTATTATATATTATATTTAAGATGTATTTAATGTTAAGCTCTATACTCCGATAATTTATTAAACTTCGTATGGGGATAATTCAAGGAGCGATTAAATATTTTGATCGCATGGAATGGGTCCAACAAGGATTCGTGCTCACAGAATATATCCCGAATGAAGTTAATTTTACGACAGGACCAACACATTGCGCTCAGCGGAGGCGGTAATTTTAACGGATATCAAGCTGTTATAAGCTCCAAAGGGTTAAAATGTACCGACGGGGAGTCGAACCCGCCCCAAATGTCGGCCGTCACTCAGCGAGCGTCACTTTTAGTATAGCTTTCGCCCCGATACGTGAGATCTTGCAGGCCAAGTTTAAATAATTTAAAAAGAGAAAACTCAATATACGTTCATATTTTTTCTGTCTATTTTTCTTCGCTTTAAGCACTTTATTGCATGGTTAAAGGACCAGTCCCGTGCAGCCCTGTCTCGGATCAAAGAAGTGAGGAGTAAATTCGTTTCTTTTCTTAAACGTATATCATTATGGAAGGCGGCTGTGAAAAACGGCTGCACACACATAACGGAAGGGTGGTGGGACAACCAACTTGTTCATCCAAATATATATACGTTCATATTAAGCCTGAAGCTGTGTGATCGAACTCATACTTTTCTGTTGCAATGGAAAGGAGTTTACCAAATGGATCAATTTATGAGTTTGCGTCCGAAGCCACAGATCTCTGAATTCCCTCCGAAGTCATTGATGCTTAAAACAATGCCCAGGGAGACCAATAAGCTTGCTATTAGTCGGGTCCTAACTTTTTTTCATAGAGGCTTAGTGACTGAATATCTGACAGTTTTCCTGGAAAAAAATCTGTAATGATAAGTTCTATAAAGATTATATACTCCCGCTTGGGAGAAGTCATGTATCTCAAAATAATAAACCAATTGTTATTTATATTTTTTTCCATATCCGCTCCCTATTCGGAACATATGACCGCCACACGGTGCCTCCAAGGTTCTCTATCTCCCGCCAACTTCCGTGTTCCTGACAAAGTCAAACCACCGTACTACTAATATTTGCCGCAGGCATCTGTTTTCGAAGCACAGTATACGGTTACACTGTGCTTTTTATAAAATTTGTATAAAATACTGACTAATAAAATTAGAATCACTCATGGTTCATGAAGCATACTTTTCTTGAGTTTTTAATGCCAAAATTAAAGATGGTACATTTCAACATATGCCTGAGCAAGCCATGCTTGATTTGATACGTACAACATGTGTTCGCGTTATTATTTACGTCTACACAATGTTGCTCTGATGAAACTAATTAATTTTATTGACTGAAGGGTTCTTGTAGATTACAATAATTATTAATTCAAACCTCCAACTTCAAGAAAAATGAATCATCACAAAGAGATGGCGAATTATTTCTTGATTTCGACTGCGTATTGCAAAGAAGAGAATAAGTTGATTCAGTTGCATTTATTTGGGAATATTTCCAAGCAGTCAGCCTCTATCTTTACTAGTAATAATAACTCTTTTCAGCTTTAAGCTCATAGAATATACTAGATCCCATCTTTAATTGGATAATATCATTATCATGGTTGAGGACTTTACTTAGTGAGTGAGATCAGCGCATTGCGCTGATTTCACTCACTAAGGCCTACAGGACTACTTCAACGGACGCTTTGCCGGTTTTGGCTGGCGTACTACCGTTGGACTTGCACATATAGGTACGCGGTGCAATTACTCTTTTACTGAAGGGCATCTCACGGATATTGAAGGCGTCCCTATGACGCCACCCTTGTCGCGAAATATACCTGAACATCATACTCTCCGTTCATTCGTATATGAGCTGGCGTACAAAACGGCTCTAACAGCTTGGCAAACTAGGTGGTCTGCATCCACCAAAGGGCGTCAAACATATCTTTTCTTCCCAGAAGTGACCTGGAGGCTCAAGGTGAAGAGTCTAGCGCCTGGACACTGGACTTGCCAGTTTATAACTGGACATGGCAAGTTCAACGGCAAACTATTTGGATTGGGCAAGTTGGTCGAAAGGCCGGATTGCACTTATGCACACGACTACCAGGACGCTAATCACGTACTGTGGGACTGCCCCGAGATAAATGCCGAACGAGCTGAGTTGTTTGCTGCAGTCCGTCCTCATACGGGCCCAATATGCCACGCTGACTTGATCTCAACCAAGGCCAATTTTGAGGCATTCGATAAATTTGCAACATCATATGGGAAACGGGATAATCTTGATTCCTCTTCAGATTCAACGCAAAGTAGATTAAGCTCCACGGATTCTCAGTATACAGATACATAAGTTACTTAATATCACTCTAACAAAGTGGCTGAGCAAGTCACATTTTCCTTTTTTTTATGTTCCTTTCTATTTTTCTTCTCATTAAGCACCTTAGTGCATGGTAAAAAGATCAGTCCCGTGCAGCTCTGTCTCGGGCCAAGTAAGTGAGGAGTAAATTCGTTTCTTTTCTTAGTCGTATAGCGTTATGGAAGGCGGCTGTGAAAAACGGCTGCACACACATAACGGAATGGTGGTGGGAGAACCAATTTGTTCATCCAAATATATATCATGGTTGAGGTTTATGTCGTATTAGTAAGTATTTGTTATGTCCTCCAATTGATCTCAAATGTCTTATTTTTTAATCTGTCGCATTGGCAGTAATAAGTTATTATTTAAGATTTTTTTCTCGATTTATTTAGTTGTTTCTCGACAGTTTGTCTGTTGATTTGCTCGCCATTCATAACAAATTAACGAATACGGATATAATGACTTTACGCCTCAAACACATGTCGTCTATCTGCAGCAGTCTTTCAAAATGCAATGTTGTCTCTTCGTTATGAAGAAAGAGTCCAGTAATTATATTTGTTACATAGAATTGATTCAATTTTCTACCTCCTTTGGACATACAATATGTTGTGGTTATTATCATCACTATTTTCACGATAGATTAAGGCTAGAGCTTTTAAATGAAAAAAAAGAAAACAATTTTGACCTTGAAACGGGTTGGTCGTAACAAATTGAATTACTTTTATGATCGCCTATCATAGTGTTCCATTTTTGTATGACTCGCCTGCAGTAGTAATTAAAGGCGTGAATTCGCGTATAACAATCAATAAACCATCTATAATGGCGATGATATCATTAATCTTACAAAATTATTAATATATGTTAATTTATCTAAGACAATAAAACTTACAAGAGAAACATTTAAATAAAAGCATTGGCATTTTAAATTGAGACATCGATCAACGAAATTAGCATATAAGTATTGTAATATATTTAAATCAACCCGCTTACAGATCTAACATACTGATTCATCTTGCCTTAAGATTATACATACACCTTAGCAGCTATTAATCAGTATTATAATGCTCGATGCATTTTATTAGGGAAGCTCTTATAAACGCAATTCCTTCATTTGATTATAGTTGCCCATAAAAGTCTTCCAACTTTGATTAAAAGTTAACAATAATTAATTGTATAATTATCATAGCGAATGTGGCAGAATTTTTCTGTGGCGATTGGCGAGTTTTGTTGTCAAACAATTTAATCATGGAATAATGAATAATGATCTAAATAGCTTAACTGGCAAATTCCAAATTCACATACATATGCATTCCACAGTATGTTTATGGATACACAAGAAAACCATTTTAAAATGTATACGATTATATTATACATAATTGTCATCGATTAACTGAAATCTCGTTATCAACGTCTAAATCTATTTGCTTCTACCAAGGCAGACGGCTCATTTATTCTCATTTAACAATATTAACTTATTAATGTTTCGACAGCGGCTTGAAATTTCCTGAAATTCATTAACAAGGCACTTAGAATTCTTATGATTTATAAAAAAAGCTGTTATAATGCTTTCATTTTATTAAACCTTTATTTAAATTTTCGGCAAATTATGGATATATGGTCACGGGACAGAATCCCAATCCTCTCGAACTAAGCTCAAAAAATTTATACATACTGGCTTATGATTTTATGTTTTGACTTAATCTTTGAGTTCATGTGGATTATTATAAAATGTGGAATCAAAATGATTAAATCTGAAGAATATTACTGATTATTGTATGAGTTCTGAAAGAAGAATTTGTTTTTTAATATTAGCCTATAATAAAATTATTCTTTTTTTTTTTAAACAAATAATAAACTTATGTGACTCTCTCTATCTGTGTAATATTATTATTTTTGTAGTTTGTGGTTGCATTTTTGCTCCTGTAAATTAAAACAACTCGATTTCATACTTATTTCGAAGTATTCTTTAGGATCTTCTATTATAATAAATTTTAAAATTAAAGACGAACATTTCAAAACATTCATTTCATTTAATGTGCTTATTTTTCATAAATCTTTACAAAAATTCTGTCCCGTGACCATATATCCATAATTTACCAAATTTTCATTAGAGTTTCAATATCAACAAAAACTCACATGACTGCGTTTGATAATGAGGTACAGACATGCACTAGTAAACTTAATATTAAATACGTATCGATGAGCTGGCATTGATATAATCTTTAAATATCAACCACATCGACCAATGAGATATAGTGGTAAGAGCTTTACCCTAGTGATTATATCGGTTCAAGTCCCGGTCAGATCAACATTTAAATTTGAAATCTTGGGCACGGGTGTTTGTGGTGTCATTTCTTTTCGAGTTGATCTTGAGGACCTTAAAAATCTTACTGATTTAAAATTATAATTGCTTAAAAATCTTTTAAAATTAACAAATACGTTGATGTTTCTACTTACTGGTATTCGAATTCTACTATGTAGATGTCGAAGTAGTCAATGAAAAGTATGTTAATACCAGATATAAAATTTATGATTTTCAGCTTTTATGACGTTCGGGATAACTATAATTATGATAAATATTGGCTGTAAATCGAAAGTCATAATATTATCATTATGTCACGACCAGCTTTTGAGTTTCTTGACATTTAACACAATATATAAGATAATATCTGACATCATTGTTGCTGGCAAGATGTGAAAAATTTACATTTTTACTTGGAGTAAAGGTTAAGCCATCCCACTCATTCAAGATCACAAATTATTGATTGGCTATCAGAACTATCGGCCTTAATTAATTCACAGCTATATGGAGACTTCTTCGGTGCATACATATTTTCCCCGAGGGCTTTCTATCATGATGCCATTTCGTCAATGTCTTATCAGCGCTATCTACATAAACATTTTTTAATTGGCAAATGCTTCGACTGATCTACTTCGTTTTATAATTATTTGAATAATCAATTGGGGGCTAATATGACTTCTTTACTCATATCATTCAGTAATTAATTAGTTTGAAACCTAAATGCCCTGCTTACAATTTTCTAATGCAGAAAGTTGTTTCAGATCTCAGTCATCGTCAAAATTTTTGACGCTTAGCAGTCTCAATATGCCGTCTTGCAACTAAACAGATGATCTTTACTTATTGTGGTCCGTCACCATAATGGCTCAATGGGCCGCAAAAAAGCCAACTTTAAAGCATTCGATTATATTGGCAACATGGGAAATACCGGTTAAATTACCGTCACGGCGGATTCTCAGTATACACAAACACAGGATACTTAATATCACTTGAAGTAAGTGGATTTTATCTTTTCTTGAAGTACCATAGTGCATAGTTTAGGATCAGTATCGTGCAGCTCTGTGTCGGTAAATACGGAGTATATTCTTTTTTTTTCTTGACCGCATAATGTTATGGAAATCGGCCGTGAAACAGCGGCTGCAAACACACAAAGGGAAGTGTAGGAGCATCCAATTAATATATTCACATTGTATATATATGTACATACACATTATATTATATATTCAGATGACTAGTCCAAACACGTAAGTCCATATTTTATTTTATATAAACATTGGTCAAAAGATAGTAACTATAGTCCGCGATTATCTTTAACAGTAATGAATTCGCAAATGAGGTGACTTTTGAATAAAATTCTTTGATTATTAATTTACGATATAATTATAAGATGGCCATTACAATATCTGAATACTCGGATGTAGGTGAATCTCGGTCCATCCAGCAAAATATCATCAGGTAGAAATTGTGTATAGAGTCAAACGATTTATATATTTAAAATGAAATGATGTCTATTCTCGATACAAAATATTCCCTTTAATACAGGCATGATTTTTTTAAATTATGACATGCCACATTCTATAGCAGTGGTTCTCATGTGCGGCCACCAGACGATTTTGCTGCGGCCACCAACAGCAAGTTAATTTGTCAACAAAGTCACTGAACATTTAATATTTTGTATGCATTGTATTGTACATCAAGAATTGTTAGTTCGCATAAATGTTTAGGTATTTTTGACAAAAAAGAATCAACACAAAAATTTGGTGCGGTCACCAGACATTTTCGTAGGACTGCTGATGTCGCTAATGCGGCCACAGCCAAATTTTACGTGAGAACCACTGTTCTATAGTGTACTTATCTAAAACAAATAAATGTCGATGTTAAAATGAAAATTTTAGCCACAAAATAACGTATTTATTTAGCGGCTTCGGGCTAGTAGATATATTTTAATCAAAATGACTATTTATACACGGCATGATAGTAATTATAATATGCTATTTAAGTATCTTTTATTTACGAAGAGTATATTAAGAGGTTTTGAAGTATTTTTTTATACAAATAAATTAGCGTGTGATATCTCAATAAAAATACATAAAGATTTTACGGCTTTAAAACGCACCTCAGGGCAAAGATAATTTAGAAAAAAAATCATATAAATATTTTTAAAAACAAAATTTTATGTCGAATTTAGACAATATTAATAAATTTAAGAAAATAGTACTGTGTCAGAATATCGTTAACCAATAGAAGAGACCTGCTTTATACTTGTATGTTGGTACAAAAGAGTGGTTATATATATCATACATAATGTGACATTTTTTTTAAATTATTTAAAGTGGTTTCGATATGCTTTTTGTTATAGTTACACCTGATTGCTTAACATTGGGAACGGGAAACTGGTGGTGAGGAAATTTTCCTGGCGGAAAACGCACCGCGAGGATAACTTAACAATGAACACATTCGTTCAATCGATTCGGCGGTAACTTTGTGAGAATTTGTTTTAATAGATAATAAAAAATAGTTTTGTTTATTCCAAGTGTTGCGTAATAAACAGTGACACGTGTGGCCTCTTTAAGAAACATCATCATACTTGCTATCCCAAGGTTGCTTTAAGATTGATAGACAGATTCATTTTTATTCATATTGATAATATATATGTGTATAGTAGTATAATTTTTTAGCCAAAAACAAAGAGTGTTGGATAATATTTACAGGAAAAGGTCAGAGGCACTCAACATTTAATAGTAGATAATCAATTGTAGTACTATAGTAATAATAGCTGCGCTTGAAAGATTACATACATATATTTACGACTACATATTTAAAAAGCAGTCAGGGATTTTAAGCATTTCGTAAAATTTCTTTGCTAAGAAAAATTCCATAATATTCGCCGCCAACAATTTCTACAGGTTATTATAATCACATCATCGTACCTCGTATGTCGGTAGTGTTAATAGAAGTTTTAAAAATACTTTTGATATTTTAAAGGGGGGGGGGGGCCAAAGTTGCTAGCTTGTTCTATTTCTTCGATTATGTGCAAGCTAATACAGAATAAGCAAGAGATAAAAAATGTGTGTTTTTTTAGAGTGTTACAAATGTATACACATCAGCTAACTGGTGAATTATGGTTTTGGTTATGCTTAAAATTATGACATCACTATTTATGATGTTGTCTTTATTTAAAAAGAAAAAAAAAATTATTGTCATATTTTTTACATTTGACCATTTGTCATTTCATAGATTAAAGAAAAGCTTTGAATAATTAAATCGAAGCAATATCGACACCTTACTTTGAAAAGGTTCTAACTGCTCTTGACAATATTTTTAGATTCGAGCGTTTGAAGATTCAATTGATTAAAATTAAATTTTAACAATGAGAAACAATGTTAAAGATACTAATTTTAAGCATATTTATTCACAACTCTTGCTGAAAAATAATGAACTTAAAGATCTAATGATGGAAATAATGATGAAAATCTTAAATCTTGCTTGTGTGCAGAACTCCGTTATTCAAACGTAGATAATTCTGAAATTCATATATGCATATGATAGATGCGGTAAATACAAGCTTTTCCGACCAAGAGGTCATTTTATGAAAAAAATGTCAATTAGAACCTTTTCAAAGTAAGGAAATGATATGTTAAATAATGAGGCGTGTGCGTGTGTAAAGTGTGTAAAACAAACACCTGAACGGAAGATAAAATAATGGCATTAAAACAAAAGACGATAGAAAAAACCTATAAAAGTATTCTAATTTATTGTCGGGCATTAAATATGAAACCAATAAAAATGTTTATCTGAGAAAGAGCGTTTATAAATAACGTCTGTCGGTTGATGTAAAGTATTTTCCGCAAAATTCAAAATGTGTTTTTTCCCCGTAGATAGTTAGAATTTTAATTGCGTCTTATCAAAGACTCGTGACGGACCTTAAAAACGACTTAACTACGCTCGTAAAATGAAATCATGGGAGACCTGTGTCGTTTTTTCTGATTCTTCATAATATTATCTTTGATGAATCATTTTTGTATTTCCTTTTACTTTGTGAATAAATATACAAGATCGCAATATGTTCAAAAAATGCATTGTTCAATTTTAAGAATGGTTGATTACATTTGATCGGATTTCATTGGTTATGTTGATCTTCTACCGTTTTTTGGCACTTTTCACATTGGTGCAAAACCTTTTTCGGAGATAGGCCAGATAATCAATTATCAGATAGTTAGTTCTAGGGCCGCATGGATAAAAGTAATTAAATTATTAATATTGTTAGTGTTCCTAAAATTAAAAAAATATATATTTCATATTGTTCTTCCATCATCCGTAAAAAGTTCTTAAGATAAAAAGATGATCGATATTTGTCATATTGGGCCGCATTGAATGTCACCATGGAAACCATTTCTTCCTTTAAAAATTCTTTGATATTTTATAAAATAAGGGACGGCCAAGTTTCTGTCTCTAAACATGGGGCAGTTATATAAATTGTGCCAGAACTGCTTCAAAAAATCCATAAAAGTGGCGAAAACAGAGCGATAAGCTCAATAATAATAGCACTTTGGTATCCTAATCCAAATGAGAAGAATACATTTTTATATTTCCGAATACGTTATATTTTGGTATCTATTGATATTTGACTTCGATTTTCATCGCGTGATCTCATGTTATAGTCTAATTTATTCTGAGATAAACAAAACAGGATGGACTCTGACTTTGCAATCTCTCAAATAAGCTAAAATAGGCAAAGAATATTAAGATATTGCGAAATTAAAAATAAATAACAGTCCCCGACGATTTTTTCAATTATTTCAAATTCTTGTCTGAACGAGAGATTGGTAAATTCCAAGAGGGAGTGAGGTTATCATGTAATAAAATTTAATTTTCGGGACTATTAAGCTACGATACACGTACAAAACATTTCATCGCGCATAAGTTAACCTTTCCAGAGAGATAAACAATGGCAATAAAAAAATAACACATCTTGCCGCATGTCAAAAGGGGATAACGAAAAAAAATAGAAGCGTACGAAACTACTCAAAGGGCCCGGAATCTTGGATACTCAATCAAGGGGTTGAAAAAAACTTATCCATTTTTTAGACTTTTGTATTTGTGACCCTGGTGATCGTATCCATTGTTTGATTTAATATATTTACAATTAGTAGAATGGTTTCAATATACAAATAAAATTTTGATGTTACATAAGTGTTTTTTAAACATTCTGCGATGAAAAGGCACGGTAAAATATGACCAATATTTACTGATTTTTTCCATAATCTCCCTAAAAAAATTAATGGTAAATAGTAACTTATACTCGCAAATAAACTTTTGTTGACATGGTCCCCAGGAGTCTGCTTGCACCTATTTGGACACTGTGATGCCCACCATCATTACAATTAAACACGTGATGGGTACCTTTTTTTGTAATTATAATACATTAACAAGAGTCAAAATTGAATCGGTTATTTTTTTTTTAATTTGCATGCGATGTGTCACTAACGATCAGAGTTACGCTTATCAGCATCTTTCTGCATTCATGTGTACATAACAATTTAACCGAACGCATATTTTACCCGAGGCAAACATTTAAGTAAGCCTCTTTCAGAGGCATCTTCGTACTGTATGTTGCTTTAGTTATAAAGTAAGACTGATTCTTAAATTCGAAAATGACAAATCACAAAAAAGGTTCATTCCTTTTTACTTTTTGCGATAGTAAGTCCGAAGATGCATCTGAAAGACGTGAAATACGTGTCACTATTAGGAACAGAATACGTGGAATAATAAAAGTTATTTTGAATTTCATATTAAAATGAACTTCCCAAAGTTACCGCCAAATCCATCGAAGGTATTTTAGTACGCGTTAGGTAGTTCAAGTTTTTAATTAAAATTCTATCAAAGATCTTCAGTCGAAGCCCTGAAGTAAATATATTAGTCAACAAATGTTTATTTTATTAAATTATGTGATTGAAATGATTCAACAGCCCTGAGAGCAGGAACTACCCCAGACGATAGCCAAAACAAAAGCGGCGCGGAGAAATAATGCGTCCGCCGTATTGTTTTTTTATGCAATGAGCTTCTATCTATTTGCTTCTATCTCCTACAGAAAATCTGGATGATAAACCGAGCACACTAATGGGAAGACAACAAGAGCTTTAAAATTATCAGAAACCGTGCCCATTGAGAATTCACACGGAAGATGTAAGCTATGCGACAGAAAACAAATACAGTTGAATATTACTTTGTACTAATTTTATGTTACATTAAACCCTTGATTTGTTTGATAATATTTTGAAATAAAAAACTAGTGTTTTTTTTTATTCTTTCCGTTACACAAAATCTTTCCAAAGGCGTCTCATGAAATGTGTACAGTTTATTGAGTTGGAAAATTACTATGCTAATAGTAAGTGTTTATAAAAACTCGTTACTTGTCATTTATATCGATGAAGTTATACAAATTAGCAGTAAGCAATGTAATTTTATTGGCACTTTCAGGGTGAGATAAAGAGAAAATAATAAAGGGGGCGTAGTATTAAATCGATTATGAGTACATATGTGTTTATTTAAAACAAATAGTCACCGTTATTGGATCAATGGTTAAAACTACCGCTAATATTGGTGTAAAAACTGTAATGTATTTAGTTTAATATTCCGATGATTTTTCGTATCTGTTTCAATGAACATTACGATAACGTCAGATTTTCGTTGGCACTTTTAGCACTCTAGGGATCGACTTACTATTAACACTTTCTATTTTACAATATCCCACTAAGAACACCAAATGAAGATGAGTAAGTAGGTGGTGTAATAATTGTTGAAACTTCCTTGTCTAAGAAGTTTCTGCTATAAATGTGGTTGCAGTGATATGAGGAGTGAACCAGTAACCCTAAGCTATGAATGTATATTATAAATGAACACATTCAAAGACGTCAAAAGCATCAAACAATATCAACTAGTAAAATAAATTTTAAATTTCATATTAATTTAAAAAGAGGTTCGTTAAAAAATAGATTCTTCTTTTAACATAACAGAAAACTTATATTACATTGTTTATTATAGCGGTAGTTCGATACGGTATCCGATTTCTGTTTGAACACGAACCAAAACAATGGTTTTTTGCAAATAAAAGCTTTAATGTCGGTGGGTTTTCTCAGGTCCTTCTTTATACCATAAAATAAATGGGTTTGAGCATTAAAGTGAAGTATAAAGATGTCCCTATTATTCAACCGAATAAAAACTTGTAACTAACTAAGTATAAGAATGTTTGAAATTGTAACACGCAGGGATGATTTAAATGTATTAATTATATTTGTCAATAGATATCGGCTCAAATATTTTTAGACGGTTGATATGTAATAGGAACCTGCTTAAAAGAAAGAGTATTAAAATTTCCATTTAGTACCTAAGTAGAACTTAATTATTTTAACAAAAGTAGCCAATGGTAAACACTTTCCTGAATAATATCTGATTAAAAGTTTACAACCCCTTAATAAGGGATGACACCGCAGGTATGTCGATATAAATCTCTTTCGATAGTCTAAATTACAATAGTTGGAATACAAATCTGTATCCCACTGGAAAGTCTTAAATGTTATATTAAAAGGTATCCGTTTAGTGGCAAAGCTTGTGTCAATTTTTTCAAATTATTATTTCAGTTTTTGGAAATGAGTGCTATTATTTCTCCCCGAGTTGATCTTGAGTGATTTTTGGTTAAAATTCTTCTCAGGTGGATTACATATAATAATGATGTCGTGCAATACTAATTAGCTGTTATTCCAAATAATTGGTTCAACTTGAGATTATTGAAATTCTTCTGTAATAAAATATTTTTTATATCAATTCAACAACTTACCTATCTATCTTTTTCGTAATTGAACATACTATAGCATTCAATGTTATTTATCGTAGCTTAACATTTCGTATCTTTGTAATATATGTTGAAATCATTGAAGTTCTCCAATATTTTCCCATCGTTTGATTTGATCATAAATCTCATATATAAAAATCATTATTTGTTTGTTTGTTTTATTGTACTTTGTTTGTGCCATACGGTTCGCCCGATTGCAATGAGACTTTGGTGATTTGCTGTGTAGACGCCCAGGAAGGTTCTTGCGTTCCTAAATCATTCATCTGATTGCGATAAAACTTTGGTGATTTAATGTACACATAAAAATGAATGATTGTTTACATGTCCCGTATGCGTTCCTATATCGTTCATTCAAATTTATTTGCAAAAGCAACAGACAGAAAAAGAAAAAATATTGTGTTTCCAAAAGCACTTCAATAAACACAATTAAAACAATTTCTTTCTTTGAGTGCCATTGCAACGCTTGCCGGGTAGCGGCTAGTATTCCATAAAAAAATATGATACACAAGATCCTGTTGTATTATAGTATGCCTCATTGTTTAAACTAAATCTAAGCAATCGCTATAGTTTTTTGAGAATCAGAATCCTAATAGCTCAGACATCATGAGTTGACGTATGAAATGCTCATCAGGCTAGCCATTATGGTTTAATTTAAAGATAGGGGAAAGAAAAAAGAAATAAAAAATACCCCACTCACCCTTCTTTATCTTGTGTTCGGGCTCCATGATACCTGTGGAAAAAAAACTACTCGTATCAGAATTTTGTATAGCAAATGGCTCTCAATGTATATATGTAAGTTTACCACGGATATGAATTAGCATTAACTGGAGAATGAATATTATCAACAAATAACATTTTCAAACCCCGTATTCTACAAGTTAATAATACATTAATAATGTTAAATTTAATGACACTGATTGCGTTTATTCTCATATTTTGATAATCGTATACATATGTTTGTGTTTGAGAACCAATGAATTTTAATGTTTTTCTAGTTTTATCAGATCTTTTTTGTGAGAAAGGGTTTATATTTTTCTTCCCTAACGGCTTACGCTTTATATTTTTTTACATTGCCTTCTCATTAAAATTGAACAATTTTAAAAAAAATCCAATCAATGGTGCACCCTTGTTAATTGTGTAGCCCATTCAAGAATTATAGAATATTGCGTCACATAAGCTGTGATTTAATAATTATGTAGAGTGATATGCACATTTTTTAAAAATATAACTGATTTCAAATTAAATAGCCAAGTAGCCAACATCGTCGTCTTTGGGTGTGGTGCTCATGTGATCAAGTTCCAGTACAGATAGCTTTATAAATTGATTCTAAAACTCTGTACTCTGTGGAGTCGTCAAAAAAAAAATACGGCTCCGACTCAAGCATTTACCAAAAACACGACCCCGACTCCAAAATTGACCATAAACTTGACTCCGATTCAGACTCCAGCTAAAAAAAGCTGACGAGTCGTTAAAAAAAATACTACTCTGACTCCAACATTGACTAAAAATACGACTCCGACTAAAAAAAAGTTTAATTTCGTCACTTTTTTTCCTAATTTTCCTATTTATGTGTATTCAATTAAATTTCAACCAACCAATCCGGCCAATAGCCAAATATTACATATTATATGCAAAAATAAAAAGTTAAAACTTTTCAAAATTTCCGACTCCGAGTACGACTCCGGCCAAAACGGCGCGACCACTCCGACTGAACAGCCCTGCTAAAAACGCAGTGTAGTAAGTGCCATTTGCTGAGCACAAGTCATGTCTTAGCTTTATTCTTATATCTCCACGATCTTTAAAAAATGGACCTTGGGAAACTGATTTACACGTGGTTTTCGTAGAAAGAATCCTGTCTGGACAAGCTCCATTGCCAATCCTGGTGATCCACATTTGGGTGCGGAGATCGTTTTGAGACCACATTTGCTTGCAATTTAAGTAAAAAATGGCACGTGTCCAGCTTTGTAGTGAGATCTCGAATGTGAATTATAAATTTGTGGAATGTTTTTAAAAAGGATTCGAGCCCGCGTCCGTCGTGTACGCAACCCGTGACGGGACGCACTCAGCGATTTGACGAGAGAACCGCTCTTGAGAGGAGACGCCTGCGTTGATATATTTTTCGATGTTTTTTAAACTTGTTTTATGAGGTGAATGGTCGGCGTTTTGAGAATGGAAATTTTAATTTTCCAAACTATTCTTAGACCTTCTTCATCTACTTCCTGTCGTATACTGTTAAAGTTGCGTAGCAGGTGCGATCAAGTATCTCATCATTATCCGTTGCTCGCCGTCTCCGATGTAATAGGTTGATCAACTGACTTACACTAAGCTTATCGTTTAACAACTTCTTTGGAAGAGGTCCACAAGAAGACAAGATGCTTCGCACTGGATGAGTATGGTTTAAAAAAAAATCAAAGAAAAATTAGAAACTAATTTGAATTGTTTGAATTTTGTACTTTTCCATGAGTTTTGTCACAAGCAACCAGGGTTTCGCCTTTCGGCATCTTCAGGCATTTCAAGTGCATGGATGTACTTGAACTGATGCTTAGTAAACAGCTTGTATCGTTTATATACAAAAATAGAAGTAGATCACTAAGATAAATTGCTATTAAAATGTAAACTAGCGAAACAGTTTCAATGAATTTAGGGGGTTTGTTATAATTATAGGGATTTTTTTTTAAAAAAAGGCCAGATAATAACATAGGAATATCTAAAATAAATCTAGGGTTTTTTTCGACCTATTATTAATGAGTTGATTGAATTCAAGTCTTTTAATTAATATTTAATGATAGTAAGTGCATGAATTATTAATAAATGATAATTGTTTAAAAGGGTACAACAATGGTGAACTAGGTAACTGAAGTTTCTCGTTGCGCTGCGCCACCTTGAGTCCTTGTTTCCCGAAAATTGCTGGGCTTTGTTCATTTCTTCATCTATTTCGAGACCACTGCCTTTTCAGACCAGTCTACTATGTGTATTATGTTCTAATATTTATAAAAAGCGGTTGATGCGAACATTTCTTTGTAAACAAGCAGTAAGTAGTTGCATTGACTGTTTCTTTGCTAAGAAAACTAGAGTTATTTGTTAAAGGATTTTTACCGTATTTTATTCATTACTAGTATTGCTACCCGGCTTCGCTCGGACCAGTTTGGGGTTATGTTCACCTCGGCGCGTTAATTCAGACGGGCCAAGTTGAAACAACTTTTTTCAAAAGTGGAATTAAAATAAACATTTCAGACTGGAATTGACATTTCATATATTGACAGCCCCGTTCTCGCCCATTAAAATGTCCAAATTCAAGGAAAAAATCTAATTTGCTGTCAAAGAAATGTCAAATAATACCTTCACGTAAATAAAATAATAAACATTATTATTAATAATAAAAGCCGGGAAAAGTTCAGTAGAAGACTAATTTATTACATTTTGACTAAATGTCTTCGCCGATAAAAATTCAAACATATTTTCTTTCATATTCGTTTTTATGGCAACTTAATGACCAACAATGCAAAAGGGAATTACAGACCCACAGACATACATACGCCGTTTCGGTTTTATATATTAGATACTGCAAAAAAGTAAGCATAATATACAACTTTCAAAAATATATAGCAAATGCCATTCGTACTTAGTAACTCCCTTCTTTTATGGAAGGGCAGTAGAAATAAAGAAGTATTCAAAGAGTGGATATTTAACATCCATCAACAATAAATACAACCTGCTGTCGTCACAAAAAAACTATGTTTTGACGATGTGAAATGTACTGAAATAAATTTACTGCTTCAAAAGTTGTAGGTATTAAGTAGACAAATTGTCCAAACGTACAATTTTTGAGCTAAATCTTCTTCTATACGTTTTACTTGAAACTTTAAATACATACTTCCCAAATATTAATTATTGACTAATATTATAAGGGATATAATATGGTCATGATAAGATTTACATCGACGCAGTGTCTTCTCGTCGCGATGCGGTTAGCCTTGATCCAGGCCGGTCCATTACGCACCGTGGTCAGGTAGACCCCGCACGAAGGCTAACGAACCCGAGGGTTAAAAACCCACGCCGCATGCTTTTTGTACTTTTTACCTTTCGGTCAAGCCAGGTGAGCAGTTGTGGAAAACATTTGTATCTCGCTCATTGCGACAATTACAAATTTTACTGTTTCCTCATTAGTAATTAATTAAATACTGTTTAGATATGCATATGTACATCAGTCCGTGGTCCAGTTGTCAACGTCATTGATTCCGTGACGGACCACCCGGACTCTATTTCCAGTACGTGCAGTTTATTTTCAGTCGATAAATCGATTCTGCTCGAACGCAATGGGTGTTTGTATTGATAAAAATCCTTTCCGATCCCAAAAAGCGACGCATAGCGAGAGAGATTAGCCAACCACTAATCGTGTCTAGGCCTCGTTTTCTTTCAATTCCTACTCTCTTTGAAAAAGAGAGGTTGAGCAAGTTCATAAGTTCATGCTGTCCTCGTAAAAAAACATATTTTGAAATAAACTATGTGAAGTGTCCATATGCTCCATGTTGGGAGGGGGCATGGCTTAGAAACACACGGAAAAGAAAGGGTAAGAGTAATATGAGGTGGGCAGATCAAAGAAATTTTCGTGAAAAGCTTAAATTTTCGTGAAAAGCTTAAATTTACACGCTTAGCTTTGCCACTTTATCACAAAAAGAATTCCTCGATGGTGCATGTAAATAATATAATGTATTAATTTTAAGGTGTTCACGTCAATACTTGGCGGAAAGGTATCATATTAAGAAATACATTCTTTTTTAAAAACTTTTTAGTGTAAGCTTTTACCATTTCCTGTAAATACAAAGTTTCACGTATCGGGTGCTTTCCACCGCTGGAGGAGAATTTTCAGCGTTGAGCGTAAATAACAGGACACGTGTAAACGGTCCCAGAAGAGCAGGGGGCGGTTGTGCGGGGGAGGACTGCTGAGGGGGAGAGGCCGAAATGTTGTTTACCCGAACCGATGCACTGTTATTTTATGTGTATTGTATGCAGTATGCACCTATTTATATGCAGGCTACAATGTGGATGTTTACAAAAAACTCACCAGGAATTCTACGATTTATACTTATTTCATTTGAAAACATGTATAACTTAATTAATGGTTGTAGCCGATGAAATCTAAAACTATTTAAATTACTAAATTCCAATATTTGGCATACATGTTGGTCCCACCACCACCCGTTACGTATATGTGTAGCCTGATGTCCCTATAACGCTTAGAAACGATTTAGAAAAGAAAAAGTCTCCTCGTGTATTTGGGTCGATAAAGAGCTTCACGAATCTAACCTTTTAACCATGCACTTTCTTCCCACTAAATAGTTTAAGTGATATAAGCATACTGCTTATGGAGTGCACAGATTTGGACTTTCGATGATTGGCCATCAAATGCCAAATAACATGCTGATTACCGTAGTCATTAAAAGGCCCCGTAAACCAAGTGCTAATTATCCTGGAAACTAAGAATTCACTACGGCGTAGAGTTTAATTTACTTCGTGTTGAGTCTCCCGTTCTCCATATGGTACTGCAAATGTATCGAATATAGTTGGCCTTTCGAGATCCAGTCAACGTGGCCTATTGGGCTCGTGTCAGTACGGACCAGAGAAAATAGCTATGCTCGTTCGACATTCATATCGGTGTTACAGGAAATAAAATGTTTCACGCGCTTCAAGTTCGGTAAATGCTCGAAATCGTTGACTGCTACACGCCAAGTTATAATAGATCGTCTTTGGTTCAAAAATTCTTGAGATATATACTATAATGTTAAGATCCGACTCCGACTTCGGCCAAAAAGCCCCGAATCCACGACTCCGACTCCACAGCCCTGGTTAAGATTCTTCGTTCAAAAGTACAAGTTTGTATTGAAGGTGCTCCAAAACACGATCTTTACACAAATTATGAGTTTAGATTAAAAAAATACTATTTCTGCTCCCGATGGACGGATGATGAAAGGATGAGGCTAGGCATGACCAATGGACGAGTGGGTCAGAGAAGTGCTACTCAAACATTTTTAGTCTGCGGACTGATAGATATTTTTCAGTGTTACCTTCGGACTGTAATCTTGTTGCTCGTCAAAAATAATCATAGTAAAGGTAATATGGATTCATTAAGAATAATGAAATTAAGAATTACAGTGATGTATATACAAAACTAGCGTTGTCATCATATTTACACTGGACATATCTCTGATGAATACTTCTATAATATAAAATATTTTGACCCTTTTTGCCCGAAGATAACATATCCAGTCTTGATTTTATCTAAGAACATGTTACACATATGTACATAATTGATAAAGAGTACCAATACTATTTCGAAATGAATTTTTAAGGAAGACTACTTTCGCAAAGATAAAATTAACAAATTGAGACAAACTTTTCGTGAGATTCTAATAGAACTGAAAATTATATTGTCAATTTTGGAAACTCCATATCAAGAAACTGCTAATAATGGTGGAGAGAAATACACAAATATATTAAATATTATTCGTAATATATGTATTTGTTTTATTTACCGCGGACCGGCTATCGCTTTCTCGCGGACCAGCATTTGAGTTGCTTTGGGCTAGATAATGCATTGTACGCATCATTTGGAGAATTGGATGGGTGGGAGGGAATTCAGACGTCACAAATAAATATATGCATCTTAACACATTTTCATGAAACGATATATTTTATTTTTTACTGTCAATACTTGGCGAAAGGCATCATATTAAAAAAGACATTTTTTTTTAAAACTTTTTAGTGTAAGCTTTTACCGCTTCCTTTAAATACAAAGTTTCGCGTATCGGGTGCTTTCCATCATCGGAGTAGAATTTTCAGCTTTAATCGTAAATAACAGGATACGTGTAAACGGACCCAGAAGAGCAGGGGGCGGTTGTGCGGGGGAGGACTGCTGAGGGGGAGAGGCCTTAATGTTGTTTACCCGAACCGATGCACTGTTATTTTATGTGTATTGTATGCAGTATGCACCTTTTTATATGCACGCTACAATGTGGATGTTTACAAAAAACTTACCAGGAATATCTACGATTAATACTTATTTCATTTGGAAACATGTATAACTTAATTAATGGTTGGAACCAATGAAATCTAATACTAAAATTTAATTTAAATTACTAAATTCGAATATTTGACATACAAGTTGGTCCCACCACCACCCGTTACGTATATCCGTAGCCTGCTGTCCCTATAACGCTAAACGTCACAAATAATTATATGCCTCCTAACACATATTTATAAAACGATATTTTTCTAAATCAATGTATCAACTTTCCGTACTAGAGCCTCCAATTACTCGACATCTCAACTATTCGAGTATCGAGTAGTACAATTTTAAAATACTCGAGTAGTTTCAGATGTACCAAAGAATATATTATTAATTCGAATTTGTGTATATTAATCAGGGCTGTGGAGTCGGTGAAAAAAAATCCGACTCCGACTCCAGCATTTACCAAAACCACGACTCCGACTCCAACATTGACCAAAAACACGACTCCGACCAAAAAAAGCTCAATATCATCACTTTTTTTTCCTAATTTTCTTATTTATGTGTATTCAATTAAATATCAACCCTATCAATGCGACCAAAAGCCAAATTTGACATATAAAATGCAAAAATAAAAAGTTCAAACTTTTCAAAATTTCCGACTCCGACTCCGACTCCACAGCCCTGATATTAATACATGATAAATAAATAAAGAATCTTATTTAATATCATTAATACATTTATTTTAATTTATACAACATATATTTCAACAATAATAGAGAATTAAATGTCTCAAATTTTAAATCGGTTCGAAGTTTTATTTTTATAATTCCCGCAGTAGAAAAAACTTTCGACGATTTTTACTAAACGAGTAATACTCGAGTAGTAAAAAATACCCGAGTATCGAGTACTTGAAAAATGGACGAATATTCTCGAGTATCAAGTATTCGATACTCGAATTGAAGTCTTTAGTCCGTACCCGTGAAATTCTAACCCTTAACACCGCAACCAAACACAAATATACTGACGCCTCGGCTACAGGTGCAAAACGGTTAGAGCATTTATGTATATTATATTGGGAATACACCGTGCATTGGTAGGAAGTTTATCCCACGACGCAACCGCTGCAGGATCGTCCGAGGTTACAGAAGACTGCGATTTGAATAATTAAATTTAATGTTTCTTAGTATCACCTCTGCCGCATTTAATGTGTATCTTTATGATTTCTTTTAATGTATTCTCCACCTTATAAAATGGCAGCCTTCGTTAATTATTGTATAAAAAGACTCGGCAATTAATATATTTAACGATTCGAATAGTAAAAGTAATATTGAGATGTTCGAAGACAGCGTTATTTTTAAATAATTATTTAAAGCGATACGACGGCGTTTCGAATCGTACTGATAAATGAGATAGTTAGTTTTTATTCGCCGTTAAATATTTTAATCCTGACTCATTCTCGCCCGGTAAAATAAAACAAACTAAGTAAATAGTATCTTACTAATTATGAAAACACATTTAAATACATATTTGCATTGAGAATGACTTCGCGATAGTGATCTTCGTGGATAAAGTCACGTATGTTAAACCATTATCATAAAATTAAATACTCTAATGAAATTTGAAGCCAGTATATTATATGTGGAATACATAAAAGATAAATTTATTTATTAAGTATTTATGGGCACAGTTTCTATCTGGTGCAATAATAAATTGGCACTGTATCTCAATACAATAAATTAACATACTCTTTTTCTCTGATTTTTATCGACATGACTGCATAATAGAAACATAAACAAAATTGCTATTTTCTTAAAAAATTTTCTTCGTGTCGGTCGTATGTTATATTAAGGATTGAATCTTATATATAAAACCGAAACGGCGTATGTATGTCTGTGGGTCTGTAATTCTCTTTTGCATTGTTGGTCATTAAGTTGCCATAAAAACGAATATGAAAGAAAATATGCTTGAATTTTTATCGGCAAAGACATTTAGTCAAAATGTAATAAATTAGTCTTCTACTGAACTTTTCCCGGCTTTTATTAATATAATAATGTTTATTATTTACGTGAAGGTATTATTTGATATTTCTTTGACAGCAAATTAGATTTCTTCCTTGAATTTGGACATTTTAATGGGCGAGAATGGGGCCATCAAATTAAATAAAGTTTGTGATTTTATCTCTCTATTTTGGATGTTAGATTTTGTGATATAATTATGTCGAATGATATAATATTAAATAATTATTGGTCGCTTAGTCCGAGCGACGCCGGGTAGCAATACTAGTATTTGATAAAAGTATGCACAACTGTCAACTGCACTGCGATGCATTTTCCTTTAATAAAAATACATTATTATTAGTCATTACCATACTCACCAGAAAACATCCCCGTACAAAGCTTTTCCGTTTGGATTTTGTATGATTCCAAATTTGAATCGTGTAATTAAAAAAAAGGCTGTCGAGTCGATAAAAAAAATACGACTCTGACTTCAGCATTAACCAAAAACACGACTCCGACTAAAAAAAAAAAAATTTCGTCAGGTTTTTTTAGAACTTTTCCTATTCATGTGTATTTAATTAAATATCAACCAACCAATCCGTCCAATAGTCAAATTGTATATATTATATGCAAAAATAAAAAGTTCAAACTTACGAGTTCGAATACGGCCAAAATGCCACGCCGACTCCTGCCCAAAAACCCCAACTCCAGGACTCCTACTCCGACTCAACAGCTCTGAAAAAAACCCCAATAAGATATCGGAAGACTGCGATATGATGAATTCTTGTTACAAATATGATACATCGTAAGCTCGTAGTATAAAAAAGGGTGTACCTTTTATGTGTTTTAACTATCCGTGTTAAACACGGTGTTATTTGCTACACCGGTTTTTAATACACCGTAGAATTAAAATGTGTTTATGCTTAGACGTCAACGAAGATGATTGACTATGCATGCTTAGCGATATTAGACATCCTAATTAAATTTCCCAAAAAATGACTACGCAATCAAATTGCCGCTGTTCTCTCATTTGGACTTTACTTTTAACACGCTGACAGGTGGAATATTTCAAAATGTGTCTCACAATAATATAATTGATTTAATAATTAGATTTATTTCGAATTCAACATGTTAACGTCATACAACAAACTTGATCGTAACATATATTTTTATCATTGATGTTGCTTCATAAATCAATGGATAAAAGTTGGAAACATAACATCGTTTTTATTAATGATTAGTCTGACTATTTTGGAAATCCAATCAGTTCCTCTTTAGTATTGAAATTAAATTTATAGCATCGTTATTGCATTGTATTTGTACTAATTTTAATAATTTAAAATTCAAACTCTGTAATCAAACATATTTGGCATTACAGCTAATGCAAATGCGCTAGATATTTTTAATTGTGAAAGTCATACGAGATAAACTTTATGATTAATAATGAATCAGTCGTGAATAACTCAACGAAAAATTACATACGCCCAGCACCCAGCCCAAGATCTCTTTTCCAATTGAAAAAATCGGACCTTGCCTGGAATTGAACCCACCTGATCGCTAGAGCAAAGCTTTTGCCACTAGACCACAGGGACCGATCGACCTACAGTGAAAAGATTTGCTGAAAGGCTACACAAATTATAATTCCACCTTTTTTAGTTTTTTTTTCTGAACAGCAAAGGCACTTTTGGTGTTAACTATAATCAATTTGAGTGTGGTGAAGGATTCATTCGGATTTGAACCGGATTCGAGATATGAAAAACATTTTGCATGTTCAAAAAATCAAGCGAGACTATCATTAACAATGAATTTCAAACACACATTTTTGATTTAGGTGTTTGCTAAAAATTGTCTCATAACATTGCAAGAATACGTGGCCATTTTTGAATAACACTTCCTACGTTCATTGCGATTTATCAATTATGAATTAATCCATTAATACGTGTAAAATTAACGTTTTTATTTTTCAATCACCCCCCGGGGCGTATTTAGTAATTCGTGGCACGCCAATGATAATACGGAAAATATCGCTTAACGCATAAAAGCTCACCAATTTTAAAAATTTCTGTAACCAATCACAAAGCTGTTAAACTTTTAATACAGCTACACACACAGAGATTTTATCAAAGAATTATTTCGATATACAGTGGAACCCCGATCTAACGTTCGTGCATTATACGTTTTCCCGAGTGGTGCGTTAATTTTCTATAGTCCCGGCATTTAGTTCATATATAAAACTTTCCCGCATTTAACGTCTGTTTGATACGGTCCCTTGAAAAACGTAGAATCGGGGTTTCACTGTAAGGGTGTAGATGTGAAAACAGGCATCAAGCATATTGCTAGCTGGAATCGTTAATAATAATATCGCTTTTGGTACTAATAATGATGAAATCAATGCATGATGTAAGTGGGTGCAATTGAATAGATAAACGCATCAATATCGGTTCGAGTTTATACCAGGGCTGTGGAGTGGTAAAAAAATCACGACTCCAACCCCGATATTGACCAACAACTCGACTTCGAATCCGACGAAAAAAGTAATAATTTTGTCAGGTTTGTTTACGTTCAAATCCAGTTTTTTTGAAAGCATGTGCGGAATGGATCATTATAATATGTATGTATATATGTAAGTAGTCAAACCGTTGCCACAAAAGAATAATTATAGTGGAACAATGAATTATAATTCATTCAATTAATAGACAGATTCTTTTTTCAAACTTTTTTTATGAACAGGTTCAATTTCAACATCTAATATATAAAATCAATGTTTGTTTGTTTGTTTGTTCGTATTTTATGCGTTTCCATACCGTTCATCCGATTGCGATAAAACTTTGTCAACTTATTGTTGTTTACTTAGTGCAATTAACTTTCAGTAGGTGGCGCTTGTAGACAATCGGCAAAAGACAAACAGCAAATGTCAAACGGCAAATGTCATCGATACCGATCAATGTTAGTGAAATTATATCGGAATTACTCATCTTAAATATTGTGCATTCGAAAGCACTTCAATAAACACAAACACTTTCTTTCTCTGAGTAGCATGGCAACGCTTGCCGGGTACCGGCTAGTTATAAATAAAAAAAACTTGTTTTTACATTAATATTGAGTAAATGCCGGTTGTTAATTTTTTTGCATGACTAAAGCAACACATTTATCATATTATGTAATAAATACATGATAAAAAGTTAAATCATTGTATTTTATACACATATAATATTAAAACAACTCTGAACACTCAATTCAAACTAGTGGCAAAGTTTTCCTCCGATGTCCGCACATGATCAAAAATCACACCAAGCCTCGATCACAACACAAATGTCTGAGGTGCGTAAAACAACATTAATATTGATATCAATTAAGTTAGGTAAGCATTTAAGAATACAAATTTTATGAGTGCAGATTTCGATAAAATTTATCAACGGACTACGTAAAAAAAAACTCCATACTAATTAAGCCATAGATTTTTTTGCAGTCAATTTTTTTCCAGCCTGGCTTTATAAAAAAGCGTGTTATGAAAAAACGTGTAGTGTGTGTCCAGATTTACGAATAACGGTCAAAACTATGTATCGAGTGAAGGTTAGGTCTGATGATTGATTATATTATTCCCGAGTTGCTTGTTCGGTAATAAAAAAATACAGGTTTTTTTGGTTCGGTTCAGTGGAAAATAAGCCGGGTGAAATTATTCATGAGTGCCCTGTATGAGGCGTGTAAAATCAAACTGACAAATATCTTACATTTCAGAAAAAAATAATGAAAATCTTGGATGTACATGTTATATTAATACAAGCCATTCCTGGTGAAACATGAACCTTTATATTGTAAGCGATACGATAATATTTATAAAATTGCTAGTTTTGGTATTCATCTTCTTATCAGAGTTCCATCGCCGACTTCCACCCTTTCTTATATCTTCAACCTTCTTAATATTGTTGATTTGCTCCGTCTACTGAGTAAAAGCTCTTTCGTCCCACCCGGTTCCAGTGACTACTAGACTTATAATTGTTTTTCTTTTATTTAATTAGACTTGAGTGCAGTAATATAAAAATGTGAATTAACAGTAATATAATATGGTTGATTTGAAGTGAAAAGCAACAAACAAAATCATTTTGTTCATATACCGCTGTCAGTATTTCGTCAAATCTATTCATACTTATCCATTCTTAACTGCATGCTTCTTTCCGTAAAATATTTAAAAGGAATCAAGAAGGACTACCATACATCAAGTTCGCAAGAAAAAAAATATTTTCAAAGCTTTATTAGGAGTACACATACATATATATGCTTCACATAAGAAACATATCATTGTTTTACACAGAAACCACCAAGAAATAACAATCAAAGAATAATACTACGGTAAGAAAAATAACAATGTATTTTAGTTCTACATAAACTATTTTATATATTTGTTGATTTGATTGTTTTTATATGTTGTCTGACGAAGGCGTAAGCCGAAATAGCCATCAACAAATATATAAAATAATTTATGTAGAACTAAAATACTTTGTTATTTTTCTTACCGTATTATAATGGAGTTCTACCAAGTAAATGCCTACTCAATCAATAAAGAATAATACGCTTTATTTACAGCATTTATGTATGTTAAAATCAGGAAAAATATGCATATCAAGCATTATTGGTAGCAGGTATTGGAAGTTAAATAAATTATATGTATTATTTGAAATGGATAACATTTAAGGACTCTAAATATGGCGAATATTTTTTAATATCAAAAGTCGTGTTTTTTTCCAGATTTCTACGATTATGTATTCATTTGCCCTTCTTGCTTATTAAGATTCCTACTACTTATATATAATCAACTCTATTGCTCAGTCTTATATAAATCAAGATATGACTCAATAGAATTATCAATATTGTTGTGGGTAAGAACTTCTAATTGAATTGAAACAACAGTTGGTTTTTCAATACATTGTTTGTGAATATTTCCTGTTTTAAAAAATGTAATAAATTACTCCCATGCCACTGTTCGTGATAAATAGCTTTCATTATGGCTGATGAAATAATTGATTCAGGTTTATAGAGATAACATTTTTCTTTGTATAGGATAGATTAGTTTTCGCCCAAGGCAATTAAACTAGTAGCCGACATTATTAATAGTAAAAATGTTTCTTAAATTTTTCAACGTCTTTTAGTGAGGACAACATTTTTTTTGATAATATTATAATAAATCGTCGTCCATTAAAAAAAAAAAGAGTGTTGAATGAACCGATTAAATATATTGTTGTGTCAATTACAATTACAATTAAACACTGTATAGTTCAAATATTGTAATTATAGTAGTTGTAAGTCGATTTTTGAGTTTCACAGTCGGGAAACTGGTCTCGCTCAGATAATGTGATGAAAATGGAAAACAAGCGTTTTCAGTAAGGGTTCATATGGCACAGAAAATTATGCTGTCAATTTTTGAGAACCCATTATCCATAATGTGTAACTGCGAAAAATGATAGAAGGAGATAAACTACACTCTGACAGTTCTTTAACAGTTCACTCGAGTTTGCGGCAGCCGTTGATACTAAATAATTTGTCTCCCCTCTGACATAAGAATCCACCCACCGTACTTAGCCCATGCGTTCAGCTTATATCAAATTAAGGAATTTAAAATTTTCGAACTCTGGCAATCTTTTGTTTTGTCGGTTTCATTCGGAACAATCTCACAGCGGCACTCTTTCGAGTGCATAAGTAGCGTGGTCAGTCTGTAGCACCAATTTTAAATAGTATACTTTACTTTGACCAGCATTTGAGTAGCACTGGTAAAACGTAAATCAAATAAAAGTCGCATAATGTAGGCTTTTTTGTTATATATAACATTCGCAGTTCAGCCTTGCGGTGTAAAGTTGTCTCGAGATACGAGACAACGAGTTAACTAAATTTGTCCAACGATTATCTGAGATCTGAACGATATACGTCCAGCCCATATTTATTTGAGTCTCTTGGGAAATCATTATTTCTACCACTCTAGTTGTGCCTCTGATCTATCGGCTTGTTTTTTGTCTCTTCGCGTAGTGCCAGACATACACCTTCACATTTATTGCTGCCCTACTTGTCATACACAGATCCCAAGCGACACCAATACTACACTGCCCATGTACCTAATTAATTGGAGTAAGTTTACATAACTAATATATAACTATAAGCATTCATGCTTTACTCTCATATTGATATGCGATAGACTGTATAGCTTATATATACATAGATTATTATATATTCAAAAATAACATTTTTTTTTTGTACCAAACCAAACACTGTGATTATTTTCGGTGTCCGTTTGCTGTTGCGTCTCTATTAAGTTTGGAAGTAAATTTTGTAGGTTTATGTGGGAAATGAAAATACATATAAATTAAGAAGCGTCTTTAATCAAAAAATCATAATGATCAGATAGCATCTCGTCGTTATTACCTTCGCCAGAAGTATAACATAGTATTTGGTCATTATTTCTCTTACGAAGGTTGCGTAGAGTAAAAAGTCTCTTCAAAATAGTTTCTGTTGATATTGTTGCTAGTAAGTTTCGATTAATCAGATTGTATATGTTTGATGTTTGCTAAAAGTTCTTTTGACTCACTGACGCTTAAAAGCTCCGCATTGGTAGTTATATCAGCTCAGAAGATTTATTTTACACCGATGCAGCCTTATCACGAAACCATTTATTATCATTCATAAGTTCTGAACCCTTAACGTCTTAACCTCAAATAACAGTAACCAACATTGCTATTATCTTATCTTGTCTTCTCAAAATATCAAATCGGTATTATCGTTCAATGTAATTTTGTCCCGTGAAAGTACTATTAATTTAATATAGTTAAATAATATATCACCTCCCTGGGCGACAGCTTAATGAATAAACAAGTTACTACAAATCATTTAACCGGTTACATTAGCATGAACAATTTATCCTGTTTTCTATCATTAAAGAACATAAACCTCGTCCATGATCACTTACCGATGTAAGCTGCCTTGTGCGTTGATGGAGATTTTAAATGATTACCGGTTACCGGTAACGTCTTTAATATTACTTGACTTGTGTCAGCCCTTACACAATTACGACACGTTGCTTTTATTCGTCTATTACAAAATTCCATTCACAGACGCCGTGTGATTTTGCAGTAATCTGAATAAGCAAGGAAGGTACGTGAAAATTAATTTTATTTAAAAAACAGTATATTTATCTTGTAAAAATGTTGAACATATGTACATACTTTCAATAAAACTAATCTGAATAGAATATTTTAAGAAATATTTGGTACTCAATCGCTCAAGCTTCCTTTTTCGGAGAGGGCAAGGATATTAGAGTATTGCTGCCTGAGGAATAGTGAACAGCTAATCGCTCTACATATCGTTACAAATACCGCACGGGTTTAAGGGCCAAAAATACACATCTTCAAAATCAATTCCTCTGAGCCTCCTCTGAGCTCGGAGAAGATATCACTTCATCAATGCAACAATAGGACAGTCTAAAAATATATATATTTGAGATAATGGCTTTAGCAGCCAAAATTAATTGTACAAAAGGACCTTTAAATTCTTACTGATATTGTCATGAATATGTATGTTATGCTAGATGGAGTCTAAAAGATCTTATTATAAAAAATACATTTGAGTATCAGACAAGTGTTTTGTTGCACTGTCTTTCTGTCTATTTTTAGAGTTCTTCTATCAGGGTTTGTCTACGTGGGTCATATTTTAAAGTTGCAGTTTAACTAATTGTAACATTGGATATAACATACCAGTTTTCTTTAAATGGCATTCATATGGTAGTGATATTCATAAATATCACCGGTATCCTTTCTATATGGAGAACGGAAACATCGAAGTCTTTTCAACCAATGCTCGATAAAATGGTGGTTTTTTCTGTAAATAGATTCGACCACTGTGGTCGAGTGGTAGTTGCTGAACCATATTCAACAAAATTATCAGAACCCTGAAATGTTAATACAAGTCCCCCCACTACCCGCTATGCAGCTTCTATTTCACGCCTTCCATAACGCTATGGGATCCAGTAAAGAAACACAATCTTTATCGTATACTTGTTCGTTCAAAAAGCTTCACGATACTGGTTTTTTAACCATGCACTATAGTTATTATGATACGGATCATTATTCACCTTGCGTGTGATAACAGCATACAATATTTTATATGTATGTATGTATATACACCGCTATCAGTTGATAATAAGATGCCTTTAAATCAAACATGTAAAAAATATTTCAACCATTCTTAAAAAAGGTCCCTTAAAAAAGTGTTAGTTATTTAGACACCTGTTACGACAAACCAGCAATCTGTCTTAGTACTGAAGCAGCAGGAACCGAACAAGATATATTCGTGTTGAAATATAGCACTGCGTGTCATTCGACAACATGAATATATGACCGTTCATTTTGTCTAATTATCTTAACCATTGCATTACAATATGGGTATACATTTGGACAAGGAATTTCCTGCGAGGTTTTTTCGATAATTTATCAAGACATTGTACATTTTTTAACATAAATAATCACGTTGGCTCCGAATAATATGCCTCCGTTTAAGTCTGAGTACACGTATTGCTTCGCCTCTAACTCAACTCAAAAGCAATACATTGGAAATTAACATCAGACATCATGGTAATGCATCAAAAAGTATTGTAACTAAGTAGTGTATTAAAATATTAGATAACCAAACAAGTGATATCATCCGTTGGTATGTAATTAAAGCAAAGATAACACGCAAAATTTGTGCTATAATTTAACAGTATTAGGAGAAAGAAAAAGTCAAGATTTCGTTGGCCTTTGTTCCCTTATTTATGTATTCTGTATTGACAATACGTGTTATTTATAGCTTGTACAAAAATAATAATACTATTGAATAATTTAAAAGAAAGGTGACCCAAACCGAATCTACGGTTTGCTGCCAAAAAATCACCCATCGTATTGTATTGTTCTGTCTACTCAGGATTGTGGTAAACATATTTTTTTTTTAATTATAAGCCTGTGAAGACTGTCATATTGTATTTAAATAATTGATATAATGTAATTGTTGATATGATAACAATTGGAAATCATTTTTTGTTCACCAAAGACAGAAAAAACTGTATTGAATTTCTACGGCAGTGAATTAAGGATATTTAAATCTTTTCGTATGCATAATCGCATTGGCGTACAAATAATTCTATTTAAAAATAGATAATAAGTTTTATATCTATTTATATATTAATTAGTAAACATGTTTCAGACGGCAAAAAGTATCATCGAGAATTACTCGAGAAAAATTACAACCAAACATTGACGCGAAAGCAAATTTTTTGTCTTACAGGTTTGACTTACGAAAGGCTAAGATTTACTCGGTAAGTTTTTGTCTTGTCCAGGATCGTTTTTTGATCCACCTCGAGCGGCCAAAAATCACAACAACGCCGGTGGTTGTGACGATTTTCTAATTCTTAAAAATAGCCAAGCTGCGATGATTTGAGATGACATACTTGCCGCTTCTCCTGCAGAAATACTGGCTGATTCAATAGATGCGCTTAGAAAAGCTTCCTGACATCATCAATTGATATATTATAATAGATAATTAATGTAGAATAAACGATATCTGATACATTCTGTCATCAGGCGTTTGACAACAAGTCATACCATTATTTTGAAGATCTTAACTGGGACAGACGACAGGAAAAATGATGACCTAAGTACCTATAAATATTTCATCTAAAAGCAGATTTTAAAATTTGTATACTCTTTTCATAAAAGTCGCTGCATGGTATGCAAAAGTCTCCAGCATGCGGCTCAGTCACCTGACATAATGTGATTCATTATCGAAAAAACACGCTCCTAAGGTTACGTTTCTCTCACAAATTTTTGCATCGTTGATTCCATTTGTATTGGCACGCAGTTTAGTTGAGCTTCATTCTTCATTTTTTGACGTGAAAAAGGCACCAAATTTGGAAGTGCAGTCGGAAGGTTTGAAAAGCGTCTCATCTTCCCGCGACACATCCGGGACCAGGTTTAAAGCCGGGACAATCCCAGTCAAACCTGGACGTTTGGTAAGCCTCATCATAGATACCTAGCAATATTTTATAAGATAATCATAGCTGTGAGTAGGTCCGTTGATACAGACCAACGTAAACGGTTACATTAGTGCTTCAGGTTTTGCTCAGGCATCGTCCCTGCGATCTTCTCCATCGGTCGTCCGTCACACGCGTCGTAGTACTAAAATGATTTATTGACAAAAGTGTTTTCATATAATTACATCTCGAACTGGCCCCCGGCGCCTGACGACCGGCCGTCGTTTATTTATTATTAATTCGCTAAATTACTTCTTTCTTACCTGTCCCGTTTTTTTAGTGTCGGCATTACTAGCAAAGAGGGGCTAGTACGCCGATTCGAGAAGATAATAATATGATCTTTATCTTTGTTAAATGGTCTTAGACGACGAGTATAATCGAAAATATGTTTATTACCGAACGTAAAAATAGCCCCCCAGCGCCTATCATTATACAATATTTTGTTTCTTATAAAGGTATTGCATCTCTACATGTGTTTACAAAATTATTCAATGCCTACGTCCTCAAAAAAAATAATTTAAATTGTATGTCTTACACCGAATCCGTGAAATTGTTTATTATATGGAATGAAAAAAAAACTAAATTCATGAAAAGTGAAAGCTCGTTGCTTCACTTATGAGATTATCATTAGAGGCCAATTATCTACCGAGTGTATGAATTTGGCATCGTGAATTGTTTTACTTATTTTATGCAGTAAATAGTAGTGCTTCGATGGTGTTTTTTGAAGCTCAACCAAATTACATGTGATTATATAAAAATGACCGTCACTGTTAATTTGTAATCAATCAAAGTAAAAATAAAAAAAACAATATTTTTACTACTATATATTGACAGCTTAATAATTCCATTCCATATCTAAATCAGCAGATAATTTACCTAATTCATGAATGAATATTCACTTGATAGTATCATATACTTGATTTGCGTTATTCGCAATCGAAGACCTGATATTTGAAGTGACGAGAGTCACGCGTTTGTCTATATGTAAATATTAGAATCATTGCGATTAAATATTTAAAAAATATAACTTGTACGATTGAATTAATTTTCAGTTAGCTATATAGTAATTGTCACGTCTTAAAAAATCCCACCGATTGGGGAGCCTCGGACAGTATAACTAGGTTTCAAAGAAATATCATATATTAATGTTAAGAAACTTGCAATAAAATTTCGCTTTGTCATTCAATAAATAATAATTTACACCTTATTATACAATGACATGTGGGTTAAAAATTCTTAGAAATTGAGTTCAATGATATTTAAAATTATACAAATTTTATGATGCATTCCATTAAAAATGAATACAGTTATGATCTACAACATTGCATAAGGTGAATACATACTGAATAATAATTATTATTGTGCTATGAAAATGATTCAAACCATTTGTTGTAATTCGTAGAAATTAATTTTAAATGATCGATAGTCAAATTTAAAATCAAAGCTGTGAGTGATAGTTATTCGGTTGTCAGATTTTATTTTAATTTTAATACACAAGGAACTAAGATGAACATAATGAAAATATTATACGTGTGATGGTGTTTGTTTGCAAACACTGTGAAGATGATTCAGTATTTTTAATGAATGATCTTCCTTGATCGCAGAGCTCGTAACTCCGTTAACCTTTACTGTACAAACGAGCCTAAAAAAGTAATAAGGGTACGTTAAAAAGTTTAAATGCACAATTCAAATTCGAATCGTACAGAGCTTGTAAAAAATGGCCGTTAAAATTTTGAGCAATTAAAATCTTTGCACTCTATTTCGTTATTTATGGCACGCTATATAATGATTATTTATATGTTTATAGGTTTTGGTTTTTAATGTTCGCTTTAATTAAACTCTACTGACAAAATATTATGTGTAGACCACCTACGTAGATTTGCTAAACAATTTTATTATGCTGCTAAATTTAAATTTAAAACACTTTTTGATGGACGGCTTTTTTAACAAAATCACCATCCAAGTAATAGTTTAACATATATTATATTATTTACGTGAGTCAAAATTCAATCACTCAAATGAAATGTATAAACGAATACCACGGTTATCTTTTCTATCAATTACGTCACAAATTAAGCCTTTTGCTAAATGACTGATAATGAATGATTTTTTTATTTATTAGGTAGTAGGTTTTCTATTAACGTTGTGCTTCTGTGAAAGGGATGCCCGTGATATTATCGATTTTCTTTGTTTCAATCCAGTATCCAATACCAGTTCACTAAAACAATAAATACCACTGTGTCAAATTGGACATTAAGGAAGAAAAAGAGCAGCCTGGTTGTATATCCAATCAAAATCAATGGCGTGATTGTGCCTAATCATAATTAGAAAGCAGAATAAAATCATCTCGTTGAACAGTACGGTAATATTCGTTGTGATGGATAAGATCTCACCCACCCACTCGATGCTTTACGAGTAATTGCGTAATCAGTCACCTAGTAAATGAAATAATTGAGTTCAATTCCTTTTCAAGGACCTGAATCGTTAATTAAATAATCAACTAAATTAACTTTACATTCTAGTGACATCGACACTTATTAATACTGTTGTTGCCACACAGTGCATTAATCAAACATTGGGTACAAATAAAGGACGGTTGTGTAAAAATGTTTCATGCTTCAAGAATATTTAACGTAAGTCAACTTTCATATTATTAAGCATTTAAAAAATCATTCCTACCATTTTTACTTTCACGATTTTCTTTGATTAGGTAGTTAATTTAGAGGAATTCATTTTCAATTTTCAATTTTAAATATACAAGTTTGTAGAAAAATTCTTAGTTGTTCGTTTTGAATACGTCTACTCTGGGTGTGATTATATTTTTGTCGGATTTTGCATTTTTTTTATACGATTACATATTTTGTGAAATTACATATGTGTAGTATTATGGTGACATATACATGGTATATATATAAGATTTTGACGGTTTTGCTTTTAGACGTCTCAATTATTACAAAAATCAAACAGCAATCCGCATGTGGGTGAATAATTTCTTAATAAAAAAAAAGGCTCGATCTTTAATGAAACGATTTGTTCTCTGATTGGTTGCAAAGAATTTTAACTGCTTTGATTTTTACTGTTATAATATACTCCATATTATAGAGATGGAGTCGGGTTTGAGAAGAAAAAATGGCAAAAAAATAGTTTCTCTTTGACCTCTTTCTTATTTATTTACACATTTAATATGTAAATTTCTACAAATAATTCTTTTTCAAAAGACATTACCAAAAAGATTGTATTTAATTAAAAACGAAATGCATTCACAATTCAATAAAATCTTTAAATAAATAATCATTTAAAAAAATTAAGAATTTTATTCTTTAGCCATTTTAAAATTATAATTATGCATCGTTCTTTTACTAAAATTTATACCATTCTCTGTAAATTTCAAATTTTTAATATTCAAATACGATATTCGTTAATATTTTTCAATTATAAAAGGTAACGTTAAAATTTTTGGAATATTCAAATAATTAAAATAAACAATTAGCTCGTGCGTTCAATAATATATTTAATGATTCTTTTGTACTATCAACAACAACTGCATATCATTTATTAGATTAAATACAACTAATTACGCAAATAAATGTACATACTGATGCACTCACAGATTGGAATATGCAGATGATGCAACAAGATATCGTCTTAAACGATTACATGATTAATGCCTCACCATGGAGGTCTCTGGTGATCGGTACTAATTACAGATGCCGTTTTGTACGAAATTAATCAAAAGTATTTATTTTTTTACATTCTATACGAGATGAATGTTCGTACAGTTGTCATTATTAATAATAATCGACCCGCATACAACCCGGACCCTTTTATCAGTGCATCTCGAACTATTTGATGTCATGGACGAAAAAAAATTCTGGACCCCCGATAAAAATTAAGTTGATATATTATATATGATACGAAAAATATGATATTCTATCACCAGGTAAGTCATGTGCTATTTAAAAAATATATATAATAATGTTAAGAACTAGGTTTATTTTTCTACTTTCTTCCAATTTTCCACAATCAAGACCGGTTTCGATCATCGCTATCAATTTCAACTGATCATTTATATAAGAATACAACAAAATTGTGTTATATACGTGTAAATAATCTATAGTGCCTTTACACCAAGAAGTATTATAATGTCACTATCATTTATTTAACCATGTCCGTTCCCAATGTGGCGCAAATAATCTCCTCATGTAGTTTAGCTCAATACAAGTTGTTTCTGCAAGAACTGCTTGCCTTGTGATTAAACTTTTTGGCCAACCCATTTTCGAAGAGTAGAAGAATATATACCTATATATTTTTGAAAACCCATCGGAGCTTTTCCATACTCTCAGTTTCCTAACTGCTTTAGGTCCGATGGGAAGAGAAGATTTTTTGGTAATTTCTGCTGTCCAAGCATTCATTGTCTTTCTTAAAGATTCAGCCATCTAATAATTATAGTTGATTGTTTCAATCAACTTCCATTTCTATGTTGTTGTATGCTCGTAGTGCAGAGTGGATTAAGGCTGGAGTATCTAGTATGTAGATTTTAAGCAGACTGCATAAGTAGTAGAGCCAACTTAATACCTGCATGCACTCTCCCCTCTGGTTTGTCAGGGTGGATGACCAGATGACGCGTGTCCACAAACATGTGAAGCTAATTACATTAATTACGTGAAATACGACACAGACACTATCTGTAGACGGCACATCATATAGATTTTACATATATATTATATTGAGTTGATGCAAAAGTTTTGACGTTTTTTTTTTAAATATATTTAATTTAAACATTTATTTAGCTTTTTATATTATTTAATCAATAGCATAATCTCCATCGGTTCTTATAACATTATAGAGAATATGGTGAGTGCTTGATAACGCATCGATTTAATTAATTTAGCTTATATTGGGTCATCAGCGCCACCTGTGGTTGCACGTTCTCGTGGTCAAAAACTAAACCTTTTCTGTTTATCTAGTCTACGCTTTTCAAGTGCGATGCTTAATTTTATTTCTAATTGTTGACAGTATCGTTTTACTTCGATTTTGGATCACAACATAGGAGTTCGAAATATGTACACCATACCCTTGTAATCCCACCAACCTCATTTATCATTATAATACTTATTTTAAACTCACACAAGGGCTACCAACATTTTCGCTCCATTTCCCCTGCGTGAACAAATCGCAAAAATAATATTAATACGAAAATGCATTATACATTACATGCGACTTTAATGTCATGTTGAAACTCTTTATTATACGGCGGCAGTTCTTCTCCGAGGTAAATTCTTCGCTAGTTGGAATCTTTTCGCACAGCTAAGATGTTATTAAATGAAAATAAACCACTAACACTCAATAGTATTCAATAATTAATACTAAATTAATTTTAATATTAAAATTGATTGTGATATTAATGAATCCTTATAATATTGATATATAAAACCTATAGATAAGTTGACTTCAATGCTATGCTTCAGAAACTTAATAGTAACCGATAAATAATCATGGAATCAGGAAAATAACTTAATGTTTTGCGAGTCGTATTGAATAATAATATGTAGATAGAAAACAGGTGTACCAACTTTTTAAGAAATAACACTTTAGAGCGGCCATTTACGGGTGAAGGCTCGGCCAACCTGTTTCTGGTGGTACTTTTGTAATAATTATATTCTCAGCTTCTCGTACTTTATTCGACGATTATTAAATGAAAAATTTTAATAAATGTCCCTACTCGAACGAGACGTGTTTTTTGACCCTTTGGAATCTTTGTATCGTGTATAATGTCAGAATTATCATAAAAAAAAATCTTTATTACAAATTGGATAAGAATGGGCTCGATTCCCACATTTTTTACGTGTAAATAAGAATCAAATATATCAGTCTCGATTAACAAGATTCTTCGTTTAAGCAGTATATTTTTAAACATAAATATCATTCAGTTATTTAAATATATATTTTGTAATCACAATTTAACATTACAGCCCGGTCCGTGGTGCAATGGTCAACATCATTGGCTTCCGTGTCTAACCACGTGGGTTTGGTCCCGGTACAAGTAGATTTTTTCAGTCTATAAATCGATTCTGTTCGAAGGCAATGGGTGATTGTGTTGTTAAAAATCATTCCAACCTTTCCTATCCAAAAAATCGGCGCGCATCGAGAGCGATTAGCTAACCACTAGTTCTCACATCTCTTCGAAAAGAGAGGTTGAGCGAAAGGCAGTTTTCGTAGAAAAAAACATGTTAGGAGTCCATATGCGCCAAGTGGGAACGGAAATAGTAAAAAAAAATCTTAAATTATTTTAGCAGGAAATACTAGAAATAAATAGGGCAAAGATGAATAGTTTGCCAATTTTAATCTTCCAAATTCACCCTCTTTATATACTTTTAAGTAAATATCAATAATCATAAACTAATTAATGAACAAATTCTTTAATAATAAGTAAGATGAAACTAAACTATTAAATTAGTATGTATTTCCATGCTATGAGCTGGTAATCAAATCTTTAATTGCCAGCAAAATTTTAAAGGATATATCATGGGTGATTAGCTGATTACCTTATACCATTCATTGAAACTCATTAACATCACATCAACACATCCGTTAATGCATCCAGATTACGATAAGAAAAATCAAACATATGACGATACAAACTATTTACTACAATCATGCTCAAGTTAATTTGTGCACTTACAATCCCTGAAGATGCCCAAAGCCGAAACCCGGGACGTTAGCGGAAAAACTCATGGTAAAGTACAAAATACAAATTATCCAAATTTGATATTGAAATTATTTTCTAGCACCCTCAGTCGAAATCTTCAGTTGTTTTATCATTTATTATTGAATATGTGGAGTTCTACAAAAAAAGTTTTTTGCATATTCAAATACAATGCGTATCGATACATATGAATCGATAGTTTACAAATCAAAAGTGATGATTGAATGATCATTTACTACTACTGTACTTGAATTGAATTGGAAAGGCAATATTTCATTTTTACTAACTAAATAATTATCACTTTTCTAGTTTAGTTGAATTAGTAACACTCTAAATATCTCGGCATTCCTCTGTACGAGTAAACATTAATGAAAAAATGATCAGGTCTTTAAGGGGTTAAATTTGATACGTTTAACACGTTGCAATACGTTAAAAGCCGTTAACGATATAAAAACTTGTATATTCGATATTGAAAACTAGAATTATAACTATTAATAGCCTATGATTAAAGAGTAAATACATTTTATTGCGAATCATTTTCTAAAACTGATTAAAATTTCATGTTATTTGGATGATTTATTTTTAATTTATCGAATTATGCATGAATTGATGAATATTTTAGTGGCGATTCTATAAATATTTATTAAAAAATAACTTCATTCTGGCGTGTCGAAACATGATATCTTGGAGTCAAAAAAACTCGTAAATATCGAAAAACGTCGAATTTTCAATTTTTAATGTGAAATGTAATATGCTTCGTTTAACATATGTACAGCATTTATGTTATAGCCCAAAACACATATAAAACCACTGATTTATATAATGTCGATTTACTGTATTATTATAGTATTAATTAATGCTGTATAAATGCCACAATGAGAATTATATTGATAACTAGCTGTACCCTGCGCGCATTACCACGCCAGCAACTAAAATAAATTTGAAGGAAAGACATTACACAAATATTCAATTCAATTTGCATGTATTCAATACTCGAGAAATTTGTAAAAATTCGATATCAATTTTTGGTGGGGAGGGGGTTTGTTTGGAGGGATGGGGTATGGGGGGTATGCCAGAAACCTTCGAAGGAGTGAACTCGAAAAATTCGTAAAGTTTAAAAAAAAATTGGGGGTTGGCGGTTGGGGGGTGGTTGGGGGGAGGGGTTGGTAGGCCAAAAACCATTGCGGGAGTGTACTCAATAAATTTGTAAAGTTTCACATCGATCGGTCGAGCGGCTTAGTAGTCCATAGCGGAAATACAGACAGACAAACATTCATTTTTATATATTTACATATATAGATAGAAGACAAACACATATCAAAAATATGAATATTACTTATTTTATATATCTTGGAACAGCTCAGTAAAATCAAAAAAATATATTCACTTTTCATTTAATTAACGATGCCATGCTTTAGCTTTGACGGTTAGTAAATAAATGTTATTAATAACGATGAATATTTTCAATGCATACGAAATGTGAACTAAGAAACTAACTAAATAAACATACAATGAATCCACTCATGATCATTTGGAAAACATTCCACCAATAAAATGTTCACTTTATTACACAAAGACGAGCATATGGACATCTGCAGTATCTACACGTATTTAACGATGATTACTCGGTAGATATTTTAGAATGGCTTTCATGGTTTTAGTTTTGATAAGATTAAAATTATTGGATTCAACATAAATGAGGTTATATATTATATCTTTCAACGATACGGAGTAAACTTTAAGCACATGCAAAGAGGGGAAGTTTTTTGTCTAAATTCACGTCCGCTCCTAATGTGGAGCATACGGCCTGATTCGTATACGAGAACTGAATGTTGCTCATTCGCTCAGTGAGATAACGGATCGGTTATAGCAGGACAATTGGTCAGCCGGCGTACATTTAGGCCCATCTTGGGTAGGAGGAAATTTTTAGATAAAACAAACACCTTTGAATAGAATCGATAAATCGACTAATCGATAATCGACGAATCGATAAATCGAAGATAAAAAGTCGTACTGGACTCAACCGATGAAGTTCATCCCGGGAGCTAACGACGTTGACAACTCTAACACTCCACCACAGACCCGACTTAAAATTAAAATTAGTAAATATCAAATCAAAAATTTTGTAAAAAAATATATTTAAATATCTGAGTTAGTTCTAAAACAATAATCCCATGGTTCCAAAATTGTTTTTCAGCGTATGCCTCGCGGTTGATGATTGACAACTCTCTGGAAGATGTAGCTGAAAAGGGTACTGTAACACCTATTTCCATGTTCTGCAACCGGATACTGTCCTTTAGCTAACAGAATGCCAAAGAATGCTAAAAAAGTACAAAGCATCACAGTAAGACAGAATATAAACTTGTTATGATGCAATATTGGTTCTGTGTACCATCATCACTTTGAAAGGCGTCAATTATTTCTAGCATTATTAAATATATAAATATAGCTTCTGGCCAAAGTATTAAGAAGGTTTGAAAGATTTTACTACCATCATATAATTGTAAGGTAATATTCAATCTCTTGAATCTATGATATTTATATGATACGAGGCAATGATATAACTGCAATAATTATAAGTTTGCAAGGCTCTCATTTGAAGGATATGTCGTGACATTCTCAAATACTTCACAAATAATATTCGATTTATTAAAACGTCGGGCCTTATCCGCCGTTTCCATCTGTCATTGCATGCGCGTGAATATATTTGAAAATGTAGGAAAACGCTTACTCTGTTACGAACAGTGTTGCTCAAACATTTCGTTTGCGAATAAAATACCACCGTCTTAACAAAGAATGATTAATAGTAACAAAGCTAGTCTTACGAGCAAAATATTATTCAAATAAAGAGAACTGCATTTACATAGATTAAAATATTTTATTTATGTTGTATAAAGTTAATTTATATCTTCTATGATAAGGAATGCTTAAAAATAGTAGTATCAATAGTGTCATTGATATATTATGAGTGCATCGCGAGTGTTTACAGCTAGTCTCGATTTCATACTTATTGCGAAGTATTCTTGAGGATCTTCTATTAGAATAAATTTAAAAATTAAAGACGAAACATTTCAAAAAAATCGTTAGCCTTACATTAATTAAAATAATGTTATCTGCTTTCAAAACCTGAACATGAGAAATCATTTCATTTAATGTGCTTATTTTTCATAAATCTTTACAAAAATTCTGTCCCTTTACCATATATCCATAATTTACCGCTAGTATTATATAATACAAAGGAAGAAAATGCTTTTATTTTGCAGTACATATATGACAACTTTTCATTGACATTCTAATAGTGTGTCTAGCAGTCATTATTAAAATGATGTCGAGAAAAAATCTTCTTCTTTTTCGTGGCACTATGTATGAGAATCGCAATAAAGAATGGTAAGCAAGCAGAAAAAATAAATGTTGGGAGAATTACGAGGCTATATACCCCACATAGAGGGCGAACATAGATTTTTATAAAAATAGAGTTTTACATGGAAGACAAAATATATTTCTTGTTTGGACACATTTTAATCAAAAAATTATCGGCTGCGAACCACATGTTTGCAAGTGTTGCGCAAACGCATATAAAATAATTGGATATTTAGCAACATTCCACGTTTCGTGCAGTTTGCAAGACACTAGCGACCAATGATTTTATGGACTTAACAGCCGTGCTTATACCTTGTTAAATAAATAATTTGACACGCCACTCTGCGGCTGGTTCTTGTGTTATTTTAGCTATTTTGGATATAAAACTAATTAAAAACAGACTATCGTTAATGTAGTATGAAAATTCCTTTTAATTTCAATACGAGAAACTACTTAGGAATAATTGTAGAAACTCTGTATCTCTTTTAATTTAGTTTCATAAAAAAAAACATATTTTTTTGTATTTAAATATTTTTATTTTATTTTTAAAAATAAAAATTAATATTTGGCATTACAGCTTACGCCAATGCGCCAAATATTCTTAATTGTGAAAGTCATACGAGATTAACTCGATGATAAATAATGAATCAGTTGAGCACAAAATCAACGATAAATAACATACACCCAGCCCAAGTTCTCTTTTTTATCAAATGAAAAAATCTGACCTTACCGGGAATTAAACCCGGGCCCCCTGATAGCTAGGACAAAGCTCTTGCCACTAGACCACAGGGACCGACTATGGTTTATGGTTACTTAACGTATCATGCTTTCGATGTGGTTATATTCAATTATTATTTCAACTTAATTTTAAGTAAATAAATATTTTCAAATTATATACTACATATGTTATTTCCACTTTATTAATGTACTGATATATGTTTTATTACTACCCACATGATATTCCTGGAAGAAAAACAAATAAAAAAAATAATTTCAAGGATTCATTTTATATCCTGTGATTACAGAGTAATATAAAACCACGTGAGGACAATACGATTATTGTGAAATCATATTTCGTAGAATCGAAGGGCCTATTGCTCATTCATTTACCAGTCACAATAACAGAACTGTCATCGTTCAAAATTCCAGGAACATTTTTAACGTGAGATTAATTTGATTAAATGATAATCAAAATATCCATTCGAAGAAAGACCACTTGAGAGACCGACGTTTTATAGAAAATATATAGATATGTATGTAGAAATTTATTTATTAGAAAGAAAATTTAAGTCATCGATGCTCAAAATACAAAAAAAAGTATCCACAGTGAAATCATGAAACATCATTCTTTGGTCAGTAGTTTTTCCTCGTAGATCCATAAAGTCAGGCACAGAAAAATGCTCACATAAAATGACCAAAAAATATCGAATTGGTCGTTTTCCAATGGCAAAACATAGTTAAAATAGTTATCGAGCTTTCTGTATATTTCTACAGCGATCGGTTTTATAATGAATAAATATATTTACTGGGTTACGATACGATAGAAAATGTAAAAATCAACAATCGACAGTATTTTTATTAAGTATTTTTTCCAATCAAACAGTTTGTTTTTTACTTTTTTGTAAATTAGTATGTTAAATTCAATGTTTTTTGCTATTTTCATTTGTTTTTTCTGGTCCGTATTTATATCAATAGATCAGAAATCTACTTCATAAAAAATCAAGGACTGAGCACAAGAATATTCTAATTGACAAACGTTCAATCTAAGAGGTTAAACATTTTTAAATATTTATATACAGGTTTTGATGGGACAAGGTTACAGTAAACCTATAACTTAATAAAAATAAACGCTCGATATCTCAGATAAAAAAGATTCAATCTGCAGACATCAGTGTTTTTTTTTAAATGGTAAAAAATACTATTTAGTTTCAGACTACATACATAGTTATACAAAACAAATGGTATCTATTTCGGTACCATTTTTGTGTAGTAAAGAATTTCTACCAAGTAAATGCGAACTTAACCAATAATATTATTGTTCTAGTACAAATAAATTTAAAGAAAAGATAGCGTGGTTAAATTGGACAGTCCTTTCTTTGTTTGTCATTATATGCACGTTTTTCAATACAAAAATCCTCAGCCAACAAATCTTTTACTTTTGCACTTTCGACCTTTCTCATCATGAGTATTAATAAAATCCAGGCACGATACTAAATCTATTAAATAAATATTATTATTATTTGGCTTATGCGACTTTCTTGAATGAACAAAAATTCGTAGAACTCCATTATGATTGGTTACGTTAAATAAAGCAATGTATTTATTTTACAATGAATTCTTTGAATCGAAGTCTAACAATAGCAGACACTCGAGACGTGTGAATTGATATCATAAGTGTCTCGTAACAATGAATTCGTTTTTTGATATATTTTATTGGCATTTCTCTGGTAGAACTCCATTATAAAAGCGTGGCCACTTTCTAACTAACCATTCTTTATTTGCACGGTGGGTTCGAGTCCCGGTTCGAGCAGATTATTTCGGTCGATAAATCGATTCTGTTCAAAGGCAACTGGTTCACTGGAGTTGATTGAAATGAAAATTTCTTCTCACCTTTCCTGCCTCAAAAAGTGGCGCGTAGCAGATCAATAAGCTAACCACTAGTCCTCGTATCCTTTCATTACCTACTCTATTCGAAAAAGGAGAGGTTAAGCAACAGCAATAGAGTAACAAGCAGTTCTCGTAGAAAAATTCATGTTGAGATAAACTCCGTGATGAGTCTATGTGCACCAAGCTTGGAGCGGACATGGTAAAAAAAATCTTTAAACATTGTAAAATCATTAAATTTCTTGTCACATATCACTGAATTTCGCTACAAATTTACGTCATTTTCCCAGTGTATTCTGACGATGTTATGGGAAAGTAAAGAATCTAAGATTTCACTCTTAGTCATCCGTCGTTTTTTCACGATCATAGCAATTTATATAGCAGTGAAATGTGCTATATAAATTGCTATAACCAAAATTGAGCTGTACTATTCTCAAGTTTTTCTTTACATGATAGTGTGGTTTTATCTAGTTGAAGATGAGGTGAATCAAAAACAGTTCTTACCTAAATCCTTTCTTTTTCGCATGAATACAATTAAATTCCTTGTATCACATCATATTGCATAGATTATTTCATTGATGTTAATATATTAGGATAGGTAGTTTAGGTGCGTGCTTTGTAGCCGATGCGTGAGTTTAGCGAGAAATGGGTGCGCTCTGAGGCAGACAAAGTAAGTAAGCAGGTAGTCATATAGACATGCCCATTAATTAACATAGAGGTGGCAGAGATCACAATGTATGCACGCGCGCATTTTCCATACACTTCACGTTATTACTATTATCTTAATGGGTCGGGAACCATTGCCACACGAATCAAGCCAATCGTTTAAAAAATTGTCGATTGTTTTTTGACCTATTCTTCTTAATTATTGCATAACCGAGACTTCTTCGGTATCACAATTAGTGACAATTAAACTTCAAGTAATTTAGTAACAAGGTTTTCAATCAGAAATAGTAAAAACCAAATTGTGAAATTAATACATGGATAATTGGTACTGTGTGTACAAAAACTGAGAATTATCATTAAAGTTATATCTTTCCAGAAGCTTGTTTAAAGCTTTTTTTCATTCTCTGTAAGAGTTGAAAATTATCGCAATGAGCGAAGCCGGTTATGATATAAATAAATTAATCGTTTAATAAATACAAAATAAATATTTAATGTTTTTTTAAATGCCTTTCTACCGGGTATTAACAGTGAACACTTTAAAAGTGATCTTCATTCCTGTTTTCATTTTTTTCATTACTCAAGACTATTAATAATATAAAAGTTCAACCATATATTAAAATATTTTCATACATAACGAACGCTTCCCAACTCCTGACAGGGTGAATTCCCACAGGGCACACAGAATGTCACGCGATGTGCGATGCTTAGTCACCCTATTATTTGTTTTAGTGCGTCGTATTTTTTTTCCAAATAGCTTGTCATCCTACTAGGAAAGTATAAAAAATCTAATGTGTAATGAAAAACAAATAACATAATTTAAATTGTTTAATGCATGTGTGCCTTTAAAATTGGCAAAGAAGCTCTGTTCTTATAACCTGTGATACGGATGTCGAAAAAGTCTCCCTTGCTTTTATCACCAAGTGAAAAAAAAATCGAGCGTATTTAAAGATTTATTAAATATATATATAAATACATATATATATTTCTTCCAGAGCAGTATGTGTGGTTAGTTTTTTTCTCGCGTCATAGTTACAAACCGGTGAAATAAATCACTAAGTATTAACATTTAATTACATATTTAAATTAATAATATATGAAACAATATACCATCATGTGAGAGTTACATGATTTATTATTCTTTCGTCTTATCAATTTAATTTATACTGTGGGTAATAATTATTATTAAATATTATATTTAAATACTCGCTTACCTTAAAACTACGTAATCAAGTGAATCTGATACGTGTGCAATTTGATCAGACGATAGTTGCATTTTTGCATTAATACGAGAATCTAGAAGTTGTTTACTTATCATTCTCCATCGAATCAAGACAATTTTTTATAATTACTACCAGCAATAATGACAATAATTATGAAGGTATTATGCAAACATGGTCGCAAGGCTTAATATTAATAATTGATTTCATCGGCGGCTAGAAGCTATTTGATAAACATAATTTTAATATTTATACTCACGGCAAAAGATATTTAATTTTAATGAGAGTTAAAAAAAAATACAACTGATTCTCTTCCTGTACCGCTTTATACACGGCCTTGATAACTGTGGAAAACCTGGGACATAATAAGAGGAAGAGAAGTGATTGAGGGAGACTGAGTAAGTAGTGCCATGAGGTGATCCTGTGCCCATGTACACTCTGACTTCTTTAGCAGGTCACTCGAGTGTGCGGCAGCCGTCGATACTAAATAAATTTTCTCTCCTCTGACATAAGAATCCACCTCCCGCACTTAGCCCACGCGTTCAGTCTATACCAAATAAGGGAATTCAAATTTCTCGAACTATGGCAATCTTTTTTTGTGGGCGTCATTCAAGACATTCTCACAGCGCCACTCTTTCGAGTGCATAAGTAGCGTGGTCAGTCTGTACTAACAAAAATAAATATTTCAGTTATTAAAAAAATAGTTTTAAGAACGTTCTTTGCTTGCAATAGAACTGGTAAAATAATGTACCAAACCTGGTAATTAAAAATATAAAATCTTATACCGTGATGAGTGTACAAAATAATATCAAAAATGTTTTTTATCCACTTTCGATATGTAACGTGATATTTTTTTTACTTCTTCATATACAGTGCATGCAATCAATTTTTAACGGCTTCATTAAAATTTACAATTATAGTTCATATCTATAATTATTTATATTTTAGATTGACTTCTAAATAAATATTAACTTCTTTATTTTCAATTACGGTTTATCGATACAGTCATAGGTCAATAATGTAAAACATGTTACCTTAGATTGAGAAATTTAACCATTTTATACCATAATAACATGATATCGAAAAGACGTAAAAACTGATTTACATATACCTATTGCGGATGTATACCTACCAACTCATTAGTATATTTTAAAGTAATTTAAAAACGCATTAAATAAACCCACGTTTAGTTCATTTAATAGTTAATTTAAAATTTTTTTGAATAAGAAATACATATTGAAAGTTCGTTTCAAAATATGTTTTAAACTGGTACGGCGGATGCTGGGTTAATAAAATCTATGATAGCATTTCATTGCAAATAAAATTCTTTAATAGCTGTTAAGTATACGCTTCGACAGGAAAATCAAAACATATTCTCCGAAAAATAGCATCTCATTAGATACAAATTAATAATATTACACTACCTAATCATGACAATACATCTACATAGCTACTGGAAGTGATGTTACATTATTCTTATTGCATAAAAACTCTCGTTATTGCAGTTTTATTGCCTATATGAAATATGTATCATACGTTTTGGCCATCAACGATAGATCGCTTCTTTTTAATAGTGCTGTCTAGAGACTCCAATTCGAGTAACGAATACTCGTCCAATTTTCAAGTACTCGATACTCGTAATTTATAAATGAAGACTTATTTCCAAATTATTTTTACTTATTTAAAAAAATTATACATATGTACATTATTTCTAACTGTGTCTTACGAGTGGATTATACTGTCAGGTAATATTTATTTTTTAAATGCTTTCACAGTTGACTATTATGTTGGCGAGAATTTCTTTTGTTTCTGCTGACTTATCTTATCAATGACAAGTCTATGATGACAAGAGACTAAATAAAATATTGAAAAAATAATCGTTTGATTTGCCGACTATGGATGCAGGTGTGGCATATTCAATTAAATACGCTTAGTTATTTATACACACAAATTTGAATCAATCATATAAATTTTGGTACATCTAAATCTACTCGAGTATGTATTTTTAAATTTGACTACTTGATACTCTAGTAGTTGAGATACCGTCTAATTGGGGTCTCTAGTGCTGTCCATGATTTCACGTTGAAAAGCGAAACAGTATAGTTTCTTAAATATGTTTATTACATTATTATAATACATCTGTATTTATATATGATAATTTCTCTGAAAAGATACTAGAACAATCACTTCTCCTGCAGTGCGGATTGTGTAGTTAAGCTGTTCTACTTTTATTTTATCTACACGTGTTTGCTATCTATGGTCGTAAATATTGAATTAATAGAATAATTATACGATACAACCAACACAATAATGATAAAGTGCTTAATGCATACATATAATAAATCTATGCACAGGAAATAAACTGCTATTGTATATTGATTCGAACGTAATATAAATAATTCTTAGAACTCGATTTCAAAGAAATAGACAGAATTTAATATAATTATTCTCAGAGATTTTTTCAATTGAATTATGATATAAATGAATTATCCGTTCATTCCAATACGCAGATACAAAACTTTGCACGTAGGATGAAATTTATTAAATATAATAATAATAATGCGTAGTGTAATGGAAAAAGAACTAAGACATTATTTGTATATGCCTAAAAAATATTATCAAAGATATTATAATGGTATGTATGTAGGTACACAAAAAAGCATTTTTTTTAAACAACTGAGAAACTATTCTTTCGATGGATTCGGCGATAACTTTGTGGAAGCAAACTAATCGAGGTACACTCGTGGTCAATTTCAATACGTTATATTTTTATCAAAAATTTTTAACATTATTTTTTTTTACGGAAAACAAAAGATGAAACTTTATTCTACGTATTTAAATAATTATAGAATAATGAAATCATAAAAAACCGAAAAAAAACCTAATTTAATTGCGACGTGTGTTAGCAGGTATTTGCATGTTTTCCTGTGATACATTTTTTTTTAATTAAAAGGAAAACGAAAATTTTTCTTTTATATGTTCGGTATGGATATTTTTAATTCATATGTATTGTACTCGAAGATATCTAAAGAAAAACGAAAAGAATATTCTTCTTTTTGATTAGATGTAGCCGAGCAAATATTACCATTCCAAATTATAAAATTAGAGGAAGACCATTATTTGTTGATTCAACCCTTTTGATTGCAGTGCAAAAACTCGGGGACATTTTGCCAAACATATTCCACCAACGGAGAAAAATATCTCACAAGATTGTGTTAAGTGTGTAAAATAAAAAGAAAAGCGAGAATACGTGGAAAAGCAAAAAATGTCTTGTCGCACTACATCTTCCAGAATGCTTCGAAAAATACCACAGTCTACAAAATTACTAATATTTTTGATATATTATGTGTACTTTCGGAGAATTAAAGAAATTTTTTGTCGAAATTTATTTTATTTCTTTCATACTTGTCTTTAAAAAAAAACTATTTCACAACCTTTTCCAAATTTTAAATGTAAATTAAATCCTGTTTTCCATTGACTTTTTTCACGTTTCCTTTCGTTGCTTAACATATTATCTTCAAAATAAAAAATAAAAGGGATACCGAGAAATAATAATTTTACTGAAACACTATTTTATTCAAAAAATTAAATAGTGTCATAAATATTTTTTAGGAAAAACTTAATCGTACAAGGGGTTAAACAACTTACAACTAATTAGTTAATAAATTTGTAAAACTAAATAACCTTTGTAAAAGTAAGATAGTCTATGATTCCTCTGAAAGAGGCAACAACTATTGTGTGGAAGTTATTTTTAATTTCATATTAACATGTACTTTCACAAAATTATTGCCGATTTCATCGAAAGAATGGTTTTTTGTTGCTTAATTTAGTTTTAATTTTATATTAACTGATAAACCACTTGCTATTTGAACCATAATTTGAGTAAAATATAATCCAGGTGGAAACTGTTACATTATAAAACATGTTTTTAAAATGTTGAGAAATGAGTTCTTCGGAATCGCATATTTTGTTGTTGAATATAATAAATGTAATACGGAAAGAAAAATAACAATGTATTTTAATTCTACATAAATTATTTTTAAATATTTGTTGATAGCTATTTCGGCTTACGCCTTCGTCAGAACTATGTTTAAAACGTGTATTAGGGATAGCTTATATACCCTTTGCTAGACAGGGTGCCTCCTACATAATCTCTTTCTGTTGAAACCATACCGACGTCACATGAAAGAATTTAAATAGGTTTGATTTATTGGTCTTAAGTAATGGTGGGAAACAATAATTTGAGTATTTTTTGGGGTCGTGTGAAAGCACTTAAAATCTGCAATTTCTAAGTGCATCTATTTTAAATTGTTTTAGGTTTATTGTTTGTTAATGGTTTTAACAGAGGTGAGCTATTAATTGTGATTTGATCGTTAAGAATTTCATTGGACTGATTATACCTATTAATTTCAAGCTGTTCCAATGCATTCAGTTTGTATATAAGATGACTTGCGGTACATGTGATTTAGTATATGTAGGACAGACCGGTAGAAAAATTTCAATTCGAGCTAACGAGCATGTTAGATCCTTTAACAATGGAAAAACTGATTCACAATATGCAAATCACCTTATAGAATTAGCACATAATCCGAATTCGGTCCCGATTCGTTTACATTCCTGCAATAAGGGCCTCAAACTGAATGCATTGGAACAGCTTGAAATTAATAGGTATAATCAGTCCAATGAAATTCTTAACGATCAAATCACAATTAATAGCTCACCTCTGTTAAAACCATTAACAAACAATAAACCTAAAACAATTTAAAATAGATGCACTTAGAAATTGCAGATTTTAAGTGCTTTCACACGACCCCAAAAAATACTCAAATTATTGTTTCCCACCATTACTTAAGACCAATAAATCAAACCTATTTAAATTCTTTCATGTGACGTCGGTATGGTTTCAACAGAAAGAGATTATGTAGGAGGCACCCTGTCTAGCAAAGGGTATATAAGCTATCCCTAATACACGTTTTAAACATAGTTCTGACGAAGGCGTAAGCCGAAATAGCTATCAACAAATATTTAAAAATAATTTATGTAGAATTAAAATACATTGTTATTTTTCTTTCCGTATTATAATGGAGTTCTACCAAGTAAATGCCTACTCAATCAATATAATAAATGTGTTTCAAATATCTGCAGTATCTCATTATTTTCTTTAGCTTTACAATTTTAATTGCACACGTTATGTAAATATGTAGATGAAATGTAAGCAAATAACAATGTTGCCACCTAGCAACAAAAGGTAATATTATTTAATGCACTGTGAATAATAATATTTATAAATAAAACATTTAAGGTACTCTGTTCCTTTCGCGACAAACGCCTTCTTCCGCCCGTCAGTCTGTTTTTTGCTCCATTATTATTTTGAAATGTGGAATTGTACGGTACAAACAGAATAAAAGCGAACCGGCGACGATAATTGAATAATTAGACAACAAGGTCACAATCTACGCTACCAGTACTCGTTAAACTAATAAATAATACATTGTAAACATTTTCACAATTCCCTATTATATAAATTATTAATGATTGCCAATGCAGTGGCGACATATACATAATACTAAAGATGCTATAAACTGTACCATTCAATATCAACCAGTCTTCGGAATAGTTTTTCTCTGAAGGGCAGTATTAAGAATTCAAAATGAACATTGTGTCACCACATGAATAATATTTTTCAGTATAGTATATGTGTGAAAGACTGCATTTTGTCCAAAGATAACAATGCAATCTATGAATCTAATTACTTAACTTTAACCTTTTTATCTGCACACCTCAGCTCCGATTAGAACAATTAAATATAATACTACATATATCGTACAAACAAAATTTCTTAAATATTAAAGAAGAGAACAAAATTTACTGATATAAATGAAACATATAATGCAAAATATCCTTTAACATTCAATTCAGGAGGTCATTTTATTCAGACATAAACGAGGAACAAATGAGAGAAAAAAATTACGTCCGTATAAAGAATAGGGGCGGGGGGGGTTGAGCTTAACGGTCATATGAATTGTAGTATCGTAATCAAAAACTTTGTGTTGATGACTGCGTTATTGCGCATATTTTGTGCAAATTAACAACTTCGTTACTCGTAAACTCGTATGGTGAAGACCCCTTGTATATATTAAGTTTAGGACTTTAACTAAGTAGGCAGAGAAATAAATCACCATCCATATTATATAAATAAAAAATAGTTGTTGTAAAATAATACATGCATTTGTATAATAATAACGCATAAATTCAACTGTTAATACCAATATAACTCTAGCCGTAAAGTTTAATTAGACAGTTGATTGATGTTTATCTAAATTTGTTCCGTGTGGTGTAAAATTATGTAACATTACACTCAAATTGAATGCGATTGTGTTGGTATTGTTTTTTTGATAGAATCGTAGCCAAAGCAGTGTTTGTGCGTGCCTAGTATTTTCATTGTATCCGTGATTCCTGACAAAAACAAATTTAACAGTCTTTTGTCCACAGAATTTAAAAAGCACAATAATCGGCCTGCGTTACTAGATTCTAGATACGCCAACACAAATCGAAATGACTCTCGAACATGCCTTACTAATATGATGCAGCTTTTAAGGAATCCATGGTATCGCTGTCTAATGAAGAAGAAGACTATCCTGAGCATGTCACATTGTTAGGTGTGAGGTAAATAAATCTTTCCAAAGTTGGCACGAAAGCTATTCGGACACCATCAATAGAGATTGGAGATGAACGGTTAGAGTCAGACATTACGGGATAATGATAGCTACAAATTGTGCCATAACATACCGTAGCGCTAACCAAACAAATAATAATCACAGTCCATCTATACATAAATATTATGAAAAAAATTAAGGAGTAGATTGTTAAATTCACAATGTGAGTCCACTCGGAGTTGTAGTGTAATGTAATGCGGAGTCGGAGTCGGAATGTTATGAAAACAATTTCAAACCCTTATCTCATAGTCTGTTGAACAAATTTGTATTTAATGCAAAATTATAAATACTTTCGGTGGGTTCAGCTTGTACCTTTGAAAAAGTTCGGTTTCTATACAAAATTGACAATATTTATATATTCAAGAAGTAGTGAAACTCTAGACTCTAGAGAGATGCACCTTCAGACTAAAAAAAAGATTAATTGGTTAGTAAGATAAACATTGATTTTTAAGGTTACGATAGTTAGTACGAAGGTGTTTCTCAAAAAGGCGGAACACGTGTCGCTGCTTGTTACACAAAACGTAAAATAATAAAGTTATTATCAAAATTTTATTTTTCATTTTAAAGCTTAAATATATGGTGTGCCTTATCTATGCAGCGCAACAAATAGAAATAAAATATTTTATGTAAACAGTTAATACCTATGCACTGTATAGTTAAATAAAAATAGCACGGTCGGTGTACTCGGGCGTGCATCCGTTTCAGAGGAAATAATGAAACAGTTGAGTCGGCTTAGAAGCTGGGGTGGAGTTGGCCGCTTTGTTCGCGTACCTACTGACCCGTGGTCATCACAATTGCTAGCAAAAGATGCACCAATGAGACAAATGTGTGCGTCAATCGCGCTACACTGATTTTTATGACAACTTTTATTCATTCTATGACATTGTGTACATTGAATTTAAAATAGGAACAAGCTTAGTCGATTTCGATGTAATCGGCGGAACTCATTGAATTTTATTTGAAAATATACTGAAGATGCTTCTCAAAGATATGAAACAAAGGACAATTTTTTTTTTCTTCAAAATACATGAACATATAACAAAATTATCAAACGTCATGTTTTTATACATTGTCACTATTACTCGCAATGTGACACATATGGACTTCTCATGGAGCTCATCTCAACAAATGTTTTTCTACGATAACTGCTTGTTACTCGATTTCTCAATCCCTTTTTCGAAAAGAGGAGGGATATAAGCAACGGGCTAGGACAAGGCCATTTCATTTTCGATACGTCCTGTTATTAGGATCAGAAGGGTGCGAGGTAATTTTGTCATCGAAAGATTGAAAAATCATTTCTTGGAAATTGTTTATTCTGAAATTCGAGCCTGTGAGCAGCGCAATTGAAGCCATAGTGTACCAAGGACCTGACTAAGTCAATATACTAACAACGCCCAATAATTTTAATTTCTAGCTTTTAAATGAATCTCCAGCATTCGAATCAAATCCGAATTCAAAGAAAAGGTGTAAAAGGTGGAAAATTTTTGATTATAAAAGCCACAAGTCTAGCAAAAATCTTAAAAAATGAACATTTAAATTTATCCAAAAAGAAAGTTTCCGAACGATTTCACTTCATAAGTATAGAGCATAATGTTTTTTTTTAAATGACTGAAAATTTCTTTCTCTCAAGTAAATTTTCCACCTTTGCCATAACGCGTTCAAATTTGCATCGACGACCAAAAATAATGTTCTCATATAAGTCAGCTTTCGTTCACATTTGTCTCACCTTTCATATAACTAAACGCATGTGACAAAAAATAAAGTTTAAAACTACAATTATTTAATGATAAATTTTAACAAATAAAAAAATATATTCTAAGCTCCATTTAATGTTCATTCATCAAATCAAAAAACTACCACACTTACTTGGTAAGCTGATATTCTCATTTTAGTATTTTTTTATAGACGATCAGGTCGTTATTCAAATGCACCCATCTGTACATGGCTTATGTTTCCCACTCACCGCGGACGAAAAGAAATGCAAGTGGCGTGAATAATTTGTAATCACTAATTGCTTCTCCACCGAAAGTGTAGTTACGGTGGTCTGCTACTTTGACTGTTACGGTAAGCCGCTACTGGATTTTAGATGCTCTTGAGCATTTAGGTTTATATCTGATTATGCGGTCAATAACATAATACATAATGAACGCAGTCAGAATTATTGCCAAGGACAGGATAAAACTTTAAATTAATCAGTCATCCAGGATCATGGTTGAATATTATAATAACAGTGTGTTTAAGTTTTTAAAGAATATCACGACAAACATCACCCGGCTATTCTGTTCTACGAAACGCAATTGAGACGTGGTTAATTTATTGGTTGATTTTTTCAAAATTATATTAAAATACATGTATATGACTATTTTACATAAATAATACAAATTCCTCATACAAAGTGAAAGAGTCAAAAAATCCATTTCTATTTAATTCAACATCAGACACAACAACGACAGAGTATTGTTTACAGCTAGAACTGTAAAAAATAATAGATTCCTCTAATCTTATATATAAAACCGAAACGGGGGATGTATGTCTGTAATTTCCTTTTGCATTGTTGTTGCAAGTTCAAACAAACAAATTGATTTCGCTCGCGAAAGTTTCGACGGTAAATTTGTTTCGTTATCAATGTGTGTGTAGAGACTCCAATTACTCGAGTATCGAGTAGTACATATATAAAACCGAAACGGCGTATGTATGTATGTGGGTCTGTAATTCCATTTTGCATTGTTGGTCATTAAGTTGCCATAAAAACGAATATGAAAGAAAATATGTTTGAATTTTTATCGGCGAAGACATTTAGTCTAAATGTAATAAATTAGTCTTCTACTGAACTTTTCCCGGCTTTTATTAATATAATAATGTTTATTATTTACGTGAAGGTATTATTTGACATTTCTTTGACAGCAAATTAGATTTTCCCCTTGAATTTGGACATTTTAATGGGCGAGAATGGGGCTGTCAATATATGAAAGGGGCTTTGAAATGTCAATGCCAGTCTGATTCCATTTTAATTGACCTAGACTTTTGAATTTTGAAAAAAGTTGTTTCAACTTGGCCCGTCTGAATTTACGCGCCGAGGTGAACATAACCCCAAACTGGTCCGAGCGAAGCCGGGTAGCAATACTAGTATTTAATAAACTGAAAAATCTTTCAAGCTTATACGATACTCCTTTATCAATCAATCATGAGGTCAAATATGAGGTTTTTAATTGTTAGCTAAACGAAATCTGATTCAAAAAATCACATTATTTAATTTTTATAATAATCTGCGTATCAAAAAGGACACTGAAAACAAAAAGTTCTGACACACAGTTAAACTTCATACTCGTTATATTCCATGCTTAATAAATTAATAAACAATAAATAATTATTATACCTATCAAATTGCAAGCCTTAAGCTGAGATAGAAATTAATGATTAAGAAAGCTTCCAATGACCATAAAAAAGTCTATATAATTATAATATCATCCTCAGCATAACTAAAAACATAATATTTGCAATAAATGAACTTCTCATATAACTTATATTACTTAATAGTCCATGTCGAATCGTTTTTCTCCGATGTATACAAATGTATATCCGAATAAAATTATTGAAGACGTCGGTATTTCATATTATATTTAAATGCATTTCTAACCATAGGACAGGGACATTCTATATAGAATTGGTGACAGAGTCATTATTAAATGGATTCTACGCTTTATAGGAACCAGTTGGATTGGACATACATTCTAGCGAGTCAGGTGTGAAATTGAAGATTTTTATTGTGTAGGCGGCATAGAAACGTGAAAATGAAATCACCAATCTTATATTTTACTATCATACTGTGATATCGAAATAGTATGTGTGACACTTTGTTATACGGATTTAGAATCTGGGAATCGAAATGAATACAAAATCCTACCTATAAAACGTAGATTCAAAGAGCTAGGAGCGAAAAGTACTGCGTATAAAAATAAAGTAAAACAATTCGATATTTAAAAAAACACAAATAGGATAATAGAAGAAGAAAAATAAAGGAACGGTAAGCGACGAGAATTTAAAATGATATTCAATTCGTAAACAAAAGAGAATCAATAAGTGGAAAAAAAACAAAAAAGATTTTTTAATCGTGTATTTGATGTTTGATTTCTTCCGCCAAGTTTTTATTGTAGGACACCCGGACTGTAAAATCGTTAAATCTAGGATTATTAAATAAAAGTGAGTATTCACAACATGGTGTATTATTTCTAATTCGTTAGAAATTTATGTTGTGAGTCATCGTTAACGGACTTTCCCCAGTTAAAGTTTAGTTAAAAATAGAGATGAATATAGTGAACACGATCGAGATCAGCCTTTCAGGTCAGGTGCTTTTCATTTATTGTAATCGACTTATTAGTATTAAACACATTCGTATTATTTGATTTAAATAACTTGACATTTTTCACAAAAAAACTCGTAAGTACTCTGCTAACTAATTTGAATGTTCATATTTACATAATTATGATGTTTTCGATAGACTTTATCTCAGGCGCTCAATTTTGTGTGCCTTTGTTTCTAGAACCTCTCTTGGATAATATTTTCAATTATAATTGATTTACTTTCGATGGATTCGGCGGTAACTTTGTGGAACTTCATTTAAGTATATATATATATATATATAATAACTCCATGCTTCCCGTAAAAAGGAAAAATCCCAAACTTCATTTTGTAATTTTATCATTTACTATTATAATCATTACCTATGTCTTAATAATAGAAAAAAAACAATTTACTGTGCAAAGCGATGCTTTATGATTTTGGGATGTTGCTCATTTCAACTGATATATTCAGTACTGCAGGGATGGCAAACCTTTTTGGGTCTACGTGCCAAAAATCATCCAAATATTATATCTCGATAAAGTTGTCTGCCCAAGCATTAAAAAAACGTCACCACGATAAAATAATACACGATTATTGTTTAACTTGGGAAACATTTGTAGATGAATACAACGGAATAAATTAATAATTTACGGATTAAACAAAATTTTTTTAACGATAAAAATTATTTTCGTTCGCGTGCCATCAAAATTCTTAAACTTACCACCGCGGGCACGCGTGTCCTAGGTTCACCATCCCTGCAGTATTGTATAGCTCGATTACGCCGTATCAATAATTTTAATTGATTGGTTGAGTTCCAGTGACTAGTAAACTCAATTAGAGCTTCCATAGATCAAAGCAGTGGCTTAATGAAGTTTGAAGTTAATAGGCTTGAAAATACAATAAATTTAGTTAAACTATGTGTAATAAAAATGCAAAAAATGCCGCTACCACCCAACCCAACCAATTTCAATTAATTTGATAATGATTTCTCGTTCGAATTACAGGTGGTCCAAAAAACTATTAGACGATTAAAATATATTGACAATATTAATTAAATAATAAAACAATATTATGGCCTAAATGGAGAAACAGATTATTGTATATTTTCCAAATGTCCTGGAGGGCGACCAGCCTTTGTTAATTTTGTACCTCTAATATTAATGTCTAATTTTATTATTGAAAAAATGATTTTCAGTTCGGTGTCAGATTTGATAGATTTATATGAGGCAGTCTGCACAATTCTACAACTGGTTATATTTTGCTTATTCGTCATAAAATCGAACTATTTATACAGTCGGAATCAGAAGTTGGTTAAATGTATGATAATAAATCGGATAGTAATTTTTAAATATTCTCGTAATACATGAAATTAGTATAGTTCCACAAACCTCAAACAATTATTTTATTAAAGTAAAATAATAGAATCGCTGGAATTTTATCATGAGGTATTTTTAATACTTTCGAGCGCTCGTACAATCTTTTTCATTCCATATAATTGAATTGAGCCCAGCAAATGGTCACCCCAATAAATTTCACAGATACAAACCGAAGTAAATTAATCGAAGACTACATTATTTTTTATGACCATTTAATGGTGGTATTTAGAGATTCAACAAAATATTAGACCAGGCTTTCCAAGCGCGAAGGGTCGAACAATTTATTTTTAATGATGCTCGATGGTACTTTTTATGAAAATGTGTATATTACAAATAAACATGTCTTCTTACTTCAAAACTTTCTTAGGCACCTGTCATGTACATATTTCCAATGGTACCATATTAATTCTTTGGGTTTCATGGCCCGAAAAATTTTACCTCTATATATCATGAAAAGATATTTTTTTTTGAATTTACCAGGATAATTTCAATTTCAATTTGTCTTTCAGTTTTTGTTTTTGAAATGCTTTAATTGTAATTGTAATATTCAAAAGCTCTGTTAGATGGATATCGTTAGATACATCAAAACTTTATTTCTTTATCAGTTAGCCAAGTATTCAAGTGTGGACAAGCAAACACTCTCAAAAGATATCACACGTTTTGTCAATGAACGTAAAGATGGTGACAAGACAAGAAAATATCTCCAAATTAATCAAGCATTCAGCGATTGGCGCACGAGGTAGATAATTGGAATGAGTAGAGGATTGGAGTAAGATGATTGATGAGGCCAAAGCCCGCCGGGGCTGGGCAGGGCTTTGGTGACTCAAGAAGGGCCACAAGCAGATTTGCTCGAAACATGTCAAAACAATAACAAAAAAATCAAGTCAGTATAAACTAAGGTGTAAAGGTATCAGTTATTGAGTATTGTGTATTTTGTAATACAATTTATGAATTATCGACTTTGGTAAGCAGAGCAGAATTTTCGCCGCCTAGCAAATTTTTCAATATAACATTTGAGATTTTGATCACGTGTGCTTGTAATGACATTTTTTATTTTGGTTCATTACGAGGGGTTATGTTAAAATCATTTTGACTGTTTTTTTTTAAATGCCTCATTGTAAGTTATAACGCACAAAAATTTCAATTAATTTGATTTTTTATAGATCGAGCATGTCTATCATCGTCTCGGTGAATTTGACGATTTGATTCGTGCCATCAGAATACCAGTGTAAGCCTAAACCAAACGGTGGCTATTGAAAATAAACGGTACCTGGAATTATATGCTTAGTAACAGATAACTTGTTTTGATAAAAACGAGCCATCTACGACGCTTTTAGCGTACTTTGATACTTTACACTACTACCACGTCCGTTATTCATAGTAATTATCAAAAAACCACGCAACGGGAAGCCAAAGTGTCCAATGTACAGGTTGGACCGGTTTGAATTATCTTATCTCAGATATTATAAAATATATAAAATGTTTTGGATCACTAAATCAAACGGAGACGTCCGAACGTTCTCATGTTTTAAACAGGGCAATAAACACTCTTTTTATCGAATAGCTTGTGAATAATTTCACACAAAATATATTTTCTCACAAGGAAGCCATTTTTTTCACAATCATGTCATTAATTATCTTACAGCCATTGCAAATTAAAATTGTAAACAGATCAGTATATTATTTTATTTGACGCACTATATACACGATGAAATATACTTTTTATAATTTATCGAATTAGACATGCGAAGGGGTATGGCTAGATGAATGAATATATTTAAATAACAAATGTATCAGAGGCATCGTGTGCAAATGATTTAAGCAGAAAATCAATCAAAAATTTCTGCGTCAAATAAAAAATGAAATAATCTAATAATTTATCAATGGTAAATTTTAGTTCAGTACAGTGTTAAAAACATCTCGGTGTTTTTAGTTATAGCTGCAGTGTGCAGATTTGAGGACATGTGCTATTAAAATGCTGCATTTTTCTCAAAATTTCGATAAAGATTTAGAAATAAAGTATGGCTTTCATTTTGAAAAGAAATAATGTACCTAAAGAAACAATATTATCGTTATTTAAGAATGGTGAGTTTATACGCTTTAGATATCAGACGGTTAGTGAAATAGCATTATTAGTAGTAATTCCTTAATTAACTGAGACTGTGGCGAGTTGGATTTTTAAATTAATTTTACCAATATTCGTGTAAATTTCAATGCCTTGTTTCATCATTGTTTCATCTACTTTATATTTGGAAAATAGTGCGTTTGAAATTTTTTTCATAAATTACATATTATATTTCAATCTACATACATATATTGGGATAAAGACATTTTATCGGCCACTTTAGAGATTTATAGAGTCAAATCTTGGTGAATATATAAATCATTTATCAAAATAATAAAAACTTATTCTGTGACTTTATAAAATGATCTTAATCGTCATGGTAGAATTTTTACATGAAATTGTAATATTCCCGTCGTGATTATAAGTTAAAATTATGATATGAGCATTGAAAACGTACCACGGTATTTCGAACTACTGTACATAATAATAAATATGTGTTACTAAATTAACGTTTATTATGAGAAATTTTGAAATATAATTGTCATATTTTTAATTGTTTATGGCTGATATTATTTCTTTTACAGAAGCGTCATTTCCAATTAATAATACATAAACGAATTTAACCAATGAAGATAGTAGGCCTTATAGATTCGATAGAAAAGATTTCACAGTTGTTTCAATCATGTATACGTGATCTTGGGCTTTAAAATGGATAACTGAAAGGTTAAATGGAGAACATGTCCTCGTTTTCAATATGGCCAACCCACCGACGAGTTAAAAGCTGCATTCGAACAAATATTTCTTTATTTTATTTTGACATATCATTTCCTCAGTTGCTTCCTTCCTGCGTAATACGTGACGTGTGTACAAAGCTTTTATCGTGTATACCAATCAAAAAATAATATACTTCTATTAACTCCATTGATACCAACATAACTAGAAAATTAGCCAGAGCTTTCAATTTCATAGAGAAACAATGAATTTTTTTAGGAATCAATACAATATATGGCGACTTCTTTTATAATATCCAAAATAACTCGTTTTATTGATATTTATTACACTAAGTCAATTTCGTGAGTATCATTACCAACAGAGCATCTTTCTACCTATGTCTACGCTATCTATTTATTTTCCTTTGCATTATGATTTGAACTAATTTCTTATTATTTAATTTTAAAGCTTTGCTGCATACAATATGATTGACGCTACAAGATATCCAGGTTTACTGTCTTATTTTAAGACCTCGTCGTGGATGATTGTGTCGCCCAGGAAATCTTTAATGTACGTAAATTCAGCCACATTTTGAAAGCCTATAAAGACCCGATTTTCTAACATCTAGTTATGTCAGCATTTGAACACCACTGACAATTAAAAACAAAATACAATCAATGAATAAAATCTTGTATGCGGTAGTAGCAAGTGACGCCTTTATCAAATCCAAACGTTCATGCATATTACAAATTTCAATAATTTAAAACGATAGGCTTTTTTACAAGCTTAAAAAATCACAGCGTAATAATGTTATGTAAATTTGATGGGTGGAAATATTCCACTAACAAATTTGCTGAGGAAAAAAATCACATTGATAGATGGCTCAGGCATTTCAATGCATGCAATGCCTGAAATAACTTTTATCTATTCGAATCGAAATTCAAAGAATAAATAATTTTATGGGTTTTAAATTATATTGTATTGTGACAATAGTTATATTTCAAGTGTGGGCCTAATTAAAATATACAAACTGGTTTGAAGATAACAGTCTTATATGCGAAGAATTTTACTATTTAAGACTTGGCATATAATTAATTATTATTTAAATAAATTAATATATATAGTTAGATTTACGCATAGTAAAACTGTTTTCATGACATCAGAAGTACGTGATATCTATCTATTTAATATGAATACTTGGAGTTTTTATTATTTAACGAGAATTTTAATTTGAAACTTTGTAAATATCTCGTGTCCATGAATTTTAAAGACATAATTTAAGTTGAATTAAACTTTAAGTTTGCATGTCCACTTAATGGAGCTTTCAGTACTTGGGTGCTTTCGCGATTAAGAAGTTTTAGACTCTTTGATCACTATTTTTATGAATTGTGAGACATATACATTGCATCGTTGGTCTTCAAAAAGGTAAGATCACCATTGAAGTGATTAATCCCGTGTGAATACAGTTCAATATCAAACTTGAATCATTTGAATTATGTTATGAGAATTTCAAGTTCAAGTTCATTCGTGCACTATGCCTGAAGAAAGAGTAACCATAACAAGTAATAAATAATAGAACAACATTTTCTAAAAAAGTAAATTGTGCAATTAATAAAACCGCAATCTGAGTAGTAAATATTTTGATTCATGTTTATTAATTTTTCCGTACACGCACAGTCGTAATTTATTTTATCACTTCACTTAAACGACAGCTTTTAATCAGTTCTCCGATAAAACACCAACATTCCTTTTTAAATAATAAGATTTGGCGCTTTCTACAAAACAATTAAAAAGTTTCGAAATGCTGACAAATATAATATACATACATATGTATAAAGCACTAAAGAAGCACTGCGAGATATTCATATTTTTAACGATTACCATAAAAATGTTAGCATTATACAATAAATGTGGTATAATTTAATAACTACACGAAAGTTGGATGAATAATGTCAAGTCACAATAGATTATAAAAGTATTAACATAATTCATTTTAATATATAATATTTATTGACGCTAACACAAAAAAAGACTATTTTCATGTTAAGCCCACACGATCTCAAAGTACTGTTGAGACTCTCAATAAAAACTAATGATTGATTAAATTATAATATCACGCATTATTATTCATATAATTAACTTACCTATGTATTTATAAACAAGAGAGGCTTAAAAACAACTTAATTTTGTTTTGTAAGTTTAAAAAAATGCCTCCGCCTGTTGCCACGTAGAGAAATTCTAGTACATATTAATACTAAAATATTGACGGGAAATTATAATTACATAGATAAAAAAATACTTACCAGTTTAAACCATTCAGACCGACAGACGATATAATGTCATTGATTTACAATTATGGAAGAAAACCTAGTTCTGAGAAGTATTTATACCATCAGTTTTATAGTGTTAACTGTCTTTATTGGTAGACAGTCAATGTTTAATACAAATTTAGAACTAGATATGTACTTCCACACAATATATTTTACAATGAGCCGTACCGGTTTCGCTCATCGCCAGTTTTCTTGTACAGAACTTGTATTGTTATTATGACGTGACCATTTGATTTGACTCATTTTGGTGGTATGACTCCGCATATTCCACATATAATTAATTATATGAGGAAGTAACACAAAAAGATTGTTTTATTTATTTAACATAATGTCTTTCCACCATGAAGTGACAGCTAGAAACTGAAAAAAGATATAATACAACAATAATAAAATTATCTAATAAATATATGAAATGAAATTTTCCATTCGGTTGACGGTAAATCTGTTTGAAAATTTTAATAATTAGTATGTGTTGCTTTTTTGTGCACTAATCCATCACTGAGCTTTTGGTTTATTTTACGTATTGCTTTTTATCAAAATTCAAAAGCACTTTATCATATACAAATACAAGTAACTGGGACTCAACGGGTAACGATAAAAATCAGATTATTTTGTTCTCCGCAGATTTTTTTATCGTCTCCTTTGGATGAGCGATATCAGAGACTAACGGGCGTTGAAATTGATCGAGGAAAAGTTTTCAGATGATATTTCTATAAGAAAAAAATGTCTGCCAAATTATGTAAGGTAATTCAAAATCTTACATGTCTGCTCTTTGCATGGCAATAATTAATAATGAGATATAATATAAACATTAAAATGAATGTAACTTCGACTGTTGTAAATGATGCAATTATAACTGAAAGAACCGGTCGATTTCAGAAGGAGATTTTTTGATTATATTATATTATCTATAATACTCATTTATAATCTACGCTGATAACTTGAGAATCTTTAAGGCTTAATGTCTTCTGCTTGAGCATAAATGTCCACAAAATAATCACTCAACACTCAATTCTCTTTTTGTGCGACTTTTTTATGCGATTTCAATGATATGCAATGTTTTTATTTTTTCAAATATATTTTAGGGCCTATGTAAACGTACATATGTTGTAACGTAATTAACAGCGCACTGTTCAGATCCTGTACGTGCAAAATTCAGTGTTTCACCTGTTTATTACAATGTGACCTCGACATCCTTGTGCGTCCTTGTACATATTATATTACCATATTAAGTCATATCTTTTTGTGCGATTTTCTGCGGAGCGCATCTACCGCACAAAAAAAGGCTTAGTTGTAATGTGATATAAAAAAGGTTACGTTATACAATAATTGAGCTAGTGCGCTAGCAGAGATTCCCATTGAATATGTTGGCATTATAAGGTCATTTTATATTTGATATATTTGCTATACAAAGGTTTGAATATAGTCAAACGTCCAATCCGAATTTTTAAACACATCGAGCAATATTCTCTCACGCATTTCAGGCCGTTGAGTTGGTACCTAATACAGGGATGGGGAGGGTTTTTTTGGATGATGGAAGGTAAGTTTCCGTGGAAATGATCTTTATCTTTTTTACGTTATGATAGCATGTAATTTTTGACCATGATTGCAGTGAACTACATTTTGTTTCTACCAATAAGATGTCACTTGTAAAAAGATTCTGAGATGAAACTTTCCCTCGCCGCGCAAGTCTTAATTAAGTGATAGGCCAACTTAAATCTCACACTTCACAACTGACCATTCCCGCAACAAATTCTTTTGTTCACATTGTTAGTACTGCATTCAAACATCAGATCCAAACGATATGATCAGGTAGAATTTTTAAATGATTCATATCGCATAGTGCATTCATATAATGATCTTGAAATGTACGAAAACGAAATTCGGTTTAACTCAGAAAGAGACGGTGCTTGGTACCTAAATAGAGCATTGATCTATGTATGTGTATTAATACGAGCCCTATATTTAAATTGAGTGTATTGATTTATAAACAATTCTTTTGCATCTTAAACATTTTGCTGCTTAGAAAGAACACGAATAAATGAATAAAATTAATCTCTTTTAGTGTTGTGTCCATGACCAATATCTAGATTTAGGTATGAATTAGTATTTTCTTATCGACATGAACTCTGACTTCAAAGGTGATTGTATGTCAGGAAAATAATTGATTGACGATTACTTTGACAAAATATACAATTATAAAAATCGGATGATCAACTTTTATTATTAGTATAAACACACATTTGTGGTACATTCACATATATTTTGGAAATGATCGTCTTCGCACAAACGCGAGCTCTGTTGACAATGCTCACAATGAGTGAAACCGGTGAAAGCAGTACAAAATAATTGTGTTTTATTTATTTACTAGTATTGCTACCCGGCGTCGCTCGGACTAAGCGACCAATAATTATTTAATGTTATATCATTCGACATAATTATATCACAAAATCTAACATCCAAAATAGATTAATTGAGTTGGCATTTACTTGGTAGAACTCCATTATAATACGGTAAGAAAAATAACAATGACGAAGGCGTAAGCCGAAATAGCTATCAACAAATATATAAAATTTATGTAGAACTAAAATACATTGTTATTTTTCTTACCGTATCCAAAATAGAGTTAAAATAAAACAAACTTTATTTAATTTGATGACAGCCCCGCCCCATTCTTTCCCCATTAAAATGTCCAAATTCAAGGAAAAAATCTAATTTGCTGTCAAAGAAATGTCAAATAATACCTTCACGTAAATAATAAACATTATTATTAATAATAAAAGCCGGGAAAAGTTCTGTAGAAGACTAATTTATTACATTTTGACTAAATGTCTTCGCCGATAAAAATTCAAACATATTTTCTTTTATATTCGTTTTTATGACAACTTGCAACAATAATGCAAAAGGGAATTACAGACCCACATACATACATACGCCGTTTCGGTTTTATATATAAGATATATAATGCCTTTCCACCAATAACGTTCAGTCGATTCCTTAAAAGTGACAAATCCGACTGAACGATCAATGAATGTATCACTGTTCACTGCGCATAGCATCGATAAGAACGAAAGATCACGAAGAATAGGTACACTCGCCTGCTTACGAGACCGCTAAATGTAAATTCATTATTAATGCACCAAATATGGTACTGATCAAACAACTACCCGTGTTCATAAAAGCTATCACCTAACATATACATATGATTTCAATACAGCAGGAGGAATTAATCTGGATTTATAATTTTACCAAAGTTAATCTTGGATGCTGATAGTGGGGTCCAAACATTATACGGTTTAGTAGAAAAGACAGCGCGTGACCAAAATAAATTCACGTTTCTTAAATCAGGGATGCTAGTTTTTTTTAACCCAACTGGTACACAAATTCCGAATCGTCATACGTATTTGTCATGAAATAACCGGATCGCGTGATCAAAGACACCAAATGCCACAGCATTTATCTGCCACCCATTAAAAGGGCAAATGCCGCGCGGCCACTTACAGAAATATGTGGCCACAAAAAAATATGTAGTCCTGGATATAACCTTCATCGGGTGACAAAAATTTGACGCGTTCGATTAGAAATAGTCTCAATTCATTTTTTGAATTTCACTAAGCATAAAAACGTTCGATGAATTTGGCGGTACCTTTGTCAAAATTTATACTTAGTATAAAAATTGATAACTTTATCATTCTACTGGTTGTGTTTCTATGTTTTTTCCTCTTTGAAAAGCATCTTTAGCTCGGATTATTCTGTCAAGTAGCACAATCAGTGGAATTAAAACATATTAATTTTATACTTTCGATTGATACGGCGATAACTTTGTGGAAGTTCACTTAAATATGAAATAAAATTTATTACTTTGTTATTTTACGTATTCTGTAACAAAAAGTGACATGATTTCGTCACCTTAAGAAGCATCTTCAGAATTATTATCGTAGGTTTAGTACTTACATACATATTTCATATTGACCTGAGTGAGTTCAGACGAATACTATATTTTATGAATAAAAGTTGATTTTGTCGGAACTCACTCGGTTGAAATCTTTAAAATTTCTAATGTGATTTTATAATTTTTTTCTCTCTGTTCTTATGGCTACAATTTGTAATTTTTATTATGTGTATACAAGTATGTATGTATATGTAAACAAATTTGTCAAATGCATGGCGTATTGGCGTAAGCTGTAATGCCATGGTTTGTATTTTTTTATGAATAAATAAATAAATAAATACTTAACCTTTAACACTCCGATCAATTTTTCTCAGAAGTTATAAACAATTCTGATTAAAATTAATCTTGAATTAAAAACATATATAATATATATGTATTGTGCAAATAATGAAAATTGTGTAAAGAAAAACTTCTCCGAGTAATAATCGTTAAATATTTTTTTTCTGTTACAAAGTTTAACGATCATTTAAGAAGTTACCTTACGATAGTCCGAAGATGCTTCTCAAAAAGGAGAAGCACACGTCACTATCTTTTTTACAATATGCATACAGAATAAAAAATGTGTAATTTCAATTTTACATCTAAATTTAATTGTATTAAGAGAATAAATAATTAAGTGGTGTGTTGATATATGAACTGATACATATATTAAAAAAAATATATGTATGTATATCAATCCGGAAACCGTTGGAGATCCTATCCATCCTATAAAATTAATGGTATGTGGAATTTTTAAGGATTGTTTCAACTGGTAATTTTCCGAAATTCTAGTTAGATTTTATCAATCAAGTTAAACAGACAAAAAACATTTAAGTGCATATTGTCCAAAGTTTGTAATTTTTACTTTAATTTTTTATAGAAATCAAAATTACGCTTAACTAATTCGTTGATATCAACAATATATCCAACTTGAATAGAAAGTTACGACATAAAAATAAAACAATCTCTTATTATTAATGTGTCTAAAATAACAATGATTGGATATAAAATATACAAACAGTAATAAACTGTAGAGAATAGTTTTTTTTCTATTGTTAAAACGTTAAACGATCATTTAAGATTTCTAAATATGATTTAATAGGTTTCTAGTTAACAATAGTTAAGCTTATTTACAATATAAAACACGTGTCATTTCTTCGATGTTCTTTTATTTTGTGGAGATCTAAAAAATCATTTCAACTTTTATCACCTTTTTAATGTGGACATAAACGAACAAACAAAATAGTTTGAAAGAGTTGAACATTAACTTTTAGTAAGGAATGTATTAGGGCGACATGCAATACATGCGGTGATGAATTCTTCGGTTTCTTAAGTCGGTATTCACTAAAGGATGTTTTACGAGAGTGATGGGATTTTTACCGTTAGCTGAATCAAAAAGTGATCAAAATAATATTCCTCTTAAATTATTATTACTAACATGCACCAATAATAATAGTGATAATATTACATGCAATTTAATTCTAATTGGAATCATCTCGAGTCATTTGCTTTCTCACTCTGACTGGTATTGACAATGCTGTGTAAGGGTAGAATAGCAAATAACTAGCGGCTTAACTCTAATTAGGTTCTCTGCGAATCATTTGTTGTGTCGTTTTGCCTTCTCTGGCAAAGAAATGCCACAGACTGAAATCAAGTGATTTGCGATGACTGATTCATTGGGGCGGACGAGCGACCTTGGTCCACTAAAAGATGCAATCACTTAAAATCGATCATCGGCGAAGCGTGTCGAGATAAACAGTTTTATTTTGAATAAAAAATTCATTTTTCATCAGGAGGTGCGAGCTTTACAAGAAAGAAAGCAAAAGTAAATTATTTAATCTATAAAATTAGTTTTACAAAGTTCCAAACTTGACGAAAAGCAAATTTAAGTGTGGTGTTTTACCACAAAAAAATGTATCATATTTTACTCTGTTGTAAAAGTGATCCTAAAAAGAATAGCTCATCCTTTTTAAGTTGACTCCTATATATTTAAGAAACTATTATCGAATAATGTCTTTGCTCACGATATGCCAAAATATCGCGATAATTTTTCCCAAACTATTTGAATTGTGGTATTTAGCATACTTTACTATTCCCATTGTTTATAGTGGATTAAGTTTAATTTAACTGGTGCATTCATAAACAAATTAATATGTATCAAATGACCAATATCTTACTTCTATGAATAACAACCAGGGCTTTGGAGTCGTCGGTAAGAAAATGGTTCGACTCCGACTTCGATTAAGAAAAATTTAATATCGTCACTTTTTTTCCTAATTTTCCTATTTATGTGTATTCAATTAAATACCCTACCAGTCCGACCAATAGCCAAATTTGACGTATTATATGCAAAAATAAAATGTTCAAACTTTTCAAAATTTCCGACTCCGAGTTCGACTCCGACTCCGCTATATTTATTTTCTTTTCGTAGTAGGTAAGAACGGAAAGAGTTATGAAATGAATTCTATTAACATACTCACTCTGTCTGCGCATCGTTTTCAGGAGGATCGGATATTGTGTGAGTTGTAAAATACGTAAATATACAGACTTTCGTGCTTTTGGATACAAATACATAAATCGAATGAGAGTTTCCATTCCAGGACAAGATACACAAGCATTTTACAATAAATTTTACGAAAGCCTATTTTCATTCATTTTATAATATTTTACCAGTCTTTGGTGAATTTTTGTTCCTACTTATAATGTTTTTAAGAAATCAAGACATTTTAAAACGCTAACTGCGGCTACTAGCATCGAATCATATAAATCATTTAATTTTAACCAATATACTAATGAAGTAGTATTTTTTATAAAAAATAATTTAAAAAATCTTTTTTCTTATCCATATATTTTTTTTTATTTTAAGTCGGATAAAATGTAGTAATATTTGGATGCTTTATAACCATGTAAAAATTAAATTGTTTTGTGGCACATTTACATATTTTATTTCATAATATTTGAAACCATACTGTTCGCTGTCAAATAAAAACATCTTTATTTGGTATGATTGCTTAGAAAAATTGTGATTTAAGGTTAAAAATAGCCATCGGTGGCATTTTTAATATTCTTTAATATCGATTTTTTTTAATTTAAAGATATTTACGGTTCGTTAAAGTCATAGGTTAAATTTTGATAATGTGTAAAAATTTCATAAATTAATACTACTATTATTTGAATAGATATCGTATAAAAAAAATCTATTATGTTTTTTTTAGGAAACAATTATTTTTAAGTGCTGAGTAGCTTTAAGTTAAATAATATATGGAGAATTAAATAGCTAGAAAGAATGAAACATATCAAATATCCTATTACATTTTTGGTCATTGGAAAAAACATAATTTATTTGTTGTTATAAAAAAAACGTGTGATATATCACATGTGGTTGAGACGTAGCATAACAATATCGACAAACAAATCGACTTTTCATGTCCCTAAGAGAAAGTAATGAATAGATTGTGCGCGCAACCTTCTCGTAGACGATGTACGCATGGACGTCATATTCTTGCACATAACTGTCGAAAGCCATTTTGGGACTGGATAAGTTAAATAAAACTCTTCTAGTTTAGCTCCTTATTAGAATTTAATACGTGTTGACTGAACTAATTGTCGTGTGAGGTTTTTCTCCATTGTTTTTCCCAATTAAAATGTTTGACTCACTAAATCTTTATAACTAAAATACGTGGAGGGCATGGAAACATAGTCTGTTCCCACCCAAGAAATAAAAATAGGCAGGAAGTAGAGCATTCGCAAGCTCTACGTTCTACTTAGTTTCATTTACAGTGGAACCCAGATCTTACGTTCTCGCATTATACGTTTTCCCGCGTGGTGCGTTCATTTTCTATAGTCCCGGCATTTAGTTCATATATAAAAAAAATCCGTATTCATCGTTTCCCGCATTTAACGTTTGTTTATACAGTCCCTTGAAAAACGTAGAATCGGGGTTTCACTGTAGTACCTAAATGTTGTTGGGAAAACAAAGAAATTACTCGATAAGTTTTATGGCTTATACCTATGTACAATGACTTATTATTATTTTGATGATTATCACTTGAGATCATGTGACAGGTCTCACAGAATTTTCATAATATCCATACGTTTTGACAATTGGAGTAAAAATTAAAACAAATACATATGTATAAAAGAACGATTTTAAATAAAAGATGCATTCCAAATTTCATTTTCAGTATTGCCATTATGTGAAAAAGATATATGTATTGAATATCGATTGCACAGTAAGTGAATATTTTATTCGCTTTATTTTATTGCCGGTTAAATAAAATGTTCATGAGGGAATCGAGCTCGTTTATTTTATCAATAAAAAAGAAATACGGTGTCGCTAAAAAAACAAGATGGTCATCATAAAATTTCATCTGACCAGCCAAATATTTACTCAGACATCTAAAGCTTATTAAAATCCTTTCGCCTCGTATGAGATTAGACACGCACATGATTGTTAATCTGATAGTTTTCTTAGCGTATCGAATTTCAAAATTCCAGCAAAATAAATGAAAACTAGTACCGATTCAAATAAATTGTAATGCGCATGCGTAAAGTGATTGAAGAATTAACAGTAATCCGATATCGCTTTGCCAATTATATTTCTTGGATTCAGTAATACATCAAACTGATTATTCAGCTACACCAGCAAGATAGAATATTACATGATTAATGTTTTCTTTTGCGCATATCAATATTTGTATCCGCTGCACTTTAACTACATGGCAAGATTAATAATAATTGCAATATTCAAACGATTTTGCTTACGTTAATTTTGCACTACGCAATAAAGGCTTGCAGTTTATGAATATTATTATGCGTATTAACTTTCTGAAGCCATGCCCGCTAACAATGTAGATTATTCATAACCTTGCATTTCCTCGCCATTGGTGAAAGAAAATGATAGTCACAGTGTCAGAATTGCAATTGTTTTTTGAAATTTTGAAAATGGAACTATTTTTTTCTTGTAATAGTTTTTGGACGCAATTTTTTCTCGCGTAACGAAACTGCTCTCAATTTTGATGTATAGTTTTTTTTTAATTGTATGCAGTGGTTTATTTATATCAGTGATGCACAACCTTTTTGGCAGAAAGGCCACCATATCAATTTTTTCCATTGCTCGAGGGCTGCATGGGTAAAATTGATTAAATTATAATTATTTTTAGTGTATATTAAATTGAAAATTTTATAGTTTTCTATTGTTTTTCCATCAACCGTGAAAAGTTTTGAAGAAAAAAGGATATTTGTCATATTGGGCCGCAGGCTGTGCATCACTGATTTATATCATTGAAGTAGTATATGAAGCCTGCGACACATATTTGTCGAATAATATATTATTTCTTCTCTTACGTTTCACAATCTACTTTGATATTGTTGAAACCAGTAAAGTTATCGGCGTAAGTTCCAAATTCAAAAAAATTGCAAGAAAAATAAGCTTGGAATTGAAAAAGCCGTGTAAAAAGTTGGCCTTTATTGTAATATTATGTGAAGACGCTCGTCAAAATTGTCAACCGGAGACATGGCGTCTGTTCTAAAATACACGACATTTGCTATGGCATGCCCATTAATTAGCAAGGCAGTGCACATACGAGCGCATGTGTTGAATGCTCCTCTTAGATGGTTACCAAAAATGGTAAACTCCATTTTTTTGTGTCAGCCACATATGTAGCTTCTGTCGCAGCGGTATGTCAACGACATTTCTTATAAGTAGTTACGCACAGAACCGAACTTACTTCAATTGTCATGTATTTATACTTCTAAATTGAAAGTATTGTCAGTATTAGAAATTTTTGCAGCATCTCGTCGGAAGCTGGACTGTTAACAAATCAGTGGATAATCATTTATCCATGGAATGGGAAAGGGAAAGGGAAGATAGATGGTGTTGTGAAACCGTATAATTATTCACCACACAAACCAAGTAGACCCTATGTAGAATGAGCCGTAATAGCATTCATTTTCCATCAGATAAAACAATGCAATGATGAAAATATGTATGTTTCAAACACAGAGACGTCCCATGTAATGGTGCCTTGATCCCTGACTGTGGAGTCGTTGGAAAAAAATCCGACTCCAATATTGACCAAAATCACGACTCCGTCTAAAAAAGTTTAATTTTGTCCCAACTTTTTTCGATAGCAAATTTTACATATTATATCCATAAATTAAAAGGTCAAATTTTAAAGTTTTTCACGACTCCGACTCCGACTCCTTACATCCTTATAAATAAATTAAAAGTGAAAAATGTAGTTGAATAAATAAATATTTAAGTGAAAACACATTTTCTTGTCCGGACTGTTAGATAATAGAATAATTAAAAAAAACTGAAACATTATTACAAGACTAAAAGAATAAAATCCTAGTTTTATAGAGTAGCATTTACAATAAATTGTCACCATTTTATGTATAGGCTAGTGCGAAATAGACAACTGTGTATAAATATGACTCAACCGACCCTGCCTTTGGTTAATAGTATTCGATTTTCACTTCACAGTACATCACAAATATTTCAGGAATGAACATTTTGGATTACATTAATTTATTAACGAAATCATTTACTCGAGTTATTAACACATTCACAGCCGCTGCACGACTCTATTATGGATCCGATATATTGCTTTTCAAATTTTTACTAGCCGTCAATCAAACTCTGTAACCCGTTTATCAAACTCAAACTAGTATAAAATTAGATAAATGCATCGAATTTCTTTGTGACGTAGCTCAAAACATGAGTATGTTTTTCCGCCAATCAGAAGTGTCTTTAAATGACTTAAAATGTTGCATGTACATAAATATATCTCGAAATATAGCGTAAGAATTTTACATATTTGAATATTTTTATCCATGAGAAACTCCATATCGTGTGAGTCGTAAACGTTTTTTTATGCGATTTACGTTTGAAAATGAGTTCTCATTGCAACTGCGATCTCCCCAAACGATTACCAAAAAGTTTTACAGTCAAATTAAGCACTCAGATGATCGTCTCTGAAATACTATGTGCCTTTTCCGCATGATGATTGTATAATATAAATTATCATTCTTGTATATCTTATATCATAATGTATGCACAATTATTGCTAGTAATTTCATCATGTTTCTGCGAATGAAGTATGCTATCAAATACGTTACAACGCAATGGAGACCAGATTAGCTTAGCAAAAACGGTCATTCTAATTATCAAAATATTATAAAACGAATTATTAAAAATACATATATACGTAATAATTATCATAGGCTCGACAGCCGGGTTGGCATGGGCCTGGTGTGCCAGGCTCTCAAAATAGGTGTAGCTCCTTTTAAGCATAATATAAATTAATCTAAGTATTAAGTACCTACGTAAAGTCACGGGTGTTTTTTTAATATTTCTCAGTGAGGCTTTGGCGGCTTAATTTTAAATGATAATTTTCCACTCTATCTTTGGATTTCAGGGACATATTAATTCCCATAAAATATGCAATTTTACTATGTTATTTTATTATTTGTCAGGTTTATATTACAATATTGTTGGTTGCTAAGGGAAATAAACAAGGCTTGAGTTGCTATGACGGCATTGCGTGTGTCACATTTAATATCTTTTAAGCACGTGCAACAAGAATACGGTTACAAGTAATATAAATTATGTTTTTCGTGGTTTCCTCTTTATGAATCGTCTGGTAGCGATCTTCAATTCTATTGGTAATAGTTCACACTTTGACTATGAATATCAGAAGAAAGCAATATTGTGCAGCTGATGTTAATATTATAACAATTCACAAAAACACTTATTTCCGATCGTATGCCACATCAACAAAGGACGATATGAATGGTATTTGATAATTTCAGATGCTTCAATTTTACTTAACGACGCATTTACAATGTTATTTACAACTGGTATGAAAATATCGGAACATTAAAATATGTTAAGTTTGTATGTTATATTGAGGGGCGTGTATACTATTCTCTTATCCTCACCTTGCAATGAATATCATGACGTCCAAGTTTCCATGCATCGATCAACGTATTGACCTTTTTAATTATGAATACAATTCAAATTAAGAAAAAAACTTGTAAAACTAACAAAGGATATTTTAAGGTATTAATTTGACCAAACTTGCTAATAAATGAAAATTATGTCATCAGCTGTAATGTGTTAACCATAATTTACGACTCAATGAAAAAACTTAAAATGTCTTACAGAATAATTAAGTTAACTTATATGAAGGGGACAGATTTTTTACTTCTTACGTTGTTATATATTATATAATAAATGGAAGATACAATTTATTTTTTATAACGCAGGTGTATGCATTAAATAGAAAAAGGTGTAAATATATTTATCAAATACCATTGCGATAATTTTTGTAATATGACATTTTATAGCCAAAAGGCTTTATAAAATAACCCTCCCCTACTTTTCAGATTTTACCACTATATAAGAATGTTATATACGCTACCATCGACAATGTATTCACGGGACGTATTCCGAGAAAAATGACTAAGCATGGTAGTAATTAAACTTAAATATATTTAGTTCTTTTAGAATGGATGACATTATCAATTCTTTCCTTTCACGGCCGATTGATAGGAATATCAGGAGGATGTAATCAGCATCCACAACACATATGCTTTAATTTACACCGTAAATTGATTCGTCACAAACACCTCGTAATCTTAAACAGTTTATATCAAGACTAACTTTGATTTGAAATTATTGTAGGGGATCGCGGTTAATCAAAATATACATAAACCACAGAACTGTTACCGCTTTCAAGATAGTTTATGTTAATAAAAGTATTGTATACGATACGATAATGCCATTTTACTATCAATTTTTTTTACCTGAAATAAACGAAACAATTGTAAGATCTCACGCAACTTGTTAAAAAGTGAACATTGTTTCATTAACATTAATTTACATCCGTTAGTTATTTCTTGACACCTGATGGTTTTACTGCTCAACCACCAAGATAATTCTAACTATTGTTTATTATCCCTTTGAAAAGATACGGGGCCATACGGCTATTAACTATACAATGGACCGCAAATGACAGTTGTTATTAGACATTTATTTAAGCCGTAATGTTAAATGTGTGTTGTCAATAGTTAAAATCTCGACAAACATCGTAAAAATTTTAGGAGTAGAATTCTCAGATGTTTCCACTTACCTCTCTTATTCATATTGTTTACTTACCTGTACCTGTTTGTGCCGTGTGTCTCGGTAATGGAAGATTGAAGTCGTAAGAGAGAATTTTGGTGCATACATAACCAGATAATAATTCTCGGTTTTATTGTATCTCGACGTTGTACAGAAAAAAATTCATAACTTATATAATATATTGGTAAAGGTTTGATCAATCAACATCAAAAAAAAGAAATTCCGCTAATTCTGGTGGACTCTTCAAATATGAAAAAAGACAACTATCATTTCTGTCTAAGGCATTTCTTCTATCCGTACTCTTTAGCATAGCCCTTTAGAGTTTAGAGCATTGTTCTTCAACATGTGGCCCGTGAATCGGCACTGGTCCGCCGTAGTTGATTGTCGGACCGCAAAAACTTTTTCTTATTTCGAAAAAAATGGTTAGATAAAAACAGATGTCGCACTAACCAAGAGCTGTAATTTTATTAGCTTCAATGGACAAAATTATTTGTAACATTTTTATTGAATTATTAATCGTAAAAAAGCATGTAGAGTAAATTTTCGGCTTGCAACGGGTTCCGTTCCGCCACCTTTCCATATAAATATATCAGAAATTCAAATATATTATATTCATCCAATTTGACATTATATGGGTCACCCGCGACCAAATATTTTATAAAAACTGGAGTTTTTTTTGTATTTGTTTATACTCAGTCACAAATAAAGAATTTACTGTAAATATCTGGTTGCAGCCAGTCCGCGAATTTTTATTCCAATTCTCACCGGTCCGCGGATGTAAAAAAAATGGTTGAAGAACACTGTTTTAGAGGCATAGGTTTTAGAGGATTATAAGCCGCTGTCACAGATTAACTTCGAGATGTTCGATGATGAGTTCAAATGCCATTGGGAGTGAGCATTTCGGAAAAAATTGAGTAGATTTATTCGATGACACTTTACTATCTATGGCCATTCATTTATACTGCTGATATATTATATTTTTGCTGCAAAATAATGATTATTTAAATCCATAATAAGCATTGTTGCAGACAATAAATTAGGAAACTCGATCATTTTTTTTCATAGACCGAAAATAAAATGTCACATTATTTTCCACACACATGACTAAAATCAACTGTGATGATTCTGATATATTTGTGAGGTGATTTCTATCAGGTACAGAAACATTAAATTAAATTTATATTTATGATAATGTATCCTCATCAATGGATATCACTATCGAAGAAGTTTCTATTTTGTTTAATTTATATTGAAAAAGTGACTACGCATCGTTGTGTTATGAAACGGAGAGTCAAAGTAAAAAACAATTAACCTCTACACCGCTCAGAGATATCAATTAAAATTGATTAAAACAATTAATTATTACGGAGTCATTCATCCGTGCGTGTATGTGTGAGTCAGTTGCTCTCTGATCAGTGAATCATAGGAAAATTATGCTGGCAGCATTATTTATATAGAACCAAAGTCAAAATATTTTTTAAAAACAAGCTATAACCAGAATGCTTTTCAGGGCCTATTATTGTCACTTTAATAATATATTCGACATTTCCTACTTTTTTGATCGTGTCCCCTTTTAATTTGAAATATTTTGATTCATCGACACTAGCAACGAATATACTCACTTTTAGTCACTTTGAAGAAGTGAAAATGAAAAGGCTTTCAGTAATTTGTAAGAGCTCTAAGCAATTAATTTATCTTCTTCGAAATTATAAAAAGCGACTACCTCCTTTATTCGCTGTGGGTTTTTAAATCAAGCATCTTGCTCCTTGGATGTATCTTGAAGTAATGCGCTGTTTACACGTATTATGTGTTTAACTGAATCTTAACTACATTTTAAGTGATTCAAATCGTGTATACGCTGTGATAAGTAGATAAGATTCGTAAATGAACGATTAAGTGATTTTATTGCAAGTGACATATAAGTCATTCTATTTTTGATTACGTATCAATAAGAAGCGCGCGCATTCTGCGGTAGGCGTGGCTTCATTATTGTCCCGCTTATCCATTGCTTCTCCTATATTTATTTATATTAATTCAATTTGATATTACATCATCAACTCCAACTCCGTCTACAGTTTCATTTAATATATTATGCAATGAATTTAAGATTTCAGCACGTCCTTGGTCGTACATCGCAAACTTGATTGGTACTCAAATATTCTTCATCACTAAAACGCTTGATGACTAAAAATTGTGTAATGCGCTTAATAACTCCATGCGTGTAAACGGGGCATAAGTCAGCTGCTCAACATCTTTATTTGTAGAGGTTGCGTAAAGAATAGTACAAGTAAGAAAGGACCTTATGACTGCTCTCTAGCCCGTGTTTCATTACCTAGGTTTTTAAGAATAAATATTACAGACATCCATCGTTTAAAATCAACCATGTGTCTATTCCGTGACCCCGCAATAGACTAGACAAAGCCAAAGAGCAAAGGTACACCAACGAGCTATTGGGCTGCTTACATGTCATTCAAAATGATTTTATAGCATTTTGGGTCGTAAAAGTGAACATTTCAAACTTCCACAAGATGTTATTACCGTGAAGAAAATATACGCACAAAAACACTGTGTACATGATGGTTAAAAGAATGACAGCACATAGAAAAAATAAACCACACCTTACTGTGAAATAATATATCCTTTCACATACAAGATTAATAATAGATTGCCATTTATATTAACAATACATAAATGACTATTCAATAAGCTGGCTTTAGTAGAATCGCATTTGAAGAACGGTGCTAAATTATAAAAAATACTGATACGAAGAGGAACATGATTGTTCTCACATATGAATTTATAAAACAGCAGAAGGAAAAAAGTCTATGTCGAAAAATAAGAAAAGGAACTACATTTTTGTAAATTAGCTTCGACGATGCTTTCGATGGAAGAGATTTTAATTAAATAATTCAATATCACAACAAATAAATATTCATACACGTGTACGCCACAAAAAAACGGCGAAACCTGATATCAGTCAAGGTCAAATATTCATTTTTTCAAATAAATAAAAACACATTTTTTTATTACGACTTCCACAATTTTTTTTTCAACGATTTTTTTCCAGTTTCGCACATCATTTACATTATCAATTAATCAGTTTACTGAAACGACAACATAGTCCTGATCTTTATCAAATTATATGTGGAAGTAGTACTAAAAATGTGTTTTATTTATTGAAAATAATACCATTCCACCAAGAAGTGATGACAAAAGAACCATTTTTTTCTAGAGACAATGTAAAGTTGTCACTAGCTATGAAAAGAAAAATATCATAAGAAATCTTGCAGAATTTTTTTTTAATACATATATTTTGCAATATTAGCGACTTCATTCGCGACGTCTATACGCAGCGGCCACCAGTATACTTACGGTACTGTAGTGGCTAACACTTAAAAAGAGAATACATATTCAGTTCGATATATCCTTTCCTCCGCGAGCTTTGGCACCGTGGAAAATAAAAGTTAATATTTTTCGTAAATTGATATTTAATTGCGTTTATTGATTCGTACGATATATCAAGCGTGATGACATAATCGCGAAATATGTTGTCTTGACCAAGTCTCTTCCAATGCTCCACTCCATGCTCTTCATAATTTATTCTACAAGAGCTGCGTGTTAATTCAGTCAATCAATATCTATCTCTTTTGTAGAGGGTTTTAGGATACTATAAATATGTAGAATGTAGATTGATATGACAGAGCATGTCCCCTTTTGGGATCAGATGGATAGTGAAGAGAGCAGAGATATGAAAAATCAATTCATGAAAGTGATAGGAAGTCAGACCGGTCGGTAGTGAATAAATTTAATCAGTTTATATTCCTATGTCAACCGCCTCAGTATATGATTTTTATTTGTGTTAATTAATGATATACAAATAAGCATTAGTGCATTAAAAGGGCAACTTCAACTCAGTTTATAGTTTACTAAATTATGCATCATTATTTTGCATAACGTCTTATCGAACGGATGCCTGGTGCAATAATGGCCCAACTGACTAGTATAGAACCCGGTTCAGTTATCATCGGGATGGTCGTCTTTCCACTTATTAATTATTAAGTGTTTATATTATAATTTCAATCCAGGAATAAAATTAACAAAGCTGAAATTCATAATAACGAATATTATTGAGCTTGGAAAGATCGACATAAGTTTATAATTGCTTTTTGTTTCTTCAGTGTTTCCCAAAGTATGTACTAAAAAGGTGAAATCATATATTTATATTGAGTGGTATTAAAGGACGCATGTGCATTTTTTTGGCGAGAGGTTCTCGTCTTTACGAAAATTATATAAACGGTACACGGATGTGGAAAGTTTGAAAAACACTGATCGTATGTATCGAGGATTCCCGACTTCTGACTTTGGTTCGGAAAATGTGATGTGTCAATGTTAAGCAGGCTTTAATTCAAGAGTCATGCTTCATAAAAAAATAATCATCATACATTTTGAAGCTGAACATTTGTCAATACAATAAAGCTTGGGTACTTACCTTCTCGCTTGTATGGTGTTCACTGTCAATACTTGGTGGAATGACAATATATTCAAAAAAAATGTGAATTTTTTTGTACTTATCCAGTTGACCGGTTTCGATCATCAAGAGCATTTTCAAGTAATAGATGATAGACTGATCAGTTGAATATGCTTGCAATAATTATAGATATATTTATTTTTTATTAATTCAACAACATCGTACGGTGAGAAAAATAACAATGTATTTTAAATCTACAGAAATTATTTTATATATTTGTTGAGCTTCTTCGGCTTACGCCCTCGTCAGAACTAATAAGAACAGAATTTATGTAAAATTAAAATACATTGATATTTTTCTCACCATATTATAATGGAGTTCTACCAAGTAAATGTCAACTCAATCAACAAAAACATCGTCATCGATAATGAATAAAAGGCATTGAATCAAAAACAGTGTTTATTTTACAAACCTTTACAGAGTAAATAAAAAATGTTTGCAATTATTTGATCATACTAAGCCATAATTTAAATGTTCCGCCTAAATTCATACTGACGACATCACGGCTATTAAAAAAACAGTATTTCGATGTGAATAACCTCTCCATATTCAGGAGCGGGGACTGTTCGGACAGGATATCACGTTGGCAGGCAAGTGACGATAAAAAAACGGACATGTCCCGATTTGGAATGAAGACTATCGTCCTCTGTCAGCGCGAGATATCGTTTGGTCATAATGTTCCATATTCCATATACATTTCGCACTGGTGTCTACATCGGCTGGTAGGACATCATTTTTACGATCACATCCTTGTATTTTTTTACAATATCCACTACCTAACTGGATGTTACAAGCATTTTTAAATTGAGTTTATTTACTTATACTGGTCTTCACAAAATTCCAGGGCTGTGTAGTTAGTTGATTTATTAACTGACACAAAAGCTCTAATAATATCTTTCTCGTATGTGTAACTTTACTTACACGTTCACAAGACAATCATAGTCTCGCATTAGATACCATTGACCCAAAAATGTCAACGTTAATTGATAAAATAAAATAGTCTCTCCAGAAGCAGATAAAATACTTATCATCTGGAAGATGTGGAATTAAAAGCGAGAAAAGATTGAATGCAACACAACTAGGGATTCCAAGACTCTAAATCCGGGATCCCGCCAAACCTGATGAGTTTGAAAACACAATCCCGAAATTTCGGGATAACTGATTTATCAAGCACGATCGAATTATTTAAACATATTTTGTGGAACGTGTCACACAAACGCGTATGTTGCATCAGATTACTCCCACCAGTCCCACCTCTAGGACCAGATGTCTGTAATCGCGTTTCGCAAAGATTTATTATTTCTCTACAAAAACATGTTGAAAAACGAAGCCGAACAGATTTAACTGATACACTAAAATATTTATTTAATCCTTCATCATTCAATGACAACAAAACAACTCGTAAAACTATAAAAGAAACTATTCAATAACTTAAATGAAGAAGAAGATCAAGATATGAGATCAGAGCCACTAGAAAAGTCATCAATCGAAATTACTTCAATGCAGTCCCAATTGAACAAGAAACAATGAAACAACAGTTACAGGATGAAATCAGCGATGAGATGCGAACCAAAAATTCAAAATTGCACAAGGCTTATGTCCGTTATAAACCAAGAGATGATGTTATTTGATAATGGAGGCTCACGTGGTCATCACCTCGAACTGGCATATCAATATTTGATGACTATACCCCCCAACAAGTGTAGAGGCTGAACGTGCTTTTTCAGCAGTAGGCTGTTTGGGAAAAAAAAAATAGATCTAGGCTAAATGATGAAACGCTTGATGCTTTGTTATTACTACGTGCGTTTTTTTCAAAATATTTTTTTTCAATTAATTTTTATTTATATTATTTTCCATTTTAACCTAAAGTTTAACTATTTAAGTCTAAAATTATACGTACATTATTCATTGAACAATAAACAAATGTCAAAATAAATTGTATTCATTTTAAGCTATTTTATCGATAAAATAACATAGCTAATATTAAATAAATAAGAAAAATATCCCAGATCAGGACTGATCCCGGGATCCCGGGAACAACTGCAATCGAAATCGGGATCAAATTTTGGCCCGGGATTGGAATCCCTAAACACAACAGACTCGAAACAAAAATTTTGCGGCCACGAGACATTTCCGTAGTGCCCCGATGTTTACAATGCGACCACAAATATTACGTGAGAGCCACTGCTTTAGCCCAATTGGAAAGCAGTAAAATAGACTTTTAAATATGTATGTATAAAATAGTTGAGCTGTTTATCTACTCGAGTTTTAACTAATTTACAATACTTAAATACGCATTGGACATTTGATAGCTTTGGTATTTCGAAGTTAATATTTATATAACGTTATATTCGATACAATCATACTGTTAGATTACTATCTATGTGAAAAGCTTTGTTATAATTCACCGTTCCATTGGAATCGATATTATTCTGTAACTCAATCAAAGTTTCTTAGTAAAAAGGTATTAAAGTCCGTAAATTCTTTTAATTTGAGTCGGATGAATTATCATTCTATTCAGAATGATCATTTGAAATACCTAAGCCCATAGGTCTTACAAGGCACATTGAATGACCGCCATATATCTTTGTCCACGCATACTTAACCGTTTACCAAAGCACTTGAAGTTCCTCGACGTAGTTTTCTATCGAACGACTTTACACACAAATGTATACTATTGCATACATGAGATACAGAGTTACCCACTCCTGACCAGGAGGCGTTACGTGAACGAATTTTATAATTTGTTCTTGTGCCATACAAGGAAACATTTCTCTAAGAGTCAGTTTGAAGAATCTTGAGAGATGCGTTATCCTCGCAGGAAGTGTCTTGTATCTCTTCTCTCCATAAAATCCACCAGACACGCATTAGATTCCTTTCCGATATAAGATGTGTACGATACAAAATTACTCCTTACGGCTGTTTACATTAAGCCAATTACTTGAATAGTGTGGTGTGTAATTGTGGATTATTCTGTATTCAAAAATATACACCAAATTTATAGGCTAATAGATCTAAAAGCGTATGGATTCAATTGTATTGTATTAATATACCAATCCTTGTGCAAAGAATTCAATGAGATCTTTACATAATAAAAACGGCTATAGCTATCAATAACATTTTTCTTTCGGTAGATTTTTACGGATAGCATTTTAAGCTGATGACTCCTTACTAGGTGAGCAACGCCGTCTTGTTTCCTCAAATAATAAGTGTACTATTGGTACTTCACTTAAATAAAACACATATAATTTTTTCAATGATCAGTGCCGGTTTCGCTCATTGCGAGCATTATTTACTAATTTATTCCCGTCAAACCAGTCCTGATCTTAATGAAATTATATGTAAAATTCGTGCAAAATATGTGTGTTTATTTATTTAAAAATGTCTTTCCACCAAGAAGTGACTGCTCGCAACTCGATAGTGATTCTTGAATATGATTGAAATTCATTAATTAATATAACCTTATAAAATTTAAAATAACTTTGATTATTCCACGTATTGTGTAACTAACTGTGACACGTGTTTCGCCTCTTTCAGAGGCATCTTCAGACTTACTATCGCAAAGCTTGCTTAAGTAATGAATTGATGAAGCAAGCTTTGCGATAGTAAGTCTGAAGATGCCTCTGAAAGAGGCGAAACACGTGTCACAGTTAGTTACACAATACGTGGAATAATCAAAGTTATTTTAAATTCTATATTAAAATGAACTTCCACAAAGTTACCGCCGAAACCATCGAAAATATTAATATAACCTTATTTGATTACAAATTAAGAATTACGGCCTACCGACATGATATGGGCTGTTACAACCCCACTTCTACCAATCACCACTTTAAGACAGTACCAACCACCATTTAAACTAATAAAAAAGGAAATTCGTTACTATCCCGTCTTTTTAATTTACGCACTCTCTTTTATTTTACGTGACACGTATTTCGACTAGTAAATTATCGTCATATATCAACACAAATACGCGGTAGTGTCGATTAAAAATAAATTCGTAAATTATTTATTAATAATGCATCCAATGATACCACTGCCACTGCACCACTGCAAATCACTGCAAATGTCTAAGCTTAAATAAAAATAGTTCCAGTACGCAGAATTCTAGTTGCATTAAATCTTGTGTAAGCCTCCCAAGTCCTTCTGCTGGCGGAAAATACTCTACAAATGGTAGATCTAGTTTTATCGTCGATTCCAAATCGTCCAGAGAAGATATTCCAGAATATCTAGTTCAGAAACGTAAACACCACTATTACATCGTGTAGTATTATGGTCAGCTATTTCACCAAATCCCTGGAAATACGACCACCAAGCTACCATAAAGCAACAAGACACAATAAAAACAAAGCCTCATACTTGGAAGATTTTTTTACAAGTTTGTGTCACGTGGATGAAAGTAACAGCCCGAGTCCCATATTTGGAGATTATCTTACTATCGTATTGAAGATGGTATTCATTTCATTTAATTTTAAAATTATTTTTAACACAATCGGTTTTCAGTGAGTGGTGGTTTCTCACTCTTAAAATTAATTTAATTCACTTGAAAAACCATGTCCGCTCATAGCTTAGAGCATATGGACTCCTCACGGAGTTTACATCAACATGCTCTTTTCTATGAGAACTGCTTATTACTCAGTTTGATCAAATCTCTCTTTTTCGAAGAGAGTAAGAATTTAAAGGATACGAGGACTAGCGGTTAGCTAATCACTCTAGCTACACGCCGCCTTTTGGGGATCGGAAAGGTGGGGAGGGTTTTTTTAACAACACAGGCACTCATTGCCTGCGAACGGAATCGATTAATCGACTAAAAAAATCTGCTCGTACCGGGAATCGAACCCGGGTGGTTCGACACGGAATCCAATGACGTTGACCACTGCACCACGAACCAGACATTTACATATTTATATTATATGATATATCATTAAAAAAAAACATTCATTATCAAATTACATACTGCATAATGACTGTATTTATTTGTATATTCATTTGCGTTGCGTTTTCAATGGTAGGAATAAATACTTCTAAGAATTGTTGATATAATATCATGCATAAAAATTATAAATACCATATTGTTTGAATACTTGGAAAGGAAGTCGTTTTATTTCTAATTAAATTTAACGTCAGTTATTTTCATTATTTAACGTCGACGCATCCAGTCAATATTTGCCCATGTTTTTTTTTTACTTCAGTTCAGCGAAACCAGCCCTGATCTTAATAAATTGAATGTGGAATACGTTACAATAATAGTCCAAGTATTGACAGTGAAAACCTTTAAATAATGTTTTGTTAGAAAATGTTTCTTAAAAAGTGACAACAATTAATGTCTAAGACAAATTCGATATTTGTCTGATATGATATACGTTACAAATTTTCGTTTAACCTTCTTACCGTAGCGATTAAGATCGCTGAAACAACACGAGACCACAGTTAGTCGGAATACCAAAATTAAAATTTATGACAAAGGTAATTTTAATACATACCTGTGTATAATAATATTAACAGCCCACATTAATATTGTTCATTTCGTTATACACATCTCATTAATTTATTTGACACCGAATAGATTAATTCAATAATTATAATTCCGATTGAAAATTTATTCAATTTATACAGTTAGTTTTCTCACATGCGACAATGGTATAATTTTATAAATGAGAGTATGACAATTTTCAAGGGGTTTTTAAAATAATCAAATATCTTTTGAATGAATTTATAATTCAACTAGATCATTTTAAATAATTTCTTGATAATCAATCCTATCTAAGATTTAAGAATTAAGATTAATGAAAATTTAACCCAGTCTTCCACTTGGACGACGGGGCTTTATTTTACACAGAATAACGCATTGTATGTGAAGGAACCAACACGTAAAACACCAAACGCAAAATCTAAACTTTCAGAATATATTATATTGGCAGAATAACTATTCTCTATTAATACCAGTTACTAGGACATGGCTGATGTGGAAAGATTTCCATTCTAAACAAATAGTCAATAATCACATTGGACCAATATTTCTTGACATCAGTTAACCCATTCGCATCTTTTTACTTCAGTTAAAGTTAATACACCAAATTAAACATACACCATTCATTGTTTATAATATATAATGCAATAGTTTTCTTTTGGTAAATTTCTATTAACATTATATAGATAACTAATTAGTGAACCCGCTTCGATAAATAAATAAACATAGGTACCTACATAAATCCCAATACATTTTAAGCACTAACATGGAGACTTTGAAATCCCCCGTCGATTAACATTGCTCTCGAGCCTGGTGACAAGACTATAGGAATATTGTTAAAAAAAATAGGTAATTCATAAGCACTATAAGTATATACCAATAGGATCTACCGAGTGTTCTAATACTCATCAATATCACAAAGATCTTAACCGCCAAAATATATGTCGTTGTAAACAATCTGATTACATAATATGTATTATCATTGTCTACTTATCAACAATGACAGTACCCCATCAATTAAAATAATCAGTGGATTTTTTGTTCATCTGATGTCACATCAAGAAGTATGACCTTAATTTAATAAGACTCCGTTTGATTTAGATCCAATAAGATAAGTCGATCTGTTCAGTGGTGCCTAACTAAGTATCAGCATGATAACAAAAAAATCACCGTATAACAATTTTCATTCGAATCTATAAATATACTTAGATTATAATAGTATTGACACTGGGCATTGCACTATCAATATGTTTTTCAACGTTAGTAAATGACGTGTTCTCCCAACATATTTTTTTACCAAGGAAATTCATTTGGTTAGAATATATTATCAGAAGTTACACAAGATTGAACTGGAAATTCCGACTTTGATATTTACACGCTTGAATTGCAATTTATAGAATTATTTAAATCTTATTTGCCCTTATAGCCGTCAATCAGTATGGTCAATCAATCTGATTAATGACTGAATTGAAATGAGATTGTGTTTCGTTTCATTGTCATTCTAATGAATTTCGCGGACATAACCTTGTAAATAACTTGCACAATGACTTAACTAAAGATTAGTAAATCTTCTGGTATTGATAGTGATGAAAATAAAAACACGAATATCATTTCATATCAATACTTACTTTTATCGTAATCCCTTTATTAAAAATGACTATGAGAATTATTTCCTTCAGATTATCAACTTGTTATTTTTTTGGTTAATGAACGAGTAATATAAGTTGTACTTGTAATTTCAACGCTATTCGCTAGCGGCACGGCGCCGGTGTCGTTGGTATACGTGAGTAATAAGTAAACCTCACTAGTGTACATTTTTCAACATTTTGTAAGTTTGATTGGGTACATTACGAAAAAAACTGAATTTCCAAAAAGAAACTATGATTTCCGTATTGTACCGAAATCTTATCGCTCAAATCGTAATTTCTTTTGAATTTTTTTTGTTGCTTAGCAGCCTTGTATTATCGAAATACACATTATTGCTGACTGACTATTTTCTACAGGGTTTTTTTACGTGGACCATATTTTACTTTCTTATAAAGATGCTCTGAAACCACTTAAGTATATTGTAAATCTTTTAAAATAATTTGGCTCTCAAGTCAGCGTCTGGTAATCCCAAAGCACCTCTGAAACTAGTTTGCGTTGATTCGATTCCTTGTTCTCATATAGAAAACCATCGTACCAAATTAATTGAAAGTCATGTTTCATCAAATTGTCGATTGATTTGTAAGATATACGCTATGTTACAAGTTATAGACAATGTGCGGGAGGTACGCTGAGTTTCTTACATGCAAAATGAAATAATTAAATAACATTGAGATAACTTATTAGATTACGTCGTGATCACAATTGAAAAAAAACGAATCAAGAATATTAAGAACCTCTATGATCTGTTTGCCATGTTTGGAATAAACATTGGACCCATTGGATAACTTTCAGCACTATAAAAAAATATCAGCGCACTATAATAACATCTCGACTTTAGGTATGTATGTTAACAAACACCCCTCTAACCAATGGTGGATAAATAAATAGGTGCCAGGTCGGTCATTGATTTCTTTTTTGTATCAGTCCAAAGTTCAAAAACCACAAGTTTTAACAATTAAATAATAATAAAAAACGCACAAATATTTAAAAAAATAAAAACTGTGCTCATTGAATATATGTATGTTTGTATTTGGAAATTAATTTGTAAGTCAAAAGGGTGGCAGGGCGGCGCCCTGGCTCATTTTCAGGTGCCAGGTCGCCGACGTGGCCCCACTTTACCACTGTCTTTAACCAATATTAGTCCAATATCTGAAACGTTGATGAATGTTGATGAAACTCTTAATCGTTAAAAAAATATATGAAATATAATTCGATCTTTCAAATAAATATTTTTTGCTCATTTAGATCCAACGTATTTTGTTTGGTGTCAACTTCAAAACCATTCGTAATAAGATCTTGATAACTAAAACATGAAAAGTTATAATTTTAATTTAAAAATGGTAGATAAAAAATAATAGAAACACAATAAACACGTAAAGTTGAACAAATATAATGTTTAATGTTTTAGATAAAATAATCAATATGTAAATGTATAATATTTGCAATAATGCGTAGTTTCTCTGTTTGATTTCTCCCGAAGCCAATGTGTTTATTATTAAAACAGAAACAGTTATAAAAACTTCGTTAGGTTGGACTTCAATATATTTTTTTGGATGGACAGTCCATCGTGGACCACTAAACTACTATTACACAATCGACTACAACTGTTATATTATAAATTTACAATAAGACATTATAGTTAGCATTGTAATGCACTATGATTATGAATTTCTCACGAAAAGTTGACACCAGAGGGTTAAGCAATAATAGTAACAAATTTCAAAACAGTTCTTATAGTTCTTCTATAAACGTTTCCTATTTATCTGATCTGAATAAAAAGAATGATGAATACGTTAATTATTTCGGGAATTCATGTCTTAACGGCCGACGATCAGATATTGAATTTAAATACCCATATTTGATATGCTAGCAACTTCAAAGCGGCTGAAGATCTTGAATAAACTACCCCAAGGAAATAAAAGAAAATCTTTTGCGGTGGAGGTGGGAAAGTGTTGTTGTGTGACCCCCACGAACCTTATATTATTTTCATAGTATTCTAACAAGAAGCTTACAAGAAGCTTACAAGAAGTATAAAATTGCACTTTCAATCACAGCGCTGTCGTCTAATAAATACAGTGGTCATAAGACATTTTGAGAAACGGCCCGGATTGAATTTTTAAAAACTTGGCGGGCTGGATGACAAATAAATTCATATTGGAATCCAACTGGAATGATAATTAATGCGTTCTAATATAATTATAAAGTGTAAACCAGGGGTTCCCAAGGTGGTCCGTACGGACCCCCAGGGGTCCGCGAGGGATTGACAGGGGGTCCCTGACAGGAAGAAAAATAAAAGGGGGTCCACGAGATTTAAATGCATAGTACATAGTCACATAAAATCAAAAGAAGCATCTGTATATTCAGGTAAAGATCAATACTATTGCAATCGCTTGCCGGTTACACTGAACAAAAAAAACCTCCAGCAATTGAATAAATCTCGTCGACTTTTGTCAAATAGGCAAGATAAAAAAAACAAAGGGTTTTCTCAGATTGGGTCGTTTATACTTAATTTTATAACTCCATTCAATAGAATTAGGAGATAAAAATACTTTGCTCACCTCACTTACCTCACTAATTTAAGGCCAAATATTGACCAACTTATATCGGAGCTTCGACGCTCCTAAAAAAGAATTCTTATTTAAAATTATTTTAATAAAGAATTCTTTTTTATTATAATATGTTTCAATAATGTTTTGTACGATTACTTGTTTGTTGTTTGTTTCTTTGTTTACTTGTTTATTTATTTATTTTCTTACACTTCATTTTGATTAAATAAAAATTCAATAAAGAACTAACAAAAAACAACTTTTTTTTCAGTGTCCACTATACAAAAACTTATCGAATTGTGTTCATATTTGTGTTGGAAAAGTTTAGAAAACTTCATTACTAGGCAACCGGGGGAGGGTGCACAAAAAATGAAATTCTGGTTTAGGGGTCCACGGGGGAAATAAGTTTGGGAACCTATGATGTAAACAAATGTAATTTATCATATAAAATATTTAATATATTTCATGGGTTTATACTTCATACGTTGTCGTATCTTATGATCCGGTTTTACAAAAATTCTCGATTTTTGAAAAAAGTAATTCAAATAAGATTTTTTTTTAAATTGTATGATTAGGAATGATGATTATTATAGGATATTATTATTATAGGATATATTATAGGATATATTATAGGATATATTATAGGATGATTATTTGTGAATTCACAACTATTTATTTCAAATCATCAATTGGTTCCTATAAGATACAACAACTTATGAACCCATAAAATATGATAAATATTTTCTATTATAAATTCCCATAGAAATTGCATTTGTTTACATTATATAATTATATTAGAAGATATAAATTAATATTCTAATTGGATTCCAACACAAATTTATTTTTCATCCGGCCCGCCAAGATTTAAAAAAATTCCGATTTTAAAAATCCGAACGCGAGAGCACCACAAAATACATTTACCTATCGGATGCAAACTTTGTTGTTAGGTACATAATTCTACTAAATTGGCTAAGTATTCAAAACAAATGTACGAGGATTAAAATTTCATTTAGAGTTTAGTTTTGATTGCAGCAATCTTGCTCAGAAGATTCTTACCTCTTTGACAAATATTTTTTTACTGCAATTTCTAAGAAGTGTTCACTATAAAACGTCAGTATAAAGTAAAAACGAAGTACCTACCAGGCATAGTTCTAGTTAGTGGAGATAGCGCTGCCGTATTTTTCACTAGTCTAGGCACTTAAAACGTACTTCTCGGTACAAGTTTAGTGTTAGGCCATGCCGCCAGTGTACGGCTGGCATATTTTTATGTTGATAAAATCTGTCATCGTCGGGTCGCCAACTAAAACAATGGGTACCGACGACGAGTGGTCGTGTAGTGTGAATCTTATGCTGAGGGGGACACTTGCTACGACCCAAACAATTTTCCCAGCAACGAATTGAGCTTGTTTCCCCAATAATATTTCATACCATGTCCGCTCCCAACCCGGAGCATATGAACTCCTCACGAAGTTTATCCTGAAAATATGTTTTTTTACGAGAACTTATTGTTACTCGGTTGCTCAACCTCTCTTTTTCGAAGAGAGTAGGGATTGAAATGATTCAAGGATAAGGACAGTATGCTGGGTTTTTTTTGGATCGAAAGGGTGGAAAGGGATTTTTAACAACACACACAACTATTTATTACCTACAAACAGAATCGACGAATTGACTGAAAAAATCTGCTCGTACAGGGACTCGAACCCGGGCGGTCCGTCACGGATAGAGTTGCCAACGGTTGACACATGAGCGAAAACAATGTCATTTTATTTGGTTGTGGGTGATATTGGTCGATAGCTTTTTCTGAAATTCTGGGAGAGTTTGGCATTCGACCAGAACTCAGTCACTATTTCAGGCCAATCCGGGACGGATGGTAACCCTAGTCACAGAATTCGACGAAGTTGACCAACTGTACCAGGGACCGAACATACATTTTACAATTGTGTCAATAACAATTTGCGGTATGCTTTGGCGGAGGAATATTCCCCGTTTTACACTCAAAGAAAGAGTTTACAAATACTTACAAAATAGTAGAGTTTTATCAGTCACCCGTTCAATTATTGATTAGCTACAAAAAAGTTTATTGTCTGCCGATTTCGGACGAAGAATAAAGTACGATAAATCGCAAATCGAATTATTCCACAGCCCTGCAAAAAAGTGGAGCATTTAATTGAATCAATTTTTAATTAGTTCGGCGCAGAGCTCCAGTGTAATATATTAACAATGTTATTTTATCTCAGAATCTTTAGCATGTAAGGTATGTGTGGCTTGTTGAAGTTATTTACCAACTAGAGTTTTACTATAAAGACTCGGAAAACTGGCTTGGCAAATTCCAAACGTAAAAATGCTCCTAGCTGGAGAAAAAATCGAGTACTCCAAGTCTCTATAAAACAATAGGCAATAAAATTTAATGAAAACCTATTTTTCAATCCAGTTTTTCAATCCGATTCTCTTACACAATCTTTGTTCAATTAAATTAAATTTTTTTATTGTTTCAACCATTTCCGCTAACAAAGCGGAGAAAATATCCTAATGGAGATTATTTATCCCAGCAGAAAGTTTTCTACAAGAGCTACTTGCTACTGCATTGTTCAACGTTTATTTTTTAAAGGGGCTAAGGATATATGGATCAGTCTAGGATATGACCAGTGGTTGGCTTATCACTCTCGTAACGCCCCTTTTTTAGTATCGGTTGAATGGATGAGAGATAATTTCAGACATTATTGGAGCAAAAATTCCATAAATCGATTGGAAATTCATTAATTAAATTACCCATAGTAAGATTCGAGCCCTGAAGCACCGCAATCGCAACCAAAGACGTTAGTTCTAACACGTTAGAGAATATCAGCAATATTTCTTTAATTCAACATTTATTTTTCCCTTTTTAAGAATTAACTGTCAATTCCTCGGACAATGAACGCGGTCCTGAATTTAAAATTAATATTATCAAATTAACATAATTACCAAAATGCATGCTGTCTGTGAAATCGGGGGAGGTAGTAGGAGATCAGTATCTTAAACACGTCCACTCAAACACAACTCATCTTTATAAAATGAACTATTAATTAGCTCACAGTTACATTATTTTCAAAAGATATAAATGGGCAATCAGAGATGTAAATACATCGCCGAGAAAATGGCGTCATTAGGAGAACCGGTGGCTTAGTGTTGATAAATAAATGTAGATACAAATGGAGACAAATGTTCATAAGATGGTGATATAATAAATCATAAGTATCCATATAAGTAGCCAGAAATACAATTCCAAAATTTAATAACTGTCGTAAAAATAATCAGTAGAACAGCTTTTTAATTTTCGATTAACTGTTTAAAGAACAAAAGTTGAGCTTAAAAATAAATTACATTTTACTAACATAGATGTCATGGGGCATAGGGGTGACCATTAAGCATATCAGAGTAAGACCGTTTCACGCCATAAATAACCGTTTAAATAAAATAATAAAAACTTCTTTTTTGCTTTCAAATTTAATGAAATATTATGTCCGGCTAAATGAAATGTTCAATAATTTAAAGAATATTTTGTTTTTTATGATTTATTGAACCTTAAATATTACATTCACGTAACAACGACCGAGGTCTGCGAGCTTCTTGTCAAATTTATTACTGAAGTTTTAATTACATGTTTATTACTTTATATAATTTAAGGAAATTGTGTATGCTAATTGATGTTTAGTCTGAAACAATGCTTTCATTATTTACGAATGACTAATAGTCATATTATTAATTTTTACATATATCATTAATATAATGTATGCATATTAATTACTCAGTATCTACTTTCGATTGGTGTCAGATAGTTGGCCCAGAAAATTCATAATATTAATTTGTTAAATAATGAGCTTCACCTTTTATTATGTGAGCTTTGAAGTTTGTTTTGTACTGTGTAAGTCTATGAAATTTCAGGCCGTACCGAGGTTAACAGTACGTAAAGTATATGATCATATACTTAAAAAAAAAACTACTCAATCACTATCCAATCAGCGACTACACTAGTTTTATAGATGTCCCATCATTACTTGACTACCGCCGAATTCGAAACTAAAATTGTTCCTATAGAGTAGATATTTTCAAAAGCCATTGAAGTTGTATGTGAAGGTAAATAAATAATTTTGATTAAGTATTGCACATCACTCACGCGATGGTAGCACCCTCACTTACGGTCAAGTTATAATGATACATATATAACAAAACAACTTATTTTAAGCTAATTCACTTTGAGAACGGACATGTTTCCAAAAAATATTCCAGGAACACTACCGTTTTTTACTATTCTGCTATTTTGAAAAATCCGGTCCCTAGCCTAGTGTGTCAACGTTGTTGGCTTGTGTGATGGACCACCCGTGTTCGATTCCCAGTACGAACGGATTTTTTCAGTTGATAAATCTGTTCAAAGGCATGGGTGTTTGTGTTGTTGAAAATCCCTTCCCACCATTCCGATCCCAATGAGCGACGAACAGTGACAACGATTAGCTAATCACCAGTCCTGTCCTATTCCTCGTATCCTTTCCATCCCTACACTCTTCGAAAAAGAGAGGTTGAGCACCTGAGTAACGAGCAGTTCTCGTAGAAACACATATGTTGAGATAAACTCCATACTGAGTCCATATGCGCCAAGCTGGGAGCGGATATGGCTAAAAAAATAATTGAAAAATACCTCGTCAAAATTAATTAATTAAATACATTTCATTTCGTCAGAAAGTACGTTCCACTTCAACCACTGTCTACCCCATCAAAGGAAGGGTAAGTCACGTCGTTAAAAGTACAATAAAAAACCGTTTTGAGCTCTCGCAGTGTAGACAGCGTTCCGCGCACCGCTCTTTTGTTTTAGAGCAAGCCTTTGTTTGACGAAAAAACAATTATTACATTATATTATTTGAAGCTGTGTCGCACATACCCCTTTATCCCGTGGCACTGCTAGACATTTCTTTTGTTCCCCTGCCCTCTTTATTGTTTTATATTGTAGACCAGCATTTTGCATACGCCATACGGGCAACCCTGCACTTTTTTTTATTGTTTTAAGCTAGAATTCGAATATGCCTATGTGAGCTTGGACTTACGTGTACAGGCCTTGGATTTGTTCAGGATGAAAACAATAATTTCGCTTGCATCAGTAAATTAATTGCAAGATGCAGACATCTGCCATTTCTATGATAATCGGAGAATCGTACACCTGCCTGCCAATGGTGATGCCAATGATAAAAGCTCACTCGACGAATATTCTTCAAATACTAATGTATTTCGCGTGGACTTGAGTGAGCCCAGACGAGTGCTATGTTCCATTTTTTTTTGTGTAGATTTCGTCATAAATTGCTCGGAAGAAATAAAAAAAATATCAATCAATTTATCGTACTAGCCTTGGTAGAACTCCGTTACATTTAGTTTCACACAATACTTGCTAGGGCATCACGCATTCATGAATTATTTTTCTGATTATTTGAAAAATCGATACTATTTTTATTTATCAAATTTCGCCGACATAACGCAATCAGATTAATTTCATACAACATTTCTTATGAGAATCTTATGGTCGCCGCTATCTATTCGCAAATATGTAATATCTCAGTGGTAGTAGTATTTTTAACCTGCATAAAGGAAGCTTTAAGTGAACCAAAAATCAAAACTTAAAAAATGTATACTTACGGGTTAATTTTTTTTCGAAAATTACCATTTTTTACATTATAATTAAATCAGAAGCATGAAGTGAAAATTACATATCCAGGATGCTGGCTGGGAATATACACATAAATTTGCAGAGAGATGAATTTTCTTATCGTTTGGCGATCATTAAAAGTGTTTATTTATTTTAAGTCAACCTCTTTGAAACTTAAAACAGTATCCAATCCAAACCACACCAAATCAAGTAGATGTGATCATAGAAAATTATCGTCGAACTCGTCAGAAATGTGAAGTCAGTATTTTACTAATTACATACAAATAAAAGTCGCAATAATGCGTAAAGAGTCTGCCTCTGTTAAGAGAGATGTCTTTTTTGTACATATATAAAATATTCGCCAGTTCTTATGTTACCGATGCATTTTATTCAAGGTACGAATTACATCCTGCCCCCTTTTGTATTATTTGCAAGGGGTCGCTGCTTAAAATTATTGCATTAAAAAACAACAAATTTACATATCGGAAGCCACCCCTACGCGGTGTGATTTTTTCATCACTTAGTTGAACTAATTAAGAAAAAATGATGCGACGGTTAAATTAGAAAAAAATGAACGCAGCTGTAGGTTTTTGTTTTTTTTTGCTATTTTTTATGATGAAAAGAAAATTTGAATATTATAAATTACAAAAAAATGACATCTGATAAATATTTCCAGTAGATTTAACTCAATGATACTTTTGAAATTTTTTTTTTCATCCAATTATTTATATACATTCATATCAAAGGGGAATGATTTTTTTGAAATTGTATACTACACCTTTATTGAGTGTGCTATATTTTAAACCTTTCCACCAAATCAAAAAATAAAAAATGGACAAAAAGAGATTTTTTATAATCTTTTTATAGCCACACTCGTTTAAATTGATTATTCGTTACCTTACTGTGAAAAGGTTTTAATTGACATTTTTGCCTAAAATGACGTTTTGGTCGGAAAAGTTTGTATTTACTGCATCATATTTATGAATTTCAGAATTATCTATGGTCGAAAAATGGAGTTATCACAATTCCGGAGTTACACTGCATTTGCACACTTTTCTTACTAAATTTATTTGAGAAAGTTCTGAGATTGTCATTATTATTTACATCGTTAGATCATTAAGACCATTATTTCTCAGCAAGAGTTGTGAAAAAATATGATCAAAATATGTAATTTGAAACATTTTTACTTTTTCATTGTTACAAGTGAATTTTAACCAATCGAAACTTCAAACGCTCATATCTCAAATCAGTGTCAAGAGCAGTTAGAACCTTTTCAAAGTAAAGTGTAGTATTTGTATTCTTATAAATTAATATTTACAATACGTATTTCAAAACACGGCTGTTTAAAATATTGGTGAAAAGCGGGGCTGTGGAGTCGGAGTCGGAGTCGTCGCGGCGATTTGGCAAGAGTCGTACTCGGAGTCGGAAATTTTGAAAAGTTTGAACTTTTTATTTTTGCATTTTATATGTCAAATTTGGCTTTTGGTCGCATTGATAGGGTTGATATTTAATTGAATACACGTAAATAGGAAAATTAGGAGAAAAAATACGATATTGAACTTTTTTTGGTCGGAGTCGGAGTCGTGGTTTTGATAAATGCTGGAGTCGGAGTCAGAGTCGGACTCTTTTCCACCGACTCCACAGCCCTGGTGAAAATCATATGTATGCTTTCAAAATCATGCAGAATGTAGTGTTGTAATAAAAATATACCTAATAATTCAGGCCGTACGACATCGTCTGGGCGCATGTGAAAAATCATTACAAAGATGGTGGTTATAAATCATCTTGGAAGTTTTAACCTGAAAACTAAATGCACTTATTCCGATATACATATTTTGAAAAGACAAAAGAAGATGCAATTCGTGCTTCATCGAAACCATTTTTGATTGAAACCAAAATATTCCACGTTATATGACAATGAAGATGCCATAGTTTATTTCATTTGACTATTTTTTAAGGTACATACTTAAAGAATATATAATTTTCCTTTAACCGAGTTGTCAAAATTGTTGTCTTCGGTTGCGTGTTCATAGGTTCCAATCGGACAATTTTATTACTACAAACTAACTCATTTTTATTACTTCGATCGAATCGTGGATTTTTGTTAAAAGCATAGATATCTACGACAACGGTCACCAAACTACGACCCGACAAAGATTTTCATCCGGCCCTCCAAAATTCTCAATTTTTGAAAATAAATTATTCATGTAAGATTTTTTTTTTTTTAATTTCTTTATTTGGTTGTGAATTCACCACTATTTATTTCAATTCATCAATTGGCACCTACTATAATATACTACAACGTATGGGCCCATTCAATATAATAAATATTAACGCCAATTTTATCCGGCAAACCTCTGTTTCTCAAAACGTCCGGTGACCCCTGGTCTACGATATCAATATTCTCTCCTTTTCATCAGATCCTAAAACGGTGCGAAGCGAGAGGAATTAGGAAAACAGAAGATAATTAGTACTGACCTAGCCCATTTTATTCATCGTAGGCTCTGTCCGAAAAATAAGTATTGACCGACAGATCGACCAAGCAACAAACAGTATTCGTAGAACAGCATCTGTTATAATATAATCCATTAGGAATCCATATGATCAACATTGGGAGCGGAGATAGTTTCACTATACATAAATAAATACAGTGATTTTAAAAGTTCATTCTTTTAAACAATAATAAACAAAATGTTATATTTTAAGTAAGTACCTTAAATTTAGTTTAAGATTTTTTTTGAAATCTGAAGTAATCATTCTTGTATTATAATTGAATTGCATTTCAATTGAAGAAGTGTAATCGAGAAATCGTGCTATACGAGGGATTTTGTAATTTGCGTGTTCTCGAGAAAAGTATCATAGGAAGGTTTCTATTTATATCATTTCTCATACAAATTAATGAAATACTCCCATGACGAAAGACTTAAGGAATAGTTATTAGTACTGATATTACAACTTAATTGATAATTGCATAGGTATATATGATATTTTTTTTTAAATAATGATAGGTTGTATCATATCGCTATTATTGATAAAATATCAGTCGTGCCTGCCTTTTAATTACTTGAGCAATAAAGATGATATCATGCATTAATACACCTTGTAGATTTTTTACATGCAAATAACGTAATTTAAAATCTGTATGTATGTGTTATTATCAATAATTACAAATTATTGTATAAAAAATCATGTGTGGCAAGCACCCATTGTGAATCGAAATACAATGCTGGTTTTACAATAACGCTAATTTCGTGAGATAATCAAAATCTCAATTGCCAATCTACTGGATCTTGATATATTATTTTACATTGTGTCGCAATATGTATTTTCTACAACAATCGCGAGACACGTTGGAAATTTTTGTATCGTATTATTCCAACGGAATTTCTTGACGTGTCATGTGTTTGAACATTTCAAACGTTGTGGTAAAAAAACATAACGTCAAAAAAAATCATGTGTATGTACACATAGCTAATGACAAGAGATTGTTCCATTTGCCTTTTACTGGAAATACATCAAGAAAGTCGTTCGTTTTATCAAAAAAAATACGGGTCGTCAATCTGGTCTGTACCACCCACTAGTGGGCGGTAAAGGCTTCCGGGGTGGGCCGTGGGCGATTTTTGCGTTTGACCCAATTTTATTCACCCTTATACTGGATTGAAATATGGCGATGTTGATGTGTGGCGAGAAAATTTAACCATGAAAAATAAGCAAAAGTGGGCAACCCACATAAAAACATAAAAAGGTTGACAACCCCAAATAAAATTTACGTACATACATATTTTTTAAAGATCTCTCAGCAGACCAAATTATTGGAGTGGACCATTTTTGAAACTACTCCGCTCCGGTTTTTAATAAGTTGCTCCAGCTCCGCTCTGTACACTATCTTTTCTTTGAATGTTATGTAATCTGTTTGTTGTTTTCTAACCGTTTGATTTTGGTGCATCGCCATTTTTTCTGATGATTAAAAGTGCACCATGACTTCGAAAAGCTTAAAAGCCACTGGGTTGGAGGACTTCAGATATTAACGTTAAGATATGAGTTTTATGTGCATTTCACATATTATCTTACGGCCAAACATTGCAACTCTTATTTATTATTCATAAATTATAATTTTATGTCAAGTACGAAAAACGGTTCGAGGTGTTTTCTTATATTAATGATAAGAAAAAATATTGAAAGGGTGATTAAAATATATTAAAGGAGTATTATCCAATCAAGTTTCTCGTATGATGCTTTTTTTCACTCTCTTCGGAGCCAAGTAAATAAACCCTGACATACACAAGACTATAAACTTAAATGCTTCCAGTTTTTACATACGTTACAAAACCAAACACTTATTTTTTTTACTTAAGCTTGTTTGTCGCGTAGGTCATTGGAGTCACAAGCCAGCAGGGATGTTCGGCTCGTGATTGCACTCCCTAGAGAAGTGCAAATTTTCTGCAATGAACATGAGTATTGTTTTTCATTTATAAATGTATATGCACAATATATGTTTGTATTTCATGTCATCAGGGCTGTGGAGTCGGTGAAAAAAAGTTCGACTCCGACTCCAGCATTTACCAAAACCACGACTCCGACTCCGACATTGACCAAAAATACGACTCCGACTAAAAAAGTTTAATATCGCCACTTTTTTGCCTAATTTTCATAATTATGTGTATTTAATAAAATATCAACCCTTCCAATCCGGCCAATAGTCAAATTTGACATAAAATATGCAAAAATAAAAAGTTCAAACTTTTCAAAATTTACGACTCCGGCCAAAAAGCCCCGACTCCACGACTCCGACTCCGATTCCACAGCCCTGCATGTCATTCTTTCTATGTAATTATTATTATGTATAGCTATAGATTTATTAAGATATCATTTTAATTATATTTTTGACATTCGTGGCTCACAAAATATATTAATATTTTATTAAATAATCTCATGATGATTTATTATTGTTATACAAAGGAACGTAGAACCCTAACTGTAATTGAATTCATCATTATCATCAAACATCTTTGATCGAAAGAGATCCTTATATAGTTTTATTTCAATATATCCGGAAATGATTTTCAAATTTAAAATGTTTATCCACTTCCTTTTGTCATCTTATGTCTGTTATCACACATTTAAAACTATTTAAATTAATAAAATCCTTATAAAATACTATCTCCACATATATTATTTTTTCACTCATTTCACTTGCAATAAATTAACTTCATTTGGCATTGCTCACGATCCACCAGGAAGTGACAGTTTTAAGGTTTAAACCAGGCACGGGAAAACTGCGGCCCGCCGAGTGTTTTCTGCGGCCCGCCATCATAAATCCTAATTCTATGTAAGAATAAATTTTTATATATTTTTTTTAAATATTGAGAGATATTGAGTCTACAGATATTCATTTTCACAGTCAAATTCGATGGCTTTGATTGGAAAAAGTGCTTCGAAGAGCTCTTAGAATATTATAATTTTATTTTTGGAAATGAAGAATGTTATAGACTTTGCCGATACTGATGATTAGGGATTTGTGATTTTGCATTTACTTCCATCTTCTTCTATGACCGTTCATAAGCAGTTTTAAAAATATCAGCTACAAAATGAGATCCTGAAATAAACAAAAATGCTGAAAAATTTCAATCTTTGAAACAGCTACATTCTTCTCATATTTTTTTGAAAAAATTATGTTTCGTGATAATAAATACTACTAATGTACTCTACACCCGGTCCTCTTTTTGAACGATTTTTTCAGTGATTTCGATTTTACGTGATTTTTGGGACGGAATCGTGATTTACTCGTAGGTACGCGATTTTTCTTACTACAGCAGACAAAATGGTGCGCAAACTCATGCGATATTATTGGTGACTCTGCTCTGACACTTATTTAAGCACAATGCATTTATAATGTTTCCCGGTCGTAAATTTTAACACAGAGAGTTACTATGTCAAATAAATGCACTTCAGAAGTCCAAATATTTTAAATGCACAATATTTAATACGAACTGAATATAGAATATAGGGAATGTTTAAGGTATATTTTTAAGCACAAAAAAAATTTTAAGCTCGAATTTGAAAAACAAATTTTGATTTTTCTTTTATTTTGGATACTTTTGTTAGCGATTTTTTTAGGTGCGCCACTCTTTGAAACCAATGTATCACGTAAAAAATGATAGGTTGTATATCTAAAAATTGTATTTTACTTGCGGCCCGCTGCTCATTTTGAATTCTTGGAATTGGCCCTCCAGCCGAAAAGTTTGCCTCCGTGTGAAGCTGTGAAGTCATAAGGAATACAAACCTTTCAAGTCAATCTTATTATATACTGTATTTATGATTGGTTAATATACTGCAATCAAGTAAGTAATATAAACAATTAATTTAAAATATGCCGTGGCAAATTTATTGAAAAATTCACCGCCTTATTCAAAAAATGGCCGAAAACGCTCGGTAATTTTTAGTCGATCGCGATATTCAATGCACTACACATGATTGTTATGTTTGAATGGCTTCAATGCCAGGTCAAGGTTTACCCAGGCGATCAGATGGGTCTGGGTTCAAGTCCCGGCAAAGTCAGATTTTTTCAATTGAAAAAGAGAACTTGGAGATGGGTTCATAAAATTTCTCGAGTTTATCTCGTGTGACGTTGATAATTTGGTAATTTTTTTTGATGTGGTTAGGTTAGGTTAGGTTCACGTACCGCGCATTTTTTCCATCTAAAAGTCAATTTCGTATATGCGGCGTAACATATACACTGTGAAGAGTAATAAAAATGAAACCTGTATTCTGAAACCTGTGCAACATAATATTCATTTTTATTACTTTTCGTACTGACTTCATACAATATTATATTATTAAACAAATTACTTTTTTCTGTTAACCATTTTCCCTTTATTGAGAATGCCTATCCATCATCGACCGCCATCATTATTTTCAGCAGTTACAATGGTAGATTGTAACATGCTTACAGATAGACTTATTATCATGAGAGGAGGGTGGTCTGATTACAAATTGATTGTAACTCACCGAAAAAACAATAGCCCCATACTTTGTATTATCAAAACATCCATTGTTCAAACAATCTTATACACATACAACGTATCAAATTGATTTATTATTATTAAGACGTTTATCGACTTTTATAGGGATGTCATGCTTATTTAACGACCAGCCGAGAGACTAAACGATAAATTATAACTACACCATCCAAAAACGAACATGATAGTTTGCTTGCGGTAAAAGTAAATAATTTAACAATAAGCCATTTTGTTGTCAGGAAAGGTCACCTTGGGACGCCGGGAAATGATAATTGAAATCGGGAATATACCGGGAAGCCTGGCAGCCCTATACTTTGAGTGCATCTTAGTCATAATGTAAACAAATTATAGTAAGTAAATGTTGCTATTATTTTATTTACACGAGCCAACGGAATGCGGCAAACATCTTTCAATCAATGCTCTCATTGTTTCCCGACCTCTGACGTCATTTATAAACATGCCAGTTCTCACGTGTTCTATGATTGTTACTACAGTGATAGGCAACCAACCTCCCCCCGATCCGATACAAAAATCTATATATATCAACATAAAAAAAAATGACCCGAATTTATTTTACTTTTATTTTTATGCGTTTTTTCAGAAAAAGATTTTCCACATTTTAAACTGTTAGATAAAGCCCGCTTTAGGATTTTTGATGATATGTTGTGCAAAGAAAACGTAGCAAATTTTATTTTCCTTCGAAAACAGTTTTTTCAGAATGAAACATAATTTCTTGTACTTACCTCACATATTTTATAATGGTCAAGACAGGTTTTGCTAATCACGAAAACAATGTGTAATATTTATTTAAAACTATTTTCTTTCCACTAAGAATTCTCAGTTAAACATTTTATAATAATTTGCAGAAACATATTATATAATATATCAGTACACTTTAACAAGTATTGTAGTCAAATTCAAAGTAATAATGTAATGTTTGCGTTTATATGTGTATAAATAAATTTTGACACGGTTATCGCCACGCAAAAGTGTACTCGCTGATAACCGTACTATTTATTAATTACGAAAAACTATGTTGAATGAACATGCATTCTTTATAAGCGACACACCGATCTTAGCTGACTTATGTTTAGATTATCTTCACACACTTGGCTTAGAACATCAAATTGATTTAACCTGCTTCAAGATATAAAGTTTAAAAAAATCAAAAGTAAGCGAGATAGACTTCTGCAATGCAAGCGTTTAAAGATAAGGTTAGTGACGTCAATAATTGTTTATCATAAAGTTTATGGCATAAATCAATGATGCCACAGCGTAAAATCAATATGAATAATAATTATTATCTCGTTATTTTATACTGTCGCTTTTAACATGTAGACATAGTTTTGATTAATGCAATCCATTCCCGTAGCGTAGTCACATTTCAATATGGCGTCGACAGTCATAAATATGGTACATGCCGCACAATATTGAAACATTCCAATTTTAATTAAACAAACAAAACTGTGGTGGCCTGTTTGTTGCCAAGCAGAAACACTGCGCGAAATGATGGATATTGTGCTGGACTTTTATTGATAGGGCTGCAAAATGTTCGACCAGTATTCAAATGCTGTTCTATTTTGGGGTTCAGCATTTCAATTTATTAATCAAAACACTTAAAATGCTTCTGTGTCTCTTACGTTAAATTTCCTTTTTTATGTAATGTTCCAAAAACATTTTTGATCTTTAAGAGAGATACGCATTTGTCATAAATACATATGATTATGTAATTGACTAAAAAATGTACTGTTTAGTTTCTCTGCTGTGATTCTAAAATCCAATAGGAATTTATAGCATTCCAATAAAAATAAACAAATGTTAACAGATATAGGGTATTTATAAAGACGGCGATGCGTATTGTACATTTTTTGATATTTCTAAATGAGGATATGAAAAACCAGAAATGAACGAACAAAAAAACAATATAAATAACTTAATAACGCCATTTGACTTTTTTCTTATTTTGTGATTACGGACTCGTATCCCATAATCGATAGTTTTATTTGTTGATTTTAAGCCAATTTAAGTTTGTCGAAATGTCTTTAAAATGTATATCTATTCGTACCCATCTCCGCAAAATATGACGAAGAGAGAATACCTAACCAAGATTCCCTTTTAAATCCCATCACTGTATCCCCACCCTCCATATTAATATATATCTTTCCGCCCGAGTACAGAAAAATTGAAGTTTTAGTGAGGTTTCAATAAGCATTTATTCAAATAATGAACAAAATAAACTATCTTTATAAAGTGGGAAACAACTTTTCATAATGTGTTTAAAACTGGCAAATAATATTGATTTAAACAGTTGTATGCAGCCCTGAATTTGGTGCCAATGTGACTCATTGGTACCTATTGGACCTTATGAACTTTTTACGGTTATGATGCGATGAGATGTCATACGATTAGATCATCCATAAGTCGTCATCCGTCTCCGGAATTATCACATGTAAGTTTTTACGAGTCCGTTTTGACGTGATTCAAATCCCACACCATACATTTTAACAAAACTGTCAACACTAAAATTACAGTTTTCATCCATAAAATGTCACAAAATCGATCTAAAGTAAGTTAGTACTTTGGATTTTTTACGAAAGACTATCAGATGTCTTTTTATAGTTAACGTATGACAAATATTTCTTAAAAGAGAATAATATTGAAATTGATAAATACGACTATAACTATTTTTGTTCTTAAAATTAAATAAAATTTATTTTCAGCTATATCGCATATAAATATTATTGTTAACTATAATATACATTTTGTTACCATGGTCACTCCCAATTTGAAACATATAGACTCTAATAGAGCTTACGTCAACAAGAACTGCATGTTACTCAATTACTTAAACTCATTTTTTTGCAGGATTCAACTAGGACATGACTAATGGTACTATTCGTTTTCGCTTCCTTTTTTAGGACCAATGGATGGGAGGCAATTTTAGACATCTACGAACAGAAATCAATAAAATTGCAAAACCAATTGATAAGTAATCTCAAATTGGTATTGAAGACATTGAAGTCAACACTCGACCATGGACCCGCAACTCCTACCGAAGCATCTTAACATTATCTTTTACGAGAGGTGATTGTTATTCAATCGCTTATCGTTTCATTTTCGGAGACGGCTTAAATATAGTTAAAGGGCTAAGAAATGAATTAAAGAAAGCTAATCGCTCTCGCTGTGTCTCACTTTTTAACGCTCGTATGGGTGTGGAGATATATTTATAAACATCACGCACTTTATGACTTAGAACAAAAATCTATAAATGGTTTGAAAAAAAACAATTTATGAAAACTTTCGAACCCATCACTCGCATCCAAATAGGACCATCGTCAAAGAGCGTCGATAACTCCACGAAAGGACCGAAGATTATATTATGACATAATGATAGAATTATACAGTTTATGTAATCAATACAAAAATGGTCTAAAAATACGTACTATAAATTATGAATTTAGTATGTTAAAATAAATATAGATTTCGTCTGAAGAAAAGAAAAGTTCCCTCATACGGGAAAAATTACGAGAGCAGAAAATCACCTTGACCCTGCCTGTTTATCATACTATTGCAAAAATATAGATACATATTAAATAATTCAATCATATCAGCTGTCTTTCCTTTAAATATTATAGTCTACACTTTTTTTATATATTGATTGATTCACATTGATTTGCATCTTAACCTTCACACATAAATAAACAAATTCTATTCTCACGGGATCTATACGTTATATTGATCTAAAATTCTAAATAATCTTTCATAGAATTTAAACACTGACAATGAACTCAGTGTATGTATAGCTTAAAGATTATATTGTCGATATTAATTTTATGATAATTTGTAAGAAATCCATGAGAATTTTTAAAAAAATCTTTCTACTTTTATCTCAACATCGTATATGTAAATTCAATTATCGATCTGAGAATAGGTTTAGGTATGCAAAAATCGCTACCGTTTCATTTGCATTCAATTTCTACTATTCAATATTGTGGGAACTCGAGCCCTACGGAATATATTAATTTTGAACATTATTACTTTTTGAATATTTTAGAATTGTATGACGTTTTGTACTGTAAACTATGATTTACATAAAGTGATGGTACGTTTTTAGATTAAAAATATTTACTATCGCATTGGTTACCGACGAATTAAAAATCTATGGAATCTATGCTCGCATCCAGGACATGGACTACTGCAGTGATGCACAACATGCGGCTCGCAATGACATTTCATGCGGCCGAATTTGGCAATTATAAATCACTTGATGGACGATGGAAGAACAATATAAAATCTAAAAAAACTTATACCCATGCGGATCTCGATCTACCCGAGAATTGATTATCTGGCCCTCCTCCCAAAAAGGTTGTGCATCACTTCACTACTACAATTGATCCAATTATTTTTCTAGTAGTATGGCAGATTATAGATATTCTATGCGGAGAATATAGCTTTTTTTATATAAATAATAAACACAGTCCACATATATTTTTGTTTTCATTCTGTAATTAAAAAATTAATAAAATAACTACAATGGCTAACAACCAGACTTCTTATAAATATTTTATGATATGGGATATTGACAAGACAATGATCATAGGGTGTATTGTAAGAAGCTAATTAAGTTTACTCTTGTATTGGTTCTCATGGTATGTATGACCATTTATTACTGCCTTAGAATACCTAATATTTTTTAAAAAAAAACCTGAGTATATATAAATTGTGCGCAATCAAAGGCTTGCATTATTTCTTCATAGTAAAGAATTATATTTCACCGTGCATTAGAATGATTGAATAAACTTCGGCTCGTTAATCGTATCTCAGTATGCAAATTAGAGTTATGAGAACCACGAAACTAAAAAAATAAAAGGGTATGACAGTGGTGGCGAGTGACGGGAAAAATAACATTTCTTGCACAATGAACACGAGTAATTTCAACGAACGGCTTTTTTTTACGACAATCGGATAAATAATAAATCAATACACAATAATGGATGACACCAATTTTGTATATATTTAATCATTTTTAACAGGGCTGTGGAGTCGGAGTCGGAGTTGTCGCGGCGTTTTGTTCGGAGTCGTACTCAGAGTCGGGAATTTTGAAAATTTTGAACTTTTTATTTTTGTATATTATAGTTCAAATGTGGCTATTGACCGGGTTGGTTGGTTGATATTTAATTGAATACACGTAAATAGGAAAATTACCAAAAAAAAGTGACGAGTCGTAGTTTTGATAAATGCTGGATTCGGGGTCGGAGTCGTACGTTTTTTTAACGACTCCACAGCCCTGATTTTTAATAATATCTAAAATAAATCGTTTTTATTACGTTCTCAACATTCATATAAAACTAGTATTTACCGGTGCAAGAACACGTGAATCAGAAATAATATGTTAATACTATTTTATTAAAAATATATTCTCATACTAAAAGTAAATAGTTTTTATTGATTTATAAAATTATTCTCATATCAAAACCACTCGCCGCCTCTGCAGTCGCTACTTTATCCGCGGTGCACTTTTAATGGATACTTGTGATGCAGTCTTTGTTGCACCCTAAAGGGTTGCAGTTTGCAGTTCCAACTTTCAAAAATGCACAAAGGTACCTAAAGGTATAGTAGGAATGAAAGATTCTTATGTTTCGGTAATTTGCATACGATATAATAATTTGTTTCTCAGTGAATCTCAAATATTTCGATCCGTATGTTTCGCGTTGAAATTTATCATAATTTTTAGAAATGGAAATATTTACAACCACAAAAACCATTTCAAATAATGTCGACCTTAGAAAAAAAACTTGTAATTATTAAATTAAAAGGGCTAATATTTTAAGTACATCCGTGCACTTGGAATGCCTGAAGATGCCGAAAGGCGAAACCCTGGTCGTTAGCGACAAAACTCATGGAAAAGTACAAAATTCAAAAAATTCAGAATTTGCTAATATTTTTGTTAATGGAATACAATTTACAAATCATTCCTTCAAGAGTTTCATTCCATTAGGCTTAGATATAAAAATACTAAGGTTATGTTCTATAAAACAATCAATTCTTTGTCACTGATGCTTAAATTTAGTTTTAATATTAGAATAAATAATTATTAACGAGCATGTGACAAGCCAAACAATATATACTATTAGATCAATCTACCGCCTAACTTTAAAGTGACTACGTCCGTATTTTTGTGATTAATAGGCTCTCAAATCAAACATTTATACTGGCATATCTGGTCGTCGACTTATAAATGTATTGATTGTATACACAAATAAACTCGCAGCCAAAAATGCGTATTTAAAAATATAAAAAAAGACGAGAATTTGGGGACTGAAAAGTTTTCACGTTCTTCCGAATTGCATAGAGGTGAAAACAATCTATTTGAAAAGATGAAAAAGACAAATGTACAAGGTTAACATATTTTCGGAACCACTGGATTGAGGTGTTTATATATTATTTCCACCTGGCCGATCGTATGCAAATTGCTTACAACTGATTAGGTCAACTTGAGAAATCTCTATCGCCATTAGGGGCGAGGGGTTTGGGAGTCGTGAGAAGCATGGTAACCGATTATTGAATCTGGGGTTGATTTGTTAAAATGCTAATTTGGGAATGTTTATTTTAAGTTTCAAATAGCCTCAAAATTTTATGTCGGTCTGAAAATATCTACCCTAGAATGAATTAAAGATTATACCAAACAATTCTTAGGGGCATGCTTAAAAAGACGCATCAACGCTCGGTTTTTTTTGGATGTGCCACTGATAATACTAATGATGAAGTTTAATTTCATTAATCTGTAATGTGGCGTGAAGCCGAAATGTTACACACTGATTTTTTTTGTGGAACTACACAAATATATTTTTATCAGATTTGCCTGTATTATCCGATGTATGTTTAACATATTACAACTTTTTTTAAACTTTTCAATCACTTTTAATGTGTTAATTATCACTTGTTGGTGGAATGGCATTGTTATAAATAAATAAAACACACTTTTTGTACGAGTTCTAGATATAATTTTTCTAAGATCAAGACCATATTCGCTCATCGCAAGCCTTTTCACAGATATTGTTACTTAATATGCGATTGAATGAACAATCTCACCAGCAGAAAATTAATTTAAATTGCTATCAATCGTTTACTTTCAAAAATATCATCAACGGATTTCATCCAAAAAACGAGAATATAACAGGGACTAAACTGCATAACTTGGTTTCGGAATAAAAATATTAGGTTTTTACAGTGTATCCAGAGTTTTGAAAAAAAATAGAGACTAAGGCTTTTTTACTCATGGAAGGCAATTATATGGTCGTGTAATGAAACTCGTTCTTCTTTTTTATTAGTTTGTGGTGAAATGCATATTAACATGCGTGTGCAACTGTAATGCTACCTATAGTGAATCATCAGTGCAAATATGAATAGTTAAAACAAAATAGTATCAAGGAAAAATAAGGTATCCGGATATTGACGACCCGCAGTCTTGCAATCCTTGCATTCAACATAAAATATACATATCTTTATTAGATAGGTACATCTTCTAACCTGAACTTTCTTAATAAATTTATCGCAAGTCTTTGTTTGAGTATCGACGGAATAATATGTGGGGTAATGGTGTAAATAACTAACTTGGAGTCGACTTTAACGAGCACGAAATATATAATAATATAACATCTTGTTGATGTAAATGTTTTATTCATAAATGTATGTCTAGTGTATATTTATATGAGTTTTATTGATTAAGTGATCTACTAAATCATTTTAATTAAACATTATGTACAATATGGTACAAGCGAGAAATCATTTAATGATGGTCTTATATTAAATTAAAAATCATTAAAACGCCTCTTTAAATCATGTCAGTTTCCTAATAAAAATAATTAAATTTATCGTTCCGTTCTTACCAACGCCATTATTTATAGCTCTTTGTAGCCAAAAGTGTGTGCTTTTAGACTAATAAGCAATAAAAACTACGCATTTAAAGATGTTTTAATTGTTTCAACACCTCCATGTTAATTTTAAAGCCTTTGTGAGCTTTCCGGCTCTTTTATTTACAGATATGAAAACACTAGAGAGAATATCATAGAGAAAAAAGGATATTTTGGCAGTGGTGTAGTACATATTTATCATTATGCCACCATGTTAAGCAATTATGCTATTTGACAGTTATAGTGAGTTTAATTTTTTAATCAATTCAAAAAATATATCACTCTTCGACTTATATTTTAAATTCTATTTAAAGATCAATTATAAATAAAAACCAGGGCTGTCGAGTCGTCAAAAAAAATATGACTCCGACTCCAGCATTTAACAAAAACACGACTCCGACTACGACTCCAACATTGACCAAAAACCAATCCGGCCAATACCAAAATTGTACATATGTATTATGTGCAAAAAAAATGTTTAAGCTTATCAAAATGTCTGACTCCGAGTCCGAGGACTCCGGCCAAAATGCCGTGACGACTCCGATATCGGCCAAAAAACCCCGACACCATGACTGCAACTCTACAGCCCTGATAAATCTCAAATATTTTTTTACCGAAATAAGACTTTTAAAAATGTTAGCTACTGGTATTTCTGCATTAACAACATATTCCTTTAGAATTATAATTTGATTTATAGCTGACCAAGCTTCGAGTTGGTAAAGGTTTTTTTTCTGCAATCGGACATATTCGCACGAAGATATTTATGAACAAGATTTACATCTTCGAGCGTTGACGATTCAGCGTTCTATAGTTATAAAATCGCCCTCTTGCAATCCTGTTTTCAGATCGGATATAAATCTATAAAAACATGACAATATTTCATCCATTACTTTGAATACAAGATGAAACAAGTTTGCATTCGGTAATTCAAACGTGCTTGTTACAAGTATGGCTGATATACTTACTATAGATCGTTAAATTCTAAAATATTTAAAGGTCACGGGAAAAAAATATTTGCGCACATTTCTCGCACTTTTGTCAAATAAGATAGTATTCTGCGTTTAAATAGCGAACTTAGTAATACATTGAATGGATCTTATTTTACTAATGGAGATTAAGTAAAGGCTTAAAATAATCTTCCTCCCAAAACAGAACTGAATCAATCTAGTCTATCTGAGGAGTTATTGAAATTTACCTGATTTATCCTTAGTTTTAAATGAATACTGAAAATGAGAATGTAGATAAATAATCTGAAACCAACTTGGCTGCAAGTTTCATTCAAACACGTAGTCACTTGAATGACATTACCTTGTGTTTGTTTTCCATGAATGATGTGAAATGAAAAAATCTTTACCTCTTGGTTTAGTATAATAATAGGTTTGGTGTAGTATAAATTTGATGAATATGTCTTTCTTTCCATTATGTTTAAGATTAGTTCTTTGAAATCTGCTACACCACTGGAAGAAAACAGTAAAAGTCAGCTATGTTTTTTAGTTCTGGAATAAAGCGATGAGTAAATATAAAAAGCGGTATAAGTCAAAGAAAATCCTACAAAGACAGCCATTGAAGAACATGTAGATAGCAACAAATCTTAAACCAGCAATCTTCAAAGTTAAGTCTTTAATGATTTTTTTTCAGTTGGTGATAATACAAAAAAAAACAAAATAACAAGAAAACATTTATGAAACACGCAGCAACTACAATTTCAACATTGTTATTAATTAGTTTAATTGAATTCACTTATTCTGGGAAATCATTTAAATTATTTCATAATAAAGCTCCATGGCTGACAGCGTATACACAATCAGTGGTCTTGTAAAAAAATGTAATAAGCAAAGCTTTGCAGAATGAGTAGTTGCGATTCTGGGGCATATTATATTTTTCGCAAAGTCGTCAGAAGTCAACGAACGTTTTACTATTTATTTCTTTGAGTGCGAATTCTTATCCTTCAATATCAAGCAATCAATATGCAGCAACGTTCTTAGTATTTAAAAAAAAATGAATACTCGTTCCAGGCTATTAAATTTAAGTCGGTCTCTTTTTAATTGCTAAAATCGGAATCGGAGTACAAGTTAACGTACATAGATTTTTAAAACATTCGAAGGCCTGCTTTTAACATTCCGACTATTTTCATTTATTATTTTTACAAATCCCAAATACAAATACGAAATTAGTGATATTTCAACGGAGAATATAATGAGATTTATGTCATCACATTTATAAGTACCTACATTCAATTTTATAATATTTTATATTCATGATTTCAAAGCGAATTTAAAGACTGAAAAAACAATAACTCTTTGATTAAATATTTATTCAATTATTAAAACTAAACATTATAAAATGTAAAATGATCAAATTATAGTTTACAGGTTCTATAGCTATACCACCCTATTTTCTAAACTATGGCAATGTTGAGATGTCGGTATAGTTAAAAAAATGATCTTTACTCTCCACTTTTTACATCTAATATTATCTGCATTTAATTCTACTAGTATATGTTTACAGTACATAATATTAAATGTATTTACACATCTGATTAATTCAAATATTAATGAGACAAAATAATGTTTCTTGAAAAAACAATTATAGAATTCTTCGTGGATTTGACTTATTTTATTATTATTATTATTTTAATTATTATTAATCTAAAGCACAAAGAGAGTGTTGATGGTCGTAAGATTGTAAATTGAAATAAAATTGATTATACCATATCAAGAAGAAAGGGGAAGAAGGAGGAAAAATTAATTCTTTTTGTATCATGATGGTTAATATAAACAAGATTATATGAATCGTCAACCCGCTCTGAAAGTTTTTACTAGTTTTGAGCAAATTACGAAAAACTGTTTTGGGTACCTATACTCCTATACATAGTGATTTTAAGTGTGAAGTTATTCAATATCTTCAAGGATACAACTCAAAGTGGAATAAAATAAAAAAATAACAATTAATTTACAATTATCCAAATTGTCAATAAGTGTATTTTTTTCAAAAATTGGCCAGAGCGGGTTTTGCAAGTTGGCGATTCAAATGAAACATAACAGGTAACTAATCCAAGTATCAGAATAGATAACTTTTTTAGAAGTGATCATTTCATTGCTACATATAAAAGAGATGCGATGATAAGATTCATCACATCATTCTTATCGTATTCTGATAAAAATGTACCGACACGTTTAGAAACGCTGGTATGTGTGTTTTTTTTTACATGTTTATCGTCTTTTAAATGCCATTTGGATGTTTGACAGAATAACGCGAGTTGGTCTCAACGAAACGTGAGAAAATGTAAAAAAAAAAGAAGTTTAGTTGACAATAGAATATGCCGTTCAAAATACGTCATTTGAATAATTTCCATTCGAATAAAAATCACGAAATAAAACACGTCACTTTTTGTTTACATTATTTTCTGAGAAAGACAGACGAAGATTATAAAAGTAAACTAGAAATTATAACGACGTGGCAGTGACTTTCGCTCAATAGGTTTCATGCAAAATATGCGCAGAGAGAGAGCGTATGTGATCAGTAACAAATAAATCGATACAAATACACAACATGATATGCATTTGCTTAAGAACACTGCTAATAAGGTAATTTAATATTATGTTTGCTAAATACGTCAACCATTCAAAATAATATAAATACATATTCAGAAAACCAATATTGTAAAATCCTTGAAATAGAATCGTACAAAAAGATTTCACCCGCATATCGCATAATATTTTACAAGGCTGTGGAGTCCGAGTCGGAGTCGTCGCGGTGATTTGCCCGGAGTCGTACTCGGAGTCGGAAATTTTGAAAAGTTTGAACTTTTTATTTTTGCATATAATATGTCAAATTTAGCTATAGGCCGAATTGGTAGGGTTGATATTCAATTAAATACACTTACATATGAAAATAAGGCAAAAAAATACTATATTAAACTTTTTTAGTCGGAGTCGGAGTCGTGTTTTTGGTAAATGTCGGAGTCGGGGTCGTGGCTTTGGTAAATGCTGGAGTCGGAGTCGAACTTATTTTTACCGACTCCACAGCCCTGATATTATATCTTAAAACACACTTGCTGTTTAAAAAAAAGACAATTCATTTTAGTTTTTACATGTGGCTGTCAGGTTAAGTGTTGATTATTCTTAGCAGAACGTTTTGTTGAAAAAATATTCACTTATTTGTTTGCTCTCTAGAATAGCTTTAAAATAATTGAAATATCTGGAGCCAAACCAAAGAGTCAAATCCGATGTACATATGTATTTTATTTGTTTTATAAAAGCTGTTTTTGATATATTTGTATTAGAAGTATGCTTGTTAATATTATATATTCACATATTCCGTATGTTTTGTATCCTTATATAATTAAAATTGGTAATCGATCTTCATTAACTTTGATTTTTATTTACGAGAATTCTTATCATTTTCCAACGATTCATAACGCAATGTTTAATAGAAACATCGAGTGACTATTAACAATCATACGCTGGCATATAAAAAAAATAGAAGTGTTACCATTTGAATCAAAAATAAACCCAAATTTCATGTGTATTTCAAATGTAAAAATGTGCGACGCATCTTTCGGGCTAGAAAAAAAATATATGGATTATTTTATATTGTTCCGAGGCTACAAGAATGTAAATCCAAAAGCGTTACGTCATCGTAAATCACAAGACAGAAGCATCGCGTCATTTTGACGGTCTAGCACTCACTGGTAGGCTTTTTGACTGATGCAGATAAATCACGCATTTTTTTGTCCACGGTGCTTTGAAACGATTTTAAGCGAGTATTTCAACACAGCAAAAATTGAGAGTTTTTTCATTTTCCCGTGTATGAATACAGTGGGTATAGTACAAAATGAAAACTTTCCGAAATTTCAACAAGGTTCAAGAGTATATATAGCTCATACCTTTGAGACACTTTTTAAATATAAATATAAAGTAATACACATATTCCAAATTCAATGCAAATGTTACTATATTTTTGTATTATCTCCGCTTTCAATGAGGATCCTATAGTCTGCTTAGGTGGTTATCTAAACAGATATTGTTTAACGATCAATATAGAAGGACAAGGACAGGACTGGATGTTTGCTAATCACACTTGGAGGGAATTTAGATATCACCGAGATCCATTTTATCTAAAAAATCTATGAATCGAAAGTAACTTAAAGTGTTCATGATAGGATTCGAGCCCGTAGACTGAATTGCACGGCGTTGACCACTCACCTGCGTGCCATATTTTTTTGATATAATTGGCGTTCAATTGGTAGAACTCCATTATAAGACGATGCAAAAATAGCAAGCAATTAAAACATTTTATTTTAAATAATCTTTGTTGCGGAGCTGTGGGTCTTTTAATGATCTGTTTGCTGACGCATTCGACTCAGCACTATATGTACTTTATTTCCAATTTAAAAAATACATAGATGATAAATTTATATTACGAAGTATTTAACGTTGCTTAACATAGTTTTCATAAAATCTTCTGAATTTAAAATGTCACACCTTTTGGTATAAATTTGTCGAAGCCTCGGGATCATAATTCAAAATTGTTTGTGTAAAATTTGGAGTAAAAATTCTATACCATATTACTTGCGCAATGAAATTACCTATACTTAATAATATAAAATCCAACAAGCAAGCGAGGGTCTTATCGTAACTGAACACTCACTGTTAGCACTGTGAAAATATGGCGGCCACAGAGTAAAATATTGAAGGCATTTTTCTTTGAATATAATTTTATAAAAATTTACTGTTACTAAATATCGCGAGATAACATTTAAAATATCGATACAATCTAAAAACGTTACATCAGCGGCTTTTTAGAGAGGCTCTAGGAGCTCACTCGATACCTAGAATGAAAGCAATTGATTACAATTTTTTATATTTGTAATATTATTTTATTAAAATCTAGCTGCATTGTGTCAATCTTAGAAGTTCGCTGCTTATTTCAAAACGAAAATAGTCATTAAAGTATGCATTTAATTAAAAAACAATAAATTATTAGCAGATCAAATCAACTGGTCAGAACGAAGACTTAAGCCAAAATGTCAAGCATGTCTCTAAAATATTGGTCCATATGAAGTTTTATTGGATCTGATATTGCCGATGCAATAAATTACTGCAGACGACATCTTAAGGATAGAGAAATACAATAATTAATATTCCAGTTATTTACTACTCTTATTTTGCAAACACATACTTTTAGACCATAATTTAATATTAGCCATACATAAATATCGGATGAACTTGCTATTTTTGAAATGACAGATTACAAAATTTAGAGTATTTCAGATTTCTAGAACTATTAAAACAATATCTGCCGCTATACCAGTGGCTCTCACGCAAAATTTTTGTGTTGAGCTGACCTTTAACATATATTTGAGCCGCATGAGGAACATCATTTAATTTTCAGTGTTTGACTAAATTAACTTGTAGGTACCCTGCACGAAACTAAAATATTTTTGAAGTCGTTCATTTTGAAAAATTGTGACATTACTCAATAAATTTGCCAGAAACCTTCTAGTTCCGAGTGGTTGGTAGGCCAGAAACCATCGGTCGATCGGTCGAGCGGCTTAGTAGTCCATAGGCGGCCGCACCAAAATCCTCAGGTGGCCGCACATGAGAACCACTGCACTATACTCTCATGGGAATTCGTGGCGTTTTGATGACGATGTTGTTTGTGTTAGATTAAATTTATACCAAAAGGTTTGTAGCGTGCTAAGGAATTGAATATATTCTTGTTGTACATATCATTCATTCGATCGGTTTTTTATCAGTTCATATTGTGTGTTTAGCATTATACTAGTGCTTGTGCACAAAAAATAACCCATGGAGCTCAATTCTACAAAAAAATAACACTTTAACGACAAATAAAAATATATTGCGTGATATATTGTGCGAATAAGGCGCGGCAGGGTAATAAGGAGAACCGTCATAAAAATCTGTTGAAAAGTCATGCTTTTTAACGGAAGTTAGGCACTTGTTATGCTCAACGGTTATTCTGAAGTATAAAAAAAGCTATGACCGATTAAAAACACTCGACGCTTGTCCTAAACACGTTTTTTTCTTCAAAAGTTTTACTCAACAGATCACTGTCGTAACAATATTTTTATGTAGATTTTACATGGCCGTTGTTTCTGTTTTTAGAGACATGGCTGTTTGTATTTCCGCACATTAATGATTTGATATTGTTATAAAGCTTTACTTATATACAACGGTTTCTTCAAAGCCAGGGGTCGGCAAACTACTGCTCACCTGATTTGTTACGGCTCGTGGGGCACACACGATGCACCGCTATTTTACAATAATATTAATTATCACAATAAACTACAACATTTTCTTTAAAATATACTTATTTATTTTAGTATGGCATCGTACATACGAAATATTGAGAAACCAGATGCCTATATTTTAAACTTTCATTCGATCAATCAATAAACTAGATTAAAAAAACCTGTAATTTTTATTATTCGACGTAAACCAGTGATGGCCAACCTGCGGCCCATGGGTCGCATGTGGCCCAATATGAAACATACCAATCACCTTGTTTTCTTCAGAACTTTTCACTAACGATGGAAGAAACATATAAAACAATAAATTTTTATTTGACAGTAAAAATCACTTTTACCCATGTGGCCCTCGAACAATCTGAAAATTGATAAACTGCCCTTCTGCCAAAAAGTTTGTGTATCAATGACGTAAACGGAGCGTATACTTCGAAAGGTGACTCGAATCTTTGACAATTCACTTGAATGATAGAACTAGAAAAAAGGTTGTAATAATAAAAAGTATATATTTTTAATGAAACGAAATCTTACTACGTGATCGTTCAAAACAGAGAAATCCCGACCGACGAATCCAAATGAAAAGTTATGAAAAAATTATGCTAATATAATTTATATGATACAATAAAATATGTGCTCATGGCGCCATTTAATGATTTTAATAATGAAGCCACACACACCAGTAATCTGTTAATTGCTTATTTATTTTGATTAGGCCATTTAGTTTTGACATGCTTTTTTATTATCACATTCATTTCCTTGATTTATCTTAATATCTGTCTGTGGCGCATTAATATTTTAGTATAAAACTGTAAAATACTAAAACATTTTTTGTTGAAATATTTTTACAAAATTTAGTATGTTTATTTATACGGTTTCATAATTCTGGGTGTATATAATTGTCAGACGATCCCATATTGTGTACGACCAACAAAATAACAGTGTACTAGATATTTACCATTTATAATCCACTGTGAAATCAAATTAAAGTAATGCATATTGAACTCTTTGACGATCAGACGTTTTTGAAAGTTAATAAGCAAAAGTAGTTTTTACTGTTTTTTCAAAAACGAATACAGATTACAAATCTCAATTGTTTTATTTGTATTTTTTTTTTAATATTGTTTACATAATACCTTACACGTAAAAGTCATTGTTTTCTTTTTAAAATCACGAGAACAACATGAAAACCTGGGGTCGATTATATGAAACGTTACCAGACGTAGCGAAAAATCATGACTCTGTCGTTCTCGCACCAACACGGAGCGATGATTTTTCGCTCCTCGGTCTTATAAGGGTTAAGATCCAAAGGGTAGTCAAGTCTATACTCACCAACTTCTCACAGGGTACTATTTCGCATCGTATGAACAATATTCTTGTTTCAAACACTTGCAAAAAACAATTGATGAAAGTGGTTTAATGAATTGAATTTCATACGCTTTTCGAAAGTCGTCTAGAAATCATCGAATACCTTGTAATGTGTAGTAGATGTTTCATGTAACCTAGTCGCCACGACTGACGAGGCAGACAGATCCTACTGATATTCGTATGGTCTTGAGCATTTTTTCCCGTTCGTTTTCCATCGCTGGACATTCCCAAAGAGTGTGATCTGCATCCTGAATCATAGTCATTGCGAAATTACAAATTCTTTCCGAATATAAAGTAGCGGATGGAGATAACCAAAGTTTTGATCACTGATTTGTGGATCAGACATTTCATAACTAGCGATGGTTATTTTGTTTGCCAAGCTCTTCCAAGTAGATATTCAGTGTATCTACATACATGGATGTGTATATCATATTTATTTTCAATCTATCTATCGGACTATAGAGACTTAAAATAAACACACAAATAAACCGAATTTTACCGGAATATTAATTGACGTTGTTATTATACGGAAAGAAAAATAACAATGTGTTTTATTCGTTTAATGTTTCTTTCCGTATTATAATGGAGTTCTACCAAGTAAATGCCTACTCAATCACTAGACGTTGTTATTTTTCTCATAGTTCTGTTTTAGCAATAACAATCTAAATTAAACAAATACAGCATTTTTGTCACCCGGTCCGATCCCAATAGACTCGTAATAAGTTTATCTCAACAGATTTTCAGTGAACAGGACTAGTGGTGTTCAACCTTCTCCTTTTCGGATAGAGAAAGGATAGGACTTGAACAGGACTAGTGGTAAGCTTGGCGATTTCGCTGCGTCCTATTTCTAGGATCGGCAGTGGGAGGGAATTTTGGTCAAAGCAGACATCCATGTCTCCGAACAGAAATCAATATTTCGATAAAAAAAAGATGATACTGCCCCGGCTGAGATTCGAACTCGAGCGCTCCGTAACTGAAGCTGTAATAAAAAAAATATAATTATAATATAATATAATATGATTGTTAAAAAATATCATATATAACTGTTTTATAGCTTACTACATGGGTTTCCAACCCATGGAGCGCGGTGGGTTTTCTGTGGGTTCGCCAACTTATACAGTTAACTAAAAAAAAATATTCACTTTAATGCATTTTCGTTGATTTTTTAAACCTTATTAAAAATGCCTTTTCAATTGCATCGGGTTAGCAGATCACATGACTTTTATAAAAAGGGGTCGCCACCCGAAAAAGGTTGGGAACCTATGACTTAGTACATGTATAACGCGAGAAAAACTTCATACGAAAACAAAATCCGCTCAACATTCAACCGTTGAGGCATTCCATATTCAATCGAACTGAATGATGTGAAAATTGGGGGTGGATAACACATACGTGTTCGATATATCGCAACCGTATTGGCTTCGAGGGGGGTATTTCAACCCTTAACGACTCAGCGATGGAGCAATCCAGCTAGAAGGCGGATAACCGGAGCGCTGATCACCCGTGAAATCGTCAGGGGTGTATCGATACTCCACGTTCGATTGGTAACCGATGGCGAGGGGGTGGATGTATCGACCCCTGCTCAGTGGGTGTTTGTGTAATGCGGGGTGTTTATTCAAATAATATATTACGGATAGAAGAAACATACACAGCCATTGCAGTATAGCATGTGGTATTTATTCCACCCTCTTCAAATGGCTACCTAGTGAGAATTTCAATGTTTATAGTGTATATTGTATAAAAACTCATGCTTTCGCACTTTCAACTAATTTTCCGATGACAATGAGACATTATATATGATTTTACCTATGTGTGCCAGAAATGGCAGTTATGGTCAAACGAAACAAGGATTTCTTATAGTAACATTTCACTTTTAAACTGTCAATATTTTGGGTGGAATGGCAATATATATCTTTAAAATTTCTAATGTGTTTTTTTTTTAGCCATGTCCGCTCTCAACTTGGAGCATATGGACTCCTCATGGAGTTTATCTCAACATATGATTTTCTACGAGAACTGCTTGTTACTCAGTTGCTCAACCTCTCTTTTTCGAAGAGAGCAGGGATGGAAAGGATATGAGGACTAGGACAGGACTAGTGATTAGCTAATCGCTGTCACTATGCATCGCTCTTTGGGATCGGAAAGGTGGGAAGGGATTTTCAACAACACAAACACCCATGCCTTTGAACAGATTTATCGACTGAAAAAATCCTCTCGTACCGGGAATCGAACCCGGGCGGTCCGGCACGCAAGTTGACAACGTTGACACTTAAGGCTACAATTTGTAATTTTTATTATGTGTATACAAGTATGTATGTATATGTAAATAAATTTGTCAAATGCATGGCGTATTGGCGGGAACTTTAATGCCATGATTTGTATGTTTTTTGAATAACTAAATAAATAAATATTAAAAAATAATAGCACATTTTTCTACTTATTCTACATTAGATTTATTATGATCAGGATGGGTTTCGCTCATCGCGAGCAAAATCAACTGCTCTATAAGTCTTGTAACTAATCTATTATTTACCAATCTTATTTTTTCTTATCAAAAATGCGATAAAAACTTCAACGCTCGTTCAAATATGCAAGATTCGAAATTGAAAAAATTCTCAAAACCGTTACACATACAGATTGTTACAAAACTTTTAGCGCCATAAACACTGAGGAATTTAGCGCGTGATAAAAGAAAAATACCATTTTTGTGATAACTTCTTATTTGTCCAGTTGAGAAACGAGATATCTGACAGTCAATGACGTCACTCTTATCAAAGATGGTTACCACATGTGCGACTAGCGCACACTAATGAAATAACAAACACTTCAGAATTTTTATATAATCTAGGATCCTAGAGACAAACATAAAAAACCTACCATTTCTTAAATAATTACAACATAAATTATAATGAAAAAGTTTTTATACAATTTTAGTCTTTGAGGATAATATAGTGATTTTGTTTATAAAAAAGGGATTTTTGATCGATTAATTATATAATAAATGTTGCGTATATTGATTAATACAGCTTGTCGACAAAAATAAATTTATCGTCAACATTTTAATCGTAGATATGGCGCTTTGAGTGGGGAATGTAGAATTTAACACCAATCCATGCAATATTAGGTACATATCTCATAAGAACAAGTTACTTTTAGTTTATTAATTCAATAAGAAAATAAAATATCTCATCAAACTTGAATTTGACTAAGAGATGTGAAAAGTCACAATATATTTTTAAACTGCCACGAAATTTCCCAGCAAGCAATTGATTATTGATAAAATTCTTCTTTTTCTCGTTTCTTACTGCACGTTTGTTATTTTTTGAAATTTAAGATTTTGTATTTAAAAGTTTTCATTTTTATAAAAAAATTTGTGTGCAATAAATAGTATAAGAATTGTAAAATTCTAAATTTTCTTGAATTTGTAATAATTTTGATTATCAGATCAAGTGGGTGTTGGAGTATTTGATGCAATACTATCCATTTGTCCCTGTGTGTTCGATCACACAAGCTCACTATATGGCATATGAAATTCCATACACGGATTAAATTTGTATTGTATATGATTTGCGCGCGCATTTTAGATCTCATCATTCCAACACAATCGAAAAAAACACTCACACACTTTTGGCACTCCCCCTTTTTTCAAATATGGAATACTTTCAACATCCGAAATATCTCCCTTACAGAGATTGCTCACCATTGGTACATGATCGGTCACAATCCATAATTCCTATAATATCCAGGGATATGTAACCGGAGTCGGAGTCATAAAAAACTGAGCGATTCCGGCATATTTTTAGTTGGAATTGTGGACTTTATATGTAAGAGGCTTTTAATATTTTATAAATTACATGAAAAAATGCACAACTCATAGAAACGCATAAATATTAAATCGACTCATCTCAGATAGACGGCACACGGCTATGGTGAAAGAATATTATATATTATATAATATGTAATATTTTTTAAATGTCTAGGATCAAATTAAAAAGCAACAAATAAACCCTGTAAATTTTTAATCGAGGATAACATTACACCTACCAATTTTCCATTGTACCTGATACATAAAAAAACTCAATATTTTTATCACGTAATACCGATATTCGCTATCGGGTTTCATGAATCAATTAAGAATGTTAACACCAGGGCTGTGGAGTCGGTAAAAAAAGTCCGACTCCGACTCCAGCATTTGCCAAAACTCCGACTCCGACTCCGAAATTGACTAAAAACACGACTCCGACTCCGACTAAAAATAGGTTAATATCGTCATTTTTTTTCCCCTAATTTTCCTATTTATGTGTATTCAATAAAATATCAACACTATCAATGCGGCCAAAAGCCAAATTTGACATATTAAATGCAAAAATAAAAAGTTCAAACTTTTCAAAATTTCTGACTTCGAGTACGACTCCGGCCACAACGCCGCACCGACTCCGACTCCGGCCAAAAAGCTCCGACTCCGACTCAACAGCCCTGGTTAAAACACATCAATTTAAGATGTATTTTTAAAGGGACTGCAACATGTTTTTTTATGTCTTTATATCATGAACATAAATTTATTATTCAGTGAAAACTGTGCAGGTACATATTTTTGTAAATTATTTTCATTCACTAAATAAAACACATGTTTTTTGTGAAAACTTTTTTATTAAAACATAATGCTTGTCCAGCAAAAAATTCCATCCATCGATGATCATCTTAATCGTCATTAGTAATCTTTTAATCCTAAAATATTGATGTTATTGACAAGGAAAAAGAATGTTAAATTTAATTATCGTACAATCTTTATGCTACGATCACATATTTGAGACACAATGGTATTATTTGAGATACAATTATGAGGTTGGCTCCAACATGCTGCTAAGATATAATTTCAAGAGATTAAGAGATCGATTCCTCGTATAGTTATTTTACATTTCATTTTATTATGAGGCTTAAAATTAAATTAATTAGAGGTGGACGATCATCATGGTGAATATATATAACAAATATTTACTACAAATAAATGAAAATATATTTTCTTTTTTTACCATGTCCGCACTCGCTATGTCAACATATGGACTCCTCAATGAGTTTATCTCAACATGTTTTTTCTATGAGAACTGTTTGTTACTCAGTTGCTCAACCTCTCGCTTCGAAGAGAGTGGAGATTGAAAGGATACGAATACTAGGGCAGGACTAGTGGTTAGCTAATCGCTCTCGCTTTGGCAGATTTTCTTGAAATTGGAAGGATGGGAAGAGGTTTTTCACAACACAAACACCCATTACCTTCGAACAGAATCGACTGAAAAATCATTTCGTGCAGGGACTCGAACCCAGGCGGTCAGAAGCCAACGACGATGACCATTCACTGCACCACGGACCGGGTGAAACATCTACTGCTTTATAGTGTGCATCAAAATTCCTTTCATAAAACGATTTAACGCCTTTTCGACAAACGAATATGAAAATGATGAGGTGTAATAATACGTGGAATATGTTTAATCTATTATGTATACTAGTCAGCAATGTAATGTAGGTATGTCGAATAGCGCAAGTTTATTCACTATTACGATGGCTTTTAGTTTTTTTCTACAATTATTTGCTTTTTTAATGCAACTCGTTTCGCTCGCTATGGCCGTATAAAAATACTCGTAATTTCCATATTTTATCTTACCATATATGCCAAGACTAGATTTACTGTCTACATACATACCAATATGCATCATAATATAACTGTAAACAAAAATGTATATTAAATCTAAATCAAAAATAAGAACGTTTGGCATCGATGGTAGTTTGTATACCTCCTTGTATGTAGATTGTAGATCACCATTTTCAGTACAGTAATCATGTTGTATCGATATCCAAACCATTGGTAGAATCAGGACTGTTGAGTCGAAGTCGGAGTCGTGGAGTCGCGTTTTTTTTGCCAGAGTCGAAGTTTGTTTCTGGTCAATGTTGGGGTCGGAGAGGTGTTTTTTTTACGAATTCACAGCCCTGGGCAGAATACATATCACAAAGACTTGTATTAAAGATCTGAAATCAAATTAACATGTTAGTTAATTTTTTTGATGAATAGTAAATGTATCAATATTGTGATCACAGTTTACCTTAAAGTTCTAATATTGTGTAATATAAAAATGTACGGCAGTATATAGTTCGAATCTAACACAATGTTTTTTGAATCGAAATTGTTTTATTTTTAAAAAAACATTCAATTGCATGTGTCACTCAAGTCTCCATACTTCTCTCCCACTGGAAGAGTTATTAGTAATGAAAAAATATGAATCCGATTCAAAATTATAATTTAAAATATTGCTCCGATACGTCCATCTTTTATTCAATAATTTATTGGGTGACCTACAAAGTAGAGAGTACTTATATTTAATTATTAATTGATATATTCTTCCTCGTTGACACATTTGATGATTTTGCACTTTATACGTAAAATGTGTTTTATTTTATTTCTGATTTGTATGACTAATGTCAAATAATCTAATAACTAACGTCCGTTCTAGGATTCTAAAAATACAACACTAAAATGAGCCGTAGTATTATAATATTCGTATGTTTGTGGTATGTATTTATAATGGACATACCTATTTGAACCCGTATGGCTATTTTTTTTATTTTTTAAACAAAAAGGAGCAAAAAAACAAATGATTGCACGTGCACACCGCACTTGAATAATTTCGTGAGTTTATTTTTATACTTATATATCCCGGCGAAGGTTGACAAACTTTTTATTCCTCGTTTCACTTAAAGTTTTTGAATAAGAATTTAGAATAGTATTTTTTAAATCAATTTTATTAGTTTATTCCATGGTGAATATTTTATAGTAACGTAGATCAACTAATTACAAATTCAAAGACCGGATTCCAGAGACGCATGGCCAGAGAAATCGAAAAAAAACACTCTTAACCGAACTGAAATAGAATAGAGATACATACCCTACCAACGACTTAATTATAATTATAGTTAAGATTCATGCTATTAGTGGCAAAGAATAATTTATAGCATATTTATATTAAATTATACTAATATGATTATATTTATTATGCTTATTCCATATTTTGAAGCACTATTCTTTATTATTTAATATTTATTTTTGATGACAAAAAACTTGTGGAAAAATCATAGTCTTAGACAAATCGAAAGCAAAAATACATAATCTTGCAGTCTTAAAATCATATTTTGGTAACAGATTTCACTCAAGACCTGGGTTTTGCCTTTCAGCATCATTAGGAATTTCAGGCGAACGGATGAACTTCAGTTCAGTACAGTCAGTTCAAGTTCAACCACACATTTCTAATGCCTAAAGATGTCGTAAAACGAAACCCGAGCTGTGGGTGAAAGCACTCATGTAAATGTACAATATTGAATTCTGATTTTTTCTGTTTTTTAATATATTTTTTTATATAAAAGATCAATAACTTCAAACATATATCAACCTGCAATATGCTATTTTTACACTTTTATGGATATTGAAACCATCTCTTCTAATTATTTGAGTGCCGACAAAAAAATATCCCACATAAAAGGGTTAAGAACCATAGGCAACGGCTCATTTTTCATTTTAGAACTCGCGCTCTGTGTGTGACCCTAAAATTGTATGGATCTAATTTAAAAACGAAAGGGTTTTTTTTCAAATCTCGGTGGGGGTCTTTTTTTTCGTTTTCATCGCATAAAATTTACGCGCCCATGTGCACTATTAATACACATTTTTAAATAATCAAAAAACACTCTACTTTCCTAATATCACATCCTATGACATTAAGTAAAATTAAATTTAACTTTTTTCGGAAAATTTTAAATAACGTTAAAAAGCAAATGTGACTTGTCTCTCAATCTATAACGCAATGTGTATTTTTTTTTCGTTATAATTAATTTAGGATTTTGACTGAAGGGTTTGAATCCTTTGAATTTTGCACTTTTCCATGAGTTTTATCGTTAACAACCCGTCAACTTCAGTTAATTGATCTTTTCTTTTTTACATGATTAGTATGTTCCGAATTATGCTCTATAGACGCAGAACAACGATATATGACACGAAAGGAACTATTAGCGGTAACTTTACCCAAACGTGCCAGAAAGGTCTTACTGTAACTATAAGAGGAAATTGGGGGTGAGTCAAATGCAGTACAAACATTTTTACGCTACCTTTTTCGCAAAACCCCAAATTAATAGAAAGATACTTAGGTTAGAAGGCATCTTAATGTATCGGGCTTATAGCTCAAATCGTGTACAAATCTATACATATTATAACCGTGTAATACAACTCTTATAAAAGAGGTCGCTATCCATGTTTGGCACTATATTCGGTGACGTAATGTATATACAATAATATAATACATACATATTTAACAGTAATAAATATCCTTGATAAGAACTGTACATTTTTTAATTTTGCTGATTGATTGATTTCTGGACATAACTGGTTTGCTTATTTCCCGCGTGGCGTGGATGTAATTTTTTGTCGCCTCATTAAAATAATTAGCTCTAATGTCGTGTTTAGACAGGCGGCCATTTGTTTAAGTTCAAGGACACAAATCGAAACAATAGACGGAAAGAGAAAGAAAAAACTACGAATCTAATTGATTGCAAATCATGTTGCCTTTACGAAAACCGGTTTTGAAAGTTTCTGTACATCTGGCTGTTTTGTGTGTGAGAGTATCGAATTCAGCGATCGTCAACGCACAATACAATGACTAGAATTGGCAGGTGTGTGGAATCAATGATGACGGGTGAATCGTTGTCTTTTCGTTTATTATATATTAACTAATCGATTGTCAGAAATATCACGTATTTTTGAGATAGTTTCATCTCTTACCCAACAGCTTGTCAAATTATTTGTGAAAACGGAGGTTGACTATCATGCGTACAGTCAGTCTGCGTGAAGTACATTCCTCCGAAATTCTCTATTAAAAAAGTAAAAAGCACAATTATTTGAAGAATCAATCTGAATAAAGTTCAGACTAAATAAATTGGTAGTCTCGATGGTTTCGGCGGTAGGTTAGTTGACGTTCATTTTAATATGAAATTAAAAATAACTTTGATTATTCCACGTATTGTGCTATTAACTGTGACACGTGTTTCGCCTCTTTCAGAGGCATCTTCGGACTTACTATCGCAAAGTTTACATAGTAATGAATGGTTTTTATGTGGTAATTATATAATATTTTTGATTAATATTTTTCCGCTCCCAACGATGAGCACATGAACTTGAAATGCATACTGCAAAGATAAATTCGCTCTACAAGAAGTATTTGTGGACCTATCGCTAGAAAAGTTAAAATTTACAAAGAAAACCAGTTACATATAACACATAGTTATTTTCTATCAAGTCCGCTCTCATGTGGAACACAAAGATTACTGAAGAGTTGATTATTCTTATAGGAAGTAGTTCGACCTGTCTTTTGGGAAGGATAGGGAGAGAAGAATGGGATTAATAATAGATTAGTAGTTAGATAATCGCTTCCGATCGCTTTGTAGGATCGAAGAGGACGTGGGTGGTAAGACTGGTAAGATTTGAAAACATCACAGTTATCGAACTATGTCAATTGTGTGAAATTATCATTCGGATACTTGAGTGTAAAGAACACTACTGCATTACCAGACTTTTAATAATATATGAGTACTTGAGAGGTGAAGTTAGCCAAGTCTTAAAATAGTGAAACATTCCTATTGGACTTTTTTTAAGTTCGATCTCGTTTTTACTTCGTTTTTTTGTCGAATTATCTTCACACTTTGTCATTACGTGGAAGCTTACTTAATAAATGAAAAGTAAAAACTCTTTGTGGGAAATAATGATTGAAATGGTGCAAAATGACAAAAATTTTGTACTAGCTCAGAGCATACTTTTATTCTCACTTCACTTGTAGGTTACTTAAAGACCCGAATGATTCTGCATCTAACTCAATTTATCTAAAAATTCCATTTGGCTCACTTCACCTCTCAAGGGCTCATATGTATGTAGAACAAATAAAGCAGCCAGAAACTTCATATTGTACGTCGTTTTCGAATTTCACAAAATGGCGATCATTCAAAACTGAGTCCCACATATAATGCTACTGAGAGACCGTACATTAACCTTTTTGATATGAGACAAGAATCAATAGTTAAAAGGTTGACAACATCTTGCGAAGTATATTGTGGGCGTAAGGTTAACAATAATATGTAGATGTAAAAAACGTGAACACAGTTTTTACATAACCCTATGTGAAATTAAAATTCTTCAGATATCTTCAAATACTGGACACAGGTTCAAAAAATGTTTGAAAGAAGCCAAAGTGGGCTTACAATATAAATATTTATTTAGTTGGGGATTTGAACTGAAGGTGTTGATGGAATTTCAATGTCAAATTTGATTCGTTGAATTTCGTAGGTTTTATCATGAGTTGCACGAATGAACTGACTTTGATGCCGACAGGCAAAACCCGGATCGTTAGCGATACACCTCATGAAAAAGAACAAAATTCAAACTGTTCATAATGGATATAATGATCATTTATAAAAATTGTGAATATAGTACGAAAAGTTCATTTTCATTTTTTAATGAAATATCTTAGACAATAAATTACGGTAAGATACAATTTTTGGGGAAGCAAACTTTGCTCCCTCTTCCCACCATTTAAATTTATTTAAATACATGCATATAAATAAACTTATTCGAGACCCATACCACTGAAAAAACATACAGCTCTCCCCAGTGGCATCACCATTGGCAGTGTGTCCAAGATTTCTCAGAAATTGACCGAAAAGTAAATAAGGTGTTCCACAGTCAATACGGTGGAATGGCATTATAATAAAACATTTATAGTACTTATTCCACATAAAATTTATTGGATCAGGACCGGTTTCGCTCATAGCGAGTAATATCAACTGATGGTTGATCGGTTGATAATGCTCGCCATGCGCGAAACTGGTCCTGATTCAATAAATTTTATGTACTGAAAATGGTTTATTATTTTTATTATGGTAAGTAAATATGTAGTTTGTCACCCTCAAGCATGGCAGAATTCTCGCATAAGTGAGAGGTCTTCAAAATAAAAAAGTACATATTAAACCAGTAAGACGAATGTATTTGTAATTATTATTTTATGTGACAATGGTTTATGTTAATGAATAATTCATTAAAATCAATAATTGTTGATTTCATATAATACGTATCCCAACGGGCGTATGTATGCCATAATTATAATTAATTACTCGATTCGACAGCGTCATTGGGCGCAAAAAGTAATTAAAAACAAATAAAAACGGAATGTCAAATAACTGACACTTTTGCAGTTTTTTGCTTGCCCAAAAGTATTTATTTATTAATTGAAATGTGACCTTGAACCACCTGATTTTTTGTTTCCTCGCACAGTGGCTTTCGAAACGTGCGAGTGTATGTGTGTGTGTGTTTTCAATGTGTGCACACATTAATAGAATGATGTCATACATAAATCATGCTTATATGTGAACCAAGGTCAGCCAATTTCCTCAATAAGTAACGTGATTTGCTGATCTCCTTCAGATGACCCCATAGTCAGGATTCCAGAAAGCTGACTTCAGAAGAACGGTCGTCGTAAATTCACCATTTAAAGGAGAAAAAAATGCGAAATGTTGTTACATGGCACATCCAGTAAAATACAGTTACAATTTAGGATTTAGGCTGAAGGTGCTTGACGGAATTTCAATATCAAATTTGTACCATGTTTCCATGTCAGTCCATTTCAGTTCTTACTCAATTCAAATTCATTCGTGCACTTGAAATGCATGAAGATGGCGGAAGAAGAAACACGGTTCGTTAGCAAAAAAACCAGGGCTGTGGAGTAGGTAAAAAAAAGTTCGACTCCGACTCCGACTCCAGCATTTACCAAAACCACAACTCCGACTCCGACTCCAACATTGACCAAAAACACGACTCCGACCGTAATAGTTTAATATCGTCACTTTTTTTTGCCTAATTTTCCTATTTATGTTTATTCAATTAAATATCAACCCTACCAATCTGGCCAATGTCCAAATTTTACATATTATTTGCAAAAATAAGAAGTTCAAACTGTTCAAAATTTCCGACTCCGAGTACGACTCCAGCCAAGTCGCCGCGACGACTCCGACTCCAGCCAAAAAGCCCCGACTCCGACTCTACTACCCTGAAAAAATGTACAAAATTCAACGGAACCAAATTTGGTACAGATATAAGCATATATGTGGAATCGCTTAAAAAATTACGACTCCGAATCCAGCATTTACCAAAAACACAATTCCGACTCCAACATTGACCAAAAACACAACTCCGACTAAAAAAAGGTTTAATATTGTCACGTATTTTTCCTACCTTTCCTATTAATGTATATTCAATTATATACCAACCAACCAATCCGGCTAATAGCCAAATTTGTCATATTATGTATATGCAAAAATTAAAAGTTCAATCTTTTCAAAATTTCCGACTCCGGGTACGACTCCGGCCACAATGCCGCGACCACTCCGACTCCACAGCCCAGGATATAAGTCAAAAATAGACATCAAAGGTTTTTAACAATTTCCTGTAAATAGGGTCGAAAGATGACCATAAAACTAATTTTACTTAGATTTTTCAGCAATAACATTTTTGGTTTTCTCTTTAATTGATTGGTTGATTTCACAGTTTTTAAAATTTCATCAAAACAAAAATATCCTTTTTTTTATTTGAGTTGTGAAATATGCATATTTTTTTGGATATCAGTTTGATGGAGCATCAAGTTCTAAGGCGTGTAAGCGCCAATGTTCTTCCAGTCTCCTTCGTCTCTACATGTTTTAACTCTTGAATTTGTTGACATTCCCTTCCCATCGCTTCCAACAGGAGGGCGCGATCGCTACAGTTGAGAAGTCAGTTTAATATTGCGTCTCTACCTAAGGAGGGTCATCGAGAAGAAGAGCTCTCGGCTTATATCGATGATCTGAGGCCTTCTCGTCATAATTCTGCAAGCAAGAGATTGTTGGGTTATCGTGAAGGCCCACAGCCTTATGAAACTTTTTAGAGGTTTCACGAACGAATTCGCGAATAGTGGGCACACTTAAATCTCTGTGTAACAGCGAACCACGCACGAACCATGGAGCATCACATACATGCGTCAATGACTTATTCTGAACAACCTGGAGAGTCTTCAGGTGCTTTTGGTGAGCAAACGCCCACACTGGTGTGGCGTACACCATAATTGGACGAGTTATTGCTGTATATAGGAGAAGTTTACTCTTTATGGATAGTTTGCTCGTAGCATTAAGCATAAAGTACAATTTCGCTTTAGTAGCATTGGCGCTTTTTAATCGCGGTGTGTTCGTTAAACTTCAGTCTCTTATCTAAGGTAAGTCCAAGATACTTGACTGTATATATATTCATATTCACAACTCATTTTTTGACAGTTTCAAGACTGGTGACATTATTTTTGTGATGAACATACAGCAGCGGAACTAATCAGTCGCTCAACCTCTCTTTTTCGGATACAGTATTGCATAAGGCCATGACTACTGTTTAAGTAATCACTCTCGATGCGCCCCGTTGTTAGGATTGGATTAGCGACGGGGAATGCATGCCATGACTTTGGACAAAACTCCATAAGTTAAAAAATCAATACATGAAACATGAAAGTGTCCATATCGGTGCTAGATCCCGAGAACACAGTGATAGATTTTTACCACTCCTCTACAGATCCGGAAAATTGATAATTGACAATGCATTACGTTTTTTTTTACCATGTTTGCTCCCAACTTGGAGCATATGGACTCATCCGGAGTTTATCTCAAGATGTATTTATCTACGAGAACTGCTTGTTACTTAGTTTCTCCACCTCTCTTTTTCGAATAGAGTACGAGATGGATACGAGGACTAGGACAGGACTAGTGGTAAGCTTATCGCTGTCACTATGCGTCGCTCTTTGGGATTGGAAAGGCGGTAAACGGATTTTTAACAACACAAACACCCATTGCCTCTGAGCATAATCGATTTAAAGACTGAAAAAATCTGCTCGAACCGGGAATCGAACCCCGGCAGTCCGACGTCGTAACCAACGACGTTACCCACTGCACCACGGACCGGGCATGCATTACGTTTGATCGTATAAAAGAAATCATAGTTATAAAAGAATCGACAGTAAAGATTACTGTATCTTTTATAATTTCACTTTATACCTACCTAACTATTGATACTATACCTAACATGATGTCTCACGAATATTATAAAGTAAATAATGTAATTATTTTATCCAGAGTCATCGATGGCGTTTTCGCCGCATCCGGCCGTCGTTGCATGGCAACTCCATTGCATGGTGACTCCCGTCCGGTGATAACACACTATTTAGACAAACTGTCAATCTCACAAAAAAATAAAAATGTTTAGTAAATACCAAACGGTGACGTAATTTATTTAAACATCATCATAAATAAAACAGCTGTGCTTAGTAATTATTATCGTATCTAGCTTTCAGGCGAGAAATTGACCAAAACATGTTATAACACGCCCCTTGGACCATTATATCGTCGCCTTACTGACAGAAGTTGTTAAGTAACGAAATGAGGTAAATGCACAATGAGATTCTTGGATATAAATTCTTTGTCTGAAATAACTCGGTATGTGCATTTAAAATACCAGTTTGGCAAAAACGGCAGTTTATTTTATCGGCAATTATTATTCATGCAGATTGATAGGTAGGCAAGTGTCTCTGTCAAACTATTTGTGTGAGATCATCATGCATACAAATTTATTTTAATATTATACTTGGACACAAAAACCTCAAATTATCATTTGGAGTTAACTCTGAACTATCAATTTGCTATCTACCAACATTTGGCGGCGATACTATATCAGTAAAAGACTTTTTGAGATATTCAGCTGAAAAATTGTTAGTCGTAGTTCTATCATCCCGTCGGTCTATGTCATATATCAATGTCAAAAACATTTATACATTTGGATACAAAGCTATTAATCGATGTATGTATGTAATGAAATGGGGATGTTCATGCGGCTAGTGGAACACTTGAGCGCGTAACCAAGTATGATCGAAGTCCAGGAGCATTATTGACTACTCGGCTACGGGATCGGTCTTTTCTCACTCGAACTTTTCAGTTGGAACTATTGTTTATTCAATAAAGAACTCAAAATATAAATTATGTGTAGATCATCAATTCCGAACTGCTGACATTTCTCTACACTGTGCCTTTCATCTCGACAGTGTGTTATGGTCGAGCGACCCTGCCGTCGCCGCTTCTTAATGCAGCCCTTCTCAATCCTCTTTACACTGACGTCATCATACTGTCGTTATGAAACCCACATAAGCTATTTCAGATTCCAGCATATGAAACATAAAAAAACACTAGATATTTTTTTGAATTGAATTGGAAAGATCGCGCTTTTTTTTTGTTGGTTATTGTTGGGAGACCTTTGAATTAAATATGTAATGCACATATTTTAGCACCAGTTCATAAAACTTGTATTGTTGTCATTATATGGTACAACAATTAGTTATAATCTTAAAAAACCACTAACCTTAAAAAGATTTTTGTATCTTCTGGTTTTGAGCAAAAGATTTGTTTCTTGTTGTTTTATCGACAAACAAGAATTTCCTTTTACGGCTGGCACAATTCAATCATTCATTATATTATGTTTATCGGCTTTCTGAGCACCCTTGTGATTTCATAACGGGTGGTGATCGTTAAATCGTTGAGACCCCTCCAGAATGTAGTAATTTGAATAAACCAGTAAATAAAAAAAGCGAATAAGTGCGAAGAAATGCACTGGTATGAATGTGTCTTAAATATCTAACTCTGCTTACAGAAATTCTGTAATTTTTTTCGATTGCTGAACAATTTGACTTTGTGGAGAGAGGTGGTTATGCATTTATAACCCTCAGATGCAGTAGTCACTGGTGACAACCGACATAGTGGAAAGATGAGAGTGTGACAAACCATTACTTTTTAGATTTTTGTGGCGACTTGGGAATCTTGTTGGATGAGACGGCGACCCTTGCAGCTAAGTAGTGGAGGTGGTGCACCCTTGTTGTTGTATTATGTTCTGAATTTTAGCGAATATAGTAAAGGAGCAGAGAGGCTAAAATTGATGTGTTTCCAATAAATGAGTATGTAACAATCGCACAGAGATTTCAATGTCTCATCCGAACATTTTTCAATTAGTAGTATGGTCTACCAGTGTCTTAACTGCATCATCAATCTGACGACACAAATTGTAACGAGTTGCGACGCATCTGTTGAGAAGGGCTGCCTTTGTGTATTATATTAAACAGCCTACTCAGTATTCTAAAAGAGTTAAGAAACATATTTCCTAGGCTTAGAAGCGGTCACTTGAAAAAGCCCTCCGCATTATTTTATTATATTGTTTATTGAATATTATGGAACCTGATCTGTCAACGGCATACGTGGGCAAGTAGAACCTGAGCATATTTTCAATAAGCGCTCGTATTATACAATAAACGTGCCATGGATGGTAAACTGATTAGAAATTAAAATAATTGACTGGCTACATTACATTTATAATAATAATACTAAAAAGACTGGCTTAACTCCCTATGGAAGCAGATATTGCTGGAATAGTCATGAAAAAAGTAAACAAATAATAATGAAAGTCAATTTGTCACGGATTTTTTAATTGCATATTATAATTTATAGCACATCCGTGAACTAGAATATTTCATTTTTCAGTTTCTCGACCAATACAGCATTGAATTAAAGATTTTCATTTCCTCATGTATATTATACATAATTATATTATTTTCTGATTCAAAGCCAAGATGCATGATCGGTATCATTCGACACATTCACATTCATAAATGTTAAAACACTGTGGTAATTCACTTTGTAAATACAATTTTTGATACTACATACTACTGCGAGCGAAGTCCGACTGAAGATACTTTTTGAAGATGTAAAAAACTTGAAATTCAAGTTATACTGAGGTGTTGATGTAATTGATATCGGTTCTGCTTTATGTAACATTTGGTCAATTATATTGTAAATTGATTTTCTTTGCAGCTTTATATTAATTAGCAGTAAATCATCACCAACAATTTATAATGAAAAACAAATACATATTGCCAGTTCGTGCCACCGTTAGCATATATATCATTAATCGTACCTTGAAAAATATCAAACATTTGGTATCGGGAAGCTAGGACTTTATTCCGAAATCTAATCTGAGAAAAATATATCAATCTCCATCCTTTAGTGAGAAAAAAAATTAGTTATTGAAAACGAATTCCAATCAACAATGTGATCATATAACTCAACAAAAAAGGACGCCATTGAAAAATATCCTCAAACCCTTTATTTGGAATACTATTTCAAATTCAAATATTGTCAATGATTGAGTGTAAAAATCGACATAAAAATAGAGTTAGTGTCGCACCTCAGTGGTCAACGCTCTCGCGGGTTCTTTATGTTCTGCTGCGGACAGCAAGATTGATTCAAGGGAGAGGGTGTATATGGGTACGTTGATCGATTTTTGACACGTGGCACTACTATCTTGTGCATTATTGTACGATTATAATATACTTGACAATAAATTAAGTCGGCTATCCCTGGCCGGTACGTGCACATAATTATGTATGAAAACATTATGCTTAGTCTTATTACAAATGCAAGCCTTAGAAAAAAATAATGCAAGCGATAGAATAGTCGTTTCAAGCATTGCTGCATAGATTTAGGTGTCGCTATACGAGAATATTAAATGCATACTTCCATGAACCTTGAAAATAAATATTATTTTATAGCCCTACAACCATTCAGAGAGCGATATGCCAATAGAATGTTTAATTTCTATATTTAAATCCGAAAGAAAATAAAAATTGCAATCTTCTTTCGTACAAATTCAACAGAAAAATACGATAGTTAGTTGCGGTAGTACCCATGTAAACAGGTGTACATGAAAATGAGTACATAATTGTTTTTGGGTGCATATCTATATGTGGAGTACAAAATGGACTCAAAAAAGCATGTCAGTAAATGTATATTTACGAGTAAGTCATTCAGTCGCTAAAAATCATTTTTTTGAAACGATAGGGCTTATAACACCAAGACTATTAGTTGGCAAGTCACTCTCGTTTTGGCCCATTTTTAGGAACGGGTAGTTAGAATTTAAATCTATAATTCAAAAGAAGAAACAGTTTTTGCGTGCGGTGACTCGAACCCAGTGACACTGCAACCGCATCAAAGACAACTGATAATTTTGAGATAAATATATTGTATGTGCCAATAATATTTTCATACTTCCCAACCCACCCATCATACATATTCAAAAGTAGTATACACTTGTCCAGCTATTTCTAATACGAGACTGAGTCTGTAGCTTATTTTGCATTTTTTTGCTAGTTAAATTATAAAAAATAAATCAATATAAAATACATGAATATGAAAAGTTTACATAAAATTAGCTATGCCCACCATGTGTGGAATATATGGACTATTATTGGAGCTTGTTTCAACAGAAGCTTCTTTCCGAGGCCCGATTGTAACTCAATTGCTCAACCTTCACTCTCCTCTGTCGAGCTTTCCACTCGTTTTAGGAGCGGATGAGTGAGTGACAATTTGAGAAACAACATGCATCCGTCCTTTCAAATACAATAAATGTAAAAAACTGTCCATACTGGGATTCAAGCCCATGGCCACAGCAACCAAAGTCAATGACGCCAGTTTTTATAAGATAATAAAAAAGTTGTTTGTTTTTATGTGTGCGGCTCACTAAATATCAGTTATATTGACTGTACTAGTCCTTCTTAGTTCATCGATCTTACGGTACCTTTTAAGGGGCTGAACGACTGATTGACACTACATTAAATGCTTAAATATGATTAAATTTTTAGTGTGCTTGAAAGAATTGTATTGGTGGTAAAGGGCATCGTTTATGAATCAATATCAATAGTTGTATCAAGCAATGTATATAACGACGAAATGACGTAAATAAGTGGCTAAAAAAACGATACCTTTTGAATTGAATCCAAGCTCAACTCTCTTGAATAGATGCACAAATACCTTAGCATTGAACGACCAAGCTCTTTTAATAATCATTATTTGTCACCTGTAAACGCAACTTGTTCGAGCTGCATAAACCATAGTCAATTAAAATGGTGCAGTTTCCTTCTTGCGGTGACTTTGATTAATACAACCAGAACATAAAACCGAGAAATATTAAAAAAAAACATTCTGGTTATGAACGTGGCAAGTGATGCAAATAATAAAAATGGTAAAAAAAGCGCAACATTATTTATATTCATTCAGCAAAAATGTAGACAGCTGTTTGGAACTGCAAATCCATCAGATTTGTTTCAACTCGTTTTAACCGAAGGCTTGCGAATCTAAGCCAGTTAGTTTATGCTTCACTGCACATAAACAATACCTACTTTAGTATGAAATATTATTATCCTCAATTCTTGCCGGTATTGATGGTTCGGCAGTATATCACCTTACCTAGAACCATCCAATTATTTTTTTTCAACAAAAACAGCTAATTATTAAGCGGTATATTTAATTTTGAAACAAAATAAAATGAAAAAAAATCATTTTCATGAAACGCTGATATGATCTTTTGTTGTGATAAATTTTCCGTATGCGGATACATTACGAAAATCAAGTATGTATGTATAGCTATTATTTCGTCACATGTTAAAACCTCTTGAAAATAGTAATGAGTTTAAAATCATTGCAGTCAGTACCTATTGGAAACTGAAATATCGATTATCTTTCAAAAAAAAAACATTTTCTGAATATATCGAGTTAGGTAGAGATAAAATCTTTTACTGAAATAAAGGCTCAATAAATAGGCATGTCCAAACTTTAATCAATAAAAGAAAATAAGTACCTACCTATAATGTAGGTATTGTTTACTTTCAGCGAGACTCACCAATATAAAGCTTTTTAGAATATAATACACTACTCGGTGATGATTCAATCCTCATTTGGTGTAAATTTGGTCTCTGAGCTGCAAAATCTTTATTGTTGTTTCACGTTGATCAAATGAACGCGACATTTTGTCGCTACCATAATATTTTTGAATAACGAATCCAAATATACGATGTAAACTTACAAGGTTTATAGTTATAATTTAGATGTACATATTGTAGTTTCTTTTGTAAAATTAGTTGCCAAGCCTGGCCTACCTTACCTTAATTTTTTTGATTTATTTTTGAACAAAATTTTCCTTTTTTTCCGTCAAACCTGTGTCGGGACACAAAATATAAATAATGACTTCCACGCAGTAAAAAAATAAATCACCGCCATAAAATATTTGACTTTGGATTAGTCATATTTTGTACTTAACTTTTTGTGAGTCACCCATGAGTCCCACGACTAGCCAAAGAAATAATAAAATTAAAAAGAACACCTTGACTTCAGTGAGAAGAAATAAAGTCGTGTCTTAACCAGGTACAAAAATTCGAAAGGCGTGGCATGCAACAGGCAACGAATAACTGTTCGGTTATATTTTATGATTTTAGTGTCAAATTGTCAAAATCTTTTTGAAAATAAATTATATGTTAATTCTAATAAATAATATTCGCAAAAAATCTGTCGAAGAATCAGACGACCGTTTACTGGGCTTCGATGATGCTCGAGTCAACAATTGGTGAGATGGTTAGAATTCAAGGTGGTATTCAAAGGATAATGAATGAGTCATGGACACTTCTTGTTACGTGGAAACATATTCAGAGTCGTAATCACTAACTATGTCATATATGTCAATTTAATATTTAATCATCAGAAATCCATCTCCCTTATAATTGATCTATATGTTCTATATCTATTTGTGTATTCATACGAATGCCAGTCTTCTAGCCGGGTAGGAAGCATCGGCCTCTTCAGTTGTAGTGGCCACAGGATCGAATTCTGGTGCGAACACGATTATCTATTGTACCCGCGTGAAATTTTAAGGTAGTATCAATATAATTTTGAGAGCATTGAATGAGATTTCGACTCCACTTGCATTTCATTCCAACCTGCAGGCTTTCGGCAATGGAATAACATTCAATAATCTTTATAGAATCGATGAAGTTTTTCCGGATCGTTGCTTAATTAATGACACGGCTGAAATAAATATTGGTAGCAATATTCAAATGGATTCGCCATGACCTGTGGTGACTAATGAACATTTTTGAAACGACCATTGAATAATTGCTATTTAAACTATATACCTATATCGATGTAAAATTACATTGACATCTCTGTTATTCGACGTATTGTGTAACAAGAAGTAATACATGTTTCGCCTCTTTGAGGAACATTTTTAAACTTCAAATCGTAAGGTTACTCTGGTAAAGTTTTAACCAAACTACTCAAGTAAATAGTAAATCTGAAGATGCTTCTCAAAATACCACTACCTGTACCAATACGTGAAAAATGTAGCAAAGCTATAAATTTTATATAGAAATAACCTTCCTTGTAGTTACCGTCGAATCCATTACAAGGATATAAATCGATATGATATTATGTAACGATATAAATTGATTAAATATGTGTGTCGGCGTACGCAACATATTGTGCTTAAGTCATAAAGTAATTAAAAGTAACAAATTTGGTGATCAAGCTGGTAATAAATTTATCAAATGAAATAATTTTGTCGAACTTTATTTGAATAGATAACATATTCGCAATCCTTGTGAAGCCAACATTAAATTTTATGTCTTTTCTGATCAATGACTCCGACAAAGAAATATAAATAGTCATGGAGAATATATATTTTATGATGATGTATTCTTTCTGCATAGATAATAATCATATATAAAATTTAGAATGCAGCGTACGGATTATATTTTTTTAATATTCCATCAGGCGTCTTATTGTATGATGTGACGAGAGGACGCCATGCATATATTTTGACAGATAATTTTGTGCAATATTATCCATAAATAGATATAAGTGATGCATATCATAAAACATAATGTAACGTATACTATGCATATGTAATATTGGAAATTCCATATTTGATTTGAAGAGTTTGATGGCTTGTCACCAGAGCGTGCTCACGCATACCACCTATAGTCCTATACGCATCAGTCTTAATTAAATAACTTCGTACGTTCTTATTCTTTATTCAAAAATTTGAATCAACTATAAGTTATCTTGAAAGTAGTTTAGAAATACGGACTATTCTATGAAATGATTATCGAATAAAATGAACTTTTTCGCATTTTTTTATTATCCCATATCAATAAATCCTAAAAACTCTTACCGTGTAACATTATTATAGCATGGTTAAAACTTACCTTTAGTGATAATGAATTAAAATTAAATGACACATCTGATTATCGCTTCTGCATGACTAAAAAGTGTTTAGAATATATTTATGCGATTCGTTAACTTTTAATAATGTTTAATCTTTTTTCGAATAACTTAAATTTTGTTTCCTGTCAATGATGCATGATTACCAGACATTCCATAATTTTATATTGTGTATGAACAAGAATTTCAATAAGAAAAAGAACATTTTTTACGAGTTATAAAGATTTCGAAATCTGCGCAATTGTCATGTGTGTTTTATGTTAAATTCCATAGTGTATAACATTTTGTTAAAGTTTGATTGATTATATATTAAGATATACTGAATTGCCAATTTTAATTCATGGTTATCAAAAAGAAACAGTGTTACCACTTTTATTTACGATTTTATTATAATACTGAGAATGATTGGCATAATATTTATAAGGAAAAAAATGTACTGAATGGTTTGGGTATGTTAGACAAATTAAAATAATTGACTGTGACAATTTGGATTGACTGTTCTATAGAAATGTCCGTTTTATCGATTGACTAATCACAAAAAGCGAGGTGTGCAATCTTTGTGAACAACTGGACTTAATTTCCTGAATGAAAGTTTTTTACTGTTTTCATGTCAAGTTAAAGATTTTACAGTGTGTCTAAAAAATCACTGTCATAACATCGCGGTAGGTATTGATAGGGTGATCTCACTGCACTTGCTGGTAATAATATATAAAAAAAACGTTATTTTTTATACGCTACATCCAGTATTGAATAGCTCATGTGAAAGTCAAATAATAACCATTGCGGAATGCTCCGTGGGTGGTCCCGGCTGTCAATGTATTGAATTGTTTATTTGGTATTTAATTGCTTTTTCAATAATTATTTTACACGTTGTGTACATACCTTATAATAATTAATATAAGTATACGAAATCATCATAACTATAAATAGTATTATAACTTGTTCTGACAAATAACGTTAAATCGTAAACGTTATCTTCTCACCTATCAACGGGACGTATATCTAAAGCAGGGATACACAAGCCACGTTCCGTGACCGGGATGCCATACAAAATTAAAAGGTCTTAATCAACAGGTCTTTCATTTCAAAAGTATTAAAAATTCTATGTTTGCCCGAAATTGAAGCACTGCCAAGTCAAAAATCCGTATAATATCATAAATTTAGCTACAGTTTCACCGTGCAAATGTGTTCAGAATGCAAAGTGGAGACCGATTAGAGTATCTTATTTTGCACTACTCAAATTAAAATAATGAAATGTGTGCCTACTCCAGTATAATAGAATACAATTTTGTAACGCTTCTATCCTCTACGGCTCGTGAACTTCTGTCAAATTGGTTGTGCACCACTGATGTAGAACAAAGCACAAAAAAGAGAACGTATTTCGTAGAGCCCACACGTTTTTCAAATCTGGATCATTTATTTAGGATGAATAAGTCGCGCATGGCCGAAATCCTGTTATTCGGAAATCCAGAAGATAAACTTATAATAAGGATGGATAGTGTCGTAATATTCGTGTGTCGAAGTTGTAGACAAATTAATAGAAACGTAATATATTGAAGGCAGATCTTTGGGACGCCAAAAATTAAACAGGTTTTCAGCACTTAAGAGGAAGAAATTTGTTGTCAATGATTAATACATACTTTACATGGGAGGACAATTACTGTGACTTTCTGAATGAATCTTTTTTCAGAACCGATCTTTTACGTGTTTGCTTATTTTTATCATATAATTAAAAACTATACTGATTTCAAATACTCTCAATCCCAATCCAATTTAGTTTGATAGATTTGTCGGATCTTTAAAAAATAAATAAAAATATTTATTACACTTTACCGCAGTTCTTCGATGACAAACTTACCAGGTTATCGCCCTATATTCAAGTATATTTATTTCATGTGTCAAAATACTATTTCTTAGAATATTTTCCAAATAAAATAATGCCAACAAAAATAATGATTGTTTTTTTAAGCCCATTATGCGATGGAGGTTGACGAAAGACTGTTTGGCGGCTTATATTTTATCCAGAAATGATGACGAGATGTAGAATAGAAATTGTATTTTATCAAAATCGTGATTATTTTATTTTGCGGGGCGTACATATTCGGCCCACGCGCGATTGTTCACATGTTAATTCGACATCGAATTTTTCGCTTTTTTTCATTGGTATAAGTTGCATCTAAGTTCCTCATTCACTGAAATGTATACTCCAATTTATTAAAGATGCTATACTTAAAAAGAAACAGTCTATTCTTGGAAGCGATTCAAATATCATATATTTTTATAGCAAAATGTATTTTCTGTATACTGTCGGTTATCAAAATCACCCAACACCTTATTGAATAATTAATTAATCAAGAAATGATCCTGCACTTTTGTAAACTGTGTAAAGATGTTAAAATTCGGGTCAGTGTTAGAGGAGTTATTCGGTTTTTTCACGATTCAACAACTCTGCTAAAATGTCACGAAATTACGGATCTACGTAGATCTATTATCTACGCGGCGTTCGATATAGAAGTAAGAAAAAAAAACATCATTTAATTTTGATTATATCTAATCAAATAGGAATTAGTTAACTAAATATTTAAGGATAGAACTTAGCTAGCTGAATTGGTCACATCCATTTTTATAAAGCTTTTATCAGGATTTATCAAGCACATAGTTTTTTTCTGTAACCGACACATCCTCGTATTTCTAATGCAAATATATATATCGTTAATTTTATTTCATGACTGCAATATCTTCACTGTGAATTCATTATAGACTACAGCAGATAATGTTCACTTGTCAAAAGTAATCAAATAATTACAATCCCATCTTTTGCCTATCGTTTATAAAACTGACTTCAAAAGAACTTGGCACGACGTAAAAAGACACGGTTTTTATATGGGAGTATCAAATAATATGAACGTTTTATACCAAGAATAAATAGTGAGAAATATAATATATTTACAATACATTTTGAAATGTTTGTTTTTGACACGGTTTTAGTTAGCATGACTCGATGGAATATAAACTAACCATTATGATTACCTGAAATATTCTGGACTTTTTTTATTTTATAAGATTACAAGTCTTGATGTTTCTCACTCGACTGTGAAGATAGATATGTATATGCATTCTATTCATTAACTAGAAGTTTATTTAATATAAAATTTAAAATAACTTTGATTATTCCACGTATTGTGTAACTAACTGTGACACGTGTTTCGCCTCTTTCAGGCATCTTCAGATTTACTATCGCAAAGCTTGCTTAAGTAATGAATTGATGAAGCAAGCTTTGCGATAGTAAGTCTGAAGATGCCTCTGAAAGAGGCGAAACACGTGTCACAGTTAGTTACACAATACGTGGAATAATCAAAGTTATTTTAAATTTTATATTAAAATGAACTTCCACAAAGTTACCGCCGAAACCATCGAAAAAGGAGTTTATTTATTATCTTTTACGATGTCGATTACAAAGACTTTTGCTCATCTTAAGATGCTGCTCAATCAGCCGAAACACGTATCACAAATAATAGCAACACAAAAGTGTAATAACAGAGTTCTAAATTGTGTTATTTATATAAAGGTAAACATGTATTGCTTATGAAGAGATATGGCATAGCTTTACTTGTAGGAAAAACGACTCCACAAAAAATGATGTAAATTAATTACATATCTTGATTTTTAGCAGGGCATTGTATTTGCATTATAAAGGTACAGGAAGAGGCATCAATGTTTTGAGACGGGAAAATATATCCTCATTATTTGCAGGGCATTGCATGGACATAATAAAGGTCATCAACAGGAAAAGACATCAACGCCATGAGACAATAAATTGAGTACGAGCACCTACGTTTCGCGAATCGGTCCACAGCTCGTACCGGCAAAAAAACGGCAATTTAGAATCAACTCTTAGCATTATGTAATCGCCTCGGCTCAGCATAGAACAAAACTTAATGGCTGGGAGTGCCTTATTCAGGGTCGACAGAGATATTAGCACGTGTCAATAAGTTGTGCATAGCAACAAGAATTTTAACGCTGTGGCCGTGGACAACGCACAGAAACCTGTCGAAATTTGAATTTTTTGAATACCTCTTTTGGGTCATTTTTCAACTAATCTTAGCCAGTGCTTAAAACTGTAATAAACGTACGCATATCTGACTTCAGAATCTTAGACACAGTGGATACTTTACAAGGCTGATATTAAATTTATTGTAATAATATACATTTCGTCAGCCCATTGTACATTAGTGTCACATCAACATTTCGATAAAATTGATTGATGATGAGGGACGGTGCCGAATCTTACTTTATCATTATAACAAAGTATTAAAAAAGTTAAACCGATATAAAATAATGCATACATTAGTGTTTAAAAAGGAAATCGGCATTCTTAAAAATGACGTATACCATGCATGATATTAAAATCTAACATTTTTTGGTACAGTTAAAGTCACTCAAAACTAGGAATATTTCTGATTGCGTTAATAAGCAAAGCTGAAATAAATATTATTTATTTATTACAATATCTGTGATATATAGTAGCAAATGTTATATATCTACAAATGTCAGTATATTGGGAGAGGATTGAAAGACGATAATCTCATACACTACCCCTTCATATTATGAGTGTTTCCAGTTAATGATATTTATAGTATCTACATATTTACTATTTACACCTTTTATTGTGCGAATTCAAAGGTCTTTTCTAAGTCAATTTTTAAATTTATTTTTGAGACTATTTTTTACTACCTTTTTTGTTATAACTTAAGTAACAGCGCGTTATTCAAATACTTAACGTGTAAAATTCAGTGTGACAAGTGCGTCCTTGTACGTGTCATGTTCCCATATTAAGTCATAGCTTTTTTTGTGCGATTTTACTTTATGCGATTTCCCGCGGAACGTATCTACCACACAAAAAATGTTTATGTGTATTTAGACGTGTTGGAACAAGTATGATTTGTTTTCAGAGTCAACAATAATTGTTAGCTCACTATTTTACCAGAAAGACAGATTGATGTTAAAAGTGTACAGGGAAGGAAATTGATTTAATCACTCATATCCACACCAATTTTCTAATAAAAAAACACATAAATATACTGATTTTGGAATCAATTTATACGATTTATTCCGCTAGGTGATTTGATGCATGGACGCATGGTAGATGGATGGATGGAGACTACCGTCGCCGAGTGGTTCACATCTAGTCGAAATAAAGGGAAACTTACTAGGGACCGTCGTCTAAGCATGGATAACCGAAGAAAATGAATGATATTTAAAAACAGAAACGTATTAAAGGTTTTATTCGTACAAAAATAGTTACGTAAATGATGTAATAGAATCATTAAAACTCGTAGCTTGTAAGAATATGAATAATTTATGCTTGATTCGGCCTTTGTCAAAGCAAAATAACAAAGCTTACCTATTCATTAAAACTTTATAGTCAATAGAGATATGGATAAGAATGTGGAATATTATAAACTTGGTATTTTGTGAAAATGTTTTATTATACATTATTAGTAATCGCTATCAATTGAACGGTATGTACATAAATTTTCTACTAGATTTGCACGCTATAGTATGCAATCGGTAATAAAATTGCGTCATGTTTTTTTGTTGGGTGAGTGACGTCTTAACTATGAAGGAGGATTATTTTTTTAAAATTGTTATCATTAAACTGACATACTTTCATGTAAACGTGTTGAAATTTCTAAATTTCCAAAAGTATTTAAAATCAATATATTTGCCGGGTCCGTGGTTTAGTGTCAACGTTGTTGCCTTCGGTTGTGGAGCTCACGTGCTCGATTCCCAGTCCAGACAGCTTCATTTTTATTTTTATTGAATTATTGATTTCTGTTTGACGTCATGGATGTCTAAAACTCTCTCCCAAACCCATCCGGGATGTAGTGGAAGCGACGAACTAGCCTCTAGTCCTGTCGAAGCCAAATCCTTCTGTACTCTTCGAAAAAGAGAGGATGAGCAGCTGATGAATAAACGATTCTCTATCTCAAGCAATCAGTCCTCTGAAAAAATTCTGTTGAGTTAAGCAACTAGATTAGGAGTCAATACGATCCATATATGTATTTATAAATGGCTTCTCATACAAACTATTAACTCTTCTGAAATACTGTTTCAGATGTAATTTACTCGGTAGAACTCCATTACTCAATAACTGTCAGCTGTATTTTTTTTTGTTCACCTTGTCGATTGTTTTGATCTTTTTGTATCATGACACGTGATTTAGGATTATGAAATTTGCTAACCAATTGTTATCGTGCACTTGAAACGCCTGAAGATGCCTAAATGCGAAACCCGAGTCGTTAGGGAGAAAACTCGTGGAAAAGTACAAAATTCAAAAGATTCAAATTTGATATTGAAGCGTCTCCATTTAGATTTCTAGATTGTTAATTATTTAAATTAAAATGATTAAATTGAAGTAGTCAATAGTTAATCGATCAATAAGAACATGGTAAAATACCCAACACCAACCAACGGCGCACAGTTCGCATCTTGTGTAAACGATACAACACTGAATCATACTTAATAATTAAATCAAAGCTTCTCAAATAAAATTATCCAATCATTCATTCAGAAACGATCGTATCAATCTGTTTATAATAGGACTAAGTCACTTATATTGAAATTTAATCCTGTACTATCCCACGGTTATTAGATACGAAATTGTTGTCATACAAATGAGGCACATGCATTTTTACTCGCATGTGATTCTCGAATGGCGCGGTATGTAAATCCTCATTTAATTTATTGGGAATATTTCGAAAGGTAGTCGTACCTATCAAATGGCTTATTTCTATTTACATAAGAAACATGCATGTTTGAGCAGCTTCCTTGCACCGCAGGAGATGGTTCAATATGAGCGAAAATTGATATTCTCAAACAGTTCACCTTTAAAGCGGTGAATAGAACTATACTGAATGTAATTCAACATAATCTTACTTTATTACTAATTACACTTCCCGATAGTAAGTCCAAAGATCCGTCTGAAAGAGGCGATACACGTGTCACAATGAGCTAACACAATACGTGAAATAATCAAAGTTTATATAAATTGTATATTGAATTAAATTCATTCTACTGTTTGAACCAAAAGTACGTCCGTACTCCTTCAAAGGTTAAGATTATAAAATGCACAAGCAAACATATGTGGACTCAAAAATAAGAATTTACAAATATGATATACAAATATGTACTCGGTTTTATTTCCCTTGGCGAATTGGCCGCATTTATGGACGTAGTGAAATGAAAATAGTAAACTCATATTCCCGGCCCGTGCTGCAGTGGTCAACGTCGTTGGCTTCTGTGGGGGACCGCCCGGGATCGAGTCGATAAATCGGTACTGTTTGAAAGCAATTTGTGTTGTTACAAATCTCTTCCCACCTTTCCAATCAAAAAAAGCGGCGCGTAGCGAGAGCAATTTGCTAACCACTAGTCCTCAGATCCTTTCAATCCCTACTCTCTTCGAAAATTTGGGATTGAGCAACTGAGTAATAAGCAGTTCTAGCAGAAAAAAATATGTTGAGATAAACTCCGTGGGGAGTACATATTCTCCAAGTTGGGAGTGGTCATGGTAAAAAAAAAACTTATCTCAGATTTTTTTTTATTTGTCAAGCAGTATCGTTGTACATATTTTTGACTGACATGCTTATATTTATGCTTATGCTGGGTTATATTTTATACTATAACAATAAAGCCAGTATATATGTATGTGTCGTGTTGTATTTATTTGTCTTTTGTGAAACGCCATCAAAGTATGGACAGTACACAGACACAATCTCTCTGTTTTCGCATCGAGGTACCGTTGACAGATGACACAGCCTCATTTTAATTTCTATATCAAAAAAAATACAACTAAGGATAAGTAGGTACTAGTCATTTAGTGGTAGAAAGTAATATTCAGTTTAGCTGTATATATAGTGAAAAGTGTGTTGTTTTTTTCAAACAAGCCGATATATCACGTTGTTTGACAAAACAAATGCAGCTCCGAGTCCAAATATTACATTAAAAATAAAAAACCAAAAAAAATCGCTATTGTTTAGCTTAGGCGACAAGCAATCCACCTGGAACAGCTGCCAAGAGTTGAAAACAAAGCTTCAAAAAAGACAAAACATTACCAAGCCTGCTCGAAAGTGTAAAAATAGTTTTCGAGAAAGAGTTAAATGTTTATTTGACAACGTTTGAATTTCGCCGGAGCGCTCGGTTACAAGTTTAGTAATACTCGCAACTGTGAGGCCAGCTCAGAAGCGCCTGAACATCTTCGGTTTATTTACGATTGAGCCGGGTGATAAAATCTGATTTAGAACGAATTTATTATGCCGCCATCGTTTGGTAGGACTAAAAAATATGTCGTCAGAGAAGCAAGACTGCAACCGATCGCAATTAACATGATTTTGGTTGTCGATAAAACAAACACGCGAACCTTCGTACTTATAAATTATAAAATAATTTACTCCGATGGCCGTTAAAAACAAGTGAGCGCTTGTTCCAACGATGTTCCACACATTTGTATTACTCTCCCGTAAATTTAAACCTGTAATAAGATATGGACAGGTGAAAGGGAGTGTTTCAAATATATCGACTCGATCTACGATAAGCACTGTATTATGGAGTATTTTTTTGCCTTTGTTGTTTTTTCTTGCGTGTGAAAAAAATCGTGCGTTCGGGAAAGTGTGCGGTATCCCAATGTGTAAGAAACTCAATTTATTATTGAATCACTGAGTTTTTTGATGTGATCTCTGATATAAAGGTGATGGAATCTGTGGGAATTGAACAAAAATGGTTCATAATTGAGGATTTCGACTGAAAGGGCTTGATTGAATTTTAATATCAAATTTGGCGTCATTTCAAGTTCATTCGTGGACTTGAAATTCGCCTTCGTCAGAACTAGTCGAAGGCGACGAAGACGTATGACGTCTGACGAAGGCGTAAGCCGAAATAGCTATCAACAAATATATGAAATAATGTATGTAGAATTAAAATACATTGTTATTTTTCTTACCGTATTATAATGAAGTTCTACCAAGTAAATGCCTACTCAATTAATAAACTCACTAATATGGTTTGAGAAAAATGTGATATGCTACTGTTCTTGGATCAAGTCATATCCGATTTTGGCTGTTAATTATAATCGATCTTGCAATTTAATTCAATACGGGTTTTTTTCTATTGGATCTATTGTACTATCTCACGCATCTTGCATTACGATTTATAGCGTTAACTTGAAACAATGATCTAAGACACTTTGTCATTTGGACGATGTGTTTAGAATACCATCGCCTAGCGAGGCGGTATCTCCACTGGGTTGGTTTGCCCACGCAGATTTGATCTCGCAATTAACAGGCAACACCTCTGCGTAAAGAAACTCCGGTACCTATTTATTTAACATTGGTGTACACGGTAAATTGATCAACAAATATAGGCAATGTACCAACTAATAAACGCGTTGTTATTCATTTGACATATTATACGACCATTTCATTAAATTTCAATGTTTTTTGGCCATCAATACACCGGTGAAACCCCAATGTGAACGTGCTTGGAATTTATGTATTAACCGTGGTCAATTCAAGTAAAGAATCAAAAGAACTTTTTATCATGAGAAAAAGACAAGACAGCTCCGTTTGTCTTAACTCCACATAGCTCCATAGTAACGGATGTAAGATAGCATTATCGCCCGAACCATCAAAATGATAACAAATTGAGTCTTTTCATTCCTATAAGTTTACGTTTGATCAAAGTCAGTAATTCCCAAACTTTCGACACAAGTGTATCCTTTCTGTAATTTTCGATATAGCACCGATTATACATTGTAAAAAAATCGCATTTACTTTGATAACAGTCAAAATATATTGTTTTTTTTTCCTTTTTAGTACATAGACAAAATAATGCAGGCACGGCGCGCAGCCCCACAAAACCTTACCCGTCACCCTGGAGGTACGCGTACCACACTTAGGGAAACATTGATCTACCTGATCAGTCGCGTAGTTAATTAATCAGGGAATAGTCACAATCAGTAGACTATTTCATAACGAAAGCTGGGTATGATGTTAGGGAGTCAACAGCCCTTTGTCCAATATTTTAATGTTACATTGTGTTTTCGATTCGAGATCTGCTGACCCTCTCCATTGCTGTAGACGAGAAGCCACTGTGCGTCTTCTATCTGTGGCGAATCATTAGCGGCGTACAGTGTAGTGGCGAGTGGTATTTTAGTAGTGGCGCTGGCGTCTCTAAAAGTAAATCTACATCTACAGGTGTCTGCGACTCACTTTACTCTACGGCCAGAAGCTGTCTGTTGCGCCATTATTGACGACTTTAGGTATGTTGTTAGGGGACGGTCGAGATTGACCGGCGGTTTTATTCAACAACACATTTTGTTTTTGAATAACTTCCGCATATGTGTTCCGACGATGAAGACTGATCAACTCACATTAAAAAATCTGAAATTAAACATTCTCTAATAGCGAAATCAGTCCTGATATGTGTGGAAGAAGTGCAAAAATATGTATTTTATGTAGGTCTGTGGAGCCGGAGTTTTTTGGCCGGAGTCGGATATATTATGTTTGAACTTTCTATTATTGCATATAATAATGTAAAATTTGCTATTGGCCGGATTGGTTGGTTGACATATAATTGAATACACATAAATAAGAAAACTAGGAAAAAGTAGTAACGAAATTAAAGTTTTTTAGACGGAGTCGGAGTCGTGTTTTTGGTCAATGTTGGAGTCGGATTCGTGCTTTTGGTAAATACTGGAGTTGGAGTCGTATTTTTTTTAGCGACTCGGCAGCCCTTATTCCAACGATGAAGACTGATAAACTCTGAACTTAAAAATTCTCTTGATTCGCGAAATCAATCCTGATATGTGTGGAAGTAGTGCAAAAAATATGTATTTTATAAATATATATAAATATAAGCATGTCCATCAAGAATTGACAGTTAACATCATAAAAGTGATGAATATTTAACAGTCAGAAAATGGCATCAATTTATTCAGATATAGACTCGGAAGAGATAAAAGCCCAATCTAAATATGTAATACATATTTAAAATGACTCCTGATTTTTATCGGCCTGGAATTGCTTTTATTTGCTTACCAAATATCCATTGGGAACGATATATAGAGTCTTCGTTAGACATCTACAGATTATCATTTTTACTACTGCATTGAAGATAAATATTCTGCACGGTGTGAATGATTTATGCATAAAGATTTAGAGGAAATGTATATGCATAAAACACTGTTTTGTTGGAAGAAGTGTTTTGATTGTTTTGATTGATATTCGTGCACTTGAATTGCCTGAAGATGCCGAGATGTAAAACCTGGTTCGTTAGCGACTAGGCTCATGGAAAAGTTCAAAGTTCAAACGGTTAAAATTTTATATTGAAATTATATCTACCACCTTCATTCGAAATCTTCAACAGTTATCAACATATTCTCATCACCCATAAGTAAGCCTTTAAAACTCAAAGTATAAATTATTTTCGTTGTACTCCCCTGTAAAGTTTATGTAAGAGATTTTTATTCTGAGCTGGCTAAATGTATTAAACTTACGCTCTCAGTGAATAATACATTAATAAAAATCATGTTATCTCAACACACATTGAACTTGAGCGACCCCCGTATATTTCGCATTATCGGTCAACGGCGATCAATATTTACGATGTCAATTATTTCGAACGGTACCTACAAACGTAGAGCGCATAGGAATATAGAAAACACCTGATCCGAGATGCCGCAAACATCGAACCTGAACCGTCTGATTCGCAAGCGAGAGCTCTTTATTGAACAGGATACTCGACCGACTCAACTGACGGGACGCTTTGCATCTTCGACATTGAGAATCATCTTTCTCACGCATGTCAAAACAAAATGACTATTTTGTTTTACCAATGATTTTGTGCATCGTGATGGAGATTTAAATATTGTTTTTATGTAACGAGACCCCGACATTTCAACAGGATTATACTAAAAAAATATTGTATCCTTATTACTTATTAGTTATGAGATTAAATTATCGACTACGATTGGCTTGGCTACAACTTATTTTAAAGGCATTAACCAACAAAAAAGAAGAAAAAATTAATTTAATTTAGTTTAATTAATAAGGAAAAGCTTAAAGATTCATATGCGAAAAGTACAATACTCAGCTACCTTACCTTCTATAGAAAAAGTTATTAAAGTCTCCAGAAATATGTAAAATGATAATCGTCAAGTATTATCTATATCCATCATAAGAAAATTGATACAGATACAATTTAAAAAATATAGTCAGGTTGTTGCCTAACTAGGTGTGATTCGTGTTTTGCTTAATTGAAAAAACCTTCAGTTTGAATAAGTACCCAATTCCAAATAAGGAATATTTTTTGCCAAGTCCGCACCCAACTTGGAGCACATGGACTCGTCACGGAGTTTACCTCAACATGTTTTTTTCTACAAGAACTGCTTATTACTCAGTTACTAAACCTCTCATTTTCGAATAGAGTAGGGATTTCAAATAAGTGTCAGAAGTAAAAGAAGATACTTATTACGTTTGAATCGTTAGAATTTTGTACTTTTCCATCAAGCATCTTCAGTCGAATTCCTCAATTAATTATTATGTATCATATATTTCGACGCTATGTAATAACCCACGGGTTATGACATATTGCTGTTAAACGATGTTTAACTTTAAGAGTAGCGCTACATAACAGAATATTTTTACATGTCATTTTTCCTCCCGAGAATGTCCCACTGATTAAATCATTATTGTAAATATTATAGAAACATGCAAATTAATATGAGTAAAGCTCGAGACAGATGGCCAAATGTTAAGATTCCAAGTTAAGAACAGATATTTCTTTATCGCTTTAAATTTATACATATTGTATGCAGATTTGGATTGAATAAAAAATCTTCACACCTGTACATTGTACATGTCATATTAAAGGTGCGAAGTAAAAATAATTATTCTTCTCGCTACAGTATGCTTTCCATGAATTAAACATTTGTAATATAACAAATCCATTTGAATTTGATTAAATTTTTAATTTGAATTTCTTAGTCATCCAACGACTATTCATTTGCCTACAGAAAATAGTGATGTTTATTTGTATAAATCAGGGGTGGCCACTGGCCAGACTTTTTTGCCCGCGATCGACTTTCGTTTGAAAGTATTGGCGGCGATCGACCAACATTAAAAGTAGTAATTTAAAGCTTACATTAATCTAATTGCCAACCCTTGTTTGACCCGGGTTTTAGAAAGAGATTTTCGTCTATAATCGGCTAACTTCGAGATTTTAGCTTGCTGTCCCTGTCACACGACTTGTCTCGCACGCTTCTTGAGACTGGCACCAGAGATTTGTACAGATCAGATAGGTGATCGACTAGGAATCGCTACGCGATCGACGCTTTGGCTACCCCTGGTATAAATGATGGTTATATTAAATATATGTTAAGACATTCGTATTTTTTTATAGTTTTCTGTTAACCAATTTTCTTACTGGTCTCTATTATCAAAGTGTTCAACGCCCCTGGACGTTTTATCTACTCCAGTGATACACAACCTTTTTAGGAGAAGGGTCAGATAATCAATTCTCAGATAGTTAGAGGGCCGCATGGTTAAAAGTGATTAAATTATCGATATATTTAGTATATCTGAAATTGAAAATTGTGTATTATTTTATATTGTTCTTCCATCGTCCATAAAAAGTTCTGACGAAAAATAGGTAATTGATATTTGTCATACTGGGCCGCATAAAATTTCATTGCGGGCCGCAGGTAATGCATCACTGATCTACACAAATAATAACATAACGGGTCGCATCGTCGAGATGAAGTTTTTATGCATTATTTTTGAAATTGATGGTATCGATATGTGTGTTGGTTAATTTCTTTCATTCCCACGACACGTTTTCTTCTTCTATTATGCTCCATTAGGCTTCATAAGCTCCACATTGGTAACGGATATGGTGTGATAAATTTTCAGTTATTTGGCAAAAAAATAATAAGAATGATTATTACGAAGAACCAGATGTTTAACAAAACGCATCGTGACAAGGCATTACAGTATTCTTTATTATATTGTTTTATTGTTATCCTTGATAGTGAAGCTTGCAATGAATTTGAAAAGTTGGATGATTGCTACAGAAATTTGTTAAAAATATAAAAATACGCTATCCTTTTAAATAATCTGTTTTATGGGTACCAATCGTACAATTTTAAACTAGGAATTAAAAATACAATTCCATTGGCCTCATCCAAAATGAATAAATGGTTGAAATTATGAGGGAATATAATAGTCGGAATCTGTGGTAAGATTTTACTCTAGCAATCGAGTGGGTCTGGATTCAAATCACGACAGTGTGAAAATTAAATTAAGATGTAAAAATATTATAATTAATTATGATACTCTATTTAGTAAAATGCTGTAAAATATTAAAAGTCTTTTTATGGAAATATTCCATTCATTTTTCGTTAGGTTCACCTGTTTGAGCGTAAGGAAATATATTTATTTTTTACCGAAAAGTTACAGTGAATTAAATCAAAATTATTTCTGCTGCAGAATTTACCAAATCCAAGGAAAAGGCCATCTGGTATTTTTTGGCATTTAATAAATATGATAATATTCATTGAATAGAATATTTATTTTAAGATTCATATATTTGTATTTTAATTTAGTGCGTATTTATAAGTTTTTTTTCATTTAATTGCTAGCAGTATGAGGATAAAGTGAGAACCAATAGCACTTGCGTAAAAAAAGCTTTATGTAACCCAGAAATTATTAAAAAGTATGTTTCTCATTTCCAAAAAGCATTAATAATACATTGTTGTTTTCAACAAATATATTATCACCCCAAGATGTATAATAATTCACGCGATGTATTTAGTATCAATTTAACATTCAACCAATTATTTTCGTATAGTACCTAATTTAAGACCGCTATATAAATTCTGATTCTTTTCAATATTAACTTAATTCTAAAATCTATTTATTTAAAGGACCATTGACAAGTGCTCGTGATCAAATAATAACTCTTCGCCTGGCGTCTGAAAATTATTCTCGCATTAGAATAGACTCTCAATCTGTGGCACCTTAAAATTGCACACGTTCAACTAGCGACAAATTTAGCGTTTCTTGTCGAAACTACTAGATCTAAAAGCAGGACTTTTTTAAAACCAAAACATAAGCATAGTTTTCTATTTTTACCGCGTAAGTAATTTGTATTATTTTTATTTTCCCTGATATCTGTAAATCGGCACATACACGCGCACGCTCTCTCTGTGTTTTTGCAACGTTTGCCTCATGCGTATTGAGCGATTACTTATCGAAAACATTACTTTTAAATGCCTGCATAAGTTCACTGTTCAGAAGCCAATGAAGCTGCTTCGTGAAAATAATTGATATTTCTGAATAAACTGTGAAAAATGCTAACAAATTTTTATGAGGTGAACGATACCCTTTTTCTCCTGTGCGTGTAATTTAGTTTTCATAATTCTATAATACAGCCACGAGTGAATATTAAATTTTCCTACATGACATAGGAATTTTTATCATTATAATAATTTAATGTTATATAAACTTAATCCTCATGAAAAAATATTTTTTCAATCAAGATGAAAAGAGAAGTTTACTGGTGTGAATATAACGATATTTTTTTAAGCTATCATTATAAAGTGATAAAAAATTTCAGATTAACGAAAGTATTATGTTTTTAAATATTATACATTTAAATTTAATTTGCGATATCAGATTATGTTAAAATTTTTGAGAATCTCTACTTCGAAGCAAAGTATTCGATTGCATCAACAAGGTGGAAATAGAAAAACGAGTTTGTTCAAATCGTATCTCACATTTTTTATGTGATTTATAATGGCTAATTGGATATAAATTCAACAAAATTAATAATTTAAAATCTTTATTTTTAATTACATGCCTCAAACTTCGGTATGTAAGTATTTAACGGTTTTTATTGACGGTTGGTATGTATATCTGCTGTGAGAGAAATTATTTATCTTTGTGCTTTTTTAATGTTAATTTGAAAAGTAAATAAAATTTAATGTCTCTTGAGGTGTTGACTGTCAAATTCTGGTGGAGTGGCATTATTTATTTATGAAAATAAAACACATATTTTAATTTTTTTTTTAACACATACTCGGCTGAAAATTCTCGCGATGCGTACAACTAATTGGTCCTAATAATTATTTGTAAGACTGTGTAATTATCAACAAAAAATATTCGTTAATTTCCAGCCTCACACTTCCGAATATAATTATTTCGGTGGAAACTCTCTGCATTGAACGAGTGAGGCACAGCCTACGGCCCGAACATGACATTCATGCGGCTCACTATGCAAAATATCAATCACCTTGTTTTCTTCACAACTTTTCATTGACGATGAAAGAACAATATAAAATAATACAATTTTCAATTTAATACACACTAAAAATAACGATAATTTAATCACTTTTACTCATGTTGTCCCTTTTGCCAAAAAGGTTATGAATCACTGCATTAAACAGTAGGTACCTTTATTTTTTTCGGTGACAATTTCGAAATCGAATCTAGTTATATTGTCAATACTTAATAATTAAATTCATCATGGCATCCTATCAAATCAGCTTATTATAATTTTCTAAATAAGATTTTGGGCAGTACTGAAGTGAATTTATGCTTTTTGTTTCACGGTGCTTAAGCCCAACACTATTTTTAGAAATAGCGTAAATCTCATATAAATAATAAAATATTGATCTATCAAATAAAATATTGTGAACATATTTTAAACATCTCGTTGACTTTCGGCACTTGTAACCAGCTTTCAATTTCAAATACCAATGTCATTTCAGTTGCTTGTTAATTTAAATATTTATTTTCCTTTTGAGTAGATAATATCTTCAAATATAAAGTCATCTCAAAATATAAACAACAATGTTTGTTTGTTTGTTTGTTCGTATTTTATGCATTGCTATACCGTTCATCCGTTTGCGATAAAACTTTGTCAACTTATTGCTTGCACTTGCTCAAAGGTTATTAGCATAATTAAATTTACTTGCCGTCGGTCTTTAATATAAAAATCATTTTTTTTAAATATTTTATGCGCTGACATACCGTTCATTTTGACAACATATTGCGCAAAGGTTATAGGCATATTACAATCAACTTCCATTAGGTGGCGCGTGTGTCGTACCATAGACAATCGGCAAAATACAATAAACAAATGTCAAACGGCAAATGTCATCGATATCGACCAATGTTAGTGAAATTACATCGAAATTACTTATCTAAAATATTGTGCATCCGAAAGCACTTCAATAATCACAAACAACTTCTTTCTTTGAGTGGCATTGCATCGCTTGCCGGGTTACGACTAGTAAGCTATAAATATGAATGTAAATATAAGGTACATATATTTTATAATATCGGACAAAGAGTAAGTTTTTGTATACATATTTACCCTTAGCGACATTTACATCTAAAGCGCTGACTTTAGGTGTTTCCCTCCTGATTATCTCGATAAGGTACGGTAACGTTGGGATTGCTAATTGCCTTTTTCGGAGAGTTTTGCTCGAAGATTGGATCACCGCTGCACAGATCTCGTCATTCAGTGGTACCCTAGATTTATGACGCCAGGCAATATTGATATCGAGATAATACAGCTTTAGAGCTAAGCCGTTGCATAGAAAAGCTGAAGGCTGATTTAAGATGCATAGAAACGGATTTTTTCATTAGAAATTGATAAGTAAATGTGTTCAAGTCAGTGATGGACAACCTGTGGCCCGAAATGTCATTCAATGCGGCTGAATATGATAAATATCAATCTTCTTTCACAAATTTTCAAGGACCATGCAATCTATGTATATATCTTCTTCTATATATATAAAAATGAATGTCTGTGTGTATGTCCGCTATGGACTACTAAACCGCTCGACCGATCGATGTGAAACTTTACAAATTTACTAAGTACACTCCCGCAATGGTTTCTGGCTTACCAACCCCTCCCCCAACCACCCCCCAACCTCCACCCCCCAATTTTTTTTTTAAACTTTACGAATTTTTCGAGTTCACTCCTTCGAAGGTTTCTGGCATAAATTCCCATACGCCCCCCAAACCCCACCCCGCCATACAACCCCCCTCCCCCCAAAAATTGATATCGATTTTTTACAAATTTCTAGAGTACACTTCCGCGAAACTTTCTGGCGTACACTCAAATTGACTCAAATTGAATTGAATATTTGTGTAATGTCTTTCCTTCAAATTTATTTTAGTTGCTGGCGTAGCAACGCGCGCAGGGTACAGCACACAGCTAGTACAATATAAAATAATACAATTTTAAATTTAATATTCACTAAAAAAAAAGATAATTTAATCAATTAGACTCATGCTGGCCTTGAACAATCTGAAAATTGATAAGCTGGTCCTTTTTCCCGAAAAGGTTGTGCATCACTAGTATTAGTGAAATAATCAAGTAGAAGACCTTGAGGACCTTGAGCTTGATCCGTAAATCGTATCGCTTACTTTTATAATTACCGTACTAATTTTGTTGTTTCGTCAGCCTTTGTTGAGATAATTCTAGTGTTGTGTAAATTGTTTTTTAAAAAAAATAGTTACTGACTTTTTAACTAAGTATGTGGAATATTTGTATTAACTTACTGCCGCAAATTCTTGGCAAAATTTTCAAACACGAATAATATAATGCTAAATAAATACACACTATAATTGGACTGTTGTGGGTTTAACGTTGATTAATCGAAGGACTATTTAACAATAATTATACATTGAGAGAGGTCGAGAATTCGTGACATTAGATGATCAAAAAACACCACACTGTGTGCGGACTTAGAGTAATACTCTCTACATAGTAGTCTTTTTATCTCAATGAGATCCTTTATGAATAAATTTACTCATATAAGAAAATGTAGATATAAAAGATAACAGTTTTAATAATGGATCCGTTACCTTGATTAAAGCAACAAGATAATAAATATGTAAATATAAGTTGTTCAATCACCACGATCGCCTTCAGTCTACAATACCATCGATTAAAACTATAGCGTCTACATTTAGTTATAAGTTATAATCAAGACATATATACAGACTCTATATAAACATACCAGTGGCATGGTATGAACTATGTCGCTTCACTTGCGTGAGTGCAAGCAGGATGCAAAATGACATGACATGACACGACACAGACCGATCAGACAAAAATATACTCTGGAGTCTGGACGTCACTCAATCAAAACAATTCGGGAACAAAGTCACTCAGAAAAAATAATTGACGTCAGAATTGCGCAGTAATTTATGCACAAAAATGTATGTTTAAGGCACGTCTCCACACCCTCTTTACAAGTGGCTTAATGCCTGAAATCAATGTTCATGTCAGGGATTCCGTATTTTTAATAATCTGTAATTTTTTCAAGTTGACAACATCATTTCGAATAAGTCTTGGTTAAAACTCAACATTTTTTAAATGGTGCATTGACAAACATTTATTTTAGTGAATGTTTCTAAGTATGTATGTACATATTTTACAAAAATATATATGTAAAGACTCGATATAAAATAGCCCAGAAAACGAGAGTAAAATAGAAAGGTTTCCTTTTTAGAATATGGTATCATAAAGGCACAGTTCATTTGACAAATTCATCAAAGTGCATTAACCATTTTTACACCAAGCCACGAGGCGTATTGATGTTTAATTTCCAAGTCATTTATAAAATATTTTTTACCATAATCCACCAGTAGTCTGACTATAATGTAAGTTATGTTCTCTTGTGTAAGTTGCGCATTTCCTGCCGCCTTCTAAAGACGGCCAGTTATATCGAAATATTATCATGCTCGTTCCATACAAGGCGATGTTATGATTAAGCACGATGCGAATAACTAAATAACTAATCCGAGATCATTTAACCCGTTGACTGCGGCGCTACACAGAACTATTATTTATTAATTATTATTAACTACACCTGGATCATTTTATCAAAGTTTGTTTTTATAATTGCTGATTGTTATTTAGTCACTCCAACTCTCCCATCGAGTATGTCGCAATGGTAAAAGAATAGGATTAAGATCCGAGAATTTTTATATCGTCCCGACCAAACCAAAAGGATGTTAGTAACATTTTGGTGATTCTGAGTTTAATATGTAGTTATGCCGAAAGGAAGTGGCAAAGAAAGTTGAATTGACACAAGATTTTTGCACTCTTTTTGCTTTAGACTGGTGCTATATTTGCCACAAACAAACTTTTATTTTTAATAATTCAATAATATGTGTACACTCGAAGTGGTGGACTACAGGGGTTACATTATAAGACATACGGATATGCAATAACAATTCTTCTATAAAAGTGTACTGCTACAGAGAACTTATGAACCAAAACATATAACTTCATTTAATTCGAGAAGCACATACTATAAATATGCTTCCAAAAAAATAATTGATTTCGTAAAATTATTCATGTTATTAAAAAGGTGCTTTTGATCTTTCCACTTTTATCTGTTTACATTTAATACTACATATTTTACTATTCAATAAAAATCGTATCATAATCCCAGATGTAATACACACAATGACCAACAGTTTACCATGTGGTCCGGTTGGTAAAGCTGTGTGCTTCTTTTCGGTATCTATGATTCATATTTATGCGGGGTCGTTGGTAAAAAGGAAATCCCGTTTCACCCAAACTTGCTAAAAAGGTATCAAATCATTCGTAAAAATTTGTCGTATCGTCAATCGATTTTGTTAAAAAATCTTTGTAGCTTATACAATAATTAATAGGTACATTTTACACACGACACCGGCGCCGCTCCGCTAGCGAATATTGGTAAAATGACAGTTTATATTTTGGTGGGTCTTTTGATTCAAGGTTTCCGTTATATGATCAAAATTGTCACTTTATAAAATAAATATTCTTAAGAACTTCAGTCTGGAGTTTAAGGAAAAAAATCTCTTCGTGACAAAAATGTCGTAAGGATAGCATCAGCATACTATGAGGAAATTATAGAAATGCTCGCATGTTGGTTAATTTTATTATAAACCGAATGAATCACATAAGATTTTTTTAAATATAGAGATATATATATCCATTTCCCGTTCCTGGTTATTTATAGTTCTTACCGAGATAGTGTCTTATCCAACTAGTGGTCAGAATTAATATCCTGACCAAACCAAAAACTAACTTTTCATTTAACTTAAATAATAACGTTATCCAATAATGTTATCGTTTTAAAATCCGTATCGCTTATTTTCGCGGCTTAATATTCTACCTTTTAAACACGCATATACAAATGTCGACTTGCAATTGATTAAAAAAAAATGAAACATTGACATTTTTTGAATTTAGCGAAGATATGGCTACTTATACCTTCTCAAAGATTTTTTCTTGGGTCCCAGGCTATTGCTTAATTAGTGTGTTTTTACTATAGCATTAGAATTCAGATAAATAAAATGAATAAACACGATATTAAAAACGAACAACATTCCAACGGTTTACAGATAATTATTATTTGCCAATCTAAGGGATATGTATTTTTGTAGATATTTATCCGGTACCCGGCAAGCATTGCAATGCCACTCAAAGAAAGAAAGAAAGTGTTTGTGTTTATTGATGTGCTTCGGGTGACAATATTTTAGATAAATAGGTATCGATGACATTTACCTATTGATTATTGCTGTTTGTCTTATGCCGATTGTCTATGGGTCGACACACGCGCACATGCATAACCTTTTCGCAAGTGCAACAATAAGTTTTCCAAATGAACGGTATGGCAGCGCATAAAATATAAAAACACATTGATGTTTATATAAAAGTCCTACTATAAGTTGATTTTACTAAATTTGTCCATAGCCTTCAGGGAAGTGCAAGCAATAAGTTGACAAAGTTTTATCTCAATCGGATGAATGGTATTGCAACGCATAAAATACGAACAGACAAACAAAAAAAAAAAATTATATATAAGATAATTTAAAAAAAAAATGTGTAACAGCACCGTTTCTACATAGCCGTACTAGATTCACGTGTATGTGTATGTAACTAATCGTATATTGAATACATTATTTGATATGTACGCGATTTTTTAATGTCTTAATAAATAAATTGCATGGAATGCCTTGAATTATTCAATAATATTATAGGCGAGGCTTGGCTCATTGCCATCTCTGAAGCTTTGCAAAGGAAACAATTCTAAATATGCATACTTTTCCTCGTAACTTTGAATGATTGTATGAACACAATATTCATTGGAAATCATTTTACTGTGTCAATGGAGTCACTGACGGAACAACCTCCTAAAACGTGATCATGTAATCACTTACTAAAGTAAATTATAGTAATTATTTTAAAAATAACACCCGTGAATTATCAATCCTACTGACGAGCTTAATATTTTTCAAATACAGTCTACTTTTGCCACCATTTGGGCGGACAAATACATATATATTAATGGATATATGTACATATAAAACATCATATTGGAAATATTCGTGAAAGTGAATGATATACAATTTAAAATGTCTTAGCATGAAGCAATTTACAGAGTTAATTGCGATTGAAAATGTTGGATGAATCAGAATATTTTCTTCTTCGGGTAGTTTGCTACGCAAATTTTATTTCGGTTAAAAGATGGGTTATTACACTTATTACTCGTTAAGCAAGACATTATTTATGCACAACCTTTTTGGGGATGGGCCAGCTTATCAATTTTCGGATTGTTCGCATGGGTAAAAGTAATTTGAAAATGTTCGTCCATCGTCCGTGAAAAGTTCTTTAGAAAAAAAGGTGATTGATATTTGTCATATTGCGCCACATGAAATGTCATTTGGCCCATGGGCCGCAGGTTGTACACCGCTGATGAATATAAAGTATAATTGAAATGAAATTTCCGGTTAAAATACATTTAGTAGTAACTCCACTCCGGTACCGAATGCAACAAATGAGCGATAAAATCCGACTGTACTGTGTTAATTACAATATCAATTTTAGAATTGTTTGAATTGTTTGAATAAAATACGATTTACAGTTTCAAGTTGTTTCTTTACATTAGATAGCTGTAAAAAAATACCAACATCAAGACATCAACTTTAGAAGAATAAACACTTAAATTCGTTTAAACAAACAGTCAAGATAATTAGACATATATATTTTAAGTCATTGTTTACTTAAAAATATTGAATTTGTTTAAGACTGCACAAATATGAAGAGTCATAATAGATGTTGACCCTTGAGCACACTGGATACTGATAATATAAATTTGTTTTCAAACCATTAAATCTGTTTTTGAAAGGATTTTTATGTTAGCCGACATCCATAAATTGTTCTGCCAGCAACTCAAAGATGCGAATATCAATCCGATATATTATTGTATATATTATATTAAATAAATAAAACAGATTATTTCCCACATCTTCTAAATATCATTTTATTATACATATACAGAATTACAGAGCAAGACTAAACAATTGTCAGTTGAAAATGCTCGCGTTGAGATATCGTATGTGGAAGTAGTACAACAAAAATGTGTTATGTTTATTTCTTCATGCGTGCTCCTAACTTATACCAAAATACTTTCGGATGTAACAATGCCAGTCATACTATAAATTACTGTTACTGGGTTGACTTGGTGGAAAGGCGTTATTAAAATAAATAATACACATTATAAAGTACTATTTTCACATATAGTCTTACAAAGAACAGGACCGTTTTCGCTCATCGTGAGCATTGTCAACTGATGCAATATACAATGGAACGTGGTTATTTATTACAGAAAGATAAACATGACCAGGTAAAACAATACATACTATTACATAATTTAGAATTTCGACTCTAGTACTCGATGTAATTTCAATATCAAATTTAAATCGTTTGAACTTTGTACTCATCCATGAGTCAGTTCAAGTCCATTCGTGCATTTGAAATGTCTGAGTCGTTAGCGACAAAACTCATGGAAAATTACAAAAATCAAAGATTCAAATTTGATACCATTATATATTTATAATATGCGATAAATTGCCTTGGTGGTTGATTTTCGACACAGAGTTATCCTATATCCCATGTTGGATATATTTAACTACCTTAGTTGTATGGTTGTATAGGTTGTCTTGTATGTATAGGTGGTCTTGTATTTTTCTAATGATAACATTCCATTTAATATTTTTTGAAAAAAAAATTGTAACGGAAAGCACATTGGCCTTATTGTGGTATGTATGTATTGGAGACTCATGTCATTCTCTCATAAATTATCAGCCACAAATACAGCCGTTCGCATCGCATTAAGCTTATATGTTTATCAATGTCTAAGGAATTTCTCAATTGAACGTAGAGTATTAACAATTATTGTAAAATATTAAGATAGGCGTCACCGGTTACGAGCCTGAAGCATTTTTCTCGCCTGCGTACATTTCCGCCCACCGCATCCTCGGCTACGGAGCTGGGTACGCGAATAACAAATAATATCACAATTTTAGTGTGAGAAGGCTGCATCCCACCTTTTAAGCAATATTTGAAATATATGAATCACAATACACACGCACCATTCATATTTATATTAAGACGAAAGAAGTGTTATATTCAGGGCTGTGGTGTGGCCCACTGATTCTGTCATTGTGTACTTCCATTTGGCAATGCTCGCGATGAGCGAAACCGGTCCTAATCTTTCAACATCGGGACCGTATATGGGAACTAAGTTGTTCTGTGCGACAGTTCGATATTAAAATTAGATAAACATATCCTCACTTCTTTTGATTTATCAACGGGCAAAATGTTTAATTTAGAATATTGAGGTCCTTCAATGACGTCTTGTTATATTGTATCTTACCGTATTTTCTAAGACACTCTTATTGTTAATTAGATGTCTTTTGCCTGATTCAGCCATAACTTATTTTATATCATCAATTTTGGATATAAATAATAGAACAATTTGTTTATATGTACATCATATTCATAAATTTCACTAGTGATGACTCATTATTTTTAAGTAGTTTTATGACAAACTTTCAATAATTGTTCCAAGTTAATCGGCTAAGAGATCAGAGGGACAGTTAAGACATATACAACAGAATAATGATGTAGGAGTAAACAATTGGTAAACAAAAATACAACAGTTGGTTCTGGTTAATTTGTAACTAAACAATGCAAGTGATAGTTACCTGAAAGCTAAATGATCGAATATAAACTCTTTTTTAACAAATGTACAGTTGATGTGCTATGTAAATTAATGTATTTAAATTATTCCTATAATGACATATAAATTACATATATAGCATTACTCATTACGGTTCAATATTTTTCTTTGTGTTGACACTTGGTGACATGAATCTGGATTAATTCAACTGGTCACGCACACTCTTAATATATCGACGGCCATTTTTGTCGCTTGTTACAATGTATCTCCAGCCGTCTGCAAAGTAATCGTTCAGCGTTCCAATCCTCTTGTGTTTTACCCGCCTTGATAATTGATAATTCGTGGGTATGTAGCCAAAAAACAGAAAATCTTCCGCAGTGGCTGGTTTCGGTGAACTTAAAAGATGTACTGTTATGTCCTATCCGCTACCAATTTACTGCCCTTGCTTGATACATCAGTTGTAGGCGCTTTTAGTTGATATGCATTAAGTGTCTTAGAAGAAGCTACACGGAACATAATTGTTGTGCATATTAATTGTTCTAAAACACTTTTTGACTGGAAAACTTCTACGAGAAGCTTCTTGATCTTAGTATGAAGTTCACAATTTAAAAATTCTATATACATACACCCAACTCTCTTTTTGTGCAATTTGTAAGTATTCACTTTCGAAGCAGCCAATTAATTATATGCAAAACCTATTTATCAGGGACAGTTTAACCACATTTGATATTTTTAAGTATAGGCATTCACCACTGTGCTAAATTTAAAAATATCATAATATGCCTGTTACTCCAGCCTTTATCTAATCTAGATTTCGTGCATATAATGTAAGAAAATCGATTGTAATTGCCTTCAAAAAGACTTTAAACAATCAAACCATTCAACAATCATTCTGTGGAGAATTAAAACGTGTAATGAAAACAGTAATCTAAGAATATATAACACCTGTATTGCAGAGAGTGTGACACATACATGTTTTATTCTTTAGAGCTTTAGGAGTTAAAGAAATAATAGTAAACTTTTCACTAACCAATATTGAAAAATATTTTTTTAGCATGGCAGTAAATTGTGCATCATATTGAACAATAACGAAACAATTTAAACAAACTTATTAGTTCCTTCATTGGCAAGAAAGTGCTCAACGTTAGCATACTTCTTATATTTTAACGACTTTCGATACATATAATATTGTGTTGTAAAAGTCTTTTAACTTAGCATACCATAAAGCGGGGTTAATAGAGACACTTTTTACCCTTCACGAATATGTACCTACATACCTACGCCACATAATTCAAATATGAATGGCTTGAAACTTGTTTATATAGTCCTACTACACATTCATGGCAATATTCACTATCTTTATTAAGACACAGTCATTTTGGTTCGATGTCTCTATTCACATTGAATCGGGGTGAATAGATACGAGAGAGGGTAAATCGAGACTTGGCAGGTGAATAGAGACAAAAATACAGATTGTAATGATTGGTATATATGAACCTATATTCTATACGAGTTCATTCCGTTTTACGGTACTTAATAACCAAAAAAACGTGATTGATTTTAATTTTCGTTCAATAAAAGAGAAGTTTATAAAGGTCAAAAAGTAAAGGATGCACAGGCGTCAGACAAAGAACTTAAATACGTTTGTTTCAATTTTGGTCAATCATTTAGTTGGTTTGGTTTTGTCATTCGAGATATATTATTATAGTCATTGAAAAGAATTATATATAAATCGTAAAAAATTCATTGGATACTTGGTAAAGTTGTGCTAATGTTCAATCCTTGTTTTTATCTCTATTCATCTGCCACTTGCCAGTCTCTATTCACCCCGTTTTACGGTACACAATTCCGGACACTTTGACACCTACGTCACATAATAAACTATTGAAGATATTACTTCGACAAAGTTAAATGGTATTTGTATTAAAATTGCTAACCGCGATTAAATACAATATAAATTGTTGTACCCCAGTGCTCAATTAGTCAGAGCCGTTGTCAGAGTGTTTGACTCGAACGTTTTAAATATTGTGGTCATGATGTAGAGGTCTGCACGGGCTCGGGTTTGGCCCGCGGGCCGGGTCGGACCGGGTAACGAAGGTTTGGATTCGGGCCCGAGCCGGGCTCGGACGCAAGTTTACAACAAAATATAACAAAATTCGGGCTATTTTCGAATGAGTTCACCATTATCGTAAATCTAAATTTAATACTATAATAAACGTCACGTACTCGTATTAGTCATCTTTTCGACCCATTCGAAAGAACAAGAAGCATTGTATTGAATTTAATGACTTATTTTAGTATTTTTTAATGATGTCTGTTTCATAGGAGTTTGTACAATACGCATAATGAATTTCATAATATGATCCTGACTTCAGTATTTCTTATATGCTTATTTCAATCGGTCGCAATTCGATTTGTTGGAAAAATGGGCTTCGAAAATATTAGGACAAAACTGAAGAGTGGAGAATATATTTCTTCAGTCAGTAAAAACGCTCGGGAAAAGTGAAGTGTGGAAATCATTTAGTGAAATCATAGAGGTGGCTACAAACAAAAAAGTTAGATACGTTGAGTGTATAAAATATAAATACATTTTCAGCTTTAATAGTTCAAAAACAGGAACTTCTCATTTGTATCGTCATTCCTGTAAAACAAATAAAAACTAATTCTAATTAGGAAGAAATGAATTTTGCACAACTGCACACACACACGATAATTGGTGAGTCAATTTTTATTAGAAAAAAAAATCGCATTTTTTCGGGAAGGTTGCAAAATGTCGGGCTCCGGTCGGGTTCGGGTAAGGTTTTTGGAAATGGCCTCGGTCCCGGGCCGGGCCGGGTTGGAGGTCTTCGGGTTCGGGCCGGGTGAAATTTCAAAATTTCGGCCCGTGCAGACCTCTATCGTGATGTCATACATTGCGCTTCATCGTCAACCCACTGGACGCTGAAGGGACACTTGTGTTGATTGCATCGGTCAACACGCGATGAATTAATATAGTGACTTGCGATTAAATATAACGATGATGACTTTATGAACGTTGTTTGCCATAATACTTCAAAAACTAGTTGCATCGAATTAATTATAATTGATATTAATGTTTCATTAACAGTACATATTTTTTTATAATGGCAATAATTAAAACATCCTGCTCAGACCACACTGTCCATATTGTAACGGATTTAGTAATGTGAAGCTAACTATCGTATAATGTCACGTGGAACTGGGGTTTTGTATGCGAAATTTGGTGACTTGGAAAGCGGTTGAATGAAAGAATACGTATTTATATAACAGTGGTCATTGACCTTTTTCCTCTTGCAGATACTCCAATTATTTAAAATGTAAACTATGGCTAGTAAAGAAACCATAAATTTGCTAATTTTATAAAATGTTGGATCTGTCGGAACGGGGATGATTTCGTTGCTGCAGATGTCAAGTTATTAGATTGATTAATTCTTGTAAACGCCAGCAAAATTTACGAGCAATTTTCTCTATAATATTCTCTAAATATTGCTTAAACTATCTCAAAGATCCACAAAATACAGTCATAACCTATTTTTCAATCCATGTCTGTTCCCAATGTGGAGCATATGAACTCATGAAGAAGCATTTCAGCAGAAGTTGCTCTATGGCTGAAATTATGCAGCGCATTTGTTGGATTGGTCTGCTCAGCTAATCCAACAAATGCGCTTAGGCTTAGACGGATTTTTTTTGCATTTGGTTTACTTGTTTGTTTTTGAGCAACAATAATGTTCGATTTTTTATCTTAAGTTAGCATACATTCGCCATTTTGTTTTATCATTTGGACCCATTAGCTACTAAGTACGTACTTTGTGCTGAGAATGATTCATTTATAGTATTGGACGTCTTTTTTGTAAAGGGGCGACTCTGACCCTCCCTGCGGCCCTGCGGCCCTGATGAAATGCAAAATAATTCCTTGTATTTGAAGCACTGTAAAATTTGTAATTTTCTGCTCGATAGAGCTTCTGAAAGATTCTGTCTGGCGTTGAACTACCCGTTTCCATATTTAAATTTCCTAGTAAGTTGTTGAACTGCAAATAAAATATGGACTGACATCCTTTATGGATGCATTACAATGTTGAATTAATTACCTTTATACATGGACATTATCCACTGCACTTACTAGTGACATGCTGAATAAATCTTGCTTAGCGTCCGCCGACTATTTCTCAGAATCTGCATCCATTTGGTTTCACTTCTCAAACAAAAGGGCACGGTTCATAATTAGTCGAAGCGAAAATGTTTCCTCTCCTGTTTCTCATTTTGTTTCTTAATGCGGATTGATGACATGTCCTGAAGCGTTGAATAATATATCTGGATCGTGAACTAATACAATTTAACAGTAAAAAAAGGATTTTATTACTATAAATGTAATCGTAGATCCGTATGAAAGATTATTATATCTTGGGTAAAGCTTAGACTTTACAGTCAGACAGTAAGTCATAAAAACCAAGTATTTAAAATGATTTAAACATATTACATTGACTTGAGCTTGAAACTTAATTTTGTTTAACGCATTGATTTAATACTTGGTTTTAGATCATGTGCGGCCACGAGAGAATTTTGCTGCGGCCACCAACAGCTTCATGGTAATTCATTAAAAATAATTTCTTAGCATAGACTCAAATGGAATATTTCGTATCGTGCGTCAAGAAGTGTAAGTTCGCAAAACTGTACTTTAGTATTGTAAGTTGTAAGATCATGATTTTTTTACCGAACATAAATTATTCGCGAACGAAAAAAATACAATTCAATACAACTAATTTTGTTGCTAAATAAATGTACACTGTAACGATGTACAAAAACACACATACTTATTAATTCCTGAATATCCATGTGAGTTTTCTAAAATGAATCAACTACAAAAAAACTTGCCGAAACTAAGTATTCTTTTCTGTATCGCAAACGTTGATATCTTGAAATGTTTTTATCAAAGCTATCGATTTAATATTTAATATCTATTGATAGCAACATTCCAACGGAAAACAATAAAACTGTCAGTCGGTACAACGTTGCAGTTATACAGCACAATTATGTATCATTAATTTACACTAGCACCAGTACCTCGTATTTAATTGTATTAAGCCATTAAGAGCGAAAAAAAAATATGATATGTGTTGATATTCCATGTCCACTGTTGAGATGGACCTCAAGAATAAATTGCTTTTAAGCACCCATAATAATAGAAGACTGTATTTATCACTACTTTGTAATAATTGTGGTACACACATATTTTCACAGTCAAATCAGTGCTGAATTGGTCGTATAAACATGTAAAAGAAAAAACGAATTTGAAATCAGTCGCTTTCGTGCATTGTTATTATTTTAGAAATTAAGGAAGACGAAAATATTATTTGTGATTAAATTGAGAAGGAAATGCTCACAATGTATTGAGGTGAATGTAATGCTAAAATATCTTGTAAATACTATTTTCAGCTACAAATGCTTATGAATCCAGATTTTGAAAATTGTTTTGTACGAGATTTTACATGTGTGTGTTTTGCCCGACGATAGTGCTTGGTAATTAGAAAGTTTTTTGCGGTATCTTTGTAGAATTTATCTTTATATAATATTTAAATAGGATGTAACATTGTTAGTACACCGACTGAGTTGATAGGCGTGGCACTTGTTTCGCCACTTTCAGATTTTAATGTTTGTCAATTGAAATGAAGACTTCGACGCATTTTCCAGAACTGGGACGATGCTTCATTTCGATCTATTGCGTGTTGTGTATGAACAGTCTTCTATATATATTTAATTTCTAGCTGTAGATTCTCAAATATGGCGGAACGCGATACAATTGGAAAAAAAACATTGTAATTACCAATACCTAAGCGGATATTTCTTCTTCATTTTTAGTGTCAAAGGGGCATGACTACATGTCTTTCCCCTAAATTTTTTTAGCTCGGAAAGGAAACATTTGCATGTTATATAAAGCCAGCATTAATTGATAGGTCTTTCGTAAGAGCATTGCATCCAGAAATATTATCAGTGTTGATTTGTGGATGAAATAGCAATGGATGTGTTTCTACCAGGCTGTGGAGCCTGTCAAAAAATACGACTCCGACTCTGGAGTCGGAGTCGTAAAGTCTGGACTTTACACAGAATCCTACTCTGACTCCGACTCAACATTGACCAAAAACACTTTTAAACAAAAAGTTTAGTCCAACAGATTTTTTATCTACCTATTATATTTATGTGTTCAATTATATATCAACAAACCAATCCTACCAATAGCCAAATTTTACATATTATAGTCAAAATAAAAAGTTCAAGCTTTTCAAAATTTCCGACTTTCTGTATCTTTGAATGTAATTAGTATTTTTGATGAAGTATTATAATTTATAATGTCTATCCCTTTGCTTTTTTACCCATATTAAAGCCATCGTCGGTGATATATTTGGACACAGAGATACTCAATATCGAATGCGGTTCTGTTTTTCTGCTATTATTAACACATTAAGAACGGAAAAAAATTGAATTTAATTTTATATCATAGATTATCATTGTTTTAATTTTAGTATGACCGTTTAAAAATCGTTTCAATAACTCTGCAGCAAATATGACGCAGATGGTTTTTATTCATTGTGTATCAATTTCATTGCGGTCTCGATTAAAATATATATATTTTTTAATGGTTATTCAACGAACAACCACAATTACAGCAAATTAATAAATTCCTATATTATTCAGATCGTATAAAGAACATTACAGTATCATTAGTAATTTGCTTGAAAAATTGTTTCAGAATAAGCTTAAATTTAATTTATGATTGAAAGCATTTACGATTTAGTATTTCAAGTAATGTAGCGAAAAGATTGGTTTCCCTACACGTGTTAGAATTGTTTAAAATTTCGACTGAAGGTGCTTGATGGAATTTCAATATCAAATTTGAATCGTTAGAATTTTGTACTTTTCTATCCTCAGGCATTTCAAGTGAGCGAATGTACACATTTGAATATGGTCAGTTTAAGTACATTCGTGCACTTGTAATGCCCAAAGATGGCGAAAGGCGAAACCCGGGTCGTTAGCGACAAAACTCATGGAAAAGTACAAAATTCAAAAAATATATACAATATTGTACTATATATTGTCAAAAAGTCTATTTATTGAAGTTGAAACATTAAATAAAAAATAGCATTAAAATGAGCTTTCCGTGTGTTATGTAACTCTCTTGAAAATGTACATAAGAAAGGTAATTTCATTGGTAGGCCGGAAAAACATTTCATACCGTAATCGTTTATCTGTACTCAGTACTCACCCGCATCTATCATCCCAGTATCGAATTAAGCTTGCTGGCATACCCGACACAACGTAAATAACTTTCTAGAGGACTGGCATCCATGAGGTGAATTCCAAATGAGCAGCGCCATTTGCTGTGGTTCACCCTCACGCCGGTCCCATCGGCTTAATGTATGTAATTTGACTTATTTATTTGGAGATTTTCATAACCGTCCACATGAGAGTCATTAAACTCGCTCAAAACGAGGAGATTTCGAAAAATGAAAAAAACTTATGGTACTTAATATCGACTTTATTTAAGTGTCTACTTTTTTAAATGTAAATTTTTACATTTTTTTGAGGAAGACTAATAATGCATGGTTCAAAATCAGTCCCCTTTTCGTCAAATGCGTTGTGGACGGCAGCCATGAACTTGTCACTATCATTACACAAAGGGTGGTGGTGGCCAAGTGAATATCAATAAGAAGAAGATTTGTATCAGAATACCGCTCTCGAAGGCCGCAAGTTCACCATCGCTAAATGCAAAAGCAATGAAAAAAAAGTATCATAATAATCTTAGCTTTCGTATTGCCACTCATATTGTTATTGCAGAAATGAGAAAAATATCAAAAATACTGTTTACCGTTGAATCTATACTTGTCGGAACACAGAAGTAGTTTGTCAATGAAAATTGTTTCAATTATTTCCATAGTATGTATATGTCCTATAAGGTTATCAGGGCACATCATGTTAAACAGTGGAGTCGGTTTCATCTAAATGGTGAGTGAATTTAATGAGCAAGTACACATCTGCAACAGTTTGAAAAATTAAGCTAATAAAGCTCAATTTGTTCACTTAACGGGACCATTAAAAAGACAACCGAGAACTTAGTTTTAAACATTTAGTAGGTTTTTTTAAAAAGCGGTCCGAGCTTGTTAATTGGACCAATAAAAACTACTGAAAGATGATCACTATCAATTTACATGGAAACTCCAATAAAAAACGTATTTTAACTTTGAAGGGAGTCAAATTAAAACAAATATATTTTTATTCTACCATTGATGATAAATATATTACGTTTTATGACGACCAATTCTAATTAATAACAGTTTCTGCTTTGCCTCTTAATTTATTATACAAATACTCTCTTGATTTTTGACAATAGAAACGTGTTATTTGACAGAAAAACTACGTGACGCTCGAGTCATTATTACAAAAAAAAAAAATTCACCAGAAAAATTCGCCATTTGCTTAAGCCAATTCCATGATATCAGTCATTTTTTAAAGCAACTGCGGTTTGATAAACAATGGTCGTTTATTCATAAATGATTGCAGTTTACTTAGGCACACTCGTGTGCCATGATTGTTAGCTTTATTATTACAAAAATAAGAAAGTTGGGTTATTACAAAATATCCTGAACACTTCTTTACTTTATACATTGATTTACAATTTAAAATTAATCATCTTCATAGTTATTTTACAATCTAAAATATAAGAAGAATATTAGCTGAATTTGTCTATGATTCGGAATGTTATTGTCACGCATATATGTATATAGTATATAAACCACAGCAATCGAAAATTCACCAACTACTACGACGAATAGTTTATGTTTAACGAAATGCAAGCTCTTGACTTTTCTTGCCCTGTTCCACCCACCACTGCTTTCCCATTCGTTAATTTTATGCGGCAGGATACAGTCGTGAAACAAGCTAAGCGTACCCACACTTTTTTCCTTAGCTGGGAGTATCTAAGGAGCAGAAATCGATGAATTGATAGCGTGCACTAAAGTGTGTATAAAATCAATCCCTCTGAAAAGACGACAGGTCAAAGGTTGAGGTCTACTCGCGTCTTTACGTGGTGTATGTTTCTATGTCTTATGTATAATTTAACATGCTTAGGAAATATGTAATTTGACCTTGTGTAGATTTTGTAGAAGACAGCGCACTAGAAGGGAGCGCATTATGAGGGATAAACTGTACATTCAAAATAAAGTAAATCCATGACACAGATTAACCTTCTTTGTCAAGTAAAAATCTGCATTATTAATTAAAAGCAGCATTTGGACTAAAATTTTTAATAAATTTCATTGCATTGTTCTCAGTGAAGGCTTTAAAATGTAGCCTTCAAACATGAAAAGGTGCTCCTCCCTCTGGTCTAGGTTACTATAGGTTCTCGATCATATTTTACCAATGCACATCTTCGCTAGATTTGGAATAAATTGCATCATTTACGATGCCCGGGCAATATGGGACTAAAATATTTATATACGTACTAAGTTTTGACCATAATATTTATGTAGTTAAACCTCACCGAATCTGACAATAAGATTGCGGAACAAAAGTATTTTGTAGCTCACTTTTTACAATTCTGGTATAAGCATAACCTTTTGAAGGATCGTTAAAAACTCATTTGAATTCGTTTAAATTTGCAGATTGTTTATTGTATGGCTGCACTTGGCCTTGTTTATCAGACGATTGCCATAATGACTACAGGTGCTTCCATGATCGACTAACCTAAGTAACGCATCAACCCATTCACGCCCGAGGGATCCAACGGGTTTATCATTAACTCTGTACGTATACCAAAAATCCCAACATATTTATATGTTCAGTTTTTAAAAAACGTAAAATGTGTTGTGTCGTAAAACGTAAACGACCGGAGGAAAATAATCGATTTTTTTCGTGCTCTAATTATTCATATTCGGGTGTCGAAATATCCATTTTTTGCCGAATTTTCAGTTATTTTTTCATCTGATTATAAAACAAAATAGGACATACTTTATTAATGATATAATAAAAAAATGGTTTGGGAATTATGAAATTATTACGTCGATATTTTAAAATGGGGAGAAAGAAGTCAAGGATAATAATAATTGTTGATCAGTTTTTCATTTCTTAAACCAGTATAAAAGTGAATGTTCGTCCACATTTGACGAGGAAGCGGTATTCAAATTCTGCCCAGTTTTCATGCTCTTTTTATGGTTGGAAATAAAAACTTACATTATATTAATTTCTATAGTTTATGTGCTTAAGAAAAATATGTTGCCAAATTAATTCGATGCAATCATTATTCAAGCTATTTTAAACGCCCAACGCGGAAAGTTGATGATATTTATTTAATATTATTAATGGAGTAATGGTAACAATAATTATATGTCCTATAGAGATTACATTTTATATGCTCCCACCTCTGATAAGTTAAGTGCTGACGTGTCAGTAAACTAAATAAATATAGTTCCAGTGACAAACATTGAGCTACTTTTATTAATTTGCAAAGATGTTATGGAAATAAAAGCTGAAAATATCATTGAGAATTTCCGTTAGATTTTTCAATGCCTCTGCATGTTCAAATCTATTTAATATTTAAAAGAGATACTATTATTTTTTTCCCAGATTATTCAAATTCAGATATCATTGACATATTCCTTATGATTGAGTAATTTTTGAAAATCAATGAAGAAAACCTATCCTTACAAAAACACAAAATTTAAAAGATATCTGTAATCTTCATGGCTTCTTCTTCTTTGGCCATATTCGCTCTCTTATAGAGAGCAAATCTGTATGCTGAGTGTTAGACTACCGCGCAGATTTTTTAGGATTCCTTGTCGCTTGCTTAGCATTTGGCTTCTTCCCATGATATACCAACTTTATGCCAGAACCTAGCTGGTTCGAAGAAGATGCAACTAAGGCTGAGACTCATCGAAGGTATTACCAGCGCGTGACCTGGCCTTCTATCAATCAGCCAGAGTTCTACCAACTCTCCATGAAACATAGCGCTGACTGGCTGTTCTCTAATATACGAGTCGAGACAAGCACCTATATCTGCATGTATCACTATTGAACAATACAATACTTTTGAATTTTGTATACTATACGTATCATAAAATATATTTGATAGAACAGAGGTTCTCAATCAAATTTAATTATCACGATCATAGCCGTCCGACTTGAAGTATAAAGATCACTGACTTCCATTTGTCGCTAGAAATACAAATAAATATGAATCAGGCCGACGATGTGAATTATTATTTTCTTTCCTTACTGATTCGCTCATCTCTCCGATGGTAATCTAATATCTCAGATATAATAAAATCTAACGACATAAAATGTCTGGCAACATATAATTAACACACACTCTTCAGCGATGTATTGCAATGTTTTTACCACTCAACAAAATAATAATTATACAAGTAATATAGGAATTTTTATTTCACGCCAAGTTCAATCAAATCACTGCCGGAAGGGCTAAAAAGCTCTTAAAACCTTACGTTGGTGATTTTACTGTGTACCTACATTTTGTTCGAGATGGACTAGATATAAACGAACAACGGACTTAAAATCGATACAATCTCTACTCCACGGTGGCTATGTGAATACGCTTGAATGATGCTTTTAATAAAATTAATAATTCCAGCTGTATACTAACTACTACTTTTAGCAGATTTCTGCCACATTAAAAATCGTATACAACGCAATGGCAAACATTCGAAACTTATTGATAATGAAGCAATACAAATTTTGTGACTTGAAATATAACTCAAATGTCTTTTTTGTACGGAGACATTTTATCTTCCATTTTCGGCTTCGGTCTGTGAAAGAACGTTTTCTTCAGACGAAGGTTATGACCAGCGAAGAATGATCACTCCATATGCAAAATCATTCTTGGTAATTATATGAGACACACGATTTTGCAATTTTGGAATATATTATATCGATTTTTATCAATATAAACAAAATCCGAAATTTCTTCTGAGAAATGTTAATACATAATTAAGTTGCCCAAACGTGGCAACAATGACTGGTAAATTTTTCACCGGAGACGAATTGTCGTGTTGAATTCGAATAATAATATTTTGTGACTCCGTCACTCGTCACATATTATCAGAAACTATTAAAAAGATTCATATAGTTTTATTTAAAAATATTTTTTTCTAATTGCGACGGCATGCTGATAATCAAGACTTGTTTTAGTGAAGCAGTTTCAATACTTGATGAATATTTTAAATATTTTACAGAGAGATATTGAAGATAGATTTTTTAAATTTTTTGTTTTTATTCATTTACAAACTAAATAAGTGCGGCATTCAGACATGAAAAGGTTTCACACCTCTGGCTTAGATTAAAATGATTTACTAATTTATTTTAGATACAAGAAGAGCACGATGGACTTTTCAAAAAGGTAAGATAAAAATTTCTTCACCTTAGCAAGATATGTAATTATTAATAAAAATATTAATTCGTTTGGTATAAAACGATGATTTCATTTTGACATTTGATGTGAGATTACGCTACAGTAAATTAATTATGAAGTTCACTAGTAATTAACTGCTGATAGGTATATGATTGATAATGTTAGTAGCAATGCTTGAAAAAATTTAATAAATTATATATAGCAAAGAACACTTCGGAATGCCGCTCCGCAATATCTTTTACATACAACCAAGCGTATTTATTCATTTATCAGACGAACGTTTTCCACTGAATTTATTTAATGTTGAAGTGAAAATAAATGCTGAATAAGTAGGTACGCTTTAATTAAGAGCGCGTTTAGTTGGTCTTCATAGCAATTCCAACGCGTCTACTCAACAGTACAATTAAGTGCAATTATCAGCTCGCCGATACAGAACGCTGAATCGCGTGTAATAACAGGGCTGTCTCAAAATTTACATTTTGGCAACCTTGTTTCAAGGAGTTGTTAATGACGACAACTTTGGGCGATTATGCTAACTATGTGCGCCACTGCTGAAATCGGTCAAATGTTTCCCGCGATAAAACTTCTGCTTATCATTTTCAGGCATGCAAGCAGGAATTTTCCTCGATTATTCTTGGAAAAAAGCACTAGAAGAAGGTAATAAAGACAAAGTGTAAATGGTGGTGGATATAACGTTGAGTATTATTAACAAATCTTGTTCCTTATAAAAAGCATATGGACTTCATATGGAGCATCAAAACAGAAGTGGTATCATAAAATCACAAAACCATGCATTTGGATACATATTAACATATTAAGTAGAACAAAAGCCCATCGATTTGTTTTCATTTGTTAATGATTCCATCATCGTGTTTGTTTCTTAATTATATTAAACACTTTTTTTATACGTGTGAAAATTGTCCTTTCATTTTTGGAATGTGTTATTTAAAATTAGGAAAAAAGTGTTCTGCAGTCATCATCATCAGAACAATCGGATGCTGGATAGTGGATGAAGGTCTCTACGCGGTTTCTTCATACTAATCGATTCACACATATTTCACAAATGCACTGACATATACTATATATTTCGACGAGATTTGGATGGATTTAGACGAGTCGAAATTTAATTAAACACTTTCATTAGAAGGAATGAAAAAGAAAATCGATTCAATCACTCAAATCATTATACGAAGACTGGGCTTTAATCGCAGTACTTCATTTTCATTAATCATTTTTTCCAATAATATCTATACATTTTCTTTCAAATTGCATTTTGTTCCTACTGGGTCATTTGTAAATGTTCAACAAATACTAATGTATCAATTAATATATGTACATACTTCAATCTTTCGTCAACAAATTGATTATTAAAGTTATACCGAGCTAAAATATTTGAAGGATTTTTGTCTCATATCGTAAATAAAAAAGACACTAACGAGATTTTTAAAAATTTCAACCCTGAGATTTGATTTTGTAAGAGTCGAATTAACTTTCAAATACTTGCAAAAATATTTATTTAATTAGGCAAATAATGCCATTACTACGGTCAACTGAACGTTAAAATTCCTCGTAATTTTTAAATTAAGAATGTTCAATTATTTATATTGATGTTTTCAACATGTTCGAATATGTATGTTAAGAGGCAGTTACTCGCCGGTCTTTTAACCAGATTACTTCCTGCCATCGTGTAAAAAATATTATTCATTAATTTAGTGAACACACACACACTACCTGTCAGTGGGGGCATTATAGAGGTCTGCACGGATCCCGGAGAGGCCTGCGGGCTTACAACAGGCCTGGCCCTTTAGCAGGGTTTCCTCTCTATTCAGACTCTCGCATGAAAGAAATTTATTTTTATGAAGGGTTTTTGTAGCATATTATTTAATTCCTGTTTTCAAACAAGATGTATCAGTAGGAATGAGCAAGCAAATTTTTTGATTATGTATATTATTTGCTGTCGGGTAGTATCGGGAAATAATCAGTCAACAATGTGGGCTTTTATACATATTACATAGATTACCTTATTTATCAAGATAGGTTAACTCCTACAACTCCTATGTCGAGTCCTGCTCGAAATTGTAAAAACAGGCTGGACAATTATTTCCAATTAATTTTTAATTTTCCTTATTTAAAAAACCAAGTTATTTGGATTATGTGCCTTAGCAAAAATTGGTAGCATGTCATAATGTGGTATATTTTTCTGTTTTTCGTATTTTGCCATGTTATTAAATACGCAAACCCTGTGATATCAATCAATTTCTCAAATCTATCGAGGAGTTGCTGGAAAGAAAAATATAATATATTGAGGAGTGCAAAAGGTTAAGCTATTGATTTATAACCAGGTTTTGCTAGAGATTTTAAGGATTATGCAATATTTAGCAAATTTTAGATTTGAATATATTCCTTGAATATTGAACTGCTCTGAATTGGTTCTCATCTAGATTGAGGAATAGATCCATTTTCCATTGACTGGTTACGGAATGTGGAAATTAGTCGACGGTCGGTGGAGGATCAATCAAATTATTTATATCAAAGGACGAATATCAAAAGAATCTGTCCAAAGATAATATAAAATACTTTCACCGACATCGAATGGTAGCCACATTCTGGGTGGGATTTTTTTATATCAATTACAGTAGCAATTAACTGTCATTTAAAATCCCTAATAAAGGCACGGAGAGTAATTAGCTGTTTTGAGTGTGGACTGTGAGCGAGAGCAAATCTTGGATGGTAAAATAAGATTTATAGTCTTCGGTTACATGACTCATGCCCACGTGAAAATGTATTGCACAAGGACACATATTATGGCCACTTTTACACGTCCGCACACATACATCCTATCACTTTTTAGGTGTCAACTGACACTGATGTAAAGGCATTATTTTAAATCAGTGCATGCACAACCTTTTTGTGAGAAGGGCCAGATAATCGATTCTCAGATAGTTCGAGGGCCCCGGGTCAAAATGATTAAGCTTTTTATGTTGTGAACTTGTCTTTACATGCAATCCAAAATGTGCGTTTATGTAATTGGTGCAATTGTCACGCATAGATTTGTCTTGTGCACGTCCATCATTGTTTTTAAAAATCATTAAGAATAGAATGTTGAATAAATGTATGGCATATCATTATTAGTATCGATTAAAATTTATGAGAGAAGGGCCTTGTATTAAATACGATCTGGGTTACATAGTTACCACTATAAAAATACTCTTTTCTTTTATTCACTCTAACGTTAAGGGTCTGGGATAACGTTAAGTTATTTTTTATTTTCTCTTACGACTTAATACGGTTTTAAAATTGGAAGTTTGTTTCATTCGAGGCGTCTTGTTCCAAAAATAGTTGCATGGCATTATTTATTCCATCGCGGAATATTTTATATGCTTTGTCCTATAAAGGTAAAAACAGACAGTGATAACTGAATTCACGAAAAAACATAATAAATTCGTTGATGTTTTAATCAGATAAAGGATTTTGAAGTGTCATTTAAGGAGAAGAAAGTGTTGGATGCCTGACACCTTACATGCAGACTTATTTATGCCTACACCAATATCCTAATCAATCAATATTAGAATCCTCTGCTAGGACCTTTTTTTTCAAATAAATATCAACAAATAATGTGATTTCGCAAATAGCATGGAGACTTTCATTCCTTTTCTCAAATTCGAAATTCAAAAAATGTTTATTCAAAATTTATGATTCATCAAAATTGGTGCTTGTTCCGAATTCTTATTTTGTTAATTTATATTATGTTGTTTGCATTCGTTTTGTAACAGAAGACGTGTTTATAACAACATATCATATACAGTCTTATGAAATAAAATCAATACACAAATCGTTCCATCCTAGCCTGAAACATTATTTTTGTAGTTTGTGGTAAAAATGATTTAACCAAAAAATTCACATGTTGAATTTTGGAACAGTACGCCTCACATCTTTTTATCACACCACAGGAAATATCGCTTTTAATTAGATACCATAACGTAATATTTCCCTTATGGTCGCACGGAATATGCCCATTTTGGGCATCCATATGACATCGTACTATTTTATCTACGAGAATGGACGGAAAATGTTAAGATCGTTTGTTTTTATTATTATGCATGTTTTTCTTATCAATTACTGTAAGTCAGGTATGCTGTGTATGTTAACCAAACAAACACAAAATTAAATATTCTCTTTCGCCGCAATATGAAACTAATGTTTTTTACATTTGATTTTTTTTTTATAATATTTTAATGTTTATTAATTTTTTGAATTAAGTTATGCAGAGATTCTAATCGGTTGATTTTAGTTAAATTTTAATGAGGCAAGAAATTAATTTCATTTCATTTTAACATCTGCAATAAATAATTGAGCAAAATATCATTACTTTTTTTTCAATTAATACATATTTTTTTATAGTGAAAATTTTTACGACGTTTTTATGGCGTAACTTTTGCAGGTAGTTCATGATAGTATTTTTTTTCTAAATTGCCATCGATTAACAAGGGGTCAAATGTATTATAACAAAATACACCTGGATACTGTGAAATGCTGGAACCGTTATTAGAGATCGGCTTACGTCCTCTTATTTGTAATCAATACTCCACATGTAATATTTCGGGTTATTCTAATAAATTGGTCCATTTCAAGCATTGATTACAGGCAAAAGAAAGTTGAAATTACTTAATTGTTCAGAAAAATACGTCATAACTGAATTTTATTAAATTAATATTTGTATATATTGCCATTAAAACTATCTTTCTATATGTACACTGCACATAATCTTATGGCTATATTATATGCAATAGATATAAAGGTAGAGCTATCATTTCAATCCTCTCATTAACGTAACTTATTATTGTTTGTAAAATAAATGTTTCATAATATGCATTATTATCCTAGAGGAGAATCAGAAAATCATTCCTAAAATATATTTGCCGCTATATTTGAAATAAGTGGCGTAATAACAATTATTAATAATATCTCAATAGGCAATGTTAACTGAAATAAAAAATAAGTACCCCCTTACGTAGAAATACATAAATGCCTAAATAAATATTCAAATATAGCCGTAATGGTACATACTTAAACGTGAATAAATATAACGATACCCTTAATTCATTTGAAATTTTCTTTTATCGTTCGAGATAAGGAAATTCCTTTTATTTTGATCGAGCAATAAAAAATAAATTAGTACTGTACTGATGTCGGATTCTTTTGCCTGCCGAGGTTTAATATAAATGCATTTGTTGCACTGGGTACAATATACATATTTAAAATAAACCTAGTTAATAATTTGAACTAAAATGTTCGTGATATCCTTTGAAACCATTTTCTAAAGGCGTTCTGCCACGAGTACCACCCTAACGGAACTTTCGTGGTTTGCCTCATTTACTCGTATTTTTTTACCAATGGTTCTAAAGTGAATTATCCTTTTATACTTACTTTACTTTTATATTATACTTTTATTAAATTCACTTTTATCACTCACGTATCGCTTAAACGTCATGTAAACCAGACATTGAACTTTAAAAGAAAAAAAAACTCTCTTTTATTAGGTTGCTAGTGTTGCTACGTTGTACCTTGTTACAGATCTACAGCATTCAGTATCATCGTTGTCAAGCGGGTTTGAAGAGAAATTATTGGTGACCAACCTGTCCATCTGTCGATCGGACTGATTTGAATGATTCTACGCATTCATTCTACAGGATTTCATTAGCACCCAGAGTAAGTTGCAAAAGTTATCATCAGGTTTATGATACAACCAAAATTTATAGATAAAAATGCTCAACAAATACGCTATTTTCCTAATTATTCTGAAAAGACCGTTGTAAAAAAAAGCCGTAGAAACTTTGGCCATGTCCAATTTCTACTTGAAACTTCGAGTATTGGTAAAGGCATAAATAATATTAAAGAACGCAAAAAATTTTAACGATATTCCTGTATTATTATTTTATGTATATTTTTAATAAGATATTAAATATTTGGAATTACCAGTTGATATAACGCCAACTAATTTAAATCACACGAGACATAATTGAGGATAAAATACATCTGAAACAGCCATGTTCAGGATCTCAAATGTTAAATGAAAAAAATAAAAATACTTTAACCATTGGTAAATCTCGCAACATTTTTACCACTAAGAATAACTCTTCGTACTGGTAAGCGTTGAATGACCTTAATTTCCATAAATATGCATTAAAAATGTTACTGGGAAAATATGAGAAAATAAATATTTCAAAATACGTACTTTTTATTTTAAATATTTTTTTAACCTTGAACAGCTGTTTACCAGAGAGTTTACGTTGTATTAAATATGGTTTCAGCTTTGCGTAAGTATAACGCTAGATCAGTGGTTCTCATGTGCGGCCACGGTGGCCGCATGCGGCCACCAGAGAGTTTTGCTGCGGCCACCAACAGCTTCATAGTTAATATTGGTATTTAATTAAAATGTGTTTTTAAAAGCTAATTTGTCAACAAAGACATTGAAAATTAAATATTTCGTATGTATTCTATTATGTATCAAGAATTGTTAGTTAGCAAAAACTCAAACACATACATTTTTATGTCTTTTTGACAAAGAAGACTCAACACAAAAATTTGGTGCGGCCACCAGACATTTTCGTAGGACCGCTGATGTTCCTAATGCGGCCACAGCCAAATTTTACGTGAGAACCACTGCGCTAGATCATTCTTTTATCATTGATAATACACGATAAATAGTTTCTTATAATACATTATTTAATATAACAAAATAAAATGTTAATAATTCATTGTTTATCATCCATAATTGCTCCCTTATACGGAAAAAATCTATCTGAATCAATACAGTTATACAACATATAACGGAAATACATTACAGGTAATCAAAATCAAAACAAATTATTAATATAATTGTCATGATATGAATTATTTTCTTAAATTGATGTGTGGAGATTTTGAAGAGATCTGTTATCATTAAAACTCAGTAATAATCGAGGGCACACGTAAAAGTAAAAGATAGAAACTATTTATTTAGGTACACAAGTTGGCAATAAAAAGTGCAATTCAAACATACAATGTCCCATTAAATAAGTCAAAATTGATATTGATATTTGCCGCATTATGCAGTACGAAATAATCTTTGACTTATTTTAGGACGCACTTAGAGGTCTTTGAGCTCTGTGCTTTTATTTTTATATTCATTTTTAAAAGTTGTTTGTCAATAGTAAAACTCAAGTATGTATTCATAAAATTTTATCGTATTTGATTAAGGTGCTTTGTAAAACTAATTAAAATTTACAGCAATAATAATTATGCTCAAAGATATTCGGGGAATTTTGTAAAAAGCGGAGAGGAGACAGTAATTAAAATATTTGCGCTTATATTAATATTATATTTTGCCAATAGTCACAATTAATAAAACCAAATCATTCAATAGGACAAGTGAAAGGAATTAAAATCTCCAAATTCACGATCGAAGTTTATCATAGAAATGCAATCTGAAACCAAGCAAGCATACGGAAAGCATCTTGGAAGGTAAAATTTGTCAGAAATATGTCCTCGAATATTATTAGTTTTTGCAATGTGCACTACAACTGCATTCGAGACACATAATGCTACGAATCGTTATGTTTGAGATTACTTATCAATTTCGATGAGCATCCATAAAAAATATTAAAAATACAAATGTCACATATGCAATAAAATATTTTGAGTTTGTTTTTTATATGTACATTCCACAAAATACCCGAAATATTTTTTTATTCGACCCGCCATTAAACATATTTCGGGTTTAAATTCTTAGTAATTAATATGATATATTTACAGTGTTATTCTTTTCAATATTTTTATTAATTGGTGTTTTATTTTGTAAACAAAATGATTGAGAAGCTCAGAATTTGCAGTGTTTTATCTCCAAGCATTTCTGAGTGAGGAAGTTATCGCGTGACCGCTTACCTTGGCGTTGAATGAAAAATTAAAGAAAACTCATGCAGAAGAAAGCCAGAAAGAAAAATAATAATATACAAAACAGCGCTAGCAGATAAGAAATTTTGACTTGAAGGTGGAAAGTTACGTCTCACCCCTTTCTCTTCTATAAAGGTATTCCTTTCAAATAAAGCAAAATACTCTTTTTCGATGCGTATAATTTCATAACCCTATGGTCTTATTTTTTTTTAATTCGTTACAATTTCTTCAATCATACAACCAGGGATGTGGAGTCGTTAAAAAACACGACTCCGAATCCGACATTGACCAACGACTCCGACTCCGATCGAAAAAAGTAGAATAATTTTGTCAGGTTTTTTTCTTTCCTTTCTTATTTATGTGTATTAAATTAAAGATCTATCAATAAATCCAGCAAAGATCCAAATATTTCATACCGTACATACTCACATGTTATAGGCATAAATAAAAATAAAACAAATTCAAACTTTAATTATTTTAATTTATTCTTAGAAATAGCATTTAATATTCATATTCGTATACATACTCATTCATCAGTAAATAATTTTAAAAAATGCATTTAAAGAAAATGTAGTCGGCGTCGCTCGTTTTTCATGACTCCGACTCCGACTCCACATCCCTGCATATAACTCAAATATTGTATATTCACACGGACTAGTATTCCGGTTGATATTTGAATAGACTAACTAACATGGTAGATGTTCTTAAACCTTTTCCGATTATTCTTGTCCAGTAGCTGAATGGTCAACGCGTTCGGTTGGTGTGGTGACAAGGTTTGAAACACCAAAAATACAGTTTCATAAATTTTATAATCGATTTGTGTTCATCAATTCCATCCAACGCATCAAATCGTAAACGTGAATTATAAGGAGAGCATAATACTCGTGATACTTTATTATTTTTCGAAAAAGTGATGCTTCAATCATTTAGCTTTCGCAAAATAAAGCTTGTGATGAGGTGCCTACATTAGAAATATATATTCTCGTCATGGAGTTAAGACATGCTTTCATTTTGGTTAAAAACAAATATCTTTTTACGATGGAGATAGCAGCATTTGAAAACAGCCACTTAATGTACACAATAAATATATTATCAAATATTTCACCTTTATTTTGAAAATTATTTAAAAAAGTTACCCTTAACATTTGGCACCAGCTTGGTCGATATCTTATTCATGGATCATAAAATGTGATTGAATTTTGGATTAATTTTTGCTTTACATTGTTATTAATTATATTATATGCTTGTGATTTCCGGTTGAATTTTGTTGCTCTTATCGAGTAAATGAATTATTATTATGATCCTGGAGAGTTAATGAAATGTTAAGAATAAGCGATTTATAGAAATACCTGTAAATTTAATTAATTATATACACCAATATTATTATTATTGACGGCGTAAGTGGATATTAATGACAACACGAAAAAAAATTTTGGTGAATCTTATATATAAAACCGAAACGGCGTATGTATGTATGTATGTATGTCTGCGGGTCTGTAATTCTTTGGGAATGATATAACATTAAATAATTATTGGTCGCTTAGTCCGAGCGAAGCCGGGTAGCAATACTAGAAATACCGAAACGGCGTATGCATGTATGTATGTCTGTGGGCCTGTAATTCTTTGGGAATGATATAACATTAAATAATTATTGGTCGCTTAGTCCGAGCGACGCCGGGTAAGTGCAATACTAGTAGTTTAATAAAATTGATTCAATGACTGTCCTTAAGATTAAGAAATATCATACGTATCGAACCGGCACAATGCGTTCAAACTGATATAATATCTATTTATAATACAATATTTTATTAGATTAATTCAATACTTATTTTGTATGGTAAAGAGTAGTGCAATATATTTAAAAAAAAAAAATAGTTTCTTTGATTTTGAAGACAAACGCTGTTTCACAACCCCTTTTCTATCAATTGTGGTCTAACCTATTAGTTTAGATCCAGCCCTGATTTAAAATATACGATGAAGGTCAAAATACAATTTATAACAGCCCTGTTATTTAACAAAGTGCGTACGGAGTGCAGAGAATTGTTCCTTTTCTAATTCGCTATCAAATGCAAAATAGCATGTTAATTACCAGAGTAATTAAAGGGCCCGTAACAAATTATTATAGTTTAATAGCAAACGCCTTAAAGTACCTCAATGTAATTATGCACATTATATAGAAGATTCCTAAATAAACAGTGATATCAGCGAAGCAATCATTAATGTTAAGATACAAGAGAGATAATTATTTGTATTGGAATAAGTATCTATTATTAATATTACAAGTTAGTGTACGGCGCTTTTAAAAAAAATACATATTACTGTCAACTTCTAAGCCTCTCCTATAAATATGTACAACGGAATAGCTTTAAAAGAAATGTGTGATTTAAATTAATCGGTATGATGTTTTTCATGAAAAAGAAGATCAAATTCGTAACCTTTATCCGAGTTTATCAGAATACGCTTTGAATAATTTGTTCCATAATAGTTTCAATATAATAATTGACCAAGATCATAAATACGAGATATAATATTGCACGAATGGTTGAATATCATGACGTTGCACTCTGCCTTCTAAATGTAATTAAATATGTTTGGGTTAATCCATAGTTTATTACAATTCATTTCGTGAGAATAAAAGGGAAATTTATTTGTAACGTGTAGTTTAATAAATGTATTAATACTAATCAAATGTTTCGGATGTATCTGAAATGAACCACTAACCGTTTTAAATAACATAAAATGGAAGTAACAGTTAGTTTTTAATGTAACATGGCGTCGAAAAAAGCCACCGGCTGACAGGTGAGTGGCGATATTTAATTATATCAGAACTTAATAGCTATCTGATCGAGTTAGCGATAAGCCCGAAGAGGAAATAAAAAGTATCAAATGCAATAAACCTAAAAAAACAAACCATAAAACGTACCTAGGAACACGTACATATACGACTGAGTCAATTATGTTCATTTTCATAGCCTCTTTAGTATGGGTGTCATAAAAATAGTGGCATATTTTCATTACGAAATTCACAAGAAGTTACGAACAAAAAAATATGACCGTTCAATTAAAAATAGGCTGTTTTTATTTTTGAAAATCAGGATCTACATTTGTCTAATGATCAAATAAAGCATTGACAACCAATGAACCAACGTAAATGTAATATTATTAATCGTATACAACATCTCAGTCAGTGACGGCTAGTGACGGGGTGCTGGGGGGTGCAAAAGGAAGATTCAACTATTTTCCGTACTACGGAAGAGAAACAGTTGGAATTGCGAACATCTGAATTGAAAGTCCATGCTATAGAAGTGTTTTAAAATCCAATGAATAGGAAAGAACTCTTGCAAAAATGGTTGAATCTTCCATTGCACCCCCCAACACCCCGTCACCACCGTCACTGATCTCAGTGCAAACACGTAGATAAATACATACTCGGTTGACTTCTTTGTCAATTTCCAGTGTAATTGTTTCTCTCTTATTTCTGTACCCATATGTTTTTTCTTACAAAATTTGTCACATTGCAAATGCAATAAGCTGACTAATAATTTACGTACACATACATTTATAGATAAATACCGTCTTAAAATGCATAATAATTGAATATAAATTAACTTTTTACCAAATCTATATATATGTTACAGTGAAACTGTATTCTCAGTGAAAATGTATCAAGTAATAGGTTTGTATGACAACATGATTTCATAGATCGCGATCATTGGAATTATTGGCCAAAGTCGATGATTTGCCGACCTAAAATTTTGGTTTGCTTCAATGAAACAAAGCAGAAAGTTGTCCTTTTCATAAAAAGAGAACCAAAGAAAAACACAGAGAAATATAGGGCTGAAGATAGGGCTGTCAAATTTAATTTCAATGAAAGCTTGGAGAAGAATATATCTTCACTGAGAATACAGTTTTACTGTAACATATACAAATATTTGTATAGCACCGAAAAAACGAATCTGTAAAATCACTAGATTCTGGATCCGTTTGCAACGCGACTAGACAAAAATAAATTCAATTAAACATAAAATAATCAGAACAGCAAGAAAATTACAAGACTAATTAATGTCTAGGGAGCTCGGAGTGATGTGAAGTGGCTGCATTCAGGTTAGATTATTTTAATTATCTCCGATCGATTCGGCGGTAACTTTCCGGAAGTTCAGTTATTTTATTTGTTTATTTATTTAAGAAAAAGCAAATCATGGCATTACAGCTGACGCCAATGCGCCATGCATTTGACAAATATAAATACATGCATTTATATATATATACATACATACATGTAAATATATAATAAAAATCACAAATTAATTAAAAATTAAAAATAAGATGAAAACTACAATAGTCATAAAAAAAAACAGAGAGGAAAAATTATTATTAACATCACATTAGAAATTTTCAAAGCAGTCATCCGAGTGAGTTCCGACAAAATCAACTATATCATACATATAATACATAAAAAACAATACTCGTCTGAATTCACTCACGTCCATGTGAAATATGTCGACATCCGAAGCAATTTCGTTAAAAATCACTAAAGCTCTTCCCAGTGGCATCCCCATTGGCAAATTGGTTCTACTCTTTGGAACAACAAACAACTCATGTTCACGATTCCTCAAAAAATTATCAGGGAATTTAACATTCTCAAGAATGGTGGAATTCTCATTTTGGCCTCGGATAAGTCGAAAGAAATATGTGGCCAGGTAAATTTCTCTTCGAGTATTCAAACTATTGAACGTCAGCATGCCTAAAAGAAAATCGGTTGGATAAAGCCATGGGTAGTATCCGTATGTCCTCAAATAGAGAATTCTCAAAAACTTCTTCTGAACCCTCTCCACCATAAGAACATTTTTCGAACCTCTTGGGGCCCAAACAATCGATCCACTCTCAAGCCGGCTTCGAACTAAAGAATTATACATTAGTATCAATTTTTTTACTCCTGGAAAGTCCTTGGTAGTACGGAGGATAAAGCCCAACATTTGCAATGCTTTTTTACAAGTAGTCTTAATGTGATTATTGAATGTAAGTTTGCTCTCAAATTGTACGCCAAGATCTTTAACTGATGAAATCCGCGAGAGAATTCGGCCATTCATTGAATACCGACAAAATAATACTCGTGATCCCCTTGTAAACGATAAAAGATTGCATTTATCAATATTAATTAAAATCGAGTTCGTTACATCTTCCCCATTCTATTATATTCTCTATATCAGACTGGAGACGGTGACAACCCTTAAAAAAAAGGCTTCAAATCATCAGCGAATAATAAGAACTTTGAATTTTTGATGACTTTTACGATATCGTTTATAAATATAATACAATACATAAACAACGATTTTTAATAATGGTCCGCCCATCTAACGATATATGAAAATAAGAACTCCATGTTGCTATTTATAATATAATAATTAGAACCAATTTTCACCGTATAAACAAAGCAACCTTAGTAAGGTTAACGATAGTTTCGTTTGAAGATGCTTCTCGTCGTAACACTTGTCACTAGTTGTTACACAATACGTGGAATAACGAAAGTATCAATTTCTTTATTTTATTACATTATGCTTATATTCTTGATGGTCTTATGACCAAATAAACACAATCATCTTTAATTTTATGAATTATAAGCGTATTCTGTAGCTCGTCTTTCACACGTACTAATATAGATTTTTTAATTACAGTATTATCCTTGTAACAGTCAGTTTTATTCTATTTCAAATGAAATTAAATATATCTGTGTAATAAATCTTTATGATTATTACTGACTCCGTGTCAATTACATAAAATTTAAGCCTACATATATGGAGTAGTACTTTAAATATGATCTTCCACCAACCCAAAGAAGGTGAACACAGCACATCGAAATTAAAAGCTTACATGAAATATTTCAAACCCTAAAAACAACGCTTACATTAAAATATCAAATTGTATTTCACGCTATATTTAAAAGCAAATTTCTCATCTTTAATTTCCCTGATTAAAATATAATACTATTCATAGTAATCCATCATCGAGTATCGGCAGATACTATTTGGATTTCGTTTAAACAAAAAAAAGTGAAAAACACTTATAATAAAACTTAAGAAAAATGAATATCGGTTAAGTATGTATTTGATTCAAATATTTTCTGTTCTGTTCGATCGATGATTGATTTTTTCAGTACATTATTCCAAATCAGTGTGTGAATTTTCGGTGACCAAATTATATTACTTCTCAGATATGCAGGAGGAGTTAGCAAAATGATCCACAATTGTTAACACACAAAATATGCTATACCAGCTGTTAAAGGTGAACACATTTTTGTCACACCCGGTTGGTATACAAATATGTTCAGAGAGAATTATGAATAACTAGCCACTTGCCAGTATGCATGTGGTCAGTAAAATATACAACATTTTCAACCTTACCTAATAATGTCGCCAAAGAAGTGTAAAAAAATGAACTGTCTTTATTTTTACTATTAGTTTATTTTGTTTACCCGGCATTTGGTGATGTGTAATTATTTTTCATAAATAATAGTGATGATGCTCTTTAGGAAATTTGGTATTGATTTTGTCGGCGATCATCTTTTATTTATTTTTCTATGAACGTTTGTTTTGGTTTCTTACTTAAAATTTTATGAATATAATTCAATTAAAGCCTTGGTTATGACGTGGTAATGTTTATATCCGAATAATCTTCCGCTGTCTGTATAATTCGACAGTTAAGCAAGAGATAGAGTTTTTACATGCCCATACAATATGTAGACTAGATAGCCGAACGGAACGTAAGATAATAACAATGTAGGTACATAAAATCGTATTGACGTGACTTTAAAAAAGTAGTTACCCAACGCAAATTTTGTACTTCATAATTCAACATATTGTATTAAGGTTGGGACTGGTTACGCTCATCGCGAGAATTATCAACTGTAAATAATTGAGATTAGCAGTTGGAACCGGTCTAAGTCTTTAAAAAATATGTTAAACAATTTTTTAAAAAATGTGTTTTATTTATGTGGTACTATTTAATGCCATGAAGTGTTTTCATCAAAGATGATTATAAACGGACAGTTTAAATAATCAGCAATTTTGTAAAATGAACTTGAGACCAGGGTTTCCTTCTCCATCTGACTGGCGTCAGACAGCATCCTTCCACGGCGTTCGGAGACGGAACTTAGGGATAGGATGGGAGGAAAGGTATCTCTGTATAGATTTCAATCGGTAATTTCTCTTTGCCGAAACTCTATCTTAGAGTCGGGTAGTTTATTTTCGAATCAGAGGACATTTTTGATTACAAACACAGATATATTGCGTAAGACCAAACGATTATTGCGACTCCCTGCCGTCTGAGGCAGGAGCGGAAACGACTGTTGACTTTGAATCAAGGATAACGACTTGAATTAGGGCTGAATTAAGACTGCCTGATGACCGACTTTGAAAATCAAACTCGCTGTTCTCTGCGCATTTTGCGTCTCCTCCTCGGCGAACAGAACAGCATGGATGCGTTCGCTGTCCAGGGATGCGTTCGCTGTGCCGGGGTGCGTTCGTCGTGCAGGGATGCGTTCGCATGTCGGTTTTGCAAATTTAACATTTTAATGAATTTATTCGCGATAATTAATAGTTTGGTCTTATTACCATTGATCGAGGTGATAATAAGATCGTCCGAGAGAGTTCTTATACCCTACAACATCATGCGGTATCAAACTCTATCGTACAATATTATTCCCAATTCCAAAATATCATTTGTAAATTCTGTTGGAAAAACAATTGTATACAAAATCTTGGACTCGTATCGTCTGTTCTATTGACATGTAAGATGTTCAATTTTCAGTTAATATAAGTCGTAAGGTCGTTATACGATTATGTCGTACTGTATGACTATGTTCGAAATAATTCAAAAAAGAATCGAGATTCGTTATGACGGCTACACATACAAATATAAAAAATAATTCTACTTAGTCAGAAAACAGTGATTTATTAAAATGTGTGGAAGGTGGGTTGATCACGATCATGTTTTGTTTACCAAATATCTAACGACACAATAAATCATAAGGATGGAAACCTAAACGATGAAAAGTATTTGATTTAATTAAGAGTTGTGGTGAAATATATAATATTATATATTGGTACAGTATTTACATCAACGATGTCACTGTGAATTATTTCCCAGGACACTTCGAAGTGAGTATGGCAACAATCACATTGTGCACAACAAGAGATGCGATGATAATTCATTTAGATTCCTAGGGATTTGTTCATTCTATTGCATAATTCATAATGTTAATTATTTGGTAATTACCACGAAAGCATGACGTTAAAATAGTTATCAATGCGTGGCATTTGTAACTCTTTGAAACGTGTTTCAACTAAGCCGACTTGAATATAAAATATATTCGCATTTGTATTTGTATCAATTTCAAATAAAAAGCCTGTAGTTTTTGTCGCTCGTAGTTTGAACAACACCTGATTAAATTGTTCATAGTTTGCACATTGCATTGTTTCTTTATTCAACACAAAGCTACAACATATGTATTGAGAAAATCATGATAACGGAATGCATTGTTCGTACAACAATATTCCAATGTATTTTACTTTGTAGGCATTAAAACATTTTCCAACAACAAAAAATCACACATATTCTTTGTTTCTGTCGTTATTGAGTGTTGGTGTGATTCGCAGATATAACGCAATATACATTTATGTTAATTTAGGATTTTAAACACGCATATGATGTAAAGGATTAGCAACAATTCTAGGCTCTACCTTAATGTTATACTGATTATATAATTAATTCATGCATGAATTTATTACAAGTAGCATGTAAAAACCTAAATCATGCTGTTGGAAAATCGATCCTAATGTTTCAAAGATTACAGTAGTTTTAACGCCTTCAGTCCAATGATTTGTCATGCGTGTGAAACATCCTATTCAAAAATATGTTTTTATCACACCCTTTTTTAGTACATCTACATCAATGTGGCTGGCGTTTTATCTAAATACTGGAAAGTAAACAATCATAAATCCTACTAAATTAAATAATGGACACCCATACCTCACCTGTATTGATCCGCAATATCGAGGTTTTACTATATCGGGTCTCACAATCGAAATGGCCAAAATACTTTTTAATTTCGATTCCGTAACACTGAAATCTATTTCTCTGAATTTGTGGACGAAGGACGTGCAAAATGTGCAGGAAGGAAATTGCTAATGTATTGGATTGAAAAGCACAATGCCGTACCGATAAGGTGATTGATTATGCATGTAAAATTAAATTTCATAGGTTTTCATTTTTGCATATTGGACATTTTTTCATAAAACAGAACACAATAAGATGTTAAGGTTTACCTTTCATCTTTGTACGGATACTTTATTTAAACGTTGAGATAAATTAGAACTTTTGAAATAGATTTTATTTATTTATTGTAAAAAATTAAACAGAATACATGGCATTACAGCTGACGCCAATTCATTTCAAAATTAACACATAAAGTATTACACAAAATTGAAAAAAAATAAAATAAATATAGAATTAACAAATGTATGGATCAGAACAGAAACATATTAATTACATAAAAAAGAAAAAATATAAAAACAAAGAACCAAGCTCACTACCGAAGATGTCCACATCAACAGGCAGTGCATTCATCAGCCGAACAGCCCTTGTGACTGGCGACTCAAATGACCTACGTGACAAACAAGTTCTGACAAAGAACATTGATTGGCCTAGGCTACGACCACGTAGGTAGAAACTGGGAGCATGCAAGCTTAAAGTTTCAAGGATGACAGGGTTATCAACTCGGCCCCGAAGAAGAAGAGTAAAATGTTTCAACATTGAAATCGATCGCGAGTTTGGAAAACGAAAGCATTCGGATAAAGAATTATCAAAAGGAAATAGATTGAATTTTTTGAAATAATAATAACGCAGAAATTTTTTATATTCAGTTATGAATATATTTATTTTCATATGGACCCCAAATAATAGATCCATATTCAAGCTTGCTTAAAACTAAGGAAATATACAGAGTACGAAACACAGTAGGATTTTTAAATGGCTTACTTTGCTGAACTATGAATCCAAGAAGTTTACTAGCATGCAGGGTAATTGAAGAAATATGGGAGTGAAACGAGAAAGAAGAGTCTAAGAGATGACTAAGTAGTTATGACTAACGGATCTATGGGCGACCGATGCTGGCTAAGAAAGTCAAGATTGATTTCGCTCCTTGAGTCCGTCGTTAATGTATATCGTATACATTCGTCATGCGGTGCCTCACCAGTGCCCAAGCCTAAGATTTCAAATTACGTTAATAGAAAAAGACCATCATTTTATATTTGACCTAACAACGAATTGAAATGTACCGGCCGATCGTTAAATTACGTACTTGTCGGTTAGACGATAACATAAATATTAAATTCTCTCTAAGCACTGCTTGAGGTGATAGTGTATTATTAATTTCAAATAAAGCGCTATTCGAGGTCAGGAATAGTCTCTCGTTAGGTCACCGTATATGTCAGTACTGTAATCTGCAATCATTGTGAACATTACAAAGGAAATCCCAGTCATTACTTAAATTATATGAGCTTGATTTCATGTAAGAACTATGAATGGTAAGTTGGAGCAAAAACTGTTAGGAACCTTGGCGCGCATTATAAATAACTCAATTTGCCGTTGTTTGTCTCTGGGCGATTTGATGGGTTCTTAAACATTGCATTTAATTTGGATAGTATATTTTTTTATTAACTAACTGTAAGTGTAAAGTTATTTCCTTCCCATCCTTTTAAATTTCAAGTCCGCTTTTCGTGGCTTAAGAATATCCATGACAGAATGGAACTCAACTGATCATTATGTCGACAAAAAAATGCCTTCGTCGTTACCATCCCGAATAGGGGTTGTGCAAACTGAAGCGAAGAAAGAAGGTTATTGATTGTATTGGCATTGACTTGGCAGAACTCATTATAACACGGTGAAGAAATATCAATTTAGTTGATAGCTATTTCAGCGTACGCCCTCGTCAGAACTACATATCTTTAAACATTTACTAATCTTTATATACTGGTATAGAAAATGTGAACAAAACATCTTATTTTCCATTCTACCATCCTATTCAATGTGATAAATTGATGCATTGCTATTTTCCAGAGAAGTGATTTGATAACTTCAAGCTATCTGAACGATGATCGTGTTCTTGATTTTACCACTAAGCGAAAAATAAGGAATATATTCACGATTTCAAACTTTCTTTATTTTTAGACACCAAAATTCAACGAGAATCAAGCAATGGTTATAACAAATGAAAAAATCTTCAATGTGACTGTATTATGTATTCGCAGTTATTTAATATGTTAATCAAAAGGTATCTATAAAAAAATATTTGACTGCATCCAGTGTCGTGATTGATGAGCCGTGTAAAAATACAAGCAATCTTCGTAATCACTGATAAATAATGGTATACACTGAGAAGCATTTATTGAGTTTTCCATAAGCCTTGAAGATCGCCCAGTCAACGCCCTGGACACCTCCGACCTGCAGGTCTTAGCTAAGGTCAATAGTTATTAAAAAGCCGTTAGAGTAAATAATACTAACAGCGAAACAAATTATTGTTATTCGCGCACTGTAATGATTCGTCGAGGGGCATTGTCTTGTCAATTTGCTTGCCGGCGCGAGGTTGTAGTCATCTTGCATTAACACAGTACAGTACTGCAACCACTAATGAACGCCGCCATTAGATGCTCATTTCATTAATAACAACTTATATAAATGACAGCTATGAAGTAGCTTACGGTAATTTTTTTACCATCAGCAGCTGGAGTAATGTCTTATTTTCAATCATGTATATACTACACCAGTGGTTAGAAAACCGTAGCTCGCTGGCATTGTTTGGCAACTCAGTGTATGCGAGGTATTTTTAAAGATTAAACAATTTGGAATTAAGTTGATAAAAACTATCAAACTGCAACATAACTTATATCGAGTTTTTCAATAGGGACGCTCGAAATTTGTTAGGTTTATTTTTTGTTGTGTTGTTAAAGTGACGCCTGTCAAATATGATGTCATTTGTTTATTAGTGTTTGGCAAATCACCAAGGATGGATTTAGCGTTGAACAACGTGTGAAAATCATCAAATTTTAGTATCAAAGTCACTGCTCCGTTCGAGAAGCAAGGCCCATTTTTCGATGAATGAATATGTGAACAAGCAAAATTGACAGATCCATACGAGATACACCAGTACCAAATGCATCCAGAGAAAGTCACTGTTTGGTGCGGATTTTGGTCTAGCAAAATCATCGGTTCGTACTTCTTCCAAAACGAAACTGGCATTGCCACAACAGTCAACTGCAAGCTACAGATAGATGAGCAACTTATTTTGGCCTAAACTGGATAATATGAATACCGATAACATGGGGTTCTAACAGGACGGCACTACATTCTACACGAGCAAGCGTCTGTATTGAAAAAACCTATGCATAGGAATCTATTTTTTTTTGAAACACAAATTACATCCAATTACGATCACTGTCTGAAAATATTTTTTTTATTTGTTCAAATTCAAAAAAAAATATGCATAGTAAGCTTTTTAATTTAATTATCATGTGTTTCGATTTAATGTGCATGTATTAATTTAACACCTTCATTAATCACAAATTACAAAATGCAGTGCCTTTTTGCCATGAGCCATTCGTCATTCGAAGTCCGTCTCATTGACAAGGTTGCCGACCACTGATATGTTTTATTCACACAATAAAAACCATAGCTCTTCTACGGAAAAAATATATAAACTGTATATGAGAGATGAGAGGGTTGATCACAACGTCAGATAAATCATAAATACTAGTTTCATGATAATTGAGCTTTGAGGTTGTTTCATATTTTGACACTTGATTTCCGTTTTATTTATTTTCTTGTGCAGTTATGATGGAAGATAATTTATATTAAGGTGTTTTGTTCACTATTATTTCTGTCGTAAAAATTACTGTCGATATCGAAAGTTTTTGCTGCACGAATATATCAATAAATTCATGCACTGGCGGATCCAGGAATTGTCCCAGGGGGTGGCCATTTTGAAAATAAACATGATAAATTAAAATATATATGTACCCCCCGTCCCCTTTTTAGGCGATTTTTTGAACGGCACCGTTATTTTTTTTTCGATTTTTTTTTACGGAATAAATGATGACCCTGCGTTTAAAGAAGTGATGACGCCGACCAAAATCATGTGATATAATTGATGACTGACTATTATCATCGATTCTTTTATTTTAATTCAAAAATGCAAACATTAAAAATATAATATAAAAAAAATATTGTTACCAGAGAAAAATCGCAAACATAAAATTAAGTCAAATTTTGGTTTTTTTGACGTTACAAATAGGCCCAAAAATATTCATGTTAAATATCCATTATCCAGAGGATATATTACAAAACCAGACAATATAGTTTTTTCGAACTCATACGATTCCTTAGCCAGGTTTTCATGCGTCGTATTGTGGAAAACCTCCTTTCAGCGGAGGCAACGCTGATTATCAAACTTAGTAAAATTTGTAACAAAACCTCACAATTACGACATAAATATTAACTTATGTATGTATACAGTTGCGGCAAAAGAAATCCGCGCTCTCTTCATAATTCCATTCCTTTGCGAATATTTCCTCGAAATCCATTTTTTTCCATTCGACTGTAAAAAAACCAATAACCATATTTTGAAAAACAAGATTTGAAAGCTTCAACAGTACTGAGCCAGACCTAGTCGCATCTGACGAAATTATGGATAGCCGCAAGAAAACGTAATCACTATAAAAACCCAAATTGAATCAGTTTTCTGGGGAAACTAAGTAGAAAAATTTCGCTTAGAATAGACTGTGTAGAAAGTACATATAGTGTGAATTTTTTAAAAAATATTTCGTGAAACTGGCGCTCGGGATGGGTATGTTTGAATCGGCAGACAGCGCTTAACAACCGGCCGAGATGACCATGAAGGTCAAATAATAAGGAGTATGGTTTTTCAAAAACGCTTCAAAACTGCTACAGTTTTCCATGCTGAGCTTTAGTCGACTAGTGATTCCACATGATCGATGCAAAATGTCCGTAATAGCCGTAATATAATCGTGGCACATGGATTTCCCGCTCGGCGCATAAAAAAATAGTCCCCACTGTAAAAATGTAAAAATGGAGGTAAGAATGGACGAAGTTGCACAAAAATTGGACTTTGGACGATTGGAGACGAGTCATATACCTCAGTGTGGGTTTAGCTTCCTGCATCAAATATTATTTTCATTTTTTATAATTATTTTTTTCAGGTAGCCGATATTCAAAGACCAAGTCAACTGGGCGGTTAATCAGCATTTCACAGTGATATATAGTTGGGTGAACAAGTTCGTTGTACCACCACCTCCCGTTATATGTATGAAGCCGTTTTTCACAGCCACCTTCCATAAAGCCATACGATTAAGAAAAGAAACGAATTTACTCATCACTTACTTGCCCGATACAGATTGGCACGGGACTGATCTTTTAACCGTACCCTAAAGTGCTTAAAGAAAAGATAGTGATAGATATGTCACTGTCACTCATTTGCAATCTGGCACAATTCTGCACATTTTGACACCCTAGTGATGAAAAGAAATACAATCATAACTTTTATACACGCAAATAAAAATGTTAAAAGTAATAAAATAAATTGCAGCGGCGCATATTGAGTTTCTATGAATAAAATATTTAATGCCTCGTACTCACATTGTAATTTATATTCTGTTACAAAAAAAAAAATATATTTAACCCTAATGTTAAAAATTGCGATCTGCCAATGCTTATGCTAACGTAATGATCACAGTCAACTAAATTACTAAAGTCCAGTCGCCACACGAAACCGGTGCCATCATAATCATATCAAAATTTTCTTTACGAGATTTGATCTCGGAGAATTTAGCATTATTCTACCTTCAGTGCAAAACCTGGCAAAATAATAGAGTAATAGAAGCGTAATGATTAAAGTTATTTGACAATTATCCTACTGAATACATTGTGCTGAATGCAAAAACTTTTTAAATTAAAATAAATACATTGAAGATATCGCTAATTCAAAGTTGTCGATTTTTAATTTACTATTTACGTTCCCATGGTTTTTGATTAATAATATCAATCATGACGCACAGTATTATATTTCCACAATGATTGTACACAATGTGTACTTATAAGAGTCAAATATATACAGAATTCGTGATGACAAACATTTGAAAATATATTTAACATAGTTGCCTTTCGATGTAGAAAAATGTTCTCGTTTGCAATAAATTACTTAATAGAAATATCACCGAAATAATCCATAACAGGTAAACAGTATGCTACTTGTTCTAAATTGTTTACAGCTTACATGCACCAATCAAAAACAAAATAAATATAAAAAATACACGTACAGAGATTATGATTAACAAACACTATTTTAATTCAATTTTCTTCAATTATGATGTGTTTTGGCAAACCCAAGAGCACGGTATGAAGTTCCTACTAATATAAATCAACGTAGGAACTCTATACCTCGCTGGTGGTTATTACCAGTAAATCAGGAGCATTTTCTTCTTTCTTCATTCTTCATTGTGGATCTTCGTAGAAATATTCTTTCTGATGTCTTCTTCGACGCATTAATGATGCACATTGGTAAATCTTTATGTTGGTACAAAAGACAAATAATGATTTCAAATGTGAACAAAATGTATGATTACGACTCCTTGCGTATAAGCCAGCTATCGTCACTTCATCTTGAATAACGCAAGCATAATGTACAATATTTCGTTTTCAAAGCAGGGCTCGAAAGCTGTTGTAAATTCTCATTTTTATAGAGATCAAAGGACTAACAATACGAGTAGGATCAAATCTTTGCATATTTGACGGTAATAAACGAAACTGTGAAATACGTTTCATATGCAAAAAAGGATCCCCCGTTTTTTTACTTCAACAAAAATCTGTGCAGCAGTATCTAACGCAAAAGGGGACTTTTATGATTCGGGTGAATTTTTTTTTTACTGGTTGTCTTTATTTCAATATGGTAGAAATAATACGTAACCATTTTCAATTTTCATGTTTGGAATAAGGTGGCTCAAAAAAAACCTCAAAAATTTAAATTATTTTTTGAATAAAAAAATCATTACTCTGTTTCAATAAAACGTTTAAAGTATTCACAGTGGTGGAGAATTAAATTGAAAGAAGTTTAAAATTAGCATTCGATTCTTTCAACTTAACAATAAATGTATTATTTTTAAATATTTCACGGTACTAAATATGTCATTGAAACCAGTGTCAACATTTAATTCTCATCGCATATACCCATTATGTATTTAGTCACGCTAAATACTCTTGAAAACAATTATTATAATTATTTAAATACATATAAACTACCGTGACATGGTCAACGTAGCAAGTGTGCCCGATGCAATTTCTTATAGGCTACATTTAAAATAAAAATTAAAAAATTTACAGCTCATTCGATACATTTAACAATACAAAATTTCTTTTTCTTGGAACAGGGAGGCATAAAGGTCATATTAAGTTTGTATTCTACTGGAAAATATTAACAACTATTCGGGATTTACCTCCGTGCTGAGACTGAGGATTACGCTCCCTCTTGCAAAGTATGCTTGCCTGATACTTCTTATTACATTTTACGAGAGGGCTCTCAGAAACAAATATGAGAAATGTACCTGGCTTAGAGAGGATGTGCTGTCTGCTTCATGGCAAAATAAAACCTGACAGGAGAACAAAATAAGGTGAATTCAATTTTAGTAAAGATAATAATTGATTAAATTCAACAATACTTCGATGAATCATACACATACCACAATAAAAAAATACATATACATATTGTAGTTATATGTAATAGTATTTGAAAAAATTTGGAACATATATTTTTTTAAATTAGAACCATTGTGATTTTTATAGAATACCGATGAGTAATTAAGCAATCGGTTATCCGATAAAAATGCGTTGCATTTGATCACATAATAACTTAATTATTACTAAGTATTCTATTTAAGACAGTTAACAATTATTTAAGTATTATCTGTAAACATTTAAAACCAGAATTAAGGACATTTGAATAAAAACGCCAGTGAGTTCAAAAAAGTCATTAGCAAAAAAAATACCTCATAATAAAACACTGGTAATATTTAAATCAATGACTTACGATAAATTTTTAAATTGTAAAGTCTAATTAATTACCAGTGACTGAGTTGTTTTGTTTATTAAATTGATATCTTTCCAGCAATAATTAACCGTCAGCACAAATTAAATGAATGTTTGTGTACGTAAAGTTTTCTGCAAACTCTTGCGCAATACTATTCCAATATTGCGTTCATTCGAGCAATGTTATCCAAGTTATAATATGGTAAAAAAAAACATCCGAAATATATTCCCCTATGGAAATCGCAGTAATGACAGCGGCATCCCTTAAATCTCACCACCCCTACTTACTGCCAATCTGAACAGCCCATAGTACTGATGCACCCTTTTTTAACTCCCACTTTTTCTGTTTTTCCGTCCATCACATGAACTTTTATTCCAAATTTAAAATACAAATACCTACACAACCACGCACATGCACAATATTTTTACGATGAAGAAAAAGTAGTAACGCTATAAAAAAATATAGCAATATATATTATATCTAAATATATACGTTTTCAGATCGATACAAATTAATTCGTGGAACAATGAAGAGCGAGCAGTGGATTTTCACAAAGTTACCGACCATAATATTAAACGTTGAACATAGCTTTTAAAACATAAATTCTTTCATATTATAGTTATAGTTAAAACCATATACAGGAGGTGTTATCAATAAACCACATAATAATCCTGTTTTACTTCGGTTTTAAACTTTCATAATAATGTTCAAGGTAATTGTAGGTAAATAAATAAAACATTCAAGCAATGATTTTATATTAAAACATATGTAGTGTTTTATTATTCATACAATTGTAATCGATAGGCTAAAATTATAAAACATCTTGTTAAATAAGTACAACGGCAACAGTAGTTGGTAAAACTTTTGACATTTATTTGCGATCCTTTTAAGTATGTAAATTTTATGGGGTGATTCCATGATAATATTAAAACCATCTGGTCAAATCTCGTGAATTAGAATGTTATATTTACAGTGCTTTGAAAACTTTGATGTCAAACTCTCGCTATAATGTTTGGGAAACATGTTTTTGATTGTATTGAAAACCGACGCAACATTTTTTTTTAAAATATGAATTACTAAGTCTAGTATTTAAATAAGTCGTTATAGATACGAAATATGCTTTTTGGGTTCGAAAACTTTAAGCAAAATACAATTTATAGGTTTTCGCCGTGACATCATCAAAATATTGTAGATAAAAGCATTTTATATGAGCAGGGTATAAACGACATTTGTTTTTTGAAATTAAAAGTAATGATGTCACATTATGAAACAAGAAAACGAATTTTAATATTCTATTCTGTGATCTACCGTATTATTAAGAGCTAATGAATTATACAAGAATAGTCCAAATTTGCATAAAACTGTCAAATATATTTTTAATAAAAAATGTTTCTGTGTGGTATACCTATAATTATTATTCGATTGACATTTATTAGATAAATATTCCATAATACCATGTTATTATAAAATGTCTATTAAAATTTTATAGATGGTTATAAATGCTAATATAAAGAGGTTCAGAGGTCGAATCTCGTAAAAATTAAAATATGTAACATATATGTATATATATTCTGATGATCTGTAGGTAAAGAGTGGTTTTATGTTGCAGTTAATAAATTGGATAATATTTTTGTGACCTGATGAAATCGGTGTCTACGTCACGAAATATGAAAAAATATCTCCACAACAGTTCAGCTGAAATAAACGCACTGCACAACGCTGTTTACATTTAGAGTTATAACCAATCTTATAAATGATAGAATGTCGAATATAGCGAAAGAAAAACGTATCTATGGTTACGATTTGCTTCATTTTATTCACTATGGCATGAAGTCGGCCGAAAGGTTAATTGAACAGAGCTATTTTTATACCATGTATCCTTTCAAAAATGCTCATAAAATTAACGTAAAGTGAACAAGAACGCTAGCCATAAATTATATTTTACTGGGCTAGCACTTAGCGCCCGCCTAAATATCTCGACGCAGTCACACCAACCAAACGGCGCAGAAAAAAGCGATAAATTTAATTCAATCGGTTGGCAACACCGAATCCGTTTATCGGAAATCATTCAAATTTCACACACGATGTTATCCTTTTCCCCCGTATACGCAATAAACATACGCGAAAAAGGGACAGTGGACGGGATTCGCGTTCTTCTTGTATCGTAATTTGTTTTGACATTTATAAACGCGCACCACTTTTCCCGCCCCTTCCTAAGTTTTTTTCTTCAATTGGGGTTCATCCCCTACTGAAATTCGCGAATTTTCGGATGTGTGTTTCTACACACGGGGGCGCTTATATATGCTTGTGATGCACAATTTTATCTATATCAGGGCTACTCAATTCTCGTCTTAAACCATTATTAATATGTTTCCTAAATATCTTACATATGTAAAAAGATTATCATTTGCAGCATTTATATTGTTCATGTTGAATAGCAAAATATTTAATGTACTCACTTGTTACTAATAATTCAACATAATTTATCAAACATAGAGACCAGTAAATGAAAAATATTAATAGTTTATAGCATAGTTAAAAAGGGTTTGAATATCTTGTTTAATAAGCTTAAGGTTAAGACTGTCTTATATATCATAGTATATTCTTTTTTACTAGCAAAAACAATTTATGAGCAGTAAATTCATGTAGATATGTTTCTTCTTTCATTAACACATCGGACCGGTTTGGCATCTAAAATTTGTTAAACTCATTCAAGGCGTCTCATGCGGCCAATTCAAATGGACTGCCTACGACAGTTCTTTGATGGGATAAAAAATTTACTGCGATAATAAATTATTTGAGTTTTACTGCCTGATATTGATACTTTTACGTGAAATTAATATCTGTAAAATGCCATATAAAAGTCTATAAACTATCAAGCCGTTCATAATAAAAATAACATTTCAATACAACAACCACTAACGTTTCGCCGGTATATCAACGATTTTAATTATAGCATATTTACGAACTTGATTGTTTATTTACCATAACTAATAAATACAGCAGCGCGTATTAATTAAAAAGGCTCATTGCACCCACCGATACATTAAGAAAAGCATCGTATTTTCTTATAATTATAATATATGGAGTCTAAATACCGCATGTGGTAGTTATCTAAACTGATATTAACTAGTTTTAATGATCGATTGATCAACATATTTTGATTACAAGCTTTCTTCTGCACTTTAAAGATGCCATACACAAAAAATCTTAATGTTATTAAACAAAAAAACAGAATAGACAGAAGAAATACGTTTCATAGTTAGTTTTAAAGCAATAACCAATGCAATTACGTGGTTAAATTAATAATGGATTTCGACCAAGGGATTGGCGGGTTGAAAATTACAACATGCTTACGGTGTGCACAAAATTGTGCTCTTGCATATTGGCCATCAAACGCAAAACAAAATGTTAATTACCAAAGTAATAAAAAAGGCCCGTTAACACACTATTAATTGATAAGACAGTAAAATATGTCAATGTTAAATTGTCGGATATAACAACTATTATAGTATCCTCAACAAGACACAGCATAGTTTAAAAGAATGATTTTGATCCTCAAATGAACTATAAAATAACTATTTATAAGGAAGTAATCAAGACTTTTTAAAAAAAAATGTACTTGCCACAAAACACTATTATTTTTATTCAGAATTAAAATCATATGTTTTTAACGATCTAAATTGTAGGGGAGGTCCATCGCAGCGTGTGGGATATACTTTAATAAGCGCTTGTCAACAAGTAAGTAATAAAAAACTAGTCTTGGGATGAATGTAAAATATATTCATCGCAGTTTGTGAGGTTTAATTCTCTGACGTTAATGCTTAAAATAAATTTATGATTTACTTGAGTATATGCATTTTATAGTAATTACCAGATCTATTCGATTGGCATTAAAATTGAGATAATTCAGGTAAAATATAAGTATCTCCGCCATACTAAATACCTATAAAATATGCATGTGCAGTAAGTAATAAATCATTCATTTAACTGATTAGGTATTGCTTGAAGTATAATCATAAAAAAGCTGAGTAAATTTTAAGAAGCTTTCAGACATGGTATAAAAGTTTGACAGCCGTTGATAAAAATAGTATTACATCACTTACATATACCATGTCGCAAGATGAAATTATATAAATATTTTTTTATCTGGGGCATGTGGCCAATATGTCTAATACTTTTTTTATTTGTGGATTTATTGAAGTACAAAATATGTTGTTTTCTTTTCGTTCAAGTCAAATAGATTTCTCGAAAAATGCCAAACTTTAAATCTAGAAATTGAATTTAGATCCATTCAAGTATTGAATATATGACGGGAGGTAGATGATCAACCAACTTAATCCTAAAAACAATGTTAATTTAATTAACTTGTATCCGTAAAAAAAAAAGGTTTTTGTGGAATTTCATCAAATAAAGTAATTTAAATGAACTACACAAAACTATCGAAAAATTTCGACAAGCGTGACATACAATTAAACAAATCATAAAGTAAAAACCGAAAATAATTAGATATTTTCATGATAAGCTGCGCGGTTATGTTGTGTTACAACTTCACAACAATAAAAAAAATTCAAATAATAACAAATTAGCATAAAAAGTACGTGTTTTAATTTTGTAAATTGGCCGAGCGATTAAGTTAATTTTCAAATTTGTTTTCTTATTTGCCTGATAAATTAAATGGAATCATACCAAACCATTTTCTGACCAGTCGCCCAGCGCACGTGCAAAATACCGATCAGAGAAGAAGTCGATAGAAGTATGTATTGCAAATAAAACACGGCTTTATAAATAAGTCCGGTCCGTGGCGCAGTGTCAACGTTGTTGGGCTTGCGTGCCGGACCGCCCGGGTTCGATTCCAGGTACGAGCGGTCTTTTCAGTCGGATAAAATCTGTTCAAAGGCATGGGTCCCTTTCCACCTTTCCGATCCCACAGAGCGTAGCATAGTGACAGCGATTAGCTAATAACTAGTCCTGTCGTAGTCCTCGTATCCTTTCCATCCGTACTCTCTTCGATAAAGAGAGGTTGAGCAACTGAATAACAAGCAGTAGAAAACACATATGTTGAGATAAAAACCGTGAGGAGTCCATATGCTCCAAGTTGGGAGCGGACATGGTTAAAAAAAATAAATACTTTGCGAGATATTTCAATAAGGCACGTATTTCCATATAATTTGTGATTAACAATCGTCAGGTCTGTGAGAAAATTTAATTTGCCGGGAATTTTTTCTTTCCGAAGTGAAACTGCCTGTGTTTATATCTTAAAAAATAAGATATCGCGTACTGTTATGAACGTGTCATAATAAAAGCCAATTAAAGCTAGTCTACAATTTCCCAAAGTTTGACGACTCGCAGGGAAAATTGTGATTTTTGAGGGAAATATGTTTTTCCATCATTTAACTGCTGGTGGTCAACGCTGTTGGTGCATAAAATGTTAATATTTACAGGTATCTAAGTCTTTCGAAATGCCTAGAATAAATAAAGCTAATTGACAAATATTTTACCAAATACGATGCGGCCTACATACACATTACTAATGTTATTGCTTTTACGAGAGATTGTGTTAAGTTTATTATATGCATTGTTTCACAAAAAGAACACTATCAATAAATGTTCATATTTGTTATGGCTGCTAGAAGCGGTATTTCGAATTATATGCGGATATGGTAGACGCGCTAGGGGCTTAATGACCAACACTTTGCCTAACCTATTTCCGCTCCATCCAAATTGAAAACGAGGCGTGTCACTGGCAGACCGGATGGGGTTAAATACTCCTCGGGCTTCTTGTGTGTTGAATCTATCGCCGTTAGTCCCATATACATTCACGTAGTAACCTGGAGACAAAGAAAAAATACAAATATTAGAACAGGGTTCACAATTGTAAAGACCATTTTGATTTATGTTAATGAAATGCCGATGTTAAAATGCGTAATTGCTACTAAGCAATAAATTAGCCAATTATAAATGGATAAGGCTAGAATGGAAAAATGGATAGCAGAAAAGAACTGTTTTACTCCAGTTTGGTCAAGCCATAATCAAACAACAATTTTCCAAGCAATCCAGTTAAATATTTACAGGGTTGTTTTGTTGGTCAAAGAAATAATGCGTATAGATTAGGTGCTAGCAGTATAATATAATAGATAACAAACTGAGATTTTAATTATGTATGCTTTGTAATTGAAAAGCAGTTTCAGTGGCTTACCGAACATAAGCGCTGCTCTTAAAGTTCTGAAACACATGACCATAAAAAACGGAAAGGTCATGTTTGCATAAATATTTATATCACAAAAAGTTAAGCAAATGTTATAAAATGGATACTGACAAAATTTGTGAAGCGATAAAAATTCAACCACGCAAACATTGTTGAATGTAGCGGTCTATAATTTAAACAGAGTGAAGTATGTAAAAGGAACGGTTATTAAGTTTTTGCTTTCGCTTGACGTCCAGCTACGTCAATATAAAAATTATAATGCAGTTTACCCTCCCCTCCTACTTGCATTCATTTTTCTTGACAGGTTGCATTTTTATGGCATACATATTTCATTTTTCAAAGCCGATTGTCCAACCAAACATAAAAGCTACTTCTTGTTATAATGTTTGCAAAACAAGGCACTTTTTTGTTTGAATATTTTACGAAACTGTAATAACATGACTGAGTGAATTATTTTCAACAGAAATTGAACGGTGGCAAATTTAAATTTGTTAAGTTTATTCTTCATCCGAATTATTAGATGGCTAGAAAGTGATCAAATTGATAATAAGCGCGATATAATTGCAGCACTACAGTTTGAGTTGGATTCTAAAATAGCGACGCATGACAACTATTATTTTACAGAATGAAAGAAATCAATTAATGAAATAATATGTCAATGATAACAGTTTGATATTCACAAGATTTTGCAATAATCTGAAATGACCAAAATGAAAATTGTATGTTTTGCTGAACAGACTTCGCCTGTTACAGGTACTTGTAATTTTTGCTAATTATTCAGGGTATTATTAAAGAAAATATGGGTATGTTAGTTCATAGCTAATTATGCGACAAATTTTAAATATACTGTATATTGTAATTGCATGGTATGGTTTTGTATTTCATTCAAAGTACACAAATTCGAATCAATGTTACATTCACTATCTTTGCCGTAGTTGATTACATTAAAATTGTCTTAATATGACGCGCATCGTCTTTTTGCAATATATACCATAAATGCAGATTGATTATTTATAGAAAATATACAGTTATCTAATTTAATTTTAATCAATGAATGTTAACTTTAAATCACAAATAGTAGGGCTCGACTTTAAGCTTTGCACTACTGGTAAATATCATGCTGCAACACGCAGCATGATATTTACCCTTGATCCGAAAGCGGTCTGAATTCTAATAGAGTTGGGTAGAATTTGCAAAGACCATTCATTCAGTCATCAATGCCACCATTTATCATGGTCAGAGAATGAGCGAAGATCGATAAGTAATCGTCGGACGATACGCCGAGACTTCTAGACTCGTACAAAATCAACAACACTGACTAAACTCGATTTCCCTAGACCAGTGGTCTCCAAACTCAATTAGGACGTGAGGTACTTTCAGAAATTGAAATTGTCTGATGCGCTACTTATAAATGAGGGCTTTGGTAGCAAAGTTAGCTTTCTACCAAATAAGCATTTTAGAAAACACAAAAGCTATTTTATGCCAAAGTGATGTGGTCAGAGCCTATCACACATCACATCTTGATTTTTGTATCTACATACATACGTAGAAATATAGTTAAAACGTATATAAAATCCAGTCATTTTGTCAAACTCTTTTAGATACATACATATTTAGTTTATGAATGTTGATAATGCTGCATTTGCTTCAAAGTTTTCATGGCTGCAGTTTTTCCACGATTTGTAACGATTGATAAAACTAGATCATACGAACATTTATAAATATGGTACAATATCCCATGCGAGCTACTGAAAATGCCACCGCGAGCTACCGGTAGCTCGCGAGCGACCGTTTGGCGACCACTGCCCTAGACTGATGCATACTATTTTGTGAAGAATGCAATATATTAAATGCACACGACAAGAATATTATAAGATATATCGAAATATTCTTTTACTTTAATTTTTGAAGGGCAGATTACCATTTTTTTTAAAATTACTGTTATTAATATATTCTACACGGCGAAAAACCAATCAGATTACAATATAGTGATTGAAAATGGAATTACTGTTATTTGTGTGAAATTTCGAATACACACTTCTAAAAACTAGTACGAAACAAAATAGATCTAAATATTACAAATCATTCAACATTGCTTGGAGTGCATACTTTGCATACGAGCAGTTGCTAGAACGAAACAATGAACCCTTTTGAATAAAAGGAAGTAAAAAAAAATGAAGGGTTTTTAAAATAAAAGAATGGATGCGAGGTTTCTATAGCTGTACCTCTTATGTGTATTTATAATATTTTCTTCTTTTGATTATTAATAGTTTAAAAAAGTGAGCAAGGAAAGGGGTTAGGGGGGGGGGGGTTTCTTGTTTTGTTATTCAAATTTGGATATTATGAACGGTGCGTGTGTCCCAAGTACCGTGGTAAATTATTGCAACGATGCCGCCATGAAATCGTATTTTACAAGATATCAAAAACGCACAACCTTATAATAAGTAAGGTTAGTTAGTAATTGTCGTTAGTTTAATCATATTCAACTATTGCTATCAAGTAATCGAGAATTTACAATGGCATACATAAAAATCAAATACGTAACGAACAGGCTGAGATGACAAACGAAACCAGAAACAAAAAAAAACAATGGCGGCATTTTGCGGTGTGGTAATAATGATATATCTAAATATTCTAAATAATCGTCTAGTTTTTAAGGTTAACGATCCATTTACATAAGAATTCACAGAAGCTGAACGCTTAAAATTATAACAAGCAATCATATCTGGCAGTGCTTGCGCAAAAATAAATAATTTAAGACATTTACATATTGATCAGATCCGATAGTATCGATCCGAATTGCTTTGATTGAAACATCAGAGTTTGAACGTAATATTTTATGATGAATTTTAACAACACAAAATAATGCAGCGATCATGTACAGATAATTTTACAAGTAGCCTCGGGTATAATAAATGATAACGGGGTGACCAATATAGCGGCAGTTACATTTTTTTTAATGGATAACTTATAACAGATTTACAGCTTAATTGCAATTTTAGTAACCTGTCTTATGCTCGTGGCAATAATGGTGTCAATATAAATTGGGAACACACTGTTTGGATTATAAACAATATAATTATCGCCATCAGCTCGTATTTATTTATCCTCCATGCAGAACATCCACAAAGATATAAAAACATATTCTGATTTCAAATGATTGAGCCAACTATAAATTTGAATTTTTTATTGGTCAGCCACTGTGCGTTCCTTTTTTAAACTTGTTCTTGATAAAAAAACATCTAAAATCATATTTCAATGGAAAATAATTTAGAATTTTAACAACAGACACGTATTGGAGTGAAAATAAATGATTGATTATACGCAAACAAAGCCCATTCAACAGTCACATAAGTAAAGTAATGAATTTTGCGGATATTGTGTTCAATATAGCTCGCTTATTGATAGAAAAAAGCTATAAATAAAAAAATGCAAGAGTAATGACTGGCATTTTGCAACTATTTTTAATAATAATAATGCATTAATGAAAACCATGTAGTATATATTTTTTTCATTGAACTATTTAATTTATATCTTGTTTATTTAAATACGAGGAAGTAGAAACTGTTTACTATTGCTAGTTGTTTACAGAACGATACACTTGATCTCGATAATACTTTCGTAAAAAAACAAAATACTGAATAATTTAAAAATAAGCTTAGCACGGCCTTCATCTGGTAAGAAGATTGAGATGACAAATAATAAACAAAAACTAAAAACGAATGTTGTAGACACGCCAGTTCAGAGATGTTTACAAATGGTTCATTGAACCTCAATTCCTTTTTTACTACATCTCGCTCTGGCAACACGAGTTTGTATATCTATATGTTTGTAGCTTGTCTTGCTTGTACTTGAACAACTAACTGACAAAATAAGAGATGGTCACATGAATTATTTTTTCTCGTTTGTACCTACTATCAAGTGCAAATATTGTTGTATCAACACATTTTCAAATGTTTGCACAACACGTGAGTGCTCAAAATAATAAATTTTGACTGGTTTTATAAAAATAAACATTCCAAATTTTACATATTTGCAAATGGAGTAGCCAACAGTCGTATTTTTTCTAGAGAAACATATTTTGATAAACTGCCATTTTGCAGAACAAAACAAACACGTGAATAACAAGCAGCGTCAAAATTTATGTGTCCAATCAAATTCTATACACTACGTTTTACAATAGCTGCTTTTTTCAATGTTGTGTGTCGAGTTGTATCTTTATAATATCATATGATTTGGGTATATGAATATCATTTTAATTTGTTCTCGTATGGAAAATAGCTATGGGTATTTTTTTTATCATTTTATGCGCTGACATACCGTTCATTTTGACAACTTATTGTTGTAGTTGCGCAAAGGTTATAGGCATAGTACAATTAACTTTCAATAGGTGGCGCGTGTAGACAATCGGCAAAAGACAAACAGTAAATTTCAAACGGAATCTATCTAAAATATTGTGCATCCGAAAGCACTTCAATTAAACACAAACATTTTCTTTGAGTGGCATTGTAACGCTTGGGGTACCGGCTAGTTTCTAATAAAATCGACGATTTATTTATGAGAATCACCCTGTGGTTTCTCATTCACTTCATTTATACATTTGGAAAGCATGGGGTCAATCGAGAAAACTGTGGCAATTTCCCCGTGAATATTTTCGACCTAATTATCACAGTATCACGACAAGGATAAATCATTCAATAAATCAACCAAAAATTAACCTTTCGTTTTGTTCAAAGCGGGAATTGCTCGAATACCGTAATAATTTTTCACATTTATTTCCCCAGTTCGGCGCTTAAAATATACTACACACAAATAAATATTGTGCGCCAAGAGAAATAATAAATGGTTTCCATTAACATCACAAATACCAAAACAACATAGAGTCGTAAAAACCATTATAAATCAAATTTAAATTAAAATTGGTGAATTTATAGTTTTTTATCGTTAATAAAGTGATTTCTACCAAGCATGTAAATATTATTCTCAATATAAACTGTAAAAGCGTTTTTTAATAAGTGCGCAAGAGTTTCATAAAAAGCTACATACAGTGAGAAACATTTTGATCAGGTTATTAAAACTAAGCATAAGTACCCATGTATCTATTCAAACGATGATCCTTATGATGACTATACGCTTAATTATTGTAAGTAAATCGTGTGTGTACATATCTTTCTAGTTAAATTAAATTATTAATTGCATTGAAATGCTACGTTTTGGATTCCAATAAGTATATAAATAACGTGTTCAAGTCTAACAATAACGAAAAGTCTATTTAAATAAAAAAAAAAGAAAGAACATACATTTTATTCTAACTTTAAACGTATTTCTGAATTCAGGTAGCGACTTTTCGAAATGCAATTATTACTTGTAATATTAAAGTAATACTCCGCCACTTTGCGCCACGGAATGCGTGCATCCTGCATCGCCTGTCCACCGTTAAAAAGTGGGCCCCTCTCGTAATAATTCCGTATTCATGATTTGGGAGAAATTCCTCAAGATGTTACGCCGGTCCAACCTGATCCCGACTGACCATAACAATCATGTTCGTGTCCAAGTGGCAGAAGTTGTTCAACCGGGCACGATCGTGTCAGAGAATTTGTCCACGTTCGAAGTTTGAAAATTAATAAGCCGGGTCCATGCACACCGAAAGGTAACTAATTTCAACAGAAACTAATCAATGCAAAGATTACTAAAAAAAAATAGGCCTTGCGACATTGATTTTTAGTCATGCCTTGTGAGAAAGTGAAAGATGTTTCGAGTTGTTACGAAGAAAGCTTGTTATTTTAATCGGTGTTCTGTGACATTTACACACATGCAAGTTGCATTTAAATGGAATTAATAAATAGATTAAAACATCACGTAAGACTATTACCAAGTAACTTTGTTACTGACAACGACGGCTCGTCATACATATATCTATGTAGATCTTGTTGTCGAAAACAATAGATTTTTGGGATTGTGATTTTTTTTGTATCCGATAGATTTTTGGAACAATGCCGTTGCTATAATTTAAGATATCTAGAAGCCATAAAATATATATTGACGAGTTTTATTTATTATTTTGTAACGAACTTGCACTAACTAAAATATAATTCAACAAAATGAGTAGGTTGTTGAAATAAACGGTAATGAATTATTGTATAAGTAAAACGGGTCATTATTATCTGCTTGTATTATCGTAAAACAAGTAGCACGTAGCATAATAGTTTTGAATGATATAAATCCCATTATTCCAGAACACGTATGAAGATAATGTGCAATTAATATTGTATTTTTACTGCTGTGACTCAAAACGAGCGATTAATGCCACCGTTAATAGAAGCAATTAAAAATAACAACTTCATTGCTTTGTTAAGTTGTCCAATATACATCGAAATACTAACTTATTTATGTTTTTGCAATAAGTTATCTTATTGTTGATGTTGTTATCTCGTGTTTGAAATAAAATACTGTCCACTATCAGTCGTAGCCAAAGCGTGTCTGGACGAATGCCCTCTACGCCCACTTTAGTAGAAACAATGGATCGTATAAAACAGAATCCAGTGCGGAACATTTAGTGTCTAGAATATTTTATAACAGTTTTCTAAATTCATTCGAATTAGCGGTAGGATACCAAGTTATTACATATATGCTGATATGCTTAGAAAATTATTTATATCTTCATAATAACAATTCTATTTGATATTGTACTAGAATTATGGATCTGAGAGTAGTATTGTATAAGAAGCCCCTGTGAAAGTCTATCACCGTCTCTTACCAGTGAACAACGCAAATTATAGAAACAAAAACGACCGCGTCAATAATAAACGTGTCCTATCACAAAAATCTCCAAATTAATAAAGCAATAATCCCTGTTTACACAGGCCGTAGATTTCGTACGTAATACAGAACGCGACGTCGATCCCGGGCCATATCGGTCGACAAATCTGCCTCCGAGTCATCGATCGAAGGCTTACGTATAGAAATTATAGGATTGCGGAACGCTAAACCTGTGGTTATTATAATAATTATTCACTGAGAATAAAACAAATACTACTTTGCTCAAGGGGATATCTTAATCAAGGGTAAAATAACGTATGCAGGTAAAAATAAGGAATAATGGCTGTTTACAAGCAATAATTAAATAATAATTTAGTATGCTGCATACATTAATACTGATATAAAAATATGCTATTTGTATATTTCGGTTTATTTAATAATGTGTTTATTTGAAATACATCTTTATTACCGAAAATGGTGAACATGGATATATTTGTTTATTTTATGGAACATCATTGTTCTCATATATGTATGTATAATGACTTATAATAAATTAAGATAGCAACATTAGAATAGATAGATATTTTAAATAAAAGCTTTACATTTTTTTCTCTCAGTTTTAAGTTAATTGATAATAAATTCAAATTCTTTATCGTTTTTTGTTTTAAAATTCAAATGTTAAAATAAAATGCGGCAAACGAATTCATATCTAAATTTGAAAAAGAATTGGTATAACTTATATATATATATTTGTATGTATTATTTTCGATGTGTAAATATTTAACCAATTTAGCCCGAATTTTGTCAGGTAACATGCCCCGTGGAACGTTACTAATGTTAATAGAAAAAATGCTCTCGTATGGTTATAAAAGAAAGAAATGTTCCAATATTGGGACACCGGTTAGTATAAAATAGCAAATTTAATATTTGGTATTGAGATATGTTTGATAAAAGTAAATTAATTGGTTTTTAAGGAAGCTTAGATACTAACCCACTTTATAGATACGGACCTATAATATGAATTAACCTATACCCAGAAACTTGTGAGGTATTTCAAATGTTAAACAGAAAATATTGAAGAATAAGTGGTTGTGGTAGTATGACTGTACGTTATAGTTGTTAATTGTACGAAGTAGTGAGGTATTTTTAAAGGTGCAGTAGTTCTCCATATCAACTCTCATACAAACAACGACCGTCCCACTACCTCGAGCGCGCTGCCGACGTCGAAAACTCGAAAATATTCGGGCGTTGGTCGTTGGAGGGCATTGACATCGACGCCTTTTATTTTTCCCGCCATTTGTTCGTCAACTCTTTAATTTAACGATATTGTAACTCGTGAGATCTGAAATGATGCCTCCGACGTGTTAATCATTATAATAGCACAGTTGCAGACGAGTTTGTCTGACTTCAACATGTGGGGAGCACATGCATGTGAAATGAAAATAAAACATTTAAAAACACTTACTCTGAACTAAATGACATTTGAATATCAATCGTACTCACTAACAACGAATGTTTACAAATATAAGATAAGAATATTGAATTGTTAAAGTATATTTAGTATAAATGTTATGATATGCGCATTAATCAACAAACACTGCAGTCATATTTTTTTTTTTTTGCTTCATTAGTAAATTCTAAAATAGGATGGAGAATAGCTGTGTTAAAAATATACTTGCTAAAAGCAAACTGTCAACAACTAGACAAAGTTGTCTAGTAACAAGTCATTACATTGATACCAATCGTATATGACAATATTATGGCGTTGGTTTAATCATTCAAATTGCCAATGACGAATAATAACGACATGATAAAACAGCTCTCTTCATCGACCATTTTATATGCCATTCTTATGTAAATGAACGTTTGAAGATAGTATGATTTTTTTTTTTTTTGTGTGTCAGATATAAAATTTTATGCGAGTCATGTTAACTTCATTGTCCTTCAATCTCGGCGAAAACGGTTGGTTGACCTCTATCGGTCGATCACTGACATGAGTCTTTTCGATAATACAGTTTGAATAATAATCTCTAGCTGTCTATATTATCAGTATAATTATCGCTATTTTTTCGTACAGAATTTATAATAATACACAAAAATTGTAAACATATTCGGTCACGGCTATTTTAAAACGTAAAACACGTCAACTAAGACATACGATTTATATTCAAATAAGTGTAGATACAATATACAAAGCAGAATTATCTTCACGTATTTTTGTTTGCGCTGTCATATTACACTTGAATAATAAAATATACACACTGATGTCAGTAACGTATCAAATTTTGATTCAGAATTCAAAAGACGATAACACTTTTGCGATGTGTCGTATAAAGGAATACAGATCACAAAGAAATAGTGATCGGGAACGTCTTAATTTGCTTGCTTGAATTCAAACTGCTTTTAAAGCGAAAGGATTTTGAATATTTTTATTCAATACAGTTTATCTTTCAACCATCTGATAATACACGTTCATAGCTACTGGCGTTTTCCATACGATGTCGGCTATTGTGCAACGCGGCAGGTAAACGGTTGAGTGAATATTTCGTTTGATAGCTCTATTCGTACAATGAAGGTAGTACATACAATCCACACATAAAAAACTGTTTATTACTTGTACATGCCCGTTAAGGAAAAAAAATACATACGACTTCTTGACAACGAAGATTACTGGACTCACGGTACAAATTAAAATTCATAGAGGATGGACCGTACACTTGAAACAAATGAAGCAAGAATAAGATTGAAACGTGATTTAGCATCTGTTGTATATTGTAGAGATTTAGCCAATAGAAGTTTGATAAAGGTTTGATATGAAAATTTACGATTTATTTTGCCCTTATGCTTACATATTTTGTTTAGTAAACATAGATTGGTTAACTCAAACAAAAAAGCTTGGCTTTTCTATGTAACTAGTCCTTCGATTACTAAAGATATTGTGATAATGAAACATGAGCAATTTTTTCATTTCCGAGATCGATAAAGAGAAAAAGATTGCATTCAAACAATACAAGAGTGAAATTATAATAACTCGTTGCATTTTAGGGGGAAAAAGCATAGTAAAACTTTTTATTCCAGAGAGAACATAATCACTTTATTTAGTAATTGTTACGAAGCCGAGCCTAATTTATTTAATTTACTATACAATCTAGATAGCTTGCACGAAGTTAAAAAGAAAATGTTCTGGGCCACTGTTTTAATCAGTAAGAAACGCGCCTTTCGAACGTTTGTTTTCTGCCTTTCGTGACGTTTTCAATTATACAGACATCCAATAATAATAATTTGCGAACGCCACTTTGGGTTCACAACTTTTCCAACAAAATGAAAAAATAATGGCTTTAGCCCATCGACTTGAACACTTTTATTTTTGGTTCACGTGTGAATTCAGAATAAGCAATAATTCCATGTAGATGTGGCAACATAAAATGGTTTTTTTTTCGAGAGACACAATAACGAGCCGATTTATGTTTAACAATAAATATTCATTTAGTAATTCGTTTATATATATAGTTTTATTTGATTTTGTTCCAAGTCGAGATGAATATATAAATGTTTCGATAGATATTGCCAATATATAGAAATTCATATAAACAATTCCATTTTTATTCATAGAAAACAAGAAGACTTTTTTTATCTTGTCACAATCAATATGAAACGCTTATGTAAACTTCAGTGCATACCATATAAGTATTGTGTAATTGCTTTTCATACACTCATGGCAATCATTCGATATCATTTCGCGTGGTTTTGTCAGAAGAGGGTACCCCGTTCAGGCAAAAAAAATGTAAGAAAATACAGGTCCGAAAATATACTTCTAAAATTCCATCATTTGATGCAATGATGATACTCGAGATTATCAAAATATTTAAAAGTCTTCAAAATTAAAATAACACACGTCACTCAGTTCTCACAAGTATAACTATAAATATTATGGTACGAAAATGCATTCAAATAGGTGTATATGAGATGTCTTTCAGTTTATTGTAGTTTTGATATTACTATTAGATAACATTCATTGGTTTTAACGTTTTTGTTTGGTTAAAATACATACACACACGTCCCCTTTTATTCGTCCACAAAGCTAAAACGCTATGACAAGATGACAGTCGGCAAACATTTTATGAAGAGAAAAAATAATAAGTCGTTCATTTTGATATTACTTTATCGACACCAGAAATCGATATAATTGCTTTTATATGTTAGCAAATATGAACTTAACAAACAATGCAGGGGATATAGATATATTATGTTGATTGGTGGAATACAAGTCGGACAAGTAAGAACCTGAGAGAATATTATATTCTCAGCTCAACCGTCATGAAGATAAAAATATAATATATATTTTTGACTAGCTAATTTTTTGAATAACTATCGATTTACTCTTTTCAACCGTTTTGAAATAACACAACCCAATCAAAACACATACTAATTTGTTTCTTTGTTCCTTGCATCCTTTTTAAGCGGTTTCGTGTTCCATGGCACGTTCATCGCGTGCAAAATTTTATATTGTGAATGATTCAACAACAAATAAGAAACATGATGATATATGAGATTACAGATTCATTCATCTCACTGTATATATTTGATTTTAAGGTAGACTATTGAATTTTGTTTTTCACCAAAATTAATTGTTCATGCGGCCCATTGTTCATTTAAAATTCTTGTTGCGGCCCATCAACTAGTTTTAGCTAACTCATGCATTAATTCATGACAGTAAAAAAATATCTTAAAGAAACAATTTTCCATTACAGAGTAACTGTGAAATAAATAAGATATGTTAGAGTTTTAATTTGTTGCATGGCGGCTATAAATAAATTATGTAATGAAAGTAAAATTCGATTAAAAAAAATAAGGCGGCAAAAGAGGAATTTTTTTGTTTTATAAAATATTACTCGACACCTGTTGACGAGAATATATTCCTAATAAGAACAGAGGTGTTGTGGGCGTATAATTCCATACAAAAACTCGAGAAATGTTATGAAAAATATAACTTGAGAGATATGATATCTAACGATTAACTGATACACGCCAAGATAAGAAAGGGTGGGGAGCGAAAATAATATAAAATAAGAGTAACCGGTATGTTTTACCTAGAATGGTTCTAATACAAACGTTTTCGGTCGCTTATTTAGATCTTTGGTGCAGATAAAGGCGTATAGGAAATTAATGGCTTTAAAATATTGTTTTTTTTTTGAGAAATTACGCTGTCGATGGGCGTTACGAAATGTAGAAAAAAATGATTGTGAGATATAATATTATATATGTATTATAATATATCTTAAAGAAAGTAGCTGGTCGCGCCCTGGGTACATTTAAAATTGCATTTTAATGTGAAGTGCCTCAAGAATTAATGTGCCAAGAAGAATAATTGGCGATATCCATGAGCGAAATAATTATGTTGATTTCACGAATATTGATTTCATTGCACAAATTTTGAAACCGTCGTACCAATATTACAACTTTGAAAAACCATTTCTATAAATAGCGAGAAAACTTTTTTTATTTCACTGTGATTATTGCTGACATCTAGTGATTCAAAAAATAAATAAATTTACTTACCAATTTATTTCTCCACCGTTTGTTGATCCGTTCATGACATCTCCACAAAATACGTACCAGAATATTTCTCATGGATAAAAACTACATTGCATAATAAATTAACGGATTCCGGGTTGCGAAACTTTATGATTTATCTATTTATGCTAAAACATGCCAAAAGGTTCAGCGAAAATAAATGTTCAGTCAGTCACATAAAAAGGATTTCGAAAGATTCTCATAATCAATATGCATTTAGTTACTCAATGCAAATATTATCTACCAATAAATAATCGTATCAGTCCCAAAAATCGAATCACTTGGTAAGCTAAACTGAGGGTAAAAAGATCGCGCGAGATACCGTGCAGAGGCGTACGCGTTTTTTTATTTAAAAGAAGTTTCAAAAGACGGTTAGAAAAGTGCAAACGAAATTAGTAAGGAAAACAATAGGTTGGCGGTTAAATTAATAAATTCATAGTGATCATAGGGAGCGGACGTAGCAATATATGTTACGCGTTTGCATACTTTTATGCGTGCAGGAGTATTTTTAGGATGTTGCGAGATTCTCACTTCCACTGTTTTTTTTTACTAACAATAATACAAACAATTTAACTTCCGTGTTTTTTGATAAATCCACTCGTGACGGATGATTATCAAATGAAAAGATACAGGGTCTCTAATAAGTCTTCGATATTATAAGTATACAAAATTAAATAGCTCGTTTTATTGAGATGGTAGTACCAAAGAAAAACACGTTTTCGTTGTCGTAATTACTGAGGCAACAATAATTAATGATGAATATGCAAAGACAATTGTATTCTTTCCGAATATAATAATCAATGACTTTATAAAGAAATAAGTGAAATAATGTTTATAATATGTCGAACACAAGTTATATTTTACAGCTTATAGATTTCAATGGTAAGTTTGGTTGCAGTTAGTAACCCATTCAGTGAAGGTTTTACGCGGCACTGAAAAACTAAGGTATATTTACATCTTGAGATAAAAACGAACACAATGCATTATTGTGATTAAATATTGCTACCGGATAATATATTCATCCCTTTGTTAAAAAGTGAGAAACAACAATACACAATGTATAAAAGATACAATAGTTGAAACCCTTTTACTTGCATAATACTCGATGTATTATCATATTATTCACAATGTAAGAATTGAATCGCGATCCTTTTGTGACACCGACCAAGCCACGAAACATGCAAGTTTCTTTTGAAAGGGACGGGAATTAGATATATTTTATTTAAATTAATCACACTGGCAACACGACACAAATAAAAAATAAGCTTTTATGAAACTATCAGTTTACCGGATGTCGCGTTTCGTTATTAATTTTAAATAATCGAATAATTTTATTAGATATCTAATATGTATTGGTAATGAGATTTGTATATATATGATTGAATTTCGTATTCTAGTTGTATTAGTTAGACTGCCAATACTGGATTTTTTTAAATTAATAAATGACTAATTGGCGTTGATCATAATTGTATAATGTATATTTTTTTTCTTTCATTATTGATGTTAATGATTCGACTAAAGAAAATAATTGCGTTTTCTTTCTGACGAATAAAAAATCTTTAGGATGTTTGACGTGTGTCCATTTGAATAAAAACCAGTATACTTCTATCAAAGCCATAACCATTCAGGGCCAATAATTTTGATAGGACAGGTTCTCTTAAAAACGTGGGTCGACGGCTTGGTATTCAATAGATATCATAAATATAAAGAAGGCCACTAACGACCGACGAAATATAAGCCCCGTAAGAATAAACCCAGTCACAAAACTCTCCTTCGCGTTTCTCGTATGTCGAGATTAAATATTTAAATAATACGTAACGATACGGACCCTTTAGCGTGTGAAAGGACCAAAGAATCCCTTGCTACCTGTCCACGATTGTGTTTGTATGGCCTTAATATTTAAATTCTACAACCCCATACTTTCTATTTTTTTGACTGCACATGTCTTCCTACGGATGCACTATAAATTACGCGCGCTGTACCTATTATTAATATTGATACGGCATATTAAATTGACTTTACTATTCCCATCTTATTGACCCTTCTGCAGTACGGTGTGCATCTCATTGTGTTTTTTTTAGAAAGGGAACACTTTCTTTAGAATAAATAATACTTAGTATGCAAGGAGATATCAACAAAATATCTATAAAAGGTATCTGAACGTGTAAGTAGTTGACAAATAAGGGGAAAGAATTAAAAAAAAATACCTTGTATATTACTATTATCATGGCTGCGATATTAAGGTTTAATTAAAGTATGCGAGAAAACTTGTATCGACAACATTATTTTATATTTATATTTTTTTAGTCTCAGAAATAATTTTATTACAGCCTTGAATATATATATAATACATATATTTGAAAAAGAAAACGTTAAGAATTCACATTGGACGAAAATAGGATTGATTTGATTCGGTCAAAAAAAACAAATTTTTGTGAAAGTCTAAAAGCAGGAACATGTTTTTTCAATGTGATTAATTATTGTGACTTCTACGCACTGAATTAAAAAAAACATCAATGGTATCAATTTATTATTCACTTTTTTCGATGTACTGTGTTATTATGAACACATATTTAAATTCCAAAAAACATCTGGATGACGTACGACATTAGGCCGGAAGGTAACAGATATTAAAATAGAAGAAAACTATATTACAAATAAAAAAAAATGTAGATCGCGTTTCAAATTGACTAGTGAATAGAAGTCATAAAAAAGTTCCCTCGAGTAGGTAGGGTTAAAGGGTCGGAATCTAGGATTCATTTCTTTTTTTTAGAATTTTTACCTGCTGCACATGTATGTTCGGTAAATTAATAATAAATTTTAATTGCCAACCTAAACTATACTACCATGGGATTTTTTGTCCGATAAAAATATACGCTTGTGCTGAAATAATAGAAATGGTTATTCGAAAGAAATATTTTCGTACTTTCGTCGATTTGATATTCTAATAATATTAATCTACCCGCCAAATTATACATGATGAATTTTCTGCTTATGTTTCCAATGCAATATTTTATGATGAATAAACAAACTTACAAAAATAAACTATTCTCCTACTGTCATATATCCATTTGTTTTATGTACAAAGGATGTGTCACGTAGGAAATGGTATATATTCTTGGCCATGATATGAATGCATACGAGTAAAGGACTCGAGTGCATCTTCGACAGGCCATCATTATAAGTAGCGAAAGACATCGGACTGGGATCGAAACCGCGCTGATGTAGAAGAGAAGGAGGTCGAGCGGTCTGCCACCAGACCACTTCGCCTACTGAGCTTGGCGAGAAATATAGCCCACTTCAACTGGTTAGCCAGGACGCAAACCGAAGTAACAAAATAATGAAACTCACCAAATATTATTAGTTTGATCTTGTCCTTCAGAATAGCCATGGAACACGATCTGAAATAAGAAAAATATAATTAAAAATATTGACTTTGAAGAATTCGACATTGTAAAAATGTATATTTATATTGATTACACCAGAGATTATTTTTTTCTATACTTATATATGTACATACAAAATTTCATTTTGATGTTTTTTTTCAATTTTTTAGTGAACATTTAAAAAACATAATTATATTACAATTGAAAGAGTATTTTAGCTCGTGAGTGAGTACAACACATTAGTACATTATATAAATATGGTCTTTTATAAAACAATATTGCTTGCACTCGAAATATTTAGTATTTCTTGGGTTGAGTATTGTATTATCCGGTATAATTTGAGCATGTCCATAAATAGGTAAAAAGTTTTTGAAAACGGTAGCCAAAAGCAATAATTTATTTTCCTAAGTGGCCGCCCGCCCGGTCACGATAATGCCTCGGACGATAATAATGCATGTATTTATCTTCAAAATGGCCGGAATTTGCATAATTTCTGCATTGTATATTAAGACCATATGATTGTAGGCCCGCGGGCTGAGTTGGGTCTCGAACGTTAATAACGATTTAATTATTTGACATCAACGTATTCAAAACGCAATAAAATTTTACAACCAAGGATAAATAAAAAAAAAACCTAAAATTTTAGAACAAATAACGTGTATTGTATCAACTGTATTTAAATTATAGTACGAGGATTTATATGCAGATTGGAATATGTATGAGGATAACCTTATACCGATTTCAATTTAGGAATTCAAGTGTATTTTTCAGGGCTGTGGAGTCGGTGAAAAAAGTCCGACTCCAACATTGACCAAAAACACGACTCCGACGACTCCGGCCAAAAAGCTCCGACTCCACAGCCCTGGTATTTTTAAATAAAAGTAACGAGTTTATACTACGCATTTTGTAAAATCATTTTAATATATTAATAAATAAAAAAACACAATGTTTATTTCCCATAGATATTAAAAATGTTTACGAGTCCCTGTCTAGTGTAAATGTATATTAGTTCGGCGATGGAATGCAAAAAAGACCGCGATTAAAAATAAATCGAGTTTTAAACTCCACTAAACGTCAACTAACAGCGTATCTCATATTAGCGTACGATTATTTAAATGCTACAAATTAGAACTGACACGCAAATATTGGTGATAATTCCAACGCCATTATAATTTCGGAAAGAAATGTATTATATAGCATGTACTATGATGGTCGGAGAAAAGTTTTGCCACAGATGTCTCTATATTTTTTTAAAAAATTGCTAATTGTCGGATACATTCGGTGTCTTTGTGGCATATTGTTCGATATTTAAATATATAGATTCATTTTGTCATAGACAACGTCCTTGACACATTTAACCATTTGGCAATCAGACGTTGTTACTTGAGATAAAGCCACGGATTGATGGTTTTTCATTTGATTTATGCATATTGCTCGATAATAACAATGTTGATTGAATTTGATCACAAATACGAATGACGTATGGTTCTTTGTGCTGTCATATCTGATCTTACAGTGGCAAGAAGGTCCGTAAAAAAGTCATCAATGCGAACATGAAAGATGTTAACATCAAGATTAGTTTAAAAAAGCACGTTCACGCTATCGCTTCCTATGAGGACAAGATTTGACGGCGACCTAACTAAGGCCGTGGGTAATTTAATCAGTCTTTCGGTAACTTGTAATCGTTTTTACCCACTGTATCGAAACGAGATCTGGTCTGACATTAAAATTATAGGGCACCTCCCGTAATTAAGAAACTCCAAATTGTTAGTCTCGAGACCAATGCATCATCGCTTTATTTTTCTATTTTAAATTAAGGTGACCAACAATTTGCGAATGATATTTTTGAATTACAGCCTATTTTCGTCTTTTAGAGAAATGGGGATTTACTGCCTTTTCCAAGTTCTCAAATACAGACAAGGTTTCTTACACCTTAGTTAAGGTATCTCACATATATGATTAATACTTATTCGTAAATAAATGGATTATTCTAGCGAATTGACATGTGTCGGACTAATTTCATACTTGTCATGAATTAATTTGTTCAGTCCTGAAATAAAATTCAAGAAAATCAATTAAAGTTTGGTCGCCCTGATTCTGAGTGGAAGTAAGTATCACTAGTGAGAACTTCACTTATGCGCGCTTGGTAAAAGAGTAATAATTACTTAAATTTTGTTATGCACTCAATTCATTAGAATATCTCAATCATCTTTGAAACATTATTAAAAAACGATGCATTTTACTTTGCATAGTAATTTGAATCAACTAATTCTTGTAAGCTGCATTATTTTTGACGATTAAAAAGTAATCTTATAAAAAATTGACTTCGTTATTAACTAAATTATTAATTAAAAAAATTTGGTTTCCACATTTTAAATTCAATTTGAAATATAAGCAAGTAATAAACAATTTTTGAATATCCGTTCACTGACGGTCAAGTGATTAAAAAAAAAGCAAAACAAAAATTAACGAATTAGGATTCGCATTTCAAAATAAACAAAATGCATTTCGGATGAATATTAATATCGTAATATTAATTTTTATTACGGTGGCAACATATTATAAAAGCGATGAATAAAGGTAATTTGAATAATTAATGATATAAAAATATCTGATTGCGACGATTTGATATGCATATTATTCCGAAATAACTACAGGGCAAGAAGTTTTATTGAAAATCAAAGGAAAAATTCAGTTTAGAATTTTATTACAAATCCAAATTTCAGTATGCAAATTAGGCGATTTTTTTTATTCTGTATTCAAAATATTACATTTCTATAAAAAAAAATCGTGTAACTAAAACCAAGTATTGAATAATGATTTCGGTAAGTATTTAGTCTCGATATAAAAGTCAATTTTACGAGAATTTTTGAAAACAGTATAAACCATCTATTAGTGAAAAAATATATTTTAATGATTACATTCGGCGCGACATCTTAAATGATAATTCTAGGCATTAGAAATTAATTTGTCTGTAACTCCTATCCGTTTCACATTCCATCGTCATTCCGGGAAACGCATTTCAAAATAAATAATATGGCAATATTCTTGACAATTATTGCTCTTTGCATGATGTTGCCATCTATTGAATGGAATAAATTATACTTTCAATTAGTAGAATGAATCTTCGATGGCGTTATGCGGGTGTGTTTCGCATAGTCACCATTTGATTTTAAATTTAGAAACACAATATCAGTAAGTTGATGTACATAGCATGTACTCTTGTTTTTAATAAACATTAATTCAATAGTCATTTGTAACATTATGGTGTTGCCAAATTATGGTATTGCATTTGCAAGTTGAGATACGAAGGAGAATTATTTTTCAATCGTCACGAATTCACATAAAATCGAAAAAAAATCGTCGGAAAGATATAACAAAGAGTGATTTAATAGTAGAATTGCTGATGCATGAGCTTTGGCAATTGAAAAAGGTTTCACATAAATAAAATTAAAACACCAATAATAGCGTTTACCATTTTTCTACTCGACCGGATTATTTTTTTTATTCTTAAGTAAGCGCTACTATCTTTGCGTTTAACGATAATGAAGAAAAAATCTACTACAGAATTTTATCATATATTATTATGCAAAGGTCAGCTCTCATGGAGTTAACTCAACTTGGTTACACGTAAACATCATTTGCAAATGATACTGCCGCTAAGTATATGAGAGAAAGACGTTTAATATCTATAAAAAAATCGTGGATTCCAATTCTGCAAGATGATGATGCACGTCACAAATTGCTCTCATATACGCGTGAGTGAAAATTTAAATAATTTATTCCCAGCCAGAGCAGGTGGTACACGCCGAAACTTTTAATACATATCTCAACGAGCGAATTGGATAAAAAAAAATCGAATTTACTTCGGTTTACCTTGCGTTTTGCATAATTCGAAGATTTATTATGAGCGTATCATTTGTTCATACATACGGTATAAATTTTCCAACGGCATAAAAGGGTTAGGATAGATTGTGCAACTAAATCACAGCATCCAAAACAGTTCAATACCACTTCAAGAATCCGAGTTACAAATATTATACGATGCAATTTTAAGAACCAGTAACGGTTTCGCTAAAGCTGCAAGCATTATTGGGATTATCTATAAGGGAAATTTAATTTGATAGCAGTTATAGTAAAATTGATGTTGAAATAGCTATGTCGCTGTGATACATAATTCTATGTAACTAAAATCTCTTTGAAACTTATTATAATGGGATTCTGCATTGTAAATGACAATTCAATGGTATGTTTTTAATTTATAATGATGTTATAAAAAATATTCAACTATCTTTCAGTACCATAAAGATCATTTTTGTTTAAAAAAAAAAATGCATCATAATAAAGATCTTCAATAGTATATATTGATTTTAATTGAAATTCTAGTAGCAATTTTTTGGCCAAGCTGTTTCGTTCCGATATTAAACGACTCTACTTTAGCTATTTTCAAATGAAACTTTTATGGAGTGGACATGGACGATGATAAGAAAATGTTAATATTTTTCATTCATAAACCCTGTTTTGCGGGTACTAGTTGCGTGATATCGATAAACGACGTACAAAAGCGTAAGTGCAGATTTTTATTAATGCCGGAACAAGGCCGCCAGTAAGTATGGGTAATAAAAAAAAAGTGACGGGTCGAGTGGGATTTTTTTATGGCGGCAGGTAATTGAATGACATTAGCGTCCAATGGGATACGAAAGCCGGCAGCGATGCCCTGGGTCACTGAATTCTGAACAATATTTTCTCAATACTGAGTAATTGGCAGTTGCCGGCGTAAAAAAGTATCATGGATCACACAAATGACGCTTTCAATTGTACGGTTATTCTGGTAAAACTGAATATTTTTTAACCGGATGGCTGCCACAAACGTCTCGAGACGCGAACTTTTCCGTGAAAGGGCACGCCAATCATACAAAAAATGACGTCTTTGGACGCTCGCTTTAAGCGGGGTTTTACTAACTAAAATCAATTGTATGGAACATACAAATATTTTGAACACACATCGACATCTATTGTCAATATCTTCTATACTCAAAATTGAAATATTTTACAAATAAACATTCAAAAAAGATATAAGTGTTTAGAACGTTTTATTTTTACAATAAAATTCGTGGCGTGCGAGGTATAGCCATACATGCCCATGCTGACAGTAAAAAAGTTAACATCCTAAAAGCACTGTGCTCATTGAATTCAACAGTCTTGAAGCGTGGTGTCGGCTGTCACATTTTTGTATCGATAAAAAATAAACGTGCCAATATTAAATCAGTTATTTTTAACTTAATAGCCAATACAAGAATATAGGAAGATATATGGTATATTTATAAAATCAGGGCTTTTTTTACCCTGGAACGCAGTGGAACGGCGTTCCGGCACCTTTTTTTTCTCGAAATTTTAATAAATGTTCGTAAAATTTTATTTTTTCTATTTTAAAACATTAACTTGTTTAATTTTCATTTGAATTTCTAAAATAAATATAAAAATATGTATATTTTGTTTTATTTTATATGCATTGTATGAAAAGCCGCCTTTAATTCTATCAAAATGATATTCGAATATATGTATAATATATAATAAAACCTTCTCAGAAAATGTGCGTTCCGGCACCTTTTTTTTTTCAAAAAAAACACTATAATTGATAAGTACATTTTTTTTATCGAAAAGCATATCGAGAAAGGTCCATCACATAACAAACGGAAGGTTTTATTTAGTATTAACAACAATAAATACAGTCAAAATGTATTTTTAAGCCGTTGATGGAACAAGTAAACAAAAATAAAATGGGTATATAAACTTATAAGCACACAATTACGCGAATGAGAAAGAACATCCGTATCATAACAGTGAAAAGAAAGAGAGGAACCAAGTAACGTTTACCACTGTAGGCGAGTTTGTCGTGTATACGTTTTTTACATTGGGGTCGTGTTGTGTAGCGTAACTCGAAAAGCGGGTTCGTGATTTTGATAACCCAGCTATGATATCGTTTGTTTATAAGAAAGACAGGATGTTCGCGAAATAAAAGTGCATCATCATTGAATCACGAGCGATGCAAAATTATTATCTACTTGTGGACATCCGATCATGCGAAACACGGCGTCAATTTATAACACACTGTACAATATTTGCATTATATGTATGTTCCGTGCACCTACTTGTTAATTATACGTTATGCTTTGCGCGCGTTCTATCAAACTTCAAAAAACGAGTTAGGAATCTGTATATAATGGACAGAATTCAATAAGAAATATACAAAATTAGAGGGGAGGGGATATCCTTTACTATAGAATAAACGTAAATGCAATAATTATAATATTTAATATTCGAACCTAATCCAAACTGAAGGTAAACTGATTCTAAACGATATTTTCTTTCGTCAATGTCTGCTCTCAGTATAGTTTCTACATGAGATTTTGTTAAGCGAGAGAGCTGGTGGTTATTCGGTTTCTCTAGTTATTTTATAGAAATGGTAAGAATATAAAAAAGGACTGTGGAAATAAAGTAGGCTCATCGCTCTTGCTTCGAAAAATATTCGTAAATATGTACAACTGAACACAAATTAATAAACTGATTGAAAAAACCAGGGCTGTGTAGTCGGAGTCGTCGCAGCGATTTGGCCGGAGTCGTACTCGGAGTCGGAAATTTTGAAAAGTTTGAACTTTTCATATTATATGTCAAATTTGGCTATTGGCCGGATTGGTAGGGTTGATATTCAATTGAATACACATAATTATGAAAATTAGGCAAAAAAAAAGTGACGATATTAAACTTTTTTAGTCGGAGTCGTGTTTTTGGTCAATGTTGGAGTCGGAGTCGTGGTTTTGGTAAATGCTGGAGTCGAAGTCGAAATTTTTTTCACCGACTCCACAGCCCTGCAAAAAAACTTTTGATAAATTTTCTTGATTCAGATGCGTTGATACCGCAACGTAATAGAATATCGCTCAAAACCGTTGACCACTGAGCGAAAGGATCAATACAAAAATAATATATTAAATTATAATAATAAAATATTGTGACGATCAGACGAAAATTAGCTATATGATAATAATGATTATTACGGACGAAAGACAAAACTGGGAGTTTTGTTGCTGTTAATTTTTTGTTAAATCGAATTCGTGACATAAAAAATCGGCACCTAAACGTTTCAAATATTTTTTAGATTGCCAAAGGCGAAGCCGGCTAATAAGTAGAATTTAGCGCGATATTTTCGCGGCCATTCTATTCTAAAGGTGAATAATTTTTTTGTTGTTGTTTTGGTCGAGTGTGATTTTGGAGCGCCGTACTCAAATGATTTTACGATTTCCATTTGAGGCATTTCTATTTAAAAACAAACATGATTTTATTAAACTAAATACCAAATAAGAGAAATAGTGGTAAAATATTACTTATCACCACACATACAAACGTAGTAAATTTCGTCACAGTAAAAAGTCTCACTTGATTGCAACACTTCTCTCCTTAATTAAGAGTTTGAAAAAGTGACAATTTTTTTTAAATTTGTTGGGATGCAATAATCCTCTCCAATTTAAGATACAAACTATATTTTTATCATCTCAAGTATTGAAGAGTGTGTCAAACGTTGACACAAGTAGACAATGACACTATATGGTGTCGATATTTAGAATTGGTGTGGATCGAAGGTATGAGAAGTTGGTATAGCAAAAGTATTAAAACACAACATCGAGTTTGCGTTCACAGGTAATTGAAGAATTGAAATATTGTGTCGGTAATAAATGTAACGTTATTGAGTGTATCGCGATAAAGTGACATTATGTACAGGCGCACCTGAAAGCCCGCTATAAACACAACACAGGTCAAATCCATTCGTGTTTCATTGTCTCGCTGTAGTATACCACTGTACCGTTACAATAAAAATACGTGTAGTGGGCAGGATTTCTTACGTGGAGTTATTTTTTACAATGTAAGTAAGACATGCGTAGGTTTCTCGCATGGTGTTATTATTATCCATGGTGCATTTTGCTCACAATCTAAGCTGTTGTTAATGTAATCTGATTTAAAATATTTTCAACTCACGTCTCTGTGACCGGCGAAAAACAACTCATTTCTAAATCGTTCGTGCTAGAATTCGCATTTTAAGTTACGTACACGACATGTTTAAATAATTTAATCAGTCGTTTGCAATAAGGATATTATGAAAACGAATGCATACACGTTCTTTTTCTATAACCGGTTTTGCTTATCGGGTATGAATTTTCATTAGGTAAGTTTATTTTACAAAAAAAACACGCTCTGTGGATTGTGGCACGTGGATTGTGGCAGTATACAATAATAAATATTAATAGTTTTACTTATATTAAAATAAGGCACATAAATTATATATGATTTCAATATTCATTATTGTATCTTGGTAATACTAGAATTTAGTAACGTAATTTATTAATAATAATGATTGTATTTTTCGTGGTCGTTTGCAGTCGATATAAGCAACACTTGAACCATATACAAATGCAATAGAATAATATGAAGGCAGAGTTAGTAACTCTCGATCACTATTTATAGTATATCCGTCCAGTTCGTTGAATCGGAATAAAATTCTACGAAGTGTATTTGTTTCTAAATTATAGTTTTGTGTTGAAAGTAGACGTATTCTTATTCAAAATATTTTCAGTATCGCCGCTAAGTATATAACACAAAATCTTGTTGCGCAATACATTTCGTATCGAAGCGGATAATGTAACCAAAAGCAGAACCGTTTCTGTTTCTTGTCTTAATACAAATAATCGTTCAGTTATGTTGTTTTAATGACTGGTTTTATTTTGGAATCAGCTGCCTGCACTATAAAATAGTTCGGGAATAGTAATATATAAACAACATAAAAGAAATCTTTGCATTTTATTGACTTTAACTTCGGTCGGTTGGGATCGTAAAGCGAATGACATTCAAAATCAAATAAAAATGCTAATAAAAAAATTTTAGTCGTAGTGGAACTACTTCGCTCGCGAAAAATGGACAAAACAAAGAAAACTCTAGGCTTCTCATGTAAAATAGCCGAGTATGAACAAAATGACTAATCCCTTACATTCGTACTGCTTTCAAGACGAGGAGACAATGTATTTATTCAATAAAAAAATCTTTTTACGCGTGAATGAGTAATAAGCGAACTCAGACAAAATATTGTGCATAAGTCTATAATTTTGCTTGTAATAATTAAAGTTGACAAGCGGCACCTCGGTATGACTATATAAAAGTGTGAATATCTAAATCATATGTTACATAAAAGGTTTATTCTTGCTGATATAAACTTTAAATGACCAGGGTTGAAACAGGGTTGTAATTTTTTTTGCTATTGAACAATTGCTCAACATGATTTCAGATCAAAATAAAGACATTAGTCGATGCGAGACCAGAATTAGTGAGATTGGTCCATATTAACGTACTAAAAATCACGATTTCACTTAACAGTACAACAACAGAATTTTGTTAATCATAAAATGCTAGTTTATTATCAGCTTAGACTGCTTAGAGTAATAATAATACAGTAAACTTCTATAAGACGCATTCCTATAGCACTAATAAATGTGCGTTTTGATATCTTCAGAAGAAAAATTTTACTACAAAGATATTCTAAAAAATGAATCTATGACAATGTTGAACATTTTTTTGGTAGAATTAATTTAATTGATTAACTGGCCGTGAGTGTGTTTGTTAAGTAATTAATTTCTAGCTGAATTGTACACTTTTTTAAGATAATGAAACGTGATGAGATTAGAATTTTGTACAATTTCTTTCAGTATCTCGCTTCAAGACTGCCAATATACACTGAACAGGGAATTGAAATACTCGGCTCGCATACACGGTACAAAAGAACACCAATTAATTCTCTGAGATAACTAATTACTTAAGAATTCATACTACATGAATGCAGTAATTTCAGAAAATCGTTTGAAGACATTCCTCTTAATTGGTGTGTTTAATTATAACTAATAAGAATTTACATAAAAATGTTTTTTCTTGAGTAATTTCAATAGTACAACTACAGATATTCTTATTAATTAACGGAAACGCAATCAAGTCGTATATTTATTTTTTACTCCAGTAAAAAATATAGTGTTTTTCCGTAAATACATCAATTAATAAAAGAGTTATTTTAATATTTATAGAGGATTAACATTCTCAAAAGAAGTTCACGAATACGAAACTAACATAACTCGAATTTGTATTTTTTTTATAAATAAAGTAAATAAAACTTACAGGTTTGAAGATATTTGGTAATTTTTGACGACTTTCTAGTCGAAAATCTGAAGGCGTATAGATAAGCCCTCGTCAGATTGATGATGAATGAACCTTTTCACCAAACTGCAACAAGGAAAGAAATACATTAGTTAAATACACTCATGACATGGTAATTCATACAATAATGTCTTTGTGCCCATAATGCATTGAGATGTTTACATTGTCACTCAGCCCAAACTTTAAATGATATGAACGGATAACAATTAGCTAAAAAATTCTTAGTTTTCATAGACTTTTTCCAAAAACGAAATGCTGAGCGACTGAATATTGACTATTCGCAGTAAAACAGCTGCGGCCATCCCTGTTCCTGGGGAAATTAAATATCAAATGAATTTACCAAGGGCGTCCTAGTTAACTATACGACATTTTAAGTTGCCCAGTATATAATAATAGCCTTCATTTAAGTTTTCAGAAACTTGTAATCTTCATATCATACTCACTGCTTGCTTAAAATATAAGGCTAATAAATTACGAATGAATAATGGTTAGGTATCATTAATTTGAAGCCTGTGACACTCGATTTGTCACGCCTAAATGTTGGTCAATAATACCACCACCTGCATGTGACATTTTACTTCTTTATATCACAAAAATGTCGGTGGGTAGTGGTATGAACGTGTGTAAATTACGTACTTAGCGAATTGTGTTTCACGGTAAATTTATTTCCATGTTTCCGTGCAAATTCGATACGCAAAAGGGTTAAAAATTACACTGGATGCAGTACCGAACTAAGTCAAGACAGGCATATATTACTTACATGCTTACCTGCTATTTAAGGAAATAGAACTATCATTCAAGATTTATAAAAAAATACAATTTAAACGTACCGTAATTCAGTGAGGCTGTAACTAATCTGTACATCTCCTCCACTGAATTTTAATTAAACATATTTCCATCGTTACAATAGATTAATATTGCAGCCATAGTGTTACAATTTTAAATGTAGCCGATAACAATAATTTGAAATAAAAAAAAACGACGAAGAAGCATAAATAAGATAATTCAAATAAAGATTAAATTTTATTTTGATTCCAATCGCGACCGCTGGCTTCGAATCCGTTATTAAAGCCAAATGACTGTTGATTAACTTTTTTTGCAATGGAAAATAAATCACTTTTGTGGTTTTGTAAACAGGCAAACTTTCACTATACTGACTACGTTAACATCAAAGGATATATCAATGCATTGAAGCAACAACGGACCAATTATCATTAATTACACTGATAAAAAGACTGGTACATATTTATTTCCGGCCACCTAATTTCTATTTAAATCAATTCCCATTTTTTCGAGCTTCAAAACCAGCATAAAAGCGAGAAGTATGATAATCAACAAAAAATATGGCCGATACAAACGAATTCTAGTCAATTTAGCTGCATTCAACTTCATGACAATGTAATAGGAATGATATGGCATTTTTCAAATTTAATTCGAAAATCTGTAATGAGCTGTCTTCATTGTAGATCTACCTTAACAATATAAAACAGTAGAAATGGTTGATTTAGTACAAAGGAGAATTTATCTATTCGTGCTACCAGTAAGATAAAAGTTGTGGAATCAGTCACTAAGACAATTTTGAAATTTCACATTGTCACGTTGTTCAGCCTGGTTAAACATATAAAGGGGGATGATATAAATTTCAAATTTGGAATAGACAAAAACAATATCATATTATTATCAAGTGTTAGATACTATAACAAAATAATTCAAAATTTTCGTTGGCAGACAAAATACATTGAAATGTCGTAAAAAGCTTCTATTCAGATTAACGTGTGCGTATTTATTAAAAATTAGTATTCCAAATGAAGGTGAAATGACGTCCTGTAATTAAAATGGACACTATAATTATATCGCTGTGATAATGAATAATTTACAAATTTATGAGTTACGAAAATATCTTATTCCGATTAGCAGCGTTAGTTGTTTTTTTTGGGTACGGTGATTACATGAAAAAAACTATCAGTAATTTTATTTAAAATTTCGAACATAAGTTAAAAGTTTTTTTTAATCTATGTATACCACCTTATGGAGAATAGGGACATGGAAAGACAAGTGAGGCTTTTGTGGATTGCATCTATTGACAAAATAATGTGATAAAATACATTGAGCTTGTTGTTATAGTCGAACAAGATAAGTTCGCAACTCTTGTATTAGTATTTTACTTCCTTTGATGGACATATTTTTTTATTATTTTTGTTTATACAGATTTTACGGCTGGAATTTTCTGTGCTGTGTAAACTTTCTTAAACATTAGAAACAAACTTATGTTCAGTTTCAAACGACATGGATGCCCCGTGTATCAACGAACTTGAAATAAAAATACAATAAATTAGGAAAAAGGATGCATTTAGTTATCTGGAAGAATTTTTATTGCGTACTAAAGCTCCGGCAGGTTGCGTGGCCAACCAATTATTTTACCTGGATAAGGTTCGGGTTTGTTCGTAGATAAATCAAGGCCCGGGCACGGAATTGTAAAACATTTGTCGTTTCTGAATAAAATAATTGTATCATCGACTTGCAAGGTATTTTGAAAATATATTCTAAGCTTGCTAAACACTGAATACAAATTCCAAAAAAATACTATTTGAAATTAGTGTTACAAAAAATTGAATTATTACATCTGTACAATTTTAATGAAATATTTACACTTTATGTACATAGTTTTAAATTCAATTTAACTTTGTTCTATTCGATATTTGAATTCTTCACGACGAACTGAATTTCACAGTTTATTTATCAAATGAAACTATCCTTTTGTCACTTATCTCGAGTCATTCTCAAGACCCACCCCAACAGCTATTTGATCCCACTTATGTGAAGTTGAATAACTCACATTCCAATTGTAACATGTAACGTTATCGAAACCAGTCTGAAATAAAAACCCTTTGGAATGTGTTATCTTTTAAAGTTACCTAGCTCATGATTATAAAGAAGTGATCATATAGAAGCAATAATAATAACAAAAAATGCAACGTTCTGAATTTGAATGTGTTCGATATTTCAAATTACGATTAGAAAACTACAAGTGACAGATGATTGAAGACGTGTATGATTAGTTGTAAGATAACGTGCCAGTTTAATTTACATATTAGCATGATACCGGCATAACACGGTATATTTTACTATTTCGTACGTTGACTAGAAGAAATTTCATGATATAATGAAGAAAAAAACTGGTAACATCAATATTCAATTAGAATTGTGGAGAGCAATCTAAGCCGAATCGTGTTGACATTATATGTTGTATCGGAAAAAGAATAGGTTTCAATTTGTTTATTTTGAATATTTAAACACAACTTACGATACTAAGATTTCGTAATTTATATTCATAATTAATTAAATTTAACGTTTATCGTAAACCCCGGTAAATAGATGCAGATTTTAATATTAATAATCGATTATTATGATGGCGAATGGTTGGTTGCCCTTAAATAAAAAATATCTTAAAACGAGGGGTGAGTTTAATCGTTTCTGAATCAATTTATTCTCATCAAAAATAACAAATTATACGCCATAAACAAAATGTAAAAAATGTTATATAATAATCAGAAAGACCATAAATAAGATAGTTGACCCATCCGAATCTACGAAGGGTCGTTTTTTTCGTATTTTCAATGTTGAAAAAATGTTACCTGGCTATCGTAAAATCAATTGATTTTTTTTTCGAAATGATTCAACTAGAAAATATAAGTCGGAGTGGATAAATAATTGAAAAGTAGTCTCATTAAAAACTGCAAATTGAAAAGAACGTTAAAAATAATAACAACATGGTTATAGTAATGTTTACTTTTCAATAAAGCATGGGGGTAATATTTTAAATTTAAGCAAGGCAATTTAAGGTCCATAAAAACACATTTTTAGTAAGCTGTTGCCTTCTTCTTGTGTGGTAGTAAAAACTGAATAGATATTTTCAGTATGAGTGAAGCAATAGTTCTAACGAGAACTAGCTGAAAACATATCGAAAGTTTGAAAAAAGGTGCAATAATAGATGGAGTCAGCTTGAGCTGTAAGCTAATTGTTTGTCATCTGAATAATGTATTTTAAGAAGAACTGATCTCAACGCATAATAACCAAAATTAATGAACGTAAAGAAACTGTGCTTCAGTAACTCCTTTTTGCATATTTAGTTTCAGCGGGAAAATTTTAATGATTTCATGAATCATTTCGCATAGTAATAACAGAGTTTAACAAAACCACTTAAATGGATTCTTAAAAAGTGATTGGCAGTCAACGAGTAAGCTATTTTTATTATGAGCCATGGGGCGGAGAAATCGACTACGTAAACTGCAGGTGTATTTTCGCTTCAGCGTTTAAAAATTAACAATGGCATTTGTGAAAACGCCCCTAAAGGAACGAAGTAATTATAACTCATCACAGAGTCTAACAGTCATGTAAGCTCCCGGCTTACCATTCCTGTATTGAGCTATCTACTAGGCCGAGTTAGTTGAAAGTGCATTTTATACACTCAGCTTTATGGGCACTCTTCTATTCTGAAAGCGCGATCCATAAGGAAAGAATGACAGTTTTGTAGACAACCCGATAAAAGACAATTACCATAGATATTTCTGGGAAATTTAAAAACTAGATACAGTTTACTTTTCTTTAACGATATAAGTAATAATTTATATAAATATGTATTATTTACCATAAGTGTTTCTTTTTCTTTGATTGTTTAGTAACATAGTATACATAAATGAATATAACAGTATATTATTAAAATTGAGACAGTGTCATTCGTTAGGCAAGACTGAGTTTTCACTCTTAACTTATTTGAGTAGGCGATGAGAAGGATAACTGATATGTGGGCGCCAATAACTTTGTGATGAGTTTAAACACGGAACATTAACACAATGTGGTGACGAGAATTGTACAAGTCTACATCCAATAACTCTCGTTATAAGTTAAATGATAAAGATATTGCACAACCGGACAGCTATTTTCAATTTACTGGTCGATTCTAGACATTTTATCTGCGATATTTCGAATGACAAAATAATGGCAACCGTTGAATGCAGTTTTTTTATATTTAACACTAATCGATAAGACATTAAGGGGCAAAGGTCAATTTAGCTGTACACCAAATATTGAACTACGATAATGTAATGTAATGTAAAGACGGTATGATGCAAATATTTATATAAGAATATTTCTCAGTCTGACCAACTGCGCAAAAAGTCTTTTGACAGATATGGGCGGGTATTGATAGTGCAAAATAAACATTTGACGGTTAAAGTTTTCTTAAAAAAAAAAAACATATCATAAATTTATTCCATATTGCCAAGCTGTTATCTTCCAAAACGTCCTTTCGTCATGATAACATATTACAATATGGTTGGTAAAATATTTCACATTACACAAAAAAATCGCGTTACGTGAAATACCAATAATTATTATACTTGAATATTGAAATAAAAAGGATAGTTACTTTTAATTATATTTTGTTATGCTAAAAAAACAAGCAGTTTTCTTTTACGCTACAGTCATAACGTGATAAAAAGAATATTGACATTATACGTATAAAAATATCCCACTATTTGGACATGTTTCGCTTAATTTTTGTGAATATAAATATCAGTATGTTTTGCCATTATCAGCTTGTTATCAATATGAAGAGGTCACGGAATTCATAGAGGAAAACCAGAATTATTCTGAAAAGCCATGCTGGAGAAAGTAATATTATTTTTTAATTACACAAGTGATAATTATTTATTATTTTTATAAATTATTGTTTTCAGATTGTCCATCAATAGTAAAATGGTCAATGTGTAATTAAATGTCGGTCGATAAAGGTAGACTTGCCATTATAAATAAGTAGTACAATTTCAGATATGTAGCAAAACATATATTTATTTAGATATTTGAGATTGAATTTTTGATAAAATCGGATTAGAAATCAATACCGAAACGATGATCAAATATCTAGATTGATTAGCTGATATAAAAACATAATTATGGCTAATGATATGGAAAAGTTAAAGACCATGTATATGTATTAAATTTAAAATACGATATTATAATTTTAATAAATGTTAATTTTGAAACTCATGACAGCTATTGTAAAATTATTTTATCGTTAGTTATAAAAATACATAAATTTTTATCAAACACTAGTGACTAGAGTGTTTGCCTTATCAGGTTTTTTAATTGCAAAATTATAAAAAAAACGTATTCACCAAAGAATCAAAAATAATTCTGTATAATTTTTCAATTTGAATAAACTTGATAAAACGACAATGTTTACGAATATTCATAATGTAAAAAAAAACATAAAATAAAAAATGTTTCTTTGATAGATTGTCAGAATTTCATGATGCAATAGTATAACTTATTACAGGGCCTTCCTTAGTTTGAATAATATAGGAAATCAAATGTATTGTAACGCTAAAAAAAACGTGTGCTTATGAACAATCAATCCATGTCAGATTAATAATAATTACTATAGCAACATTATAGGCTATCCGTGGAGGCAATATCACCAACGTGTCAACGAACCTTTATTCTAAATACCTAACTAATCTATAAAATGAGAATATAAAATTTAACGATCGGATAGTTAGTAAATAATTTGAGAAATGATATGTAGACATTATATCTTGAAAATAGCTTTGCAAAGTAAAATCACCTAGTGATTATATCAACAATTTGTCTTATTGATGTTGATATAATCCATTGGCAGGACATGGGTTTCTGTACAATTTCATATCAAATTATATCCTGTGTGCGACAGTTAACTATTGTCGTACGTAAATATAATAATTGTATCCATTAAAAACGTATAAAGGTCTATCGCGATTGCTTAATAAATATCAAAAAAAAGTCGTGCTTTGGCTATCGGTTTGGAAAATGTGCACATCCGTTTCAATAATACTCATAATGAATTTCTGCACTGAAAAGTGAACAAGTCAATTAATTTATGATTTTATTACTGTAGATTATATTTTTTAATAAACATAAATGAATTGACATTGGAAGGTTAAATTTAACGTATCCACTTTAAGGAGTGGTTGAACGAGATACAGAATTATGAAGGATATATTACAATACCTACATCCCTGTGATATAAGGAATATCTAACCAAAAGCCGATGTCTTATTATTTTTTTTACCAGTATCAAGTAAATATTATATATCCTAAAAGTGCTGGGCAGTGGAAATACTAAACCACTAAAAATAAGATACTAGCTTAGCTTAGCTTAGCATCTTACGATACATTATTATAAGATGAGAAAGATGTTATAAAGCAAAATACTTTGAAAATAAGTTTTTATTCCGTCGAATAAGCGTACATATATATGTGAATATAATTCATAGTAATTGATCAGATCTACGATGGTCTCTATCAATCTATCAGCACGATTATATGGGAACTTATATTTCACGATACAAATAAATACCACGTTTTCAATTCAGAGTTATAAATTTCATTTAACGGGCTTAAAAGAATCTGTGAGTTATAATTTCAATTTTAATATTACGTTTATCTCAATTATGTTATCATTTCGCTTGTAGGTATAAAGTGTTATCAACGTTATCAGCATGTTATCAATGTGATACCAGACGTGTTAAGGGATTATTTAATCGTCCAAGTGTATATCTGTACTATATATTATTTAAAAATGCTTACAAAAATTTAAAAGACAGACACGGCTGAAAATGCCGCTTGACGAACACAATCTTTTGTAAAATGAAATGTAAGCCGTATAACTGCATATGTTAGGCCTAATATTGAATCAATGAATGTATTTTCCATACATAATAATATGTAATGTTTTAATAGAAGTGAATAATTAATAAAATAAATATGAACTTTTTCTCTATACTATCATTAAACCTGTCATTTTTTTTAGTCTATTGTTATAGTTGGAATCAATTAAATATCTATGAAGTTTCCCGTATGCAATGTTGCATTCAATTTTAATTGCAAAGATTTTTTCCGTAATAAACTCACTTTGAAGCAAGGTTGTACATTGAATAGTGGTCGTAAATTTTTAATAACGACGTTTTGCTCATTGTAAAAACACCGCAAAAAAAAACGGCAAACCCCCACATTTTTAAATATATTATTTTATACACGTTTATTGAAATAAAAATAGTATTCATGGAAACTTACATCACTTCCTAAATTAAAACTTAACAGATTCTTTTGAGCTAATCAACCATGTGTTGTCTTATTGATGATGGACACAAGAAGGAAGATTTCTTAGATTCGAGAGATTAAAATAAAATTTCACTAAAATACAATATTGAAATTAAGTCACCGACGATGATAGAGATACATAGATTATTTATCGGATTTAAAATTGGCAAATCTGCTAATAAAACCCGAGTTTAAAAAAATCGGAAAAGAACTTTGAATTATGATTCGTTTTTGCAATACCGGGATCACGTGGTCAAGTGATAAAATGTTTAGGGCGTGTCAGGAAATTGGTCTAGGTTTACTGCCACAAATATTAAAATTGATGTCAAGTTACTAAACACAAAAAACAGCGTGATGAATCCGTTTTTAGGAATATAAAAATTGTATGATTAAAATATTGGAGAATTTAAAATGCATTCAAATAAAATATAAGTAAGAGTAGAGTTGAAACTTATTATTCATTTTTTAAACACAGAGCAATGGGTTGAATATATTAAGACACTGCAAAACTTCATTAAAATTTGTTAAACAAGTCACGATTAGTTTAAAAAAACTTGTTTTCTAATAAAGAAAAGAAAAAAACATTAGCGTTTATTCGGGTTGTTATAATAGATAGGTAAAAACACCTGTTCCTCCATAAGTTTTAATAACACGGTGTTGGAGATGCTTTTTTAAGGGACCCAAAGGGCGCACTTTTTACACAATATAAATGGCACCTCAACATACTACAAATAAAGAAAACACCTTTACGGTTTTTTTGGTACGATTTTTTACAAGTGCCAAAAGATCAATGGTTAGCGGTATTCTTTGTTTTTTTTTTTTATATATAATACCAAAAATGTTTTGTTTAGTTTTTGCACTGTGGAATTTTATTTTTCTCGGGGTTCGTTTTTTACACGCACTAGTAATACAAGTAAGGTTTCTAATATAGATACCGATACTACATATTAAAACCATTGGAAGTATAATATATATTGTTTTTTTTATTTAATTATTTAAGTTTTGTCGAGTAAACAGGAATTATTTTTTTAAAACTTTTTGAGCTATGTAGAATTAAGAAATCAACTCACCATACGGAGAAAAAGTTCTGCTGACTGATCTGAGTGGTTTAATCTTCTGTGCCGCGAACATTTTAGAGCACTTGTAGAAATTGTTTAGAATATTATATTGAATAGTTCTAATATAAAATACGTATTCTATTAAAACATGTGTTGCAAAAGAAAACATGTGGGTTCACGAGTAATATTCTTCAAACGCTTTTTTCCGTTCGAAAATTAAGTGTTGCCACAGTCTATTATTTTAATGACGTCCGAAAATGAAGCATTATAAAATAATATGAAATTAAAACAGGTGTCCGCACACGACAGAAAAAGCACTACGCGCACTGTTATTAAATTTCACATCGAGAGAGATATTATTGTCTTGTGGCGGTATCTGTCGGCGACGTCGGACCGCATCGAAGGTCCGAGGCGTACAGCGCGGTTAAATATTCTCGGGCAGCCTCTGAAGAAAAGTCGCAAGTTGTCCGCGATACACGAGGTATACACACAGCAACCGCGCTGCTTTCTTGAGCGAGGCCCGAAGACGAAAGAACGGCGCTCGACGCATGGACTTGTAAAAAGAATCGTCTTGGAAGCCGAACGGGCAGGGGGCCGACGGCACCCGAGCGCTGCGATCGGCTCTCGGGCATTCGAATACCGACGTGGGCTGACTTGCGCACCGCGAACGGGGAACTGCCGAAGTAGAAGAGGGGATACTCGGTCTCGCTCTAAATTCGAACGCCTGAAAAAGACACAGCACAACGTTTTATAACTCCGTCACATATCCCTGCATACTACATTCGCTGTCGTATGTGTTCAAATTTGAAATTTCGAATCCAGGGAACACGAACACCACAAAAAAAACCTATGCGTATTTTACAACGCATTTCTTTTTATTTGAACGCTGCACCTATTCCAACGACTGACGTACACATAAATTATATTCACTAATAATTTGACGATGGACGTTTATAAACAATTATCTATTACGAACGTACCGGATAATACAATTTAATGAGCGCTACACACTCTAAAATATAATTAATCAACATATATGGTAGTAATTTCTGTAAAGTATATATATTAGTAAAAATTAAAACGTGAAATATGCTGTATCTAGAACTTTATCGCGTTAGCCATGTTTCATTTTTTAAACAATTGATTAGTTGTTCAGCACTCACTTTTTGTTAAATAATCAAAATGTATGCACTCTTTCTATACCATTTGACTTTCGTTAAAAGAGGTGAGTAGGTGTAAAATTAAGGTTCGCGATATGTACTGTTAACTGAAATTATAATAATACGTTCTTTTCGTATTTTTACTTTTCGTTCTGTTTTGTAACATCGTTTTATTAGGAAGTAGATATTTCATTTGATAGCTGGTTTGATTGCTCGTATGTGTTTTTATTGCTCTTCGCGTTGTGGCGGGAGCGCCTACGCATTCATTTCTCGCTGTATCTAACAAAGTTCTTAACAAATTTCGTTATCATGTCGAAAAAATGTTTCGAGCATTTATTTATGTATGTGCATAGCGCAGTGTACGCCCACCGAAACATAAATGAGAGAAAAATTATTAATATTATGGAAATTGCGCCGTTTTTGTAAAATCGTTAATCTTATTTTTTACTATCAATAGCAGCTGTCATTATTTTTAATGCCAGAAGATGTCATTTATGGATTCTTTACGTATTGATGTTTTATGCTGTCGAAATGTAAAAAATAATAATTTTAATACATAAATATCTTTTTCATAAAAAGAATCTTATTCGAATCCAATGTATAAAATTTATCAGAGCAAAGAAAACTTCCTTCACTGAAATAAGTAGTACACAAAACAGATAAGAGTGATTTTTAGGTCTCAGAAATGCAAAATAACGCAACATTAATTGTATTTAAATTTTACAGCAATCGATTATTTTTTGTTTTAAATTGGTTTATATATTCTTTTTAAGTCTCTCTTATGCGTAAGATATTTATTTTTTTCAACCATTGAAAATGGTTTAACGGCAATATTTCAGTTATTTCTATATGAACTGTTAATTCTAATTATGGAACAGTCTAATAAAAGTAAAAATATGTCAGTTTAACATTATGTAAAAAAATACAACTTTGTAAAACGTTTGTCGATGATATTTGTAACTCACATTTTCGGGTTACCTAGAAATAAGTACGTAAGCTTACATTTTCTTGCTAAAAAAGCGTTGTAAAATCTTATATGAAAATAATAGTTATCTGACCAATCATTATATATGTATAAGTACGATGCTATATATTCACATCAATGTTTGAAATTAGAATATATGGTGACATATAAACCACCAGCTGATTATTTTATTACGTAGCATCCCCTTAATGATTTATGGGGTTCAACGTGTACGAAACTCTAGAAGGGGAGGAGGGATGGCGAGGACAATGCGTCGCCCCCTTCGCCAAAAAACTTGGACACTCGTAAACTCCAAATAGGTAAGTAAGTCCCTAAAATCTAACATAATTTTGCTATTCAGGGAATATGGTAGGCAGGTTTATTCACTATTCATTTGGGCGGAGTTAGGCCGTTTTATTGGACCATAACTAGTGTACGTGGCAACATTTAGAAAACGTAATTTTCTGCAAATTTAACGAATACATCACACATTTCATGATTTGATATGATAAATTCTGCCAATTTTTGACCAACCATCTTTTTTGTCAAAAAGATGCCAGCAATTTTTTCCATAATTATTTGACTTTCGAAAACAAGAAAGGCTACACGAAAGAAATTATGAATCAATATCCTCTCATAAAAATATTAGAAATATGAATTAGTAAGAAAAATATTGCAAGAAACCAAGTATGTATACGTGACTGATTCCATGAAATCAGATGGTTAAAAATGATGTATTTTAATGGTGATGCCCGAGACACATTTCTTAACGTTTTCATTGTGTGGAACCAATTTTTGTATCGAACTCGTTTTATGGATGATAGTTGATTTTTTTTATAGGGTGCGCGTTTTGTTCCAAACAGCTGTATCATGGCGTTCAATAAAAAAAAATAAACGCTAGCACACACCGTATGTAATGTAACTACATAACAAGATATATCATAGAAATTTATCTACGTATTGTGTTTACTACAATTCAAATCATACTTATTTAACCATTTGCTCTAAGCTTAACAATCAAATATTTAAAAATCGCGAGGTTTTATTAAAATTATTTATTCAGTCACTGTTTTGCCATCGTCAGTTGAACGTATAAAATTCTAAACTGTCTCTTGAGCATCAAGAATATACGAAAACTAAACGACGTTCTCTCATTAAAATTAAAAGTCTCTAAGAAAAAAAGACCCAAATGTAATTTATCCCCATTAGTGAGTGGCCTTTTCAAACAAAAAAAGAGCGAAGTGGATAGTAATTACTCAATTAAAGTTCAACGAATATTCTAAGTAATCTCAATTTAGAGCTGGATTCAAAATTATATTGGTCAAATTAGGCACACCACCAAATTACCGAATATGGAACAATCTATTAAATTCATTACATGCCACTAAAAGTTAATTTTAGTAAGGTAATCGAGAACGGCTAAAAGGGCCTATATTACTTGTTTTGTTCGTCACGCAAGTAATATGAAACAATGTATTATATAATATAATATAATACATTTTGGCCAATTATTTCAGATTATTTTTGTAGTTAATTGACATTTTAGAATATTGTTAGAAGTCACCATACATCTGCCTGATAAAAAAGTAAATTATTATAACAAAAAACTGACTAAATTGTTTTTTCAAATAGCTCGGAAAAAACGGATGCAATTGTATTGTGTATGCATTTACGTAGATACGTCCTGAATGCATTCTTAGAAGTATTATAGTCCCATGATTATAAAATCCCGACCAAGGGTAGTCAATGGTGCCTGATGGTAACAATGAGAGATGCAAATGCACAATGCACCCTTTTTATGCAACTGGGTAGTTAAGTGCATTTGCATATCGAAGTAAAATATTCTACAACCAACTATACAAATGTGCACACACATCTAAAACATAAATAAGTTCATATAAAAAAAGAGTCAAAAGTGATCTTTGACATTCTTTGCAAGTGCTCAAAATGATTTCACATAGAAGATTTAAAAATGGTAATAATACCTAACGTATTCCAAATAATATACTAAGCAAATTATAAGAATAGTGGACGAAAAATAAACACTATCAAATTGACCTTCGCATTGTAGAAAGGATAACATAATTTATTCATTCATAAATTCAATTATAATTATATTGTAAGTTTTACTAACAAACTCGTTTGAAATAGTTTAAAATCAAAAGCGGTTACTACCTATTCGTTTTCAAAATGCCAATAAGCTAATATAATCCTACCATCTCTTTACTGGTTTATTTGAAAAAGTTCGAATAAATATGTTGGATAAGTCAACTTTTGTCTCAAATTAATATTTTGACAGATTTTCATAAAAATTTTCATTCAATTATTTTAAATATTTATAAAATTGTAAGGAATATGATTCTTTTACTCACACGTTTTTCAATATTTCGGTCGAAGTTTATTTATGATTTTTTATAACCAAACACAAATCAATAATGTATATGAAGAAAACACTCTTTTTTAAGTGAGTAGGTAGGAGATACCATTTCCTAAACGTTTTTTAATACATCGCTTAAACAAAATTTTTTGAGCGTGGGTTTTCAATTAAAATAGCTTGTCGTTAATAGTAATTAAAAAAACGTGCCATACAGACTCATGGCGGTATAGTATTATTTCGATCTTTAAACAGGTTAAGTACATTTTTATGATCCAGAGGTCGTGTGATTTCTATTAAGATCACCAAAAGCAAAGTTTTCGCAGATTTTCTACCAAGTCTCATTCCACATTTATGTAGGGTTCGACACATTAACTATGACATAAGCAGGTTTTTATGGAATTTCGAGGCCTATAAAAACGAAGGCCGCCAGTTTAATAAACATAAGTGTTCCTTTGGACAATTATTTTTTCTCAAGAATTTAAAAAAATCTTCAATGATACTTTTAATAATTACCTTTTTTTTGAATCGATGCTAACACTAATTATATGAATTTACAAAAACTGACTCGAAGAAAAGAAAATACGCGAGTTGAAAGAGTTGAAAGTTGAATATCGTGTATTTAATGAAAAATAGAACTAGGAAAAGGAAGATTATTTTAATCCTTTACTGACGAACTATTTATTCCACACATAGCGTTGGTCTCTTTTGTTTAAAAATAGCTGAACGTATGTATTGTAATTTTTAACAGTATGGGGAAAAGATAAATATCAAAATATACGAATGGTTGCCAGCGTTGGCATATAGCGTTATATAAATTTGTGTAAACAAAAATAATTTTTATCCACACTTAAAGTGTGAAATAAAATAGCAATGTATAAATAGATTATAGGTAAAATACATACCTTTAAACTTTTGAACTCGTTTTCAACCGGGTTGGCTGACGTTTTTTTATAACAGTTACCGACGGCTACCGTAGAACACTTGGTATTCGTTGATTATTAATTATTATTTTATAAATAAATATATATCTGAAAAATGATCTTTCAAAGTCAATGGGACTATTTTTTGTTGTTGTTTATAACTTTCAAATAAATAACACTAGCTTTTAGCACGAATTTATCCTTAAAGTAATCTGTATTAAACAATTTAACGAACAATTAAGTTTTTAAATATAAATTTTAAAAGAATTTGTTATGAAAGTTTTAGAGATAATTAATGTCCATTTTTTCTGTATTTTTTTTTAAATTTCAAGGTAATGATAAAGGTTTAAATACAAGACGATAGGCTATTTTCAAATTAAATATTATATGAACATTTTAAGAATGACATATTTTAATTTTTAATATCAGATTTAGTGAATATTTCCATAATTTTTTCGTAAAATATATTTTCATCTAAAAAGTTGAGAACTTAAATCTTTAAATTATTTTTTTCTGTTATCTTATGTGACAATCCAAAATAATTTCCAGAATAAATGCTTTTTGAAATAAATATCAATCATTGAGGTTTTGTAATATAAGACTTTATGAAAAAAAATGGCCTTGAAAGTTTGCCATTTGATTGCTGAATATTTATGTGCAAGAATGTTTTTTTACAGTATAAAAATTCTAGTCACTGTCAAGATGTTCCCGCCTTATTTCTATTTTATTTTGTCATGTAAAATAACACTTCACACTGGATTCGAATTATTAATCATCGTATTCATTTATGCGTAGGCGATTTTTATTTCATAATACTTGTTTAAATTATAAATTGTTTAAGGAATAAATGTGGTTAGATTTATGTTAAAAAAAACACATCAAGTTTAATTATCACTCGTTGTCACAGGATCGTGACTATTTATTTATTTTTGAAATCGTTCTCATGTGGCAGCACTGATACTTTTCAAACGCGCGTTCTTTTCATATTCGCGGGAAAAGATTGTTTTATCTACGCGTTGTGTATTTTCGCTTCTAAGAACTCCACGTTTCGTATGGAAGCCAGTGCGAAGAGGAGGAAAGAAAGTGTGATATGCGTGAAGTTTGAATTGTGCATGTGTGTGTGTCGCGAGATATACAATGATGATATCGCAAATCGCTGTGTGAGATTGACGCTGTACGGTGCATTTCACCCCGCGGTCCTCCCGCACCCCCTTAAAAAAAATGTTTCAGTCGAACATGCTACGGTTTAGTATTGTGCTTCTCCCTCTGCCCGTTTCGCGCTGTACTCATGCGCGTACCTTTCCACGGCGTAACCGCGCCCCGGTGGCATCTACTCTTCTACTGAACCGACTCGCCAACGGATTTTTTTGGCACACACTCTTTCGCCTAGTATCCTCATTTCACTCGCCTCCCTCCAGTTCTGCCGTCAATTTCTCTATCGCCGTCTCTGTTCGACGACTACGCCCTTCTTCCCCCTTTTTAAAAGTCATATTATACATTTCAAACCACGCCTTTGTGTTTTTTCCTTTTTTCGCCCATGGTGGCGAACCGGAGACGAAAATGTTGCGCGATGCGCCAATGGTGGTTTGTTTCTGAGGTGTAAACTTATTGCACGAGACACTTTCCAAATATATTTTTCACGCCAAGCGGCGAATAGCTGCACTATAAAGTTCGAAGTTTGTCTGGTTTGCAACTTTGATATTTTTAACACTTTGTTAAGAATCCGCTAGATCTACATAATAATAAAAGAAAAGAATTCATACACATAAGTATAGTAATTTTAATTACAAAATATCCACAAATAATTTTCATTATGCGCACTATTGTTGATTTATTTTATACAAATGTACTATTGGCCTTTAGCTTTATTTTATGGTAAAATATTGAATTAAATTCGAGTAAAATAAAATTGGGCTGGAGAATAAGTCGTTCACAGCGTGTTACTAAATCTGACTGACTAATCAAAAGATTTAGGAGGTCTTAACGTGGAGACACGAAGGGGCTCTAATCCCAGTGGCGTAGGAAGTTTCATTGTGAGGAAGTGCTGAATTCGTAAACATTTTTTGATACTTAAAAAAAAATGAGACATGTTGCTGCACATGTTATATGCCTTATCTTTTCACTTGGTCTTCCACTATTGAAATAGTGCGATATTGAGCAAGGACGTACAATTTTATCTTTGTGACCATTGACGTATGAGATGGTATTCGTCTATTGCCGTTAATATATTGGTACTAAGAAGACTGCATTTATTATCGACAAAACGTGTTACTCATAAGTTTAGTTTTATAAAAAGCGCTATAACATCTTAAGTTTTTCGACATATTGCCATCGTAAAGAGTCTTGAAAACAGCATTTTTTCGTTTGTATAAGATCTTAATTTCTACGAAACGGTTCCAACTTTCAAACACTTCAGTACCGTAAGGCTACTGGTGGCCGCCGCGTGCGGACGTCGCGAATACAGTCACAAATGTTGAAACATGTATAAAAAATCTTCCTGAAAGAATTCTTTTGATATTTTTCTTTTCATAGGAAGTGACATATTACTATATGTACACTTGTACTGGTCTTTCCGCCATCAGTCAATGTTGTTGCAAAAAAGATTTTTTAGAAGTCGGGCGGCAGATGTGATTAATGCGACCACTTTGCTCGGTACTGAAGCGGTTAAATACCACTGTGATGTAAAAAAATTATTACAAATATAAAATTTACCAACCAACATTTATTTTTATATCTATGTATATATAATGACTAAGTTGCAATGTTGTATCATACGAAAAAGCAACCCTACCCCTGTGGGAATAAAATAATTGTATTTTTGAGTAAAGACATTTTTTGCCAACAAAATTAGAACTCAATTGATATTGTAGTTGACTCGAGCATAAAAAAACGTAATACAATACGGAATAATGTTTTATATATACACAGGTATATTATATGAATTATAATTCTTTTGTTCCACTGATAAAAAATATCTGACTTCGAAAGGATGTTAATTGTTACACGGAATAGTAAAAACTTTAATGTGTAAACATATCAAAATAAGATGTTTTTGCAGTCTGCACTGTCATTGTGTAAATTCTATAGGATGCACATACATTAAGAGATGTCGGGCTCAGTTCAATGTTTAATACAGGTTAGGTGTAATCATAAGCTTAAAACTAAGCGGAGGGAATCATATAATTGACGTTAATAATAGAATTTACAATTTACCTAATCAAACGTCATTATTGACAGTGGTAAATGGACTGTTTGAATAACCATAGACGATTGATCACTATGTTGCTATTTAATCTCAATAGGCAAACAAATGAAGTTTTTTTAAAATTAAATCTTATCGACAATTTCTTTTGTTGACCGATTAGAGAATTATTGTCATCATATTATTCCGACTTGACTGAAGAAAAATGCAAATAGGTATAGTAAAAAAATAGTAATGTTTTTATGTAACCACTTTAAAGGTGTTCACTGTCAATACTTGGTGGAATGGCATTATAATAAAACATTTTTAGTACTTATTCCACATTCGTGATTCAGCGATATTTATAGAAAAATCGTTGTTTTTCTTATTAGTTGATAATACTCGCCATGTGCGAAACCGGTCTTGATCTAATAAATTTAATGTGAAATAAGTGCTAAAAATGTTTGGATATTTTTATTATGTTTGTATCTAAAATATAATCATTTTAAAATAATTGTAGGAATAAAAACAACGTGAAAGTGTGAAATGAGAGTGCTTGATGGAATTTCGATATCATATTTGAACCGTGTGAATTTTGTATTTCTCAGCCAGTTCAAGTACATTCGTGCACTTGAAATGCCAGAAGATGCCGAAAGGCGAAACCCGGGTCGTTAGCGACAATACTCACGGAAAAGTACAAAATTCAACCGATTCAAAAAAAAAAAACGAAATGTTATTTAATCGTGTAGGATTTGCACGTGTTTAGCCATCTATCGTGCTGATATGTCTCAATAGTAAATTAAAACAACGAGAATTATTTACGACACAAGTTCTCTTCGTTGTTTCTCATTTGATATAATGAATTACGGATAAGTTTATCTCGGCAGAGTGAAGTTAGTTCTTAATACGCCAATATGACTGTATTTACAAACTGCATTGAAGTCTAAGAGTATCATTGTCCCGTGGGTATTTGCAAAATTGAGATTAATTCTCATTACCTTATCACGACGCAGAAATAATTCTCGACTACCTATATGAAATGAAAGTCTGTCAGGAAGGGATCAAGGATATTATCTATCACACTGGCTTTTAGATTCATGATTTCAGCCTCTGGTGCATTACCCACGAAAGCGTGATGCTGTAAATGGAGTGACTTGGATAGGCCACGATACAGCCAACACAAGTTTGATACAAGTCTGGTTGAATGTTTTCGATTAATCTCGAGTCGATTCTGCATATAGAAATGTTATAACGGTCAAGATTAATAATAATAATTGAAAACAGCCTACTGTCGCATCCAGGAAAATGATAATTTCAGCATAAATATTCTTTAGATATTGACAACAATGTGCTGATTTAGCAGTGTATGTGACGTTGGAATTGTAACCAAATATACTACAATATTTTTATAAAAATAAAATCATACAAGTAAAACTTGGTGGGCAATTTTGCTTCATAATGATGATTTACTGAGGATACATTTTCAACTAAATCGATATTAATCCGTTGAAAATGTTTCCTTAAATTGCCCGAGTCAAATTCACTGGGGACTTGGTGTGAAAAAACGATTTTAAGAGGTGAGATATGTGAATATACTACCCATACGACACCCTTAAGCTTTTTCAATTCTGTGTAATTTTTTCCTGATCATTCATACTTGCGGCCTGAAACAATCATAGTCACTCGAGATACTTTCGCACATTTTGAACGTGGTGTGATTTGACTTAAAATAAAATCCTTGGCGTGACATTAACGAATGAATAGTTATGATGTACAAGTTGTTTGTCCCACCACCAGCCGTTATGTATATGCAGCCGATTTTCACAGCAGCCTTCCATAACGTTTGCGATCAAGAAAAGTAACTATCTAACTCCTCATTTACTTTTCTCAATACAGAGCTGCTTGATCTTTTCACCATGCACTGAGGTACTTAAAGAAAAGAAATTGATAAGATTTTTTTTACCCTTTTTTGTTTTTGTCCCTTTGTTACTTCTCACGTAGCATAGAAAAAATCAAAATGTGGCAAAAGGAATAAAAAGGTTTTACTATGGCTGTCCTAGATGTATTGCAGTTTGCAGTTGATATTTCCGACAGGACCGACGTTCTCAACAATGGTTGTATAGTTTTTAACGATTTCCCGATCGTTACTCATATCTGGACATTTCCATAAGATGTGATCAGCATCAGCCCTTTTTGAATAGACTGTGGTCAGTTTTGAAGTTTATGGAACGTAAATCAGTGCTAAAGCTTTAGTTACCTTCGTTAGCTTTGGGTATGATTGCCTTTGGACGAATCATAAATCATCTTGTTGTATACGTCACATTATAATTTAAATTATAACGATTGTTTGCATATAAATGTAAGCTAAAATAACATCCGCCTAAAAAGTTATCACCTGTAAGATCTGTCAGTAATCCGCTTAATAAACACCTCAACTTTTAAATAATTGAGTAGAAAGAAAAATGAAACGTCTTTAAAAAAAAACAGAGCAATAAAAAGTCCAGGTTTCATAATAAAATATACAAAAGGCTGTCTGGTGACTATTTTATTCGGACAGGTGTGGAATAGACGAGTAGATAAAAATAAAAACACATCAATTTGACATAGGGTGAATACGAAAACTTAATGATACAATATTATAATAAACGGAAACAAATATTTGAAGCAATAAAATAAGCTTTGATTTGATACATTATTTTTAAATTCTGAAATTGCAATTTATGTTTCATCAAATGTAAATCGTTTAAATTTTGTACTTTTCCATGAATTTTATCGCTAACGACCCAGGTTTCGCCTTTCGGCATCTTCGGTCATTTCAAGTGTACGAATGAACTTGAGTTGTCAGTTCAAAATATTCTTTACACCAGGGGTCCCCAACCTAATCGGGCATGTGGGGCGACAGGCGCCACCTATTTTTCCAAGGATATTATAAAAAGATAATGATTTTTTTCAACCGCTCCTAACGTGGAGCATGTGAACTCTTTGCGGTGATTATCTTAAAATATGTTCTTTTCTACGAGAACTATGTGTTACTTAGCTACTCAACCTCTCTTTTATGAATAAAGTGAAAACTCGTTGAAAAGATTATCAGTGTCATTTTTTTCTTGCTGTGCCTTTTCTTGAACATAACCTGCAAAACATGAAGCTATTCATATTGTATTTAATTGGCAAATAAATGTTTGACAATAAAGACCATTGGCTCTATAGTCGTAAACTGCGGAAATCCCTCTTCAAACTGTTTTTGAAGCACTTGAATGTGTACGACGTTTAATTCATTGTTATCTACCATTTATTTAATATTTGGGAAATGCACGAGACACTTCACCTGTCGATGTGTAACTAATTTTACAAAAATTTTAAGTTAAAAATGTTTCGAGCTAACATAGGCGGGCGCACAGAAATAAGTCGGCGGGCGCCATGGCACCCGCTAGAAACTCCTGCTTTACACTGTTGAATGACTTATGCACGTACTTTAAGGAAAAAGATTTTAGACTTACCTACGCATTTTTTGTAAGAAGAAGAGTTTTGTAATACAACACACTGACGTCAGTTCAAGTTCATTTGTGTACTGGAAATGGCTGAAGACGCGCAAAACGCGAAACCCAGGTCGCTAGCGACAAAGCTCACGAAAAAGTTTAAAATTAAAACGATTAAAATTTGCTATTGTAATTCCATCAAGCGCCTTCAACCGAAATCCTAAATTATGTACCACCATTCAGAATATGCTGAATATGTATATTATGAGGTTTGACGACAACCTTTTACTAATGACGACAGTATATATTTCACAAAATATATTTCGCAAAATGTGTCGTCATATGATTTATCCCTAGCCTTTTTATGTAAACAAGTAAACATAATTCATAAATATTCTTGATTAAATCGTAAACGAATATAAATTTCTGTTTAAATAAAGTAAATTTTGTTTTCAGGTATAGACCTGAAAATTTTCTTTTGAAATTGTGTCCGTTGCAAAGTGGAGCATGTCATACTAGTTTATTTCGTTATAAAATAACATGAATTTAAGTCAATTTTCACTCTTTCACCGACAACATATGATTATTTTTGTCAGGTCACTCTTATTTAATAGACTCACTCCATATTTTAAATGAATATATACTTACAAACTATGCAACAAAAATAAGTTCCTTTTTATTGCTATTTATTTCTTGATAACCCTATATAAGAAGCAGCGTGACATAGCCTGAATCAATGAACTTTTTTACACATTTATTATTTTTCTTTTTATGCATCAAAAAAAATTTAAATACCAGTCAAAAAATTTGATAGACCCACCCTTTTATGGAATACACAAATTCTTAGTTTACCATTACTTTTTTTTTAAAGAAAGCATATGTTAGCTTTAGTTCTTATAATATCAAAATATCTAAATACTACGTACGATAATGTAGGGTTGTTATGATAAAAACAACAATCGGTTTATTTTATAATGCGACAGCTTGTTTGATAAAATTGTATTTTAAGTAAGAATGACGTGCCGAAATTTTACTAGGGGGTGATAATTATTTTAATTTAAATTAACCGCCAGCTAATAACAATATGGTTTGGTATTAGATAACACTAACTTAACCCACACAAAAGCCCATGAAGATACAAAGACATATGCCATAATGTTACGTATTTCGTAACCGAGTGGCAACCCCTTAAGCAATTAGCTTTCTTTATCGTAAGATATTAAAATTGCATTCCTTACATCACTTATTGTGGTGCTTTTTTTTAATCAAAAATTTTAATAAATTTACTTTTTTGTTTAGTATTGTATCATGCAGTACACCTAGCGCTTAATGAAATGAAGTTGATACGTAAGATGATTTAAAACTGATTTCTAAATTATTCATATGATTAAAAAACGAACGAATAATGTATCTCAATTATTTAATTATGTAGTATAAATGATTATTGTCATGCTTTTACGAAGATTAATTGCAAATAATCAAACCTTTTATTAAATTCGCCGTTACTGAATTTTACAATATTGGGATTAAATTAATATTTAATTTGTTACTATTTAACCTCTAATTGTTACTATTTAACCTCTAATCTACATTATTTATTTAAGTAAAGTAAAATAAAGATTAAAAAAAAAAAACACAACAGTAAAAATCGTTCGTTCGTATGTAAGCACCTAAGTTCTACTATAATATATATACCATGTCATTGATAAACCAGAAATATCAGGAAATTAGTTTTGACTTTCATATTTTTTTACGCTCGTAAACATACATAATTGAAAAAAATATATAAAACATAAGCCAATTGAATTTTTAAAAAGATTTATAATGTTCTTAATTCTACGACAAATTGGAAGAAGCAGTGAACGTAATGCAATGTACAGTATGTATCATTTCTGATTGGTTTTCAATCACGTGGTCAAGACTCATTTTATTTGCAGGGTCACAGATTCGATACCGGAGACGGTCATTGTCATAAACAATTGTTTTCTAAAGCATATATTTTATACGGTAAGAAAAATAACAATGTATTTTAATTCTACATAACTTATATTATATAATTGTTGATAGCTATTTCGGCTTACGCCTTCGTCAGAACTAATTCATAGTCGAAATAGCTATCACCAAATATATAAAATAATTTATGTAGAATTAAAATACATTGTTATTTTTCTTACCATATTATAATGGAGTTCTACCAAGTAAATGCCTACTCAATCAATACATATATTTTATGATATTTTTATCCTTTCCTAACCACCCCATATCGAACTCAATACACAGGGTATTGCGAAAGCGACTAGTAAGCTATATTTCCTTTCACAGTCTTAAATTTAAATTCTTTCACCATCCAACGACACGGGTTAAAAAGATTGTTATTTCCAATCTATCTGTCTTCTGAAAAACACGAGAGTTTATATCTCAGTGCTTCCCAAACTTTTTCGCTTTCTAGGCCTACCCCACCCGAAAAAGATATATTTTTACTCAAAGTAAACTATTTTTTAAAATTAAATTCTTGTTCAGTGTTAAGAAAATTATATCTACTGTCTTATTATTATGTTAACGCTGATTTAATTCTATGTGTTTACATACTTATATACAACTGCATGCTACAATATGAATAGTGTCCATTCTCCAGGATCATTTCGTGCCAGTCTCGCAGAAGCCAGACCCATAGTTTGGGAATCACTGCTCTATTTAACCTCTTCCCCGGCGTTCACACGAATACGTGTAAAAAACAGTGTTCCAATTTCGGCGCTCACGCAAATACGTGAGATACCCGAAGCGCGCCCATATGAGCATTTTAAAATCATCGTTCGATTTTTGGCGTTCACGCAAATACGTGTTTCGTGTAATTTCACGATTTATGAAATTGTATGAGACTATTTCATGATATGGTATTATGTATATAATATGTGCATATAATATTCTAAGAAAAATATAATAATTAAGATAAAAATGTAAAAAAAATAGACTTCAAAGGGTAAGAAATTACTTTTTTTTAATAAAAATAATATTTATACGCTTCAAATTAAAAGAAAATAAAAATAGATTTTCTTTGGAACATTTTTGCTAAAATAATTTGCCGGGGAAGTGGTTAATTCTTCTTACGAGTATTATTGCAAGGTTTTTAGTTTAGATATTATGTGCCTAAGCAGCCAAAGGAATATCTCGTTTATCTAGTATTCTTACAAGGAAGGTCATTCTTTGTTTCAGTCATTGTGCGGGACCACGACACGTTCTGACAACCGTTCTATCGACAGGTGTTTCGAACCCCCCCCCGTTCAAAGGTGTTTAGTTTTTTTCTTCATAATTCAAAATATTAATTAGCAACCGTACATAGATCGATGCCGTTTCATTTTACACGTATGTATTAATTGACGCAAAGAAAAACTAAGCATTCTGTTACTTTTATTTAATAGAAAGGTGCTATTTTTTTGAAGTAAACAGTTAGATTTAACATGTATAAAAATTAGCACTGATGTGTAATAGTTATTAACTGATACAAATTTACTTATAATTATAAAATTCGTTTGATAAGTGACAAGAAAAAGATCAGATGATACAGAACTAATGAAACAAAAAATAATATATTACGTTAATTGATTAAGAGTATTATTATTGCTGTAAAAATAGTAATTAATCAAATTTATTTTTTAGTAACACTATATAACTAGAGTAATATTTTAATGGAGATGTTAGGTTATGATTTAGGGCAGTGATGCACAACCTGCAGCCTGCAATGACAAAAATATCAATCACTTTTTTTCTTCACAACTGAATTTAAAATTTTATAGACACTAAAAATATCAATAATTTAATCAGTTTTACCCATGCGGCCCTCGAACTATCTGAGAATTGATTAACTGGCCCTTCTCCAAAAAAGTTAGTGCATCACTGATTTAGGTTGAATCAATTAATTTTATCGTATGATTTGTAGCGTTTGTAAAAATGTCACGCCAATTTTTTCACTCTATAAAAACTTTTGATTAAATTGTCATTTGCTAGCAGAGAAATACATAAACACGTTTGGATAATATAATCTATGGTATAATATATAGACAATTGCGTTGATTAAAATTACTACGTGTTAATTATCACTTAAAATTACTTAACAAAACCGATATTTTACTAATTTATACCATGTTAGGCTATTTTGTTCGTCAGATATTATAAATTGTTTGTAATAAAAACATGAACATGAATGATTGGAGAGCTTCTATCGAAACAAAAGAACATCAATCATAGTCTTGTAATTGATATGCGAATGAAAACAAAGTTTTTAAAACATACATATGGAATTTAAAGAAAAAAATATGCATACTGATTATCACCTGTTTCGGTAGTTGTGTGACTTTGAGTAAGTATCTGGTTATAAGTCATAATCAATTTAGCTGTATTTGTTTTGTCTATTGTTTTGGTTGCAGAAAAAAGAATGCATATCTACATCGCCGATAGGCATCCTGTCATAGCTGATAATTAATTTAAAATGAAGAATTGGAAATATTTTATCACCTTCAATCGGTGTTGCGTTCTATCGAAAGATGGAGATCAAATTGTTGTTGTCTTTTGGTTTTATTGTTGATGAAAATTTGGCAAAAAGTTCCATGATATAGCATATAAACACATAATCCGATATATTCCTTTCAATATAAGTTAAATTTTATTTCAACCCTTTGTAGGGCACAAAGCCGATATCTATCTATATATATAAAAATGAATGTTTGTCTGTATTTCCGCTATGGACTACTAAACCGCTCGACCGATCGATGTGAAACTTTACAAATTTATTGAGTACACTCCCGCAATGGTTTCTGGCCTACCAAACTCTCCCCCAACCACCCCCCAACCTCCACCCCCATATATTTTTTTTAAGCTTTACGAATTTTTCGAGTTCACTCCTTCGAAGGTTTCTTGCATACCCCTCCATACGCCCTCCAAACCCCACCCCGCCAAACAAACCCCCTACCCCCCAAAAAATGATATCGAATTTTTACAAATTTCTCGAGTACAATTCCGCGAAACTTTCTGGCGTAAACCCCTTCCCCCACCCCACCCCCCCAATCCCCCCTATAATTGCTGGCGTAGCAACGCGCGCAGGGTGCAGCTAGTTGGTTTATATATTTAGCAGTCGCGTTAAGATAAAAATATTTAATAATAATAACCACCCATAGTCAAGTCAATATAAGTATCTCAATGCGTTGTCGATACTATTCTTTCGTTAGTAAATTTATCAAACGGCGGAAAGTTTGCGTTGTTCCCCGAATATCAGCGTCGTTTAATTAACTATTGACCGTTTTTGCACCAACTAGCAGCACTGCATTTTGTTATTACGAAAGTTTTTTTGAGATTCTTGAGAAAATGTATTTTCATAATCTACTAACTAAAAAAAAAATCGCATAAACTATCAGTCTCTTTAAGGTCAATACTGTCAAAACTTTGTGGAATGGCATTATAATAATAATAATAACACATTTTTAGTACTTATTCTACGTACAATTTATTAGATCAGGACCGGTTGCGCTCATGGCGAGCATTATCAACTGATAAGAAATACAACGAAACAGTGATATGTATACAATTACAGAATTACAAGGTATGACAAGCAAATATATAAATAAATATGCCGGTAATAAGTATTTTAAAATATCGTTTCAATTCGAATTCCAAAACATTTAATTTGGCCTATAAAAGGTGAATGAAGCAAGTCATTTCTTTGAATTTTAGCCCTCACACGTTGGTTCGTAATATTTTGTGATAGTGAAATATATAAAAATAGCTACCGTTGAAATGGTAGAATGTTAATCAAATATTCGCAATTGATTCGTAATCATTGATATGTTATGTTTTCACATTTTTATTACGTACTGTTGAGTCAAAAGTGCACATGTATTTCACAATCAATAAATCATTGATTCGTGCATTTATCTTTTTTGCGGACTCGAATGATGAATTGTGTGCAGTTGTAACCTTTGCAGCATGATAAACGACGTAAAAAAGCGGAAATAGAATAAATTGCCAGTGCAAAAATAATATGAATTCAATATTAAATGTTACCTGTTATTATCTACCCGCAAAACATGTTAATAGAATATTAATCTAGAACTTTAGTTTGTATTATTTGTGCTGGCAATGTTATATTGCGAATTTAATTAGATTTGTTGATTGATTACTAGTCTCGCCAACAAAGAATGATTAATGGGGTGTTGGTAGTGGAATCAATTTGAGCCAAGTTGAAAAAAATAGTAAAGAATATTGTTATGTTTGATTATAATAGTGTGAAATAAATTTGCAATATTAATTGTACGGTAAAAGTAACATTATTTCAGCGAAGACAAGATAAATAAATAGAATTTTGCATCAATAACGATTGACAATTTCATATTTAATCAAAAACTCCGATTTATTTCAATTGATTAAAAAAATAAAACTACTAATGATAATTCTAGCGTTATGAGGTGATTTTATGTTTGGTCGCAGATCGGCTCGAGATTTTAACAAACGAACTGTCAGTCAGACATCTGCTACTGACGCTACTGTTATGAGGTTATATACGTAAAAATCAATCAATATAATTAGCAGTTGATTATATTGTAGACATATAGCCCAAGACACTCGAAAACAAAATGTCTAAAAGTTATTAGAATATCTATTTAACTTCTAACCACACATGTTTAAGGTTAATTATTTTGAGTGCAGCTTCTCTTCCAATACTAAAATGAGCATAATGAAATAAGTTGTATTCATTGCTACATAAATTTATTTGAAATCAAGTTATTCCTTTGTATTGAAATACTATTTATAATATCTTTGATATTATTTTATTAATATTGGGAAGACTTTTTCTTAATTATCCTTTTTAATCGTGATAATTACATGCCATAGTAAATTGCTTATGATGATTTCTTCCGATTAACGCTAACGATTTATCAATCGCACAACCTATAAAAAATATCATAGTTTCCGTCATGTGCAGAGCTAGAAGACGTCCCAAGAGCTGCAGGATGGTTAACTAGGCCCGTTGAAGAAGAAAAAATTGTTTGAAAACTAAAAATTGTCTTCTAACTTCAAGAGAATGAGACGACAGAATTTTTTGCTTTCATTGCATTATCTCATATAAAAATTGACTGTGTAATCTGTAACAATAAATTTACCTTATTAAAATTATGTGTTATTGTAACTTACAGAAAATTAAAAAAACAAGAAGTTAAGGCCCGATGAAACGTACTTTGAATCGTAAAAAATCTGAAAATGTATAAATGCAATGCCGGTTTTTAATACTATGTACCCCTGAGGTGAAGCCGTGTAGTTACAACGTTTAAATTTATTCAATCGAGAATTTTTATATCCTAACAATTGTAGACAAAATATACGACAGCAATAAAATGTGTTTTGTTATTTCGAATGATAAAAAGAACATGTGTCATATACTTAATTTCGTTATCTCGCCATATACACAGATGCTAATTCAATCCCACAATGGCTTGAGAATGGCATACTTAATTATGTGTGGGGGCTCGCAAGTAATAAATGTTGGATTTGAATGGAATATCGTGCATGTGCAATTATTTTGCCAGAGACCAAATAATTCTACAGATTATTTAGAAGAAAAAAAACTTAGAATCGTGTGACCTTTTCATATCAAGTCTCTAATTCCATTTTAATTGACAGATTGTTGAGATAAACATGAAGTGTTTGGTATTAAATAAGATTTTAAAGTTTATTAAGAGCTTTGCGTATTTATTTGAGTAGGTTGATTGTTTGGGCCTCGAGAGGTAAAAAATATACCCATACAGTAGCAAAAATTCGAGTTTTTTTTTTGAGACTTCTCTATTTGTGGACATTTGGCCTTATCCAATTGATTTCCACTTAAACATGTTCAGGTTAAATGGTTTGAATGATCGAAAAGAAATGTACCTGACTGTATATTGCTTTCAGTTTATACGAGGTCAAAATAAGAATTCCACCATTAAACAATTTTAAACTGTATTGCTTCGGATACCGACATATTCTGCGTAGACGTGAGTGAACTGAAACGAGTACAGTTTTTTTATGTATTAAAGTTGATTTTGTCGGAACTTACTCGGTTGACTTATATGCCAATTTCCAATGTATTTTTTTAAAAGTGTTGTAATCCTTTTTCATCCCGCTAAAGTAATAAACTTATAATTTAGTTTAAAGATAAATTTTCTCTCGATTAAAACACACTAAGTAAAAACATCAGTGCCTACAATCAGTGAATTAGAAAATTAATCATTTTTATATAATATAATATCGTAAATGAATTTACAAACATTAATAGCCTGCATGCATTGATTATATTCTCAAATATTTAGTATAATTAAAAATAGGGAAAAATAGCAAAAATATAAGTTCTAATAGAGTTATTGTAAATATATACTTGTTATAGTATAGAACTAAAACAGAATCTATCTTAGATTGCTTAGAATTAAAAGTTATTCGTTTTTGACAGCGGTTAACCATGCTTATTTCATATAAGTTTTATGATATAATACGTACAAATAAAGGTTCCGACGATGGCGTGGTGCCGAAATTGCTATCAACTGTTTTTTTATTTGTTTCATATTTTATTAAATCAAGATAAGCATTGTCTAAATTTAAGATGAGTACCTATTTATAAAACTTTTAAAGATAATCTGGAATAAAACTAGACTTCAAGTTAGTTTTAGTTAAAAACGATGAAGCTTCTTTGCAAAAACTTAATCTTAAGAAATATGATTCGAACTTTTTTCCTGATTCGGACCAAATAAATAAAGTTACCATTTTTGTTAAAATGGTAGCATAAATCTGTTATCTTTTGCGTACATATTCATAAAAATTAATAGTATGAACTAAGATGATTAACAAAGGATTTCAGTAGAAGTATTTAATACAGCAAAAGGTATGCATATCAACAAATTCACATTGCTTGCTTTGTTTCCTCTGGCATAAATGTCCCTTAATCCTTCATTGAATCATAAAGTGAGACAAAGAACAAAATGAATTGTGTCTTTATTTAAAACGCTATCATCATCATCATCGTCGCAGCGCTTATTTAAAGCGACAAGATAATGTTATTAGATTTAATGCAACAAAAACGAGTGGGTAGCGAAGTATGCTTCTTGTTTGACGCGATAAAATACCGTTAACATACTCTTGCAGTCCATTAACATAATATTATTATATAAATGGAGATGATATATTTTGAGTGATTGATGTAATTATTGTCAGGCTCAAGTGAAATTTTGAGGAACATTAAATAGCTTATAAAAGTATAATACCTAAATTATATAATAAAGTTTTGATCAAAACGCTCTATAGGTGAAATCTGACATTTTGTCTTGATTTGATGCTCTTTTATGAGGAACTGAAGCCAGGCCTCTCATTTTCATCTCCTGGGTAGTAATAATGTTTGGGAAGGTGGTCTGTGTTGTTGGTGGTGGTTTGTGATGCAACGGTGAGGGTGGCAACACTGGACAGTGAATAATCTTGAATTTTTCTTTACGTGATAATTTTATGTTAGTTTTTGAAATTGGTACGGTCAGTGTTTCTCATACTAACTGTTTTTGTGGTCACCTATTTTTTTATTGCGTATCATCAAAATAATTTTATTAGTATTTTTATTGTTACGCTCAAGTCATCCAATGAGTTAAAAAAGCTAAACTGCACTGTGGAGGAACGGAATATATAAAAAACAAATAAAATACCTATGTGGATCTTTGTCGATTAAGAAATTTTAAGGTTTATTTTTAGTATGAGTTCATGATTTTAGCCTCGCAAACTGCCACCTCATAGATATACTTTCAATACTTCAACAACAGTTTTATTATATTTATTTCAGTATTAACTGGAGAAGCTATATCGCAAAAGAATACATTTCCCGAAAATATTATCAAATGACGGCTTAAGGGGGTCCTCCAATGTGACGGCCGGTTTTTTTATCTTTTTTTGGGGTTTTTTTTTGACGAACCATGTTAAAGTAGAAATTTGAAAATTTTACCATATGTTTGATTGACATTTTAACAGTAAGTCAAAATATTTTCAGACTAAAATTTTCATCACAATGTGTGGTGACCACTCCAAACGCACCCATGTCGAAAAGAAGGTGGTAAACGGCCTCCATCCGACCGGCTGATTGGCTTATCAAAAATCAAAAAATCTAACGGCGTTTTAATCTATAAAACTTTAAAAATCGTTTGAACTGGGATCTTTTTAAAATGTGGAAAATTAAACTATTGACAAGTTTTTGAAAAAAAAAGTTCAAATTTCATGATTATTTTCGACTATTTGGTTACGTAAAAACAAAACGGCTGGGAATTTTTTCACTATCCTAATTCAAACCATGAAAAAACATGTTTTTAATCTACCATTCAAATTTCAAGGTAATCGGTTAACCCGTTCTTGAGATATCGTGGAGGCCAATTAGGAAAACACAGTTTTTGAGAAAAACGCGTTTGAAAGTTCAAATACGATTTAAACTATGAAATATTTACTCCCCATCAATATGCTATGCCTGGCCCATAGATAATTATTTCTTCTTCCTGTTTTAAGAATTTTGAAGCTGCTTACTTTGCTCTTGCTTAAATTTTGGTTTATTTAATGAATTGAAATTACATGTGTATTGGAAATTCTCATGTAACAAGCCGAAGCGTCAAAATGTGACCGATGTCCCGCCTCGAAACAAGTGTAGTCAACTGCAATAAATTTCCAACGACTTCAAATATTGTAAAATCACTTTACCAACATGATGTTAGTTTTGCATTGCTACGAGGTCTTGAAAATTTTATTTTTAGTCTATTTTTCTTGTAATTTGCTTTAATTTATTTGCTTAGTTGTTTTACCAATTGTTTGTCATACCTTGTTTTCATACTTAACTTTTGCATAAATACAACTGTTTTATTGTATTCCTTATCAGTTGATAATGCTCGCCATGAGCGAAATCGGTCCTGATGAAATAAATCTCATGTGGAAAAAGTACTAAAAATGTGTTATTATTTTTATTTTTTTAATATATGATTGAATGCGGTAAATACAAGCTTATCTGACCAAATGGTCATTTTAAGGCAAAAATGTCAATTAGAACTTTTTTTAGTAAGGTAACGATATGTCTAGTTGATATTTTTTTCATTATAATAAATACATATGTATGTATATTCAAATAAATACTTAATTTATCTTTAAATAACGATGTAAAATCAACTCATTTAGATTTTGAATATACTGCAAGAATTACTTCCATTTACCTCCGAAGTGGTCGCAAATTTTCAACCTATCAAAAGCTCCAGTGACTTTTTTTCGCAAGCTCGCAAACATTTCAATGCCATTGAGAAGCTCGTTATATTTTATTGCCTTAAATGAGTCAAAAATATTTAACGAATTAAACTTTTTTGACCAGTGCTTAATTGGAAAAAGCTCGTCTTGTCTTTAACAAGGACACTTATGCGATCAACAGCTGAGAAAGGTTAAGTAAAGAAATAAAATTAATTATGAAAGATTTGTACTTACTATTTAATTTTATTTCTGTACAATTTGAAGATCACAATAAAACACTGCCAAATCCAAAATATACATATTTTAAAGGTCGATATTGCTGAATGTTTAAATTTGAAAATAATGGTAAATGATTTTTACTAAAAGAGTTTTTTTCATTTAGCAAGCCTACACAAATCGTAGTTTTGGCATCTCCGTAACCGAGTGGTCAATAATCTTTAGCTTTCTTCTTAATCGGTTGCGCAGTCATACATAAAATTTGTCAAATCAAAGATTTATTATACTGAATAATGTTTCCTATCAACAACAAAAAAATGATTTTCCATCCCTTATTACCTACATATATTATATTTTATGTTTTTAAAACAGAGATATTTTGAATGAAATAATGGGTAATAAAGTATTTCAAAATTCACAGCAACCGCCATTTTTTCGATTATCGGTCCGGTTATTCCGTTATACGTTTACGGGTTTCAATCCCCAAATAAAAACTTTGATACATACATTTTCCAATATACATAGGTATATATTTTTATAGTAATATATTACGGTCCTTGCATACTGATTCTTAAAACGAGACATAGAGATATCGATTGACTAACTAACTTGTCTAACAGCTAATATTTTTCTAGTCCCATCGTTTCTTCGTTACCCTCTTGAAAGATCGAGGTTGAGTAACTGATTTACAACCAGTTTGTGTAACACGAGTTTTCATGTGGTGTTCTTTTACGAGCTATTAGAATCCGACTTATTAAGTGGGCACATCAATAATACATGAATAATAAAATTTGAATATCGAAAATAACATGTTGGTTCCAAATTTAAATTACCCTATTGCAAATGAGCCTAGGTGTAAATACTCTTTAATATGCAGATGTCAAAGAACTTCAAATATTATGATGACAACCTGCCTGTATATTCAGATGATAACAACGAGTGTTTAAGCATTGAAGTAACAAAAAAAATAGAAATCTGATCGCAAGTCCAATGGCACCTTACCGTGCATGATGAATTTTAGCAACATTGTCACAACTTGAAATGTACCTGCCGGTGATGAATAATAAACAATATGCCAGGCATAATTATGCATTATTTTCATGCATCATGTTTTCATACATACATTATACCTAGATATTTTGCAGGTGTCAGCAAATGATAAAATAATCAAACTGAATAATGCTTGGAAGAAATATTAGAATGTTGGCAGAAAAATTGTGACCCATTCAAAACATTATAAGCTGCAAAGAATTATAAAACAAATACAATTTATAATTGAAAGTGTTCCGTATCTTTGGAAAAATGAATGTACATATCAATGTTTATTTTCTCCATGTGTTTATGGTCGAAATGTATGTAGAGTATATTGAGCGATGTCGTTACAGAGACTAATTTTCGGTTATGTCCTCCGGAGGATTTTAGCTATCGTGGAAAAATATTATATTGTATTCCTATTTTACCGATCTATCAATAAAACAGGAATCTATTGATTTTATGAGCCAATCCATTTAGCATTAAGATTCATTTGACTTGGACTATAAAATGAACATAATATTTCTCTTAACTATAAATTGAATAAAACCTCGTGTTTAAAAGAATATTGAAGCATTTATTATAGCAAAGCATAAATTAAGTCCTACATTAGGATCGATCGGAAATATTTTTTAAATCTTTAATTTACGCGAATGAGTTTTTTTTATTAACGATTGGCCATAAATAATAATGCACTGAATGGAATATAAAAGACAAATTTTAAATATTTTAAATAAGTGTTTGCATATTTATATCCAATATTAAAATAATATCATGTTCACATTTTTCGCTATATTAAATATTAAAATGTAAATAATAAATGAAAGACATTTTTAATTGATATCTCTGATAAAGAGCAATATTGTATCGTTCGTCACGCCTTCATTTTTCCAATATCCCATTACGGGCACAGCCAAATATGGACTAAAATATTTTAAACCAAAAAGGAAATGTCAAAACGTGTGACTATAAAGTCTGCTATTTTGCGCTGTAACCCGTAAGCATTGAATGCTATACTGCACAGGAAATAATATTTTATAGTGCCGGTTTTTTTAGACATAGCAACAAGATTGCAACCGTCAGTACTATAAATAAACTTATATATATACATATGTATGCACACATCGTTAAGGATATGTACAGTTATTAAGCCTTCATGAAAAAAAAACATCCAATTATTTGCAAAGTCAAATTTAATTTGAAATTGGTTGCAATTTATTTGATCAAAATTCTTTGGGTTGTTGGAATGTTTGCGATGTTTATAGCCACTGCGTGAAAAATTGTCAAGCCGTTTGATGAATACGGTAGGTTACTCCTTTGAATTATAAAGGATTGATTAACAGGTAGTGAAGTAAATAATATTTGAATTACCCTACGAATTGGCACTAGGTATCAAATGCATTATAAATATCAATCATAAAATGTCCTGTTTAATATAAATCTAAAATATAATATAAGTATAAAATGCACTGTAATCGTATTCTTCTAAAACTTAGATCATATTTAAAAAAATAATATTATCAGTTCCATATATAATAATTTAAATCGATCCGCTAAATATTTCAAGGCTTTATTATCAAGAATAAAATAGTTACATAAATTAGTAGCTATGAATTAGTATGAAAGAAGCATATATTCATTTTAAGTAGTTACATACATTATACTTATAATCAAACACTTTTAACAAGTCGGTCATTTGGTGCATTCTCAAATATAAATAATTGAGGAATCCTAAAGAAAAAGCTTCGGGGCTTGTAGTGAATATACAAACAAATATTTACTTATTGATAAACAAGAATATGAATAGTGGATTAAATGAAGAAGAATTGACACAAAAATAAACGTTACGATTTTGGTGTCAAATGTTTAATCATTCGAAAAAATATAACACAGAAAACTTCAGGTTCAGTTTTTGCTCTTTAGGAAAATGATTCTTTTTCCGCATTGTTGACAATAATTTAAATGTGACTGATATGAGTGATATGTAAGATCGAGGTATTCTATGTGGCCACGTTACTAGCTTTAGTGTGCTCTGGTTTGTTTTACAATTTGCTATCAAGTGGTTTGCATCATATTTAAATCAACATAAAATTGTAATGTAAAACATCGTTGTACGGAAAGAAAAATAACAATGTATTTGAATTCTAAGGCGTAAGCCGAAATAGCTATCAACAAATATATAAAATAATTTACAATAAATACTAATATTTAAAATAAATACTAGAACTTAGTTCTGACGAAGGCGTGTCTGATAAAACACGTGTTAAAAGTCATCACTAGTAGAAATGTATCGGAAAAATATGTAGTTTGATAAGTTTAACTCTGGCAACAAGATTGATGAAAATTATATGATAATAATGTATTTTATTGGAATTATATTTGAAATTAGAAACATGTTATTTTTTATTCAATACTTGTTCGAAATTAATAACAGTTGCTCAGAAGTTATACACACAGAAGCGAATATGTAAGCATATACATATGTGGGTATAAAATAATACTTTCCTACCAGATGCCTCTTTTCATGTTTCTGAAGAATAATTTGAAGATTATGTTGATAGCGTGGTTATGTAAAAACTGAAAATATGCTGGTCATCTTAATTGCGTGCATATAAATGTTAAGGAAATTAATATTTAAATCTCAAGACAGTATTTGGCTGAACTCATGAATTCCCCACGTTCACTCTGAATTAGTCTAAATTTGAATAAATGTCTTTGGAGATTGATAATACAGTAAAACCTCGATATAACGGACTAATTGGTGGGAAGGATTGTCCGTTATACAACAATAGGTTTAAAATAAATCAAAAAACTTTTCTTTGAAAATAAACTGCAAAATTCTATTTCATTGTCTTCGGACACTCGTCGTAAAGTGACGTTGCTGATTGATATCGAGGCGTTTGCTTTCGGTAATCCTACTTTGATTATCTTGGCCGCTTAAAATTGTTACATGCGGTGAAACTTGAATTTAAGCATGTATTTATAATATTAACAGGACGTTTTTATTTTTTTTACATTTGACCAGATTTTTTGTCCGTTATATCCAAAGTCCGTTTTGTCAAGGTTTTACTGTACTGTTAACGATGGAATCATACACTTTGGGAAATAAAACAATGCATGTCCACAATTCCATGTATGGCAGAATTCTCATTGTGGTTTCGTACAAGCCGAAATAAATTCAAGCGTACAAACTATCAACATTGTCATGTCCAAGAAAAACCAGTTAAGTTATATTTTAATCTAATAGTACAATCGTAGATTCGATGCTTATTCTGTGTGTCTATATTTCACTTGGAATGTTTACTCATGGATATGACATGGGCTGTTTTAATATGCACAAAACGTCAGATAGGAGGCGCATATCGAACATCACGACCGCAACCGCCGTGGGTCGTTACGACTTCGCCGGTTGCACAGACTGAATGCTTAATCAAAAATACACATGCCTGCCTGCAAGATGGGTGTCATGAATTGATGCAAGAGTCTTAACAACACAGTCGCTATTCCGTCTGATGAGCGAAAAAACACTTAAAGGCCATGCATCCATATACGCTGATATGTCAGATGCAATTAAGAAATATGCCGCGCTTAATCTATGTAGTATGTATGACATATGTTGATAAATGGCAAAGAAAATGCATACATACATGATTCTATGTATATTACCGTATGTGCATACTATACTGCCGTTCCAAGCAAGAAGACTCAACGCAGTGAGTGAAAAGAATAAATATACTCTCTTTCAATACTATTCATATTACCTAGAACGTATAGTAAGTAATCTATTTCTTCTTGAAAGCATCATATGCAACATTATTAAATTTAAACTTTCCTCGACAGTTAAAGAATTTCGATCTATTCTTAAATTTATTTTATAAATATATGAGTATTAATTATTCAATAATCATTTTGTATTCAGTGATACGAACGAAAATTAATCATTTATGTATATTCATATTACCATATGAATGACAAGATAAAAAAATAGGCAGCTTTCATGCATTTCTATATTTGACCCTCCAGATTTTTTGTAAAAAAATGTGTATTTGTATGAAGTTCCACAAGAAGGCAGTAAATGACTCTTGTGACAACTTTTTGAGAAAAATGATAGTATTTATATATTTTACGAAAATGAATTAATTTATTTATTAACAAGCAGTAATTAATACAAAATAATAACACATTGTTTGTACTTACTTCATATTACATTTATTAAGATCGCGGCCAGTTTTCGCTCTTAACTTAATAAATCTATTGTGGAATAAGTACGAAAAATGTATTTTTGTTTTATTTTTATTTTAACGTCATTCCACCAAGTATTGACAGCGAACACCTTAAAAGTGAAGCAGTTAGTTGCATTGATTGCAAATTTGTTAATAAATCTTGATTCAGAAATTCTTATACTTTAAGCAGGTGTACATATTTTCACGTGGGCACCATATATAGATTTCAACAATATTTAGCAAATGGCGTTCACAAATCAATGTTATAAATTTTACTGTCCATGGAAGGGCATTGTAGAAGCCACATCAAGTTGTTTGGAAAAAAATATGAACAAAATGGTCCGGACACTAATATATTTATCCTGGATAATTTATCAGTTTCTTGCCAGCTATTTTTTCCTAGTACCGTATATCATTATTAAAGGGCCATATTATAATCACCTCGATAGGGAACTCATTTAAGTGTTAAATTTCTGATGGTATAAGTTTTAATTATTTTGTACAATTACGTAAAAAAATGGCGTCTCATTTAATATTCTAAGCGAGCTCTAAAGAGTGTATGAAATATATATCTAAGAGATTTTATTTTTAAAATTTCGTATTTCTATGCAGGTCCACATCGAAATGGTCAGCCTTCGTTGTCATTCATTAAAGTCACCGTTTATTCGATATATAATATGTACAAACACTTATAAGTAATAGCTCTAACAGCTACTTCACAATTTTATTTCTAACTATACAATATATAAGAATAAAATTGTGTATTTTGGAGAATTTTTTATCAACTGAGACGTTTTCGAAATAATATTTTGTTAGACTGTATGAAATATACGATTGCTATACCAACATTTATACAAAAATCATCTAAAATATATCTTTATACGTAGATGTGAACATCACAGAAAACTAATCATTTCCTTAACCAAAATATTAAAAGCTGTAATATGATCGTGCACTTTACTCGAGCTAATACATATTTCAAGTCATTTCGTGACAAAATACAAAAAGGTCCAATATCCCAAAATGGTATTGAATGATTTCAATCTGTTATTGCAATATTCATTTGTTGCAAGACATCATAAAATGTCATATTTTTAAGCGTGAAATAAACACGTTATTATACGAGCTAAAATGTGACAGTCGCAGACTAAACGTTTTATTTTGTATAAATATATTTCATTTATGGTGATATGCTTTTTTATATCTGCATTATTTCAAACTAAATACATTGCAAATTAACAATAGTATAGCACAATCAACATTCCAATAGAACAGGTATTGTGATCAAAATCGAAACTCGAAATTATTGCTGTCTATCTTACTAATTACACATATGAATATTTATAGCATAAACGGTAAATTATCTTTATTGCTTTTGCGTTTCGTAAAAAGCAGCAAGATAATTTTATACTATTAAAAAAGCTTTTAGCATATTATCGTTAAACACATTCGTAAGTGGATTTTAGAAAAGTTGTATTATAAATAGTGTTCAAATTTCTTTCCGTCTTAAAAGTTTTCACATATAATATATATGTTTCGAAACCTTTTTGATTTGTCACATTTTATGAAAATATTTATAGAACAACTTAGTATCCATGCCATTCTTTATAATAAACAAACCAACAATGTAGGAAATTCTGGTAAGAATTATATTATATAGTGGTTACAACATCGTTAGAATTATTCCGTAGTACATAGTTCTCACGATGGCGTGATTCTAAAATATCTATCCTTTTGCAGAACTGAATATTTTGAAATTTATTTACTCATTTTTTGATCACCCAATGAATTTTATTCATTTGAAATTTAAAAACAATTGATTGTAAGCTTGTGGTGAAAACTACGAGGTAAGGAAACAGATTTGCTGTAAGCTCATTGCTCTCTATTAACGCTTTACTGGGATAGCGTTTTAGTAGAAATTTACTTTTCTATTTACAGATTGAATTATTGAAATTAGCATTAATGAACGTATTTACTTATGGAATATATTTAAAATTCTTGTTTATTTAAAATGTCGCTTAATGTCAAGAAGATGTAGTTTATGCAAAGGAAAGCTCTCAAGAGTGTCAAGAAAAATATTTTTAACGATTTTATTATAATAATTCTTAAATTTATTGCAGTCTATTTTTAATATCATGCAGAGATAATTTTAGTCGTATTCAAATTTATTGCATCGTTAATGCACAACATGCAATATAATTTTAATATATGTAACTGCTTAAATAGTTTTACTAAATGTTAAGTACGATGCAATCATCCATTTATTTTCATAAAGTTTATGGGGCTTTAAACAGCCATTCGATCTTAGATCAAGTATAAAAACATAAGAACAATGAAACATAAACGATAAATTTTATAATATAGAATTCATTTGTACAGGCTTTACGTCTTTATGAAGTTCCGCTTTTCTCGACTTGTCTGTATTATTTATTATAATAAGCATAATTTACTATCTGTGATATTTTCAAATGGCAAACACTTACTTGTTTGAAAAGACGCTTAATTATTTACTTATCCCATTAAAACACAATATGTACTAATATAAAAATGAGTACTTTCATGTTTACGAAGATTGAGTACAATTGAATCTATTCGCTTATTTAGTACAAAGCATTTCCGATCTTTATTGTAATTCGAACACCTTTTGTTGATTTGTATTGCAATGGAACAAAATTCGAACACTTTATTTTATCACAATTTGGGTAAATACGTCAAAATTTTTTCTTCATCAAAACCACTCGATCGCCAGGAATAAAGACCAACATATAAAATTTTATGAAATTTTGTACAGTCGATTGTAGTGAGAGCTTTTTTCAGTTGGACTGACCTGACTATAATTTCTTCTTGAAAAGAATTTGAATTTAACTGGACACTGAAGATCGTGGATATAAATCATGGCGTAGTAAAAAAGGATGTTCTTTGATGCAGAAACTAATAATGAGTACTTTACCATAATAAAAAAACACTTCTACCATATATGTGTGTTAAAAAGGACAAAGGAATCAAATGTGTACGTTAATTTTGTCAAAATACAATGGTATAAATAGACTTATTAATTTTTTGATGCCGTATGCCATTTAAAGCCTCCCAACACGTCATATGATATAATAAAATTTACGAATTTCTCTGATTTGATGAAATTTCCAATACAAAAGATGATTACTATATGATACACAAATCTATCTAAAATTATATTCCTCAAAAAATGTGCTGAAGATGAGAATGGGATGATCAAATTCAGGTCATGAAATCTTTTTGAAGTGCTATATTTTCAATTTGAAAAATATTCCATATGTTTTATTTGAAACAAGGTAGGGAAGGGTTTAAATAGATTCAGATAATGATGATGATAATTACACACCTTAACACAGACGTGGGTGGAACATGATCTTAAAATGAACTTTACTAAGTATCTATTTACTATGAGCAAGTAGGTGTTTTAAGTACTGAAATGATTTAATTCTGACCTTGCAATATTCGATGTCTTCGAAAATTTGTACCTTTAAATGTCATTCATAGACAACGGTATCACGATTTGAAACTAACATAAAAACGGATTTACTGTTAGTTTGCATATTTAACTATGCTCTTGACACTGTTTTACATAGCATTGCAAACGTTATAATTCCACTGGTTGTGTAACTAGGTGGTTTCCGTGTTTATCTAAAACTAGTTTGTTTACAAACTTTATTAATTTTTCGAAAATTAGTTTCCACAAAATAACCGTCATCTTAAAATAAGAAAGTTTTTAAAAAAACATACTGACAACTTCAAACGGAAGATTAAGCCTAAAACCAGTTTTAATTTTGAATAAAATATGAACTTTGCCAAGTTACCATGAAATCCCAACGATGGATATATGTAGTTAAAAATGCGCTTCACATGACACGACTAAGATCATACCCAAATCCTGCTCGATTAAGCTACGTCCGCATCTTCATTTAATCCGTAGAGCTCAGCGTTTTTTTTTTTTAGTATATTTATGGAACACGAATGTGCAACCCATTTTATATGCAAATCATTATACTTATACCATAATCGTTGAAATTAAAGGCAAAAAACATTTAATTTTACTATAAGCTGCATAATAGTATTCAATAATCGATCGCCTTTTGTTAGTTACAACGTGTAAATTTAGTGAAATTGATAATTTTTACTTACCGATTTCGAAAAATGTTGGTGAGATGTCCGAGAATCGTCCAAATCATTCAGAACAAGATGACTGGAACTAGTTGAGAGAATCTGAAAAGAAGCGAAAACAGTTAAGACTGATAAGAAATACAACAAAACGCCATGAGCGAAACCGGTCCTGATCCAATCAATTTTATGTGGAACAACTACTAAAAATGTTTTATTATTTTTATTATAAAAGTTTATATTGAAACAAATCACAAATTATTAATAGTAAGGTATGCAATATAGAATACGTCATTTTATAAAAAAATGCCTCCGTTTATTAAGCGAACTGCTTTTTATGGGACAGATAACATGCGGAAAATAAAATAAGAATGTTCACAGATATGACTACAAAAGGATTTTTTTTAATTCGAAACTTTAACTTTTATCGGAATATAAACTATAAAAGTAAGGTGGGTCTCAGTTCAAGTCTCGGTGACGTCAATATCAAATTCAAGATTTTGGATATGGGTGGCGTTGTCATTTTTTACTGAGTTGATCTCGAGTGACTTCGTAAGATTTTAAAATGTTTGGCGCAAAATACAGTCAGGAAGCATAAGTAAAAATAAATATAACAATTATGTGTGTGATTAAATATTGAGCAATTATACGATATCAATTATTGAAATTATCATCGCCAATACTGCGCTATTACGACGACATCTGTGCTTAGTTTTTGAAACCTATACCTACAGCTCGATCGAGTATAATAAAAATTAAGAACGATTTGTGCAAACTGGATATTTTTTTAAATATTGGAGGCGATGTTTTCATTTTCAGTAGCACACTTCTGATTGGGTTCCCTTGAGGATTGGATATTGAGTTAATTAATTGATAATTGATTATTCATAACTATTTCTAGATGTATAAACTAGCGTGCCAAATAACTCTGATGAAAATAAGTAGTAGATAACTAAGTACGCGTTTTGTTTTATTAATGATTAAAATTCCAACGCTTGCGCTCAGCAACGATGATAAATTAATAACTTAATTATTCCATGCAAATAAGCAAACCGGGCGTCAGAATCTTTCCATATATTTGCATTAAATATATTATGCTAAATATACTTTATTAATAAATTATGAAGCGGGAATAAACAATACTGGTAAGTAATAGAGATATTACGAATCAAAGATTGGTAAGTCGATGTTAATGTTTGAAAAAATCCATTTGATGGTACTGAAATACAGTATCAGACAATCGTGATCCAACTGAATGGTACGAACAAAATAGTGTGGACGTATACATAGATACAAACATGTTAAATATATTTTTTTATCCACACCACTTTGCCTGCACCATTTTGTCCGTCAATGCCTATTTATCCGGTCACCAATACGATACATATCATTTTGATCATTTGATCGGTATGCAGAGTCATAAATAATAAGCTGACAATAATTATCAATTAGATATGCATATAATTAATATGTTAATTGACCTCTTTTGTTTTCCAGTGATTAATGGATATTCAAATATGTAAAACTTACTTATATAATTTGTTGTTATTTTGTTTATATATCGGCAAAGATACCGTAAAATTAAAATTAGCAATATTCAGACGATACAAAAGTGAATGTTTTTTTTTGGTTTTGTAACTTCACATTACATGAACCTCCGCGTTCTTCATTACAGTTTTCCACCCCCTCATAATATTTGGATGATCCTTAGTGTCAAAGAAAAATATGATTCTAAATTTACACAAATACTTTGTTGCTAACGTTATAGAGACAATATCTATTTGTTATATATTAACATTCTTTTTTTCTGTATATCTGTAATATTTGGAAGGCACAAGTTTGGCGGTGTATGAGAATTGAAATAGTGCACTGCTAATTGGTGGAAAATATTACTAGTATAAAAATATTGGTAAGTTTAATAGTAAAAAGGCTAATGGATAAGTAACTGTCGTCTACAATCTAAATGACTGGTTATTTACGACATATCTCACATATATATTATTTCGAACTTACGCATTTTATGAGTTATGCCGAGAACAATGTTATTAAAGGTGCAACGATAAAGTTTATGAATGAAAAAACGCTAAAAGGTCATCCTCGTAGACATTTGTAAATATAAAGAAACTCTGAAGGCAGTAATGGAACAACGCTAACAGCTTAAGATAATTGTTAAATTAACATTGCAATGTTAGATATCTAAACGGATAATGGCGTATCTGTTTCCCTTGTACAATAGGATAGGGAATGTGTTTGAAAAGATCGTTGACCGAGTTTGAAGGTGATAGATAAATCTTATTTACTGCTATTTAACTACAAAACATTTAAACCGATTGCAATTAACGAGGATTTGCTTCCTTAATCGGTTAAATAATATACAATACAGGAATGCATATCAAAGTTTTGAAACATCTATTTGGATCGAATGCTTGATCACTGATCACTTCAGTAAACCAAAATACAACTTTGTAATTTTTATTTAAACTTTGTAACACACATTCAGTATTGAATGACTGATATGATTAATTATTAACTCAAAACTATTTATTTTTATTAATTTTCATAAAGAAGTAGCAAAAGTTTTCATAATATGTTGTTTTGTAAACATAACAAAATTAAAAATTGATAATCTTAGAACAAAAAAAAAGAATGGATGACGGAATAATTATGTTTAATATTGTAATTGAAGTCATAGTTGTTAGCAGTTAAGAAGCTTTTCTTTTTGAGCTTGTGGGCTTGTAATTTTTTTTTTCGTTCTTATTTTGTTCATTTGTGTTTTGGCATTCACAGATTATTTGGCAGACAAGATATAGTAAGAAATAATGTTTCTCTTCAATTATCGGTCGTTCGTTGAATTCCACAATAATAATTATACTGTTCAAATATAAATGTATACAATTGTTATTTATATCACGTATGCTATAAAAAACAATTAATTCAACTTAAACATATTAAAATGCACACCACTGTCATCTAATTGTTCAAATGCGGGTTTCTTGTTTTAAAAGTTTTCAATAAAACCGTTAAGTTTTAGGTAAACACATTTTTACATTTGTATAGAAGGCATTGCGAAAGTTTGAGTAAAAGCACTATACCCTGTTGATATTACTGTGAAATATACACGTTTATCCATTAAAAGGTGAGCTAAGTATCTCCAATGTTTAAACAACCATTCTTAGTTTTCACGAACATAAAGTGACGTCAGAATTAATTATTAAATGAATATGAGAGTGCTCGCGATAAGTGTGCCAACTGGTGTGCCTCGAGTACAATAAAGAAAAATACTCTCATATCTACTAGAAAATTGATGCTTTAGGTAATTCCTTACTAGAAAGTAAAGAATAGATTGTGCACAGTAAGGAACAGTACTTCTTCTTACACACTTAACTCGTTCCCCATGAGCCATTTCTTACCTTATATATTGTCGGGTCCATGGTCAACGTCATTGACTTCCGTGACGGACCTCACGGGTTCTTGTCCCAATTCGAGCAGAATTATTCAGACGATACTGTTCGAAGGTATGGGTGTTTGTGTTGTCTAAAAATTCCTTTCCACTCATCCGGTCGTATAAGCGAGGCGTAGGGGAACCGACTAGCTAACAACTAGTTCTGTCCAAGTATAGCCCTACTATGATCGTACTAAAGATAGGTTGAGCGACTGAATAAAAAGCAGTTCTCGTTGAGTAAAATATGTTTAGATGTCTCCATTGGGAGGCCATGATCCACATTGAAAGCGGATATGAATAATAAAATAGAATATCTTGGTCTGTAGCTCAAGCTGTTTCTCGTACCCAACAGTTTCCTATCTCACTAACCATATGAGACTTGCTTTATTATGGCATGTATTTAATGGGTCAGTAACTAATTCAAGTTTTGGTCAGTTAAATAAATAAATGGTCAGTTAACAATCAGAATGGTCAGTTAATATTATAAACGGTCAGTTGTCATTGTATCAGTGTGAATGTGGTCAGTTATTAAATAAAACGGTCAGTAATATATTTTAATGGTTAGTTATTTAAAAAAAATGATAAGTTTTTACCAAATATGGTCGTAATAGGCAAATTTATGACATGTTCTTTTTATTTTAACTGACCATTTATTATTTTAACTGACCATTTATTATTTTTAACTGACCGTTTTAAGTATTTATTACTGACCGTTTTAAGAATTTATAACTGACCATTTATCGAATAAGAAACTGACCAAATAATTAGTAGTCCTTTATAATAAATTTAAAAATGATGGTGATCGTGATCAGATTATTCTGAAAACGTCCCACTCTCATTGTTTTTGGCCTGAAAATATCTTATCATAAGTATTCTTTTGAGACTTCGTAGAAGTTTTATGATTCTGTTAATATAATTGATTGATTTTCATATCATCAAAATCACTAGTTTTTCGCCTGAATCGTTTACCTTTTGCAAGAATATGACTATCGTTTTTAAATGACCATGACCGGTTTGGGTTAATAACAAATTGTCAGCTGTCGAATCAGTCACAGTGTCATACCTTTACCGGTAAGCTTCTTCTCAATCATTACAAATTAATACATGTATTGAGGATCATTTGACTTGCAAGTAGGTATTAACTTGTTTTGTAAAAGTGTTTCTTGTAATGCCAATAGATTAATAAAACCCTCATTAGATTAGCGAGGTTGCTGGCAGGTAGTTGCTGTGATTATTTCATTTTGAGTGAAATACGATTGTCAATCACAATACGCGGAGGTGGCAGAAGGTTAAATTCCATTGTATTATTATAAAAAGTCACAGCTACATTCAGAAATAAGTATGTAAAGATATATATTTAACCATTTATCCGTAATATACGTATTCAATATGTTTTTTAGTTCCACGAAGAACTGGTGAACTAATACGTACACAATTAAAAGATGATTCTTTGAAAGGCAATCGATCTAGATATTCTAGATATTTTAGTTGAGTTTAGAAGAATACTTACGTCCAAAGCAATGGATGACTGTAATGCCTAAAATTTCCTCTCAGTAATGCAATATTTTAATCGATATGTAGCGAGAACTATAAACTAATCATTAACCCTATCTTTTTACCCCTTCTCTCTTCGGAGATTGAGCACCTGGGAAAAACAGTTCTTATTAAAAAAAACTGTTGAGATGAACTCTACCAGGAGTTTATATGTTCCACATTAAGAGCGTGCACGATGAATAAATAAATCATATATTTTTTTTATAGCATTATTATATCATCTGACAACAAAAAAAATCATTGGCCACAAAGAATTTGTGTGCCAAAGATATAATTAATATTTTTTTAAATATCGTATTATTTCTGTTATATAGCCGTTGCTGTAAAAAAGGCTTATCAATTTTCAAAAAGTAGATTAAACTATAATGCAGGATGTATTAGAACTTTATACACGCAAAATTTTTCATATTTTACCTTAATTTCGACCATTATATCCGAAGTGTAATAGTAAGGGTACACTGATATTTTAAAATTGGAAAATTTTAATCCAGCTAACTTACTTACGTAGTTGTGGTATATGAAATAATTTTATTGTATTATGAGTTCGTAATTTTAATTCGTACGATAATTGTGCATTAATACTGCTTCAGCATATAATATATAATTAATATCTGACTATCTACTTGGGATCAAAAGTTTCTGTAAGGTTAAAGTAATGTGAGAAATCAAATATTCAGTACCAATGGTAAATGTACCAATAATTAATTATACCGCCCGTATAGTTGTCACTTTTAACAATATCGAAGGCAATTTGCAAGAAAGCTGCAAGCTAATTGGATTCTGATACCAACACATTATGTTGTAATTTTTTCACGACTTTAACTGCAACATAGATAGAGGTTTTACAGTTTATTATCTTTGTATCTGCCGCCACGCAATATGTATTGCAGAGCGATGAATTGCAACAAATGCACTAATAATAATAATGCAGCCTAAGTGCAATTTGCACGCCCGCGTATCTCTAACTATGTACCAGCATCAATCAAAGCCTTTTTTACCCATTCAACAACACGGACAGTAATTATTATAGATACTTTTCAAATTAGAATCGATATGTGGGATAATTTCTTTTATAAAACGATACCGAGCTTTGTACAATTACTTAGAATTACAAGTACTTTCAAATAGATTCTGCCAACATAATTTTAATATTATAATGTAATATTATTAATATTATTACGGTACAAAACGATGACTCTGATATATGATTATTTCTTCTCTTTTTTTATTTGACCATACCAATTTGCTACGCACATATACATATATGTATGTAGGTAAAACGCTCACCGCGAGGCAATTTACACCCGTAGTATCCTAAAAGCGGCGCGTAGCCAGAGTGATTAGCTAACCACTAGTCCTGTCCTCTTCCACTAACTTGAGTCCATATGCTCTGAGTTGGTAGCGGACATGGTAAAAAAAAGCCTGATGGTATTCCAATATGCCACAAAAGTACTCTTCACAAATCTTCAAAAATTCATAGGGTATATTGGCGTAACTGATGCGTGGAAGAAAAGCTAAGGTAATGTTGAAAGCGTGGTGGCCTTAACTTCGACACCAGGAGCGGATATAGTCCAAGAAAATGCCTTTTCCATTTCCATGTATTTTAAGTCATGAAAAAGTCAAACCATATTACGTATAGTAAAAAAATTACTTAGGATTGAGTAGGCATTTACTTGGTAGAACTCCATTATAATACGGTAAGAATAAATAACAATGTATTTTAGTTCTACATAAATTATTTTTTATATTTGCTGATAGCTATTTCGGCTTACGCCTTCGTCAGAACTAGTTCAGAAATACTCATAAAATTATGAAAATACATATTTGCAGTTTATCTATAACTTTCGTTTGGTTGATAGTTGTGCTTTCAAGAACTGCAATTAAATAAAAATATCTAGCAGTATCACACAAATACCTACGCTGATAACGCTGTAAAGAATTATTTATAATTAATAAAAAAATCGCTTTGTTTGTTATTTCGAGTAACTTAGGTTAGGAGTTAAAAGCAATAACAGGTTCTTATGTGAAATAAATATTTGTTTTGATATTTTACTCGAACGTCCAACGTAGAATTTCTCTATCATTGAACCAATAGGCATCGATTTGAACTCAACGACCTGGCATTCAAAAGCAACGCTGTAATTATGAATTGACCACGCAATTACTATTTAATAAAATCCCATTATAAATATAATGAGGAAAAGTATGTAGATGATTTATTATTTGATCAATTAAAATATATCGATTGGTGGTATTTTAAAAAGCCATTTATACGTCGCAATAAATTATTTACTACATTATTATAAAAGATCTTCGTTTGTATTTATTGTATTATTAAAAACAATTGATTGTTTTATAACATGCAAATATTGAGTGTTTTAATATGCAATAATTTATAATGAAATGTGGGTTTGTGGGGGTATTGTAAAACGCAATATTATCAAGCGGTGAAAAAATAGCAATGTATTTTAGTTCTAAAAAAATATATATAATACATAGCTAATAGTTATTTCAGCTTACGCCCTCGTCAGAACTGACTATAAAGTTCTGATGTGGGCGTAAATAGCTATTATATATTTTTTGTAAAATTAAAATAGATTGCTATTTTTTTACCCTGTTATATGGAGTTCTACCAAGTAAATCGCATTCATAACTGAATTTCAGAATTTTTGCGAGATACTGCATACTTCCTTTAAAAAACAGTATACTACCTATGTACATACATATATACGTTGTAATACAAGCCAATAAACCGATTAAAAAATCAATCGATTCTAAAGTAGTATTTTCCTCACAGTGACGAAATGAGTTATGATCGAATACGAAAGTAAATGTTTGCTTATTGGATTTTTTATCACTTAAGCCAAATGGTTATACCCCAGAAATTACTCTAATTAACTGTTTTTCTTTCGAAAGCTAAGTTTCCAACGAAAACCTGCCCGGATAAGACAAATTTAATAAAACAGATATTGGATTGATACAGAAGCGGTTTCAAAATTGAGCTGCATATTTTCGATTTGTATACAACGGGAATCAATCAATGTTCAAAATATTGCAATAGATTACTCGCTATGCAAATTTAATAATCCAACATGAAACAATAATTGTCACGCGAAATGATTTAAGTCCTATATAAAGTTTTCGCTGTTGAACATTGCAGAATGTTTGTGTAATTGATTAATGACATGACAGAATTTGCATCTTTTATCAAGCCAGCTGATATTTAATATGTTCATAATTATTCGTTGGAAACGTTGTTTGTGCTATATTGTACATGTATAAAGTGCGGTAAACCTAGTAAAAACCATACGGCACAGAATCTGTATACTCTTTACAAAATGTATTTAGTGTACATGCGAAGTTCGCAAACGAACAAATTCAAACGACATAGTGAATCATTAGAATCGACGCGAATCTCTTGCTCTCACACTCTTACACTGTATTTTATTAAACGTACAGAGTAAGAAAACCAATGAATAGTAGAGAGCCTAAATGGATTTGAACCGTGAGTCGTTTGTTTTTGTGACACAGCGATACTAACCAAATGAAGGGTTAGAGTAGCAACTAGGTGACTTGTTAACATTTTTAGCATACAACTGTTGCGTATGAACGTTTTAAAATGATCTGCCAACGAGTCATCAGATCACACAGTTCTATTACTTGATTGAATCAAATCATTGCAAATGAAAAAACAGTTGATTTTATCGGAACACGAATGTACTGAGTAAAGCATAGAAGTTGTTAATGACAAAACTAATACAAAAGTTGAAATTCTTTCATTTTAAATCTGTAAATATGGAAAAAGTCAACATGGAAAGTAATGATCAACTCCTGTTTTGCTGCAAATGATAAGCTTTTCAACCGAAGCCAACGACGTCGATCTTCGAGCCATTTCGAATAAGATATACATATGTATGTGTGAGTATTTTAGAACCCTTTTCTAAGTCTCGTATATATGACCGGTAAAATTTGTAGAAGTATACATTAAATATCTATCTCTAAAAGTCACTAAGAATTAATTGGTTGATTACTTGATTACACTTACACATTATGACGAAGTTAATATTTCGTTTATTTGTATTTATTTTGTCAAATATTGCTTATAAACGTTTGACGTGTTCCACAACCCTAATTTAAAGTGTTGACATTTTAGCATGGATGGCTAGAAGAAATATTTTGTGGCGCAAGAACCAGTCAAGAATATTTTGAAAGGAGCACGAACTCACTTTCTGTCAACTAACGAAATCTTGCTGAGAAACTGATATTTACCATCTGAGAAAATGTATTCTATTTGATAAACTCAACGACTGGTATTAAATAGTTGCATTAGAAATAATTTATAATTTGTCAAGATAATGTAGAATACGTGGGTTGGTGCTGTGAGATTGTACAAAACCGGAGACCTTCGGGGTTATAAAAAATCAGCTACGAGTAAGCACCCAATGATTTTACATCTTCCCAGCAAAAACATTGCACCGACACATTTAACTTCAATGCGAACTTGTTATTCTTTCAAATATCACTCACCAAGAAGTATACTTTAGTACGCATCAACAACAAATTAAAAAAAACAACATTTTTGAAATAATTGCCTATCGCTGCTATTTTTCAGTTGAGCATATTTCAGGTAACATAATTTTTCCGAAATTAAAGCTCTCCAAACTTATGTTTTTACCTCTAATATTATTTTTTATAGCAGCTGGTATTAAAGACCAAATATTTGGACGCAGTCTGCATTATCAGCAAGTTATAGCTTGCTATAATTTTTTCCATATCCGCTCCGATTCTTGGATTTTAATTAGAGTGAGCGTATGGCGAAAACAAAAAAACTCATAGTACAGCCACAGAGTTCTGAACTATATTTAAAACTGGCAAAGGACGTTCTGCTTTGTCCCTCAATAAATAATATTCAATGGACTTGTTATATTAATTTATTATATATGTTAATATTTGTTTATAATATATGTTAATATTATATAGTATATATATAATAAAAGTTATATTATATTGTGAAAATTATATAGTAGGATATTGTATTTAAAGTTATTAAACAGTTTTATATAGACAAAGCCTTTCCATATAACAAAACCAAAGATTCATATACGCTAATAGGGTTTGTATTAAGAAGAATCAAGTCGAAACTGCAGATGAGGTTAGAATGGTCACAAACGCACTTTACATATCAAAATCCGCAAATATCTTTATTTCTATCTATATTTTTCCGTTCGTCAAAAGACCTTATCTGCCAAAATTTGGGCCAATACTGAATGACAGAATACAAATATATATGTTTTCGCTCAATTTCTTTACACAAGTCGTGTTGGTGCAAAAGGTCTTTATGCACCGGGTTAGTCGAAATTTCAAAAGATTTTTTTTGCATACGCCTTCGCCGTGTGAAATAAAGTCATGTTTTCTACCTACTTTTTTTATGCCAAATGGGACATTTCGAGAATTTCCAAGAAATGCACCATATCGAGGAACATCTGGAATCAGCTTATTTCGGGGAATCTACTAATATAATATTTGTGTGTTTAGGTCGCATGCGTGAAAGATCATTTTATGAAACCATACATCGTTGGAATTTTGAATGAACAAATTGGTATATATATTTTGAAATTGATGAGCTCGATTCTTGGGGGACTAATGCACTTCTGCTCCTTCACACGAGCCGTCCCTGGTTCCAAGATTCTGTGTCCCCACAAACTTCCTTACTCACTTGTCCGATCATTCTGAAATCCATCACCCTGGAAGGCCGCTAATTACCAAAGGGGCAACTCAGCAGAGTTACGGAATTTCATAGGTAGGGCAATTTTAAATTGTCATAGCTATTTAATTGGGAATATGTGTAGATGCAGCGGACGCAAGGAATTAAACAAATGAATTTAATTTTAAGCTACGACCCAAGTCATATGGGTATGTGATATCATTGATCATTTTAAAGGTGTTGTTTTGTAAATGAATAGATGCATTTTGCTGCAGTGATGAAGTGAATTTGTGCGGGCCCCACGATATTATTACTAACGCAGTCGTGATGTTGTACCTACGTATTGTATTGTGTATTATGTATGTAATAAATAAACATATTCATTTCAATTTATTTAAAAAATACTTAGTTTATTTATTTATCACGCGTACATAATATATACAAATTGGCAACGAAGGAGACCTATGCCAATTCCGACAAAGTCCACGATGTTTGTCTGAATTCTCTCAAGTCCTCATGAAAATGTTTTCTTTCAGTCACATCACCTTTGTCAGTTTGATTTTACGATGTGGAAGAAATAAAAATTTATGCCCAAAGATTCACAGATATTGAGGAAATATTTTGTATTTGATCATTTGAGTAAAGAAAAAAATATTTTGATCAAGTAATAAAAATCCATTTAAGTAAAAAGCTCTGCAATCTGTACAATCATTGCTTGACCGCCCTCGAATTCGGAACTAAAAATTGTCCCAATTGAGTAGATAGCCATTTAAGTTGTATTTTTTTGATAAAAATATGTGTATATATAGATTTTGTCATTTATATCTCGCATATAAAAATAAACAAATTTGATGGAGCATCGCGCATCACTCACGTGATGGTGGCGCCCGCGCTTACGGTCAAGTTATAACGGCACGTCTTTACATTACACGATAATTAGCCTTCCGTCTGTTTGACTATCAAACAAAAAATAGCTTTTTAAAAAGTGGAAAAGTTATGTTAACTTTATTTGACATATTCGATTTGTTTGAATTATAGAAAACTCTATCAATTTCTTAAGAACGTTTCATGTTCTAGAATCTAGATACATGAAAATAATTGACTATAGAAGATGATTTGTTCTAGTCATCTGTTGAGATTATATATCTAAGAAAAACATTCAGTTTTCTACCGACAATTTAAACACATGACAGATAAATATTATATTCAATAATTCCCATTGTTATAAAAGTATTGTGTTACAATGTTCTGGTAATATTATACATCCTTGTGAAAATTTTGACGTTTTCCTAAAATGGTTTCATAAACGATATGTTTCAGTTTTATCTGCATCTTAATATACCGATTACGTTCGCTTAAAATCTATACTAAAGAAGTGAAAGGTGGTTTTGTTGTAAACATCTTTACATGAGAATGATTTTGCAAAATAATCCTACATTGCACACTCGTCTAAATCTAGAATTTGCTGTCAATCAAACATGTAAAATAGGGCTGTCCTTTGCGCAATCGAGGACAGAGCCCATTGGAAAAATTTTGAATTTTTGAATCGTTAAATAGTTAAGTTTTGTATCATGCAAATCAATACTTCCCAAACAAGACATTGACTACGCTTTCATATTTGACGACTCCATATCGGGCATACAGATGACTATCGGAATGTCGTATTCTAATTATTCAGTCGTTGGTTTACAAGTCAACGCCAAAATGACAATCGAACCTTTTCTGATCCAGGTTGCCTTTTAATAATTGAAAGAACAAAGAAAATACCGACAGATTAAAATATCTTGAAATGCACAACACGGAAGTGTTAAGGTTGCTAATGCTCTAGGGTGATTAAGGCGTCGAATACGCTGGAGCAAAATGTTACTTAAATATTGATTGACCGGAAAACTCGCACATTTTGCATACCTGTGAAAAAAGATAAATTATCAATATCGAATTTTGTGTTTAAATAAACAAACTAAAGATTCAAAAGTCTCCTCGAACCTGCATTCCATAAGTATGTAGCTTACAAAATGTAAGCAAAATTTAAGCAAAAATTATCCCAAGAATCTTTGAGTTATTAATATTTTAAAGAATTATATGTCCCCCCCAAAAGTGTTTTAATTAATTTCTATATTTTGTAAAATAAATTCATAACATTTTTGCCAATATTGGAGCCCAGAATTTGGTATGATAAAAAGTCTAACTCTCTCTTCCATTGAATATTCATCGTGGATTGTATGTCTATAATAAAGAACCTCATACTCTCTTATTTAGACAACATAAAGAAAAACTGTACTTACAATCACAGCGAGCCCATAGATAAGATATTTTAAAAATAGATAATGCACAACACTAATATTTAGTCGATGCACTTCAAGATTGTACGATATTATAGATAGCATGGGTAAAAATGAATTTAACAATCAATTGATGCCTGCATACAACATTTCATATGATTTCAGTTTGCTAAGTAACTCGAATATATTGCAATATAATTTTGCAGTGTAACCGACAATGTATTTAAAAATACAATACTATTTCGTCATTTTTTTGTTTTTAGACGCTGATGTTTTGTATCGCATATTTTTTTATATAAAATAATTATGATGTTACTGAACATAGAGTTTGGTAAATTTGAAATAAGTCTGCTTGATTTTGTAACATCTGTCATATATTTTTTTTAAAAATCATCCAAATGCAATATTACCCAAGACATAACACATTTTTTTTACACTGCATAGTTCTGGAGTTCTAACCAGGGCTGTGGAGTCGGAGTCGTGGAGTCGGGGCTTTTTGGCCGAAGTCGGAGTCGGAGTCGTCGCGGCGTTTTGGTCGGAGTCGTACTCGGAGTCGGAAATTTTTAAAAGTTTGAACTTTTTATTTTTGCATTTAATATGTCAAATTTGGCTTTTGGCAGCATTGATAGGGTTTATATTTTATTGAATACACATAATTAAGAAAATTAGGGGAAAAAAGTGACGATATTAAACATTTTTTAGTTGGAGTTGGAGTCGTGTTTTGGTCAATGTCGGAATCGTAGTCGGAGTCGTGGTTTTGGTAAATGCTAGAGTCTGAGTCGGAGTCGGACTTTTTTTTACCGACTCCACAGCCCTGGTTCTAAAGTTGAAGTAGACTGGCGAAAGCATTTATTTAAAAAGTATTATGTGCTCAATTTAGTACGCTATTTTTAGTATTACTGAATTACTAAACATTGTTATGGTATTCATGTTTTGCAACCATTGTGGATTGAAGACATCTTCTTGGTAGAAGTCCATTTTAACACGGTTAAAAAGTAGAAATGTATTTTACTTCTGCAAAGATATTATAATATATGTATAGTTGATAGCTATTACGACTTACGCCGTCGTCAGAACTATTGTTTATTTCTAAGTAGGATGCTGAGAGTAAGATGGGGAACACCAAAGCAATCTATTTTGATACTGAAACAATAAGAAAGAACAAATTCAAAAACATATTCATCTTATCATGAAACCAGAATGTTGATAAATAAATATAAAATGGTTCAAAGTGATGGAGTATTTAATCAAAACGTTGTGCCGTAAAGCAAAAATGTTTTTCAGTCTTAAAACGAAATCATATTACGAGCATGGTGGCTTTACAGTTTTATTGTGAATAATGCTTATTTTTAACTGGAGTTAGTTCGCAAACGTACAATTGAACAATAATAATTATTAAGCTTCAGGGCGTTTTAAATTACGAACTACCATTAATAAATAATTATTGTGTCAGCATTAAGATTTAAGTAATGTGGAGGTGTGTCCAACGATAGAGAAGGTGGAAAATAATAGAGAGGCGAGAGAGTGCAGGAAGGCAAAGGTCGCCAAAGTTCTCCGCCGGCCATTGCTTTTCAAAACAATCAATCACACACTGACGGATATTTTAATTACACGTTTCAACAGCTCTCCTCATTTATAAATAGTTTTTTTTTTCGTTAAACCACATCCGCTCCCAAATCGAATCATATGGCATCCTAATGAGCTAACTGCAATAGATGTAAGCGTGTATTGGTTAGTCTGTATTGTATAGTAAGGCTACGGCCACAGTGTCAGGCGTATATTCTGGCGTGGCGTAGCGTCACTTGCTTCATTATCAAAAGTTGCCGCAATGACTTTAACGATGACGCCGTCTGAGAAGTCGAAACCCAGCAAGAATGCCGAAGTCAAATCAGTTTGAAATTCAACAGCGGTCGCTACGGCGTACAATTGTTTATGTTATGACGCTGCGGTCGTGTGAACATCGCCAGTGGCTAGTTCTTTGCTTTCGCTAAGTTCAGTTTCAACTCCTAGAACACAAATGTCGAGTTTAGCTCGACATCGTATATTTAACGCGCAACTTTATGCCGATTCTCCCTCGACATTGTACAACTTATACATTGAATTGTGTGCCTTTAGTTAAAGCTTGTATCATGTCATACTGTGGTATATTAATATTTTCGATGGTTTCGGCGGTAACTTTGTGGAAGTTCATTTTAATATAAAATTTAAAATAACTTTGATTATTCCACGTATTGTGTAACTAACTGTGACACGTGTTTCGCCTCTTTCAGAGGCATCTTCAGACTTACTATCGCAAAGTTTGCTTAAGCAATGAAGCAAGATAAATTCTAACATTTTAACATTTTAAATTATGAAATTACAAAATGGATTACGGGTTTTTTTCCTTCTAAAGGAAACAAGGAAGGGGGTGATAGAATCAAAACAATGCAATAACATAATGATACTAATAAGGTGCAATCACTCAATCAATTAGATTGGGATTTTTCCTTTTTAAGGGACGCAAGAGAGGGTTATAGAATCGAAACAAAGCAAACAAATATATTTCTAATGACGTTAAACATTACAAACTAATAAACTATAAACTAATGAGCTGCAATCAATCAGTTAGGTTAGGTGATTACTCTTTTGAATTGGGAATAATGTTAACAGAGGCGAGCATCCTGTCCTGTTAAGAATATTATTTAATAATATATCTTTTTTATTAAGAGTTTTATTTATTTCTAAAAATTCTAGACTATTCATCTTTAAACCTTTTTTATTTACTCGGTGGAGTATTTCTACATTACTAGTCTGATTAAAATTATGGTCATTTTCTATTAAATGATTGGCAAACTCAGAAAAATTATTACTCTTTAGACATCTTATATGTTCTTTAATTCTAATATTAAAGTTCTGTGGTATATTATTAAGTATTTCGTTTTATCATGTCATAATTAATATGTAAACATTTTGATTTCAATAAATATCTGGAATCTGAAAAAAGGAAATAAAAATATATTGAGGAGTGCAAAAGGTTAAGAAGGGTATGCTGGGTAAAAAGAAATACAGATATCACAGATATATTTACATGAGAATAAAAATTCAATATACGAATGTGTCCAGTGGTTGTGGTTAATGATTCAATCAAAGTTATCGATTTGAATTTGTAAGTCAGCCCGGTGAGATTAACTTTCTTTTGTTTTCGTATTGAATCTGTGAATCTGGCCTCCTGAAAGATTCGGGGGTGTGAAGCTAAAAATCATTTGCGTGTTGTATGATTTTATGATAAATGTGCTGTGAAGTAATTTTGCGTGTGTCTTGCGTTTTGCAGCCTACTTGGGTGCGCCAACGGAACTTCGAGAAAACAAAGGTGGAGTTTAGAAAATCGCTTTTCTGGAGAAGTAAAAGAACTTTGGAATACCTATACTGCCCTTCTAACCAACGTATCCGTTGCATCTAAAAAAATTGATGTTCTATTGAAATTCTAATTGTCGGTTACTTTGCTGAGTGGATAACGTCGTTAGCCTCGGTTGTGGTGCTCCAAAGCTCCAATCCCACCTTAGACTGTCCCATAAATAGATTTTTTATTCGATTAATGGATTTTTGTACGAAAGCATCGATGTCTTTGGTATTTGAAAATTACCTCAAAGGTCATTTTATCCTAAAAAACGGGTGAATGAGAGTAGTTAGCTAGCAAAAAGTTAAGTCATATCTCTATCCTTACACTGCTTCTCTCGAATAATTAAGATTGACCAACTGAGTTATAGGCATAGTTGACTTTATCGAAATTTCGACAAATTAAGTTCTTTTTTTATTTATACGCATATTAACAAAATTTTGGATTTGAAAAAATTATTATGCAAGTTTGCACTGCCATGAGGCATGTATGACCAAAGCATCCATTGGTCGCTCTCTCGAGCAGGACAGGAATACTGCCTAAAATACATTGACTGCATCAATCTAAATCTTATATATAAAACCGAAACGACGTATGTATGTATGTATGTCTGTGGGTCTGTAATTCTTTGGGAATGATATAACATTAAATAATTATTGGTCGCTTAGTCCGAGTGAAGCCGGGTTGTCTGTGGGTCTGTAATTCTTTGGAAATGATATAACATTAAATAATTATTGGTCGCTTAGTCCGAGCGAAGCCGGGTAGCAATACTAGAAATACCGAAACGGCGTATGTATGTAGGTACATGGCTGTGGGTCTGTAATTCTTTGGGAATGATATAACATTAAATAATTATTGGTCGCTTAGTCCGAGCGAAGCCGGGTAGCAATACTAGTATTCTATATATTCAAACATTTGTATTTTATGGCCGCTCACACCGTGGAGCATATAGATCCCTCGTGGAGTTTATCACAACATATGTTTTTTCTACGAGAACTGCTTGTTGCTCAGTTGCTCAACTTCTATTTTGAGCACTAATTAAGAATTGAAAGAATACGAGGAGTAGAAAAGGACTAGTGGTTAGCTAATCGCTCTCGCTACGCGCCGCGATACATTATAAATGTAAAAAATCTTCTAAATATTAAAAAACTTGCTTAAGTAGAAGGCATCTTGGGTGTCAGCGAGCCACAAGTTGTCAACCACTGCTCTCAAAAATGAAGCTAAAATATAATCCTTATAGTTTTTTTTCAGCGACACATATAATATTGCATATTCAGTAAATACTTCATAATTTTTAACAATGTTGTAACTGATAATGGAAGATGTAGCTAAAATATTTCCGATTATTTTTCATAAGATCGATTTTCACATTTAAAAAGTTGACCTGATGAAACCATTAATTTGGTCAAACATAAAATATTCAACTACGCCACTGCAATATAGAAGAATGGATAGTAAACAAATATACCGACACTATTTTCTTGTTGGTAAATACAATTAATAATAAAAATGTACATTTCTAACCAAACGCATTTGTATTTCAGATATAACGGAGTAACAGGATTCCATAGATCCCCAATGTGTGGCTCGGTGGCGGTAATTTTTAGTTAAAACAATTGCATAGTCAATATCAAGATTAAAACATCATAAGCTTGGGTGGGTTAAAAAATGCAGAGATTATATTGTTTACTAAATCGAAATCTAATTGACTATTTTCCACTAGTTTTGAATATTGAAAACAGAAAATTGGAGGTACTACTAATTTTATTTCAACTAACTCTATGTTATAAGAAATTTGCTACAAATTTAATTTTATTTGAACAAAATAATAATTTTAATCTTATTGAACGTAATGATAGTTTCAAACAAAGAAATCCTCAAATATTAACAAACTACTTTTCATTAATGTGTTTGATGTAATTCATTCTCTATTTAAAGACTCATAAATCCATAACTTAATGCAAAAGCAAAAATGTGATTCTCGAGCTGGAAGGGCTTTGTTGCACAAGTAAGTAATTATTGTGCTCTCATAAAATAATGAATTTAGTCACAACATTTTTACCGCGAAAAAAACAGCTTTTATATGATTGATATAGATGACTCTGTGCACAGCATCCACCTTCTCGAATGTTTTTTTAAGATTTTTTCTCAGCGCCATCTGTTGTGTTTGGCGTGGACTTTTTTTTTGATTTTCATTTGCGTCTTTGCTAAAATGCTTTTTGCAATGGTTTGATAACATTCAATGCATTTTCAAGCTAGAATGCAATTGGAATAAATCAGTAAATAAATGGTTATTTATTTAAAAATTTAAATAAATGAAATTATAAGCATAGATATAAGCATAAATAAAATATTCAATGCCAAAATTAAGAACAAACGATTTTCACGAACAAATAATACAAAGATAAGCGTTATCTGTAGAAAGATTTTTAAAATACTAGATACGAGATAACTACTTATTTTTAGACGCTATTTTTCAATTTTAACCATCCTTTTCCCCGGAAATTTAGTAAAAATCAGAATTAGTTACGTCAAGTATGTATGTATAAGCTGTATACATCAAAAATATATAAATACGTATTTCTGTTATGTGCATAATATAAGAAAACGAATAAGTAAAATCTTCTTAGAATCCAATTCCTTAAGAAAAGGCAAGCTTAATAAAGTAAGTTATCCCGGGAGCTCAGAAATGAAAAGAATCTGCAGGTATAAACTGTCATACAACTTTGTGCGGAAGATAAATATACCCATAAGTAAATCAGGGATAAGACTTAGAATTGCCTGTACAGGTAGACTGAAGATAAGTCGATCCAAATTGGTTCCTAAATCTACTATCGGAGAAACCGTCTTTAACGTGAAAGCATACGGATTATTTCTTTTTAGCTATGTATAATATATATAGGTTTCAATATATTGTAATAAACTATTTCTATTATTATTTTGAAGCCATTATTTACATAAGCAGCGTTAATTTATTATAACGTACCCCTAAGGCAACATCCTCAAAAATGTTAATATATTTAGACCTTATCCGCTCTCGTATACAATAATTCTCGAGTAGGCATTTTAGTTTATAATGAAGCATCTAAACCGAAAACGTTTTAGTCTAAGAATGAACTAGTATCAAATTCATCGTACCAAATTTTTTTATTAAGATAAGATATGTGTGGGTTATGAATTGATAAGAGTTGATGATCAAGGTCTCTCACCCACCCATCAGATCCTAAAATCTGGGCACAGAAGGAGCGACTAGCTTATCCTTTCTATCCCTCCTCTAACTAAAGAGAGTTCGAGTAACAAACAGTTGTAGCAGAAAAAAAATGTCTGGATGCCTCCATTATGAGACCATATGCACCACACGAATTTTACGCAAACATGGATTTAAAAAAATAAGGTTAAATGCTAAACAAAGAACCTTAAAATAAATTTCCGCATTTTGGAGACCATTGAGTTGCATTGTCGAAGTTGATTTATCCCGTGTAAAACAAATCTTAATTCCAATTGGATTTGTTCCAGCTGGATTTGAATGTATTTATAGGTAATAAATCTTCTAAGAATCTAAGAAAACAAACATTAGTTTATAATTTCCAGGTAAACTTATAAATCTGTGTGTATCTATTATAAGTTACTAAGTACTGAACTCTAGGTATACTTAACATTTAAAGCTCATCCACCGACTTATAGAGCTTTTTGTTAAATGATTAACGGCACCTAACAAACTTATATGCAATAAATATTAAAGACAACTTGAAATTATCGTTAATAGCTTCGATGTACACATGTAACAGGTTATGTCCAAGCAAGTGTAAATTATTTACTACTTTAATAAATGCTTTATACCTACTAAATTATACTGTAAGAAATAATACGCCAAGAAATGCTTAAAATATGACTGGTAATGACAGCAAAATAATTATAACCTCTCGTACATAATATAATTCTAATTGACTGTTTTTATTACAGCAACCCTTTTACTCAAGGTCAATTAATGAATACTGGTTTGGAAAAAGTGGTTATGTGAATGATTATTTTATATTATACTAGTATTCGAACCCGGCTTCGCTCGGACCAGTTTGGGGTTATGTTCACCTCGGCGCGTAATTCAGACGGGCCAAGTTGAAACAACTGGCAACTTAATGACCAACAATGCAAAAGGGGATTACAGACCCACAGACATACATACGCCGTTTCGGTTTTATATATAAGATATCGTCGTCATACAGGAGAAAATGACCAAGTGTTTATTGTTATTTTTTGTGGGATATAAAAGTTTGAACGTTTGTAATCATTTCACAACCCGTCATATTGCTTTGATATTTCTGATATTATTTTTTTTGAAATCTGTGTTAAGTTGGATATTTCTTTACATTTTACGATTTTGTATGGTTTTTAAGTCTACTTTCTTGAACCGTTCACTCAGTCATCTTTTCCTGCGTGTCCGGAATTTCGATTAATTTTGATATCATCCGTTTTCTGCCAGTCAAATAACTCTATAAATTGTTATTATAGATCAATAAGTATCAGATTTATTAAGTTGATTTCGATCACCCATATTTCTGCGAGGAAGGAGCGAGTACATACGATGACAAAAATACGATGCAAATATATCATTTTACCTTGTCGCCATCAAAAGACTGACAAACAGTTATCATAGACCTTAATAGAATTATCGAACGATCTAATTACGAAATGAATAATATTAAAAATTCCGATAATTATAATTGCTTGAAAATATTTAATTAAATTTCAAGTTTTTTAAATATAAAAAAATATTGATATCCATTAAGATTCAGATATCAATTACTATACGACTATTTTTGGTAAGAATAATTTAACAATAAGTACGTCGGTATAAGCATAATTTTTATTTGCGGATTTTTTCGATTAACTATAAAAATATCACATTATTTGTACATTGGAAAGAATCTGCATTTTACCGTTAACTGTATTTTAACTTATGACTATAGTGTAGTAGATTAAATGTAGCAATATCGCAAATCTTTCGTAAGCTAATTTACCAAAGCGACATCACTAGGCCATTTCGAATCTTAATTATAAATTCGACACTAACATTAAATCGGAATTAAATTGAAAATACTACGAGACCAATTTGAAAATAATAGAAATTCCAATAAAACACAAATATATGGTGCATATCAAATTCAGCCTCCTTCTATTCAAGTGTTTTCCTTTGATAAGAAAGAACTACGTACATTTTAGCCGCCAAAATTATTTCGTAAGTATTACTATGTGATAATTTTTGATTTATCTGTGACGCTAATGCTTAAGTTATAGCGATATTATGATTTAATGGCAGCTTTTAAGCTTTACGACTTTTTTCTAACAGTGCTATGCTGATGTACTTATTCACTCTACCACGGTCTTGAATCTTGACATCATCAGCTATTGAAAAAAGTAATAGACAGAATCTCTTACGCATACTTTTTACCAAGGCTGTGGAGTCGGTAAAAAAAAGTCCGACTCCAGCATTTACCAAAACTACGACTCCGACTACGATTCCGACATTGACCAAAAACACGACTCCGACTCCGACTAAAAAAAGGTTAATATCGTCACCTTTTTCCCCTAATTTTCCTATTTATGTGTATTCAATTAAATATCAACCCTATCAATGCGGCCAAAAGCCAAATTTGACATATTAAATGCAAAAAAAGAAAGTTCAAACTTTTCAAAATTTCCGACTCCGACTCCGACTCCTACTCCACGGCCCTGCTTTTTTCAGTTCTAAGACATGACACTATTCATGAAAATATAAATACGGTAACCATATGTACCTAATTTACGGTCATCCGTTTTCATATCTTATTGGAATAATTTATTAAGAACTCTTTATTTCATCCAGACTGATCGTTAGATGTTTCGGCGTCACGCCATTATCATCGCATTTTGGTCGATAAAGTGATTTGAAATAAAAAAACAAAATTAAAATCTTATCTAAATCTAATGCAGCATTATTTCCACCGAATTCATATGACGCTCGCTTCAATATATTTATACTCTTGTAAGAATCTTGTTAGAAGATTGTTAAACCGATACAGGATTTTTTCAATCATGCCCGCTCCGCTCCCAATGTAGAACATATGTACATACTTCTAGTCGTGATTATCTGGAATAATAATAGTGTTGATACCTTATTTATAATGCTTTATTATTTTTTTTCTGACAGGCTAATATTGGAACAGCAGTTTAATAAATATATATATATATATTATCGTTATAAGACGCACTCTTCTTTTACTATGTCCGATTCTAATGTAGAATATAGAAACCCCCAATGGAGTTTTTCAATTCAAGTAGTGACAGAAGAACACGGCTAGAATATAGCTATTGGTTATCTGATCGCGCTTCCTACGTCCGGTTAGTAAGATCGGATGAGAAGAAATTTGAGACATCACAAATTTGCATTCGAATAGAAATCAATAAATTGATTATAAATCAATTTATGAAACATTCCGTATAAATTTGTGTATGTCTCAAATTTCTTCTAATAATTAATGTGTACAGGAATATTAGCATAAATTGTATGTATATCACACTTTCAGACATACACATAGTTAAACTGTTATCCGAGTAAATTTTTCGCACAGTGTGAAGTTTCAAAATAAACATTATTAAACATAAAACTATTTTAATATCGCTTTGACCACCAAATTGGTTGACTGTATGTCGAAGGAAGGCGGCAAACATAGCTGGTAGGTAAAAAAAAACACCCTCCCCAAATGTTAGCAAAGGGGCGGAGTCAATAATTGGCTGCGTTTCACATTTTTGATTTGAAGGGACCAGACGGTCTACCCTATTTTATAGATTCGGCCAATACGTAACTATTGTGTGAAGTACGGAATATTTTACATTATATTCCCGGTATTTCAGAATAAGTAAAGCAGACAACACCGTTTTCAATTGTGCTGGAATACTCTATTCAGACAATATTTTCATAGTTCTTAGAAAAGCTCTATGTCGTATTTGCATTTGTTGAAGTAGTCATACCAACTATTGGGTGACTCATTTCCATACTATTTCCAAACAATTTGCTGAAATCCTCCATTTAGAGTCCATTCTAAGCACATACTAAGTAGATGAGGTAAAAACACTATTATTAACGTTAAATCTTCAAAAAGTATATCAGGGATTGAATCAAAATTTAAGTTTAATAAAACAAAGGTTTTAGTCAGTGACGGCTGGTGACGGGGTGTTGGGGGGGGGTGCAATGGAAGATTCAACCATTTTTGCAAGAGTTCTTTCCTATTCATTGGATTTTAAAACACTTCTATAACATGGACTTTCAATTCAGATGTTCGCAATATCAACGAAATGCCAGTCTTATGAATTTTTGGCTGTCCGTAGTACGGAAAAATAGTTGAATCTTTTTTTGAACTCCCTTGTAGTTGGTATTGCGAACATCTGAATTGAAAGTCCATGCTATAGAAGTGTTTTAAAATCCAATGAATATGAAAGAACTCTTGCAAAAATGGTTGAATCTTCCTTTGCACCCCTCAACACCCCGTCACTAGCCGTCACTGCTATCAACTGATCCAATGTGGAATAAGTTCTAAATCTGTGATAATATTTTTATTAATCAATTCCTGTACAAGTATTGACAGATCACCTTAAAAGTGAACAAATAACTCATAACCATATAGTTTGCATGTATTTCATGTGAACTAACAAAAACATATAATAGGAAAACCTCTTTCTTGCCATAAGTATTTCAATCAATAAATACGAAAAATGAATATGTGCTTCAGATTTAAATTCAAATTATATTTGACTATTCACGTTGTATTCATGAGAGAGGGAATAAAACGCGAAATGACCATAAAACCAAAAAGACTTCCGGAATTTCTATTAGAGAATTCCTAAATAAAGGGGTAGAAACTGCCTGAGGGAGCAGCTGAGTTGACCATGTCTAGCTTTTACGATGGCTCATGGAAAAAATATATTTTATCCTAGCGAATACTCGAAGGGCAGTTCTGAAATTTTTGTGAATTGAAAAATTTTACCTTTACATGGTTATGTATTATAAAGCATTATGAGAGCTTATAATGAGTCATTTAAATTTAACCAATATCCAATATTGTTTGGTATGAATAAGTATGAAGTCATCAAAAGTATAATTTTAAATTCAAAAATATATACGAGAGAAACATATACATAAAAAACCAATAAATGCAAACCAGTAAGCAACTATTTGAGTAATGATATATTTTTTTGGCTTGTACTCTTACAATCAGTGGCGGCTGGTGACAGAGTATTAGGGAGTACAAAAAAAGATTCAACTATTTTTGCAAGAGTTCTTTCCTATTCATTGGATTTTAAAACACTTCTATAACATGGACTTTCAATTCAGATGTTCGCAATACCAACGGAGTGCCAGTCTTATGAATTTTTGGCTGTCCGAAAAATAGTTGAATTTTTTTGTACTCCCTAAATCTCTGTCGCCAGCCGCCACTGCTAACAATGAAGGGAAAATTTATTATTTGGTGTTAAATTATAATTGTTATAAACATGTATTGCCTTTCCGTCAGAATAGACAGTTTGCATCCTAAAAATGGTTACTTAAAATAAGATTTTCTTACGCTAGCAAGAAAGTGATTTTTTTTTTGTAAATAATATTACAAAAATAATAAATTTCTTTTAACCCATATATTGTATTGTTAACATAATTGTACATATCCCACTTCCAGTGTCGAACATATGGACTCCTAATCGATTTAATCTCAGCAAAAGCATTTCGGATTGAATGGGTGGGAGGGTATTTTTTAAGATATTACAGACATTCATGCCTTGGGTCAGAAATCAATAAATCGATTGGAAAGTCAATCTATTAAGCTGTCCGAAGCATGGCCGTTGACATTAGCCAGTGGTTCTCACAAAATATTTACTGTGGCCGCATTAGGGACATCAGCGGTCCTACGGAAATGTCTGGTGGCCGCACCAAATTTTTGTGTTGAGTCTTTTTTGCCAAAAAGAACTAAACATGTGTGTAGTAACTAGAAATTCTTGACGCACAATACAATGCATACACAATATTTAATTTTCAGAATCTTTGTTGACAAATTAACTTGTAAAAACACATTTTTAATAAATATCAATTTTAACTAAGAAACAGTTGGTGGCCGCAGCAAAATCCTCTGGTAGCCGCACATGAGAACTACTGCACAAGACCACAAACTCGACCATTAAACATTAACTATGATTGATTGAGTAGGCATTTACTTGGTAGAACTCTATTATAATACGGTAAGAAAAATAACAATGTATTTTAGTTTTAAATAAATTATTTTATATATTTGTTGATAGCTATTTCGGCTTACGCCTTCGTCAGAACTATATATAGTTCTGACGAAGGCGTAAGCCGAAAATCAACAAATATATAAAATAATTTATGTAGAACTAAAATACATTGTTATTTTTCTTACCGTTTTATTAACTATGGTGGTATTATTTTTTTAAAGATTATACTTTAGTTTCTGTTTTAATTTGTGCGTTTAATTTATTTATAACACCAATAAAAAATTGATTATATTAATATTGTTCATCATAATATTGTTTCAAACTAACCTAACGAAGTCATAGTTCTCTGAATATCTAACTAATAGTTTAAAAACTTTATTGTACGTAACATATACGAATCAACGTAAAAAATATTACGTCGTATAAAAAGCATTCCAGTATTTTTTATAATGCTTTATTGTTATTCAAATTGTCGAGTTTTATCATAAATTTACATATTCGTTGACAATGGTATTTATATTATGAAAGAGCGCTGTTCAAGAACCGTTATTTTTTGTTGCCTACAAGCTGTACTTACAAATAAAAAATAGTGTACCTCAGTTCATGTCTGGTTATAGAGATGATCTGCATACAAAAAACGTATGCAAAATTAGGATTGTTACATGTTTTTTTAAACAGACTGTTCAAAAAGACGATAGTTTATTAGTGTATATAAAAATAATTGAAGTATTTATTTATATTATTGATAGATATTTAGGCGTAGCGTCATATTCAGATCTGTGATTAAAGACACGTTAGTTAGATTTAATTAAAAAAATAATAACACATTTTTTGTACTTAGTCCACATTTGATTTATTAAAATCCGAACCGGTTTTGCCATTGATAGTGAAGACATAAAGTGAAAAATAATAAGCTTGTCAACAATGTGCATATACTTAAATGGCTCTGAAATATTCTGTAAGATATAAAAGTTTTTCACCCAAACATATAAGATCAAGTAAATTGTATGTTTAGTGGTATTTCTATACCACTATGGAATTATATTAGATAAATAGTGATTACCACAAATATTTGTGATTTATTGTATTGCCACTGTGACACCATTAAGTATTGGAAATTGCTAATATATTCTTTATAAAACGACAATAAAGTGTTTTATAAAATAAAATGACAAAAACCTATACGAATACGAACTCATTTATTATAAGTAGGTGTAATGAACTTGTGCCGCATATTAAAATGCATTACCAAACAAAGTATGCATATTTTATGGAAATAATGTAAGTCAGATACTCCATTAAATAAAACAACGCCAAGTCGGGTGGTATGAAGTCCTTTTAATATTCAGAAGGCTTAAAGTTGAAGTACGGGAAAAGTTGACATGATTTTACTAATTATCCATAAGAGACTTTGGGCGTATATGATGGTGAAGTTCTTTCTCAGATGGCTTACGAAAAGTATGTTTGGACACATTCATCCAAAAATCGTTCGAAACATGGTGGTTTTATTGATAAAATAAATCTTTTAAATTGGCTTATGGATTTTAAGTAGTGTGTTTAAAACTTAATTTATTATGGACCTGAATTATTGTAAAACAAATTCTTGAGCACCGTGTATCTAATTTTGCAAATTGTGCTAAGGCGACCCCAAGGTAAGTATGTATAACAAATGAAATAGATTTGAAAAGTTTTTCGTTTATAAATCCGCGCATAAATTTTCTGCATAATGGCATAATTATTTATCATCAGAACGTCATTCATAAAATAAAATTTGATACTAGAAGAAAAATCAATCTATAAAAATCTTCAACATCCCAACTGGAAGTATAAATTCAAATATCGCATTATACACATTTGAAAAGAGTTGTAAAATACTTGAAAAACATACATAAACTAGAAATTTCAAAAGTAAGATTTCTTGGATTTATAGCGAAATTTTAACTAATTAAATACATTTTCCCGTCCTAATTCCACAAATATTTTATCGTTAGTTAAATGACTGTTACACACGAAATGGGTTTTGATAATTTTTTATTTTAATTTAACTTACATGGCTTTCCATCTAGATTTTGTATCTAATATTTCTTATATTTCTCTTGAATTATTTCATTTATTTCTAAGAACATTATACATATGTAATAAGTATTATGTTTTTATAGAACTTTAATTTATAAAGACTAAATTATTCGACTGAATAAACGTGTATAGATGTATTTGATTTCATAAATTTTTTATTTTTTTTCTTAGTAACCTAAAAGATATGTCAGATTTTGGCGAAATTTGTTTTTGGTTTTGATTCTTTACACGTGAGAGGTGAAAGGTCTCCTAATGGGGTAAATTATAGGTACGTACCCGTGAAATTTTGCATATTATTAAAGGGTTGGGATGTGGGAATGCATTATACGCTGGAGTGCAACAAACAACTGGGTGTCTAATATTAATGTCCTACCTTTACATTAAATATTTGTAGAATTAAAAAGAATCACGTAAAATAAAACTGTTATACCTATTGCCGTATAAATTTATTTATGACATTTACACAGTTGATGCACGATTTTTAAGTTAATGCGATATATTGGTAATCTATCTTTCTTTGAATATCTATAATCTATCTTTGTAACATACTTCGTCATGATTTATTTTATTATACTGATTGATATTTGTAGTTGACTGTAAGTCTATGTTTTTTATGGTGCTTAATTGAAGTCCCCATATCACAAGTCTTTTATTTTGTGTTTAAACTAAAAATATCATTCAAACTAAACAAAAAAATAAAATCGGAAAACACCATGCAAAAACATCGAATTGTATTATAACCTTTTGTAAATTGTACGATTAAAACTAATCTAGTCTTTTTTTGTAAATGATAGTTAATTTCTGACTTAATTAAAATATACTGATTATCACCGCATTTGAAAGGATTAATTATTATACTGAAATCTAAATTTGTGAACATGCTGTGCCCAAGATATTGAATAGAAGTTCTCCGCATAAAAAAAATGTATTCGATTATTTGTTCAACAGGAAGATGAATGGGAGCATCAATTGATTTTTTACCTGTATTTTAGCATCGACAAAAAGACTTGTCTGGAAAGGGTTCTTTTATTGACTTCCTCTCCCCAGGTGGGTAACTATCGAATTAAAAGTATCACAATAGAAAAGGCAGGTAATGCGACAGTTTCACAGATGCACTTTGCTCCACGGGGCTGAATCTTATTTGAGATAAAAATATTTTGAAATGCATCAGTCATATTTTAATCTTTGCATGATAATCTTCGAAATTTGTTAGTAAGCTGCACTTTTCCGAACAAGAAAACAGTAGTGATATTATTTATTTCAATATACATACTTTGAATAACAAGTGGTGATTTTCGTGGCCTGATGGCATATTTTTGGTAAAGAGTTCGCTCGAAATTATCTTATTCATATATTATTTTAATGATCATCGGTTTCCCATAATGTGCGGCATATTATTTTTTGTCACATGCGCTGAAAGCTTTTAAAGCTGCGATTTGAATAACTTTTTTTCGTGGTTTACTCTTTAACTTGACGTTTTTAATGTAGTGAATTTTATCCAGCTCTTTGCAAAATTTTTGATTGGCTTCTTTTTTTTCCAATGAGCAAAAATATTTGTTTGTGTTAGTAAAGTTAAGTTGGGTACGATAAATTGTGTGTGCACTGAAGTTATTATTATATCGAATATATGTATGATCTTAGTATGTAGAATATGTACTACTTAGAGTCTCAACGGAGAATTTTAGACTATAACTGATTTTTCCTCAGTTAAACAACCTCCACATTCCAATCAGAGCAGGGATAGAAATGGGACCAAAATATCACGAGTGGTTATCTAATCGCTCTAGTTCCCTCCCGTTCTTAAAATCGATGTGTATGGAAGGAAATTTTAGACACTACAGACATCCATGTCTCCGAACAGAAATCAATAATTTGATTGGAAAATGAAACCACCCGGACTGAGATTCAAGCCCGCGCGATCCGTAACCGATGATACCGACGACTTTTAAGCTCCACCATGACATCGACTGTTGCAAGTTTTAAATAAAATATTTTTGATCAAAAACTACTTCTAGCGAGCATACATTGATGTAATTATGTTAGCTTTTGAGAATCTTCAAAACATAACTGTTGTTGCAAACCAGAAGTGTAAGAATAATGTTTATTATGGTTCAGTTAATTCCCATGTTTCCGTGACCAGTATATTTGTTTTTTTATCAATGATTGTAAACATTTTTTAAATATTCTAACTATATCAGTTATCAATATATTCCACGCAATAAAGCAGTATTTGTACATTAAAACAATCAAGAGCAGATGGCAGATGCGCGTGGTTAAATTGTAAATATTGAGAACCAATGTCCGGTCATATAATAACGACTATGCATACATACATTAAAAATTATCCGTCATAATAATCTACTGATGCGTTACTATGGCCAACATTTTAAAAGGCTCGACACTCATCGTTAGATTTTTTCTTGATTTTATGGCAATATGAAACAAGTTTAAATTGGTCCAGCTTAACAGAATACTTATGATTTAATTGAAATCTTAATGGTATTTTGATTCTGTAAATATTTTTTCAGTATATTCTTTATTTTATGAAAATGTTTTCAACAGAAACTCTAATTATACATACATAAATCTAATGTAACCACACTCATTGTGAGAAGATAATGTTTTGTGGGAACTGTTTTGGATATTAAGATAATAGCGTATTTTGGAAAGAAAACATATCAAAAATTTCGTTGCGTCCATCCCTTTGAATCCATTTCATATGTATGAACATATTTTGTTTATTCGAAAATTTATGAAAATATTAGAATATAGATTAAGAATAAGTTAAATATGGTATCATAACACTTCCCCTGCGTCGCATAAATTCTTCACATGTCATACACAGTTGATATCCTTATAAAAAAAATGAAACAGTTGACATACATATGTAGTATCATTGATTTATTGTATATTTTGTCGTTGGAAAAATTGTAGCTTTCATAAAAATAACGCTTGATTAACGATCACACAGATCTGGCCCCACAACAATTTTGTGTGTGTATATTATAAATGTTATTACTAGTGTCTTAATAAACGACAGATGAGCTTCGGTTGTATTATTCGAAAGGGTTTAAATAAAAGTTTCCATAATAAATAATTTGTAATCGTTTTTTATGTCCATACGTAGAACAGGAGCTCTGATGGAAGTAAACAATTTTTTCGTGAGCGGTAACACAATGCATAGAAATTACAGAATATAAAACAACGATGCTTAAGTGCTTTTACCTCCTTGTTACGATAATTATGTTGATTAAAGATTTAATCGCAATATTATAAGGAGAATATTAATACAAAACTAACTAAAATTAAATAGTATTGTATACCAATTTAAAATAGGTATTATCAGATAAATAATAAAATATATACCAAGACCAGAACCTCCCAGAGACAATTTGACGTCTTAAGATTCAATTTTTAAGAGCATCGTACTGAGAACGAGAATATAAAATAAAAATGTTTTTTTATTAGATTAATGTAATCAATCGCAACTGCCTCTTTTGTAAAATCTCTGTATTCGGCTTTCTCATTTTTTACAAATTTTCTAAATTTATTGCCAGTCGAAATATTTAGTATACTTTTTGGCTGTATAACTAAGTTAAACGTTGCTTACTGAAGATTTAAATTAAAAATAATGAGTCTGATAAAGAAAGCATATATTGTATCTTAAATCATTTTCAATGCAAAGGTATAAGATAAAATTGAGTAAAAATAAATATTTTATGGTTGGTGTCTGCAAAATACTTCTGATATCTAATTTGATCATTTTGTCCTATTCTGTTTAATCAGTTCATTAAATTCTACTCAAATTGATTCGAATTAAATGCTCTATGTTGCGATACTGTATAATAATAGAGAATATTTTTTGAGCTTAGATTATGAATCACCAATGCAACAAGGTATGATAATTTAAAATTTATCACTTATTTTGTCACAGGTATTATCACTTAAGCCGAATACTTACAAATATATTGGTTATTTAGCTAAAGCGCTTCAATTTATTCGAAGTAGTAAATATCCATTTGGACATGCAATTATAATATATAATGGATACAGCATCTCTATGCCATTTCGCACTTACCGTTTAAGGATGAATACAAAGATAATGATTTCACATACCTATCCAACTTTGACCTTATAAAGAATAAACAACTCTTAAGATAGTCCCATGTTCTGTACTGTATTTCATTAACAACATGAGCTTTGACAGTGCTCGAAGTGAAGGGAGAATAGAAACAAAACGGTTAATTAATGTGGTGAAAATAATTGTATGAATTTCTTCCTGTGATGTGAATAACATAGCAATTAAATGGTGGAATAAATAGTACCTTAAAAGCTGCTACCTTTTTTGGTTTTAAAAATGCGATATATATTGTCAGTCTCGCCCACAGAAATCGTAGTGGCACTCTTAGACGGAAAATGATTTTTTAATGTCAACCAAGATCAAAAACTTAGAATACAATTTAATTAACTTGATTATAGCATACCTTGAAATTCTCTTATTCATACTTGTATAACATGTTTCTTTGCGCTATAGAGCAATAATGCAGTACCTATTCCATACAATTGAATGAAAACGGTCAATATCAGTGATATTTCTAATAATAATGATATTGACCGTTTTTGTTGACCTGAGGACCATTTTTTGATAAAACTGTGGAATGATTACAAAAGAAATGTGTTTTATTTTTATACATATAATGTATTTCCACCATGAATTGACTATAAAAGATGAGTGATAAGTGCAATAGTTCATAAGAAAATTAATAACTAATAACTAGCTGCCTTTACTTTTTTTTAAATTGTAGTTTAGATTGGCGTATTTCTCGTTGAATGCGTTAATGCTCCATAAAAAGTAATGGTAAAACCAAAGCAAAGTATTGAATTTAAAAGAAATGAATAATTCCTCGATTTAAGTGAGGTATTCAAAGAAGTATACTTAATTTTACGATTAAGATACCTACCATAGATATGCAAAGTTCAAAGTAAAAGTAAGGAACGAATAAAAAACTACTTAAATGTTAGAGTCACTAGTGTGAATAATACAATTTGCATTCACTTGCATCTCGTTCGAGCATGGTTTGAATATACGTTTGGATTTAAAGTGAATAATTATAATATTATACTTTGATTAAAATTTGCCGGAATTATTGATTTAGTTATTATATAAAAATAAATAAAATATACTTTTTAGTTCTATTTCCAAACGTGTTGCATTTAATTTAATAATGTCTTTCTACAAGAAGTGACAGTTAACACTTCTAGTAGTTATAGGCGGTCGGCAGTTTTTCGAACTTCTCAGATCTCTCTCTATATTCACAACTTTGAATCCTGCTAACCAATATCATGTTTTTTTATTATTAAATGAAAAACTGTACAGACATGAGTTGACAAACTGTGTAGTTCGTTGATTTTTTTTTGTAATTATAAAATAACTAATTAGCCTTATTATTTTTGAAATATGTTTTGGATACTTGACTCCAGCGGCGTAACTGCGGAGCACTAAAATTGTCTATCGGATCATCTGTTGGCAGCCACTGTTTTAAAGCATGTTGCTATTTGCGGTGTCTTTTGGTTGAATGGTTTGCAAACCGCACTCCTGTCCGCCGGCCATTAAAGCGTCTTCGTCACAATAAGATCGTAAAATTATCGATCCGTATTGGGACGTTTATATCTCTATTGTCTTCATACTGCGAAGATTAAGATTATACGAGATAGCTATACATAAAACATTGCAACTCACAAAATTGCTTGGAATACTTTTATGTTTGGTGTTTAACAAAATAAGAAACAATTCCTGTCAAATTATTATAAATGAAAGTCATAAGACCAATTCTAAATGGATCAATTTAAGTTAATGTTCTCTTGAAAAAATATTTCTGAGTTTACTATATTAAATAACTAGCTAACCCGGCGAATTTCGTACCGCCTTAGAATCAATGGAAGTTGTGTTAACTTATAAGCTGAATTAAATTCAGTTTTATATTAAGTTAAAACGAATACTCAAAATGAATTTAGTTTTATAAATGTGCAAAAATCAAAATGAAATGATTTAATGCTTATTTTGCTATGCTTGCTATTTGCTACGGTGACAAAACCATACAATCAAAGATCCATGCAAAATGTATAAGAAAATGATTTTTCTTCATATTTTTTTTGCCGTTATAGTTCGGGATGTTTTAATACTTATTCTGCTTTTCGGGGCGGTGACAAAGCCAGAAAATTAATAATCATCAAAATCTGTCTAGCCGTTCTCGACTTATAAGTGGTGTAACTAACACGACTTTTTTATATATATGTATGTATATATAGATCTTACTATGCTCATGTTACTTGATTCGGGTTGGTTTGTGTTCTTACGAAGCAATCGGAAGTCAAACTTCAAAGTGTCAGAAATTTCGTTAACGGACAACAGGAGTGATTATGAAAAATTATGAAACAATTCTGTGTTTTAACTTGATAATAATACCGATGTTTTCGTAAAAAGATGCAAACAATGTCAAGAGTTGGACAATATTATTTGAAATATTTTTAATTTATTTACAAGCATAAATGATTGATTTGCAAATTTAGACGTTTATAAAACGATTTAGTTGAGTAATTACTTAATATATTTAATCATTATATAACCGCGGAGCCAAAAGTCATCGCACAGTGCTTATGCAAAAACGACTGCGCGATGATTTTTCGCTTCGTATGATAACGCTTCTTATAATCGAACCCAAGTTATCAGGTTGTTCTCGTTATTAAAATAAATACAAATCGACTGATATATGTTCGGAAAAATAATTAAGATCTCTAATATGTATAAGTTTTCGCAAAACATATAAAAACCAGGAAAAACTTGCTTGGTTATTTTTGCTAATCCCTTTAAAAAAGTGTGGTCGTAAAAGGGTTAAGTGACAATTTTTTAATTTTTCCTAAGAATTAATTTTTATCGTTTAAAAGCAAACACATCCTAAATTGAATACAGATGAAAAGCTGGAAAACTTAATAATGAATACTCAAATATATATCATGTAATATTCCCAGCGTTCCTAACGTTATCTTCGCCACCATCCGTTTCTTCACGTTTCTGGCCACACACTAGTGTAAATTACTTTCAAATGATTGTAATAAAAAATAAAATTTATGTTGACTCTCTGAACCTTTTTAACACTCTCTCAGATCCAATATTCACTGAGAGGTGATCCATTGACCGACTGGAACGATCCTACCTAAAACTATGTTAATATAACAAAAATTGTTGACGATGACGTTACATCGAAATGCATATCAGATATATTTTTGTGTTAAAAAATAAATATATTTAAATGCGTGTACAGAATGTGTAATCTTTTAACCACATACATAGCTGTACAATCTTTTTACCCGCGCAGAAATAGCATTTAACCACTTACACATGTTTTCCAATATAATTGAGCACTAAAAGAGTAAAAAACACATGCAGCATAAAGGCAACCATAGAAAGGTTTGTTCTCGTATTTAACTCTTCAAGCATCTTGAATAATATAATTAAATAAGTATGACATAAAAGTAGCATTTTTTATGAAAAAAGTGTTATTAAATAATTTGCGTGTTGTTTAAGATTAAACAATATTTTTTAATTTTAAATATAATTAAAATATCCTGCGTCAATGAACATTGATAAAATATTTGCTTGAAGAAATTGATAACAATTATGGTTTTTTTAGTTTTGTACTACAAATGTTCGAATTAACAAATAGACCTTTTCAACTTAAATTCATGCTTCAATTTCTTTCCACTGGCATAAGTTTTTTGAATTCAGCTTATGATCTTCATACAATTATATTTGGAAGCACAAATGTTGTGTTATTTTTTTAAAAAATAATGCGTTTCAACCAATAAACAGATAACACCTTTAAGCTGGCAGTTAACCTTTCAGACGCCACGGCGTGCAGGCACGCTAAATCAGTGCTACCGCCAGCGCCACGGCGTGCAGGCACGCACACGCGATTACGAGCTTATTAATGAATAAATTAAATATTTTTATAATGCAATATTATGCAGATACACCTTTTAAAGGCAATGTGATTGTTGGAATACCCATATGTTGAACAGTTTTCTTTTTATTTGAAGTTGGGCTAACAGACGTCACTAGGGCTGGCACCTTATTATCGCAATGATCGCTCGATTGATAGAGCGCATCAGAGTGAGAAGAGAATAGCTAAATATCAGTAAGTGCGAGTAGACAACACATAGCATTTTGTGCTATTTATAAAATATAGTTTATTATATAAAAAATAACTTTCCAGTCATAACAAAATAATTTTAATTTATACATAAATTACATTATTTTTTTGTGGCAGCCCTAGATGCAATTTGTGCTACCTATATAATTTGTTTTATTATAGAAAGTATAAATATATATTTCATATTTTTATTTATAATATTTATTGTTTTTGTCAGCCCTAGAGACTGTTTTTAAATCTTGTACTTTTGATATATTTTTTTCACTTTTCTATGAAAATCAATATTAACTTCAGTACAAAATTATTTTCGGGTATGTAACGTGACATTTTCATGGAAAAATCGTGGAAGTTGATTGAAAATGGTGACCTACAGCAAAAATCCATGGAATTGGCTTGGCGTTTAAAGGGTTAACACCAAAAGTGTTTTTAATTGATTGTATGAATTTTTAACTAAAGGTATAGGTAAGCATATGTTAGATTCAGTCATTTTAAGCCATGGTATATCTGAAAATAAAAACGAAATGCAGAAGGTTAAATAAAGCATTTACAATTATTTTCTAAGCCCAACCTTTTTAAAAATCATTTCTGTAAAGATATGTTGGGCGACTGACTTTTAAACAGTTATCGCCCGATAACTTATATCGAAATGCTTCACAGCGCAAGCGTACATGGTTTAAAAATATATGTTTTACATAATGTATATCTGTTTCATAATTGTCTGATTTTACATTATCAGCCTTAAATAACTTCGCTATAAATAAGGTTTTAATTAAATTTTTCAGTCCATATCATATTCACCTGTCGAGCTATTGGTATGCTAATCAGTTAATTAAACTGCGTATTTCCAATTATTTTTGTTGGACACTGGAATCCCAAAATAAAATTCGTATATATAAGTAAGTTATATTACGATCGTTGCAGGGGTCCGATAATGAAAGAGTTGAGATTGCATACATTCCGCACTATAAATTGCTGACCGAATGGTCGCCTCTTATAAAAAGGATCGGATGCGCAACGTTTTTGGAATACCTTGTAATAATTTTCACGTCTTCATCGGATCGATAAAATAAACAATCGCTGATTAAGGGAAGGCACTGTTTTCTCTGGGTAATGGGTTGAAATAATGGCTAAATAACTACGAGTACGTAAGGAATTATTTATTTTACGATGTCACAGAAATGCTTTTGTTTGACAATAATGGCAGCAAAATTACCAAATAAATAAACAATAATAGTTCAAGTGTAAACAACAAATTCAACATGAGTTACAAATAACGTTAAGTTGTTATTTGAATCATTTAAATTCTGTAATAACTGTTGAAAACCATTGTATAAAATAATTAAGTGATTCCAGATCCATTCACTCTTAACGATATTTTTCTATCTTCTTAATCATTTACCAGCCTGGTAGGCAATTTAATTGAATAAATCAAAATAAATAGATTTCGTTCACCAATAATAAATCAATGGTATCATAATATCCATGTGGCATAGCGTGCATATAAGTATTTGATTTGACCCAACAGCTTGTACAATTTGTGTCAATTAACTTTATTAAAAACGTAAACCTCACCTCAATCTGGGCATCATTATAAAATCTGTTTCTAAAAAGCAACGGAGATATTCATTTCGAGATACCTATCAGTATCAATTGACTAAGGATAAGACGTATCGAATGGTCGATCTTTTGCATGGTAGTTCAACTTGTCTGCTGTAAACGGATTTTAAATAATTCAATAGGATTATCACGCACAGCAAAGATTATCACGGAATCGTTATTTTTTAAATGTCGTTGCATATTCGTTACCTTTCTTTGAAAAGGTTTGAACTGAAATTTTGGCAAAAATTACCTTTTGGTCAGAAAAGTTTGTATTTACCATATTCTAGCATATAAAATTACTTCAGAATCATATACTTTTGAATTAGAGAGTAAGCGGATAATTACAGAGAATTACAGAGTTCATCTGCACAAGTTCTAAGATTCTCATTATTATTTCCATCATTATTACTCAATCGAATGGTTCGAGCTGTATTATCAAAATAAGCAATTTGATCATGTTAACTTGTTCAGAGTAATTTTAACTTTTTATTAGAATAGTATGATCAATACAAATTTCAAACGCTTATATCTCAAAACAGAGTCAAAAGCAGTAAGAACCTTTTCCATGTAAGGTGACGTATTGTTAAATAATAATGTTAATTTTTATACCTACTTTATTTAGTAGATCATTAATATATCTTCTACCATTTAAATAAGCCTTTCCAGGGTAATTTAGATAAATAAAGATCTAGTTAATAATCGATTGAAGATTTTTTATAAAAATACTGACCATTTGCGTACTGTTTTGAAATTGTTGAAAGTGATTTAATTTAAGCGTTTAATTTCATAATTACATCATTACAGTTATTAATTTTGGTATACCTTGTGTATTTTAAGAAATATTCTTGATTTTCAGTTATTTATAGTATAAACAGACTTTTATAATAAATAAAACATACACAAATAATTCAATAATAACGGAATAAAATAATTTTTTATTACTAATAAAACATACTTTATCTTAAAGAAAAATATCATAAAATAAAATATTACTATTAGATTTCTCGAAAACCTCTAATACCGCTGGTCGAAGAGCTCCGATGGTGTCCAGGTGTGCAGGAATGCTACCAAGATAGTATTATTATAGAAAGGTGTTGACCTCTAACCTGCGTGGTATCTTTCACAGACTCTTCCGCCTTGGAACTGAGCCTTGCATTCGAAGAATGCATATGTTTCAAGCTGACCACTGTTGACTTTTAACCCCTTTGTTAATAGGATAGACATCACCCAAAGAATCCAATCATCATAGTAAACATACATTTCCGCTAGCCAGGATATATATTTTCTTAACCGCAAAGCTATATGGAAGGAGGCCACGAACAACGGCTTTATACACACAACTTAGGATCGTGGGACATGCAATTTGTTTACCCAAAAAAATATAAAGGTATCAGGCGAGTCAAAAATTGTCATGTTATGTATATTTTCATAACTGATTAGTTAAATAAAAAATATCAAAAGCTATTCATTTATACTGATGAATTTATAGTCAATAAATATTAACACTTACATATATGTGATATAAAAGAGATTTTTAATGAATTGCTAGAATAAAAGTTAAAAAACGAAACTACACTTTTTAAACATCCCCAAATAGTAAAAGACTAAAAATAATAAAACATTCCCGCAATTACAATAAACTTATTATGTTAATTCAAAAAAAGAAAACTAATTTAACCGTTTCCTGTTGCGCCCTCTATACAAACATTAAAAATAGGATCTTGCCTAAATATGCTCAAGCGCACAAAAATTGAGTGATTTTTTTGTGAAACATGATTCAGAGTAATGTGAGAGAATACTAATAATTTATTTATTGAAAAGTTAAGCAAGCTAAAATCCAAATTTCAATAATATGATTGTGAAACAATTTATAACTGCCATGATTTATGGATTGATAACAATGAAGAGTCTTAATTTAACTTCATAAGTATTTACTTTATTTTTAACGAAAAATAGACTTTATTTGATTTTTTATCATGAAGATACGAAATACTCCACAATATTTCTTCTCAGACACATATTTCTTAAAATAAACACCAGAAATTAAGCCTCTAACAAATATTAATAAGACCTTCTTTCAGAATATAATTAGTCGACAAAAATTGCATTAAAACAATACCGCCAAAAATTATCTATTGAATTAAAATTACAGAATTCATGATTTCAGTGAATCACCCTTCTGAAAAAGGTTTGAGAATGTCTTATTCTGAAATATTTGTGGATGTATTTATGTTTAAAAGTTATTTCAACAATTGCTAGATAATTGAAATCAAATTATCAAAACTATTTCTTAGTAAGAAATATAATCCTCGTTTTTCATGCGTGCATAACTGTTAAATATATTTACAATAAACTCGCTCACTTTTACTGGATTCATTTACACCACTCACCTATCAAAGGATATAAAGGACTATAGACTAAAAACAGTCCTATTTACATACACACTGAGTCATTAACCCTTATCGTTCGAAATAAAAGTCATCCTATTCGATTAGAATAGTCCAGCTGTTGTGGTCTAATAATTATTATAAGTGCTATGCATAAGCCCACAAAATTATATTAAGTTCCTTGCATCACTTATTCAATATCATCTGATAAAGGTTTTATTTCCGAAGTCATTCCAAATAAGTAGCCATTTAAATTTAATATAGTATACCAATCAATCACAAAAGTGTATGGATACTATAACATCTAAGCACTAAGATATTTAGTAATAAGAAAAGTTAGACATTTAAATAGATAACAATGCTTCTTAAGTTCATAAAAGCAAACTATTAAAATAATGCCTAGTTTTCACTCAATTTATTACTAATATTTTTTTCTTAAGCAACCAATAGATATGTGATGTTTAGAATATCTTTTATATATGTAGTCAAATAAATAATAAAAAAAGTATGTCAATGAACACGTATTTTTTCATCGAATGCCATTTCCTTGGTTTGCAAGAAGTAAAAAAATTTTTTGCAGACTTAAAACACTATTAAAGTAAATTTGAATTATATAAAATTAGAAGTATGAGACACAAAAACCAATTATATTAAAAAATAAGAAAAATAGCACTACATATTTTGAATTAATTTATGCAATAGTTGTTTCACACGAGATCAACCCGAGAAGAAAATACATCACGAGAACACACGCACAAAAACCAAAATGTTAAATTAAAATATACGTTATTAGCTTGGTCAACACTTCAACACTGGGATTATTTTTACGGCATTAGAGGCCGATCATGTATATTGGTTTGAATCGCATATCTCATGACTTTTTTTATCCACCAAAGATAGACAGTAACAAAATAATTTGTAGAATTTATTGTCGAGTGTGAGTAGGCAAGAAAATATTTCACTGTAAAAACGATAGAATTTGTTTTATTTGAAATTGTGTTTATATTATTTATCGCATACTTAATTTAAGTATATTAATTTAACAGCGTTTATGTTATGTGCCTGTTTTATAGCAATTATTATTCCTAGTAAATGAAACACCATTCGTGACCAAACATATTTATGGTAAATGTTTTTTCTAACCCTCAAACGGCTTTTTCCTATACTTTCCTATTTACGATATAATTAAGCGCATTGTTTTCGATGTTATCTTTTGACAAATAAAAAGCTGAAATAAAATAAGCTCTTTTTGTCGAATGCATGCGATGTTAGGTGTGAAACGAAGATCTCTATCTGTATTTAAACACATAAATAACACGGACTTTTAATTTTTCGTTTGATCGAACAGGTGGGAGAGTGCGTTTTTGGTTAAAAATTCCATATTTGGGTTAAATGTGAATAAAATACGACGAAAGATACTAAAATAAAGTCTTTTTAATCACTGTAATAAATTCATTTTAAAATGTATGTTAACTTTACAATTACAATTATTAGAGGGGAGTATTTTACATAGATAAAAAAATCTATTTATGTCAAATAATGAGTTCAAATACATAAATATTCTTTTTAATAAGTTGTAGAATTGTAACAGGGTTGAAGGACAATACATTCTTCTCTGGTCTTTGTTTAGCCATACGGTGCAAATGTAATTGGTCATTTCATCTTAAAGTATCCAAGGCACCAGATATTTAAAAAAAAACACCCGTGACCAAGATTTCAAATGTTGATTTAAAGACACTTTCTTTTATAATTGATTTTGCAAGTTGAATTTTGGCCTCTAAGAGACAGTGAACACTTACTCATTTGTCTCTACCTCACAGGTAAGCCAAAATACAGGTTTCACCAGGAAATGTGACTTATTTTTTCAACAGGTACAAATTGTCTTTTTAGTATCGTTAAAGGCGATGCTTAGGCCTTCTGATTTATTTATTGAATATAAAATAGGTATTTATTGTGTTGTTTAGTGGAGCTATGAACAAGAAATTGACGACTTATCCTATTGATATGTCTCTTTGACACATAACGTAACATATTATTTTGTATATAGTGGAATTCATATCTCAAAACCGGCAAAAGTCTAGCTACGTAACCTCAACTCTAAAAGGACATCAAATGTAAGAATTGTTACCCTTAGACCATCGAAGGCAACTAATAATGTTTTAACTGAGTAATCATCGCCGTATAGCCAGAAAGACGTAAGGCATATTATGACAAATATGGGATATTAATTATTAAATTAAGCCCCTTAGTAATATTTAATTAGACTCTCGGTCCTTTTAGTTTTTTAGCCACCATATACTGAGTATAAGCACACAGATATTTTATTTTACGTTAAATTGGTTCGAATTCTTTAGATACTCGCTATCGACTCGCCGCAAAAATTCAAGCGCTTCCATTACAACGTGTATTGAAAATTCCTTTGAATACGGAAGGGGTAAGGTTAGTTTAAGATGAAAAAACTCGTCTGCGACCTGCCACGGTAGGATGAATGGACTCTATTCAATTCAATAATATGAAATTCTATGTATTTACCAATTAAAATTTGAAAGGACCGTCTATGGTTTGTTTTGTAATTAAGAATACAAAAAAATGTATATTCGTCATGATCCATGATGTTAATAACAGAAAAATATGTAAAAAAACACATATTGCATATAGCGATATGTTACAAGACACCAATTTCTTTTAGAGGATATACGATATGCTGTTATTTGTCGAGTGAAGCGTTTTATTATACTGTAGAACTTTTTTTTCGTTTCTTTTTTAACGTTTTCATGCCGCAATTCAAGATAACCCTAAACAATGCACGCTACTTTAAAAATTAATGAAAAAAATGTATGAAAAATTATAGAACGTCGCAGGTTACCTGTGTGATATGACTTTCTGATGGCGTACTTTTGTAGTGTAATATTTGTAAACGTTTAGCTTAGTCGCAATTGTATGATGGTACACTCTAAATAACAGCTGAAAGCAAGTAAACGCGAGAGAAGGAAAAGAAAAGGGAGGAATGTCATATGAGATAAAATAAAAAATAAACAAATGAGTCTCGCTTCTGTGCCGAAGGGATGCTACCGAAAATATGCACATCCACCGTTCGGATTGTTTTGTTATTATAAAAATAATACAGCGCCTTTGTCGTTTACTGGTGCATGCATTATTCGCAGATAATACACCGTGTGACGTAATATGTGTGTTTTTATTCAAAGTGAACAATAATATTTTGTTTGGATTCATAATGCGCATTCATGTACCAGAAAATGATCATAAAAAGTATGTATGCTTTTATTTCGTGTGGTTAAGGGTTGCGTTATTAATAGCCGATTTTATAAAATAACGGATGTTTACTTTTAAGAGTATACTAACGAACAATACTATATTATAAACACGTCTATATTGTTAAACATGAAAATATTTTGAATGAAAGCAATGTGTCTCGTCTTAATCAGGTTTGATTATTTATTTGAAATGATGTGTAAATTATTTATATATAGCAAAAGTTAAAGATTTAAAGTCACGCTCAAAATCTTTGAATTCAATGTTAGATAGTTTTTAAATTAATTGAACGAATTGTTTGGATTAATTTCATAGTTTTTTATGCCCTATATAATCCCCTTTATCTCTGTATCTATATTCTGTAAATCTTGAAGAGATACAAAATAAAATCATATAAAATATTAGGAAAACGTGTAAAATAGAAATCTTCGATTGATTGATCCTTAATTATTAACAATATTTTAATGATAGAATGGCGGATTATATATAATTGATACATACACATCTACATGAATAAAATTTGATGAATTATGTTCGAGGCCGATGATTATACAACTCATAATTACTTTTTGTCATAATGAATGAAATAAAACTTTACTAAAGTGCTTGCGTCTCACAAAATTTTGAAAACATGTAATATTTTTTACACGATATTATTTTTAACCCTTTAACATATTCGCCGCTCTAAAACCCGTTCGAACAAAGGATGGCATATACATAAATTGCCGATCGATAGTGCCATAACGATTTTGCATAAAATACGATTACTCTAGCGTAAGTTATGACACGGGTAAAATTTATTATATACCTAACCGTGAGGGAGCTTTCGCACAATATGCCCACTTTATTGCATTAAATATTCCATGCATTCACCTCATCACGTTCCAATGGCAAGGGTTATATTATTATCACCAGATAATGTGAAAATGTTTTGCTCACTATCTCTTTAAATTGCTAGTTTGATAATATTCATAATTTAAAGGTTAAAAGAATCAGAAACAATTTCTCCTTGTCAAACTAACGTTTTTGAATATTGATTACAGGACCAGGGTTTTAGTTAGTTTAGCATTACATTAGTTTAAAAATATTCTCTTACCAGTTATGTTTGTATTTTTTGGAATCAAAAGTTTGTATGTTATGCAAAATATAATTTTAAATGAAGTATCATGCATTCTATGAATGAAAAAATAATAATTTGGATCAACTATCAATTTTTTAAACGATATTCGAAAACTGTGTTATTGGAAAATTTATTGCAATAAGAATATCTCATGGGCTATTAACACAAATATAAAACGTGTAGTTCTTTTTCGAGAATATTTTTTTTATATAGAAGTATTTATCCTTCGTTGTTTACCCACAGCATGTTCAAGCGGAGATAAGTTTTTAAGGTAAAGATAAAATCAACCATAGCGAATAATTTAAGATATTTTAAGATGCAAATAAAGTTTTTGTTACTTATTCTTTTAATTCATCAATTTAATCGAAACAAAACTAAATTCCAAAATCAATATAACGAAACTACTTTTTTCGAGTGTTTGTTTTCCTGAAAAGTTGATATAAACAAACGAATAATTGGTTAAAATATAATAATTTGACATTATTTCTCGCTTCTTTCAGAGGCATCTTCGGACTTACTATCGAAAGGTTGGTTAAATAATAAAGCAAGATTGATACTATGCCTAAGAACTTATGGCGAAACAAGAGTCACAATAAGTAACACAATACGGGAATAATCAAAGTAATTTTAAATTTTATATTAAAACTAGTATTGCTACCCGGCGTCACTCGGACTAAGCGACCTATAATTATGTAATCTTATATCATTCGACATAATTATATCACAAAATCTAACATCCAAAATAGAGTTAAAATAAAATCACAAGACTAAATGTCTTCGCCGATAAAAATTCAAACATATTTTCTTTCATATTCGTTTTTATGGCAACTTAATGAGCAACAATGCAAAAGGGAATTACAGACCCACATACATACATATGCCGTTTCAAGTTTATATATAAGATTAACTTCTTCAAAATTACCGCCGAATCCGTCGAAAGAATGATATTATTTCGTTAATTTCCAGTAATGGCGTAGAAATAACAATAGTTGGATCATAATCTGTACGAAAATGGCAGATAGCATTATGTTATAAAATTGGTCGAGTCGATAACAAAAAAAAATGAATCCAACTCCAGCATTTACCAAAACCACGACTCCGACTCCGACTAAAAAAGTTTAATATCGTCCCTTTTTTTCCCCCAATTTTCCTATTTATCTTATAACTTCCGACTTTCCGACTCCGATTCCGGCCAAAAATTCCCGACTCCACGACTCCGACTCCACAGCCCTGATTATAAAGATATTTTATTTTTAAGCACTTTTATTCACCGCCATATGATATTTTAATCTTAATGGAACTTTTAACATGTGATCCTATTTTGGCAACCAATACGTGAATCTATGAAAACATTATTTGCTTTATTCGTGAATTTATCATGAGGTTGATTTTACTTTCAAACTTTTAAATGGCTTAAAGTTGAGTCTATGTCGTGCGTGATATCAATATACAGCTTTTATTACGTCTGATTACATACAAGCACAGTTGATTCATAACGGACGTTTTTCCATAAATCCACAAACCGATTTGTTTTATTTTATAGAAGTATGCACATTCAGTTATACGTTAACTGCTTTTGCAGTGTAAAATACGATAAAAATACTGTGGAAAAGAATACTGAAATTAGCAATAAGCTAGGAAGTCATCAAAGCAAATTCTCAAAAGAATACTTCTATACAAAATTAGTATCCGTCTGAACTCACTCACGTTCATGTTGAATATGTCGAAATCAAAAACAATAAAGTACCGTTAGAAGTTTGAACTATCAAAGTTGTACGACCATTGGTAGACCGGTTCTATATGTTGGAAGTAAAAATAAAGGATTTTCACGTTTCTTTAATAATAACATGATGCTTTTTTCATTTTGCCCTCGTATAGCTATTAGAAGTTTTTTGTCAAGTCTCTTAAGGCTTATTTATTAATTAAGAAATCTCTTAGCTTGAAAATTAATATAAAACAATCGTTCAGATAAAGCTATGGGTAATATCTGTATATCCTCAAGTGTAGATAGAAATCTCAAGTTTTAATGTCTCAAAATTTTCAACCGGATAGAATAAACCCGTAAATTGCAGTTAAATCATTTATTTGCACTAATAATTCAAAAGAGAAACGAAAATAACCCTACATCGTTATTTTATACATTGATTGGAAAACTTTATAGCTTGCTTATGGAAAAGTTTTCCTTAAACCGCATTTATCTAGCAATTTCAAAATACAAACACCGTTGTCAAGCTTAAATCAAAATGGATCCTAATCATAATGGATTTGGATAGTTTTACTTATAATGCTACATTTATTGATTATTAAATTTCTACGGCAGTAAAATGAAAACGATTTTTATTTCATTATCTTGATGGAAATAAAATTTACGTTATTTGTACATAATCAATGTTATGGGTAAATAATATCATCTAGAAAAAACTGTTTTCAGGAATGTCTTATTTCTACCGATCGAATTGGAACTTTTTTTGAAAATACAAATACATAATCTGACGAAAAATATTTATTTTAAAAGATAAGAATATGGTATATTAATTTTAGATTAAAAACGATATTTTGTAGGTTGAAAATGATACGATAGAAAGGCTTTAGTATATTCTAGATATCCTTGAATAGAAATTAAATAATTATAAACTTAAAAAATTATTGAGAGATTTCCATGTTGGATATAAGTCTAGTACAAAGTGAATTCTTTTGACATCTGCCCGTCAATGTTGGCGTTTAAATAATTTTATAGAATACTGTAGCCTTAGTCCTGTCCTTTTAAGTGTTTAACAAAAGTAGTTCTACACAGTGTTAACTTGCAATAGACTTATCACAAAAGATTTTATCATGATAATTATTTACTAATAAAACAAAGTTTGTCTATGTCTAACTATATTTCAGCCAAAAAAATTAGTGAATCGATATGAATATAATCACTCACGAACAATAAATAATACATTATTCAAAAAACTTGCATTTGAGTAATGTAAAAATTTTCATCTCGTATATAAAATATAGTATTAAATTTAAAAAAAATGTGTATATTTATCTTAACAAGTATTTATTATAAATGATTTTTTGCGTTCATTAAGAAAACTGATTTAATCCAAAACCAAGTTAAGGGGTAAAGTGATTTTAAAAGATATACAGTTTCAATGGATTTGTGTATTTTACTAGTTATTATGGTTAAAATGGTAAAAATAAGTCTTATGTCGATATACTATTGAAAAATATTATTTTAACTTGTCATTGAAAATATTGTGGTATTTAAATAATATATAAACATAATATCATTTCACCAATAAACAAGTATCAATATAATTTACTGAAAGAGTATTAAGGCAGAATAAAGCAAATATGAAAATTCTGTTTGACTGAAAGCCTATATTCAATTTGAAAAACCAAAAACCATTACGTTCAGTGAGGCAGTAATACCCTTTTCCATTTCTGAGTGAGCCCTAAGTGGTTCGTTAAGATGAAAAATAGCTAACAAAGTAAGACGGAAATTTCTCTCATTGTTGTTCGATGGATATGTTCAAACATTGCTCGTTATTTTAAAATATATGTTCGTGAAATCATGCAAACCACTGCGGATTTAATGGCCAACTATTTGAGGCGGAAAACCGAAATACAGTACTATTATTACGTCTCTGAAGAAAACTATTGTGGAAAGTTTATTGCAACATCAAACTGAGAGTATCTCAAGTTGAGCTAGGCAATTTTCAAACATAATCTGCCATCTTTTTAAAACATGCTCTTTGGTATCTCAACATAATTTTTGTAGCCTAATAACTTTGCACTGGGAATGATATCATTGCACCCTTTGGAAGATTTTGAGAAGTCACTTCTATTCCTGGGTCAAGTTTAAAATCCGTCACTTTTCAAGAATATAAAATATTTAAATTTGATTCCTAAGCCTTTAAGTACGTGAGAAAATTGATTACAAGGACTTCTTATAACTTAACGGTAAACATTGAAATCGTGTGTTGAGAACCAAACAAAAAAATAATATTATTAACATGATATTATTACATAATAAATGAGATAAATGGGATTTCGAAGATTATTACAGCCAATCAATATGATAGTTTCTAAGCTCAGGTTTTTCAGTGGGTTTTGGGAAACCAATTTGCAGCTTTCCAGTGAGCACTTCAATGCCGTACATATTATATACTGGGAGGAAAAGCTTAGAAATGTGGTTTTCAGTAAATAGTTGAGCCATGAAAGATGGAGAAAGTTAAGTTTTTTATAAAAGACAGTAAAAAACTTACTTTGTATTAATATGTGCGGCAGGAAGTCCAGTTATTGTGCGATACCTGTTTAACAAGAAACAATACATTATAAAACCACACCAAAAAGTAACTGCAGATGATAGTTGCAAAGAATATAACAAGGAGGCAATGGGATATGATTAGTTTTAATAGCCAATGCGTTTCGAAAAGGTTGGAAGTTTTGCTTACAATGAGCTTAGTTACTATGTGGAACGTACGAAAACTTCGCACAGGATTTGTTCAAGTCCAAATATTCTATCAAATAACGCATTGGGCCCGATACTGTGGTAGCGTAGATGTGTAATGTTGTTATGAATTCGAAGCCATTCCATTCACTACAAAATGTTTTCATTTTTCTCATTCCATTTGACAGAAGAATTATTCAATCGCCGTAAGTGTTCCCCCGGGTTAGGCGAACTGAGTTTATTGGTCGGAGGAAGAAAATCGGCGTGCCATTGCTTGGCATTTGCCATCTCTGTATTTGGCAGCCGCTCGGTAAACGAATCTTTGACTGGTGCCGTATAACACATACGCCAGGAGTTATCAAGTTGATCTGAAACCGAAAAACGAAAATTGTTCAAGGCTTTTTACAGTTTTTGACACTGATTGTATATCTTGGACTCAAAATTTTACGAATTTTTCAATCAATACATTTTTTGGCAAATGGATAAAAATATGGAATATTTATCATTATTTGGTACATCACTTTTATTTTCTTTCTACTGTTTAACTTCTTCCGCTCTTTGGCGAAGCTGAGTATAGATCACCAAGGCTTAATTAATCCAAGGAAATCGCTTATGTGGTCAAGACTTTGACTTCCCGAAAGGACGTTTTGATTCTATCGATTTATAAAAAGGTCTAAAAATGCATATTTAATCGTGATACTTTCATGATGCATACGAAAGCATGTTTTATATATATTGTAATGGTAATTTAATGTTTTTAAAGCCAAGATGCTGTTACATGTGGAGTGGTATTTAAGAAGGAGATATAAGTAACATACTGTTTTAAATATTTAGCATATGAAATTGAATACAGAAAATCTGCTGTGCATTTTAGTGTCTGAACAAACGTGAGATATTTATTGAAAATAAAAAATGTAGTCATTAATTGTATTATGAAATTAATATCATTAAATGTGACCATCGAAAAATTTTTGTTTATGCTAGCACAAATATTTTTTAATATATCGGAATGCTGCGATGTTTTAATTTATAAGTTTATAATAATATTTCAATGTGTTCGACATGTATTATGTTTCTTTTTTTATATTATTCAAATGATGATATAATACGTTAAGGTTTTCTGACAACAAGAGATAATTATAACATCTGGATATTTTATGTGAAAGTAGTTTTCTGTAAAAAAAATATTTTCTTATCGAATAGTTGTACCAATCAAATTACCTATATCCTGACTACCCCTGCTATATATTACACTTCATACAAGCATAAAATTTTAAATAAACGTCTCCAGTAATGTTTATTCAGCTCTTTGCTTATGAAATTCGCAACCCCCTTGTAAGCCCCCGCTACCAGGCACTAGATGTTACAGAAGTATATATCACATATCAAATTGGGCACAAAAATAACATTTGCGAGCCGACGTGATTTACAGAAACACTCCAGCCTGACGTTAGCACACATACACATTTTCCGCAGACTAATGGCGCTTGCACATATTGGAAGTGCGGAAAAGTGTTAACACTTAACGAACACTACGGGAAAAAGGTCTAATATTTTTGTTACAAGAAAAAAAATACGATTTAACCAACGAATGCTATACAACAAAATATGTCCGGCCTTGAAGGCCTAGAAGGGGTAAGAGTGCTATTTTACTAAAACACAGTTTTGTTTAAACATTATCTAAAGCGTCAAATGCCTGCGATGTTCATATTTTAGTTGTTAAGAAAAACATATATATATAAGGAAGATCTATCAACTCTATCAACTATATTTCTCCAGATAACTTTGATACTGTTAAGATTCAAAAAAATCTTTTTTTTAGAGAAAAAATGAATCATGCCTACCTTATATGATATCATCATACTTGGAAAAATAGCATTTACATAAAAATTACTGTTTAATTGATATAAAAGAAGAATGTGTTTGATACATACAGGAATACAAATTTTCCCTGACTCCCATAGCAAGATTCACTTTTTTACGATATTGAAAGAAAGATTCTTCAAATGAGCTTTAGCTTAGCACTGTTAAAAACCGTTTTTTATAGTAGTGTTTTTTTCTCTTTACCATTTTTTTAATAGAACGCTTTGCTTTTAAATGAAATGTAAAGACACAAAGTCTTCTTTTTCAAATGTTAAAATTTTGGAAAGATCACACCAGTAACCCGTTTTTAAAAGATAAATAAATAATGATTTACGTTGTTTTAACAGAATCATTAGTAAAGTAAAAATGTAAATTTGCATAGCTATGTACATATTTATTCTCCCCAACGACGGTGCTTAATATTATAATTCGATTAATAATATAGATCTAAAAAACTGTTAATTTGTTATTTACGATAGTTTACTCATATTTGATGTGTTAACGAAATATAAGGAGTAAAACAAAGACGTCGACGGCAGCTTTCGGCGTCGAGACGCCCGCATTGTTTATGTTGCCTCACTTGTTCAAAGGCAAGGCCAAGATGTGTGTTCGAAAAATGACTGAGACAGGCGTCCGATACTTATGCCTTCCTAGCAAAGAGGTTTCGCTGATTTCTAACGTATTTTACTAACTCGCTCGATGCCAAAGAAAGAATGGAAACCATTAGTAGATACTTTATTTCGAAATGGATCTTTTCTGTTTTAATAATTTTAAGTCGAAGTGTGATTTTTGCATGGACTTCTTTTTTAAATATAAAATAGGTTGAGTTACCTTGGTAGATACTTCCTAGAATGAAAAAGTATTGACGAAGTAACAAGAATAATGTTATTAAATTAAAGATTTCGACTGAGGGTGCTTGATGGAATGTCAATATCAAATTCGAATTGTTGATGAACTAAAAAGATTTGTGGTAAATGAAACACTGCCGACATAGTTTTTTTTGACGTGACAACGTCTTATAAATCGATGAACGCCCGCTGCACGCACGAAAAAACATGACTCATTGTCCCGTTTGTTGCGTTACGCCGAAGTCAAGCGTGCGAGCGAGAGCGCGGATAAGCGATAGAGAGACACGATCGGCCTACCGTTCGGATTGTGCCGCATCTATCTCTCTTCCACTCGATTGGTCGATGCGTCTGAGTAGAAAAGAGACAGCGGCAGCACACAACTTATACACCTACAGTACCTACACGTGATCTGTTTACAACTGTTTATAAAGTGAAGTGAAATGTTAATGTGGTTTTCATTGTTTATATTACAACAACAATTGCGGCAATAAAGGTAATTAATCCTTGAATTAATGAGTGCGAATAAAATATATCAATAAAAAATTGTAGATTTCATTTCACTCCTTCTTCGTATCCATACAAAATAATGATAATTCAATAAAAATGATTCCATTTTATTCATAAAAGTATGCAATCATTTCATCAATGTTTTCTTATGACGTTGTCACGTTAAACTATCGTCCGTAAACCGACTTTACAGACAACCATTTTTTTAATTAAAAAACTATGTCCACTCACTATCGCGGATCTAATTTTTCCTAAGAGAGCTACGTGTTACTTACATAGTTGATCAATTTCTCTTTTTAAGAGAAGCAAGTGTAGGGACACAAAGAATATAAGTCGGATAAGACTAGTGGTTAATTAATCGCTACGTCCTATTTTTAGAATCGGATGTGTTTTTCTTTTTTTATGAAAAATTAAATTGCCTAGAAAAATTTTCTATCATGAAAAGATTAATTATGATGCCATTAATTAATTACTCCAACCTATCAGATGGAATAACAGTATTCAAAGAATATGTAAAGTAAGTGTTGATAGCAAAACAAATACTTAATTATACTGACAAAATCTAATTTATCAGGCAGCCGAACCCATATATCTAAAAAACCAGTCTGTGACTTCATGAATTCAGTGACTTTGACTGACCCCAAATAGTCCCAAAAACAAAATGAGATAAAGAAATTCCCCTTTCGGTGGGATTGCTTGAAATAAAATTACCATTTTATGCATTTAATATCGTTTACTCTAAATAATAATTGGTAGTGAGATATTATTACGACCATAACATAATATTATATGTGACAATTCAAAAAAGGAGACAAATGTGTCTTCACGGTGACGTAAGGTTTTTTATAAAGCAGTGGTGCATAACTTTTTTGGGAGAAAAGCCAGATAGTCAATTCTCAGATAGTTCGACGGCCGCATGGGTAAAGCTGATTAAATTTAGATATTTTTTGTGGATATTAAATTGAAAATTTTATTGTTTTATATTGCTCTCCATCGTCCGTTCTGGATGTTCTGAAGATGGAATATGATTGATATTTGTCATTACGGGCCGCATTTAATATCATTAAGGACCGCAGGTTACGCATCACTTGTCTAAAGATATCTGTAGTGACGGCTTAAAGTAAATTATGGAATACTTTTTTTCATTGATTATTATATGTTGTAATATAAAACATTTAAGATATTTTTTTTGGACACATTTTCATGGAATTTATAAATTTTATTCTTTTCGAAAAACAGCCATATGGAAATAATTTCTCAGAACTCTTCATATAAGCTGTGGCAATATTTTTGCTCCGTTTTTTAAAATAACACTACGTATTAATGATACTGTTTTATGGTTAGTTCAAATCATAAAATTCTAGGAATTAGAAATCGTTAAACATTATGTTCAGTTACGAATTGTATTTTTTAGTATCAGATAAATTCTCAAAATAAAGCATGCGCGGAAAATGTCTTCGTTATTTTTTCTTACGATTTTATGCCATTTTTCTAAATTTATTTAAATAATTCCCATATGACGAGAATTATTAGTATAGTTTATAAAATGTCTAGTTAGATTAATGGGTATATACTACAATGTTTTTAGACAGATCACAGAAAATTTTCTATGATAATCTAAGATCTGGGTTGAGATTATTTTTGTCTCAAGTCCCAAAATCCTTAAAAAAATCATTGTTATGGAAAATTTTCAGAACGCCTCAACAATTGAAGCGAATGCCATTTTTTCGGGAATGTACTATGCGAAGCTTCAGACATGATGAATAAAAAGAAATACGTATGTATAATTAATCGAAAAAAGTAAAATAAATCATGTATTAGAAACGTATTTCATATACGATTGAACGAATAAGGTCTTAAGTAACCAAATCTTGAATATTTATAAACAATGATTTAATATAACACATTTACGAATTGAAAATATTAAGACAAAGAATGACGCCATTATATTTTGTTGAAATAAACAATCGAATTTCTTAGAAAATCAACCACAAATTATGACGTATCAGATTCCAAGGTAATATGATATCAACTATTTTTGTTAAATTGATTTGAACTGAAATATATTAAATCACGTGGACAAAATAATTTATGCACTGTGTTTTTTTGAAGATTTCTCTAACTAACATTGAAATAAAATGAAAATTATATCATGTGATTATTGAAAACCTGTTTTATAAACAATGCTATAGTAACAAAAGAACAAGCTGTCACATTTTATATTTGAATATATTTTGTTTATAATTTAAAACATATTCTACACGTAAAGCGAAACTGATAGTTTATTTTAACCTCAAATATATTTTCATATTCATTTAATGAGATAATATATTAATTAATTTAAAAATACGTTCAATTATTTAGAATAATAAAAATAAAGCTATATATCTTAGTTAAACAAGAACGAATCTTTCAATAACATACTGTAATAAACAGCGAGCGCATTACTTGAGTAAAAGTTGGTTTCGCGAAGGCCAACTGCCTTATAATTCATAATTTTAGTGAAATGCAATGTATTTTTTGGAAAGAATCCAAATTATATTGTCATGTAATTTAATCATTTAAGTCTTATAAAAAGGCAATGAATTATTCAGCCAATAACATAATGAGTAAACGGTAAGTAATTAACAAAATGACCAGTAACTGTATTTTTGCATAAGTAGTGGGTTAAAAGATATTTTGTTCAAAAATTTCGTTGAGTAAGGTTATATTTGTGATTTCATTGAAAAATTAAATTCTAAATTAAGTTCACTAATTGGCCACTGACGTGATGAAAATTCATAATAATTAATGACCAGTGGGATGTGCTACTGGAAATACATTTGATTTACTGGCTACCAACTGAATCAGAAATTGACCATTAACTAATACTGATCCTAATTAATTAACTATTCAGTCAATTTATGTTTGAGACACCAATTAAATGTAATAAAAACATAGTCTTTTTGATGCTTTACAATATGAACGTCGATAGAGTGATTGATTTGATCGATTATAACTGAATTCAATGCAAAAATGAATGTTGAAATGCAAATTGAATAAAGTCTTAAACACAATTCTTCAGGTAATTAAATTGATGCCTAGAATTTTATTGAGTGGAAACCGAATGCTTATGGATTCCCTTCTGACTCAGTCACACGGTCAAATACTAAAATAACAAAATGGAAAGATTTACCAATTATCAACTGTTAGTGAGCGGTAACAAAATAATTGTATTCTTATATTTTTATATCTTTTTCGTATCCGGAAAGAGAAGTTAAACGAGAAATTTTATTAACTTATTCTGCCAAGTGGCGTCATTAGTTTATTAAAAAAATATTTAAACGTATCTATTATTACCTATATTATCAAAAAGACTACTAATTATTTGGTCAGTTTCTAATTCGATAAATGGTCAGTTATAAATACTTAAAACGGTCAGTTAAAAATATTAAATGGTCAGTTAAAATAATAAATGGTCAGTTAAAATAAAAACAACATGTTATAAAATTGCCTATTACGACCATATTTGATAAAATTCACAAGCTGTCAAACTAAAACTTATCATTTTTTAAAAATAGCTGACTATTTAAATTAAATACTAACCATTTTTTATAAATAAATAACCATTAAAATATATTACTGACCATTTTATTTAATAACTGACCACATTCACACTGATACAATGACAACTGACCGTTTATAATATTAACTGACCATTTTGATTTTTAACTGACCATTTATTTATTTAACTGACCAAAACTTTAATTAGTTACTGACCCATTAAATACATGCCTTATCAAAAGATTAATAAATCTCTGAATGTATCTGACAAATAGCTTCCGATTTTTCTGTAAAACGAGCATACATCATTATTAATGTTATTTCTATTTAGACAGGGTGTATTTAAATTAAGTTAACACACGGCTTCAACTTTTGCAAAATTTGCTATTTAACACATTTTTAAAAATATATTTTTTTTTGGCCAGCTTGCGTTAAGTCACATATTGTCGCCTAGAAAACAGACATTTTGGAAAAATGCCTAATCATACATTCTCATTGAAAGAAGAATCAGTAGCCTCAAGATATAAACCTTCTAAATACTGATAATGACTTTTCAACTTTGATGAACTTAGCTGTTGATTTAAAATGTAAGTCTATCATGCAGGATCCCAGAGCATTGAAAGGGAATAAAAAAAATGAATTAGACTTGAATGTAAAACACAAAAATGTTAATAAGTTGATTGAATCTCTCTCAGTTTTTCTGCCAAATGTGTACTAAATTGGTCAACAAGAGTTAAATGAAAGTGAGGAAGAAAAAGATGTTAAAATTGTCAAAATAAAAATAAAAAGAATGAAGCCTTTATCATCTTGTGTATTTTTTTGACTATTATGCAAGAATGTGATCCCAGTAGAGAACGTATATCTCAAGTAGTATGGTGATTAAGAAAGTCATAGCATTTTAAAGGACTAGTTGCAAGAACAGAATAATGGTTATATTCAACTAACTCTTGAAAAGTTTACTAGTTTTAAGTATTTTTTTTACAATCTTCTACTATCGAACATTCAACATTCGAAGGCCGCCTGTACATACATATAAGAGCATTCATGTTCTGATTATGATATGATTATAAATTATGTACCAATGGTCAGTATTAATCCTTATAACGAAAAAAACGTTTAGTCTGCCTAGAGTTTAATAGGGTGAAACTATGTAATTATAAAATGATAAGGCTGTATCAAAATAACAATCGATTAGTTTCTTCGGTGTTATGGTCGTGATGATTTTCCTTTAGCATCGTTCTGTAATTTTTTTCTTTTTACTTAAACGGATATACACTGTACTGAAAACCACCCTGTGTCTACCTAGTATGGGAATGTCAAAACTAATGTATTCGTGCATACTTAGGGGCAAACGTTACCCGAGATTCTTTCTGTAATAAATCACATACGAGTATCAAGTGTAGACGGCCCTGACATCCAAACCCATCCATCTTGTCAAGCTCAAAAAACATTAGACATGTCGTTATAATATGGCTGTGGTATTGTCAAAGACTGCACACGTCCTTTATCATTTACTGGGTAGTAATGCCTCCGTCATACCATTGAATTAAGACGAATATAATTACAATTATTTATAAAATACGCTATAGATGTACCATTATAACATGACCGTTAGCTCAGCCATATTTTGTTTATTTACTTACACATTATTATATGCAAGATACAATTGAAAAAGTATTTTAATTAAAACAATACGACTTAAATTGCTATTAAAGAGACTCTATGGGGACAATTTTAGTTCCAAATTTGGAAGCGGCCAAGCAATGATGGTAAATTTGTAGTTTAATTGTTTTTTTTAACCATGCCTGTATGTCTTTTCTAAGAGAACTGCAAGTAATTCAGATGTTGAAATTTTTTCTTGCTCGAATAGAGTAAGAATTCAAAGAAACCGATGACTAGTGATTAGCTAATCGATTTCACTGCGCGCCTTTTTTGGAACCGATAAAGTGGAAAGGAGTTTTAAACAACACAAACACCCATGCCTTCACGCAGGATTGATAAATCGACTGACAAAAACTGCTCGTACAGGAACTCGAGCCCGCGAGGACTGTCACGGAAAGCCAACGTTGACCAATGCACCACGGACCCGACATTTAATGACGAGTAGAATTTATATCGGAGTAATGCTGGATCGTACAACTCATCATCGTTGAATGTTGAAAAAATTGGACGGTCGTTGTGTTTTCACCATTATGTGTTAAAAAAACTCCTCATAACAAATTGATTATTTCATTAATAAAACAAAATAGAATGAAAATACTAAAGAGGCAACAAATCGCTCTTAATGCCTTTTCCCTGATTATTTATTATATGTGAACTTTTTCACTGTATGTGTGTTTCACTTCTCAGTCTAAGATAACTATGTTAAAAGTGACGTCATTATTTATACTACGTATTTTTACGTTGGTATTAAAATAAACAATTATATATTTAAACGTGTACGAAGAACTTGTATTGAGAAAGCTCTCAGAGAACTTTATAGAAACCCAATAACACTAATATTTTGGAAAAAGGATTCTCGGAAAAGAGGAAAAGCTTTTAACTTGACACTCACTACATATCATACGCAAACCTAAAGAGTGTGCGGAACAAGATAAAACCTTTGAAAAACGAGTTTTCGGTGTAAATATACTCTTTGCCTATGCCATATATTATATCGAAATACTAGTAGATACTCGCGTTTCACAATACGTAAATACTTAAGCTGGTATACTACGGGATATTTCCTATGTGTGTTATAAAAGTAAATAAATTATTTTATGTGTTTCAATGGTTTATATTTCCATTTTTTTTAAAGCAAACAGTCAGCTACTATTAGTAGTAATCACAACAATTTTTCTACGTAATAAAAGGGTTTATTTGAAAACACCTAAAGTTCAAATAACTTAACTAACATATAACGTATAATTGTAATATTTTTCCATTGCTTAGTAATAATGCTGATTAAATGTTTGGCAAAAAAACCTCTACTAATGCAGATTTATAGCCGCTAGTTGTAAAGTGTTTAAGATTTTCAATTGGTTTAAAAAAGAAAATGCTTTTTTCACTTCATAGCTTGACGAAAAGTTTGAAATATTACACAATGAAGTTATTATTCAAAAATAAATACGATAAGATTCTGATAAATTTCACATTAAACTTGCAATCGGTTAAGAAATTTTGCGTGACCATAACTTTGATTTTTATCGTTTCTTGCATAGGTATTTAAATATAACACATTTCATATGTACCTAGCATCACATTTATATTTATCAGGAGCCGAAGCGCTTCTTCGTTGATTTAAGCATTTATCGAATACAAGCCATGACCATGACATACCCAAGTGAACAGTCAACTAAAATATGTATGTTTTTTTTTAACGTGGACATATTTGGGTCCTTCGACATCTGATAAACAAATTCTTCATATACACTAGTTTATAACTGGCACTATACTAATAGTGTCGATATTTCTTAAATAATCTGATAATTTCAAGTATGTTACTTATCACGTAACCTTAACGTCAACTTAAGAACAAATAGTTTATGAAAAAAAAGTGAAACCGCCTCGAAGCAGTTTATCAAATGAACTCTATTTTTATTATCTTATCGTGACTTAACACTTAAAAAAATGAATGCATCTTTAATAAGTAATTTGAGAAACATCATAAAAATACTATTCGTGATTCTAAAAAAACGCAATAATAGTGTATTTTACTAGTCGGTACCCGGCAAGCGTTGCAATGCCACTCAAAGAAAGAAATTGTTTGTGTTTATTGAAGTGCTTTGGGAATCACATTTAATTTCACTAACATTGATCGGTATCGATGACATTTGCCGTTTGACGTTTGCTGTTTGTCTTTTGCCGATTGTATATGGTACGACATACGCACCATCTACTGAAAGTTAATTGTACTGTGCCTAAAACCTTTGCGTAAGTGCAACAATAAGTTGACAAAATGAACGGTATGTCAGCGCATAAAATATTAAAAAAACATAGATTTTTATATAAAAAACTTACTCTGAGTTGCTTTGTTATGCTTATAACTTTGCGCAAGTGCAAGAAATAAGTTTACAAAGGTTCATCGCAATCGGATGAACGGTATGGCAACGCATAAAATACGAATAAACAAATAAACAAGAATTGATTTTTATATATTAGATATTATCAAGCTTATAGCGCACCTTTTTGAGATTTGGCACACGGGCCATTAACTCTCTAGGGGCGGGCCTGATGAAGAATAAGCGAGTACATCTCTTTGGGTATAGATTCTCTATACTAGGAATACTTTTGTTGTACTAAACCTGGGTCTTCGCCCAAAAATACAATTTATCATTTGATAATGATGCAAACGAACTGTGATTTATAATTTCTCCTGCCGAGGGATATACATAATAAATGTTTTAGACAGTTTATTTAAATATTGTATAATATATACGCTAGAGGTCTACGCGTGGTTAATTCGTTTGACAAATTACTTACAGACATGGCGACGAATGACTCTTTGGGATTAGTTTGTCAACGTTGTCCTCTCCGTCAACTTATTTTGCCAGCGGGGAGCGTTGATTTTGATACGATCGCAAACTGATAATTTGAATATCTTGATACAATCTAAGCGCTATTTGAATTTATTTAGAACCTAGATGTCATCGATCATTCTTTAATTTGTCAACACATTTTTATTGTAAGAACTAATATGGATAACTTCGCGAAACATCTATAAAGAAATACAATAGCAATTTATTAACCTGTCAATTCCAAAGCCCAGTGTTAAAGATATAATATATAATACTGTCATCTATTTATTTAGTTTATTTAGTAAGTCAATAATTTCTTGAATAATTACTTTTACCCGTTAATTATTGAATCTTTTTGTATAGATATTTTTAACTGCAAATGCATCTGTAATATTGTATTTCAAAACCATCCTACTTGTAAGGTTCTTACTGTCAATTACTGGAGGAAAGGCATAACATCTAATTTTCGCGATGCGCGAAGCCGGTCCTTATCTTAAAATTAAATATGTGAAAGTAATACAAAAAATAATGTCTAAAACTATCATATGCGCGAGTGTTAAGATAACTGCGAATCCATTCACATCAATATCCTTCAAATCTGGTTGAGCAAATGATTAACAACAAGTTCTCGTTGGACACCTTTCGTTGAGAATATGAGTGGTCATAGTAGCTACATAATGAAATTCTTGATAGGATATTTATAACAATGTGAAGGAACATTCAATGAAATATTGTTTTTATTGAAAGAATTATATAATGTTTTAAAATTCGTAGATCGATGATATTGGTTGAGTGTTATTAACATGTGAAGCATTACCTTTTTATTGAACATTCAATAAATTATTTAAGTAGACATCCAATCATAAATTTCTGATGCCTTAAAAAGTAAAATATACAGCTGTCCATCAAGCGTGCATACAAAAAAAAGTACTCCAATACGTAAAACTTTCAGTAAAATTGAGCGTAAAGTTATCAAATATTCATTGCGGTATACGTTCAAAATTCACTTGTCAGCATGGTGGAGTACCTTTGGGCGCATTTATAAATTTAAATCCACGTGTAACCACGTAATATAATCGACGAAACGAAAATATCGACCACGTCGGACCGAAGGTATTTATTTTGGAGATTATTGTGAGTTAGATTTAGGGGTTGTTGCGCCTGTGTGTGTCCGCCTTAGGTATACACCCCCAGCTCTGCCTACATAGTGACTTTTTCCACCCGCCAACCCCGCTTCGCCGGGGGGTGAATTGGCGGAGGGGGTGGGGGAACTATGACCCTGCACGAGTCGAGTCATCCTTCAATTTGGGGAAAAAATAAAATATAACCCTACACGCACGCACTCTATTTTTCAGAGCCGAATCGGTTCTAAGCATATCACGTTTTTTTTAAGAACAAATTTGGTATTTTTTTAATGTTGGTTGGGATATATGAATGTACTTTCAATGATTTTCCTGTTTTCTATGCCCTTAGCTAACTTAAAAAAATAGTAATATTAATAAGAAAACACAGTTATTTATTTTAAGCTCTGGTACCTAAATACTTTTATTTTTAAAAATATATTGACAATTTCAATTCATGATGATATCTCATACCATAGATTTGACGCATTTTATTTATTTTCCAGGATAATCTACCTTTCAGTAAGCTGTCATTTTAACTCACAGGTAATGACATACTAATGATTGGTGTGAAATTATCAAAATAATGATCCATTATGCATTTTGAATGGAAAAGTATTAAATATCAAATATTTGATTTCAACGAAAACGATGGAATGTGCGATAGAATTATTTCCGTCAAGAGATTTCATCAAATTATCTGGATCAGCGAAATAAGAATATCATATATCAGTCGAATCTGTGGTCGAATGTTAATGTCGTTTGCTTAAGTTTTGGAATTTAAGGGTTTGAGTTCCACCCTAGACAGTTTCTTTTGTCATTCGAATTCATATTCCAAGACATGGATGTTTGCTGTCTTAAATTTCCTCGCGCACTGATCCGATCTTTAAAAGTGTACGTAACGAGAACGATTAGCTTAACATTAGACCTATCCTAGTCTTATGCTTTTTATCGTTATTCTCATAGAAAACAAGATATTGAGCAACTGCGTAACTTTTGTTGAGATAAAATCCATAAGCGGTACATGGTGTAAGAAAATATTTTTATTATTTGTAGTCATATTTTTGTATCAATAGATAAAATTACAATTATCCGGCCCTGTCCCATTCTTGTGGACACACACGCCATGTGAGCATATCACTGTGTGTGTGTGAGTATACTCGACATATTTCTGAATCGAAACGTATAAGCAATTTCGTATTATTGAAAATATCCCGATCTGACAAGACAGGGGTTAACAAAGGAGGAGGCGGAATTGGAAGAAAGACATCGAATTGAAACGGGCATATAATATCGTTTCGGAGAAGTTGCATATTGTCAGTAATTCTGTATCATTTAAATACTAAAGATTTACTATTTTATCAAAAAGTAAAGTATAATAAGTGTAAACTAAATTTGATGTCTGAAAAAAATCTTTTGTAAACTGTAATAATCAATTAATAAAAACTCTTTTTGACTAAAACAGATAATAAAATCTATACAACTGTTGTGTACCTCCATTAAATATAAAATATCCGGTCAAAATATTTGGACAAACAAACCAATTTGTGATAAAATAATATCGTTTTTGTTTTGAAAAAAAGTATTGAATACAAATAAAACATATTTACCCAACAGTATGTCTATCAATGCGTTCGTATTGAGTAGAACGAGATTGATTAATATATTATTTTAGTACAAAGCTACTGAGCTCATGATTTTTTTCGTAAAAACCTTTAACATTGAAGATTAAAGTTTTGCAGCTACAAGAAGAAAAAATATGAAACTACAAATTTTTAAATTATTAAATAAGAGGACTTTGCACAATGGTGGTAAATAGAGTAAATATTTAATCAAAAGTGACATGTGTATTTCAAAGAACTGACAGAATTTATGTGGTAGCTTTTCTTTCATAGTGACATTGACTTCAAAGTTTTCATGTGTGAGGGTTTGCATATCCACTCTATCGCATCACAGTGATTTTCAAACTGTTTCTCGCAATCTTCACAAGTTTAATCTTGGTAATTTGAATTCAATTGTGTCTACATATTGTATATTAATACTTACGTAAATTCGATGATTTTTTTGTGTTAATTTGGTAGAATTTTTATTGAAAATATTATGAAATAAATCATCTTAGAATTACTAAAAATATATCAAGCCAAAGGTTTTGGTATTCATACAAAAAATGGTTTGCTCTGCCAAAAAATTATCAATGTTTCATCGAGTAAAATTTGTTTCAAATAAAGCACGTTTGTTATACTACTTCCAAACATGAAAGAGATCAGGATCGGTTCAACTGATAAAACTGATGAACTGAGTTGAAAATACTCGCAATTAGCGAAACCGGTTCTGATCTTTATAATATATGTAGAATTAGTTTCTCCTCAATAAATGAATGCATTTCCGTTATAGAAATACCTACAAATATTTAAAATGGAAAAACGAGTCACTGAATTGTAATGAATAATTTGTGCTGTAACATTATATAAACAGTTTAAATTGTCGTAATCCTGTTTTTTTTTAACATTTTCTGACGAGTAAATTTTCAACCTGTTCTTGTTGTTCTACTGGAAACTACATTAGTTAGAAAAATAATATTTGGTGGGAAAATGCAGTAGAAGCGATTGAGAACAGCTTGTATTTGGATGTGAGTGTGTGTACGTATGTATATGGTGAAACAAATTTGTTACTGAAAACTCGATTGTAGACAATTTTTCGATTTGAATAAAAGGCTCCCATCAAATTGTCGTTGGATCTAGAAAGAACCGTCTATGTATTATTGGGAGTGAAAATAACACAACCTTTTAAGACACTCTGTAAGTGGGATAATGTAGACATGTATACATTATATTTCGTGTCTATTTATAAATAAATTTCATATACGATAAACTAAGGATATAATATTATTTTCTCCATTTTGTTGACGTTTTCTGTGGAAATAAATATGATAGTATATAATTTTAAATGACATGTTATTATATCTTCATATTATTATTTTGCTATGCGAAAACTCAAATAAACATATTTTTTTTTGACGAAAGTAGTTAGTCAACAACATTATCCGGAGAAAATAATAATGATTTAATGGGGCCAGAAGAACTGATTTTTAGTTGTCAGTCTTGCTGAATTTTTCGTCCATAGATTTTTATTTATAGTTATTTATTTGTTCATTAAAAAAATACCATACATGACATTGCAACTGACGCTTATGTTCCATGCATTTGAAAAATATTAAAAATATGAAACAAAACAGAATAATATTATTAAACAGAGAATGGCATATAAAACACCATATTGTTAACATAAAGTTTACTGTTGAAAATGCCCATATCATTTAGCAGTGCATTGATCAGCCGAACAGCCCTTGTTACTGGCGATAAATGACCATCTTCGCCAAAAATTTCTGATACAAAAATGTTTAGCTTTGGTTACGACCGCGCAGTTAAAAACTAGTAAAATTTACTTTTATATTAAAAAAATATATCCTTGATTCAATTGATATGATTTCTATGAATACAAGAGCTCTAGCGAGTGAGTACTAAATCAAAAATAGAATTTGAATCAGCTCGAATTGAAAGATGTAATCGACTAATTTTTCTTTGTTTATTTTTTTCCAATTCACATAACAGCAAGCCAAATGAAATGATTTATCTATTTTTTAAGAAGTGTACTGTTTCAACTCCGTAAACTTTCAAATGATTTTGAGCAATCGAAATCACGTAGAAAATGTTTCATATCTAAAATAAAGCACCGCGCATAGCATACTATGATGTGAATAGTCACTATGTAGATATGTCAGTCACATTATTTTAATATGTTGGTGAATTTTTTATTTCCCAAAAAACCTATTGGACGTTATACGCGCGTATAATTTTTGTTTGAATAAATAAGGAAACGTTGTATTGACAGGTTCAACCCCTCTGATAAGTAAGGAGGGCCCACGCCGATTGCTTCGATACTCAATATAACAGTTATATTCAAGTAAATAATTCACGAACAAACTATTTAACAATATTATAAAAATATTTAAGAATATTCATGTAATAAGAATACGTTTAACAAAACAATTTTCACTCATATTCATAGTTTCTTATAAATTACATATTGCAGTGTGTTAGAGATAGTTTTTGTTGAAAAATACGCATATATCTATTGTGATATAAGCATATTGAAATCAATAATATTATGTACGATTTTGACATTCCTATAGTATATGAATATCAAATTTTATCACACGAAGCTCGTACGAAGGTTTAGTAAAAAAAATATTATTAGCTTTTTTATAGAAGTTTATAAGAATGCAAAATAAATACTATTATGTGTTTTCTTTGCGCGACGACTGCTGAGTTAATTTGGATACAAATTGAAAAAAAAGTTTAATTCTTTTATATTTCAAACTATTTGTAAAAAGAACCTTTTAATACGGGAACATTTCAATGCATTTGAATTATAATTATTGTCTATAAAACAATTTCCGATTTAGTAATATTTCACTAGAGCATTTTCTTTTTTACATATTCAAGCTTTTCGTAACCAAAATAACATTTGCCAAAAGTAGAAAAACACAAACAAGACACTGTGTAAGAATGGTTGAATGCAATCAATGAATAAAGATTTTAGCATAAAGATTAAATATGGGAAATTACGAATTATACTGAACACTTGATCTTTCAATTATAAATATTATATAATTTGATTGTGTGTGCACGGATAGATTAAAAATATATGTTATACTTGGATACGTAATTCAAAGCAAAGAAGTAAACGGGATTTTCCTTTACAACTATAACTTTACAATTATATACGTAAAAAAAAGTAGACAAGAAAAAAATATTCCAATTCGACAAGTCTGTTAGTTTTATATTATATACAGACTGCATTTACCAATGGTAGAAAGAGCATGAAAAATAGTAAACATAAATGAAACCTGAACCACCATAAAATGGAAATAAGATTTGTTTTAAAACTTTAAGGACCCCTTGGTTCAATACACCATTACGAAATACACCCGCCAATAAGCCCAGAGGGATGATTTGCTCATCATTTCCACCCCAAGAAACCTTAACGACCCAAATATTTCACAAGGGCAGACTCGAAATAAAACCTATCCACAAATGGGGATGTCAAATTGACGACTGTCCACTTTACTAAGGCGATGTACTTACTCACTTTAAAAAAGTAAATAAACCCCCCCCCACCCACGAAAAGACGGATATACTCAAATTGGTTTAATAACATCATTTTAAGGAAAAGTTAAAGTGACTTTTGATGCATAATAAAATCTCAAAAGTTTGTTAGCAACTTACTTATTAGAAAAATTAATTTGAACCAAATTGAGTTTTTTTGTGTAACGTGGCTTTCACAAAACACTTTTTAACTACAGTTATACTTTTTAGTTAGATTAATTTATTAAATAAATACATAGAAAACCCAGAGGGAATTCTTCAATACACTCCAGTGAATAAAATCCGGTTTTGAAGTAGTGTTATATATTTATTCTTGAAAATACACACCTGGTTTTTTTAAATCATTAAAATAACGTAAAGAATGAATGACAAATTCTCTACTATTCAGAAAACACGTTTCTATGGAAAAAGACAAAATTATTCAAAGATTGTATGTATTATTTGTAGATAATTCCAAATAAAATATTTTTGAGTAAGTAGATATTTGTTTTTGTCCAGATTATTGTGAATGGTTGTTATTCAAATTAAGCCTTGCATTAATGAAAAACTGATATTCTGCTTTATTATCAAGAATAAAGCATTGTCGTATTTTATTATATTTTTTATACACAGTTCATGTCTTCATAATCTTTTATAAATAGTTATTATAATTTTGATTTCTTAAATCATAAGAAAACTATTTTCAATAAGCTTTAACGAATACTACGGTAAAAAAAATAACAATGTATTTTAATTCTACATAAATTATTTTATATATTTGTTGATAGCTATTTCGGCTTACGCCCTCGTCAGAACTATTTTTCTTACCGTATTATAATGGAGTTCTACCAAGTAAATGCTTACTCAATCAATCAATAATTTAATGAATACGCTTACACAGTTTTTGGTTAAAGATGGTTTGATATCGATTAGTTTGTTTGTCAGTGATGAATGCAAAGTGGTTTTATCAGTCGATGATTGATATATTTTATTATTGTTGGATTAATTTAAAGAGGTAATTTCACATTTAACGTTTACACGTTCAATATTTGACTATATGATTCAAGCCATGTTTGTATCTATATGAATATAAAGCACGTAAAAAATGAAAATACGAAAAAACACTTCTTTAAAAATTGGACAAGGTTGAACAGTAAACTTCAACAGTTAAAACACATTTGAGCCGCAAGGAAAATATGATTTTCTCACAAGAGAGGAAAAAGCAAAAGTTTTCCATCACAGCCACTCCGAATATCTCCTCGACGTCAAAAAAATATGACATATTGCAGAGACTGTCATGACGGAGGGTCGGGGGTGGGGAGGGTGTGTACACTTTGAGGGGTGATAAGATTACTTCATGGATTCTGAATGAGTTCTATTGCTGAAATTTTTGCTGTTTATTAGCGAGGAAAATTTTATACATAGCGCTTACGGATTAGACACAATCTTCCACTCCAATAAAGTTTTTTGAGAATCAACATTGCTTTCTACAATACAGTATTGTCTTTTGATTTATTTTATATCACAGCAAGATCAATTAAGCAACATATTAAGAACTGTCACAGCTGAGTTTATATAGTCTAATTATGGATGGTGTTGATATTTATTACGATTATAGACATTTATATTTAGTGCTAAATAGATTAATATATAAATAATATTTCCAAGTATACTACTTTACTACTGAAATTAATAGAATCTTTATATTACAATACATACAAATCATTATTAAAAATATAATGAGGTTAATCTTTTCATCTGATATTATTCAAATGATAATCATTTAGCGATGAAAATACAGCCAATAACCAGCCCTTCAAAATATAAAAGATGTCCATCTTTGTAGAGAAGAGAGTTGAACGAAATATTTTGGTCGTTGAAGGTTTAAAGGGTTGGGCTCGGAGCCTGCTCGGTGTTTTTTTAATGCTGGTAAATATGTATGTGTCTTCATAAGTAATTTGATGGGAAATTTATAAGCAATTGATCATTTCGTTGAATTAACGAACAACTATTTGTATCCTATTAAATAGTGTACACACGAAAAGGGTTTAATTAAGTTTTCGTAAGAGTAAAAATCTATCGGCGAAAAAAGATATCATAAAGTCAGTATTTGAAATATATATGTGCATATCTACGTACATGCTTCTGGCTTTCAATTTCTTGAAATATTTTTCTACAAAAGCAAAATATTTTTATAAATATTACATAAATCCAAAGTATGCAAAATAATACATACATAATAATAGTGGGTTGGGAAATTTCAAGCCGAATTGTAAAGATACGGTACATACAAGGCACCATAGCACAACAAAACGACATTATAAGTTGTGGATATTGAGAAATTTGTCAACACTCTCGCGTTTATTGTGTATCCAGATGTAATGCGCCTGCCTCTTTCCTACCAGCTTCGACCAGATTTACTAAGAAAGCATTTTGCAAAGCCTTCTCGCATATGACAGAAATCTTCAACCTTATATGAAAATAACTTCTCGCTAAAAATATTTATATTAAATATATTGTAAGATTCTTATCTTTACGATTTATTCTAATGTAAGACACCTGTTGTGTTTGTTTGTATCTCTGGAACAACAAAATAATACCAGCAATGGTTTTAATCTGTAAATTTGATTTACGATTTTTTATCACGCCATTGATAATTTATAAACGTCTATATGTTTTATCTTAAAAAAAAACACTTAATTTTTATAACAATTCAGGACATCATAAATATACATCTCAATGTTATTACTTCTTTGATTCAATATTTTTTTTTTGTTTAGCGCTTTGCATTACGGTTATATAAATAATATTTTCGGTGAATACAATGAACTGAAATTTATAAAAACTTTTGTACCCAAATTTAACAATATGTCTGGAACCACATTGGCAGATCACAAGATCTACCGATTGATAAAAAAAATGTTTTATTTCTACAAACCTTATACATTCGCACCAAGAGTTGACAGCTGACAATATTTAAGTGAAAATTTGCTTGACTTAATCCTTTGGCTTATGCTGATCTTTGAGTTCGGAAAGCGAAAAAGTCGTTTATATCCCGCTTCACTATACTGTCTTTCTATGCTAATTGCCCTGAATTAAAATTCAAAATAATATGGTTGTTTAAAATAACGATTTACAAAACGATTCTGCTGATTGAGTATTATATAATTTGTGGATCTTTCGTTGACGTATTTATTTCAATTGCGATCATTTAATGATAACGCTTAGCACACAACTATATATATACATTTAAAAATTCATTCAAATGCTACATTTTAAACCGATCACATATAATATAAAATTTAAAATAACTTTGATTATTCCACGTATACGTGGAATAATCAAATACGATCAAATCAAATACGTGGAATAATCAAAGTTATTTTAAATTTTATATTAAAATAAACTTCCACAAAGTTACCGCCGAAACCATCGAAACGATCACATATATTTTAAGTGACAGTGAAAAAAAGATTCTCGTGCCATTGGTTTGTTAATAATGTTTCAGGACGAGAAGAAGGATTGTAAAGGATGCTGACAAGAATTTAATATTGCATCGATGTGTAGACATTTGTAGACATATGCTTTTTTGATATATATGTATGTGTATATATATTATGTATCAACGTATTATTTGTATGAATAAATGTAAGATTCAAAGACTCCGCATATATTAAAAGACTTAAATTCACAATATAATGTGTGATTTTGATAAGAAATCTTTAGTGCAGTGAATATTTAAATAAAAAATCCATTCATCAAATTATTCACCAACTGTAAATAATTTGTAAACATGTTATGAATATTTCAACTAATATGCAATTCGAGACGTGGGTGGGTGAAAATATTAAACTTTATAAAGAAAATCAGTGATACATTTAGATATTGTTATACTGAGATAATTTGTTGGTGATACATAAAAGGATCGAGTCCAAACATCCAAGTAATTTAATGCTGTACTCACTACCATCTATTTTGGATTTACTTTCCAATCCCATGGTTTAGAAGTTTTGGCGCATAAAATAACTGCCAGGAGTGTCTTTGAGAAAATTGTCTAATTGCCCTGATATAATGAAAGTTTACGATTAAAAAACTTTCCTAATTGAACGAATTAATAGAAGACTGAATACCTTCGAAATTTAGCTGAATAAATCAAGCCAATAATTCCAGAGTTCTTAAGGTGATCATTAAACACAGGAAAGCTTCATGTTTGGTCATGTTTTCCTTAAAAATCATCCCTAGTCATAATATTTTATAATACAGAAGGCAATTGAGACGTCCGTAGAAAGCTACGCAATCTCCGTTGAAGCGAAATATACAAGGCACTATATGACTGGTCCAGGATAGAGATTTCATCAACTTTCACATGTGTCACTATGTAGCATTAAATATTCGTTTGGCTTAAATCTCGAAAGAATACCGCACAAGTGAAGAAGAGTAAACCTAAATAAGTAAAAGATGCACAAACAATTCAATACGACAGAACAGATATTAAAATGTCATGATTTTTTGTAAGTGTATTACTCATTGGAGTCGTAAATCCATACCTTGTTTAGCTCGGAAGATATAAAAAGTCGCGTAATACTTTAACGAATGCGTTTGCAAGTCGCATTGCTGGAAACAATTGATCGAGACGTATGGAGCAAAGCCAATGAAGGAGCAACGAAATAGTTTCCAATTGCGTGGATGGAGGCAGAGGGTCGAAGGTGGAAGCCCACCCCCGAAAGCCTCCCACGTGTGCCGCCCCTGGAAGTTCGCCGACCCCTAACTATGAATGGTAACAATCAGGAATCTATCCCTGGGGTGTAGGCACATAATATGTGTATGTATAGAGCCGGGCCGATCTGAAGAAAATAGCTCAAACGAAAACCGACGAAAGGGTAACGTGGAATAGTCATGAAAATGTTATCGGGAATATTCGTTCGATCTGGCGATGGCATTATGACGAAGAATCTATCGAAATATATAACCCCTCGTAGAATTGAATGCATGGTTATTTATTTAAGAATACTTCAATCTTGTGAAAATATATATAGTAGATATAAATCAAAAAGTATTTTTTTCATGTTAAAGAGAAACAGAAAAGATTCTATCACAAAATATTTGTATTCATAAAAATATTTCATTACATTGATGGTCATTACAATGTTACTTAAATCTAAGCGTATACACGATTCCTTATACCAATCACGTGATTACTAATGATAAAATCATAGGGACTATTTTCAATGAAGATTCTAGATATAGTTATAAAATATTATGCAGAAAAATCTAGCTTCTGTTAAAATTCCAATGTTTTTCCATTAAAAATTGTTAAAAGGTTCTATTTATGTATCCACTTAATCTAAGTTTCTTTATTAAATAAATGTTAATTGGAATCTGAGTCTCGTTCAAAATTTTATTTTTACAATAGGCTTTGTTGACTTGCCATTTATTCTTTCAAAAAATTGGTGATTAGGATTTAGTAATATAACCACTAACTTCTTTGGATGCAATTTCACACATTATTGAGAGTAGCATCTTGTGATCGGAGCTTTTATAAACATTTCTATTCGACTAATAAAAAATATTTTTATCCAATAATAAATAACTAGTTCTAGAGTTTCAATTCTCATTTGATTTTTTTTTTTTACTAATAACTTGGGATGGTAAAGATGTAGTTGGAAATAGTCCCATTTGCCGGACCTAAGCTCACATTACTGTGAAAATTTCAAGATATCAGAATTCAATATTTGACAGTTTTTATTTTACGAGAAGATATTATAAATTTCAAAACTGAAATTTAAATAATAAAAATTCGATTACTTAAACGAAGAATTTGTGAAAAAAAATAAAAAGCATCATAATGTAAGCGCACACATAATCTGAAAAATTGGGTTGAAAATAACTTATTCTTACATTTCCATTTTGTATGTATCATTATTTGAAAAATATCTTTCTCCCTGGACCACAAATAATACGCACTCTCTTACTTTTTGATATTATTCTCGTGTAGCAGCTAAAATATTTCTACATAAAGCTGACTGTACAATTCACCATACATTTATGTATGTGGATTCGAATATACCCTTTACTCTACCTTAAGTAAAACGGGGAATTTCATTTTGCATCCCTCTCTGTGCCGTAGACCTCGGGAGTATAGTCAAACCGCTTCATATGATATCTTTATAGATACGAAAATATCAAATAGATTTTTTCAAAGTATTTACAGCAATGTAATATATGTTGCGTCGTTTCCCTGAATACTGGTTTTAATAAAATATATATGCACGGACGTTATTGTCAGTGAATTTGTTGTCAATTATTACAAAACATTAATATACGATAAACCGATTCCTATTTTGAGTAATTAAAATTAATTAGTGATAATGATACTACACTGAAATAACTAGTGAATTGGATTGTGTTGACTGAGTGCTATTTTATTTTTTATGTATTTAACGCAGTGATATTTGTAACAAATACAAAATTATAAGAAGTGATTTCATGTAGGAATATAGAAAATTGTCCTACTAAAATATTAATATAGTAACACTTGATTTATCTTCCAAATTCCAGAAAGTCGTTGATTGTGAAATGTAGAATCTTTCATCACTTATAGCTTGTTTGTCTGTATCAAGTTATTATGCTTTTGAAACCGGTATTTGAATGTAAAAATTTATAATTAACTAATATAAGAAAACCGATTATACGATGGTATAAATAACTGTTAATAGTAAATGAGCAATACAACCTTGAGCACCTTTTCACTTACAGTATTCAACATCTGTAGTGTACATTTTGAACAACGTATAGGTAGTGTAGAAGATTATGGGACGAAGTATAGGGAACAAATTTTCTTTACGGCCAAGTCTCCTTTGAGGATAATAGATTTTCTATCATGTCTACTTGAAGGGAGTAGTATCCTATATAGGCACACACATATCCTTCTGTGCTAGAAAATATCTTATACTCTTGTGAATTTCACGGCAGGGCATGAGAGATCTCGGAGCGCTTCTATCTCTTACTAACTACATAGTACGCGCACCATTTTACCTTCCCTGTGTATATTCTAACCACTTGAGTGCTTAGATCGGAATTAGGCAATTTAGATACTCGTTTGGGTTACCTTTATCGGGAATAAAAATGGTAAATGCTAAGGCTTAAAAATGGTTAAGGTAAGATAAGTAAAGACTGCGTTGTGGTTTCGCTCTTATCTACATTTTTATATGCTGACGAGTTTTATGTTGTTTTTTTGAATGTGTCGCGGATAGTGTGCGTTATATTGAATTATGTTTTGAAAATACTTTGTGATAGTATAATATATTACATTAAGATAATCAACCCATATGGCGGGAATTACGGTACAATTATTTGTGTGAATGAAGTTTTATATATTCACATTGAATAAGTTGAAGATATCAACAAAATATGATAAAAAAATCTATCTTCATATAATTATAAAGGAACTAAAAAATCTACACTAAACTACTTCCGTATATTTAAAAATTCATTAGGTATGTAAAATTGGGCGTATCCCATAATTGGACGATAAAATGATTCATCAGGTCGAGTACTAAAACTAAAAAATGTTAAGAACAGGACCGGTTTCACTTATATGCTCTTTTCCATATTGTATTGTATTCACAGTGACCACCTAAAGAGTGATCAATGAAGTTCTACTTAAAAATGACACAAATTTATGAAATCAATCTTTTTTCCTATTTGCTACTTAGTGTTATATATATACAGTACAACTCAATTTTTAAATATATAATTTTATTCTTTTTCTTAATATACATTCATAATTATATTAATAAGCATAACGTCCAACCATAGCAGATGTCGGTAAGCAAACAGTAAGACTTCTGAAAAGCAATTTGAAGATATTAGGAAGCTTATACAATTATTGTATAAATGTATATGAAGTGTTTTGACTGTCTTTTCTCCTTAAAATGATCACAAGCGTATTGTAAAAATTCTTTATATCTGGAAATATCTGGCGATTTGATAATTGGCTGTTATCCCAAATCTGTTAACTTCTATTTTAATGCTTAAAAAACTTTGCTGTCATTCGTTGCTATAGATTTAATATAATAACGTTATGGGAATTTATTTATTATAATGTCATTATTCTACTTTAATACTGGTTTTATAAATTTTGAAACACTAAATAATATATATTAGTCATAATATACTTGTACGATGAAAATGGATAAAGCGATGCATTAACTTTCTTACACGGCTATTTTAAAACACATTCATTTTGAACTTACCCTTCTGTAAAGAGAGGTTTGATGATTGAATTGAATCACAAATTGCTGTCGTTTAACGTTTAATTAGAATTCCTTATGGTTCACATTGACATCTTTTTTTATGTGATTATAAAAATAATACTTTGAAAAGATTGTGAGTGCAATGATTGGTGTTGATATGACTTAAAAATTTTACCTGCAATCTTTGTAATCAAACAATGAGAAAATGATTGAATATGATGTTGACATTAAAGATGCAAATTGTCTTCACTATAAATTAATTTAAAGACGGAATGTTGAACTCGGCTAGAAGTGTTCGAAGCTATGGTCGATGCACACGAGCAAATTATTCCTAACACGCTTAAAAAATAGCAATGTATTTTAGTTTTAAAGAAATTATATGATATATGGTTGATAGCTATTCCGTCGTCAGAACTATGTTTAAACATACATTACACTTATTTATATATTATACTGGTGTAGAAAAGGTACACAATACATCTTCTCTTCTGCTATAATATCCTAATTTTATATTGTAATAATACATTATTAAATTTGACAAATTGATTTAATGTCAGTTCAAGTACATCCGTGCACTTGGAATGCCTGAAAATGCTGAAAGGTGAAACCCGGGTCGTTAGCGACAAAACTCATGGAAAAGTACAAAATTCAAACAATTCAAATTTGATATTGAAATTCCATCAAGCACCCTCAGTCGAAATACTAAATTGATTTAATGTATTTCTCGAAGTGAAGCTTATCTGAGTGGGAATAAACGTACATTAGAATTGTATGAAGTTGATTTATTTAAAATTATATTAAGCTTTTGTAATGGCCTGAGAAGCGGTGATGGATTAATATAAGTTTGTTCATCAATAATGTCATTGGATTGATGATATCTATTTATTTATAATTGTTCCAACGCAAGAAGTAAAAGCCCCAAGTTAAGCTGTGTTCACCGTGTTATAATGTAGTTCTGCCGAGTAATTTGAGTGTCGTTTAGATGAATTTGAATTATTGAAAAGTGGCAATATTACAATTACTTATCATTCAAAAACTGTGAAAGCATTGAATCTTTTATGCTATGTATGTGTTATTTAAGAATGTGTATTCTAATTTTAAAACAATTTTGAATGCCGGGAATTTAGAGTGGTTTTGTATTGTAATAATACAATGTAAACAATATCATTGTAGCTATGATATATTGAAAAATGTCCAATATATACAGCGAGATGGCTCCAGAGTTTGTGCTATGTTATAAAATATAATAATATATAGGTGCTTTCTGATCCACCACATTTGTACGTATTCAATCTTCTTGGCGTTTCGTTTTGGGACGACATTCGTTACAGAATAGAGCAGGGGTTTGGGAAACCCCCACATCCGAGACGTATGTGTAAAATGGAGGAGTCGGAGGTTTTGATGCCTCACACCTACATCACGAAGGGGTATATATATATGTACTCTACAATACAAATCAGAAGTGGAAAACTGTATTTGTCAATATAAAGATATCACGGCAATATATACTACTAATGCACGCGTGTAAAATTAATTATAGTTTAAGTACAAATAAGAACATATTGTGAAATCACACAGCAGCAAAGAAGTATTCTTAGTGGCCGGCAAAACAAGGGAACAATCTTAATTTTGATGCACTTAATATTTTTTCTGCTAAAAAGAGTTACGCGAACAATTAACTTTCATGCATAATTACTGGATCAGCATTATTAAATCCATGTATCATTTTTAAGGTGTTTACGATCTATACTTGGTGGAATAGCATTGTAACAAAAATTAACAAGAAATTTTTTCCACTTATTTAACATTATTTAAATTTATTTGGACGAGGACCGGTTTCACTCGTTACGAACATTTTCATCGGAATTTTCAGTGTATAGTAAAAATTCGTCTAAAATCAATATTGACAGCGTTACTTCTCTGAATTTTCAGTTTAAAAATCAGAGAAATAGTGTCATCTCTTTTAATAGTTTTAAATTTACCTCTTAAAATTAAATAGCTAATTATAACGAGGATACACTACAGAAATTTCAATGAATGGAAAACCAGTTATCATTTGAAACGAAGAAATGACAATAAGTTTTTTTAGTATAGTCTCCTTCTAAAGCTAACGCCAGAATTTTATGTTGAAAACTATTATAAAAAATATTGAATCGAAGAGCAATTACTATAAAATGTGTTTTTTTTACTACACAAAAAAATGGTGCTGATTACGTGTGTGGGCATTTCGTTAAAAAAATGACATCTTATTTCATTATCAGTCAGTTAATTAGAAATCGAATAAATTTATTGATCGAAATAAATTCAATTAGGAAAATTAATCGTTGATATGCGGTTAAGAAAAAAACTAGGAAACTGAATTAAAATACGAATAAAATATTCAAGGTACCAAAAGAGTTAGATCATAAATATAATATTGTACTTTTTTCGATCGATTGACTTGAGCAATTCAACTATTTTATTTTGAAAATGCGCACTTTGATGATAAATTCGAATGATTCTTTTGAGAATATTTTTCCACTACCCCTGGCGTTTTTGAGGAGCGGGAGTGGGTATTCAAAACCCTACATACAGAAAATAACGAAAAGATATTGTATATTATACGAATTGTGCGAGCTCTCTTCGTAACTCCCTTACATGGGCTTCACTATGCCAGAATACGAGAGAAGCCTCTATTTTAGGAATGGAATGCACATCCAAATCGTTCCCGCTGTGGCGTCAAATAAGGCACCGGTGATGAGAATGTGATCACTTGCAAACGGGGATGGGAATATGAAAAATATTCGAAAATTATTTCAAGCAATACTGAATAGTGGCAGAAGAATTTAATTCAAAAAAGTGACAAAACAAGATTTAATTTATAGTATATATTTAAAGTTATAATTTTCCAAGTGTGTCATACGGCACACAGTGAAAAAATCAAACTAACGGGAAACCTCTTAATTTATTTTCATGGTGATTGATCCAAATGTAAATGGAGGTAATATATTAATTAGAGGTAACACAATCGCTATACTTTTGTTTTGTGTACAATTATTTTAATTAGGTATACTCGGCATTCAAGTTGTGTTTGTATATTTGTCACTTCCTCCGGATCCTGATAAAAATTGTTTTTAAGCTTTTATGTATATAAATAAGACATACTTCGTTGGTAAACGAATGAATTCAAAATACTTTATATTTGTAGTGAATGAGAATCACTTGTTAAATCTGTTAGGTATGCCTCTAAAAAACCATTCGACTGTAAAATACCATGCGAAAAATTACATGGCCTTAAAAAAACAAGAATCTTATTACTCGTTCAATAGGTTACAAGTTATAGCCTTTATGAAACAATTGCCGAATGCAACACATAATAGTGTTGTACGATCTTGACATTATATGTAGATCTTTGTCACGTGACAGGAAAGGTAATATAACAATTTTAATCAATCGTTGGTATTGACGCACGATATGTTTTACGAAGAGTATAATTGTATATTTGGTCCGAATGAACTTGATTTAAACATATTGGTTTTTTGTTTTCAAAATTGTTTTTTCAGAATAATAATCCTAAAAATGGAAACAAAAAACGTGATGTCAATGGTCATAATTTTATCATTGTCGAATCAAAAATATTAAAAATTAATCAAAAGAATCGAGACAAACTGATTATAGAAAATTGAATAAAACACTTTGTGTATACTATTTTCACATAATAATTTATAATCAGCAGGGTCGGTCTCGCTACGAGTTCTCAATGTCCGCGATCAGCGAAGTCAAAAAATGTGTTTTATTCATTTCAAATAAAGTAAGATATGCCTCAACAATACGCAAAAATTTACGATTTCAACTGAAATACATAATCGATTTTTGAAACCGTGTCTGTGGGGATTCGGGCTTATGGCCACGGGGTAAATTGTAGTATTCTCCACGAATTTGTCTTTTTGTTTTGATTGTGTGCGTTGCATTAGTAGGTTACTGTGACGTCGAAAATTTTTCTTATATATTTCGTGTTCAAAAATACCTTTTTATTGTAGTACGTCAGTGGACGTTAGATGGAAGGCACTCCGCGATGTTTCGCTCTATGCGAAAGATTCGATTTACAAGAATGTCTTAAATTTCGTTTCCGCGCCGCCAAGAAGAGCCTTGTAACGTTACAGAAATGTTATTTCTTTCGCGCATCGGATCCAATTTTGGATTACATACATTTGAGATGTGAAAAAAGGAGCGACGGTGGCGCCGCTACGGTACACATCAATAATGTGGCGGCAGGTAGGCGTATCTGTTCACTTTGCGGGTTTCGCGATACCGCGAGAGATCTTCGAACGGTAAATAAACTGATTATTTTGTAAAAAAGCAACCAGCGTCAGTTGATTCAGTTGAAAAGAGTAGGGCTCAATAAAGCACGATGACGGAAATTCAATGATGGACATACGAATTATGCTTAATTTTATTTAGCACATGGCCAGAATACAACGGAAAACAAAACAACATCGTTAAAAGAAATAAACAATAATTTCAATATTTAGTACGAACTGATGCATACTTGATAAGAAATAATAAGTATCAGCATTGTTTGAAAAGTATTTTGATCTAAAAAAAATACTTGAAAACTGTATCCTAAAGAAGCTATACTATTTTTACATAAATTGCAAAGATAGACTTAAGTTCGTTGAAGAGGAAACGATATCCGAAAAACACAGCTTCTATACTAAGACACAACTTTATACAGTTGGATCGAATTTCGAATTGCAAGACTACAGCCAATTGTTTTTATCCAGTCTATTGGGTAATAGAAAAATTTGCGTAGGAATGATTAATTTTCGTTCTAATCACTGAATATGAAATGATTTTTTAAACGGTGCTTTCAGCTATAACATCGAATGAGCCATACTTATATATTAATAAAATAAATTTAATGATTGATCTAAATATATAGTTTAACTTATCCAAGAAAAGCTCAATTTAATGATGTTGCGATTGATGCTTTCAAAAAGTAATAGCTTACTCAGCGATGTAGGTAATATGAATAGTATTGAAAGAGAGTAAATCTATTCTTTTTATTACACGTGCAACTGGAAACTCTTGGCTCTTGAATCGAGGGCACGCCTGCGATAATCCACCTCCATCTACTCCCACATGTGATCACGTTGCGTAGGGTAGTCAGGATGGAGCGTTCTGGGAGGAGAGCCCCATGGGCGGGGGCGGCCCATGAGTAATGATGCGGCGGCGCGCATGAGATGTACTACATTATTATGTGGAAATATAATTCGGTAGCGCTGCGGGGATATCGCCGCCCAAGAGTGGCTTCCACTATTGCCACGAGCAAGCGGCGCACCGTTGCGGAGGGCGGATAGGAAAACCGCCTATTCCACCAAAGTGGTTTTTTCTTATCAGGGAACTGATGTACGATAAATACTTCAACAATAAAGTTCCACTATATAGCAGGTAAAGTATGCATATACATAATAATCGTCGTATTTTCAGAAATAAGTGTAATGCAATTTGATACATTTAATACATCTAACTGTTAATCATTAAATAAGTAACATATATAATACAGCAGATATGCTTGACACAGTGTTCAACTACTAAATCACATAAAAAATATAAACATTTGCAGTTAAATTTTGCAGTAAAATTTAGTTTTGCCCTAAAAATTTTAGGCTGTATTTCATAAATTATAATCAGATCAAGCCATTTTCCAGTAAAAAAACATTTGTATATTGCATGCGTAGCATTATATTTTTAATGGCTTGTAGAATCGTAAATGTGAAATCTCGTTTCTCACCAAGCTTAGAACTATTTTATTAATAGTGATATACCAACGGCAAGAGCTTTATTTATTATTCAACTAAAAGTAAGATCATTGGTTTACATTGAGTGATTTTAGGCATGAATATTGTTTGAAACATTATTGAGTAGACTCATTGGTAAAACAAATATTTTAATTTAATTTGACCTAAAAACGTTTCAAAAGCAATTTGATCAATATCCACATATTTTAAGGAGTATATTTGTTTGTGTGAAAATTTTTGATTTTAAAATACGTTACATTTCTCACGTTAAACGAATAAGTAACGGTCAGGGGACCGAAGAAAATCTTATAAAAAACAGTACGTGGCAATGCAAATCTATTTATCTTTAAGGCGTAGAAGTAACATGGAGATGCCTTTATTTAGACGTTTCTTGGTCAGGCTTGGAAATCGACGAGCTCTTTGATTAAATAAAGCCCTTATCATTGTATATTTAAACAGTTTTCTACAATGTTTAATCATGCTTCAATTATTACAAGCTTGTACTTGAGTGCCTCCCAACACGCTAATGAATGAAAATTATTTTAAAAAATTGATAAAATATATGTATTACCAACATTTTTGTAAAGCAGTAGTATGTCAATATTAAAGCGAAATTGATTTAAAAATTAAACACATTATGGAACATATCGAAAGTCCGTTATCATTCAAAAAGTCACATAAAATCATTATCGTATAATGGTAGTCTCATTGTAATGTTTAAATGACTTCACGGAGACCGTAAAAGTCTTAAAAATGTATTCGAGAAATTAAAAATGCATGAAAAATAAAATTCTCATTGATCGTCGAATTCGTCAAACCTCGAACCTTTGTCTTCGCAAAACAGACAACAGTAAATTCAACAAGTAGCTAATAAATATAATTTAAATGGAGCGTCTCGCCACCCTCTTTTCAACGCTCATTTAAAAACAAAAATTCCAATAATGCCCGACCTTCCTCACTGTCTTATAAAGAATCTACGGTACAAAGCAACGTGCCGCTAAAACCTATTTAAAACACACTGAGAGTCTCTCCTTCGGCGTAAGTACTACATGATAATTAAATCCATTATGAATGAAAACACTCCGTGGAGAGACGGAAAATACACGAGACTCCGTGTTTGAGCGAGAAGCGTGAATTGAGATAGGTTAAGGTCTTCATCACTGAAAATCCAGGCTTATTCATAGTGGCGTGCTAAATTATCACCCCTCTAGGGTGCTCCGGCGAAGCTCCCGGTCGCAAATTAAAAGCTTGCAATATCCGGTGTTTGTGAATAAAGGAGTTATTACTTAGTTTAATGCCCGGGGGTGGGGGCTGGGGTGAGTACATTTATCTCTCTCACCCTCGTGTTTTTAAATGTTTGCTATTCATTTTACTCTCGCGTAGCTTTTCTTAACTCATTGGATACGGGAAGTGGCGGTTTCCGGAAATGGAAAATGTTCGGCGAAATATATTTCAATCAAAATTGTGGATGTATTTGAACAATTGCTGTGGCATGTTTTGAGCATTCTGAAGAAATGTTTGAAATCACCATGCAATATTTGTTGTATCTTAGTATCATCGTTAATTTTTTGTTGCTCAAACCTGATGATAATCAAAAATATTGATTAAAAATTGTAATGAATATATTTGATTTGGTAATTATACCTTACCAATAAATTTCTCGTCTAATGATTTAATCTGTGTGCGCTTGTTAATTTGTATTCATTAAACTGAAAAAATGAGTGTGGCGTTTTCTCTCCAAGAATATGAAAATTAACCACAAAAACAGTCCTTATGTAATCGCCACTATTCTTAATACTCCAATTACATTCCATATCGTATACCTATACACTTTAAACTTCTTAATCCTCTTTATCTTGTATCTAAAAATAGTGTAATAGAATATATCTAAATACTATAAGATTGTTCAGATTTGATTTTGGCCACTGTGTTTAATTGAACTCTTACGGATTTTCGTTGATACGGATGAATGCAGATAAAAAGGTAAAATTAATAAATTAATCAGTAAATACCACAATTAAGAGTATTGTCAGACTGGTATAATTGCTAAAGGAATAAACTATTTGTAATTTAATTTACAACATGGGCAGTATTCGGCTTGTTTTTTTAAATACAATTTAGTATTTATAGTTGTATAACATGATTAACTAATTTAAAGAATTAGTTAAAATAAGATTTGAGTGAATGAAATCAGTTTCAATGTTATTTATTAGAAAAATAGGAAACTGCACTCGGTAGGTTAAAAGAAATGCCTTCTACATTATTTAAGATCCCCTCTCTCAGTGGCTTGTTTCTCTCTCTTTAGAGGGTCGCGTGTGTTTTTTCACTCTACAATAATGAGGTCGTCGCGACGCCTTTCTTTGGCATCCTCCCATGGCGCCACTTTCTACTTTACTTTCACTTTCTTTGCAAATTGCTTTGAATTCGCACGTTACTTAATTTTTTTCCCCGAGAATGTTTAGCGTGCATTTTTAGGTCACAGCTGTGGCATTTGTTCTATTTGGTTGGCACAGATTTATAATTCCACGCACTTGTACAATTAATGGGAGTGTTTAGTATTTTATGTATCATCATAATAGCCATCATCCAAATACGCTAATTTTCTTTATGGAACGATTGATTTCTACACAATAATATTTGTTTTTATCATAAGGATAACTTAAAATAACATAAACTTATTCCTTTGATGTTAAATGAATTTGGGTATTTGAGATGCGTTAAATTGTCAATAGTATGACGGTTTGTCGAAACAGAAAAAATCTATTTACCATTTTTATGCGTGTTGATATAATAAAAGAGAGGTTATGCCTATTGTTCTACGAAAGGTCCTGTGCCAAACTTCTCCCAAACTCATTATAGTGTCCGTATTCATTGTTACTTTTCATGTTACTTTTAAATGAATTACTTTTGCAATAGGTATTTTGAAATCATCATAAAGAAGATCACGTCTTTCAAAGGCACCGAAGGAAGAAAAATGTTGTAAGAATACTATTTTTTTGAAAATTTGTTACATGTATAACATGTTTTCAGAGCCAAATGATAAACGCCCAGCAAACATATTTCGTTGTTTTAAAATCTTTAACTAAAAAAATTCAAATCATTCAGCGCACACGATTTTGCCCTAGCAACAGTTTTCACTGCAGATATTTGATCTCAATTATATTTAAAAAGAATGACACAGCCTGCCAGGATGAAAGAATATCTAGTTATTCAGACGAACATCGATAACTGCTTGTTTTGTTGCCAGTGCTGCTATTATTGCGTGAATTTTCATATCTGCTAGAATTGACAGTTATATAAATACATATTGAATAGATACAAAAGGAAAACCTCCAACGATATTCCGATCGCGTCTTACAAAAAGCCAAGGTGCGAAGGCTGCGCGTGACATTTTAAATTGCCAATTATTTGAATTTCACCTTGTATTTTTCACAGCACATCCCTTTATTTTTGACATTCGATTATCCCCGAGAAAGTGCTTGAGTTTTGTTACCAGCTAGTCTGAAAGAATAAAAATACGCCTAACGAAATGATGTTATTGCGCGAATGATATAATTCCCAGATTGATAAAAGAAGAGAAAACATATTTTTTGTTGAAAATTAATTTGATATGATATTTAACAAATGTACGTTATACATTGAATGAAACTAAATAAACTCGATGATTCATAAGATAAAATTATAATAACATTTATACAGACAGCATTAGAATGCAAAAAACAAACGGTTATGTTTGGGTCAAGGATCTACCTGTCTCTTGTTATTTTAAAAGCAACTACGGTTTTTAGATCCATTATTCATTTGTCGATTATTTACAATTTTAAAATCTATATTTATTTTGCCATTCTAATCATAGACATGATCAATTTTATGAAAGTAATAATGTGTGAGTTCCCTTATCGAGACCGGCTCTTTGTTGAAATTTTTTCTATAAGATACCACGGATTATACTCGAATGAACTCCAAGTTCGTCAAAAGATCATGCCAAGCACCAGTTTTCTTAGCCGTACATGACAACTGTTCGTAGAGGTGTTTATTACAATAACTCATGTGTATTCTGAGAAGCCAGAGATTTTATGATAGTGCATTAACAATTATTTTCTCTAATCACAGCTAGAAATAATAAGTGAGGTTAAGAATTCTAAATGTGTGGCGAAATGGCCACACTGAAACATATTATTTTGTCAGGATTAAGATCGATTTTAAATATTCATTTGCACATATTAATGATATTAAACATTGCTTTAATATCATGACAATTCCGCTACGCAATAAATGCCCCTAAGTTTAGTAATGACATTAATTTCAGGTTAAAAAGAATTTTCACTAGACACCATGAATATGTATCATTTGATATAAACTACTGACAAAAAATGATATAATATATTAAATATTTCCGAGTAGTTTACAAAAAATAGTATTTTTCATCTAAAAGCTTGCTAGAGGAGAGCACCGCTATTAAATGCAATTACAGTGGGGTTTCACTACGTTTTTATAGATTCTACGTTTTTCAAAAGACCGTATAAAACAAACGTTAGATGCGGGAAACGATGAATGCGGGAAAGTTTTATATATGAACTAAATGCCGGGACTATAGAAAATGAACGGACCACGCGGGAAAACTTATAATGCGAGAACGTAAGATCGGGGTTCCACTGTATATGGCTTGGCGTGGAGAGTTAAAAGAAATCGTAGATATCCAACCATTGGATTCAAATTTATCCGTTCGAGTATTCAAGGTGCTTGTTGTTTATCATCTCAATTACTGAATCGATATATTCTTTATTCGAGTAAAACAAAGGCAAAGCTTAAGTTAATTATATATTTATAGTTATACATAGATACGTAGCGTATGTAGTTATATTTTTTTCAAATAAATGGGGATGTCTTAAAATACCTATAAATTGTGTTTTCAACGACTCTCGTAGCATCTCGGGATGATAAATTATATTTTCCTTGTGTGTGTTACTCAAATGACTTCTTTTTGATCTTTTTTTGTCGGTGAATGCAAATTGAGGATGTCGATCATATTTCTTTGTCTGTTTTCCATTTCTTTTCCGCGAAAACTATTTTTCCGTTCACGTTTGTTTCAGCTACAACAGGAAATCTAGAAGCTGTCAGAAAGTTTATCTTTTGAAACATTTCAGGAGTTATACGCTACAGCCTTACATAATACGAAGCTTTCTACGAGCTACAAGGATGTTTATAAATTGCATTTTTCAAGGATTTCCATAATTTAGTATTTCAACGCGATATAGCAAGATTTATATCTATAAAATGTCAATAAACGTTTGACTTAAACTATTCGAGAGGCACCGAAAATATTTAAATGTGAATACATTCATAACCAAGTTGCTGCATTCTATGTCGACAACTCATTTTTTATAGTAGATCTAATAATTGTTTTTAATGATTTGACTTTTTCTTCTTCTTTCTGATTTTGATTTACATATATATTTTAAGCATGTCTATAAAAATCAAAAAAAAATGTTATGTAATGAATTGTCTGTTGAATGAAAATGAATACTTATCACAAAAATTGCAGACGTTAATATACATAAATTATAAAATACTACTTTAACTTCTACCATGTAAACAGGCTTTTTTGTAGTATGCCTTTTCTTTTAGTAATAAATGATGGGTTATCAAACAAAGATAAAAAAAATCAATGAAGATTGGTCGAAAACATAGCCACGGAACAAAACCATAGTTGGTACTTTTATAAATTAAATCGTTCGAAAACATGGACGTACACGTAAAATCTTTATTCCTTCGGACTTATTCGACTATTGACCGAATGAATGAACGACCTACCCTAGCTTAATCTGTCTATTCGGATAGAGATTCAGCGACTGAAATAAAGCTATTATGATAGAAAAACTTCTGTTGAGATTATATTATATGTGATCGCATATTGAATTGTTTTAACAGTGTTTGCTCAGAAACGATACTTAAATCATCAATACAATAGTGATTTATATCATAGTAATGTCTCAAGTTAGCTCTTTCTTCAATATTCTCATACTATGTATTGTAATAAATATCAATGGAATATACAATAACGGTCATAGGATCACAAATAGCGAATATAATTTTATTGCATTCATTAATAATCGAAAATAAATGTAATATAAAACGGTAAGCTCAGATTTAACATATTTTCTGAAAATAAGATCGCGTGTATAAATTTTACTACTTTTAAGATTAGTATGATATGGTTTATTACTATTTCGGAGAATTTTGTCGATGAAATATGCAAAACATCCTATGCGAATCCATTTCTTTTTAGATAAACTTCTTGGCAAAGACGTATAGGAGATAAAAAAAGCTCTTTGCCTCCCTATATGTATATTTTGAAATAAATCGATTGAGCGCTTTATGATAATACACGGCGTATGAAGTCTGCAAAAGAAGCACAGTGGTTGTACAAAATGTATAACCTTTTCATGGAAATAAATATTTTTTTCATATGAATGACAATTTAATAAGGATACCAAAATATATTTTTATTACATAGTGTGCTGCAATTTGCTTTTGCAAGCAGAACGTGACTGACCATTGCTTTTAATTATTTGAGAGAATTATACAAATTTCAATTTAAAAAAAAAAAATTAAATACTTTAAGGCACAATTTCCCCAGTTATTTGCGTTCCAATGGTTTATAAACCATCATCTCGTTAAATTTTACAGTAATAGATGTCATTGACAATTTATTTTTTCCAAAACATTTTTTTAAATAAGCAAGTCAATTTTTTTATTAAAATTCATTTAACGCTGTGATATTTACATCGGGATACAATTTGTTATAATACACTGATTCCTTCACGCTTAAAGTATTTGCGAAGGCATTTTTGATGCACGACGTCATGGATTTTTGTTTTTAGAACATGTTGAAGGCCTAATAACTAACTTTCATTGGACGTTTTACAGATCATACAAAAGAAACATAATGTGCTAAGTAATAAAAAGAATGATATAAAATGATCGATGAGTGTTATGTTTAATATGATATAATACGAAAATGTAAAATAATACTTGTCATATCATAGTATAATAAGATCTACTTATGATGCATTGTTGAATAATTTGTAAGCACACTGTACACTGGCTCACCAAGGTACTCGTGCATGTTGAGTGAAAGATAGGAGTTCGTTTTGTATGAGATAAGAAAAATAGACGCGGGAAAATGGAAAATTTATACCTATGGGGATTGGAAAGACGTATCTTGTTTGTCTTTTGGACAAAATATACGACGTAAAAATATCATATTCATGCCTAAATAAATACACTCTTCGAAGAGTCGCAGGGCTTCCATTTCTCCTTTAACATTTTATCCTTCCATGATCATTTCTTTTTTAATGATTGGTTACCGAAAAAACACAATAAATTTTATATTTTATTATGACTATTTTTGAAATATTCTTTTGCGCAATTTTAATCAAGTACAAATGAAATGAATACAAAAGTTATATCATAAATATATGTCAATTTTAAAATAAATGAATTAAATTTACACGTAAATAGAACTTTACGATCATAAATTTGTTTGTAACTTGTCGCTATACTTCTTTGTACAGAAAACAACATGAGTTAACTTACACCACATTTGGGTGATAAATTGTTATAAATATTTGTATGATTAAAATGATTATGTATGGTATTTCAACGATTTGCCGATGTGCAAGAATTAGGCGAATTAAACAAAGCAACGCAAGAACCCAGGGAGAAAAGATGTTCCAAACAATCATGCATATATTATGATTACTAAAAGCCTAATTGGGCATGTCAATATTTGATATTTAACCGTACTAAGCATTGTACGAAGGACCATATTATTGCTAAGCGAAGCTCTTATCGTTAATTTAATACGGAGGATACAGGTTAACAGACTATCAGAAGTAGTCAAATATTATGAAACCAAAAGCTCGTTAGTAGAGCTCATTTTTAAGACCTATCAAAATATCATTGCTTGAGAACGAAAAAATTAGTCGATAAATGGCACTTGACGTAATGTGAAGAAATATATAAATAAAACTAATATTAGGTGTAAAAAATATCAACCGAGAGAAGAATTGCAAAAAGTAATCCGGAGTGCAGGTGTTCTGGGGAGGTAGCCATCAGGTTGACAAGAAGCGCACGTGTGCCACGTGACTAGAATTCTGGATCAATTTAACATTTAACATCTCTTTCTGTTATTCTGCTCTCCGCGTTAGGGGTTTCAGTGATAAACCCTTTATAGAAACATGTACAGTTTTCTCCTTTAGTTGTGATAACTTTCAGAGTGGTGTGTGAGAGTATTGATGTTTTTATCATAAATTTATGTAAATTTCAAATAAAAAGCTCTTGGCGTGGTTTACAGTCCAGATAGATTGGAAATTAAAGAAAATATTTAATAATGATTTGTCTTCAATGTTAATTTGACGCGCCGGTCGTAAGCCGAGTAATAAACACTATTATATTGTATAATTCGCGTCACTTTATTATTAAGGTATTTTAAAAAAAAAACATAATTGTAAGCCAACAGAAATACATAAATTATGCTCAAAATCGTTCAAACTCGGAGTGTCAGTGGGATATCTATGCATATATAAATGTATTTCCATATATTTTTTTCAATTTTGGAAAAAAATATCTCTGGTCGATTAAATGAAGGTTTTTATCTACATATTCTTAATCTATAATTGAAATAGTAGACTCACCAGTGGGCGTTGATCAATGATTTCTATATGTTCTTATAAAAAAGGATGTGCACAGCATCACGAACAAATGTGGCTGTTTTTCAAGAAGATACTATCGTAGTCACGCCGCTAGAAAAAAATACGAATTACACATTAGCAGGTTTCTATAAGAAGTGAAGAGACATAAAGTTATCCTGAAATATGGGTCAGGTAAAATGGCTTATCTAACCTAATCTTTTTTATTGATAATAATTTTAACTAACTTCGTCCTTTACAAAGTATCGATTCAAAAAATGACCTTCAAACGCGTTTAAATGTAGTGATAATACGAGTTTACCTATCATATACAAGGACCCAAAAGCTGTTTGTTTGTTTTCAATATTTATGAAGACAACAAAATAGAATCGAAAATAAGACAACTCTTTCGTAATAATCTATCCAAGTGATATAAATATACAACGTTGTCAAATGAAACAAAAATGGCCGCTGCTGGGTTTCCACCCTCTTCTCAAACCCAAACTCTTTACATTGACTACCCTTCCGAGGAAATACCTAGATATAACATGATTCACAGAAAACAAATATTTTTTATGTAGTACTTATCTTGATAAAAGTATTATTATCAACAAAATATTTACTATTTCGTTAATTACATCTAAACATTGCTGGGCAATAATTGATGTTTGTTAATTTTAGAAGTAAACTATAAATATATAATATATACGTATGTTGATATATTTGTTTACTTATTAATTTAAACTACAGAACATATTAGTGAAAAAACTTTTTACGTAGTGGTAATCTCTAAGCAGTCTTAACTGAACAATAATCACCGTATGATTTTTCATTGAACCAATATGTTGCAATTTAAATATAGTATTTTTTTTATATGTATATCTCAAATACATATTGAACTTTGATTTCATCGAAGAAGACTAACTATTTTGTTGCAATACGTAATGATGCTCTTTGATTTCATCAGGGCCCTACAAATATTTTAAGTGTGAAAACGCCCCCAGAATTTTAAGGTTCGAGCTAAGGAATATATTTCTCAATTTTAATTTTATATTTATAGTAAGAGCTGGTCATATCTCTTCATCTTGCTGTATTAATTGAAATCCTGAATTGTATACTGATATTGACTTGCAAAGGTTCAAATGGTTTTAGTCGAGTATCCAACAAACAATATATATACTTTAAGCTAATATTTTTTAAATTAAAATAACTGCGTAAGTGTAATAAGTAAATATTTGAGTGGTGATTTTACGGATACTATGTGGACAAAAGATAATCCGATGAATGATACTTATGTGTCAATTTATCATATGCTATCATTTTCTCTGTAGTATTGTATAAAAGGTTTAATACATTATTATGTGATGCCACCACTTTGAATTCAAAATATTCCTATGCGAATCCTTACGATGTGACCAAAGTATATTATCTCCCAGTTCTAAAGTTGAATAAAACATTCAGTTTCATAGAGAATAAAGCTTCCTTTGAATCATATTCTATTTGGCAGGACGCCTTGAGACTTCATATTTTCATAAAAGTCACTCTCGCTCCCTTTGTGTTTTTTCTGTTCTGGATATGTTTTTATTTATATTTCGGCATATAAAAAAATATCATTCCGTATTTCCATATAGGACGTAACTCCTGAATTTAAAATAAACAGGTTGCGGCTGGTTCCCTTTGTACCATAATAAAACGCCCACTTTTTATGTTTCAAATACGTTTATTATAGTCACGGAATATTTGTATATTATTATTAAAAGATAAATATTGTTTACCACAGAATAACAGTTGGAAAATAGCACTGACAGTATCTAACATTAGCACTGTTTACACAAAACTTTGTTTAAATATATATTTTGTTTCGCCACATATTATTTAGCTTAAATAATACCTACAATACGTAATCTAATTGTTTTTTCCGTTGAGTCAGATGTAGCCTATTTTAATGTTCTTTAATATAAATATTTGTATGATAAAACATAGGTGCATATTTATTTATAATATTTTAAAAGTTTTTAGCTGTTATATAAGATCTTAAATAGTATGGCATATTTTTTATGGACAGGTCCTCAATTAGAACACGTGTTTCATTTGAATATGATTTTCGTTTTTGAAACTGCTTGACTGTTATGTTGAGATATAGATTCTTAAATAGTAAAACATTTTCTGATATATCCACCCGTGCATTGTACGTGTATATTATCATAACTTTTTCTGAAGATCTTCAGTATGCATTGTTATTTTGTGGATTTTAAAAAACGATAAATCGATGCTCCAATGTACTACCAGAGGATGGGCATTTTTAGTAAATTTTGTTTTCAATGTGATATGGGGTCTTATTCCCATTGGGATTACCTTCTTTTAATTATTTATACGAATGTAATTTGTCCGCTCGTCTGGTCACATACAATCCATTTTATTTTGCCCGTTGAATGACCGCTTAACGTGAAGTGTAAGTGCCTATACCTTCGACAATGATTAATTCTAGGAATACTTTTCAAAGAAGCGAAACACACAGTGATCTAGTCTAGTGAGTCGAATGAAAATGTTTTCAATCCAAAGTTTATATTCAAAATCAAGCTATACCAAAAATGTTAACGATGGCTGATGAAACAATCATGACTTTAAGCAAAGCATGGCCATGACTTGAGTTGAGGTTATTACTATGTGTTAAATATAATTGAGATCACTATATATGAATCGACATGTTATATGTATGTTAAGCTCAAGGACCATATGAACATTAAGTGGATTATAAATACGTCATGAGGTATTTTTTTCATCTAACAATTTGTGCATATAAACAATTCCAGTTATTTTTTGCACCCGTATTTATTAATTTGAAGGTTTATTTTATGTTTGAAATCTTAAAAAGTATTTTTTATTAATTTGATTAGTAACATCAATGATTGAAACTAAAAAATTGTAATGTCCGACAAATGAACAGTCCGACAGGGTTGTTTTAGTTGTCAACTATTTTCTACGCAAACATTAAGATGGAAGTTAGATAAATTACGAATGACTATTAAAAAATCTACATAATTGAGACAAATTGATTAAATAAAATCATTTTTATTAGCTTAATGAATACTTATTCCTTTACTTTAAATATAAATCAGTTATGGTTGGTATAAAACCGACGTCAATCGTAGATAAAAATAGTTTAGCTATGTCTATAAAATAGTAATTTAATTGCATGGTTATTTTGTCAGATAAAAAATTGACTTTTCGTAATTTGTTACGACAAATATCAGGTGACTCCTCCAACAATGCAATAGTAAATTCCTATTTTATCATTTTTATCACACTGACATTTACATCATAAAGAGAAATTATAGTAGAATATAATTCACGTTGGCGGTATTCACAATAGTGTTTTTGTTATATAATATAATTTTAAACTCGCTAAATGAAAACCGACATTTTTCAAGTTGGCTTTTATGAAACTTTGGATACGGGTATTTTATACACTTAATCGCGTAAGCACTTGTTTAAATATTCACGTGTTTATTCTCGTTTACCCGTACGTCACATATACCGCTTAGCGCACACAGGGCAATAGAAAAAAAACATTTTTCTTCATATCCGGAATATTTCCACAAAGAAATACTTTCTCCGGGTATGTAAAAATCAGTGCGCCCGCGCCAAACGTTATACTCTACTTCGTCTATTAAACGAGGTAATATTTTTGTACAATAGAATGGGAATTACAAACAGTTATTTTTCATATTTCAAATAGTTCTAATAGTATATAATAGTCCCTTGGGCGTGGAACATTTAAGAAACATGATTGGCTACAAACCTTTCTTTACACAATGCGGACAGTAAGAATGTGTAGAAATATAGAAACGTATTTTCTTTGTTGGTGGAATTCTCTATAGTTGAATGTTGAGAATAAATAAGATAAAACTACATATTAACCTAAGAAAAACAGACCATTTACATCTGAGGATATGTATTATATTTATAAAATCAGCAAGTTACGATAGCAGATAGGTGAATTTTCGCTATTTATTATAGTCATCGACTAAACTTGCAAAATACACATTACCAGAAAATGTCGAGGGGTTTTTAAATCAAATTAATTAAGCGAACCACAAATTTAAATTTCTTTTATTTTCGTTTCTCAGATAAACACCTATCAGTCGTTCATTCTAAATTTCTATTTGAAGATTATTTTATTTTATACTTAGAATCAAAATAAGCCAATCTCGACGTAATAGTGTTAAAATGCGACGTAATGGTGTTTAAAATTGTAAGTTTGGTTGATGATTATGCAATGTGGTTTAATAATTGAAATTCAATCATAAAGATTAAAAGTGTTGACAAGCCGTATACTTATTATAAATATTTAATAGCCGTTACATTCAGTACATTTAGAAGAATATTTGCAATACTAGAAAATGACAAAGAGCAGCCCTTGACTTATAAACTATAATGTTCTATACAGTTTTTATTAAACAAAAATAACAAGGAATTCCATTGAGTAATTCCAACAGAAAAAATCAGTGATAAAAATCCACCGCAATTTTTTTATTATTATTAGTAAGTGCGAAACACTGATTGAATCTTTGTATGATGAGTGATATGTCAATAGACCTTGCTTATAATGTAGGTCAGTTGAATAACGTAATCGCTCAGCCTTCATTATGATTGTATGTTCATATGTATGTACTCAATAATACCTTATAATGTTTCCGCTTTAATTTAAGAACTTCTTAAGTCTTTATCTTCAATGCCATACTAAAAATAAATCAGGATCCACAAGTGGTTAGGCTACTGAAAGTTAAATGTGATTTTCGAAGCACAATTATCGATTGATAAATTTGAAATAGTCGTGGTAAATATTCGAGTTTGAATTTACTTATTTGCTGTGAGTATCACCACATTCAATGTTAATCTATCAATGTTGGGTCTTTTTCTACCTTATCTTTTTACGTTAGTTATTTTAATTAATAGCAGGTACAATTACTATTCTGGTGAACGATATTCGAACTATATACTTAGTGTGAAAGGCTATTGTTACCCAACAATAAAGTTCATACTTTCCAACGGCGTCATTTTTAAAATAAAGCTGTACATGCATCTTATATTATATGTGAGAGTAGTTTGATCATATCTGGTGGACTACTCTCAAAATGATTATGTACTAACTATTTTCGTTTTTGTCTTCATCATATCACATGCAGAATGTTTCTAATGTCTGTAAATTATGTGAGATTCTGCCTTTTAACTTATAACCTTGAGCGACTATGAAAAAAAGCAGCGGAAGAGTTTCAAAAGTTGCTTCATATCTGGAAATAAAGATGTGTTCAACGTCTCGAATTGTCTTTATACTTTTATTCATTCACTCAAAAGAAACCCATTTATAAACAATTGCGTCTACAATATTTTTATTTACACTAAAAGCTGAAAGAGTTTTTTCTAGAATGTTAATAACAGTGGGAACATCGTTAGTATTTCAAATTGTGTATAAAAAAATGCAAAACTGTAGAGTATTCGTTAAATTTATTTATACTATGTGAGTTTTTGATATAGCTTGATAGACGGAGGTTGGATTTTATTTGAGCGTCCTTCCGGTTGGTATACTATAAGTACAAGCACATATAGAGAAAAGGAGAGAGACGGAGAAGAATGAATAAAGGAAGGAATGTATAAGTTGTCGTACGTGAATATTGCGAGGGAAGGATATTGAAGTCAACGGTATGCAGACGTAAAAGGGTGACAGTTGATTTGCCATACTCTAGAAAGCAGAGTTTCTTAACAGGGTAGTTCACGATACACGTATACAGGGTTACAAGCATTCAAGTTGTTTCCATGGAAAACGTCGATATTTTCTCAGTGTATTCTACTATTTTTAAGATATATCTAATGTATATTAAGTTAAAAAAAGAACCAATAAAATAATCCTCTACTAAATGAAACACTAAAGCAAGTCGTTCTCATTGGTATCATTCGAATTGATAGTTGATATTTATTAATTTTAGTGTTTAAAAGATACATGAAATGTTAATATAATCAAAAAAAACATCTGTTAAAGGTATCAAACAACTGAATACAATTAAAGAAATATTTTTTTTTCGATGAATTCGACATTAAATTTGTAAATGTATTTTGAATCTAAAATTGAATGAAAATTCAAAACTCGAGTTTTTAGTACAACGTAATTATGTAATTTCTTAGTTTTTTGTTCCATTTGTTTTTTTTAATCAGCCAGTAATCATGGATGACATGAATTATATTTCATAGATTGCACCTTTTGACAAAATTTACATTTTAAAAGTCTAATAGGTAAAATATATATTTTTTCCCAGCTTCTAAAAATTCCAAGACGTATATTAAATTTTTATCGGATTTATTAGTTTCAGAATTATAGTGCTTAACATAGTTTATTTTATGAAGATTTTTTCTAATCGTAAAATCACTATTTTTATGTAACAAATAAAAGTGGTATAATTTTTGCGAACACCCTATTCACATATGTATATTTAATATGAATATATGAAAAGCGTGGCTTGGAATTTACGACGAAACAAAATAATATAAAAGAAATCATTTCTGACAAAATGTAAGTGTATCTATTCATAATATTTTTGCAAGAAAATTTGTCATAAAAATCTACGAAATGATACTAATTTAAATATGTGTTTTTTTTTCATTTATTAAAACCGTCTTTTATGATAGTTTCAGTCTCAGTATTAAGTTTTTTTTTGAATTGAGATACAGATTTTATTTTGACGTGTATCTTTTGAAATGAAATAATTCTAGAAACTTTTGTTATTGCTCATAAAGCAAATCTTGACACTTACTACAGTGTCGAAATTGTGAATCTGTATTGCTGGATAAAAACATTGGCGTGATAAAACTTAACTTAAAAAATAATTGTCAAATATTTGTCGATATTTTTAATATGTTAAAAATGTTGAACCTCTCATTGTTATTTTTCACGCTACGAATTGAAAACTTATTTACACTTTAAATGCATAAGTTTATTTATGTAGTTGAAAAAAAATTGGCATGAATAAACAAATGGTTTATTCTATTTTCAAGAATCTAGAAATACAAACGTTTCATGAATAATTGAATCTTAAATAAAGCAAACACGTACTACGTATGATACTATTTCCACGATCAAGATCTAGACTCAAGATCATGACCGGTTTCGGTCATTATGAGAATTGTCAAGACCGCGATGAGCGAAACCACGCCTGCTTTATATCAGAGTACACGCGGAAATAGTTCTATAGAATGTTATTTTTATTTATTCAAATAACATTTTTTCATCAAGAAGTAGCCATAAAAATGATTGATGTGTTTTAGTAAAAAAATTTAGTGATTTGTTTTTTTCTAGCTTTCGCATCCGAAAATATGGCTAATAGTGCAATAAATCATTTTTTTTATCAACAGATAATAAAGAAATAATAATAAAAATTTACATGGGTTAGCTAATTGGTACGAATTGCTTAAAAAAAACTTTTCGAAGAATTAGGTAGGTATGTATGTACATACAACAAAACGAGTTTAACGTTAGTCAGTATGCACGCATGGATAAATAAAATATTAATTTTGAAACGAACTTGCTTAAAATTTTGAAACATAATATTAAAAACACTGATTGAATTCCGTATATGCGAGACATGTTTGTAAATGAGAACGAGTGTTATTTGCAAGTGAAGACATTTCTAAACAATATATGCGGTATTTGTTCTGTTCATGTTTAATAAAATTAGTTAAACATTTGTAGTACTTATTTCACATTTTTTTTAAAGATCAAGACCGGTTTCGCTCATAACAAGCATTATCAAGCCAAGGTCAGTGAAATCGGTCCTGATCTAGTAAATTGTATGTGGAATAAGTATTAAAAAGATTTATTATTTAAAAAAAATTATAATACATTATTAGTACTGATTCCACATAAAATTTACTAGATCTGGACCGATTTCACTCATAGCGAGTATCAACTGCTCATGTTGTTATTGCTTGCCATGAGCAAAATCGGTCCTAATCTAATAAATTTTATGCGGAATAAGTACTAAAAATGTTTTATAATTTTTATTAAAGTTCTATTCCTCTTATTATTGACAATTGACACCTTACAACTATACATGTTTGATATAAAAGATCGTTAAGACTTCCCTGACTAGAAAATATTTAAAGATTTTGTTTGAAATAAACTAAAATTGTATTAAAATAAAAAAAATACAGTCTCATAAAATATGTCAAATAGTGAAGATTTAAATTCGACATAATGAAATTTGACCTGTATATGCGAATAAAATTTACCTCGAATAAATAAATTGTTTATGATAATTTATTCAGCTCACGAGCCGCCCTATGTCAGTGTTTGAACTGTACTGACGCTCAGCAATAATAATTTTGAATTTCACACACATATTCACAATTGAAGCGTGGAGTTTTATTGTTTCAAATGAAGTCTTTGTATTACGCCAGTTTTATACGGTGAATTTTCTCTCACTCTTTCATTCTCCGTGCTCAATAACCTGGAAAATGTCGCTGAAAAACCTAAAGTATTAAAATAATACGTCCAACCAATAAAAACACAAGCGCTGTGTGTAATATTGGAAAAAAATATTTCATAAATTTTCGATGTGAATTACTTTTATAGAATATTGGAACTCATATATCAATTTGGCTTCACTTAACGCAATAAGTGTTTACGATAATATCATATTTGTGTTCATATATTATTTAAAAAAATACGTGAAGTTGAATCATGATTTCAGATTAAAATGGCAGTGGTTAATGATACTTTGTCTATGAAATAACTAATTTCAAATAGTATTTAAATGTTGAAAAAGATATGGAAGGTGGATACATATTTTCTTAAACGATTTTTCCGTATAATTGTATACAGTAGAACCTGATATATAGCATGATTTTGAGATTCAACGTTGGGAACGTATGGTCAAGCAAAGATGAAATAATATTTATATCACGCTTAAATTCAAAAAATAATTCATTAAAAGTATCATCACGCATTCGTTTAGTCATATTTACATATAAGATCAAGAGGTCATCGACCTCCTTGACATTCAATTGTTTTATTATTATTATTATTATTATTATTATTATTATTAAAATGAACTGAGAATAAGGTTTGGTTACTTGTAGAATAAAATATTATATAATATTAGTCGGTAGTAAGTATAATTATGTTTTTTTTTTGGACATGTTTTGACGGAGATTTACGTTTTAAGCGTCAAATTTCTTCCAGTCTCCTTCGTCTATAAGCTTAGTATTTTTTTCCAAGTCGTATTCCCTTTCCCATCACTGCTGTCAGGAAGGCGCGATCGATACAGTTCAAGATGTTAGCTTAATTTTTCGTTCCTACGTATGGTGGGTCATCGAGAAGAATGGATCTTGTTTCATAACGATTCTCTGATGCCTTCTCGTCATAATTCTGCAGACAAGAGATCATTGGGTTACAGTGATAGCCCACTGCCCTGTGAAACTTTTTTCTTTAGAGGTTTCACGCATTAACTATGTAGCATCATTTAACTATCGCAATGACTTATTCTGAACAATCTATGGTATTGTATATGTTAATAAATCATATTTTGTGAATAAAGTGTCGTATTATAGAATTTATACAAAAATTAAAACAGAATGCAATTCAGTCATAAAAAAATCATTTGACCTTATGATAATAAAAATCCATAAAGCCAGGTTAATTCAATGATAAATATGTCTGCCCAGTCCCATGCAATAAAACAACATCGAATATTTTATAAAGCTTGATCGATGACTGCACGTATTCTAGTGATGATTCAAATTTGAATTGTTTATGTTTTAAAAATATGAGATTTTTACGTAGGTGTTTATAAATAGGATTTCAATTCGAATGATTTGTTGCGTTTCACATAATTTACCTTGTGTTACATGTTAAATCAAAGAATCTTTTGTTTAAGGCGAAAAAGTGCAATGATATCATTTTAAGTCGAATGGAATGTTTCGAATTGTCGATTGCAATAAACTTTTTTATATTCAATGGCAACATTTACCAATTTGATTAAAAAAAACACCTGCAAATGGCCTCTTTCAAATTTACTCTGTATGTAATTCACTCACTAGAGTTTTCTTATAACTTTTTACATATTTTTGTTATTTTATACAATGAATAGAAAGTAAGCACATAAATATCTACAAAATAACATATACATACATGCAAGCGATAACTTATTGTTTATGGTTATTATAATAAACGCCTGTCAGACTAAATAAACGAAAATAATAAAGCATTATAGACCGCGTGCCTATCAATACTATAGTCCAATCAGGTAATCACGACTAGGTTGAAAAAAGTTCCATATGATGTTGGCTTCAAAGCCAAGGTGATTTATTGGAAAGATTATATAAGGTAATGTTTAAATGATTTTTTCACCATTAAATTTATTATATCTATTTTTTTCATCATGAATTTATTATACATAGGATATATGTAGAATACGTTAGTGTTAAGTTTTGAGTTGCTATCGAAGAGTCGGTGTTGTTTATTTTCTTTATCTTGTTTCTGATCTTGATATATATCTTTTAATATAGGTAATAAAAATAAACACTTTTATGTTTTTTTGTATCAAATATTTACTTCAAAGAAACAATATTGTGTATGTTATTATAACTGTTACTAGTAGTAGGGATTCTCACGTTATAAGATTTAAAATCACTTCTTAACGATATCACAATTAAAAGAACTATGGAAGTTGCAATGCACATTAATATTAAAACATTAGCTTATTAATCCAGATTACCAAGAATATTCCTCAAGCTTACTGAGATTATGTTTTTATGATAAATAATCAGCCTTCAAAATAGCTGATGGTGAAGTATTGTCATCCTAATGGCCTTGATTGATCGCAGAAGTTAATCAAGATATATGTTTTTACAAATAGTTATATTCACATAAGCCCATGTATCTCCATTCCACTTTTTGGTTGCAGGATTTATAAATGATATCGTATATTATGCAACACCTTGGTTTTAAGACGTTGAAATGAATGAGAATTCAAGATTTTCAAATTTGATAACTGTTACCTAAATACTAAAATAAGAGTGGTGCAATTTGCGACACCTTTACGCTTGAGCCAATCACCCCGAGCATGTTCCTCCGAATTCTCAACCAATGTTCACACGCCGTACGTGACTACACTATGGAATCGAAACAGTGCTCGCAGAAGCACCCCTTTTCGCGAGCGTGGCGTGGGGTAGGTGCATGCAAAAAAATAAATCTAAAAAATCACCCCCCCCCCTACCATCGCGAATTCGGGGGAGTCAGGGTTCGTACTTACCCTGGGGCAACACTCGGCTACCGCCCCGGTTCTATCAATTTATCCAATTTCAAATTGTGGAATCGCGTGTGATGTGAATTTTTATCCCACAACTACCCTTCTGGGCTTTCCGTTTAAGGTAGAGATACCTGCTAAAGACGAGAGCATTGTCGTTCTTTTTTGGAAATGAGGCTCTAGAATCACTCTTTGCCAACACTTAATGCCATATAACATAAACTACACACACAAACTCGATAAAGTATATTTGATTAAAACTAAAAATACCTGTCGACACATTAACATTTAAGTTTTTTGTCGATTAGAGCACATTGTCGACACACACAAATTACTAAATGAAAAATATATCAAATAATCGAAACAAAATATACCAATACATATTGTTACAGCAATGAATTAAAAAAAAGAAGATATGTGTGCGTCTCAATAAAATATTGAATTTTCCGTAAAAACCGTAAACATAATAATATCTATTGAGCTATAACAATTTCAAATGACTCAAAACACACTTTTTTCACATAAAATTTTATGGCTGCGTGGCTACGACTGAAGAGTAGAACACTACAGATACATTTAAAATCAGCCTAAATAATATATTCATTTACATATTTATTGCATAATAATCACATATATTAATAATTGAAGCTATGCATACTAATTAACTAATAGACAGTGATAATTTTGAACGACCAATCTTCTTTTTACGACTCCATTGACTTATTTAATATTTCGACTGGTTTTTAAAATACAGAGATGAATTACAGACGTAGAATTTTGCTAAAATGATTCATTCAATTCATAGAAATAGAAAGTACTCGGCTCAAGGCTTAAGATGTGCATTTTTTTTTGAACAGTAATTCATCTTCGATTCAAAAAATAATATCAAGTTATGCAAATCAGCATCAGTGTAAAAATAATAATTACATAGATACCGTGAATAAAAAAAGCATTTTGCATTCGCGCCGATCCTGGAATATTTTCGTGCATATCCTAGCTTTTTTATTGTAATTGGTGCGATGCAAAAAATGGTTTTTCCAACAATTTGATTTGAACTCTTCGTTAGTTTGGTTTCGTGACGTAGAGCTACTAGGATGCTAGGTTACTAGGAGTTACTAGGTGTATTATGAAAATATTTGTATGTAGATGTAACTATTTATTTGGTTCTCTTTTAAGGTGTGCACTGTCAATACTTGGTGGAAAGGCATTATAATAAAAATGTATTATTATTTTTACTATTTATTTTGTATTTATTGATAGGATAAGATAGTGTGCTATTTCACTGCTAACAGAATTTAATTGTATTTACACATATATATGAAAAAGTATAAACAAATAGATTTTGTAAATTGCATATCCAAATTAATAGGCCGTGCCTGTAGACAAGTAGTCCATACCGGTGTCTTCGGTTGCACTACCCAATTTTCCTTTCATGAACTAATTTCTCATTTCATGTTTTATGGATATAACAATTTGATCATTTTAATATTTAACTTTTGCATGAGTTTTGTTGCTAAAGGCTCGGGTTTTGCCTTTCGGCATCTTCAGGCATTTCAGGAATGCACAAGTGCACGAATGAACTTGAATTGACTATATATAGTAAACAGTTTGTATCGTTTATATATACAAATAAAAATGATAAAAGCTGTGTATATGGGATATATATGTATGTGTTTATGCAGTTTACCATGTAGCTCATGTATCGATATGTCCAATGGCATAGATGTCTATGCCTTAAGCCCCTACCATCCGAAATATTCAAAAAAATGAACCGCAAAACTTCGTGTTTTGATTCAGTGGAATAAGCTTCAATTACGTTTAATTGGTCTCAAAAAAATCATACCCAATGTAGTCGGCGACTTTTGGCAACATCATAATAAATAAAGCCCGTATTACATAACGTTTATTTACATCTCACGTGATGATAAACAACATTTCTCAGAATTTTACTCTCATGGTCAATCGACTGTAGCGAATTCTGCAGATATACGCGTTGAACCTCGTTTTGTTCCGAATGACGAGATTGTGTTGTTAAAATTTTAATTCTCAAAAAACCACAAACGTTTTAAATTCTGCTATACTTCATTTCAAAACGGGTTCATGTATTATGAAGTATGTAATTTAAAATCTTAAACAGCATTACGTGGTAAAATTTTAAGAATCTGCTTGAAATATATATTATAAACATAGAATAATGTAATTATTTGAAATGAATCTATTATGTCTGGTAAATTTGATTGTAAATTTTAATTTACAATTTAATTTCAATTGTTAAAATAATACGCGGAGACATAGTTTGCATAGTAATTCAATGAATGTTTTTGTTTTTTCAAATTTAAAATATACACTTTTTCTTGAATTTAAACGTAAAAAATATATTAAAAAAAAAAATATTAATACATTTTTAGTGCCTTTTCCACATAAAATTTATTTGATCAGGACCGGTTTCTCTCATGGCGAAACATCAAATTAATTTTATGTGGAAAAAGTACTAAAAATGTATTATTATTTTTATTATAATGCCTTTCCACCAAGTATAGACAGTGAACACCTTAAAAGTGGTAAAAAATATATTATATCAGAATATTTATTGTCAGACTATATTGTCTTTGTTTGATCTAACCTTCCTTGGAGTATCGTTTCATCACACAATCGTTTAATCCCACTCATTTGTATGACTATAAATCTTGATTTCACTAAAACCCTGTCCTGAGTTCTGTATTAAAATTTCATTCGAAATACTCTCTAAATTTAAAAAATGGAGTCGATCTGTTTTATGTATTTTTTAAATCAATTAAGGTTAAATAATTAAAATATAAAAAACTGTGTTGAAAATAAACTCTTTTTTAACTTTCATGTAAAAAAAAGTGTTTTAACTGTCATTTCTGAAATGTGAAAAATATTTAATAAATAAAACACGTTTTATAGTAGTATTTTTACCAGGGCTGTGGAGTCGGAGTCGGGGATTTTTGGCTTGAGTTAGAGTTGGCACGGCGATTTGGTCGGAGTCGGAAATTTTGAAAAGATTTTTTATTTTTAAATTTAATATGTCAAATTTGGCTATTGACAGGATTGGTTGGTTGATATATAATTGAATACACATAAATATCACTTTTAAGGTGTTCACTGTCAATACTTGGTGGAAAGGCATTATAATAAAAATATTAAAACATTTTTAGTACATTTTTCACATGAGATTTATTTCATCAGGACCGGTTTCGCTCATGGCGAGCATTTGATCAGTTGATAATGCTCGCCATGAGCGAAACCGGTACTGATGAAATAAATCTCATGTGGAAAAAGTACTAAAACTGTTTTATTATTTTTATTTTTACACATAAATATGATAGGAGAAAAAAAATGTCAAGAAATTAATCGTTTTTTAGTCGTAGTCGGAGTCGATTTTTTGGTCAATGTTGGAGTCGGCGTCGGAGTCAGAGTCGTGTTTTTGGTAAATGCTGGAGTCGGAGTCGTAATTTTTTTTACCGAATCCACAGCCCTGATTTTTACAAATATTAAGGTAAAGATGAAGATCAGTTACATTCATCAGTTGACAATGATCGCGATGTGATTGTTCTGACATTTATCAGAATATGTGTCAAGGTAGTACTAAAAATGTGTTTTATTTATTAAAGAATGAAGAAATTTAATGAACTTTGACTGAAAAAGTCAAAAAAAAAATCTCTACCCCAAGTATAAGTATTTAATTAATATAGATAACTGAGTCAGTCTTATTCAAAACTTAAATATAGATCTTATAGCTGCAATGCAACTCAGTATTGAATGAGTGATTGTTCTTGTTGATTCACTTGCCCTAGATTTATTCCTTTTTTTTTACTACACTTGGCTTATTGAAATGAGTAATATTACTTTCAAATTAGCCATTCTGATTCAGTATTATGTCATGTGACGGCTAGAATGGTTATCGCAAAGAAAGTAATTGGAACACTTTTTATGCTAAATGCAACGTCATTCATTTTTTTGAAGATTAACAAACATATTAGTTATTTGACTACTGGCTCAGCATCCGTTGAATAAACAAAATTGAAAATTATTTTATATTGTTTTTGATACAATAAAATTAAGCTATTTATTACAAATCAATAAAAAAAGCGAAAAGATTTACAAATTTAAGATTGAATTTTAGTCTCTAAACAGTAAAGAACTTGTAATGTAGAATGTCCATTAATCTCTGACCCTTAACTGATATCCGCCTTTAAGGACGACACTGTGCTGTAAACAGGAAACGGATTCACCTTATCCGAAGGTTTAAAGTGTCCCAGAGTAGTCGTGACAGAAAAAAGGTATGTAGCAAAGAATAATAAAATACGGATGGTTAAGTATTAACAAACGTACAAAATTGTCGACAAGGCTAACAAAAACACGTATTACAATCACTGCAACAGGTAAGAGAGTTTTATTATGAAAACAAAAATATTATTGTCAATAACCTATCAATTGGAATATTCAAAAAGGGTCAGATCAAGTTCATTCGTCCACTTGAAATACCTGACTAAACTCATGATACAAAACTCAAACGAGTCAATTTCAATTGTTTTATATTTATACACTTTCATAGCGTGTATCATGAGGAACTGTTTTGGGATTTGTGAGTAGATTAATTATTTTTTCGTCGCTTCCTATTGTTGGTACATCGTTCCAACCTTCCTTTGTAATTAGTGGGTCGTCACAGAATACGTGAGAATATTTCAGATACTCATTTGAATAAATTTGAGCGCTAACAATAATATAAACATAACGCATTTATTACGAAATCAGATTAATATTAGTGACATCATATACATTGCACAATTGCTCAGTTAACTTAACTGTGCACATCAATAAAATACTAAGCAGAAAAAATACTAAAGTAGCACATCTGGGCTTGCCATATAACACTTGACAAAAGTAAATTAAAAAAATTAAATTAAATAAAAAAAGAAACAAATATTACTTAGTCAACTACAAAAATAGCTACGGTAGTGATAATTCTTAAATCATAGAATAATATAAAAATTTATCAAAACGTGAATTTCGATATCATTCAAGTATCTTTAGAACTTGATTTCGTAAAATATATGAAAAAATTAAACACAATAGCAAAAAATCAAATAAATCTATCCTTTGGCAACACTAATTGAATTATTACTAAGAAAATTATGAATTATTTTTGTGCAACAGACGTGAGTCAACCATTTTTCTATGAGTTTGAAATGCTCCTTGATTTTAAATTCAATTCCATTAAGTTGTAATTTTATTTTATTTTATTTTAAAAGTTTATGTTAAACTCAAAACATACTTTTAATACGCACACAAATTTAATAGAATAAATAATTCGTAAGTAATCAGCAAAATTTCTTTTGTTATTATTTTACTTGTATCGTAATAAATTGATAAAAAAACTACAACCTGTGTTTTTATTATGTCTTTGCTTGTTATATTATTGTCATGTAAGAATAGACCTGAAATAATGTGAAATGAAAATTAAGACGAGAATTTTTGTATCATTTAAATACTATGAGTTGTCGTAATAAATTAAATGCACCGACTGACTTACTCGCTCAAGCGTAAAATATAGACGATGGTTTGTCGAGAGTAATAATTATTATTGTAGAATCTTTGCATAAATTATAAACTGCACTTATATTGTTTTTAATTACTGTTAACAATATTTGTTACTTGCCTACGGCATTCTTGATGATGGGTGATATTAAAAGAACTGGATTTTTCACAAAAACTGTGATTTTATTTGCATTAATTATGCGAAAATTTTGTTGTATTTATAAATGTTTAAAGAAATTTATTTTTGTTGATAATTTATTGCACATGTTTGGATCATTGTTAATCGTGTATTAAAAATAAGACAGCAAACTCATTTAACAAAACAATATATTTAATGTACTATAATTACTATAGCAAACAAATTATATCCATTTGGACAAAAAAAATATTATCTCAATACGTTTGTACATTGAAGCGGATATGACGCATGCTTCAATTGTAGTTTTTTTTTTAAATAAACGAATAAAAAATAGTCAACTGAATTTTGACTGATTTAATTAAAAAATAATCATTATAACTCTATACGAATAAAAACATACAAAAATGATCAATTTTAAAGTATAAAACAGCAAAATAAATATTTTGAAATACATAGTACATATTAATTTGAAATTTCAAGTTGGTTGCAAGTAGACTCATGGAGCAGAAAAAAAACTAGCAACAAATAATTAAACAAAAATCTGCAACGTTAATATTTTGCAGGTAAAGTACATTAAGTTTATTTCGTAATTATAATCGTATGCAACTTTACATGGTCATGTATTCTTAAGATGTTTACCTAATATTAACGACATTTAAATCTTATATGGGACATTAATTCTTTCTTGTGGTAAATTGAAATTAGCATATAGGAATTGTACTTATCCGCTAATGTATATAATGATGTAATCGAGGATGAAATATATATCATTTATTTACCATAACTTCTACGCATCAACGTAAGTAAAAAAATTGTAATATTCACATAATGACGCAGATATAAACATAAATGCGTTACAAATATATTATATATTTATACCAGATGAAAATTAATATACATTTAACTGATACTCAAGTATGAGGTTAGTCGAGTAAGGGAGCCGCTGCCTTTTATCAGCGGTTCTGTTTACGTTTTTTAATTCCGTGAAGCATTGGAAAATAATATAATATGTCGGTGGGCGACTGACAGGTCGAGCTTAGTTGATATCAAAATCTGCTCTGGCCCGGTCGATAAGTCAGTTGTACTATGGTCAAATAGAAAACAATACATCTTTGACGTTTTGTGTGTGCGAGAAATTTGGTGTGACTTCGTGAAAATGTTTTCCATTTTAGACAGCTGGAGGAAACATGAGTACACAATATACGTGATAATAGCAAGTGAGTGTAATAAACAAAAGATTTAAATTTTAAAAAATATTTTTTAAACGTGTTTACTTGATATCAATTAAATTTAAAAAATAAGGTTCTCTAAAAAATCTCTATAGTAAAATGAAAATTTGTATATTTGATTGCTTTCATTTTGATCGTACTGAACTTTATTGCCCTTAAATTTTTGTATTTAATTTAGTAAAAAGCTTTCTCACTATCAAGTTTTAATGTGATGGTAGGTAAGGTTAGTTATTTCAATTCTTCGGTACTGTATTTTTTAACATCGTTTTAAAATACAATATATACTATTTATAGAACATATTCCACGATAATTAATATTCTCCTCTGAAAGATACCAGTTTTGCTGAGATAATAAAAACTTTTCATTAATTTTTCCTTTTTTTTTGTAAAATGATCAGTATTCTATTTTTAATTAAAAATATTTAAAAGTGTATATTTCAATTTTTAATGCATTTTTTCAATTTTAAAGTTGTGTGTGTTTCAAAACTGATGAACAATGCAATCGAATAAAAAATGTGGAAATCATCAAATTCTGTTAAATAATGACAGTGCGTAAACTAAAATAATGCTTCGATTTCACTATTTCAAAATTTATTACAAACAGTTTTGTTTGGAATATCGAAGTCGAACAACATTTAGAAATGCATTTTTTTGCCAATTTATTATAAATAAGGTCAATGATATTTTATTATTTATCTGATCATGAAGTAGGAGTAACAATATATTTATTATTATTAAATCCATATCCTTGGTGAATTGACATTGTATGATTATTTTTTAAAAATCAATGCCAACACCCGATCAATGCCAGATTGAATTCAGTCTAATTAATTTAGAATAAACGGGTCTATATTGTTTTTTGAAAAATTTTTATTTTGGTATAGTTCAATAATAAAAAGTTCATCATGAGATTTGGGTATCTACTCATACTGATAGTTAAAGATATAGTTTCCACAATATATTCCACAATAAATTTATTTAGATCAGGATCGGTTTCGCACATCGCGAGAATTTTAAACAGTTCGTTATTTAATTCTAAATGCTTGCGATGAGCGAAACCGGTCCTGATATAAATACATTTGTTGTGGAATGAGAACAAAAAATGTCTTATTATTTCCAATATCCATATCAACTTGTATTGACAGTGAGCACTGAGCACCATCAAAGTTTACAATTGTGGAATATGCACATAAAATGTTTTATTATTTTTCCATACAGATTGTTTGCTGATATTTGTCCGCTTCAGCAATTTTAAATCTATCTTATTTGAATCACTTCACTAATCGATATTTACTCTGATTAGTGAGTTTTGTTTCATACACATGGTTACATTAAAAGTTATTTTAAACTCATTCTTTCTTCGACTGGCATAAAAAATTATAAACCTGGACCTGGGTGGCTTTTGTTTTTTCATTATTTATTTGACTGTCTATTAAATTTGTTATAATATGAAGCAATTCACATCTCACAACTCACATTTAATGGTTAAACAGTATTGCAAATAAACATTGCATGATGATAATAAGATAACCTAACGACTTGAAATGAGTATTATGTAAGCTTTTGCTTTCATCATAATTGAAACAGAAATATGTTACAGTTACAAAATAAATAATCAAATTACGATATACATATAACTGATTTTATTTATAAAAAAACTATTATACATTTTCAATAGTATCGAGTCTCAATAACTAGAAGATTGTTCTGCTGATAAATATATTCTCATTGAATGGTCTTGTTTTATAACTGTCATGTGTGTGAATAAATCTTTCGTCTTAATTTTTAATACTTATATGGATGAAGGTTAGGCTAACTGGTAAACCTTGGATTCATTCTTCAGTTCTAAACGCAATTGGCTACATTTGTATAATAATTGACGAAAACAACTTGAAAGGTTATTCAGAATTCAAGCGAAATATATTACGAAATTCTTGAGTTCACTGACTATATGAAAATAAATATAAATAAATTATGATTTTGGATTAAGAAGGTCAAAAAGTAAAAGAAGTTTCTAGAAAACAGGTAATTTAGATCAGAGTCAAGATTATTTCCGCGAAATTCAAATTTTTCATAACATTTGTGTTATTTGAAGGCTTTCTACTAAGGATTCAATGATGTTTTCAAAAGTAAATGGGAGTAAAACTCAGCAGGGCTACCGATTTATTTTGTAGCATTCTTGAAAATGAATGAAAATAATTTCAATTACATTCATATGTAGCTTTTTTAAAATTAAAATTATAAAACATTTTTAGTAATTATTCCACATTAAATTCATTGGATCAGAACCAGTTTCCTCATGGCGAGTATTGTGAGCTGAAGTTCTTCAGTTCATAGTGCTCGCCATGATCAAAGGTTGAATCTTCTAAATTAAATTAGATTATAATGTTTGCGTCGATGTCTCTATTAAATGGGTTTTTCACGGTATAAGTTTGAAATCGGACAATAAATTTTTAACCTTTATTATTACTATAATTGAAAAGTACATATTTGATGTTTGACTTTTTTCAGGTTCGTTTGCGTTTATGTCAATCGGCACAAGCACAGCATGGTCAACGCCTTCTTTGGTAAAACTAGCAGCCGAAGATTCCCCGATACAAGTCGACAGCAGTGAGCTATCATGGGTCGCGTCCATGATTGCGATCGGAGGTCCGGTGGCCGCTCTACCCTATTCCTATCTACTCAACAAGATTGGCAGAAAGCCGATGATAATAGTGGTATCATTGATTTACATTATTGGATGGATCACATTGATACTAGCAGATAGTGTACCATTACTTTATTTGGGACGATTTCTTCATGGCATATCAGTAGGATGCACGTTCGGATCAATACCGGTCTATATCGGTGAAGCAGTAAGTCAAAACACAAGAGGAGCTATAGTAACGTTATTAGTACTATCACAATCGATGGGCACTTTAATAGTGTTAGCTATTGGACCACTGGTACCATTGTTGACTTTGAATTTAATATCAGCAATATTTCCAGTGTTGATGTTTATATCGTTCCTTTTAATACCAGAAACTCCATACTTTTTACTTAAAAACGGAAAAAAAGACGAGGCTAGGCAAGTCCTTATGAAATTCAGAGGATGTAAAAAAGAAGAAGATGTACAAGAAGAAATAAAGAGTATGCAAGCGTTCTTGGAAGAATCACCAAAGTCTGGCTTTTGGGAATCTCTAAAACAATTGGCCGAACCGAGAACTAAAAAAGCGATATTAATCATAACAGTGCTTTTAGTTGGTCAACAATTAAGTGGCTTAGCAGCGATAACGATTTATATGCAGGCTATATTTATTGAAATTGATTCACCTATAAAATCAAATATCGCTGTATTACTCTCTGAAATAATGGCTGATGTGTCAGTTTTGGCTACAAGTGTATTTATGGATCGTTTGGGAAGAAAACCTCTGTATAGTGCATCGTCTTTTATATGTATAATGTGTAATTTAGGATTAGGGGCATATTATTTAATACGATCGAACCAAGTTTCTCCAGAATATGCGTGGGTTCCTATGGTAGGTATATTTTTGTTAAGGATTGGTTATGACGTGGGCATGTCGCCTGTACCCATGGTTGTTACTAGTGAAATATTGTCATTTAACGTTAAAGGATTAGTAAGCGCGTATTTTGCTTTTATTCAAGGATTAGTAATGGCTGTTGTTATAAAAATGTTTCATGTTGTCAAAGTTGATCTCGGCCAACATTACACACATTTTATGTTTGCAATAAGCGTATTTTTGACGATGTTATTCATCATAATGTATATGCCGGAAACTAAAAATAAGTCATTTTCAGAAATACAGCAAGCTCTTGATAATGATCACACATACATAAAAAGAACTGAGACATATAAAAAGAATACAACGGAATACCCGTAACAAAGAGACTATATTTTTATTAAATTATTCATATTGATTAAACATATAATTTAAATTATGTATAAATCTGCAGGCGTTCTATTTAAAAAAATAGTTCTAAGACTTAGTATTTAGACAAGTGGACTTTATTAAACAAAACATCTTTGTAGTAATAAACATAACTGGTGACATTTGATTATATATGGTGAGCTCAAATTGCATTATCATAAATTTTCAACACAGCATTTTCTCAGAAACTTATTTCACGGGGCGTTATTTTCTAGTATTGATATTTCAGCAAAATTTTCTGAATATAAAATTATTTATTTAAAATTGTTGGTTGCATTATTTAAAAGTATTGAATACAATTTAATACGCTCATAAAAATATTTATTTTAAAAAATGAGCATTTTTATTGAAATAAACACAGACATATTTTACTACCAACAAAGAAAACTATTGAATTTTTCTGAGAATGAATTTATAATCCACCAAAAATTCCACCGAATGTTATGTCTTGAAAGATGCGTATGTGATAATTTTAATTTATCTTATTTTCATAATAGCATGTACAATAAATATTCTGTTAAAAAAGACATACATACGTAAATATACATATGTAATTGTCAAAAACTGTTTTTTTAATTTAAATTCAAGAATTTGATTACGTATAAAAACGTATTTGCATAATACGTATCCAATAATAGTTATACCTGTATGACATCACACAATTTCGAGTATTTTTCCCTTCTCTAACTCTTATCATTTTTCGTCACAAAAACGATACTTTGAAATATCTTATATATAATACCGGAACGGCATATGTATGTCTGTGGGTCTGTAATTCCCTTTTGCATTGTTGGTCATTAAGTTGCCATAAAAACGAATATGAAATAAAATATGTTTGAATTTTTATCGGCGAAGACATTTAGTCAAAATGTAATAAATTAGTCTTCTACTGACTTTTCCCGGCTTTTATTATTAATAATAATGTTTATTATTTACGTGAAGGTAAATTAGATTTTTTCCTTGAATTTGGATATTTTAATGGGCGAGAATGGGGCTGTCAATATATGAAAGGGGCTGTGAAATGTTAATGCCAGTCTGAAATGTTCATTTTAATTCCATTTTAATTGACCTAGACTTTTGAATTTTGAAAAAAGTTGTTTCAACTTGTCCCGTCCGAATTTAGGCGCCGAGGTGAACATAACTCCAAACTGGTCGAAGCGAAGCCGTGTAGCAATATTAGTACATTATATATTTCGAATTACCATCTCCATTTAAATTTTATAGATCTAAGTAATATTTTTAAATAATAATAATCGCCACTAGTATTTACAGTATACAATTAATTAAGAATTGAATTCTTCAATATGGTATCCAAATTGTTGAATAAGAAAGGCATAAATTTAGATAACACTGTCCATAAATTCTAATCGATACAATACAATAAATTGTGTTTATATGAATAAATATTAAGGATTACTATTTATTATAAGTTATGAGGAAAAAAATATATTTATTATTTTCATACATTTTTTTAAAAGCCTTCATAAATGTATAAACAAAATAAAAATGTATAATTACTATAAATGCTATGTGATATTTATTAAGACATATTAAATAAGTTATCTTTTATCAAATATATCATTGTGTATTCATTTTCCTTCGATGGCATTTTTTAAAGACTTAAGCTGTACTTACTTTTAAGTGATCCTATGATTTTTGCATTCTCTTTTTCAAATATTTTGTGTGTCCCAAAATATTTACACTCTTATTATTGTGGTACAACAGAGTCAAAACGTTGGGAACTCAACTTATCAGATCAACAATAATATTGAAACGTACAATAAACTACTGTCGCTGTTTTTTCATCAAAGAAAATCACACAAAAAACGTGAAGATGATTCGGTCCTGCCCCTAGTTCATTTAATTTTCGTCCACAGCTATTCAATTTATCACATTTACGTACTGTGTTTTCGTTATTATTTTGTTGTCAAACTCTTGTCCTCCTGTGAGGATTTGATCACCACACGGAACCACGTGGTAAATTTTCTGCCACGTGTCAATGGTTCTCTTCCTTCAGTGTCTTATTTGAATTGTACTGTATCTTTTTGATACTGACTACACGGTTTAAGCTGTCCAGGGCATTCGAAAAACGGGCATAGTCAGCTTCATCATCCGCATATGAACTCCGCCTCAAAATTACTTTGACCAATCGACACCTTACTTTAAAAAGATTCTAACTGCTCTTGATTCTAACTGTTTTCAGATACGAGCGTTTGAAGTGTCGATTGATTAAAATTGTCTTGTAACAATGAGCAAGTAAAAATGTTTGAAATTTTTCACAACTCTTGCTTAAAAATAATGATCTTAAAGATCTAATGATGGAAATAATTATGAAAATCTTAGAACTTTGTCAAATAAATTTAATAAAAAAAGTGTGCAGATGCAGTGCAACTCTTGAATTCTGCTAACTCCGTTATTCAACAATAGATAATTCTGAAATTCATATATATTATAGAATGCGGTAAATACAAGCTTTTGCGACCAAAAGTTCATCGTAGGCAAAAATTTCAATTAGACCCTTTTCAAAGTAAGGTAACGCAATGTTTTTAGATTACCTATTGAATAATCGTTCACGATATTGCGTACTATAGTGCACTACATTGCATCTCCAGACGTTTTTTATGGTAAGATTTACAAATGATTAAATAACCGGTTCTAATAGAGGGGCATTAGCGATCATGTGATAACTGGAAAGTAGAGATAAGTGGCATGAATAGGTAGCTCGACGTATAAGCGGTGCAATGGCCCGGCCCCATAAGAGAAAGTTCTTTCGGAATGTGAATTTAACAGTTCGATAATTACATATTTGTGTTTACTATTGGCCGATATTATGAAATGGCGTCAGTTCTTTGAATGACGTTGGTATTTTAAGATTTCAACACAAATAACCAGTTTTTATCATTCAAATTCGTAATCCGGTATAGTGAATAATGGAAGTAAATTTAAATTTTTCATTTCAATTACCAGTTTTATTTTATAACAAAATATGTTATTCATTCTCCTTCTAACGTGGCGCATATATGTAGATGACACTATAGCTAAATCAATGACGTCTTTATTAGAGATGCCCAAACTGGTGTATTTTTTTTTATCTTTTGGTCTTTTTAAAAAAAAAATATACATTATCATAGTCGAATAAGACACCAAAAACTAGACACTAAAATTAGACGTCTTTTTTACTGGGTATAAATAAATATAGCCACGTCAAAAATATCTACTTTGGCAAAAGAGCAGTTTGGAAAAATAAATAAATTACCATTAATAAAAAGCTCTGTCCTTAAGTTTTACACACACGATTGAACTCTCGTGATCTCAGTCGATCAGTATGGAATTGATGTTTGGTAACATAATTTAAGAAGTCAACCTAGCACTGGCTCGCATGCCTTGTAACTAGTATTGTTGTTTATACTTCAAGTACTAGTAGCCAGCTTAGTTATAACAGAAAAAGTAAACTAATGTCATATCGTAAACTGCGATTTGAAAAATATTGAAATTGTTTGTTGATTTTGCTTTGAAATTATCATGAACGTTTATAAGGATTTAAAATTAAAACTTCAAAGAAACTATGTATATTTGATCATAAGCTGGTAAACAATGCAAACAATGTGAGATAACTGAGTTTAAGATACAACGTATTCTTTATTCAAATATATCCGAATATAAAACTATTTTTCTATACAACACCACTGTCAAACGAAAGGATTTCGTATTTTGACACATCAAAAGATTGCAACAGGGAGTTTGGAAAAAGAACAAAGTCCCTCTTTCCCTCCCTAATTAGATATATGAGTTAGAGAGGGATGAAGACATTTGAGGTGATCCGACTATCGTCTGGTTGCTAGGCGACCGCATCTCCCAGGATCCAAAATGGCGGACCGTCGTGAAAGCAATGGTAAAGAGACGAGCCGTTTGTTAAGGGGAAAGAAAGAACATTTCCCCCGAACTATGCACATTTGTTATGAAATGGAAAAATAGCTCTTTATTGCGAAATATCTACGTTTGAGCGAAATTCAAAAGGAAAAATTATTACTGTTTATATTATATTTTTGAAGTGTTTGTAAAGTATATACATACATCATTTGTTATCTTTTTTTTTGTAACGTGTCACCTAATTCTAGGATAGACTCTCTGCTAACGATGACGTACTTTTTATCATTGCTGGGTCAAGTTTGAATTACAAAATGTTCAACTTCAAACCTCCAATCGAATATTTGATTTGAGTATGTTAATCAATTTCTATTTCAGATCTGTGTCTAGAATGTTTATTTTTTTTCTGTTTTCAAATTACGTGACCCATCACCATTTCGCTATATAAAAAAGTCCCAATGGGTAACGGACAATTGGAATTATTATAAACATAAAATTTTGATAGATTCGGCGGTAGCGTTGTGGAAGTTTATTTGAATAAAATAAGATTTTATATTTTAATATAATAAATACAACTTATTGAATAAAAAATAATATTTATTTTATTCATCGCTTTCTAAAAGAAAACATTGCAGGCTACCTTCTTAAAAATAATTAACATAATTTTTATTAGTAAATATGTACAACGAATCGTTTATATGAAATAAAAAAGCTACTAACGAAAAAATTTACTTAACTTACATGCTGTGAATGCAAAGTTTTGAAAGTTGTTTTTGTGAAACTGTTTTTTTACGAATAGTTCAAAACTTTATTTATTATCTAAGAACTCTAACCGTAATTATAAAAAACGTGACGTAGTTATGTACGCCATTTATTCCAATTAAATGGTTTCATCACCCTTGACCCTTGTTTAAGGATTTTATATGGATTTTTTCTGAAAGAGTATCTTACAAGATTGGATCACACGAAACAAACTATGATGCTTTCGTTGTTATCATAAAATTTTAGATCGATTCACATGGCTAACGTAGCCAGCAAATGTATTAAATATAATAAAAGAAACATTGTATAAATAATAAGCTCCGACACTGTGCATAGAGAGCTTTTTAAAAATTGACCGCCAATAAACATCTTTATCTACTCATTTAACACACTTTCCAGGCTTCCACGAAAAAGGTATGTGTTTAGTTTTAGTTAATATTCTATCTATTTGAGGTCACATAAAAAATCATAAATATATTTCTTGGATGACTTGTATTGATGCATTTCTTGGAATATTTGACGAAGTTATGAAATTTTGTGTCCATATTTCAATCTCAGGGTCTAAATTTTATGTATACTCAAGAAGTGAGATTAATTAAAATTAAAAAAATCATACGTGACGTTTATTTGTAAAAGAACACACTGTAGTGAACTGTATTCTTACAGTATAATTCGAGTATTTTTCTAAAAATAGTTTTTCCCATTAATAAATTTTCCTACTTCAGAAGCTCGAGAACTTATAGTACAATTTAGGGGAAACACTCAAAATTAATAAAGATTTAGAGTTATCAAAAAAACAACAGTCCAAACAAAACAAAAGTCCGAGCAAATAACACGATCGCAAAGTGTATTTGTATATTGCTGCACTTTGAGAAGTTTGGTATTATGCTTTGAATATGTTTATGTTCTCACATATGCGGAGGGCATAAAGCAAGTATTGATCTAGCCCAGGGTTTTTGCCAGACTCTTTCTTTTCACATGTGAACTCTACCTACCTACAAATTTTTATCTCACATGTATTTCTTTCCCACACGTCCCTTTCAGCAGGAAAATTCAACTGCGGAGTCACCAATAATACAAGTAAGTTTTTTAAATTTAGCATGTCTTGTCTTAATATGAAGAGAGTGGATCTCCTTAGAATGATATCTGGTTGTGTTTGGTCAGGAAAACTCTTGCAGTTCTGATAAAATTGCGTAGTATGTTTATGTCATCATCGCCATGTTTAATAAAATACATTACAAAAGATATATTGTATGAAAATTAAAGTTAAATTTATTCATAGTATGCTTAATAAGTTCTTATTGCGAAAGAATTTGAATAATAACTTGTATTTTAATAAAATGGTCATTTACTCACAAAAAACTATGTTGAAAAGTTAGCTAAGTGTAAGTTAAAAACACATAAATAATTTTGTACATATCTGTTAACTTAGTGACGTCTTTCTAAAGTTGTTAATGTTTTTAAATGACCATTTTTCGATGAACGAATAGAGAAAATCAACGATTCGTTGGCCATTTATTTATAAGTCTTTAAAAAAGACAGGCACAATTTAAAATAATCAACCGATTAGTACACATTAATAAAAGATAAATTGTGTTTTCTAAGTATATTTTTATTTTCCACTAATAGAATATAACGCTAAAAATATTTTTTATCATAAATAATGAAAACAAAAGTGCATTTTGTGAATAAATTTTTATTTGTTTGGAATAGATCGTTCTAATTTTTTGTTTCATATGTCTTTAAAACTTTTAATAATACTTATTGAATGGTTACTGATTAAAATGACATGAATAAAAAAAACTTTTCTTATTGAAAACATCTGCCTTTGAAGCAAGCATGTGAATGTAACCATTCCTATAGCATCACAATATGAAATACATAGACTCAAATCACATTCCTCTGAAAGCAACGGGTAATGCCTCCACCATATTTGATATTTTGTATACATTTATAATATAAAATAATACCCATCATTCGATTTGGAAAAATGAATCTTCAGTGAAATGTAAATTATTGTTTTATTAGTTTCAAAAGACGAAATTGTATTGGTTGTTTATTCAGAAATGAAATTGGATTCAATTTTTTCGGTTTTAAAAATTGATTTTCGTTATATGCTCAATGATCATTTGTATTTTTAGTGTTTAAATATAGAACATACATATGTCATGAATTTAATATGATTGTATTGTTTATATATCACACAAATTAATGACGTATACTATAACTACACTTTCCATCGCAAAATTGTGAGAGTTTTCGACTCCAACTTTAAGTGGAAATATTTTTTGAGTAATAGTTAAATTATGATTCTATATCGATTTATGGTTTTTTATTCAAAAGAATAGATGACTTTGATTTTTTTATCCCTTCCCATCTACCCTAGCTGATATTGTATCGGACAGCTTTTTGTTTTTACCTAACCAAAAGCTTCTCTCCTAAACTTATCTTGAGAAAGCCTGAAGACTGAAATAATAATTTATAAAAACTTCTTTTCCTCATTAAAAGTTATTATGCTCTAGACTAGAAGTAGATAATGTTTAAAAAAAAATGTCATCCAAGGAAGTGATATTTCTTAGAACTATTTTATATCATATAACTATATAATTACTGTCAGATATTCGAAATTATTGATAAAAATAAATTATAATTGAAACAAAAGAAAACATTTTTAAACTTATTTTACATATTTATGAAGATAAGGACCGATCAACCGATTCAACTGAGTTGAGCAAAAAACAATTGGCTACAGAATAAGTGCGAAATATGTGTCTTACTTAAAAATGCATAAATTTATTGTTGAATTGATTTTTGAAAACGTAAATAATTCAAAATAACCTATTTATTAATGAATTACTAATATGACTTTCAACAAAATATACATAGCACGAGATCTAGTAATAAGTGAGATTGTCTGTTTAATAAAACAAATGAAGCTTATTCTTTACAGTTTCAAAAACTAAGTATCTGATTTATCACAAAAATTCACTTTATCTACAACATTTAACATGACGCTTTTGATGGTGAAATGTTGAAATACAATGTTCAAAATCACAATTTTCCCCTTTACTACCTTACATTGTTGACAGGATGTTTGAAAAGTTTGTCGTGGGTAAAAGTTGAGATTTTCACGCGCAAAGATGTTTCCCACAGAGCTATTGATAATAACACAAAGTCTCGGAAAGTTTTTAGACTTTACACAACTTCCAAATGTACATAAGAAACTCTGTATATTTCTATTCTATTTTTCACCAGCATATGAGTCAACACATTAATATTTTGTAACATGATGTCATGGATCTAAGCATCTTAAACCTTTAAGTTTAACTAAGAATAAACATATTAAAAAAATACATTTAAAATATGTAAATGCTAGGAAGGGCTCAAATTTCATAATCAAATAATGCTATCAAAAATGGATTAGTAGTTATTTTTGATGAATGTGTTATATGTGTTACTGATTGATATTCTTATTTTACTCGTATTGTAATCGTTATAAACACCATAAAGAAACAATTTCTATATCCCTCATACGAGTTGTATTCCACGAGTAACGAAGTGTCGAAGTGAACAATTCCAAGATAATTGATTGCATGCAATTTATTGAGAATTAGTTGAGATCTCACTTTTAAGGTGTTCACTGTCAATACTTGGTGGAATGGAAGGATGATAAAAATTATAAAACTAGTCTAGTACTTATTTCACATTAAATTTATTAGATCAGGACCGGTTTCGTATGTAAGTATTTGTATGTTACGAAATAAGTGCTACTGCTGTTCATTAGTTTATTATACATTTCCTACTCGTTAAAAGCCAGTATTTCTAAAAGTATTTTGTACAGTTTTCTTCTTTATGAAGGAAAGTTTAAAATTCACCTAAAATCAGTCTACATTAAATGATGTTTTACGGATGCTTACGCGCCAAATTATTTTTTTATTTACTTGTTAGTGAAAAAAATATTTTATTCAATCAATATCATATACTATGTAGGAATTGTATTCTGATAAAAATTGTATGGTTTTCCCTATGAAATATATACGGACCCATAAAATATGTTCTGACGACCAAATAAATCATTTTAGCACCAGTTTTAGTATTTTCCATAAAATATTCAACCCTAAATATCAGATAAGGCCGAAAACACCGTAAAAAAGAAAAAATGCGTGTATTTTAATATACATAACTTAATTCGACTTTATAGATAATTGTAACGACTAGTAATGCATCGCATTAATTTTATAAATAATTGTTGCGTATTGTAGTAATACATACATAATATTCATTTTTATATACATATGTATACTACATACTATTATATAAATAATGCATTTGTGAAATTTTTTTTTTTTTTTTAAATATTATTAAAATATTTTGAAAAAAGTCGTCGGTCGTCGCTGAAAAATAAAGCCGCTTTTTACTTCTGATCTGCAATATATGGTTTGTGCCTACAAATTGATTTGTAAAATAGAAGGGTGTCTGTTTTTCAAGATATAGATTAAAGTTTTTGTTCGACAAATATTCTTGTTAGCCTCACTATTCTCCCATTCCCAAACTACTGTACATATGTGTAAAAAAGTTTTTTTAAATTTTGTGTAAAAAATAGTATTTGAATATTTGGGTTGGATATGATGATAAAAGTGGAGTAGAATGGTGATAAAAGTTATCAAAACTATTAGATCAAATTACAACTGTAAATTAAAAAATATTTCTTATAAGAAATTACGTGTCGATTATTCAAGTGCGAGAAAGCTCTACAAAAAAGCTTATTTTCCTGGAAAAGTTGTCCATATTTTCATTCGGCTTGTTGACGAATATTTTCCGAGTCAATTTCGAGCAGAAATATAAAAAGCTCTAAAAGCTGCATGAACGATTCCCACAAAAGAAGCTTCCTATATATTTTTGAATTCATTTTCACCTACGCGTAATCCTCGAAGTACCGCCTCCTGAGTCGTAACAAAGACTTATATGAAATTTACATACGAAGAAAATAATAAAAAAAACTGTACACTCTTCAACCTTCGGCGTCAAGTGAGAGATAAGCCTAAAACGTCACTTCTTATGGAAAAGATAAAGCCTTCGGCGTTTTCATGAGTTAATATCGCCGACGCAAAAGTTGTATTCGTCGCGTTAAAAATTTACAAAGATGTTTTTGATGTCGCACGACGGAGAAACGCGACACCATCTAAATATTTATATATTACACTTTTTATATCAACTTATAAGTAGCGAATACTTCAACTGCATATCATTATGATGAATGTTATTCTCAATTCTACCTCCAACTTAATAAATAAAGAAAAGAATAGGAGTTGAAAAGATACGATGACTAGGACAAGACTTATGGATAGCTAATCGCTCTCGCTACGTGCCATTATTTGGCTGCCGAAGGGAAGGTGGGAAGGGATTTATAACAATACAAACACACGTTGCCTTCTAGCAGAATTGATACATCGACTGAAACAATCTGTTCTTACAGGGACTCGAACACGGGCGGTCCGTCACGGAAACCATTGATGTTTACCATTGCACCACGACCCGGGCTAACTGCTAATGGAACTGAAGAAACTATGTGTGATTAATACACACAATCATACGTTTGAGGAATAATGGTTTTGATAAGAATCGCAATTTCTACCACACCATTCATTATTACGAAATATTGGGAATAAGTAGAAAAAAGATATTTTATTTTTATAAATAATTATTAGTGCTAAGATCTATCTAAGCTATATATATAATTTTAGTATGGTAAGATACATCTTCATATCTTTTATGAAACAAATCAGTAAATAACTCCTGATAATGTCAAATAAATGCATACAGTGTTCTCGTGCACACACTTAAACCAATAAAAATTTTATTAGAGCTCTTTATCAGTAAACTGTATCATAACATATTTTTTTGAAAGCACGTTGTGTTTTTTTAATCATGTATTTTCTACCCAATTTCAATTTTGCAGCGAAATTATTTGCGGTACTTTGTTTGTCAATATTTTAATGATTGCATTCAATTGAAGGGAATAAGTTGTTAGTGCTTGATGTGATATCAACCGAGGAATATATTTTCATCAAATAATGTCACGAACTCTTGTTTTTAATTATTGAAAAAAAAACAATTGTTTTAGTTTGTAAAGATTTGGAAAAAGCTCAGACTGACAGAAGTTAAAATGCTTTAATCTTAACATAAATTACTTATTTAAATATTACTGATTTCTCGTTATGTCAAAAAAAGTCGTGATATGAACTTATTACTAAAAAACCACGTTCTGTCTTAAATAACACGCTTGATGGATGAGTTTGATATTTTGATAAATATATAAAATAATTTATCGGGGTTGTTGCTAACTTAAAAAAGACTTGAATTTAAAAATTATAAATTTAAAAAATACCGGGCGGTGGCGCAGTGTCAACGGCGTTGGCTTGCGTGCCGGATCACCTGGGTTCGATTTCCGGTACGAGCGGATTTTTTCAGTCGATAAATTTGTTCAAAGGCATGGGTGTTTGTGTTGTTTATAATCCCTTCCCACCTTTCCGATCCCAAAGAGCGACGCATAGTGACAGCTATTACCTAATCACTAGTCCTGTCCTAGTCCTCGTATCCTTTCCATCCCTAATCCCTTCGAAAAAAGAGGGGTTGAGCAACTGAGTAACAAGCAGTTCTCGTAGAAAAATATATGTTGAGATATACTCTGTGAGGAGTCCATATGCTTCAAGTTGGGAGTGGACATGGTTAAAAAAATAGCCTTAAAACAATTTTTTTATGACGATTGCTGATGTTAAAAAAATCATTCTAAATTGTAAATAAATAATGCAAGAAAGCTTATGCATAGAGTGACGATTAACATAAACAAAATTCAAAAAGCTTTCAAATTTGGTTAGTACATAAAAAAAACTTTAAGTAATACGCAGTGTAAAATACATGCTTCCCCGATTACTTAAGCAGAGCTTGAGTTATATTCACAAACGGCAGTTTAAAGAGTAATAACCTGGGTTTAAAGTTGCAATTGCGTGTGGTAAGCGAAGCTTTTAAGTTTGGAGTTTAAAACGAATCTCAAAGAATTTTTACTCTCCCCATACACCAGTGATTCTCAATAAGAAGCATAATATTTTATAAATTAAAAAATATTAATTAACAGTTTTTTTCATTGATATTATTGCTTTGAACGGCATATGGTTTAATCAAGGGTATTTTTTCAATTAATTCTATTGGCCAAAATGATAATTCCACCATTCTTGAGAAAGTTAAATTGAATGTCCCTGATAATTTTTTGAGGAATCGTGAACATGAGTTGTTTGTTCTTCCAAGGGGTAGAACCAGTCTGCCAATGGGAATGTCACTGGGAAGAGCTTTAACAATTTTAAACGGTATTGCTTCGTATATCGACGTATTTCATATTGACGTGAGTGAGTTCAGACGAATACTATATTTTATGAATAAAAGTTGATTTTGTCAAAACTCACTCGGTTGACTGCATTGAAAATTTCTAATGTGATATTAATAATAATTTTTCCTCTCTGTTTTTTTATGACTATTGTAATCTTCATCTTATTTTTAATTTGTGATTTTTATTATTTATTTCCATGTATGTATGTTATATATATAAAAATGCATGTATTTATATTTGTCAAATCCATGGCGCATTGGCGTCAGCTGTAATGCCATGATTTGATTTTTCTTAAATAAATAAATAAATATTATAAATTAAAAGTACGAGTGAATTTCTTGAAAAGTCGATTAAACCAGGTGATCGAATAGTTTTCTAGCAAAAGAGGTAGTAATTTACCACTAGAGGCTATAATTCGTGTTGTGATGTATCATTCATTCTATATAAAAATCGTTTTCAACGAATAGCTACAATGACAATGCCAAAACTGTAATCGCTTCGTACGAATACAACACTTATATGGCAATATGAGATCTGGTATCAAGAAAAAACGAAAATTTTATGACATCGATGAATTGATACATAATCTAAATTTCATTATATAATGGTTTTTCCGAAGAATTTTTCTGAATTTGTATAAATACGTATCAATAAATAAGGACAATTGAAAATTTTAATAAAATGTCCTCCTCCGATGTTGAGCATGTGGACTCCCAGATGGAGACAATCTCAAGAGAAGTTTTCTTAGAGAACTGTGTGTTCGAAGAAAATTGAGATAGAAAGAATAGGACTAGGAAAATACAAGCAGTTAGCTTAATTCACTTGCTACGTCCTACCTTTTAGGATCGGTTGGATGTGGGAGGTAATTTTGGTCAACAGAGAAATCCATGTATTCATACTGAAAAATCATAATTCGATTGATAAATGGAGCACCCGAACATTGATTCTGTTACGCAACCGAAGTCAAAGCGTCAAGATGTGCGACACTCGACCACGGATCCGACAATTTAAAAAATAGTAAAACATTTAAATATTGCTGAGCTTAGCGTCGATGGATTTTTTCCAATTGAGCTTAATGGTGCGTAAATAATAAAAATTAATGTGTAATTAGTTAAGCAGGTTTAGAAGCACTGCCAAATTGTATGAGTAGGCAACGTAATACGTTTACGCTATGATCCATGTGTGGGTATTCTTCTACTCGTATATATAATATATGTCTGGATTCTCCTCCAGTCGAGACGGTGTTAACTAAATACGTGCGAATGCGACTAAATAAGAAAGTATGAAGTAAGTAAGAAGTCAGTAAGAAAGTAAAGAGAACCTTGACCTAGTCTTTTTAAGAGAGGGCGAATTTCGTTAAGAAATTTCAGTTCTTACGCGTCATTGCAAAAAGTTTGAGTGTATTTGGTTTTATTGTTTTTATCAAGCGTTTTTAATATTCTGACTAATTATCTAGATTATGGTGGAAATAAGTCTTTATTGTATTATGCATTTTTGATACAAACAAGTATCATTATTATATTAAATACGAACTTTGAAAAATAATATTTATTATGCTTTAAAAATTAACCAGCCTGCCAATGGTAACGCTACTGACAGTTCAGATTATACACTGCTTAATATGCTTTAAAAGCTGATAAATTCCAGCCGGGCTTGTATTGTTGTCAATCTTCCCTTTCATAATATTAAAATTACATATTTTTACAAAGAGTTAAGATTTTGAAGTGCAATTATTATAAAACAATAATTATAAAGCAAGTTGTAACAGGTAATTGTATACATTTTCAAATCCATCTCGATGAACAATAATACGGTTAAAAAATATCAACGATGCAAGAATGAAGGAATTCTATATACAAACAAAATGCACACTTTTTAATGTCAGAAGTCTGGACTTCCGACATAGTTCGGATTTAAAATCAAGAGCTCAGATACCTCAAACAAAGAATGCAATCATTTTAGTTCAATTCTTTTCTGTAATCGTTTTTCAAATAATATTCTAATCTCCTTTGAATAAACAGCATTTATTTGCTTATGTTGTTCAATTAACACATTTTAACATTTTTATATGGGTGCGACAATTTATTTGTAGATGAATCAATGTTTTATAAATAAATAATCAAAAAATACGGTACTTAAAATAAAAAAGTTATATATTATTCATCATTTTGCATTTTTTATAGAATGCCACTCTTCATGAATTATACAAAAATGTATGTTACACGAAATATGCTTAACAAACACCCCTTTATTATTCCAATGTTGATTTATAAGCTATTAAACCTTTTAAAGGAGCACAAAAAGCGAAAATGCAAAACTACACGCATAACAATGGTTTTTTTTGTAGCCGTCCCAAAGAGATATAGCTCTCAACTTCTGAAAGAATTGAATCGAAAATCAATGACACAGAATTAAACAGATATCGATGACAATAAAATAACATCAATTTCCTGCAATGGAACATATTTTAAAATCAACGCAGCGTAAAAAGAATTAAGTACTTGGCAGAGGAAGTAAGTGATGAATATTGTTATCAACATTACGACATTTGTTACTGAATATATAATTTTTAGAATTATTTTACAGGTAAAAGTATGAAACGGATTTTTATAAAATTTTCACTCAATATGTAAATATACTCACAATCCACACATGGATATATTAACAACGGAAAAACTTATGCTACTGTTAGACTTCATTGAGATAATTTTACCTAATTTAACGCTCTCAACGTGGAGCATATGGACTCCTCACGGAGTTTATCTCAACATGTTTTTCTACGAGAACTGCTTGTTACTCAGTTGCTCAACCTGTGTATATTCAAGAGAGTAGAGATGGAAAGGATACGAGGGCTAGGACAGGACTAGTGGTTAGCTAATCGCTGTCACTATGTGTCGCTTCTTGGGATCGGAAAGGTGGGAAGGGATTTTTAACACACACACCCATTGTCTCTTAGCAGAATCGATTTATTGACTGAAAAATCTGAACCGAGAATCAAACCCGGGTGGTCAAGAATATTATGAAGAATTAGTGTATAATAATATACTTAGTTGCCGTTACTGTAGTCGAGAAGTCAACGCTCTTTGGCATTCGTCTGATTCGATTGCATGAACACTTACACGCGCAGAATTTTCAGCTGTCATCTTAAAAAAAAAAAACATTTGCTAAAATACTCCACTATATATATTTTAGCATATCGACACTATTTATCTAGGTATTTGCCCCCCCCACCACTTTTTGTGACGCACAATATAATAATGTAATTATATAAAATATAATCATTTGATGAGGTTGCTTTTTATTTTATTATAATATCCGTTCAGTTTAAACTTATCTAAAAAAAATGAAATCTAATCTTTTTTAATCTTATCTATCAAAAAAGCGTGTCAAATATTTCAATATTGTTCTATAACAAACTAAAAACATTTTTGATATTACCTGATATTACATAAAGCCATGTATGGTTTTATGTTCGAATATTTTTGAAACTTTAAAATTCAATTCATTCAATTTATTAACGGCAAAAATCTTTGGAAGAATACATGATATATTTTTAATTGGATTGCAGCTTTTTTCTTATTTTATTTTAAGCAATAGTGAAACATATAACTCAACAATAACTATTTTCTCAGTATGGTTCAAACTGGACATATTTGAGAAAATATTTATTAACTGATATAAGGAGTTAACATGCTTTTTCTTTTGAAAGTGCACGTATTTGTATGACCTTATTGCATTAACATTAAATGTTGGAATTTCTGTGTGATGAAGTGAAGTTATGTGTATAGAATACGAAAGAAATATTAGAAGTTAACGTAATCATTCGAACCAAGATAATAAAATAAATTTTGTCCTATGTTCCAGTTTTATTACAGTAAAAATGGCGACCCACTATTTAAGAGCCATTGACCGAGACAGAGACAATCAATAAATTTTGTTTTGCCTATTGGAATTTACGTGATTTATACTAAATTGATAATGTACGCAGTTGATGAGATAACGCTACAATAGTATAGTCAACATAATTGAGAGTACAGTAGAGTTTTTATATATATTTTTTATTTGTCCAGGGACACAAAATAATAAATACTAAAAAAAATTGAAGTGATCTGAAATGGTTGTATATCACAATGATGCCAAAGTTGTTTCTTCGTGTTTTATCTCGAATATTGGTAAATAATTGGAAAATTCAAACAATACTCACGTTAAAAAGATTACAGTATCGTTACCAATACAAGTATGAAAACACTCCTTATGAATTTTAATTGTTTGAATTTTGTGCTTTTCTATGAGTTTTGTCGCTAATGACCCGGGTTTCGTCTTTCGGCATCTTTATGAATTTCAAGTGCACGCATGTACTTGAACTGATGCCTTAAAAAAATCCCGATAGTTATAACAAACCCACTAAATTCATTGAAACTCTTTTACATAAAATTTTCGCTAATTTATATTTTAATAGCAATTTAATTTAGTGATCTACATCTATTTTTGAATATTGAATTCCATTAAGCACTCTCGAAATCCTTATTTAACTCCCTATGAAGCATTTTAACAGATATCGTTTCAACGTGAACTACTTGTTTTTGCACTCACTCGACCAAATTTATTTTGTAGAAAGTAGTAAAGATGGAAAGGTTTAGATAGTAAAGTACTAGAAGCTTTAAAATAGTTTCCTATACGCATCATTTGCATTTTAGTAGCGTTGCTAGCATCACAGATCCATAAATTGATAGAAAAGGCAATCTATTAAAGTGTCCGCTCGGTGATTTGATCCCATAAACATTATTAACTTAATCAGACGCGCAACCAAGATTAGTGACTACTCGGCTACACGACCGACGTAAGTTGATATAAATGTAGATAAGATATTCTCAAAGATTTCAAATTGCTACTAAGCAAATAAGACATTGAGTAAGGTAGCGATAAATTTTAATGTTATTCGGAACTTGTACATTCTACCGATATCATTTAGATGGACTGTAATTAAAGAGATAAATTTAATGTTTATTATTTGTCAATATCGGAAACTAATTACAGTAATACATGTTCCACAGATTTCCGCACAGTAGCAAAGTGTGTGCAGTGATTGAAGGATCGTATAATGTTTACGAGCTAATTGTGGCAAACATTTTTTTTTACTTTTGAAAATAGTTCCAACAAAATGTTTCCACTAATTAAAAAACTTCAGAAAAATGCGTACGTGCTCTTTGTGACTATTTCATGTAAGTAAATATAACAACAAATAATATTTTCTTCTTGTTATCATTAAAATATGTGTGAAAAAATGTGCTAGTTCAAAATCAATTTTATTTTTATTATAATCCTAATTAGTATTTCGAATAAGAAACTTATAATGCCACAGCCCACATGATTGTATTTTTTTTTGTGTCGTCATCTATGTAGATTTAATCGTCAAACAATGTTTTTCTACTAAAACGCGATGTCTTTTAAGCCTAAAAATATGTTTTTTAAAACAAAGAATTCGCGCTATATTGAATCTCCAATAAAAACAGTTATACAACATAGAAATGTTTCTACCAAGTTTCTCTTCAAGGAGTGTGGCATTTTTAAAATAAACAAAACACATCTTTTATACGCATTCGAAATATTTAAAAATAATTTTGTGTTATTTTACAGGCTGTCTAGCATTTACATCACTGGGGGGAGCATTATCATGGTCCTCTCCATCGCTGGTGAAACTTCAAGCTCCCGACTCTCCGATCCCATTGACTGAAAACGAAGCATCTTTGGTGGGATCATTTTTGGCCATAGGAGCATTAGCAATAGCTATTCCATACACATGTCTGTTTAATACAATTGGAAGAAAATGGTTGATTGTCGCCACGTCTATGTTTTACATTGCTGGTTGGCTTGTTCTGATATTTGCAAAGGATTTGGCTTCAATTTATGTTGGAAGATTCTTTTTGGGATGTGCAGTTGGCCCTACATATGCTATCATTCCAGTATATTTAGCCGAAGTTGTGAGTAAAAGCATACGAGGTAGTTCTGTAGCAATATTGGTCATATCTCAATCAATTGGTGCTCTTATACAATATGGATTTGGACCGATTTTATCATTCCAAATTCACAACGCAATATCAATAGTGTTTCCCGTTGGCTTTTTTATTTGTTCTCTATTTTTGCCAGAGACACCGTTTTATCTTTTGAGTATTGGTAATGAGCAGGAAGCCAAAAATGCTCTAATGAAATTGAGAGGAGAGATTTTGGACAGTGAAGTGGAAGAAGAATTTGACTCCATACAGCAATGCTTGAAAGAAAGTCCACCGATGAGCTATAAACAACTAGGGAAAGAACTAGCTCTCCCAAAAACGAAAAAAAGATCATTGCTATTATAGCCGTATCCACGTTTGCACAGCAATACAGTGGAGTAGGTGCTGTTATTGTTTACATGGAAAATATTTTTACCGATATGAACACTCCAATACCTCCAAGACACGCTGTGATGGTAACAGAAGGTCTGGCCGATATAACAGTATTGATAACGTTTTTGATTATAGATAAAGTAGGCCGAAAACCTTTATTACTCTTTGCGTCATTAGTATGCTTAGCTGCCAATATTTTGATGGGACTTTACTTCTTCTTGAGAGTAGATGATATAATAAGTGATCGTGCTTCTTGGTTTGGAATGATGGGAGTTTTTCTAGTTCAAATTGGATACAGTATGGGCCTTGGCCCTGTACCTTTACTAGTCATGAGCGAGATTATGTCTTTTAGTTTAAAAGGTTGGATGTCTGGGTTTTATTTAATTGTTCAAGGTATTGACAACGCTACAGCTATAAAAGTCTTTCAGAGTCTCGACTCGGGTATTGGAAACTATTATGCGTTTTGGATATTCGCTGCCTGTATATTGATATCAGTTTCATTTCTGATGCTTTTTATGCCAGAAACAAAAGGAAAGTCCTTGGCTGAAATTCAATTAATGTTATCAAAAAAACGATCTTCAAATAGTGATATTGCTAATAATGTTGAAGTTTTTGATTTAGAAAATATTAAAAACGGAAACGACAGTATTCTTTTGAAAAGAAATGGAAAAATATATGAGTTGAAATTGTAAATATTGTTTATTGGTCAGCTATTAACTAATTTGATTTGCAATTTCTTAATTCTCCCAAAACTGTTTTTTATGATAATAGATTTCCATATTATTATCGCTTAAATATTTAAAAAGTAATGATAAAACGCATTTCATCTTCTTTCCACCCGAGATGAATAGTATGTCTATGAGCGAAAAAGAATTAATTTTTTTTACTGTTGCGACTGTTAAAATTAAGCGGCTTAGAACAAAAGATTGTAGAGAATCTAAAAAGAAATATTCTAAAAACAATATATGTAGCAGTAAAGAAAAAACATGACTTTTATTTTAAATTATTTGTGTTATCAATTGGTTATATTATATTATTAGATAAGAATACTTCTCATAATAGATTTAAGCAACAGAAAGATTTCTGATAACGTAGTGAAAAAATGTATGTGTCTAAGTATTAATTAATGTTGGATTTGTTAATCTTAGTCAACAAAAAGTGATTGATTTAATTTAAATCGTTCATAAGCAATGTCGTTTAAATTGTATGTATGGTATTTATTTATCAAAAGATTACAGCGATAGAATATTTTGCAATACTCGCAAAATAATCGTTGCTTAAAAATTGGGCGAATTATAAATATATTTTTTTCTAAGTAGTGAGTTTTAATGTATATTGTAATATTTTATCATATTCGTATCTTGGTACGACAATAGTGCTATAGTGAAAAATCATAGACGCGTTAACATAATTCTATTCAACCCTTTCGATGCTTACAGACATAATTTTATGCAAACATACAAACCCAATGAGTATTTTTTGGGTAGATACCAAGGACACGCCAGTACCCACATTTATATTATAATATGACTGGTGTCGAAAATTCATGTGCTTGTAAACTATACGTAAATATATTAACAATAAATTGTAAAAAAAAATGATGAACGTAAGAAAATATGCTCACTTATTGATAATGTGTAAATATTATATGTATGATTAAAAAAATGTTAAAGTTTTATATAAATATATTTGATGATAAAAATTATTTATTTTTCGCTATTCAATTGTGCTATTTATGTATATATTTTGAAAACACAATCTTGTTATTTTACTATATATTTTGATAATAAGTATTTTTATTTTTTTCGTAGATAAAATCTGACAAACTTATGACAGCATAAGATAGGTGAAATATAAAAACCACATATGTTTATGAGTCTCTAATGTGCTACAATTTGTAAAGTGTGTTATTTAACAATAAAATCGAATTGATGTATCGCAAATATTTATTCAGTCTTATTTAAAAACGATTTTTTATACCAATCGCTGTATGGCTCGCGGGAAATGTGTAAAGCATAATGCAGTGCAATATGAGTGTGAGAGGAAAAGATACGAAAGTGTTTTTACATCTTGAATATTTCCGTGAGTCATACAACGCTTGTTTAATTATTAAAAAAAATGTTTTTGATAAATCGTATATTTTAGCAATATTTAAATCGTAAATTTCAATTTGTAAATTTGTTAAAATAAAAAAAAATATTTAAATTGAGAAGTATTTCTTTTATGTTCAAGAACCACTGTGTGTATACCCAAATCATACAAAAGTTTTTAATAAACCTTTCTATAAGAGAAAACCTCCCTTTTAAAAATAAATCATCGCGCTGCCGAAACCCAAAAGGTATAACGAGGGAGACACCTTAAAGGTCGCTTGGGTCCTTATGGACAAGGGTTACCCTCCCAATCCAAGCAATAACTCTCTTTTATCATTTAAAATAGGCGACATACGATGCTAGGAACAAAAGGCCAGATTTTTTACATCGCATTGACGATACAAACTAAAAAAAATGTATATGGACCGTAATCGTATGCAAATTTAACCCTTTCGAGAGATATTCAATGAAATGACTCACAGTATTGGCTTTATTATAATTTATTTTGAAAGGATTACAAAAATATGGTAATAGTTAAACATGGATAATTTTTGCAGCAGTTCTTCTTTACAAGTCATCACGAAAGGAACTTTTTAATTCAACGTGAGTTTGATATTATATTTTAAAAGTGACGTTACTTATAATTATATCATATAGTATTTATTACCAATGCAAGGCGGCGAATGTGTAAAATAATATTTTTGTGACAATTAATTGTTTTAGAAAATTTCTTCTTCTATTTTAGTTTTACTCTATGGCAGCTTACGTCTAAACAAGTGATTTTTCTCAATAATTTTAAATTAGTCGTGAATGAGTATTTTCAATTGACCTTTTGTTGACAACGAATTTGTGCTTCAAAGATATTGTTTTCATTGCCAAACATTTAACGGCAAACAATATTAATTTTGTTGAAACCGTTTTGATATGTCATAATACATTTTAGTCAACATTATTGTTGTATTTGACATGATAAAATTTTATCAGTCATCAACTGTCAAAATATTAGTCAGACTATCTTCAAGTCATTATTATCATAAAAAATAGTTTATATGACAGTTATAAAGTGATTTTAATTACATTTTACTCCTATTTTTTGACATTGAATAATTATTTTTCGGATTTGACAATATATATTTTATTTCACAACAATTTTTTGCTTAAGATCTGTTTTATGATAAACATTCATTTGAAAAACCATTCACAGAAAATAAATGACACTTACAATTTTTGGTTCAATTGAAATATAGCGTGATATTGATAAAATGACTTTGATTTGCGATATTCAAACGTTAGGCCGAACAAATATTTGAAAACATAACAAGTGAATAATTTATATCATATCGTTTTGAATTAAATGCATAAACAATAATTTTATTCATGGAAATCTGTACGTGATTATTATCAATACTTTATTCGGGATGTTAACTATCTAAAGTTGTTATGTGATGTGGAATAAAAATTGTGCGATTCTATTTCGACGCTTCGGCTGCACTAGAAGTCAGCCATTTTCAAAAAAAAATCGAGATTCGAATAACGCGCATGCGTAGGACGCCATTACGATTCGCCGTAGTGCGTATAACAATAAATAATTCTTTCATGTGACGTTTGACTTTCTTTTGCTTTTTGATACCCTGATACTTTTATTCCTTAATAATAATTTGAAAAAAAATCTCTTATTCTCATATATTAATAAAAAGTTATCTTTGTCTATACTTGCTTAAGAATACCATCTGAAAAAAGTTCAAAAGTTTTAAAAAACTAAATGTAACTGCCGATTGCTTTATCAACCTTTAATATATTAATAATAAAAACCTTCAAGAAGTGATAACAAGGTTTTAAGTAGTTTTCACAATAGATACTGAGAGTATCTCTTTTTAAGTTCAACGAAATATAAGGATATGAAACGTACATATTTATCGATTCGTAAAATATGAAGAATCTCTTGCAATGAAATTGTGTTACCTTCATATATACAGGTGCAATACATATGTATGTTCAAAATAGCCATTAATTTTCAATTATATTTCGCCCATAAATGTATTTAAATATATTACCGAAAACAAAGCCATCAGATTATAAACATCATGACATCATTATAAAATGCACTGGTTGCCATTTTATTAATTTCTAGCATTATTTTGACGCATGGGAACAAAGTATGTTTTTTTGAAATAGTAGATTAAAAACTGAAGAGATTGTTAGATTATATTATTTTATTTAATTCAGGGATTGAGCATAAGCACAGATTGTTTTTCGGCTTATTAAATAGTAGTGATGGTTAAGTAGATCTATTATCCAATGCAAAGTACACAATATTTAGATAAGGAATATTCGAAAACTGACGTTTGCTATCTTAAATGCTATATTTCATTCCGATAGTATTGCCGTTGATTTGTTATGCCCAGCGAATTAACAAAATGCAAAATAATCAATATTATGATTTTGCCGTGATCGCAATAAATAATAAAGATCTTAGCTGTTGTTAATTTTGAGCGAATAAGATAAGCTCGTCAGCTGTCAGCCAGAATGCGAATGTATGTAATATAATCAAATTTATAATGCATTTATTTATGACATTGTAATTCCACTATGTGTGACACGTGTTAAAAAACTCAAAGTAACATTTGAATCCACCAGAATAGTCTTGTCTTACTTTAATCTAATAAAGCCTATTTTTTATAATTTCTAAGCTAACGTTATAAAATAAATCGGTTTTGACAGCATGTGATTTTTGGCGCAATTGATATTTAATAATAATTAATTTATTTCGTAACCGTTTTGAAATGAACTTGCCGGAAATTTTTCCGGTAAATGTAATATACTGCAAATAAACCGCCTTTTAAAGATTGTGCATAGCTAATCAGTGTATTTGTATATTTAACAGCTGGTTGTCAACTTAGTATAATAAAAGTTCTTTTAAAATGACAAAGTATTTATAGATTTTTCCGCACATTAATTATTGAAACAACTATTTCTTGACACAAATGATTAATAGAAAACTGTATTTTATGAAGAATATAGTATAATACAAAACAAATAAATCGTAAATATGACATACAAAATTTTTGATAATTGCTATATGAAGTCACATGAAAATATCATTCACGTTATCGTATACGATTGTAGTATTTATTTGATAATCTGAAATAAATATCAGTTAACGTAAAGCATGTTTAATTTGTAAAGCTCTGTTCATGTTTTATTAATGAATATTTACATTGAATTACAAACTTTGAAAGCAAAGTTTTCAATGCATATACAAAGACACATTCCAAAAATAACAGTAAAAACAAAAATATATTAATAAAAATATTTACCCATCTTTGCGCCATGTCATTATTGATGTAACATTCTGCATATTATTAATATAACATTCAAACGGATGGTGACGTAAAAAATTTACGAAAAAAATATTTCTCAAATGTTTTTTTTAGCACCGCACTTTTCTCGAATTTCCCGACATCGAACAAATTGAAAGAAAGAGTAAAAAAAACCTTTACTTGGGTATGCGTGGAAGTGACAGTCGACAATTGATAAATTGAATTTTTGTGTGATGTTTGAATATATTATTTTATACATTTAACTGTCTCCAAAAAAAATTGTTAAATTTTGTGGCAACTTTATTTTGAAATCTGTTGATATTTATGTCATTGTACCGTTGGTAAAAAGAATATTTAAGTTTTTCTTTGGGAAATTGTTCAATGTTTGAGTTTTCGCGAGAGAGGAAAATTCTTAAGCCCGTCTTTACTGTGGAAAAGCCGCGCGGCGAATGAAAGAAGAAAGTGTACTTCTGATTTTCTTATGTCGTATCTACATATAAGGCAAACACCCGCTCCCTTCAAAAAGAAACCTATAAGCTTCATAGTATAAGTTCCACAATAAGAAAGCTTGTCTCGATGTTTATCACACACACAAGCTCACCTATTGTAAAGCAGGGGCGGCATAAATTGTATATATAGATTACGAATATTTTTGACAACATATTATATATTTTTCATTTTTAAAAATTGCAATACTATTAAGTAGGCGTAAATATTTATATACATAAATAATGAAAAGAAATTACATTTAAAAAAAAATCCTATATGTCGCTTTACATTCTTAGCACGTCAAAATTGGACGAATGGATATAAAACGGGTCTCGTGGACCCAGGCATAAGGGTCATTATATCAGAACCATCAGGTAGCGGGTTCTGATAAAAGAAAAAAAACAAGAGAAATAAGCATACTTGACTTCTTAGAAATTTTCGTAAAGATATTCATTGAGAGTAAATAATAATGGTTTCACAACAGCACCTTAAAAACTCGAATAGCAAATATATACCGAATAAATTATTTGTGAAAGTTTGAATTCACTAATACAATCTTGAAGACCGCTGTTGAACTGATTTACAATTTTTTTCTCCATGTCCGCTCTCAATGTAGAACACATGTCCCGTCAATGACATTTTCTAATTTAGATTTTACAAAATAAATTCCAGCTGTTTTTATATGGGACATGCTGATCTCGAGTGATATTAGAAATCTAATTTGAGGTTCATCTCATCTTTTTTAAATCAAAAAGAAGATCGAAAAAAATACGCCACTGTGATTCGTTGGATACATAAATTTCTGTTCGTATTTTGATACATGTGTGTATGTATATGCATATTTACATATTAATATATGTATATGTGGGACTCGGATATGTGACTGATGTGTAAAATATCTAGATGGGAAATTGTGAAAAAATGAAGAAACGTATGTGAATGCGTGGAAATAAATTTTCAATTTGTTTCAAAAATAAACTGGGAAACATTATTCATCCCCAAACGGAAATCCAGCTGCTTAGATCGTACCTTCAGGATAATCTCATACTTGACCATTCAATAAAGTTTAAATAATATTTTATAACTAGGTTTTAATATTTCCCTGGTAATTGTATGGAAAGAAAAATTGTTACTGGACATATTGTTTGCTTAAACTCCACTAAAAAAATCAACTTAATTCTAAATAAATATCTATCCGCTAATTTTAAATAGATACGACACTCAATGTCATGGAAAAAATATCTTTGTGATAGCAATAAAATTAATATTATAGTTAAGTGATAAGATTCAAATAGTCTGTCAAAAAAATGTCACTCTTATTATTTCACCTTGATACTGGATCAACAATAATAAATATATTCGATATGTCTACAAGGTCACTTTGTAGACAGGTCGAAATGCGATTACCTTCTATTAATTAACTATTATTTCTGGATTAAATTTAACTACTATTAGGTATCGATAATGTATGCAATTTCCCCATTAGGACTGGCGTAACAGCTGCTTTATAGACAAAAAATATTTAAATTGTGTGTGTATTATCGACACTCACAGGAACTCACCATCAAAGAAGGCAAAATATACTTATATTATAACTGCTCAAACAACCATTGATCCTCCATCGCGATATTTAACATACTCAAAATTAAAAGCTCTCTTTATACAAAAATAAAATAGCAGAAAAAACTGATATCTAAGTGTCCATGATAAAAAAAATCATCGACCTGCTGATTTAAAAATCAAAAATAAATCTGATTGTATTTTCATAGCATATATTTAAATTACTAACCATTTTTGTATTCTTTGTTGATAAACTAGATCATACATAAACGGATCAACCAAAGCCATACAAATTATTTAATTCTATTTTATAAATTAAAGTAGATAATACCAGAGCTATGGAGTCGGAGTTGGAGTCGTCACGGCGTTTTGGCCGAAGTTGTATTCGGAGTCGTAAATTTTGAAAAGTTTGAACTTTTTGTTTTTGCATATAATGTATCAAATTTGCTTATCGGCCGGATTAGTTGGTTGATATTTAAGTAACTACACATAAATAGGACAATTAGGAAAAAAAGTGACGAAATTAAACTTTTTTAGTCGGAGTCAGATGGTCAATGTTGGAGTAGGAGTCGTGTTTTTGGTAAATGCTGGAGTCGGAGTTGTATTTTTTCAATGACTCCACAGCTCTGGATAGTAGAAATGATATCAGTTTTTATTTTTTGTATTTAATGATGAAGATTATCAATTTTTTCGTCATATATGTGCACTACTTGAACTTATTGAAATTTGTATCAAAATTCAAAAATGAAACAAAAAAAGTAGCTGCCATTCCTTCAATGCTTGCTAGACAGCAGACAAAATTACTCGTCCTTTCACAATGATAGACAACAGGCAACCTCACTATTATGTCGTCAACATACGCGAGGTAAGAGGAGAAATAATACGCAGAAGCATTTCGTTTCTCAAAGATTGTGCAGTTTTCTAACGAGCCATTTATCTTCCCGCGAAAAGGCTTAGAGACAAAAGAGCGCGAAAAACGAAAAGACGCGCCACCGGAAAGACAGCCGACAGACAGTCGGATCTGCGACAGCGACGCATCGGAATCGCAGACAATTCGGATTAAGTTAAATTATAATTATTCAAATAAATGCTACTAATCTACACTAATATGTTACGTATTTTTACTATTTCCATGTTAACAACTGCGAATATTTTTTGCTATCAATATTTTAATGTTTTTTTTTTGATCATCTTACAAACAAACGTTTGTGACTTTTTTTTGCTAAGCTTAGAGTGAGGCCACAGTAATGAGCATAAATTTTAGCGTATCGTGACAAGATTTACTTAATAATCGCGCAAATTGTTTACGTATCGTATAACGCATCGTCATAACGTAAACAATTTGTACGTCGAAGCAAGCGCTGTTAAATTTCAGACTGATTTCGGCATTTACGCTGCGCTTCGACTTCATCAGATGGCACCATAGTTAAAGACATTGCGGCAACCGTTGATAATGAAGCCAGTGCACACAGTTACGCCTGCACTTTGGCTGTACTCTTAGGCTCAGGTTGCTTGATATAAATATTGACAACTTTAAAACGTGAAAACGCAAAACAAATCTTTGCTCGGTCGAAATAAATGCTTTTGGGTAACATTTATTCAAACGGTTTTATGAATTGCTTAATAAATTCATATTAATAACTGAAACGCTCACTGCTTATCGAAATATTGAAACTAAATAAATTAATTGTTACTTTTATTTCACAATAAAATAACAAAAAGACATTAAAAACTGATTTCTTAGAATGTGGATAGCGACTGCTTATGGTATACTTTGGAGAAAAAATCATATTATTTTCTGAAATTAATTAGAACAACGCCCAAATCAAGTGAGTTTTATTCAGTACAAGAAAATAAATAATAAAATATTTAAATTATCGACGGAGAGTTGTTCGTTGGGGAATTGTAAGTGGACCAAAAAACACAGGGCACTACTTCGCATGACGTGTTGAAAGAATAGAAACACAGACGAAGAAAACTAAAAATAAATAGTGGAAAACATAGTAAAAAAATCAAAATTGCTCCCGGCTGGAATACGGACCGATAGAGTCGACGACTGTTTTTCCGACAAATAAACAAAAGAGCTTACAACTAATCAAAATCCTGCGCTTTTCATTTTATTTCTCATAAACAAACCTAAATCGTCATATTAGTTTATGAAATTACTAGTATTGCCACCCGGCATCGCTCGGACTAAGCGACCAATAATTATTTAATGTTATATCATTCGACATAATTATATCACAAAATCTAACATTCAAAATAGAGTTAAAATAAAATCACAAACTTTATTTAATTTGATAACAGCCCCATTCTCGCCCATTAAAATGTCCAAATTCAAGGAAAAAATCTAATTTGCTGTCAAAGAAATGTCAAATAATACCTTCACGTAAATAATAAACATTATTATATTAATAAAAGCCTGGAAAAAGTTGGTAGAAGACTAATTTATTACATTTTGACTTAATGTCTACGCCGATAAAAATTCAAACATATTTTCTTTCATATTCGTTTTTATGGCAACTTGCAACAACAATGCAAAAGGGAATTACAGACATACATACATATATACGCCTTTTCCGTTTTATATGTAAGATTACTAAGCTTGCATTGCAAGTAGCATAAAACGTATATAAAAAAAGAAAAATGAAATTGAACGTTGTGTAAAACAATTAGTATTGTCATATATAATATTACTCGACATATTTTTTCAGACAAAAAGTAGGAAAAAAATGAGATAATTTATTTATAGAGAAAAAATAGTTTAAGGGAAATTATATGTAGGTGTCTGCATAATGTATCAGATTGAAATCGAACTAGTCGGTGTAGCGGGAAACTGCTTTACCGACTGCTCAACGGAAAATCCAAAATATGTAGAGGGGGTATTTTCTTCTTTACCTCGGAATTGTACGGGGAATACGTCGTCTTGTCAATGCATTGGTGTTGGTGTATGTGTGACTTAGAAATACATTTGTGTGAGTTGAACCAAGTCAGCGTTTAAGCCTTGTAAAAACTTATAAGGAATCAAACGAAATTTTTGGATAACGTTAAAGAAATTTCCTTCGTTTTACCAACATTAAAATTTTAAATCGATTTATATAAATCATTATATCCATCCTAAATGGGTATTATAAAATTATCTTTTTTTAGATAACCGATAATCCTTGCATACTCTGGTGTATTGTTTAATTGCATAAGCAAGTGTGATTTTATTATATTGGCTTTACATACACTAATCCGTGTTTATCTAGATAAAATTATTGTGAGGATATTAGAAAAAAGTTTTCTTTTTTTTTTTTAGTATACATACTGTTGCAAATCGTATAAGTAGTTAGACGACAATTAGAGATAAAGACGAATATCTTCATTAAGTTTGTACAATGCCAAATCGTTCCAATAATACGATTTAGCAACAAGATAATAAAATAAGTATTTACTGAAGATTACGTGTTGGTGTGTATCAACGCTTGAAAGAGTTTGATTTATTTGAAAATTCAGTCGTTTTTAAACGGAGTGTGTTATTGCCAGAAACATGGAACATTAAAAAAAGCAGTTATATCGGTGAAATTAAAAAAAAATACATATTTACTCACACTAAGTTTCTTAGATGTTGGCGGATGACCATCCATATTATGTTTACTGTGTGACTAAATGATGCTTGTATGACTTGATGGAAGCAAAAAACTTTAACATACATTTTATATTATAGGTGTTGCAAAGTGGTCATTTATATTATATTAAAATTACTATATGGGCATTGGGTTAAAAAAAAGTACGGATATTTCAATAAGTAAATATTTTCAATAAGAAGAATAAGGAACCTGTGTCCTGCTTACTCCTCAAGTACAACGTTTCAACCGTAACCGAATTTCATTGTTTTAATAAGTTTACAAAATAATTTTCATACACATGATTTCGAGTATTATAATATCCAACAGACGTTTCTTGAATTCCATATTAGATTACAGATACATACTACAGCCTTCCAACATGAAATGGTTTCTTTTTGTTTCTCCACTATAATTCGGTTCAGTAATCAATGGTAATAGAAGTGTGTTTTTTCTACTTATAAAGAAACATAGCACAAAGACAAGCGCGTAGATGATCACTATTTCTCACCATTTAAAATGTGTATCTATAGTATGTTTTTTAATTGTAATTTGAGTGACTGACATAAGCGGTGTCGTTAAATATGTAGTCTTAAAATACCTGTTAAGACGTCCGTGTACAGAGGATATGGTTAAGAATATTACTAAAATAAAGTTTATTTTTTTTGGCTGAGTCCTTGTTGCGTCCCCAACATGGCAGCACACATTTTGCTCACTTCTTTCTGTTCAACGCACCCTACTGTTATTTACCATGTTAGTTCCCATTCTATTCCTTGAAATTTTGCATTTCGTTAGTTTCTCCCAATCCCTCCGTTGGGGGTGGGATTGTGCAGGGTGTGTGTGTTTCACAAGAGAGAGAGAGGGTTAGGCAGAGGGGTGAAATGCGTGCATGCGTGCAGGAGGAATAGAAAAAAGGATGAAAAAATAAGTATGACGCCGAACGCGTAGCTCCCAAACGATTTTGTTCACTAGCGCGTGCCTATAAAGAAAAATCGAATATCGATTTCCTTCGTTTATTATATTTTTACAACATTGTATGTATTACCTTGATATATATACCGACAGCACATTTTTTATGAGCTACAAATCCAAAATTGTATCCTAAATATTTATTGACGAATTAAAACTAAGTCGTTCTAGTTCGGTTTATAAATACATCAACGAAAAAAATATGGCTTAACAAATTAAAGGCACATGGATTATTGCGAAAACTTTGCTAGTATGTTTTCACAACATTATATTTTTAACAGTTAAAATGGACAACATGAGTGACACAATTTTTTTTAAATAGCTTTGTGCTGTATTTCAAATACGTGTAAAATATTAATGAAATTATTAGTCAATATAAAAGGGAACTACCTATAATTTTCAATCGCATTCAATTAAGTAATATGAATTTCTCGGTAGAATAAAAAAATTGTTTGAACAGAGTAATAAAGGCAGCAATTATCATAAAAATATTATATTACTGCCCTCCCTTAAAAAGACAAGCTAACTTTTCTAAATTTTTAAAATATTTTTGCCACTATGTCGCTGATTCACTGTCTGCTATATGATCAAGAAAAAACGAATTTATTTATAATATTTAAGCCATACTTTGAAAAAAAATTCACACATCTCTTTTCTTAAACTTAAGAATAATGTGACGGGGTTAGCAAATGATTAGTTGTTAGATAATCACTCTTTCAACGCCATGTGTCTAAAATCGAATGAGAGAGTCAATATTTATATTATATATACATCTGAAGTAGATGGGTGAAGATCACGTGTGAAGAATTTCATAAATATCAATAATCAAGTACGAATATCAAAACAAAATTGATAATCACAAATAAAATATTTACATTGTAAGAATAATGCTTTCAAAACGATAATGCACTTTATTAGATATGAAAAATATCTGAAACATAAACATCCAAGCTTTGTTATGTGTGTGGATAAAAATATCCAGAGTGTTTTTGGTAAAGTTTTACGCAGGGCTTTCTTTCTCCCCCAGTTACCGTTTGAGGTGACGGAATATTTGATAGTTTTTGAAAAGGAGAGAATCACTGCAAATCTTGCTAAGCCGATTATTAAATACACTGTATCAATTTATAAATATTAAGCAAATTCAAATATCAATAAAGATTTACACAAATCACCTTCAAATTGGTTTTATTAACAGAATGGTATTTATGAAAGATCATAAAAAAAAATATCATATCGTTTGTGGTTGTATCGTAATGATTTGGTGGTATTATAAGATGTTATATTTATTTAATGGTAATTAAATTCACACTTAACATAATCATCTATCATCAAAAATCATATAACAAACAAAAATAATGTATGTGAAAAAATTACACAAAAATATGATATTATCACACAAATAAAGCCTACAGAAGTCTCGGTTAATCGAAAGTATTTTTTTAAATATCTATTAGCTCAATTCAAGTTCGAAGATGTAGGATTCACAGAAATTTTCATTTCCAAAAAATGTTAGGTGAATCCGACGGTAAACTTTTACCGGGATTAGTTAGAAAACTATTTTTCGGTATGAGAAAAATACCGTGACTTGGTGACAATTACTGTTTACTGAAAGGTTAGATGAGTGTTTTTTTTAATCTTGGCGGGATAAGGTATTGTACAGTATGTATATAATTTAACATCATTTATATTTAAAGCCATACATTTAAGCTGAACATGTAAAACGAAATAATAAATATACGACTAATTAATTCATAAATACTATGATTTTAAATCATACTCTCAATCAAAAAAAACTCAAAAAGTTGGCATATATTTAAAAAAAAAAATAATAAATAAGTTTACCAAATGTACGAATGATTATCCCTCCTAGCAGTGAGGTGAGTCTACCTCTTGTACTTCTACACGTCACTCGTAAGCCCTCCACCCAAAATATCCGAGCGAACATCAATCTATAAAATGTGGAGGAGTATATCCTAACCCTTATCCAATACAAACATACATACTCACTTACATGCACAGCCCTCCCTCTATTCTATACTGCCAACTACCACCCGAGTATTACCCCCCACATGCAGCTACACTCCCGCCTATTTTGTACCTATATCAATCTCACTGATACTCAAAGTATTTTTGTCTCCCCATAAATTTATCCAATCATATAAAAATAACTACTTTGAAGCGTCGACTATTCTGTTTTGGTAGTGTAATAAATTAATAATAATCGATTGATTCAAACTAGTTTTATTTTTCCGGGACATCTTTGTATGTCATTTAAATTGAATTTTGACTATAAATTATTACAAAATATTATCACTGTAGCTGAGTGGTTAATTGCTGAGGTTAAGAGTGGCTTATTACTAATTAATTATTACGAGTGGCTAATTTATAATTTTCTTTATAACCAAGATTGCGATTCTTAATCGACACATAAGTTCATTGTTGTTTCAGCGTCAGTTCTTTATAAATTTATATCCAATGTCGTAATTGTCTCCAAAGGTTCGTTCCTATCCCGTATCTTTAAAATGAGCAATTAGGAGCGTAATAATAGTATATTCAACGCCATGGAGTATAAAATAAAAGTATTTCGTATAAGTTTCTGATAAAATATATTGACTTTTTCATGCTATAAATATTTGAGCGAGAAACGATTATTGACCAGGTTATGCTAGGTCTGTGACAGCATTTATCTTTAAAATTATCTTTTCACAAAGTTGAGTCGTCATTTTTAAAATATAATTTTTTCGTTCCTTGAAATGTGTCACATTTTTCTTAAAGTTTCTTTTATTTCTAACCAACATATCAATAAATATAATCACTGCATCATATTTAATCCTATATGGTACTTGACAAATCTACGAAAAATGAAATTTTTTTAAATACATAAATTACACTCAAGTAAATAAACTGTATGAACATGTTGAAGATGCTAAATTTCAAGTCTTGTTGAAAAAATAAAACACAGCTTTTAACGATAAAATGTATTTGAATTATAAAAACTTTTGTATTTTTAGTTCAATATTTGCATACAATTTTACTGAATCATTTCTTATCGTTTCACATTTGGTTATGAATCGAAAGAATATTTCTATGAGTCGGTTAAAATAAATAATCGTTCATTGTAAAATAAAGCCTTCGTCAAACGTACAATTATTTAAATAAATCAATAATACCAAATATACTATTATATCAGATGAAATAAACAGAGACTTAACCGACTTGCACATTATAATATTATATAATATACATATTATATGATTTCTTTGAAAAATTCTTTCAATAATCAGAGAATTTTCCGCGTGACAAAAGTTTAAGTTTCGTTGGAATATCACAAGGGCTTACAATTGGAAATATTTTCTGCGCAGTCTGTTTGCGCAAGTGCTAAGATGGCCGCCGAAAACGTCGCGTGCATTTCATGTGAAAATGAAAATGGCAGCTGTGAGTACATCTACTCTTTGAATGACACCTTTGACCATTAGTTTTATACACCGAAAGATAAAAGTTTCTGAATTCTTGTTTTTATTACAAAGGTTTTGCATTTTCATTCAGAATTTTCATCTTTCGAACACAATTGTTAGACTCAATATGAAGAAAAAATATTTTATTACCATAAGCACACTCGTGAAATTTTCGATTCGATATAAAACGGCTTAATAATGTGTATGAGATTTATATAGAATATATTTTAACAGCTTGCAAAAAGCAAAAGTGTTATGTCTATCAATATAGAAACCATATTAAAGATTTCCGCTTTATCTTCAGCTGTAATATATTCATATAAAGATATGCCGTCCTGCTATTGGTAGGTTACTGTTGGCATAGTAACGATTTATTCTATTTTATTATTAATATTAATTTATAATCAATAAATAAGTAATTGATTTTGTTAGTTGTATTGCTTTATAAACATGACACTGCGTGCAACAAATTTAAACTATTAACGATTAAATAAATCCTTCAATATCAGCAAAATTTATGTTTTTAAACATATCATATCTATGATATTTAAGCGTGCATAAAATTGAAAAATATTATTCTAAAAATTGTTAGCATGTGTAAAATAATAAAATCATAAGATCGTCACAAATAAATACAACTTAAATGTAAAAGATTTTTACTGGATTTATCAAAAATCATTAAAATACATATATATGTACTTATTTTAACCTATATCCGCTCTCTAGTAGGACCATACAGTGCGTTCGTTAAAGACTATCTGGTCATCTAGCGTCCCATATTTGAGTCACTGTAGGGATAGTCTTTGGCCTTAAATAGCGCCGGGGTATTTAGAACACATTTCGAAGGCAGTTCCATGGTATTTTTTTTTAAATTGGAGTTATAAGAGACTTTTTTGCCACCTTCTCCTACTTCAAATTTCTGACAAAATCAAAAGGCTATACCCGTACTATTCACTGGAAGTTTGTTTCCGAAACACAGTATACGTTGTTTTCCCAATGTGATTTTGTAAGGTGCCATGACTCGCGACCGTAAATGATCACAATCAAGATGCGTGCGCTTGGTTTTAAGTATACCCGTGAACTCAAATGCGGAAAATTAAAGCTAAATTTTAAAAAGACTCGTTGGTAGAGATGAGAAGTAAGAAAAGTTTTCTAAACAAAATCAGATTTTTTTGGATATAAATCGATTAAAATAACATTGTTTGTATTTTTATGCTAATGTATTGAGTCAATCTCTTTAATGCATATTTTTCTTATAGAATTAAGACCACGGTGTCTAAAATTATCTTTCATTTATTTAATATTTTATGTTAGAATAAATCTAAATTTTTATTTTATAAAAATAGCTATACGCATAAATAATCAAATCGAATAAAATTAAAAATGTTAAGTAAGATGTGTCATCGTAATCAAATAAAAAAGTTCCGTTTATCTTACGGCGCCGAATATTTCAGCAAACAATACATAGCATTACAAAATGAAATCTCCCTCTTTGAGACAATTAGCTACTTCTCCGCTCTCTCAATGTCTACCTCCCGCCTCCACCGTCTCGATTTAAATACCCAAGTTCAAGGTCTCGGCTAACTAACCCAATTTCAAAATCATTGCCAGTGAGTCAAGGCCGCATTTCCATCCCCCATAATCGTTTCCTCACGATGAAAATTATCCCATTATGCAAATTTAGAGAGGGTGCTAATCACCCCGCGTACGAGGCAAATTATTTAAAGCCTCCGGGCCGAGACAATATTCTTCCCGTCACTTTCACTCGGTTCCATGTTTTTATAGCTCTCAGATAATAATTCTGCTTTCAATTTGAATGCATATAAATAAACTCGACTTGGTGGACACGCTGCTAAGTTCTTCAGAATATCAATGTAACAATTATGTTCAGGGTTCTTCTAACATGTAAACAAACAGTTTTTATTCACCGATAGGCTACGAAAATACTCGACCGCCGATGATGTTTACGTTAAAATATTATATTTTACAGCTATCGAAATAAAGTATATCATAACAGAAAATCTAAGTTTATTAAGTATATGTATATAACCTTAAATAAATAAATAAATAGCAACCATTTTTTCCTTCTTTCACAAATAATTTTACAAAGATCGGGAACGATTTCTTTTATTTATTAAACACCTTAAGGTTATAATGTGTCATACGGATTCAATTATAATTGTATATCAATGAGTCTTAATGTGTATGATTTAACATTATATCCATAAATGTATTGAAATCTTCCGGAATGCTACTTATAAAAGCAAAATAAAACAAAAAAATTACGTCTTATAACTTGCAATTGTCACCTGCAAATAATACTAGAATATTTAAGAATTAAATTGACATGTTCTTCTTTTATTTTTCGAGGTTAGTAAAATTAATGACTAATTTAAATTAATCTGTTAAGCGGTAAATTTAAATTTATGTACAGATGACATAATTGATTAAAAACAAAAAGCATCCGTAATCAAAATGTTAGAACCCTCCCAAAGCAAATAAATGAAATTTCTGCGGGCGTTTATTTTAGGCGAATATCTTAATGCTGAGAATGTTGCCCCAATGCTAAATGGGGAGTTTAGGGTGGTGCGGTGAAGAATAATAAGGGGGTAAACAAGACTTTCTGTTTATGCAAATACGAGATCGTTTTCGTTTGTCTGTTTTAATAATGAATGAATCATTTTGTAACCGTTTAGTCGGTTTTTTCAATTTGAACTTTTTAAATGTTAAAGTGGTAAACAATGATAATAACAAATTTCGGTTTTGCTTTCAGAATAATTATAAGTAAACATGGGGATGAAACAAATATTAAGGTTGTTTCAGCCTCACAATAAATGCCTGCAGTAGAATGCGTAATCCCATTATACAAAATTTCTTAGTGATACCTATATTTTTTTAACCATGTCCGCTCCCAGCTTGTAGCATATGGAGTCTTCACGGAGTTTATCTCAACAAGTCTTTTCTACGAAAGCTGCTTGTCACTCAGTGGCTCAAACTCCCTTTTTTAAAGAGAGCAGGGATTGAAAGGATACAGGGATTAGATCAGGACTAGAGGTTAACAGAATCGCTTTTTGGGATCGGAAGGGTGGGAAGGGATTTTTAACAACACACACAGCCATTGCCTTCGAAAAGAATCGATAAATCGACTGAAAAATCTACTCACAAAGGGACTCGAATCCGGACAGTCCGTCACGGAAGCACTGCAACACAGACCAGGCATACTTAATATAAATTAGATATTAGTAGTTTTATCTGTTAAAATTTCAAAACTACAATGAATAATGCACTTTGAGTAGTTACCAGTAAAATTTAAATTTTATTAAATTAACACTGCTAAACAAAATGAACTGGTGATTGACAGAAAAATTGGTACCCCGTCGGTATACTAGGAATGTGTTATACGACCCATGAATAACCTAATTTGCATACGCTAATACTGCTGCAACGTACAATAATAAAAATGCATTGCAATGCAGTTGCATTCTATTCAATCTACAATTGTAACGGTTTTATTGTACGACAAATCTACGATACAAAAATGCTTAGAATACAATTTTTTATCAATTAAAATTTTGTCTCAATTGCAGTCTAAGCAATGCAGATATTTAAAACTGTTACACGTTTCTTATAAATATATTTTACCAAATTGTTTGAAACAGCTTCTATACAAAATTGATTTTTTAAAAAATAACTGTAACCGGTTTCGAAATTGATGATAATGTTCACTATGAGCGAAACCCGTCCTGATCTTATAATTTTAATGTGGAATAAGTACAAAAATGTTTTATTTTTTTAATGCCATTCCGCCAAGTATTGACAGTGAACAACTTAAAAGTAATTAATTCATGCATTTTTTACAGATTCTGGGAATGAAAGCAGTCTTCTCCAATGTTAATTAAAAACAAATATGTCTCTCAATATAGCCTGTTTAGTAAGTATGTAGAACTGATGTGTATTATGTATATACATTGAAATAAGGATGGTTAATAGATACAAATTATTAGCATATAAACAAAAATAAGTTTTCATAGAAATAGAAGAATGAAATGGAAAGCGTCTTTTGATGGAGATAGCCACATATTACTTGCGCCGGATCATTTATTCGTAAAATGGACATTAATAAGGACTCATTAAAATATCCTACGCACACGTTATATGAAATCAGAATTGAGTGAAAGTGTTTTGGGTAAAAGATACGTGATATTCAACACTCATTTATGTTTTCGTGATATTTGATATATTTTATAATACACTCATGTTTTTTTCTAGGTTTACCTTAACAATTTTTTTTACCACTTTCGATTTAAAATGCATTTTTTTAATAAACTATGTTATGTAAGAATAGCACATGTCCTATTAGGTACGTCGCTCAATGGGCTGGTTAACTTCGGTGAAAAAATACCTTAAAGTTGTAAAAATAATTTTTGATAAGCATTTTGAAATTACGACTGTTTTTATCAACACAATTTTTTTTTTTTTATATGAATCATATAATATTTTAGAATTAATTCAACAAGATCAATTAAAAAAGTAAACGAACCTTTTTAATTAATTGTTATTTTATATTTGGAAGGTTGTAGCCGCTTTTAGCAATTTAGTATGTTGGTAAACATATTTAAAATTAAATGTACTTATCAGGGCTGTGAAGTCGGTAAAAAAAGGTCCGACTCCGACTTCGACTCCAGCATTTACCAAAACTACGACCCCGACTCTGACATTGACCAAAAACACGACCCCGAACCGACTCCGACTAAAAAAAGGCTAATATCGTCACTTTTTACCCGAATTTTCCTATTTATGTGTATTCAATTAAATATCAACCCTGTCAATGCGGGCAAAAGCCAAATTTGACATATTAAATGCAAAAATAAAAAGTTCAAACTTTTCAAAATTACCGGCTCCAAGTACGACTCCGGCCAAAACGCCACGACGACTCCGACTCCGACTCCGATTTCACAGCCCTCGTACTTATGCCTAAAAACTATTTGGCGTCAAAATATTCCCAGGAAAATTTCAATATTTTAGACTATTGAGCTGAAATATACTAAAAATTACATATTAGGTGAGGTCACAATAACACAAAAATATGTTTTACTAATTTTGCGTGAATGTAACCTCAATTTATATCGATATGTAATTCAAATGTGTGTTTTCTAATTGAAAGTAATTTTCTAGTTTCATTATTTGTATGTAGTGTTAAAAATAATATAATCGATAATAATGCCTAAGAATTTTCGATTTTTTGTTTGGATAAATAAATATTCAATAAGCGTTTTGTTTCTTGGATCAAAATATACGATTCAAAACATGTAAAATGTTTTAATCGTTGGTTTACGTGATCAATATTTATATTAAATTATTGGCAGCTTATTCTGTTCGATTATTATTCTAGTCGGGTCATACCAGTGAGCGAAATCTTTCCACGTGCAATAGTTCAAACCTTTTCCTTTCATCGTCCTCACTTCCTGGCATAGGCCCACATCTGCATACAGAACAAAACACTGGCTTGATTTACATATTATTCCTATACAAATTCTCCAAGACAGATTGCAACTCATTCAGGTAAGCCAGGTAGGGGCAGAAGGACATTATTTATCATTGCATTAATGCAATTGATGTTTTCCCCCTTTTTCAACCATGAAAGATGATATTTTTTATGCAAATAAATTAAAATGAAAAAATTACTTAGCGTTTTATTTGGTTCCTAGTTTATTTGTAAAGATGAATAGGTAAGTGAAATGATATTTTTATAAATCTCAATGACGAATAGTTGTGAACCTAGCTTAATGTATGTTTTTAGACTTTCACAATGTGTATAAATAAAAGTTAAATTTTTTGAAGACATTGATATGATTTATGGCAATCTTTCGACGTTAAATAACGGTTACAGTTTTTATTTTAAAGATTAAATTTATTATACATCATAAAAAGTTGTTTTTCAAAATACTATTTACAAAATTATAATATATTTTAAAATTTTAATATCAAATTTGAATCGTTTTAATTTTGTACTTTTCCATGAGTTTTTTCCGCTAAAAACTAGGGTTTCACCTTTCGGCATCTTCAGGCATCTCAGTTCATGTTCATTCGTCATTGGAAAAGTACAAAACTCAAGCGATTAAAATGTAAACTATAATATGTTAAAAAAGAAATTTCATTTGTTCTTTACATATATTTTACTGGAAAAAACTAGATAATTTTGAAATTATTTAATTGAGAGAATCTTTGTTATTAAAGCTAACTTACTATATATCACTATACCACCACTGAAATAATTACAAAAAGTTCATGAGAATTTTGATAAAATATATCTAAATGTAAAATAGTCACAGATCTTTTAAGGCATAAAATAGAATTGTAATTCGAGTGCTGACAAAGTTCTCATGAATAAGATCGCATAAAATACTAAACGTCTTTTTATATCTGATATTAAGATTAGGTTTCACATACAAAAAACTTTCGATTGATGATCACATTGGGTTTATAAAAAAAACTCTTTGGATTGCCGGTATAAGTTAGGGACTTCGACACTAACATGAAAAATATCGGGATGCTTATATTTCACCTGTGTATTTCAATACCTAAACACCATTTTTGAGTACGTAAAATAACGGTATGAATGTTTTATTATATATAACGAAAACATAATTTACAGTTTATCGGAAGGGTTTTTTCTACATTAGGTCTGATTATCATTGTAGATCTGATCGATCGAAATTCCAGAATGATGCGTTTAAGTCATTCTTTAATTGAAAGAGGTTTTTAAATTTATCTCACTAATAAATATGTTTGTTTTACTGATTTGTTTTGTGAAATATTTAAAAACCGATATTGATTTATTCCTACGGTGTTATTACCCCAATAAGTGCAGATATTATTTTTGATACACCGGAATATATATTACTAGTATTGCACCCGGCGTCGCTCGGACTAAGCGACCAATAATTATTTAATGTTATATCATTCGACATAATTATATCACAAAATCAAACATCCAAAATAGAGTTAAAATAAAATCACTAATTTTCTTTAATTTGATAACAGCCCCATTCTCGCCCATTAAAATGTCCAAATTCAAGGAAAAAATCTAATTTGCTGTCAATAAATGTCAAATAATACCTTCACGTAAATAATACACATTATTATCAATAATAAAAGCCGGGAAAAGTTCAGTAGAAGACTAATTTATTACATTTTGACTAAATGTCTTCGCCGATAAAAATTCAAACATATTTTCTTTCATTATCGTTTTTATGGCAACTTAATGACCAACAATGCAAAAGGGAATTACAGACCCACAGACATACATACGCCGTTTCGGTTTTATATATAAGATTTAATACCGGTATTGGATATAAAACGTCAGTTTTTGTTATTTATTCTTCCGGTATTGCAATCCCTAGCGTTGTACAAATAGGTGGTAAAATAAGGTTAGGCAAATGGCAGGTAACACTGTTTGCGACCTTCCGCCTATTATAGAAAGTGAAACGGTCTTCCGAAATATCTAAAATAATGCCGTTCCACCTTTTCAATACTTACTCACTTTAAAAAGATGATGCACTCAGGTTTTGGTAAAAAAGGGTTCATGCAGGGCCGAATCAAATGAATATTTTTAGGGCATTTTTGTAACTAAAATATTAGTACTCTTTGGTCTCATTGTTTACGGTGTGCATACATTTTTGCGTAATTATCATAGTAATTTAAAAAAGCCCGTAAACAAAGTGTTCCAGTTACAAAAAAGACAATTTAAATAACGGAACAATCAGGAGTAGATTAACGAGAACTTGTCGTTTGTCAATTGCACATCTGTCTCCAAATAGATTAAAGATAAAGCGATAAGTTTACGATAGGAATAGTACAGAAATAGCTAGGAAAACCTGTGACTTTGTAGAATTGTAGATCCTTAATTATGGAAAAAAAATATGTAAATTTGTATGTACCCAAATCATTTGAATGATTGCTAATATAAATTAAGAAATATCTTTAGTTTAGAAATTTAGATTATTCTACGTATTGTGTTAATAATTGTGACACGTGATTCGCCTCTTTCAGAAGCATCTTCGGGCTTACTATAGCAAAGTTTGCGTAATGAGTTTAGGTAATGAAGCAAGATTGATTATAATATTCTAAAATGATAAAATTACAAAATAGAGTCTGGGATTTTGACCTTTTACGGGAAGCGAGGAGGGGGTTATAGAATCAAAAAAAAGCAAACACATAATTATACTACTTATGACGTTATTCCTGATTGTGGCATTCCAAAAAAGTTTTCCCATCGCTGGACTAATGTTAAACCTATTGCTTTGTTATGTTCTTTTCTAATTATTAGGCACAAATTCATAAATTGATTGTACTAACGTACATATAGTCAAAGATTTGAGCCCATTATAATCGTATACTATACTACCAAGGCCTGAAAGCAATAACCACTCAGCTCAGGATCAAAATAACAAAAATACAATTCAAATACTTTATAAATTATGCCGTGAAAAAGTTATCAACTAGTGCGGCCCTGTTGGTTGCTGTGTGATGCAACAGCCGCGAGAGTCGAAAGGTGTATGCATTTTGTACACCCAGCAATCCACAGTCTACCTGCATTCCAGTATTTAAATTTTATTATTAATATCCTAGCAGGCTTCATCTGCCAGGTGACATATAAAGAGTTCAGATAAATTACATCCCTGTCCACGAGGGGGGCACAGAAACACACTGACAGTAAAAAATAATATTTCTTATGCTATCAATGCGAGCTGATTTGAATTTATTTGATATATTCAACGGCATCTTGGTTTAAAGGTATAAATCTTGTCAGGCAGGATTTGAATTGAAATCTGATACGGCGCGAAAAATGTACAGATGCAAATGAGATTTTTGAATTTTCTCTTGGGAACCACATTGACTTGAAGTGATTTTGTGTCGTAATATAATATATACAAATAAGTGCTAGCAAGTAACTTTTCATACCCATAACTTTATTTGAGTTTTACATTCTTATCGAATTTTTGTAGTAAGAACATTTAGTAGTAATATAATATAATTAATATACATTTTTTGAAATCAAGTAACGAAGGAAATCGTTTTAATAATTTATTTTACGATTATAAGATGAACAAAACTCGAACAAGACGCGTGGTATAGGGTTCGATTCCCGGAATATATACTCTTATTACTATAAAAAAACAACAATTTGACGATTATTGTGTGAAAAAGAAGTATTTACGTGATGTTTGCATGTCTTCCACCACTATCCTACGATATTTGAAAACCGATAGAAGGTTATTAATATTCCTTCTCCGAACACATCCTATTTAAAATGTTAACATGTTTTGAATAGAGCAAATCTCAACCGAAGTTTTTCAATATGCTTCACGTTAGGAGTCGAAATGAATAAATAAATATAAAAATCAATTCTATTCTATAAAACCGTTCAGTGGTTTTGTTTTGATAATTTACCAGCGTGATGAGGATCAAAAGATTAAGATAGCTAAGTCATGTCATAAGATGCTTCAAGTCCAGAGGTCTCTGCAGGAGCTATGATGATATATCGGTAGGTAGGCACTGGACCGTATTCTAAATCGTTGGCGGTTGGAGTTAAAGAAGTCAGTCAATTCGTCCTGAAGAGTTCTGAAGAACATCTGTACGCACTTGAATTGCCCTGGATGGTCAATACCATATACATGATCTAACACAAAACGTCAATGGAATGAAAAGTGTTTAATTTAAAATTATGAATCAAATTGTTTAAAAGATGATCTAATTATAATAATATGATTTAGAAGATTGTATCTATAAAAATCGTTTCCTTCTTTATGTTTTATCTCAGATAAAAATAAATATCTGCCGTTGTGTAAGTATCACAAATCAATAAACAAGATATCAATATCAAAATCAGCTAGAATACTAGAGTAAAGAGTGTCAATGTATTTACAACAAACATTTTTTTAGTAAGCAAATTTCAAGCTTTATATCATTTTAACTTCTATAAACTTGTGTAAAATTGCCCTTTTATAAATTTTGTTTGCAAAGCACTCGATAACTTGTATAGGCGTAAAAATTAAACGGTGTGGCATCCTATTGTTAAAAAAAGGTTTATATTATTGTTGAAACGAAAGTAAAGTTTATTGTTGAACGTTAGGCTTGTGGGCTGTGATCTAGCCCTGGAGAAAACATCAATTTATATAGGTGGATTCAAGCGAGGTGATTGATTACGTAACTGTCAAATTGTTTCAATTAATGCTAGCGATTTAGGTGGATAAACTCAACGTCATTTTGGCATACAAATCTATGAAACAATTAAGTAAATTTCTGATTAGTAACATAATAAAGTACAAAATTTTTTTTTTGATGAATTTTGCACTTGCCCTGGATTCCATTGTTTGAAATCTAAGTACCTATGTACATTTAAAATTCAATAGTTTTATTTAAATTAGATTGTCATTTGGGGGGGGGGGGGGGAGTAGGGTGCATTAAAAACGTAGAATGCACATCGCACTGACATGAGTATCTTTCTTGATCCGACACGAAGTGGTTAAATCTCCGCACAAGTAATATTAATTAGTTGAGATCCAGTTCACGATGTATATTCTTTTCAAGTTGATTTCGAACGACATTGCCAACGTTTACCAAAATACATAAATAATAATCTCCACTTAAGAAAACATATATAATATTATTTAAGATTGATCAAGGCATCCCTCATGTTTCGTAAATCAGTTCAATCAAAAGGTATTTTTTTTATCCTAACGAATTTAACAACAGAAAGTTCAAGAACCCTAATAAATAAAAAAAAGATAGAAAGGGTTATTCAAAAATGATTGTTGGCCATATGACGGGTTAAGGCAATTACAATCTATAAGGATTATGTAAGGTTTGTCGTTTATTATATTCAGGCTACTATAATAATCCATTGATGGTAGAAGATGGCTGTAATGATACAGCCGATATAATCTTTAGAATTGTGGCGGATTTAGGAATTTCGGCCATATCATTACTTATAATTTAGTTTTGTACTGATAGATTAATGCAATCGGTATTTATTAATAATAAGCACTGCCATCTCATAGCTCACATGCTGTTCATTTAAGATGGCAGGGAAAGCAATATTATAAATGTGGATTTCTCAACAAGTTATATGTTGCAAAATTATTGAAGGAATGAATACTTCTAGCACTTACACGGGTATTAAAAAACCTTCCTGTATTACCATTTATAAAATTTGTCGAGCGGTGTAAATTAACATTTGGTAAATCACTTATTTTTTATCACAAGAAGTATGTTAATTGTTCAAGAACCGTCGTGAGTGATAAGAATATTGTTAGTTAAGTAAGTACCTAACTCGTGTAATTGGCAACGTTTAATTAAGTATCTGAAAAGTTCAGAAGAAATAAAATGATAATGTTCAACACAATGTGTGAAATGTGGATTGGACATTGTAAAAGATCATGGATAAAAGTTGACTTGGAAGTTTGGCGGGATGTTTGTTGTTGTTTATGGCGTTCATCATTTTAATTAAAGAGGTAAAGAGATGCTTTAAATAACGTTATAAAGCAGGGGTGGCAACGCAAGGCGCTGAAGAAAATTAAGTTTTAGTGTATAATTAATGCATATCAAAAGATTTCCATAGTGTTTGGCAAGTATTTGTGAGAGTATTTCAGCTTTCATGAAAATTTCTTCTATATTCATGTAAAGAAACGATCCAGTCATTCTTTTTCAGGCTATAGAAGACAACAAATGTTATCTGCTGACATTACTAACTCAAAGCAGTAAAATTTCTACTAAACGTATTTCGCTAATACACACATAAAATTTTTTGTTTGCTTTCCATAATTATAGAAAATTCTTGTGAAGGCTATGGCCAGGCAAGAAATCTTATTTCCTTAATTAGGCCCAGCTTCTGAAAAGGTTGGCGATATATGCTTTTGAGTATTATTAACAGAATTAATCATGTACTACGTTATTCAATTTTTTAACGGTATATAAAGTAGCAATGGTTACTAAGTTATTAGAATTTCTTTCAATGTATTGTACAAGTATCTAAGCCTTAGCATTTATAGCATAAAAATATTGTTTTGCAAAATGAATACTAAAATATGACAGATTTATACTCTGTTCATTTAAATAATGCGCTTATTATAATTTTTTAATCCACACCGCTGTCAGTTGGTTGCGAAAAAATAATAAAAAAAACCCATTCACGGTTTACGCTGAATACAAAATAAATTGACCTGTCAGCTCGCATGATCGTCACTCATCCATTCTATCAAAAAACGTTTCAAAGCTCCCGTATCAAATAAAGTAAGTGATGGGTCATATAGAAACTGACTAAGCGACCAATAATAATACCACGTGACGTTTTTATTTTTTATTTTGATGATTGGCGGGAGATTTTTTTAATAAACGAATTAAAATTTTTGATTTACTTTTATTATTATTGAGCTGGTGATTGGTTGATGACTTGTTTGAAAATGAAACTATGTATGTCCAATAATTACTGATTGTACATTTCCATTAGGTGTAATATTATTTTCTTGACAAAGTTGTTTGTCTTTATATAAATAATTCAATTTAATTTCTCTTTCTCTTCATTATGAAGACACATATTTTTTATTTGGAACATAGTACTTTTACCCATGTTACATTTTCTGATAAGTTACGGTTAGCCAAGCGATTACTACTGGCTATGTTGATGAAAATAAAGTATTTCTATTACCATGTGTACGAATAGACGTTTTATATTTCCAACTCCTTTCAATTGATATACATATTCCAGTAGGAATCTTATAGAGTGAAGTAAATTAGATATAAAATATGAGATATTGATGCATAATATCTAATCTGAAGAATCTTATAAGAAGCCCATACATAAAAAAAACTATATGAAATAGAACGGAGCAATAAAAAGTATATATTTTTTAAAACTAATTAATTTATTTAAATATTTGCCTAGTATAATAATTCGTTAAAATATGTTTTCAAATTTAATGCATATACCGACATCTTTGGTCTAATAGGTTAAGCTAAATATTTTTTTTTTTTAATAAATTGAAAATATATGTAAATAATTTTTAAAAATCCCAGTTTCATCTTTTATTAAAATTTTGATCTATATTTAACTGATGATTAAAAGTTTAAGAAAACTAAATTTTAAAAAACATGTCCGAAATCTGTGTTACAATAGACTAAGCTAACAGCTAACGCGTCGGTATGGCAGATTCATAAACACATCCCTTGTGAAAAGTAAGTGTTGCGCGATGCGCCTACTAAAATCAATAGCTATAAAAAATTACGCCTACATATTCATTTGAAAACAAATCGTGTGGTAGCATTTATCTAAGAAAAAGTCAAACTGAAACTTTTTGTAGATTTCGATTTAAAAAAATGTATTTATAATTTATTGGAATAAAATAGTCCAGCAAGAATTTGAAGAATTGAATCTTTCCAATTGTTACTAAAATAAATAATTTTCATTGTTGTAATAAAATTGAACTGACGAAATAAAACAAGATTTTTGTAATATTTCTACATTTCAAAAAAAAATAAAAATCTAAGTCACCATATTTGTGAAACTAACCATCAGTCATATGTAACAAGTCAATTCGTTGATACCACATTTTCTTTGAATATATCTTCTATTTAACACTTTTCATTTTGAATAGTTGAAATAAATTCCGTGAAGAAAACATTCTCATATTTAGTATATAAATGTTTTCATGGTACACATAGGTATTATTTGCATTATAATGAAAATGGTACTAATTTAAAACCTAAAAAAAATTATAGTCGAAACATACAAGGGGTACTCCCATATTTTAACTTTACACTTCTAAATGTTTCTAACATTCAAGATTTTGTTTAGCATTTTCGGATTGAATTTTTTTTATAAAGGTACCAAAAAGATTGTTTATTTTGGTTTTTTGTTTTATTTTGAAAATAATAATGTTATGACACGGTAACTTATCTAATCCGTTGTGACAAAGTACGCTAAGCTAGAATTACCAATATTGAGTAAATCGATGTTTATTATAATATCATAAGCTTATTATACGTGTCGTTTTTTTGGTTGGTGGTAGTCATAAAAAAATTAAAAACCATTACAGGTTTCATCTTCAGAGTTCCTGATTACTGGAATAAGACAGACTGTCCCAATACATCGTAAAATTCATATATAAGGTAAATGTACCAGTAGCTGACCGCTTAAGAGAAAATTTTAACATAAATAACGATTAAGGTTTAGCATTGTACCGAATGATGGCAAAGCAAGTATACTCATATTGGATTGTCTTAATTAATATTATGTATCAAAAATTACGAAAAAGCCTGCTTAAAAAAAGTTATGTTAAATTATTTAATGCCATGCTCTGTTTCAGTAGTTGACCATCTCACATATTAAAAAATATAGTAGTTGACCATGTCTAATCAGGGGGCTTTATAGTGAACTTTCTGTCAGATTTACATCAGGGCTTTCTGTCTCACCACTCTTGGTTGAATCAAGTAGCAATAGGTGGTCAAGAACAAATACACACCGTTTCCAGATTGATCACTTAAGAAATTTGAAATAATACACTTTCCTCACTAGTTGTGGTTTTCAAATGGCCACCCTGGCACTCCATTGGCTTTATGTGTTAGTGGCTCATTCCGACCACAGATGCCTTTACTTGTCTGAACTTTACAATTTAGAGCAATCCCGCATCTGCATTTCTTATTTTGGGCCATTTGTTCTTAAAAGGTCAACTACTGGTACATTTACCTTACGTCATCAAAAACATAGATGAGCTCTTGTAACATTTTGTTTAATGAAGACATGTTCATCAAGTTATACGATCCAATTGTAAGCAGGTATTAATACAATGCATTATTTGTGCATGTTTTTGACGTGACTATTTTCAAAAAGAATCTTAATCACCACCAATTTGGTTTGTGCATAGAACAATAATTTCTAATATATTTTGTATCATATCTTTGACAAGATATTTCGGTTAGAATAGTATATGAATCGTAGATTTTGTATGAAAGGTGGTCAACTATTGTTATGTGAATCAATATCAATAATTAGTCGGCATCTGATGTTTAGTGGTCAGAGCAAACATCGATCATTTGAGTCTGGGATCGATTCCCGGCAAGGTCAATATCATTTTTGTAAGAATAAATTGTATACTTAAAGTCTCGAGTATTCGTGTATGTCTTTTCTTCTCGAGTTGATTTGGTTTTATAAACTGCAGGTTGTACGTACAGTCAATAACTATGTATACTTCAAACCGACACACAATAACTTACTAGTTTACCATAAACCCTGAAATAACTGACCCAATATTGCAGTATATTCAGATACTCAAATAATTATCATTGTACATTTCTGATGTTAAGCCAAAGCCAATTTATTTAGGTGAATTAGAAACAATATTAAAAGTAAATAAATCATGAATATCTTAATATTTTCCAATTAGAATTATATCATTCAACAAGTTTAAACAAACAAGAAAGTAGTTGGAAACCTTTATTTATAAAATATTATTTATTATTATAATATTATTTATATGTATGTATTTCAAAAATATCGTTATTCTAAAGCTGGAGCAATAGCCAGAATAAGTCAAAAATTATTATGAATGTTTATCATTTTTTATAGTATTTTCTGATTATTATTGACCATATTATTATCATTTTAAGCAGAGTTCACCAAACTTTTAGGGAGAAACGGCTCATTTGACAGATACATTCATATTGTAATCCGATTAGAATATTAATTTGTGCACTGCATTCTTAGATACATTTTTGGATATTCTCATTTCCATAAATTGAAAATATCAAAGAAATATGTGACTGAAAGAACATCTTGCCGTAGTTTGGTGACCGCTGATTTTAAAAATAGTTTTAGTATCCGAGTTGTTTTTTAGTGAACATTTTGTGAATGTTGTATTTTTTGTTGGATTTTGAAATTAAATTTACACATACAAAATTGCTTTCTATGGTTGCTAATTTTTTTACGTATAAACAATTGTTATTTCTTTATAATTTAGAATATTAAAAATTAATTAGTTAAAATGTTGAATTGTATTTTCCAGCAAATCAAAGATGATCTGCTTTCATCATTTTATAAACGTGTAAAATAATTACATACGAACGATTGGTTTTGATATTGGAATCAATGAATATTTTTTTTGCTTTTGATAAAGTTCTCTAAAAATCTCAATTTGATTAATGATTATAAAAGCACTAAGGCTATAGCACCGAATAATGTTTATATGAGTGGATTACGAGTAATCTCACACAAATCTTAGAGTCATAAAATTTCAAAATATTCATAAAAAGAAACAAAAACGTTATAACGCGCGTCGTTATTGTATTGTTTATGCAATGATAAAAAGAAAATAAATAAGGCAGTCAATAATTTTCATTTCATAAGGGTAATTTCTGCTATAATTTTATATCAACAGTATGCTGTCGTTTGAACGACACTTCATTAAGACCGTACATATTTATTTTTCAAATAAAAACGGACAAGGGTTGACCAAAGAAACACACACTGCGTATTCATTACATATTTTTTATTATCTATTTACATCGTTTCACAGATGGCCAGTTGGAGGGCCGTTATTATCAACCGAGAAAGGGGACTTAGAAATGAAGATAATTACAATACGTTGAGGGGTTTGAAGGATTCTTTACGGAAATTAAATTAATTATTGTTGATTAAGAAAAACAGTGCTTTTTTAATAGTAACATACAAAACAAGACGGAAAGCAGTGCTGAAGCATTTGTGACAGTGTCATCTATAAATAAAAAAATAATCGATGAAATAATAGATGAAGGTCGCCAGAGTTTCGGAAACGTCTCAGTTCGTCAAATCATTATTTCTACAGTTAAATGTCAAAGTTTTGAAAAAAAAAATTATACTTTTGTTCTCAAATAAAATATGACATTTTTAATGCTAAGAAGAAATGATTGAAAGTTTGACATTCTCTTCTTATAATATTCGAGTGTGAAGTCAAATAAAAGAATCAAAGACTATAGTTTACCTGTAAAAGTTAAAATGCTTCTCTTGCTACTGACAATGCCAGCAATGAGTCTTGATCTTATATTATATTTGGAAATAGTATAAAAAAAAAATATTATTTAAAGTAAAGCCTGTCCAACAAGAAGGGACAGTTAACAGCTTAAAAGATACGTGTTTACTCATAGCACATTAAGCCCGTGATTACTTCCACCAACCTCATATTACAGTAAAATATCAACTTAAAAATAATATTTATTTCAAAAATAATTCACAATAAATCACACAACCAATCTTTTATTCACTGTTTTCTTGGTCTAAAATTTTGTCCACTATAACGTGAATTCACATGTTTGAAATTAATCAAACTTTACCAAAAGAACTAATATACAAAGTAGAATACAAAATACAAAAACTAGTTTGAATTTTCGTTGAAAGTTTTAAGTACTTAATTGTTGCACTAACTAATCATTTGTTAATTGCAGGGCTGTGGAGGCGGTAAAAAAAGTTCAACTCCTACTCCGACTCCGACTCCAGGATTTACCAAAACCACGACTCCGACTCCAACATTGACCAAAAACACGACTCCGACTCTAAAAGTTATAATAGTCACGTTTTTTTGCCAAATTTTCCTATTTATGCGTATTCAATTAAATATCAACCCTACCAATCTGGCCAATAGCCAAATTTGACATATTATATGTAAAAATACTCCGAGTACGACTCTGGCCAAATCACCGCGACGACTCCGACTCCGGCCAATAAGCTCTGACTCCACGACTCCGACTGCGACTCCGACTCCGGCCAATAAGCTCTGACTCCACGACTCCGACTGCGACTCCACAGCCTTGGTTAATTGAATATTAATAAACTCTCATAAGATTCATACTTGAATAAATATTTTTCACATATGTATGTAAATTTATCCATGTAATATAGAAAATATGCTAGTCTTATTTCGAGTCAAAAAAACTGGTTCAATGGACTCTAATAATGGCATATAAATACATATATGGAGACAAAGAGCATTCTTTATAGTTTCTTATCAAATCGAATGAAAATTAATTGAGCAATTAAAAAGAATATAATGCTTTTATGAATATATATGTCTTAATTTAACAAAGGTTAAGTATGCTATGTTAAAGTTTCGTAAAACAAATAAAAGGATATATCGTCTCAAGTTAAACCAGTTTTTCATAAGCCTGGATCTCCTTATTTACATTAACGATTTTTAAGATTGATGAATGTTTGTTTTCAAAACGATACGTCTCCGATAAAGGCCGGTGGAGTATTATTATTTATGAAGTCCGTATGCGGAATGCAAGAACTGACTTATTTATCTGCAAAATAAATTGCCGTAAACTTCAAACATCATCAAACAGGCATTAAAATATATATTTATATTACTATTTTACGTCTATCTGATCGAAAATATCCGCCATAACCTTTGACACCGCTGCGTGGATTCTATAAATCGTAAAAGCTTATTTAAATTTGATTGAACACAAGAAGTTTTTTTCATTTTTCATTACTCGAAATTCCTGGATAAAAATTTAAGATAAAAAAGTTAACTGGTTCTTGCTTATATCGTTGGCTTAAAACCAGAATAAAGTAACTCAAAAAAAGAAGGAAATATTATTGCCTTTTTAATTAAAATGAATTTTAAGATTACTTTTCTTCATGGCTTGCTATATTAGCACAAAATACGTGTTAAAGTTGTCTTATAACCTTCTGACTTTATTTTACATTATACTAGTATTGCTACCCGGCGTCGCTCAGACTAAGCGACCAATAATTATTTAATGTTATATCATTCGACATAATTATATCACAAAATCTAACATTCAAAATAGAGTTAAAATAAAATCACAAACTTTATTTAATTTGACAGCCCCATTCTCGCCCATTAAAATGTCCAAATTCAAGGAAAAAATCTAATTTGCTGTCAAATAAATGTCAAATAATACCTTCACGTAAATAATAAACATTATTATATTAATAAAAGCCGGGAAAAGTTGGTAGAAGACTAATTTATTACATTTTGACTAAATGTCTTCGCCGATAAAAATTCAAACATATTTTCTTTCATATTCGTTTTTATGGCAACTTGCAACAACAATGCAAAATGGAATTACAGACCCACATACATACATACGCCGTTTCGGTTTTATATATAACATTCCTAGTCACAATATAATTTGTTAAAAGTCGAATGGAATATATAGAATAGGAATAGAGTGATCAATGATTTAGTTAATAATGCACGCGATGAGCACAATTGGTTATATACAGAATATATGTGGATGTAGTGTATACTATAAAATTATTTAAAATATGCCTATCCACCAAGAAGTGACAGTCAACACATTACAAGTGACAGATCTTGTAACTTTTGATTCGTATGGTATTTACTTAATATCGCTAATTGATTTATGAATGGTTAAATAAATCTAATGATTGCTTATGTCACGTCACATACGAGTGAAATCAGATTATTTTCGTATTTTTTCTTTATAAATTGAAATTATGATGGTTTTGAGAAACGTCACTGTATCAATAAATATATTGTAATTCTTCTGGCGACAAAACATATGTATGCTTAGTTTGACGTGTGTATCAATCGCGTATTGTGCAATGCATTAGCCAAATATCGTTAAAACAGTTATTGAGTTATGAATTCTTATAAATCTGATTTTACTATTCACAATAAAAGATTTGTTATGCGAGTTTTTTTTACATATTCTTTTAAAATAAAATTGAATTTTTAGGCATTTGTGTCTGTTCAACTGATGATTTTATTTCATTTTACAATGCCTACTAGAATGCCATAACATTTTTTTTTTTATAGTTTTTTTATTTAAAAAGTGATAAAGAAAAAAATGACAAAGAAAAGTAAGATCAAAATACATAATAATTTCGGACAAAATCTACTTGAAATCCTAAAAAATAGTATTCGTCAGAATCTTCAGAAGTTCACTTGCATCGTCATTGACAGGCCGTTTCGTCACTTTGGAAGAAGAAGCTATATTTTTCCATTATTCTTCACATCAGAAACATAAAGTTTGACAGTCAAGAATGGTTGAATTCTCATTTTGACATCAAATAAGTCAAAAGAATTATAGCCAGCAAAACTCTCATCTCGATGATGTGTAATGTTTTCAATGATGCATTAATAAGGATAGCAATTTATGTGCGAATTAATTTAGTCTATAAAAAATATTATAGTATCTCCGTGAATTCAAAGATCAATAAAGTGTATCTGGTTAAACTGAGCTATTGAACCTTGTTATAGGCTATTCGTTTAAATAGCTGTAAAACACTTTTAATTAAAATATTTATCCATGTAATTATTGAGGTATGAGAAATTGATTTTTATAACATTAAGTCTCTTTGCCGACAATTTATATAGCCCATCTATCTAATTTTTTATGATTTTACCTAAGAAATCCGAATAGTATAAATTTAATGTTTCAATAATAATAACCAGGATGATCTTTCGCATAAGCGAGTTTATTTTTTATGCAGTGAATAATATTTTACTATGAAACTGTTATTTTATTAATCGGAAATATATTCTAAATTAAATCAAAGTCGTAAATATTTATTGAGGTTTTGTGTCTGTTAGAAGAATGCCGACTTAATGACGTTAAGTTCAGAAGAAATTTATAAATTAAAACAATAATTTTATTAAACCCATTAAATGAGTCTTTTTACTATGCATACATATATTTATTATGACATAACAGTAGTGACGATTGTAAAATTCAAATCATCAATTGAGTTTGTAATGAAAGAGTAAAACTTTTGGCTCAAGCCTTTTTTCGTTTGAATGAAGCTTGAAAAGATAAGAAACATCAAATAGATTATAAACTGTAGCCTAGTGGTTAGCAGTCAAAACCGTTTTACTAGACCAGATCATATTCACATGTAAATTGTATGGTAGAAAAAAATGGTTCTTCTCAATGAACGATCATAATCGATCGAAAGATATTAAGTGTCAATTAAAAAAAAAACCTATGTTTAAGGTGTCCACAGTCAATACTAGGTGGAAAGGAATTATATATATATATTTTTTTTTGTACTAATTCCACATTTGATTTTTTAGGTTTATTAGGTCAGGACCGGTTTCGCTAATCGCGAGCATTTTCAACTAATAGTGCATGCGATGACGGAAACCGGCCCTGATCCTAATACATCTAATCTGGAATCGGTATTAAAAATGTGTAATTATTTTGTCATATAATACCTAAAGTAAAGATTTATTGAATTCAAATATTGATCGTTTTTTTTATAAACTACTTGCCATCTAGTTTAGGAACCACATGCATTTAATATTTAATAAACTTAAAAACCATTATGATACTGACAACTTTTAAAATTAATTGAATTAATTATATATCTACTAACTTAATAAATATAAAACATATCGACAAAGATGACATAGATTGGAAACAAAAAAACTGCGCATCCGGCGTTATTTGGATCATACATTTTTGTAAGCAAATATATTGCTTTAATCCGACAAAGTGTTGAGAAGTGATCCAAAAAGTGTACCCGAAAATGTATCATAACTCTTACGGCAGTTGCCCGATGACTTGTCCGTAATAAACCGTAATTAGTTTAATGCCTTTTTTTGGTCCGTTTACTTTTTGAAAAGATTCAGCTGCCGCGACTTACTTTCTACATTCGGTAACAGTCACCGCGAGACAATAGCGCAACAACTCTTATCAACCCTCTAAATGCCGAAGAGCCTGTATGTTGAATAATACGCGCTTTTTATTTAATGTGATAATTTTTAAATATAATATAGTAACGGTGGAAAAATAAAGGATTCTATATGATTAGTTTTAACGCTGCAAATACAGGTTTTCGGAGTTGTTTTTGATTCTGGCAATTATTCAGCGATATCATAGTATCATGGAGTACTATGTTTTATGTATCATAGTTGATTTTGTCGGAACTCACTCGGTTGACTTCTTTGTCAATTTTCAATGTTATTTTTACTCTCTTATACAGTTTTTTTTACAATGTTTTCATCGTTTTTCATATTGCTAATAATTTGTAATTTTTGTAATATTTTTATAAACATCATATGACTCATGGATTTTTTCGTTCACACTGCTTTGCCAATAGTAGACGTAGTGAGAAAATAAATGAGTCAAAGAGATTCCAATTAGCATTGAAATGTTTGAATATATAAAAAAAAACTGTCTGTACTGCTTCCACATATTTTCCGTAAATATCAAGACTGGTTTCATAGCCCTAAAAGTAGAACTGAAAACTTATTTTTATACGCAGTGAGGTAAATTGAACGAACGAAACAGTAATAGTGAATAGGAAAAGGTTTGCGTTGAAGTGTCCCAATTTCAATGTATTGATCATAGAAAGTACACATTTGTACAGTACTTAATAATTCTGTATATAGACGAAAACTCGTGTACATGTTTTATAAGAAAACCAATAACCTTATGTGTCTCATAAACGGAAATAAGAAGAGACGAAGAAAGAAAAATGAAGCTATAAACTGGTGTTTTTAAGTGCGTTAGCTCAAACTAATTAGACAATTATTTAATGCTAAAAAATATTATTTTGTTTATAAAATATTTAGATCAGTTGTACACGAAAGGGTTACCGCTGACCGAGCGTCGCATTACGACCCCCCAAGGGGCAGATGGGCGGCAATAAGCTCTCTGCACGCCGTACACAGCCGCGGAAACGCGTCAAAATTACTGCAGAAGTTACTTATCAAATACAAATTATTACTGCACGCATGCAGTATGTTAAGAACGGCCAAGTTAGCTTCCTCTTGATTAATACAATTTACAACGTAATTTAAACATTATTATCATCAATTATGTAGTTTAGATACAATAACGACATTTTTTTTTTCATTAAAAATGCGCACTTTATGTGTCCATAGATGTCACGTGTTTAACCGAGTATAAACCAAGTATACTAAAAAAGGAGTTCATATCGTTTAAAACCTACAGAAGATGCCGCGTATATACATATATCATTAACAATTCACTGTTTTAGTTTAATAATGAATTACACGAATGAATTACTCTTAAGATATTAAAAAATATATATTTAAGAAGCAACCAGTGTAAATAGTTTACTATAAAAATATAAGTATACTATCATGATTTCATATTTAAAAAATCAATACCTATATCGTTGTATATTTAAATCTCGATTCATCAGACAATTCTTTGCGTTTTGATATTAAAAATGGATGTGGCAAATTTGGATAAGCGCCCCGAAAATTACAAACTATATCTACCCTTGGTGCAGCCCTGAATACAGTGTATTAATTTTATTTTATTTTCGTATGACTAAGTGTGTTTTTTTAAGTAAAAATTTTTGAATTACTGTTGAATAATATATTTGACATGAATTTTATATAAAGGGCGATATTAACACAAGAATCAGTTATACTAAAGTTATCCAGTACAAATCTCTAGTGAAACTATAATTGATTTAGTCTTTTTATAATTAAACAATAATTCATACGGAATCCTCTTACCAATTGCTACCAAATGATAGTCATTTGCATTTGACAGAATGTTACAATAAATGTGATAGTTTTCCTTTCATTATTTACAACTTTTAAATAACATTTTAACGTCAAACTAAAATAGGATAACTGATTACACGGCAGATAACTCTTTCCGAACGAGGAAGTATAAAACCAGCCTGTCATTTAAATAATTAAAAGCAATAAATATCTTTTTTCCTTGTTTTCTATCGCTTTATAACAAGTTGTGGGGTACAACTCGCTATTCGTTTATATTTTAAACGCTGCGTGTTAGAATATTATTGTGTTTTCAATAATAATATTAAAATAACACAGTGTGCCTTCTTTATCTAGGAATCTTTTTGACCATAATGGGACTTATATCAATGTATTCAAGGGCGTGAAAATAGTTTTTTTTTTTTATTAAAATCGATTAAATATTTCTTGGGGGAGAGTTTACATTAGGATTTTTGTTTCGCGGTTATTTAAATATTATTAGATCTAACTATGTGAGGTCATTTTGATCCTTTGGTGGTGCCTCCTCGTATGGGTCTTATGAAGATTTATATATTTAATATTTCTTAATATTTTTTTTTTATTAACATTTGATTCGATATAAGAAATAAGCTTGCAAATTCATTGCTGACAATCATGGCTCATTGATTGAACTGTCATTTTTGGAAGAAACAATTATAATATGGTCAAAAAATAACAACGTTTAGTACTTTAAAAAGTTAAATAATTTTTGCCATTAGTTTAAATCTATTAAAATCGAATTAGTTCTGACGTAAGCCGAAATAGCTATCAACCATACATTTTTTATTTTTTTGTAGAACTAAAATACATTGCTTTATTTTCACCATGCTAACTATGGCTCAATTGGTAATCGATGCATTTGTTACAAAAAGGGTATAATTATGCACCTTCAATACTTTTAACGTTGCTCACTTCTTGATAGAGAGCGCCTAATGGTTGCCAACCATTCCTCATACAATATCAACGTTTACATTACTTCGTATGTCACCAATTTGATTCAGAGTGCAATATAATAAATAAACATTTATCTTTACATATTATACAAATTCTTCAATGACTGTAAATGTAATAAAGATTTAAAATGCATGCGTTTATATTTATTAAATTTATTATGTTCCGAACTTATCCATCATTTATTTTTTGTAAATGAATTATAATACATATTCTATGAAATTAAACTGGCCAGCTATCATTTACGTTTTTTGTAACATGCCAGCAATTACTTTGGACTTCCACCTGTTCCTTGGAACTAGAAACACCATGTATCATACCATAATGGGTTGCCTTTGGCCAAACGTATCGTTACTCTTCTTTTCGTAAAGCCAAGACATTTCATATTTTGTTTAAGTTGTAACTTTTTAAGATATAATTGTAGACAATGATTACTGATTTCGCTTATGAAATTAAAAATTTGATCAATTTGTAGATCCATTGACCAGTGGAATAAATATGAACGAAACTGAAAGTCTACATATTTTTAAATTATTAAGGACTACATATGTTGGTTTTGTTTCCATCCACCACCCGTAATGAATATGGTGGCGCTAAATAAGTATATACTTATTAAATGTTGCGTGTACTATCTGCTACAGATAAGCGAATATGTACTCTTAAGGTGTTCACTGTCAATACAAGGAAGAAAAGCATTATATTATTAAAATTAAAAACACATTTTTTTTGTACTTGTTCTACGTTAAATTTATTTAGATCAGGACCGGTTTCGCTCATCATAAGCATTTTAAACTGATATCTGAATCAGTTGATACTAAATCTCTTGATCTAAATAAATTGACTGTGGAAAAATTACAAAAAAATGTAGTATTTGTTAATGAATATGTAATACAATCAATAACATTTTAATTAAAAAAGGAATCAATTGCAAACAAATCACTGTGTTAGCTACGTCAATTTTGAGTGAGAATTCATAATGTTTTCGAAACATTTTTGGTGCTGATTTCTTATGTACTATAAATGACGAAAACCGGTTTGTCCATTCAAACAAAAAAAAAAAAAAAAATTAATAAATCTATGAAAACACTTAAATATTATTAAATTCCTTGATAGTGGGAGCAAATCTGACACTGTCATTAAATAAAAATTAATGATTGTTCACTTACAGCCAAAACTGTATTTATCACTTTTAATGTGTTCACTGTCAATACTTCGTGGAATGGCATTAAAAAAAAAATATTGCTCGCCTTGAGCAAAAACGGTCCCGATCCAATAAATTTAATGTAGAATAAGTACTAAAAATGTACTTTTGTTTTTATTAAACTGTATTTAACTGAAAGTATGCTATACGGTTTTAGGTGAGCGCAAATATTATCCTAATTAATTATAATGATATCGATACACTATTCCAACCGCCACACGTATCGTATAACACGAAAGTAATTAGTCATTTCATCGTCATCTTTCGGGTAGGTTTCTACATAATTTATATTATGCATTATCCAAGATCCCAATCTTACGCATATCGTTATAGCCTACCGTTTTTTTTAACTGATAGATCGTTCGGTAGAGCCAAATAACCACTACATAACACCAGCCTACTTACCTTGTTATTTTTTTCATTTAGTGAGCATGTGAAGCAATGCATCGTGTAGAATTAATTTTTGATGTAACGTTTTATCGTGAATTTTAATGACTCAATGCGAAATTAATTTACTTTCTTTCCGTAGAAGCATGTTATAGACAGCGTACAAGTTGTAATACACTGTGTATAATATTTTGTTTTGAATCGGAAAAAATATGTATGTTTACGGTCGGAATGATTGCGCATGAATTCATAGTGACATAATAAAAGACTACTAATTATTTGGTCAGTTTCTAATTCGATAAATGGTCAGTTATAAATACTTAAAACGGTCAGTTAAAAATAATAAATGGTCAGTTAAAATAAAAAGAACATGTCATAAATTTGCCTATTACGACCATATTTGATAAAATTCACAAGATGTCAAACTAAAACTTATCATTTTTTTAAAATATATTACTGACCGTTTTATTTAATAACTGACCACATTCACACTGATACAATGACAACTAATCGTTTATAATATTAACTGACCATTTTGATATTTTACTGACCATTTATTTATTTAACCGACCAAAACTTGAATTATTTACTGACCCATTAAATACATGCCATAATAAAATAGTATTCAATTGTTTGTTCTTCTGCCCCCTATATGTATTATTATCTGTGTATGGTCAAGCTGGTTGATTTTTTTTATTTTGGCGTATGTCTTCTTAATAAAAAATTTGTTTTACCAGATAAAATATTGATAAACATTTATCAGACAGCTAAAATATTGTTTTTAAAATTTTATTGTAAAGATATCTATTGACCTATTCTATGATTCAATTCTCTGAACATCTAAGCAAATAATTTCAATACTATAATGCAGATTTTGTCAAAAAAAATCTACAATGGTTATGCAAATACACTTTGTAAACCCGGAAATTTTAGTGGAAAACATAGCTTATATTTTAGGTTGGGTAATTCCTATACATTTCTTCATATTTTAAAGATGTTTTATGAACGATATTTACTAGCGCAGCTAACTTTTTTGTCAATCTTGGCAACTGTTGTTATACTAGCATGATTTATCAGTCATATTCACATCCAATTTGGAGCAAAATACCTAATAGGTTATCTTGACTTGGGGTTTTCTACGACAGAGGGTTATTATTTACTCCACTCTTTTGGAGCGAGTAAGGGTAGAACAAAAACGACAGAATTAGTAATTAACTAATCGATCGCTATTTGAATTTTTTTTTTAAATCGATTGCAAAAAAATATATACTAATTTTCCGAGCTAAGATTTGAGCTGGTGAACACCGAAACCGAATTATGACATTCATAACCCGGCAACAGGACTAATACCATAATCATGAATATAAATAAACATTTTTAAACACCAATTTCCATCCTTAATTATAATGTCTCTATTAATAGTCTTTACTGAGTTTTCATTGTACTTAGAAATTTTCTATGACTAATGCTCTTTTAATTACATGTTTTTCTATTATATAACCATGTGTCTATATTGATTGTATGCTCTAATGACTCAGTTGTTAGATGTTTGTATGTGATATAGCTTGTTAATAGGCTGTCGAACATTACACATCAAACATTAATTATCAACACACTAGTCTATGTGTCCATATGTCAGTGCCGTGTTGTGTCACAATAATAATTGATAGTTGTTAAACAATGGAATATCATTTACATGCGTATTTTTTTGTATTCCAAATAGATTTGTTTCTTTAATCATTATATCATAAGGTATAAATAAAATATTATGTGGTAATCTATTTCGTAATAAAAAATTAAAATAGTACAAATTTATTCCAACTGTCTTAAAATCTATGGCCAGATATGATTATCTTTTTGTATATTAATCTACAATCCCTACCTATCTTACAATTCTTTTCTAGGATACTCAACGTTGTATATGCCGTCATCTGCTGTGGATTTATATACATTTGGTGTATTCTGGGACACAGCATTGTCAAACGCTCTAAAATAGTTTATAGGAGTGTCTCAGGCGCAGACATCTAATATTTTTGATATGCAAAGAGTGTCAATCGAAAGTTAATATGATGCCGCAGGTGTAATAAATGCTAAATCAGTATATATAGAAAATAGACTTTTTTGTTATCGTTTGTTATTGTAATCTAATGGTTGATAAACGTATTGAGAAGTGACGCTTTTTACATTCACCGTGGCTGATTTCTGCGATCGGGGACTCAAATCCATGAATGACAATAGTTGTGTTATTTTCATTCGCTTTCACCCACCTAATCCATTTTTTAAGCCATTAAAAGTTTTGACGGTAATGCAATAACAACAAGAATTTCGTAAAAGCATGTTATATTTGAAAAATACCGAAGAATAAATAGATTTATACTTTATATTAAGCGCTTTGTTAAAAGAAGAAATAGTGCTTTGAATATGGAGCAAGTATTGCTTAAGAGAGATATTACACAAGTGAAATCAATTTCAATATTTCATATTTGATGGTATATAAAAAATTGTAATTACCTTTTTATCTATACATTTCAAGCATGGTCATATATTTTTTTACACATTTCAACAATTAAATTAACTACAGGAAACTATGCGAGTTGCATATCACAAAGAAATAACACCGAGGAAGCACCCTGCAGCGTTTGTCGGTATATTTTGAAAATTAATGATCGTTAATACTTGTTCCATTAATTACTATCATTGTTGCAGTAATTAACCAAATTGTATAACAATGCGTCTTAAATGATATAAGGGTGATTCATATCCTGAAAAAAGAGTTCGTTTAATAGGTGATATTAATCAATTTGAAAATATTCCTTACTTACAAAATAAGCAGCTATTATAACTGAGAGCATCGTACTGTTCATTGTTAAAGGCAGCTTTTTCAGTATTTTTTAAAATTTATCTCGCACTTTTAATTAACAGATTACATATTTTGAGATGAGCATGCGGTAAATAAAGCTATACCAACTCGACAGAAAATACATCACAAACTATTTATCAAAACAGTTTGCATACAAAATCAATATTTGATTCATTGACTTCGTCAACATTTCAGGCAAAGAGTGCAATTTTTAGAAGTCTAAAACTTACTACGTCCAAAATTTCAATAAACTAGTTGTTTTCGTAAAACCTTTTGTATTTCCTTTCTCTCTATACGAGACTAAGATTATAATACTCAACGTTCAATGAAAGTGTATGTGCAATAATTGGCTTAGCATGTAATTTTCAAACTACAAGAGAATTGTTTTTGGAATGAGATGAAATTGATACTTAACAATTGATGGATTAATTTTTCATTGGTATGTAAATATATACCTGACTGGCCGATGCCTTTGTGTGTTTGAAAGTTTTGCACATCTAGTCTTTAAAACAAGGCACAGAGAGAGCAATTAGCTAACTTACAATCCTTTTTTGTCACATTCGTCTTACCCCTTACATAAAAAATTAGGTAAATTATGGATATATGGTCACGGGACAGAATCCCAATTCTCTCGAGCTAAGCTTAAACAATTTATACATCCTGGCTTATAATTTTATGTTTTCAACTTTACTCTTTGAATTCTTGTGGATTATTATAAAATGTGGAATCAAAATGATTGAATCTGAAGAATATTACTGATTATTGTATGAGTTCTGAAAGAATAATTTATTTTTTAATATTAGCCTATAGTAAAATTATTCTTTTTATGTTAAACAAATAATAAACTTATGTGACTGTCTCTATCTGTATAATATTATTATTTGTGTAGTTTGTGGGTGCATTTTTGCTCCTGTAAATTAAAACAACTCGATTTCATACTTATTGCGAAGTATTCTTTAGGATCTTCTATTATAATAAATTTTAAAATTAAAGACGAAACATTTAAAAAAAAACCGTAAGCCTTACATTCATTTCATTTAATGTGCTTATTTTTCATAAATCTTCAACAAAAATTCTGTCTAGTGACCATATATATCCATAATTTACCAAAAATAGCTTCAGCTAAGATGACCAATAAGAAAAAAGTGGACAAAAATATTTGTCAGATTGTAGTGATATGCTCCATATAGGGAGTGGACACATATATACAACACATGTAAGACACGCGTAAGAACTCGCAACCAATTCCAAGCTCGCATAAAAGTGAGATTAATTTGAGATATGAAATAAACACCTGATTAAATAACCAATTAATTATAATTCAAGCAGAAAGTATTAGGCGTGCATAAAACGAAGGTGGTAAAAACTCTCTTTCTTACAATGGCTGGCGAAATGGCCCAGTTCCCTAATTTTGAAGAGAGATGTTATCGCATCGATTTGGGTAACGTGTAATCATCACGTTCCTAACTAAAACGAATGCAGTAAAAAAAGGAAAGGCTCATGAATAAACAATTCGATACAAATTAATCATGCTCCGAATGCGGTGGGGGTTTTTAAAGACTTACCATTCCATCTTTTAATTTAGATCTTGCATATTTTGTGTCTTTTTAAGGTTGATTGATGCAATAGCCGTGGAAATGATATTTACAAAATAATTATCTTAATATTCATATTAGATAGAAATGCGGAACATGTGTGCACCAGATACTATTCATCATTTATTGATAAAAATAAAACGCATAGATATCACTTTTTTATAAGATTATCACATATGAGCATTACCAACGATAAAAAAAAGAGCTGAGAATTATTTTGAATGGTTTTATATACATATTATATAAAACATACATTAAAAATATACATTTAGGAAAATATATTTTTAAAATTCATTTATTTCCATTATCTGATCGTAGTCCGTGGCCGTGCAACAGATTAGTTGAACACAGCTGCGACCATTTTAGGTATTAGAATTCGGTTACGGTTTAATTAATCACCATAGTGCATGTTAATAGATCAGTCCCTTGCAGCTTTGTATCGGTTCAATTGAATTCGTATATTTTCTTAAACGCATAGCGTTATGGAAGGTGGCCGTGAAACAGTGGCTGCATACACAAAACGGGATGTGGTGGGACACAAGAGTTTCAAAGATGATTATTTAGAAAAAATGACGTCCAAACTTTTATCAAATAAAGAATGGAACCAGTTTTAAGTATTCATCTGCATTGTTGTATATTTTTTAATGCGCTTCTAACAAATGTGATGATGATATAATAACGTATTAAATATCACAATGCCAAATTTAATAACATAAAACGTTTGTTTCCAGATACAGCTGGCTGGAGTTTTACAATGATGTTGTTATTTAAATATCATTCGTCAGAATCTAATACTTAGGCAGCGATAAAGGCCATTTAGTACCATAATAAGGCATTTTAATGAAAATGGCGCTAATAAGGGGGTATTCGTGCAGATTATGACTCTAATTTGGCGGCATTTTATTATTTTGATGGTTAATGAAACAAATTTCGGGCTGTCCTTTTTTCATTTCAACCACTTTTTGATCGCTACACGCATAAAATACTTTTGCGATACAAGAATCCAGGAATATTTAATTTGAAAAAAATAATGATGCTTTTCCGAAAAAAACTTGGAATATAAATTAAAAATGATATTTTTATTCTACTGATTGCTTTTACATTTTGACATGTTATTCGACTGCTAATGAAGAATTTTTAGACAGCCTAAATCGTTATAAATTACTGCAAAATCCTTAGTATTATTAACACGGTGAAAAAATAGCAATGTATTTTAGTTCTATAAAAAATGTAAAATATAAAGTTGATAACAATTTCGGCTTACGCTCTCGTCAGAGCTATATAGAACAGAAAAGAACAGAGTATAATTTTTGTAGAAATAAAATACTTTGTAATTTTTTCACCCCGATATAATGGAGTTCTACCAAGTATTGCCAATTCAATCAATATATATTGACACCGCCTTATGTGGTAGGTCATCAGAACTCTCTCGATCTATTATTCAGCTCAGTCAATGAGTTTAAGTCGATATCAGGAAAAAAAATCATTTTTAATAATACTCTATATTGAAATCTATAGCGATTCAATATAGAGTGATTCAAATTTGTAAAAGAGACATTTATGAGGACGTCTCGCTCTAAATGTCTCTTGACTCTTTCACGCCCTGAGTGCATGAGAGTACATGGTACTTCATGCAAAGTTCGATGGGCCATAAATAATGGCTTATCGCGCGTGACGTTTAACGGTATTTTTGTAACGGTCTTTTGGTACCTAATGGAACCGCTTTCTTTCATACAGTTGGCAGTGAGAGATTGGACAGCATTGAGAATGCACACGCCTTATCCTCTCCCTAAGGATAAAGTCTAGTATATTCCTGATATCGCCTATGCAATTATAATAGTCGTGTGTTATGCATTGTAGAACGTTACGTGTATTGTTAATCTATCTGTGTTAAATCCCTGTGTAAAGTCTGTGAAAATTCATAACAATTAAATAATGGGTGCTAACCGCACCCATATAACGCTTTGAGATCGTCTTTTGTTTATAAGAGCACCATGTTTCTCCTACTCCGTTCCCAAAATTCCTCTTCCTGAGTGTCGGATAGGAGGCTCCTTCTCGATTGACGAGGGAGCCGAATCAAGGTCTTCTCAATATTTACAAACTATGTTTTTTTAACTTTTTTAAAAATGCAATTGAATTTGTTTGTAGATTCTTTTTTATGACATAAGAACTTTTTCAAAGCTAGAAAAAAATCAGTGTTACCAGCTATAAATTTATAGCTTAGTAAAATTTTGAATGAAATGTAAATTTTCATTTCCTTCTTATGTTAAGCAAGAGCAGGTTTCAAGTAATTCGTTCAACCCTTCTTTCCTCTATGAGAGAAAAGAATAAGGTAAAGGAACTATCAGTGCCATTGTTAGCCAATCCAATATCTATTTTTATTAACATAATTAATGTTATTTTTTAACCTCAGAGAATATTATGTTACTGCGTTTCCGCGTCAGCTGCAAACACTATGTATTTTTCAAATAAATATGTGCATAAATATAAAAGCAAAATTAAAAATTTTCCAGCGGAAAAAATGTAAATATTCAACGCCTTAACAAAAATGACTGTAACATTTTTATTTCACTTAACATGTATACAAAAAAAATGCTTTGCTATAGTTTCTTAGCGATTGTAATCTGCTTCTAAGCGATGCGTCGATGCACTGTAAAAATGTTCGCATGATCCTGATTGTATCGCAAAATTCAGATTATCAAAGCTTAATGCTTGGCTACCGATACTTAACTCAGTGAAACAGTGAATATTTTGCCATGGAAAGGGGTAACAGCAAGGCAATATCATAATTAATGGGTAAGAGAAGCACTGGACTAAAGTATGTGCCTACGTCAATGTTAATTGGTAGAAGCAATTTTAAAACAATACACTCAAGAGTTCTTTAATCATATAAAGTTAAATTAATAACATTGCTATTCTATGTATTGCGTAAAGATTACTGACACGTGTTTCGCCTCTATGAGAAGTATCTCCAAGACTACTTTATCTTTACAGAATTAAACTGTAAGTAGGTATCGAATTTACAAGTACTCTGAGTGTATAGATTTTTTAAACACAATTATTAATTGCTTTGTTAGTGTGAGATTCATTGATAACCTTTCCCTATCGGTAGTAAAAAAATACGTCTATTATGGTGATGTGAAGTCATTGCACATCATGTAAAAATTAAGTTTTTATAGTGATTTAAAGCATATATAAATATAACGAAAATTTTCAATATTCGTAAAAGTGACTTTAAACAATTTAAACTTGAGTCAAAATGTAGTTATACTTGCAGTTTAATTTCCTGAAAACATGAAAAACGTCAGTGAATGACCGAATAATCCAAACTAAGTACTAATTCAAGCGAAGGCCCGAGAGTTTCTGAACTGTTTATATCACACTTCATCGATTGAGTGTGTGCGTGTCATTGTCACGACCCGACTCCTCTCCGACTGTAACGAAGCCTCTCTTTTTATCGCGTTAACATTCGTTTGTGATCAAACGTATTACCAAAAACTGGTTATTTCCCGGAGAGAGTCAAAACAATTCACAATGAATATATTCTTAACACACTTGCACGCGTTCGATTATATTGTGTGAATTTATCCCGGAATTTCGACAAAATCTCAGCGCTACGCCCGATGAGTGGTTATTATTATTTCTGTTATAATTGTATTCTATCTGTAACTGTATCAAGGAGGGATACCTTAAACATAAGCCCAGAATGTATTGAGATATATTATTTCAATTATTAGAAGCTATGCGTATTAACTAATCATCTTAATTAACTAACTGTGAAGCGGAATTGGCTGCATATACAACCCTGTCTTCTTTTATTTCTGACGCCAATGAATGAAAATGAATGCATCTTGGCTTCCGTATACACAACATGTAAGATCATGCTCCCTGACATGATAATTACGATTTTTACGCTGTTATCAGTTTTTAACAGGTAAAGGTGGTCGCTTATTCGAATTCGGTGTAGACATTTTGCACGACCTGTCCATCTACTGTCATGTTATTTATTTACTCTTATCTGGGTAATCCATCCATCTGGCTGTTTGAATACCATATGTATAGAGCCAATGATTATGAAGCACGTCGTAGAATTGGACTCAACGTGTTGATGCTTAACGATTTGCGCACCGAAAATTATAACCAGTAATACAATTATAGGAAAACATTACTTGTAAGAAGCCGTCCAGTCAAAGTATGATTAGAAAAAAAAATACATTAATAGCGGGAATGTTTGACGAAGGTTGCTAAGATGACGAATTCGACGAAAATATAGAAACCCCCTATTATATTATGAATAGACATGGCAAAAGAAAAAGTTCTATTTAATATAAACATACTACGAAAATCGTTGTAGTACCTTTAAAATTTCAGAGAGTCGCGCATATTGATAGGGAGAGCTTTTATCCTTAACAGGGGAACAGGTTATATTGCCTAATTTGAAATTAGTTTTGGTCAGAACAATAATACTAACCGTCTGATTAAAATTATTGATCGTTAAGATGGGTTATCACAAAAACAAAATCAGACCATGTGTCAAAAAAAATATGACCAAATGATATAAAATATGACCAATTTCATCAAAATTATGACCATTTAATATAAATTGAGACCAATGTAATACAAATTATGACCTGTATTAAAATTCTGACCGAAAAATACGAGTCCTTTAAAAATTATCAATAATTAGGAAGGGAATTAATTTGGAGTGTACTTATACGTATAAAATAAGAAAGTGTTTATTTTTATTTAAAATTGTATCAATAAACTAACTACTCTTCTCAAACATACAGAGGTATTTAATATGAAATATGAGTATACAATTTCGATAAAGTGCTAGTCACCCAAGATGCTACGTAAGACAATGAAACATTTTCCATAAAAATGTACATATTTTTTCATAATACTGGTACGACAAACGGACTCTTCGTGTTAATGAATAAGTTTTTAACACCTTTGGAGAAAGTCTACGTAATATCAATTTGCGAGTCGATCCTTCTGACAAGATAATTATCGTGCGTTTGTCAGTGTTTTTACAAGGAAAAGTAGTCATATATGCAAATGATGTGTGCGCAATTTGCAAGCAACGCGACGTAAAGATTATCTTATGTTTTTATAATACAACATATAAAATGAGCAGGAAAGTAAGTAGGCAATATGTTGCTCTAATGTGTAAAATAAAAAATAATGTGAATAGTTATAGCGCTGGGTATCTGGATTGATCAGGATTTTATTATATTTTATATCCTGTAATAAGTGTACAAGAATATTTTTCCATAATTAATGGATTTATTATTAAGTTAGAAAATATTTATTAGATGATAGTTGAACAATAAAAAAATCATAAAGAAACAACATACATATTTACATAATAGTAAAATACGTTCAGGCATGGATAGCTATTTTGGCATAACGATTTTAAAGGTATGTTTACGGATTTTCTTACCACAATTTACTGTAAAGAAGTCAAAAAGACTCATGATAAATATTTATACTCATATGATTATTTATTGATTGAGTAGGCATTTACTTGGTAGAACTCCATTATAATACGGAAAGAAAAATAGCAATGTATTTTAATTCTACATAAATTATTTTATATATTTGTTGATAGCTATTTCGGCTTACGCCTTCGTCAGAACTAGTTCTTTCCGTATCATATGATTATTGTTAAAATTTTCAACGTTCTGTCTCGTATCTTGGAATATGATTTATTTTTGAGTTGTTATTAGTTTTATTAATATTATTAAAATTAAGGTTTCTGTGAAAGATACTTGGTTTTTTATTAAGTTTCACAGATGATATTAAAATTTCAGTTGTAAAAAACCACCGGTTCATACGCTTTATTTCGTACATAAACTAATCGTTTCATAAAATAGCACAGTAAATAATATTTTGTATTCGTATTTAAAAAAAATCATTTCAGTAATTGAAGAATAGGAATGAATATTGAGGATATACATTTTATTTTCCAACTCAGCTTACATTCTTATATCCAGTTGAAAATTATTTTGGTTTTTAAACAAAGTAGTTGCATGGTTCATATAATAATGTAAGTATGTATGTAGAAAAGAATTGTATTGTTAAATCAAATAACGTGTTATTATGCGGTTCAATCTAATCTGTAAAAATGATTTATTCGTGATAAACTGTATAGAAAATGTTTAAAAAAAGATTTTGTTATTCATTAGTATCCCGAATAAATTGCTTATTGAAAATTTTACCTATGTAGACGGTATTCGTATTGAATTTTTATTTCAATCCCCGGCAGCCATCTTGAATTTCTCCGTAGCATGTTTCCGACCGGATGGAGTGGCGGCGTCACGCCAGGCGAGCCAACTTAACCGGAAAATACTCCTCGGCTCGGAAGCGAAACGTCTCAGTGGCGTTTGCTTCCCCGGCAACTTACGCCCTTCTGTCACGCCAAGCAGGTTGGAAAATTGACGACTCCTAATTCGATTGACGCGGCGTTGGTCGGTTATCGCGTTGAAAAGTTCGGGAAAGTGTGTTTTTGAATTCTGCGAAAATTATTTGCCCTTTCCAATTATCGGGGAATGTTTTTTACACCTACATATAGCAACACTTACAAGTATCGTATAAAATTATCGACGGTAAATATATATAGAATTATTATATTGTCCTTATCCTTTCAATCCCTACACTCTCCCAAAAAGAGAGGCTAAGCAACTGAATAAAAATCAGTTCTCGTTTTTAATGTTGAGAAAAGCACTGAGAGGAGTCTACAGGCTACAAGTTGGCAGCGGACATGGTAAAAAAAATTACTATATCAATTCACTTAATAAATCGATTGTCTAAATTATCAGTCGCATTATTTTTAATATTATTTTACTTGGATTTTTCGTATTTTGCTAAATAGCCTGCCACGTATGCTATAAAAAATAATCTAAATATTTTGACAGCACATTAGAGTTGATGCTTTTTCCTGATTGAATAACAATGACTATATTTTTTCAATTTTCTTGAAAAAATAGACAGACTGACATTTTTAAGCATAAACATGCACGACAAATCACCAAGTCGCGTGTGGTTCTTATTCATTATTTCTGGTTTCATATCAACGTTCAATCACTTACAAAATATATACCTTTAAATAAATTGATGTCCTCACTATCGATTTGCTGGGAAATGAAAAAAGACCCAAACCCACGATATACAAACATATATTTGTTATAAAGTTATAATACATAATTTGAAGTAAGATAATTATATGAGATTAAAGTGAAAACACTACGATAACTAAAATGAAAAAAAAAACACAACATTTAAGAATTCTGTGGTACCAATTATATGATATACCCTAGTTTGAATAAACATTATTTAATTATACAAAATTTATTCACGTACAAATAATACTGCACCTGGAAATGAATACATAGAAATTGACACAGAAAAGTATTAAGACATATAAGTATTTGGTGTCATTCAGTTTAATGATTATTTACTGCGTTAAGACTAATTTCATGACAATACATAACATTATAACGATTCAAATTTTATATTGAAGTCCACCAAGCACCCGAAATCGATGTCTAAATTATATAACAATGTGCATTTTAAGGTGCTTACTTTCAATTCATGAATCTGTTGAAAAAGCTCACAATGAACGAAATTGAACGTGGAAGTGGTACACAAAGATGTGTGCTATTTACGTAAGTAAAATTATGCGATAAGCTTTCATCTTCAATCTATTTTGTTTTCATACGTCATGAATTGAAAAAAAGTTTTTTGGGGTAACATATTGTGATAACATTATTTATGCTGTCGGCATCTTCATCATTATTAATTTGTTTCATAATACTTCTTAATCAAACAATTTAACTATCCAATCAAGTTAAAAGCTTTGCATTATAAATATTAAATGTTTTTTGTATGTACACATTTCTCTATGCAAGTATGACACCTCAATAATGTACCTTAAACGTGATTCAGTTGCATAGTATAGTTTCTTCAGTCATAAAGAATTAAAAAGTTGCAGCTATTGTTATCGGTACTTTATAGCAGAGTGTACAACGTAAATTTGTTTCACCATGCGACGAAGTAATATCAACGTGTACATTGCCTTAATCCGTCTGATTCAGTCATTGTAAACCTAGAGACTAGCGATGTGACCAAACTTGGTGTCTAGAAATTATTCTCAATCTTATATATAAAACCGAAACGGCGTATGTATGTCTGTGGGTCTGTAATTCCCTTTTGCATTGTTGGTCATTAAGTTGCCATACAAACGAATATGAAAGAAAATATGTTTGAATTTTTATCGGCGAAGACATTTAGTCAAAATGTAAAAAATTAGTCTTCTACTGAACTTTTCCCGACTTTTATTATTAATAATAATGTTTATTATTTACGTGAAGGTATTATTTGACATTTCTTTGACAGCAAATTAGATTTTTTCCTTGAATTTGGACATTTTAATGGGCCAGAATGGGGCTGTCATCAAATTAAATAAAGTTTGTGATTTTATTTTAACTCTATTTTGGATGTTAGATTTTGTCATATAATTATGTCGAATGATATAGCATTAAATAATTATTGGTCGCTAAGTCCGAGCGACGCCGGGTAGCAATACTAGTATATATATAAAAATAAATGAATGATTGTTTATTTGTTTATGTGTTCCTATACCGTTGATCCGAGTGCGATAAAACTTTGGTGAGTTTTTGTGCGGACGCCCGCAAAGTTTAAATTAATACTAATTATGATGTGAACTATGTATTTTAATACTTAAATTAACTCTATATAAACAAAAAGGGTTACGATATCGATTTCGGTGGTCATGAGTTCGACATAATAAATACCCACTTTTATAAAATTGGTTTTTTAATCGATTAATGATCGTTATGATAAAATACATAAATGTCGATCATATTGACATCTTCTTCCAGTAAAACAATCCTTAAAACGGACGTAAGAAAAATATTAGCTAGCTACTAGTCTTATCATAGATTCATTCTTTTACGGTTACCCGCTAAAAAAAGTGTTGAGAAACTAGATAAAAACCAGCTCCGTGCTCTATGATCGAAGCAACAATTTTCATTGAGGTATTTTATCAGGAGCCGACTGGTTGAAAAAATTACAATAATCAAAATTATTTTCTATGGGTGCTAGTTTTATTCATACCAATTCATCTTTGAAGATAAAATTGTCTCTCACCATGTCCAATCCCAACGTGGAGCATGTAGACTAATCACGGAGTTTATCTCAGTATGCTTTTTTCTATGAGAACTGTGAGTTACTCAGTTGCTCAACCTCTCTTTTTCAAAGAGAGTGGGGATTGAAAATATGCGCCACTTTTTGGAATCGAAAGAGGTGGGAAGGGATTTGTAACAATACAAACACCCATTGCCTTTGAACAGAATCGATTTAACAACTGAAAAAAATCGGTAAGAGCAGAACCTGCCGGTCCGTCACGGAAGCCAACGACGTTGACCAAATATATCACACTTTTCTTTTAATTTCATTTACCTACTTACTCATAGAAATGAGTAAAAAGCATTATAACTTTAAATCATTGCTTTTTTATGAACCAACGTGTTTATTTGGATAGCAATGCTTGCTTTGTCATAGGAAATTTCAATTTTAATATATCTATGTGTTTTTTTTAAATGTTCTCAAAATTTTTGTCAGTATGCCATTACTTTGTATTCCATGCGCTTGGGATAAAAGGTTTTAATTTACTTACTTCCTGTAATAGTGGAGTTAAATCTAGCCTGCAATAAAGCTGGAAAAGAAAATTATATGCCTACAAAGTCAATACAAATTTGCAACGCATATCAGGAATATTCCAAGCTAATAATGTCATTATATTTTTAATATTAGGTAGTCTCTTTTCATTGGAAGTTTGGATCGACAACACTTATATTTTGTTTGATATATCTATAACAATATTAATTACAGGTTAGTTATATATCGTAATTAAATAATGGATAATTTGACGGTTACACAGTTTTAATGGTTATTTATTTAAATACAACCGTTCCCCTTTTTGCACGGGGAATAATACGTTCCAAATATTACACTAAAAAGATAAAACTTCACCAACATAGAACCGCTAATTTATATTCTAAGACAAATTTTAAATACATTCGTATATATAGCTGAGTATATCGGCATACGCCCTGGCCAGAACTATGTTTAAATATACATTTACTTTTAAGGTGTTCACTGTCAATACTTGGTGGAATGGCATTATAATGAAATTAATAAGAAAGTTTTAGTACTTATTCCACATAAAATTTATTGATTCAGGACCGATCTCGCTAAAAATAGTAGAAAAAGTAGTAAAAATAGTAGTTTTTGTCACCGTGTTATAGTGGAACTCTACTAGGTAAATGCCAATTGAATTAATTCATTAATTTTTCCTCAAAAAATATTCATTTATGTTTACGAAACGTTTTGTTTAAACAAACTTTAATAATACATTTATGTTCCTTGTTTGAAACATGAGTAAAGTGCAAACTTAAGATCAAATTTACTTTATCTGCGTCAGAATTTTTGGTATCATATTTATTTAATAAAATAAATACTATCAACGATTCCAACTACAATGCAAGTAAAATCGAAAATTAATTACTGAAAAACACTTTCGAAAAAACTTCTCATTTGCCAAACGCGTTCAGTCCAGCCATTAAGCTTTTCTCCAAACAGATCGGATTAAAAATTTCCGCCGAAGAAAAGTCCAATATGAAAATTCACTTAAACATTACTTAGACGTTGGAATACTTTCTTCCATCATCCATCAAAAAAGATGGATTACGGCATCAAACGCAGCGCTGGTTCGGTATACAGATACATACATACTGCTCACACGTATATGTATATGTTTAAGGGGTGGTTCGATCGCCAAATATTATATTGTAAAATAAAATTACAGAATTTCATATCAGTTATATATATAGTTCAAATCCAGTTATTTTTTTTTTCCAACACGTACTGTTCTCCTGCATATAAAGTTTCTTAAAAAGCTCGGTTGCTTAGGTGAGTCTTGAATAGTCCTGATCTTAATAAGTTAATATGTAGAAAAAGCTCTTTTTTTATTGTTTAATATATTGCCTTTCCACCAAATATTGACAGTAAAATCATCAAAAGTGAGATATCAGAATAACTTATTTTCTTTTTAATTTCTTTCCATCTCCATCCTTATGTCGCTCTCTTATTATATGTAGTCTGAACACGAGCAAATATAAAATATGAAGTATAAATATTTTTGCAGATATAAATTAAATTCTATTTAACCATTATTATATATACTATATTATGTGCACCCAATATCTAAATCTTTTCAAAGACCATCATTATTGTCAGTGACGGCTGGTGACGGGGTGTTGGGGGTGCAATGGAAGATTAAACCATTTTTGCAAGAGTTCTTTCCTATTCATTGGATTTTAAAATACTTCTATAGCATGGACTTTCAATTCAGATGTTCGCAATACCAACTGTTTCTCTTCCGTAGTACGGAAAAATAGTTGAATCTTCCTTTTGCACCCCCCAGCACCCCGTCACCAGCCGTCACTGATTATTGTGTCCATTTAGAATTATAGGTTGAGAGAAGACTTGAAGAAGATTGTTAATATTTTCATCATAACTGGACTTCGGCAAACCTCAGCGTTGTCTTCGTGCTTTTCTATCTCTAGCATCGATTTGAGCATAAACCACTGCTCCTATCCCTTCTACACGTTCGAGGTTAATAATATTTACATTAATTCATTTGAATTCCTTTTATTTTAATATTTTGGTGGAAGAATAAATTAAAGTATGCACTGACAAAATATTTACATAACACACTATGTATGCTATTTTAACTTTCAAACTGCAATAATAACGGTGTATTTTATAATACTCAAAACACACTTCAAATAATAAATCTTTTATTTGTATTTTAAGCCATTGTGATTTACTTATTTTATATATGTGTAAATGGTACGAATCTTGGAAGGAACACCTTTTATACCCTGCATACAAACTAATATCAAGTCCTCTTGGCTCCCAGTCTCCCCTCACACAAAATGCTAAGTGCCAACTCACCCCACGTTCCCCACGTCATTATGATTCTGCCTTATATCCAAAGGCTATACGCTGGGGGATGTATGTAAGTATATTTCGTGCCAAAAGGTAATAAGATGGGTACGTATTTTTCTGTAGACGAAGCTGGTCTATATATTACCACTTGCCATGCGTTCTGAAGCCCGCCATTTCCCTCTCTACACATAGGAATCAAAGCTTTGTTGTTTGGAGGCTGTTACAGCACGCGCTCAAATAGAAAGTGGAAGCCTTGATTTTCACTAAAAATTTCAGACGGTGTGTTAAGAAAAACTCCTTTATTTTTGTGTAACATAGCAATAAAGACAAAAGTGCTTTCATGCAGATATGCAGTGTACTTCAAAAAGCTTAAAATATTTATCATTTTTTAAAGGATTTCTTTCACTGTCAGTGACAGTCTGTCACTGTAAAGTATTATTAGTTATTTTCCCCCCTACCTTTACTTTCCTGCTGAAACTATATGTGGAGTCCGCGAAGGGGCTTCTAATTTCTTTGGCTATTTTTCTTGCTACAGGGTAAGTACAGACCATTACCTTTTATAGCAATACTAGTAACTCGCCAAATACTGTGGTCGTGGTTGTTCCTGATTGAAGTTTGACTTCTGCACAATCTGTACCAATATAAACAGTAAACCGAATTCGACATTTCGTAAAAAGGTATAAAAAATACTTTGTTTTGGTTACGTGTCGGAGTATAGGACTACTTTTCATGTGCTTCGATAGTTTTTCTTACTTTTTGTGTCAATACTTAAAATTTCATAGTTATAATAATATTCTGAATATTCTATCGTATATTAATTTGAATAAATATTAATAAAAGATTTTTTGTTATAGTATTTCGTTTGGGGGGAGGAAAATTTGGTTTCACCATTTGCATAGATTGTACCTTTGCCAGAGCTCCGCTGTTTCTCCATATCCAGCTGACACTTCCACTTTTCTTTTCACATGGATTTCTCATTTTCTCTCTCCCTCGCTCCTTTTCTTTTTCTCATTTACATAAGCCCAGGTGATTGTGGTTGCTACCACATTATAAACCGATATATTGCACTAAGAGCGATGAACTATCTCCTATTATAATATATTTAATCGTTAGAGCGACCGTATTCCATAAAAGTTTCGACCGAGATTCTTCTCATTTTTCATAATCTTTCAAAGGGGAGAACTTTTTTAAATGAAAAATTTGGAATAAGAACATAGAGAAGAACTTCTCTGTTGGATAAAAAGACAGTGATTTATCATGCTTAAAAAAATTAGCTGGATTTGTTTTTTTCTTAGTTCTTTTTCGAAATTAATTCTTGTTTCATTCTTAGAAATAAATCAAGATACCTGTAGGTTGACCCATTTAAATACAATTTTTACACCGTCAACATTTAATAAGCTTATACAAATAAATAATCTAAGTAAAAACTAAATGTGTGGGTTCACAGTTAAATTTACAATTAGTTGTATTACAATTCTCACATGTTTGGTTAAAGCAAAATGTCAAAAAGAAAAATAATGTTGGGAAAAAACCATATTAATTTGTATCAAAATTTGCCTAATGTCAAATTTCCTTCCACTGCTAAAATAAATGAACTATAAATTAAAAAAGATCAACCTTGGTAATTTTCCTCTTATTGATGATCGGTACTATTTGGAAAACTATGAATATTAATTCAATTTAGAAACTAGCTTTTCATTTTGAGTAATTTTTGTTGAGTGAAAATTTATTCAATTCAAATAAGACTGAATATAATTTATATAAATTATAATGTATCGTTCGCCTCATGGAAATACAACAGTATTATGATCTCAGCACTAGCTGGAAGCTTAACGCAATTTAAGATTTTGTCACATTTTTTTCAAAACATATTCCTTATAACAATGGCTGTTATTTGAAAGGTAAAGAAGCTCGTGACCGTTTTATTTATGAAGTCGAAAGTCTATAACGATTTATAAAATAAAATAAAATTACAAAATAGTACAAAACGGATACTTTCACGGTTAAACTTTAGTGTAATGTGCATTTTTTACATAATTAAAGGGTTAACACTGTCAACAGTCTCTATTATTAAATGGTTGAAAACCATTTCTCTCCAGATTTAGTCAAAGTCGTTATTAAATTGATGAGTTGAACAAAATATATTACACGATCGATAGAATTCGATTCTTGCGTTTTTCATATTACTCTTACGACACATACGCATTATATCTATGTAACTATTCAGCTGTGAGGATTTAATGCGTGACGGCCGATGATTTAAAGTGCAGCAAGCAGCAAGCAACATGAAATTTCGATTCTCTCATTTATTATTACTATTTCTTAAAAACACATTATATTTTTGATTATTTTTTTGGAAAGTTCACTGTCCTTGTTTTTAAAATTTGATGTTTCTTGTCAAGATTTCATTGTAATGAAGCTGGATCAAAATATTAAAAATTGCCCCTCAGTAATGTTAAAAACGCCAAATCCTTACTTTATTTTTGGAAACTTTTCCATCGTCGATTTGTAGCAAGGTCTTGGATTTGTATCCAATTTGGAATAATTAGTCCTGTAATGAACCATTTTCAAGAAAGAGTTGTTAAGTATTGTTTGATATGCTTTTTTTATCTGCAGTATGTTATGCATATGTAAAATTGACTAAAAATCTTGGAAATACATATAATCATATAAAAAAGCAAGAAAAAATATTTATTTAACTAAGTGAATATTTAAATACTTTACCTATCGAAACATAGTACACACACATATAAACTTATGTGGATATAAACTCACCTCTTGAATCCACCCCCAACGATTTTTTCCCTTATTTACTAGTAGGGCATGCAATAGAGATTCGTTTCTGTGCACCCCTAAAGCAAAACTTCTCCATGTCCTCACTCCAAGCCTTGAGTTCTGCCACCCATTCTTGCTAGTGAGGAATCCAGTGTCCAGTGGTGTGGTATGTGAATATATATATATCAATAAAAAAACCAAGAGAAAACGTTGTCTATCTTTATTATCTATCATTGTCTATGTTTTGATACATAATTAAAAAACGGGGATATTTAAAAAACATTTTTATTAATTAATTTCGACGAAATAGCATCCATCACCAAATAAAAAATACTATATATTTTAAATCTTGATGCGCAAGTCATGTATCATATTGATTGAAAATATACCTGATTGTTTTTAAAAAAAAACATTCAATTTTTCGTAAAACTTCCACATTTGTTTTGAATAATAGTCAGGACCAGTTTAGCTCTCCTCGAGCATTATCATTGCTGATTGTTTTTATAACTATTTTAACTAAACACAGTGCTAAATAATAAAGTGCCATTCACACATAAATTTGACAGTAAACGCTTTCAAAATCTAGAAAGCAGGCAGTAAAGAGATATTTATTGTATGGATAAGTAATGCTCACTTTTAACAGCACATATTCCGCACGCCCTTGTTTTATCATAGGTGGTAGGAAAAATTGGTAAAAGTAGGAGTGCCAGTGGAGTTAAGTGATGAAAGGCGATGACGTTAATGTTTGGGAAACCACTATGAAAGTAGAGTTTGGCTGATGGCTAGAATTCTTTCACTCTAACTGAAGCTAACAGGAACTCATTTTAACGTTTCAAAAAGTGTGAAATAAATAGTATATACGGCTACGAAACGTGAATATAAAGATAGTTCCTTTGAATTGATGTATCAATTTATGTTTCAGTTGTTTTATAATATTTTTTTATACACATAGCTTTTAAATTTTTATGGATCTCATATAAATACATAATAGGTTTAGAATCAATTATTTAGTGAAAATAAATTTTGAAAATAACAGAATACCTTTTAAGGAATTCAGTTGGAAAGTACAATCCAGACCGAAAAATATTAAAAAAAAATTTAAAAGAATATTTTAATTTCTTAATATAAAAGAATTGACGAAAAGAAATGTTTTTGACGAGGCGGTGCGTTGTTTCGGAGCGCTCTGGTCGAATTCGAGTCCAGTGGCTTCGTATGAGATCGTTCATATTTAGTGCCCAGGAATGTTATTATATAAGATAAAATAAATTAATTAAAAACCCAAAGAAAGATTTTAAAAAAATCTTTAGGTACTATATTTAATACTAGTATTGCTACCCGGCTTCGCTCGGACCAGTTTGGGGTTATGTTCACCTCGGCGCGTAAATTCAGACGGACCAAGTTGAAACAACTTTTTTCAAAATTCCAAAGTCTAGGTCAATTAAAATGGAATTAAAATGAACATTTCAGACTGGCATTGACATTTCACAGCCCCTTTCATATATTGGCAGCCCCATTCTCGCCCATTAAAATGTCCAAATTCAAGGAAAAAATCTAATTTGCTGTCAAAGAAATGTCAAATAATACCTTCACGTAAATAATAAACATTATTATTAATAATAAAAGCCGGGAAAAGTTCAGTAGAAGACTAATTTATTACATTTTGACTAAATGTCTTCGCCATATTCAAACATATTTTCTTTCATATTCGTTTTTATGGCAACTTATTGACCAACAATGCAAAAAGAAATTACAGACCCACAGACATACTAACGCCGTTTCGGTTTTATATATAAGATTACACGTTTCTATAAAGTAATTTGAAGACTGCGTAACATAACTGAATCATATTTTTTTCTTTTTTCGATAATTAGGTAAACATTCGCGGGCAGTGAGTTACTTAACACGCTGATGTCAGTGAATACAGCCCAACTGCCAGTCAATGGCAAATTGCACGCAATCTAAATAAGATCGAGTATTTTGAACATTTTTCAAACTCGAGGGTGATTAATTGGTACGGCTCTATAAGTACTGTTGGCGAAAGTTTTGAAATTTTATCTTAACTTGTGATCAAAGTGTATTTACACGGTCGCGCGAGAAATCAATCAACGGATTAAGTCCATTTATTTTACTACACAACAAAGCATTAATTATAAACGTTTTTCTCTTTATTAAAACATAAATTTTGACTTAAGTATAAATACCCTTTTATAGGCAATGTTTGTAAGTGTTAAAATGACACAATTCATTTGTATTTGAAGTGTATGTATGGCGAGCGTTTATGCTAGTAGTTTTCTCATGTCTTTTGTGTTAAAAGATGTATTTGTTATAACACACCAATTTTTATTTCATTTGGCCAGTTTTTCAAACAAAGTAACATAAAGATAATGATAATTACAACCCATTCTTTGATACTTCATCTAGGATTCTTACTTTATGCATGATTAAAAATGGTACTACAGTCTTCATATCAAAAACTCACTTTATACCAACTAATAAGGATAAGGTTTTAAATGGTATAAAAAAAATAAGAAAGTATTTTTTTATTAGAATATTAAATGTTGCCATACACTATAGATGTGCATGGTTCTGACTTACTGGTTCCTATTATTTTCATTTAAAATATTACCCTTTTTTATAGATATTGATAGGCTTGAAAATAGTATGACTAGATGCGAAGAAAGACTAAAACATTCAATATTTATGTGACTTACTAAATGCTTTCATTGCGAATGCCCAATAATTTATCAACGAATATTTAATGGGCAGGCTTACTTAACAGATATAAAATCTTATTAACATTAGTTTCCCTTAGAATAAAGATTAATTTGAATAAATTTTATCAATATCTGATATTATTGTAGATACTCAGGTGTTTCTGTTGGATAACTGAACATTCTTTGATAGTATATTTAAACAGAAAAAATATTTGGAAGTTAATCTAGCATCATCTGAGGTCGTGTTATTAATAAATCACAGCTTGGGCGATAATTAATTGTTATTGGAGTGCTGAAATCAAGCTGAGGTTTCAAACATTTATACCAGACATTGTCTAGTTCGCATTTTTAGACTCGGGATACTTAATTCATGATTTACCGTTTATTTATGCCGATCGGCGAATTACGACTATCCGCGGCCCCAAAAATGCCAACCCTCCGAGATTCCAACCCCCACTACAATATTTAGCGCTCCCCTGAAGGCTCTTACAAAAAATATATCCTTGGGGTGAGTATTTTTTTCAAATAATCCTATAGGAAAAATCAGAGGGTGCGTGTGGGTGTCTAACGATATGGGGAGAGGTTCATTCAAGCTTGGATGATTTTTTATTCGGAAGTATATGTTTGTGTGAGTGTATGTGCATTTGATAAGAGGCTTTGAGCTGCCATTTTGTTATTCCAATATGAAAATGATACCACAATATAACAAATAAAAAAGATTCATTTTTTTTTATTTAAATTCAAACTTCTTTTTAAGAACACGCAAAAGAAGGACACGCGGGAATACAATTCTAAATTCTTGCCATTCTAACCTTTGTAAACCTTCATAAAAAGTACTGATGTATCTCAAACATATTAAAATTAAAAACAAGTGAACATCATCATTGAATTCACTCTTCCAGCATAACCTTTTTTGGACTTTTTATATTCATATGTTTTATGGGATTCTTGATTTCATTCGAGAAAAAATTTATTAGTATTTTGAAAACTATACTCATACATGAAAATTATGTGAATACAATGTTTTTTTTTTATTAATTATGAATTTACTATGTATCTTCAAATATTTATATGCAGACTGCTTTTTTAAATAACTGATGATGCTTTCGTGCTACCTTATTTAAAAAAAATATAAGGGAACTTTTTATTTAACTTTTATTTTATTTTTGAATTCAGAATGCTTTTTTTTATATGCAATTATTTACTAGCAATAATTTTGTAAGGAATAAGTATCAATTTTTCAATAAACTTTTTTTGTATCCCGGAAGCCAACCCTGGAGATGCCATTTTGAATATTATATCACGATCGTGTGTGCCCGCCATGACAAAGTTTCGATATGTGCCCAACCCCAAAAAGAGAGGGCGGCACTCACCCCCGTTCGAATCGATACCGGAACTTGTCGAAGGAATTTGAATTTTGAATATGATTGCGCTTTGTACCGCTGCTGTCTCCCTCCGGCGCGCTTTTTTTATTCGCGCCGAATTCGATCTCGTATTTTCCCGCGGTTTTGCCCGATCCATTTTGCAATTATTTTCTTCTATTTGTGGGGGTGTTTTTTCACATTATTCGCGACTCACAGGAAGTATAATAACATCTACGTCGAGAACGTGTGCACGAGTATTATTTTGGGATCACATGATGTGAATTGTAATGTAATTCGCATTATATCTTATTTGAATTTCATATACATATTACAATAATCATACTACACTACATATCCGATAGCTCATTTCAAGTGGTAATGGGGTAATAAAAATAGAAACGATGGAAAAGACAATTCTAAGAATGGTTATCAAGGACATGAGCAATAAAACATGCAAAAGGCTTCTAGCGCAGTAAAAGGATGGCATCAAAAGGATTTTTAGATTAAGATGACTGAAGGTAAAAAGATTGGTTGTTAGAAACAGCCAGAAAGAAAAAAAATATAAATTATTTTCATAATATTTATTGGGAGTTGTTATCGGTTTGATTTAAGTTCAAAACATTATAAAATATCATCTTATATCCTGCAATAAAATGACCGACATTTTTTAATTTAATAAAATTCACACTTATTACTAGGGCTGTGAAGTCGGTAAAAAAAGTTCGACTCTGACTCCGACTCCAGCATTTACCAAAACCACGACTCCGACTCCGACTAAAAAAGTTTAATATTGTCACTTTTTTTGCCTAATTTTCCTACTTATGTGTATTCAATTAAATATCAACCCTACCAATCCGGCCAATAGCCAAATTTTACATATTACAATGCAAAAATAAAAAGTTCAAACTTTTCAAAATATCCGACTCCGAGTACGACTCCGGCCAAATCGCCGCGATGACTCCGACTCCGGCCAAAAAGCTCCGACTCCACGACTCCGACTCCGACTCCACAGCCCTGCTTATTACTATCAATGCAATATTCAGTATCATTCAATAAAACATCTGGTTCGTTTAAATAGTCATTAAAATAGTTTTGTCAATTTGAAATATTGAAACGAATATTAACATAAATAGTCCATAATTTGTGTATGTAACCAAAAAATCATTCCATTAGGTAAAAGTTATCGAAATGTAAACTTTACTGATACAAAAGAGCTTTTACCGATGTCTGCAATTCTTCATTTACGTTTATTATTATTTCCTACGAAAAATATTTTACTTATATTTAGTTATGACTGTTATGAGTATGTTCTAAAGACAGTCATCAGTGGCTATACATAACTATTTACTGACTTCAAAACAAATGTATAAATCAGTGTTTTAATTTCAACGTTAATTGTTATCTGAGCAATAGAAAAACATTAAGCCATCGTAAAATCTGTTTAAATACAGTTTTGTTTTTCTATCGAGGTTTTTGTAGCAACGAACAGTTAATCTTGTTATTTATTGCACCTTTATTTTCGTTTCGTGTAGCTCCGAACTGTTCGGTGCAACTCTACCCAGTCTCCCCTACCCGCTTTGAAAAAAAGGTGTATAATCAATGCACAGATGCGCTTTAATCTTTGAATACACTAATTTGGGAGATTTCTTAATCCAAGTTGAATATATATTAATGTTTAGTTCATATTTAAGCCGGCTTAATATTTGAAGAAAATATTTTTTATGACCAATCTATTAAAAACAATTGATGGCTTTGCCTTAAATTTGTTTTGTGTGGAATTTTCACACGCATAAAAATACATATAAGCGACATAGAGTGTAAGTCCATTTACTCCATGTCATCTAAAATACATATGTGAGCTTATAATTTCTTACACAATACGTAAAAAAAAATTTTTTCAACTAATAATAGTTTTAACCCGTTTTTTGTTTACGATGTGGAAAAATTTGTGCGTAACTACTACAGTAATTAAAACATCCCGTAAACAAAGTCTTAATACTCAATATAACTCAAAAACAACCAAAAAATAATACGCTGTTATCTTGATACGAATCAGATGATAGGGTCAAGAACGTGTTATTTATAGTGATTAAAATAATCAATATTATTATTTTCAGAATTTTTCTAATAAAGAATTAATAATATTAATATTAAATTAACTTACTTTATACGTAAACTAATATTTTTTGCATTGAACTGTAGGCTAACGTAACTATTTTCTACGATTCCAAGCTCCACAGAGAATGAGACATTGCAAAGTTAACTAAGATGACCAAGTACACGGTCTAGTCTGTAGAGCGAGTGAAGTTTTTTTTTTAAATTTATATATAATATTTTTTTTAATATAGAAAAAAATATTTGGCATTACAATTTACGCCAATGCGTTAAATATTCGTAATTGTGAATCATAAGAAATTAACTCGATGATAAATAATTCAGTTGTGTACAAAATCAACGATAAATAACAAACACCCAGCCCAAGATCTCTTTTTTTCAATTGAAAAAGTTTCACCTTGCCGGGAATTGAACCCGAGCCCCCCGATCGCTAGGAAAAAGCTCTTGCAACTCTTGTCCCTGTGGTCACAGGGACCGACTTTTGAAGACTTTTAGTCAAGCATATGAATTGCCAAGATTTTGTAAGGACCTTTTCAATGAATTCACCAAGGCTGTGGAGTCGGTAAAAAAAGTTCGACTCCGACATTGACGAAAACACGACTCCGACTTCGACTAAAAAAGATGAATATCGTCACTTTTTTTTGTCTTATTTTCATATTGATGTGTATTCAATTAAATATCAACCCTACCAATCCGGCCAATAGCCAAATTTAACATATTATATGCAAAAATAAAAAGTTCAAACTTTTCAAAATTTCCGACTCCGACTACGACTCCGGCCAAATCGCCGCTCCGACTCCGGCCAAAAAGCTCCGACTCCACAACTCCAACTCCGACTCCGACTCCACAGCCCTGGAATTCACGATCCTTGTAAAGCGTATGTTAGCATTACATGTGACAAAGTTATTAATCTTGATTGATTTTCGTCTGGTAAAATGCAATATGTAAGGTTGTAAAATAAAATGAATGAACGTTCGTACAAAAATACAAAATCCAATTCGTGTTTTCATATTAAAAAATATTGATTTACTTACTTAATTTTAAATTTACTGAATAAAAAATATATTCAATTTACCTATCGTACGATAATTCGAAAAAATGAAGAAGACGGATAAGCAAATTGATGTTGAAAACGTGTGATAATGACGTTCCCTGTAAATAAAATCCCAAACCAATTGAAAGCTTTCCAACGTATTCCCGTAAATTCCTAATTGCATTCAAATTCCACCGACAAAATAATGATGGTTTACGGGCCAAAGCTTGTCCAACGTCAACGATTTTTTTTTTCTGAAGCTTTAGACAAATACATAAAATATAAAAGGATTAGACAGGAGTATTCTTATTCTACCCATACCTTTTCAAATACTAATTTATTTTCTATAAAAAATTCTAAATTTATTTGTTAATTCTGAGAAATAAGTAATAAAAATTACACGTACATTTCTTGAAATAGTATTTCTTTCACTAGAAATTAAAACGTTAAGTTTACTGATCTAAAATAAAACTGGGTAAATATATAAATAAACATTTAAAAATTTTAGAACAATATTTTTATCGTTTAGTAGAATATTTTTTATACATTTAATTTGTTTTGCCACATCAAATTTGCTGGGTAATGTTTTGTTGTTACTATAGATATCTGTTTTATAAATCGACTAGTATTGCTAACCGGCGTCGCTCGGACTGAGCGACCAATCATTATTTAAAGTTATATCATTCGACATAGTTATATCACAAAATCTAACATTCAAAATAGAGTTAAAATAAAATCACAAACTTTATTTAATTTGATGACAGCCCCATTCTCACCCATTAAAATGTCCAAATTCAAGGAAAACATCTAATTTTCTGTCAAAGAAATGTCAAATAATACCTTCACGTAAATAATAAACATTATTATTAATAATAAAAGCCGGGAAAAGTTCAGTAGAAGACTAATTTATTACATTTTGACTAAATGTCTTCGCCGATAAAAAATCAAACATATTTTCTTTCATATTCGTTTTTATTGCAACTTAATGACTAAAAATGCAAAAGGGAATTACAGACCCACAGACATACATACGCCGTTTCGGTTTTATATATAAGATTTAGTTTTTAAAATCGCCACTCATCCTTTTTTGGTGATATTGTTATATATAAATACCTTACTCATTTAATATGGTAATTATTTTTTATTATTTTATACACGCCTGAAACCTCAAAATAAATTTATCACATGAAATAATTTGTAGCTTTGAATAAGCAAGTTTTACAATGCAACAGAATGATATTTTCTTTGCCGTAAAATAAAGTCGAATATCACTTTTGCATAGAATGTTTAACAAAAATATGATACGTTGTTAGCCATCAATAAATAATTATTGTGTCAGTAAAATTTATTGTTTTATTATTAAATATCGTTTGTGGGATATATTCATTAATATAAAAAATATGGCAAAAAATATATCGATATTTTCATATTGTACACATATTGAGAATAACTGCTTTGAAAATGGAACAGGGGAAAACTTCTTATTTCAATAAACGAACAGACATACAGTAAGGAAGGTAGCATAAAAGGAAATAAATAATTTATTTTTCTCCTGAATTTTTCGTTGTATCTACAAAAAAAATGTGAAGAGAATTCGAGCGAAACAAATTAATGATGTGTGCTCTTTCCTTTGACAAAAGAAAATTTCTTATTTTTTGCCGTATCTTTATTCCATATTTTAAACGTCTAACGTAAATAGTCGGACAGAATAATATAAAGTAGCATTTAGAGTTTTTTTTCAACATTCAAAATCCATTCATTTTGATTTATTTAACAATTGAAACAAGCTTTGAATGAAACATATTTCTCAACTTTATACATCAAACCTAAAATGCACTATTTAAAATTTTATTTTAAAAACAAATACTTGTATTCCAATATTGTATACTCTAAAATAACAGGTAAATATTCAATACGTCATGAACTTATGTTTTAATTACAAATTGCAATAAATAAAGGCAAGTGTGATTTCAAAAAGTTAGTGGAAAATAAGTCGAAATAAATAATGGTTATAAAAAACAAACTTTTTTTTATTTGATTTGTTCTCAAATTTGATATTTCTAGCAGACTTGACTGAAATATAACTTTTAATGATAGTCTGCAGAGGCAAGCTCCCATTAAGCTATATTTGAATAAAAATTATGCCAAGATGATGAGAATGATGATAGCAAATAAAACTTTTAAATATATACTTTATTACTATTATTGAGAAGAATTAATTTTATTATCAATACATATTGTCTTTGCTACATATCTGAGACATTTTAAAGGTAATATTGTTTTTAAGTTAAAAAGGTTAAATATTTAATTTCATAAGACTTTTAAGAGAAATTGCACGCAAATAATATCGTATGATTCATACAAATTACATAGCAACTTCGTTGATTTAATAAGGTGCTGCCTTTTGGCAATGCGAAAATTTCAAAAAAACTGGGTGTGCTTAATTTCAATGAAAATGTAATAAACGCATATAAAAAAATAAAAAAATCCATGGAAATAATCAATGCGCAGTGTTTTCAAAAAGGAAAGGGAGTTGAAAAAAGTCAAGTAATAAGCATTCTCAGTGATCCCCCAAAATTTCTTATTTGCCATTTGACTCAAAAAATTTCTTTGCAAATCAAGTGGAGTGGAAGATCTTTGAAAATTGTATGTTATGCGTTAATATTAAAAACTGAGAATGCTAAGGGACAATCAAATGCTTTAATAATTCCCTTTGAAGTCATAGTAGATAGTGAACGGTGAAAATTTAATTATTCAATACAAAGTATATATAAAAACAAAGAACCAAAAATAAAATTTTGTATCACATGTTATATTTATGATATGGCAAAGTTTTCACCCATTTTTTTAAGGAACTTGCTCAACCTTTAAAGAGTTTATATGCTTGAAAAAAAGCACTCATATTAATTATCAACGAATCAGTCATGTCTTAATTCCAGTTTGAATTGATCTCTACCGCGGCAAATTTCAGTCAATTGATCAATTTACAGCAAAATATACCAAACGAGGTTCTATTTTCTTGATTCAGCGCGAAATAGTTCAAATTATAAACATAGTTGATTATTAGCATAATTATACATATTTCCTCAATGAAACATTTAACACAGTGACTGTATCATAATACAGTTTGTTTTGAAAGTACTTTGTTGTGCCTCTTACAGCAATGCCTCGAAGCGTAAATTCATATAGAAGAATAAGTCTTTAAAATTAGTGAATTCATACAACATAACAAGTGAATGATGGTCAACACAACACCCCTGGATAAATATAAATACCAACCAATGAATTATTATTTTCCGATCGCACATACATACGTACAAATGATCAATGAATGCTGTTGGAATGATTTCGCAGTCAAAAGGTTGTATGGATTTTCCCCAAAAAAGTTTGTTTATGATCGTTAAACACTTACCACCTACTCCTTATTACCATCATTTAATCCACCATCAATAAAAAAAACAGTGGTATATTGGTGTTTTGCTCTTTTCACGTAGTAATACAATCGATGGAATATCAAAGTAGTGAGTGAATACTTATTATACATACAAATATTTTTATATACAGCGAGCTTTTTTACTCGAAGTTTACGAGCATTCTACTACGACATGTTCTTTTGAAAAGAAGCATTACTCGTTACAATTGAGTAACATTTTATGACTTAATAAAAGCGACGTCCACACATTGCATTGTAATGACCTAAGTGATGGGCGAATATAAAGTTGCATTGCAAATTTTTCATGTGCAGCAGCTGCGCATTGGTTAGTTGGCTCTCGTTAAGGAGACGACAGCTATTTTTTGACATACGAAGGTCGGCGAGCATTAAAGCAGGTGGCAAATGCAACACGAATATAACACTTTTTTACCGCGCTTGCGACTTTTTATCGAAAGTCTGGCTTTTGACCGGTCAGCTGAATAATTGATGTATACGGTAAACATATCACATCAGGTATTTTTATTATAAAATGTAGAAGTTAGTGATGCGAGTCAATTTTAATTTGTAAAACCAATTTCAAGGTGTATAGAATATTTAAATATCGCCACATCAATGCAACAGTAGCGCAATATGAAAATTTTAGTTTCGCGATAATGGCTATTTAATGTTTTGCATTTTTAGTATATGACGAGCAATGAAAGAGAGCTAAGCTGAGAGTTTGGCTGCGAAAAAAATACTGAGAGCACCTGAAAAAGATTGAGCAGGTCAATCCAACAAATTTGCGGCATAATTTAAATCATCTCGCGTATTCATTCCGAGTACTTTATAGAGAGGCCATATGCTCCACACTCGAAGCGGAAATAGTTTCAAAAATAAATGCTAAGTGAGGTTGTCTTTCTACGAATTTTAAAATCTTTTTATTAGCAAGAGCATATGAATTCGATTTAGTTATATCAGGTTAATTTGTCCTCTTACACTCCATAACAATATTAGAGAATTATAAAACGTTATCTATATATATTATGTTTTTATTAGAAGCCTTGAGAATGAAATGGTTAACAGTGGCATAACTCGTTTTACATTCATTTTACATGTAGTATTATATAATCGTAAATAATATGTCATAAAACCAATTTTTAATAGTAATATCAACATTTAAAAGTAGTTTAGAATTTCCATCTTAAAAGGATTCTGATCGAATGATTATATAAATATTAGGTAACGGGGTGGTATCGATAAATATTATTCATTTTGATTGAAGTATGCCGCGATAATTACCATAATCTCACAGTTATATATCATTAAACAAATAGAGTAGCAAACAACTTTTATTGATATCAACTGTGGCAAACTGGATATAAACAACAAAAAGCCATTTAATGTATATATTTAGATGTAATTTTCATATTTTAGTTGTATATTGATGAAAAAAAATAAAAATGTTCTGACGAGTAGTAGTTATCGACAAAAAGAAATAACCAGCGGCGACATCCACGCCTGGTACGGAGTCAGGCGAAAGGAAAAAATAATAATAACAGAGCTCGAATCCGAGAGCGAATTCTGAACCAAACAGAAAGGAAAAATCCCAATCGGAAAATAGACGCCGTCTGTAAATCCAATCAAACGTAAGGGCGCGTCGTAGCCATAGCAACCCTCGTAGGTCTAGCGGTACTACGCGTCGTAGAGCTCTACGCTGAGGTAATGCTGGGCCATACGTATAAATAATTCCGCCTTATCTGAAAACGTCGAGTTTTATATACAGGGAGAGGGAAACGTCACGAATTAAATGTCAGAGGGCATTTTTGAAAGAATCGATCAAAAATAATAAGGCTTTGGAATGAAGACTTTACAATAAAAAGAATAATACTTATCAATCATGAAATCTACACAGGTATAATCCATTTAATATTACCAATTAAAATTCATTTACTTTGTGACATCTATTTAGTTTAGTTCGGCAGAAAGTTTGTTTATCAGCAGTCAGTAAGCTTAAAGATTTTAAAGTGTTCATCGTCCACTTTCTACGTAAAACAAACGGGTCATATTTAGAACGTATTTAACTTTACAGCTTTTTAAACTGTTCATTAATGGTATCAATTTTAGGAATTAAAAACATTTCAGAGTGGTATTATTTGAAACAGAAGACTCAAATCTACGACAGATGAAGAATAACGTTAAATAAAAGGCACTGAAATTTTAACAGTTATGCAAAAAATATTACACATTTCGTATAAATTATAGCGTAATCTGAAATATCTTCACTCTTTCAACGTTTCAACTCTTTCACTGTAAAGAACTTGTTTTAGATACAAATATCGGATATATTTTAAATATTCAATTTAATATTTCAAACTATGATTAAGAGTTTCTTTTAGGGATCAAAATTCAACAAAAGGTCATCATAATATTTTGAAATATAAATTTGAGAATTTTTGGTATACTGTTAAAATGTTTATACAGTGTACATATATAAATTAAGTGATAATAAAATATGTCGGCAGACTGGGAGAATGTCAATATTTGCAGAAAAACTTTTTTTAATCAAGAATTCAGCATTTGTACAATATATCAGAATGATGGAATGAGCATTTTATATTTCAATAAATTAAATACAAGCAACCCGATACTGCTCAAAACATCGATCCTATCTTGGGCTACGTAGTAAAGCTGTTAAAAAATATAGGCAATACGACGGATTTTTATCGATATATATTTTTTTTAAAGAATCGAAAAGTATAATTAATATACTATTGTTAAACCTAATCTGAAATATATTGCATAAGCTTGCACAGGAAAATGAAGGAGCATCTAGATGTCATTTTACACGGTTAATGTGAGTTAAAAATTGAGTATTACCGAATAATAAATTGCATTAGATAAATGGCCGTACGTTTTAACTGTACGTGGTTGGGTAGAAAAAAAGATGGCCCCAAAAAAAGTCTCCCCAAACATTCACCAACAAAGGGAGGGTGGACCTATCGAGGGGGAGTCAATGGCCAAACATGTTTGTAATTATATATTAATGCAATACTGCCTACATCGATACATGGCCATTATATTTTCTGTGGTTTTAAAATATCGTATTCAAACATCAGTATATAACACACATAGCTCAATATCCTTTTAAGTATAAAAGATCCGAATTTAGAATGATATTATTTTTTGATTAACTATTGATATCTTTATAATTATTGGTTTAAAAATCTTTGAAAGCCATGATCAATGGAAGCTGTTGCTTACTCATTAAACGATATCAGTTCTTAGTAAACTATAAATAAAGGTAGATATAATTATACATCTGTGAAAACATTATTTACGTAGAACAAATTCAATTAACACTTTATCTAAAATTTGATGTGTTGATAGTTTGAAATTAAATTGTTTCAGCTTGTAAAAATATCAAAAGTTAGCGCTCTCGTTAAAATTAATCGTGATTTGATTTATTGCAAACAGTAACCAAAAATTTATTTTTTAGCTTAAAGGCTTCATGTTCGTTTCATTCTGTCGGAGTTACATAATATGTGTATATTTATTATAATCATTGTTTTTTTTCAATCTAATTCTATTTTTTGTCTTAATATATGTCTTGTAAGATTTATTCATGACCCTCTTTATGCAAACTGAACTGAGCATGTAAACTACATACAAATACTGCACAGGAAATACAAAAAATAATATATAGAATGATACCGGTTAATCCAGTATATTTACTAAAATATGGGTATGAGAAGTCAATAATAAGTCTAAAATTATCGTTTGGGTCACAAAAAATCATCATTGATATGAAATCAAGTAATATGGAAATAATACAAATTTACAACAATTGACGTTAATGATTTATTATAATATAATAGTAAAAAAAAATCTCATCAAAAATAATGCTTATATAATGACGAGAAAATTTACATAAATATTAAATAAAACAATGTTGTTTTGTTACCCAATATAAAAATGTTAATTATGTTTCAAATGTGTTAATATTGCTGCGGCACTATTATCTCATAACAGACAAATAATTGATGACCCTTGACAAATCTTATTAATCGTTCTTTTGAAACTAATTGATTTAAAATAATCAATTTCACCACTTAAATTAAGAATACAAAAAGGATACTCAAAAATACATATATAAAGGCAATTTATCGATATAATTTATTGCATAGAAGCCAACCACGTCGCTTAATTCTCACGATTAAAAGTATTTTTGAAATTAAAAAAACTGCTTTTTTAAATTATAGATTAATAAGATTATGATTTATATCACCGAAATATATTTTTGAAAAACTAGAAAGAATTTTAAAATCTATGACAAGTGTTTCGCTGTAAATGATTCAATTTACATAAACTTACACCTGTATACAATTAATAACACTCCACTCCTAAAATAACGTACCTCAAAACATTGAAAATTGATTGGAAAACATTAAAAAAACAAGCCTGGTATCTTGTTCCACGGCAACGATCGAAAATTCCGTAAGCATACTAACCAAACACCAATCACTATTCAACACGTTTTAAACATCTTGTAATCTGGCAACATTCTCGGTTTAGCATAATTACTCATTAAATTATGCAAACCGTAAATTACTTAAAAAAAATCATTTTTTCTTGATAAAAAATCACTTGCTTACTAAATAACAAACAGATGAAGACTGACATTAAGATATTGTTTTGCGAAATATGTTTAACCCTTTTAAAAACGTTCTGATGCCCCAAGCCAAATGCCAAACCAAGACTAAATTCATTGATTACAATATTTTAAAGAACCCTCTTTGCAAGAACACGTTTCGGAGTAAGTTGTTACCCAAAAGAATATAAAAAAACAAGGTAGTTGTGATATAATGAATGCCCGTGGAACCCTAATACAGAAGACCCTGGTCTAAATCGTTTATTTTTTGATTCATATAATATGTATGAAAAAATTACCAGCTGTGTTTGTATGCAGCCGGAATGCGTTGCTTCCTATATTTGTTATTTAATCTGAGATGCCTTGTTGTATGAAAATCATGGCAAATTTTGTTTGCTATATATTTAAAGTGCTTTATAATTAATTATTTCATAAGTAAAATGAAATTATTGTTTTACTAATAGTTACGCCCGATGTAAGAATCAACTGATGTATACTTTTTTTAAAAAGCATGTCTGCTACTGAAATGAAGCATATACACTTCTAAAGAAACCGACGATATATTTCGATTTATAAGAACGACGACAGTTTGTAAGCAAATCTGCTGTTTTTTTATATAGCTAGAAATAGATTAACAGTTAGTCATAAGAGTGATTGAAAACGAAAGATTTTTTGACGTTCATGCTTTTGGTTACAAATCTATGAGTTGATTGAAACAACAATGAAAATTTAGAAATTATGTCCGAAATCCCGTATTTTGAAAAACTACCACTCGGCCACGAAAACCACTATGGAAAGACAGTTTGCTAACTGAAATATAAATTTATTAAATAGAATAACAAAAAAATATTTGAATAGTGATAAACTAGAAAATAAATTAACAAATAAAACTTATGTTACTTTATGGAACAAGTTATAAATACGTTCAACTGTAGAAATTTACTATGTAAAATCTAAATGATATGTTTTTTTATCACAAAACTTTTAAATTATATTGTCTCCATTCATAGAATCCATTTGCATACAGACATGCCGGATGTTAGAGCAATTCAGGGAGGTGTATATGGGAACGCATGAAGTCAATGGATTATGAAGTGTTTTTAGCAGGTAAAATTTATGTGTTCATATGCCCTTTTATATTAATGTATGCATGAAGTATTTAAAAGAAATATGTAGGTCAGACTTCAACCGTTTTATGCATCTCAAAATTATATCATAAACTACGAAAGGTTGTACGTTGAAAACGGGTTATTTTTAAAATACTTAACTGAAAGTATATGATACCTAGTAATAATTTGGAATCTTAAGAATAATATTTTTCATTTTTCATATTGCACCCCATTATAAAAACGTGGCCCCTCGGTCTTAATCCTGATTAATTGTAAATTTATTCCTACTAATATGATAAGTTAAACTTAACCACAAGTCCACTCCGCAAGATTTAATATAAACTACTTTTTCAATAATTCATTTATTTCGTCATCTTAATACTCTGAAAAGAACGTATAGGTTCATAATATAGCTAAATGTTTCACACGATATGGTTTTGACTCATTTATAAAATGTTATCTGAGTAGTTTGCTGATGTTAATAAGCGAATTATACTATGTCGAAAATATCAAAGATTGTACAGTGTTAATATCTTTAAATTGAAAAAACAAATTTTAAACGAAAAACTTACAATATCAAGTACAGAACAACCAATTTTTTATCATACAATCTACGTAACTAACATTCAAACTGTAATAAGCGTCGATAAAAATAGCAGGAGTACATTTTTTTTCCTTCATAATAACAATATTTAAATGAACTAGATAAATTTCTTCGTTTGAATTTTACTGTGCGTATGACATATGACATAATATATTGTATTAAACTGGTTAAAAAATATGCAAATGAACACATGTAGCTTAAAATCTTAGGGGTAAGTTCTCCTTATAGCTTTTAAAACTTTGCGTACCTTTACGTTCTATATTTCAGGTATTAACTATTTTTAAAATGTAAAATGACGACTAAATAATTTTAAGTAGTTAATATTATATAAATAATTTAAAAACGCTTTTAATGACTTGAATTTGACTAAATTCACTAGAATGCTGACTGGTAAAAAAATCCATTCTGGCTTAGAAAAAAGCAAAAAAAACTTAAATTGTATACAATAATTATTATAACTACTAACAAATATGGGAAAAAATTATGACAAAACATCAATATAATATCTAAAAAATATCAAATTCCCTGTTTATTAAATGGTCATTATTAAATTCTACAAAAAATATTCAGAACATTCTGTGTGTGCATTACTTAAACTATGTATTTTCATACCTACTTTCGTTCGCTTGGCCGGCGAGAGAAGTATTAAAAAGATGGGGTACCTATTATTTTTAATTTATTTCACAATGTAAAAATATCTAGTTTCACACCGATTATATTGAAATGAGTGTGTCATTTAATTAAATATGGTTCAGTATATAAATATTTAAATATTCCTAGCTGTATTATGTTTAAAATACCGGTTGAATAATTTAATTAATTTATAGTATGCTAAATATAATATAAGATCTCACGAAAAGAAATCAATGATGAATTTCTTATCATCTTATTTTGAGGTGGTTCAGTAAATTATTTTGCTTTAGGGAACTTGTGAAGCCTTATCATTTTTGAAGCTTCAAAAAGATTCAATTCTAAATTTGTGCATGTAGATTACTTTGTAAAAAAAAAAAAAACTATTTGTATATTGTATCAAACAAAAGGATGCAAGATAGATTAACACTTATGTCTTTAGTCTTGGTTCTTCATCAAACTCTTACTGACTATTTTAGATAATGAAATCAAGAAGTAAGAAAAACTATCATTGAACTATAAAAAATTTCACAACCCCATCTTAATATCGGGTATATTTTTACAACGCTGTAAAGTAGAGGTTAATTGACTGTTTTCCAACAATATACCGTTAAACTTCTTCTTTGAAATGCTAATCAATAGTTCATAATTATAGTCCGCATTGAGATAAAAGCGACATAAAAATGATAGAATTAGTTGTATTTGAAGTTATTTTAGTAAAATAACCATGTTACTTCAATGATTTGTAAATACATAATAATAAAATTTAATTGTGTGAGAATTATGGAAGCTTATAAATATTAAGTGCATTTTAAATATTGAAGAATTTGCTATTTAAAAAACGTCACACAGGTTGAACGACTTAAATGCCAATAATTATTGTAAGAAAAAACTACGCATAAACTAACCGAAGCAGTGATACGATGCTTAAATGGGAAACAATTAACTTCTGGAAGATTTAATAAAGATTAAAGATTCGGTAGGTTGAGCTTTCTTTAAATGTAAAGGTATTTAAAAATAAATAAATGCAGGTCATGAAGGGAAAAATAAGGATGTATCTTATATATGAGGTTTGGCAAACCAATGGCACGCGTATCGTAAATGGCAGATTTTAAATAGTATGGTTACATTTGAAGAATTTACTGACCATAGATAAAATATAACTAACGCAATAATTGACTGCCATTATTCAATAAATTAAAATCAAGCTTTCTTCGAGAATGAAACATAAGGAAGTATTTAGACTGAGGGTGCTTGATGGAATTTCAATTGTAAATAAATGACAATTATTAATAAATGACAATAAATTAAAAATTATGCGCGCAAAATTAGGCAACAAAGTTGCTCGTTCAAATTGGCAAATTTGAATTTTTTGAATTTTGTACTTTTCCATGAGTTTTGTCACTAACGACCCGGGTTTCGCCTTTCGGCATCTTCAGGCATTCCAAGTGTACGGATGTACTTGAACTGACTTGTAGTAAATAGTTTGTATCGTTTCAAAATTCAAATTTGAAACATAAGGAGTTTGCAAGAGACATCAAAATGTATTCTACAATCAAAATTTGTGACAGTCGTTATTCCTTATTTTGTGTATAGATATGCAACTAATTTAATTCCAAGTTCTACATGGAAATAAAAGTATATTTCATCATCATCAAACATAATCAACAATAATTTTGAGGAAGGAATTAGAAGAGGTTAAAATACTTTTCCTGAAATCTATTTGTAAAAAAATTAGCTATCATATATTCTTCTTGTCATTAATTAATATTCGCTATGCATTACATTTTAAAGTGACATTTATGAAATATAAGTCAAATAATATAACGACTAGTAAATTGGGTTTTGTAAATTAGTTACTACAAGTGTAAAAAATTGGATCATATATAAATTATTTGGTCAGCAAAAGCTCATTATTAAATAAACTGTGTTATTTTTATTGACTATAAAGCTCATTTTCGTGAGATTCATCTATAATTAAATTATTAATCAACTAAAAATTGTATATTATTTTTTCGGCAAGTACATTGAAGAATTGAAAAAATGAGGTTTTTCGGCACGCCAACACTAAAAGATCCGCTCTCACTTCAATTGGCTATCTCATCTATACAAATTACAATAAGATAGTGTTTTACTAAGACCATAGCTAGAAACTTTTCAATGTATTGATTGAGTAGGCATTTACTTGGTAGAACTCCATTATAATACGGTAAGAAAAATAACAATGTATTTAAGTTCTACATAAAATACTTTATATATTTGTTGATAGCTATTTCGGCTTACGCCTTCGTCAGAACTATTCAATGGCTTGTTTTATTACAAGTATTTGATATGGGGTAATATACTTCGTTCCAAAGTGTGAACGATTAAAAGAAGACATTAACAAACTGTGCTGTATAAAAAATAGAATTACAAATTGATTTTAAAATTAGGTACTCTAAAACGGGGTCAATAGAGACACTTTTTACCCTTCACGACGATGTATCTTCATACCTCCACCACATAATTCAAATATGAATGGCTTGAAACTTGTTTCTATGGTCCTACTACACATTAATGACAATATTTTTCAAATATTCACTATCTTTATTAAAAGACATAGCCAATTTTTATAGTTTGATGTCTCTATTCACATTGAGTCGGGAGTGAATAGAGACGAGAGAGGGTAAACCGAGACTTGGCAGGCGAAAAGAGACAACAATACAGATTGTATTGATTGGAATATATGAACCTCTATTCTATACGAGTCTCTATTCATTCCGTTTTACGGTACTTTTTCGGAAGTTTTTAAGGGGTCAAAAAGAAAGGATGCACAGGCATCGAGCTTAAACACGTTTGTTTCAATTTTGACCAATAATTTAGATGGTTTGGTTTTGTCTTTCGAGAGATAGTATTATAGTCATTGTAAAGAATTATATATAAATAGTAAAAAATACATTAGATACTTAGTGAAGTTGTGCTAAAGTTCAATCCTTGTTTTTGTCTCTATTCACATGCCTGTCTCTATACACCCCGTTTTACCGGTACCTTTGTTTTTTACCTGATTTTGTAAATCTAGTCGTTTAAAATAGCATCAATTTTTAAATAAAATTTTATAATAAACTATTTGTCCATACAAAAATTTATTCAACGTATTTAAAAATAGGTATTCATTTTATATAATAGCAACATTAATTTGAATGCCAAATTATAACAGTTTTGAATCAAACGTAAATACAAAAGAGTTGAAATACAACAATAACAAAATTTGCATCGGTTGATTTTTTTGTATGAATTAACAGGGAGACGCATTGTTATATAAACAACAATCCTCCGTCTTGATGCAGTTCCGATCCAACCGAATAAGTAAAACACAATTCGCATTGCATTCTGAGACATTGCTTACTGCACTACCGTAAAGTAGACATATAATTATATGAGAATTTCACACTGCAGTGCCTGCAGGTATGCAAATTTTTGCATATTAATGAAACTTCATGTAGATTTTTCGAAATGAATAATAACAATTCTCCGACGACGACTAACGCCCTTCTTGTAAGTCTGATGAATTGGAGAATAAATTACAGCGTTTAAACGGTGAGTCGATCTGCAATTTATGAAAAAATTAAGATTTGATAATATGCACAAAAACTTGTTTGATTTGCATATTGCATAGATTTAGCATTATTTAATTTTTACGGTTAATTTTGAGTGAGCCATTTAAAATCTGTTCTCATGCTTTAAATGTTGTCATATAAAAAGCTGATTTTTATTTTATACTATTTTACCCTCACAGTTATCCGACCGATTATCTTATTATAATAATAGGTGTTCCAATTTAATCAAGAAAATCGTTATAAAATGATTTCTTAAATATGAATGTTAAAAATTCGAACACCCTTTACTGTTTTTAACTATATTTGTTTTTAAAATAGCTGAATAATATTTACAATAAATTTCTTAAATTATATAATTGTACATCAGGCTGGTTAATATTATCGAGCACATTCATCCATTAGTTTATATTCGATGCAATGGTTTATATTTTTTTTTACTTAATATAAAACAACTATTGTATATTATATTCAACAACGTTATGCGCTTGAGGACTATGGTCTAATATTCGAATTCCATTTGTCTTTTTTTTTTATTGTGTACATTTTTTTAATTGCTAAACATCACAATTTTATACATAGAAAAATTAAAATGGGATCTTGAAATTGATTTCTTTTAATTAAATATTTGTAACTATTTTTCAAAACAGAACTAGTAAGAATATTACGGGATTAAAAAGTGACTAAATTTTTTCAATGTTGTTTATTCGACGTATACAAATTAATTCAGAAAGATAAAAGCGTCATATTATTCTATCTTAATTAATATTCATTGTCAGACAAAGAATATATATTCACTGTCAATCCTTGGTGGAAATTCATTATAATAAAAATTTATAAAAAAACATTGTACTCTGCTAAAAATAGCTCGAAATAAAACGAAACCGGTCTTGATCCAAATAATTTTATTGTGGAATATGTACAATTTTTTTTAAACATTTTAAAAAGTATAATCTATCCACTTCTGACTGTGTTGTTTATGGTGTATTTTTATTTGAATAACTTAGTGTTTTTGGTAGGTATATATTCTATTAAATTTTCGGGATATCATTTCAGTATACTAAAACCAGTTGTAACTCTTGATCATAATTATTATTAAATTGTGTTGAAATTACTTTTTTTTTGTTTCATACACATAATATCTTTCTAATGATAAATGAATAATTAATTAATGTAAACATTTTTATTTTTAAACTAATGGTCTGATAACAACATTTACATTGAATCTCACACGAACGCTATCCTTCGGAGTAAAAATAAAGCATACAAAGGTATTGAGATACTAAGAAACGTCTGACCAAATAGTACAAATAAATGAGTCAACAGCAGATGGTGCATGACCTAATGCTCGTCATACCATATGACCTTTTTTCATCTCCTCGTCCCATCCGAGAGTGATTTGAATACGCGTACATTTCCCATGGATATCATTTGCCGAAGATAAATTACTTAAAAAAATTAAGTGAATTTAAATAATGAAACGGAAGAATGGGGTAGCAGAAAAAAATCGGTTCCTGTTTTCGTGCATACATTAAAATGACAAAAAACTGTTTGATAATAGGAACTGCCATTGACGATATGCATATCTCTCTATTCATTTATGTTTTAACTAGCTTATTATTGTATTTTACAAACCTTTTATGCTTTTTTTTAGTACTAGAAAAGTGCTTTATCATTAGCTGTCTTTAAAATATACAATTATTCTACATTACCAATGACTTCACAAGAAATTTTGATGTTGGTACTTTAGTGCACTTATATTAATGTAATATGACTATTTTTTGGAATGAACATACAAATATGAAATGAGAATTAATTTAACTACTTAATTCGTCCAACTTTATGCTTTTTATCGGATTTGCAAAATGTGCACCAAGGATTCCGAGTGACCGAGCCATCTTTTAGTGTGAAGTATGCGAACTTCTGGTAGAACTTATCTCAAAAGGATTTTTTCTACAAGAACTGCTTGTTACTTAATTAATCAACTTCTCCTTTTTGGGGTGAGTAAAGATATAAAGCTGGGACCAGTAGTGGAGACATACATCAATCAATGCATTCGAACAAAAATCATTCCGTAGACACCGGAAGCGTAACCGATATAACTCGGCTATAATAAAACTTCATTTTTTTATAATTGCAATGCGTTTGCCACTAAATAAAGAAGTATTCATTTAGTGTTCAATAATTATTATAATTGAGTTTTCTTAATGAACACCAAAATAATTTCATTAGGAATAAAAATTATATAATATGAATTAATTTGTTATTAAACAACATCAACGCAAATAATATGAATTATTGCAAGCTTACATCTGCTGTTCAAAAAAAAAAATAACCATTGTTTGTAATAAAAATCGTTATAGTTACATACAATTATTTTTAAATATTAAAAAAACTGATGCACTATGCAAAAAAACTGAACGCAGGACCCTTATTGTTATTTTAAAAGTTCAAAATAAATTAACAGCAGCTCTATAACACAATTGTTTTTTTTCCATGTAATTATTATGCAGCATATATGTAATGAATATCATTTTGCCTGGTAATGAAAACCAGTTGTTTTGTTGTGAGCGATAAAAAAAATATTATTCGTATCGTAAAAAATGGTATTACTTCATGTTTTGTATACAACTAATAAATGTATACGCACGTATATGGATTGATTGGCTAAACATAGTTAATTAATTTCTGTTTCCTATTGTAATTATAAACAATATTCTTATAATATAAAACATTAATTTTAATCATGAGTGATTGCATGGTATTGAAATGATTTTCTTAATATTCTATTTTATTATATTCTCGAATTCGCGAAGAAGTCGTTCAGATATGAATAACTTACCAACATGACAACGAAGTTACGTAAATTAAAGAAATACATAGTCATTTTATATTCAGGGAGGTATTTTATGTTTTTGATAATGGAAGTAAGAAATCTAAAATATCTTCAATTTCCGGTCCACCCCTTCGATCTTAAGTAATACGACACAAAACTTTTTGTAATTTATATTTTTATAATAACTGTAAAATTAATAGGGAAAACTTGATCAATATACAATTAAAAATTTCTTTGATTATTCCACGTATTGTGCTACTAATCGTGACGCGTGTTTCACCTCATTCAGAGGCATCTTCAGACTATCTTACTATCACAAAGATAAACTTGATCATATTTGAACACTTTGATTTAAATTGGTTATTATAGTCGAACACTGTTATATATCAAATATTATCAAAACAATATTTTGCCAACTAAGTTTCAATATTAAATTGTTTTAAATCTTTTTTCACCACACCTGATATTTTATTTAAATATTTTAACTTGATAATGAAATAAAACACAAGTCATTAAAAATTCAATAAATATCGAGAGTATGTAACACTTAATGCAATTTTTTAACATACAAGTTGCGCTTTTGTAGATCTAAGCTTCCGTTTATTACCAACAATAGCTACTTACGCAACATCCATTGTGTTGTTCTATTTATACTCTTCTATGAAGGGTAATAGATTTTTATACCTGGATTTCTATTGTAAATAAACCATATCCTATCATGTTCAGTAACGTGAATTAAACCATTTGTCGATTTGTATTGATCCTTTTGTACGAATCGTAACTTATTATATTTTGACACTGGGACCTGTTATCGAATGCATGTTATCGAGAGACCTTCGGCATGTTGATGTGGGTTTATGAAAAGGCGTGTGCGTTTATTTGACACGCGTATTTATGTGCTAGGGATTTATTGGCAAATAATTGATTTTGCAACTACCAAGTGATCTTTATTCTAAAAAATAAAAAAAAATACATATTTATTTTCTGGGTAAATTATGGAAATTATGGTCACGGGACAGAATTTTTGTAAAGATTTATGAAAAATAAGCACATTATATGAAATGAATGTAAGGCTTTTTTGAAATGTTTCGTCTTTAATTTTAAAATTTATTATAATTGAAGATCCTAAAAAATACTTCGCAATAAATATGAAATCGAGTTGTTTTAATTTACAGGAGCAAAAATGCAACCACAAACTACACAAATAATAATATTATACAGATAGAGACAGTCACATAAGTTTATTATTTGTTTAAAATAAAAATAACAATTTTACTATTTGTTATAGGCTAATATTAAAAAACAAATTCTTCTTTCAGAACTCAAACAATAATCAGTAATATTCTTCAGATTTAATCATTTTGATTCCACATTTTATAATAATCCACAAGAACTCAAAGAGTAAAGTCAAAAATTAAAATTATAAGCCAGTATGTATACATTTTTTGAGTTTAGCTCGAGAGATTTGGGATTCTGTCTCGTTACCATATATCCTAATTTTGTATGTAAGGGGTAAGACGAATGTGACAAAAAAGGATTGTAAGTTAGCTAATTGCTCTCTCTGTGCCTCGTTTTAAAGACTAGATGTGCGAAACTTTCAAACACACAAAGGCATCGATCGGCCAGTCGGGTATACATACCAATGAAAAATTAATCCATCAATTTCATCTCATTCCAAAAACAATTCGCTTGTATACATTTTTTGAGCTTAGCTCGAGAGGATTGGGATTCTGTCTCGTGACCATATATACATAATTTACCATTTTCTGTTTGTCATGCTATGTTGTGATAAAAATATTCATATGCTAAAGGTAGCCTGAATGACGAAATAGCTTATTCTTCCAATCGGTATAATTCTGAATATTTTGATAAAATAAAAAATACATCAAATGATGTCATAAATAAAAGAAGTCACATAATATGTATATCATTTGTAAAAGGCTAACACGATGATATCAGTGTTGGGCCGAACTATATTTTAGAAAATTCCACGATCTTAAACTTGATAGTATACGTGCAAATATCTTGATTAGGCTAAAATAATTTAGAAAGAAATAATATACAATTTGCATTCATTCCGATTTCTTCGGATTTAGTTGATTGAACTCCAAATATCACAAAGCGCTTCGTGCTTTTAAATCCATTTTTGTATAGCTTCTAGGAAAGAAAATAATATTTATTTTAACAGTATAATATCTAAAGTTAAAAATATCTTAAATTGTTTCCGGATCTGTAGCCGACGGGTCAACGACAGTGTCTACGGTTGAGATGTTCATGGATTCCGATTCCAGTAAGGAAAGTTTCAAAAATTAATTTTTCATTTTTATATGGTTATCGTTGAATAACTTCTAATTAGATAAAATTCCATCAGAAGTCATACTACATTGGTATCGGACATGGTTTAAATACAAAAATGTTCCTGGTGTAGATGACAATAAATTAATTCAGCGTGAGTTATTTCCGTCAAATAACCAAAGAAATATGTTTACTAAATACATGAAAAATTATATTATGTTATAAATAGAGAACATCTGCGATGCTCATTTAAATTGGTATATATTTCTGATTCGCCATTAAGCAGGTAGGAATAGAACCACATTTTTGTAATACGGTTCGCGTGATACGATTAATTTGTATCAGAACTATCATTAAAATATCATTGGAGTCATAAAACACAGAGGAAACCGGGGTGAATAGAACCATTCATTTTATTCTGTTGCTTTTAAATATGCAAAAAAATAATGATCTTCATATTCTATGTATCTTGAAATTTCTATGTGAAATAATTGATCATTATTTAAGTGTTTATTAGATTCATTTTAACGAAAATAAATTTACTAGAAATATGTTCGAAACTATAATCTTATTCGCTTTTCAGGTGTTCACTGTCAAAACTTGGTAGAATGGCATAATAATAAAAAATAATATCACATTTTTTGTACATATTCCACAATTGTTATGATCTGGACCGGTTTGGCTCATCGCGAGCATCTTCAACTCTTGACAGTACATGACGAAAGTATCTTGCATAATAAATAATTCAAAAGAATACAAATATAAATTGTAAGTAAATTCAAGAGTAAAAGTTTTATAATTGATAAACTTCTCTCGAGTATAATTAAGTATAGTGTATAAATTTCGATACTAACATTTTATTATAATAGATTAGTAGAAAAAAGTTAACACATATATAAATATATACATTTATTTCCTCGTCTCACTGTGTCACTGACTCCTCTTAAATGGGGAAAATAAAGGTTTATGCGGTTATTTGTTTTAGTATTGGTTTGAATAAATATTACTTTAAAAGTTTATTACGCTTAATAACGTTTCAGTAGTTATATAACAATAAAATAACTTTTAACAAAGCTCGCAAGTTGTCATATTTTGTTTGCAATATTAATGAGTAGAATACCACAATATATTATTGATTCAACCATTATTCTAAAGTGATATCCTTTATCAAACCAAAATAAGTATATGATATTTAAAATATATTTCAAAATTCATGAAATTAAATTAAAATTGAACTTCCGTTTTATATTTTTTAAAAAAATCTGGACTTCTAGAATCTTTTCGCCATCTTTTATTCGCAGAGTATATTGTATACTTACGTGCTATCTTCATTATCAACTATAGAATATTTTGCATTAATTATTAATAAAAGATAAAAAGCTTAGTGAATTGATTTTTTTGAATATATTATATAATATGCATTGTAAATTAAAAACGAGAATATGAACAAATTCTATAATTCATATTTTACAACAAAACAGTATTACTGCTAAATTACTTTCCACTTTCTTTAGTAGTAGTTTTGTAGCCTCTAATTTATTGCCACGTATAATAGTTTGAGTAGTAAAAATTTCGATGTCGAAATCAAAGAAGTTCACAAATGAGTTTGTTGAGGAAAGGTGCGGTACATAAACAGGCTTATTCAGAAAAAAATGAATTTAAAATATTTGTTATAATTTTGTTTTCAATACGATATTAAGTAAGCCAAATAGTTAAATAGTCAGATTTTTCAATATGAAAAGGTCACTTTAAATCGCGGAATCTCACTTATGATCAAAGTTGTCCTCATTCAAGGTGTTATTATTTATGACTAAGGAAAGTATATACTTTTTATTGAAAGAGATATTATCCTTAGTCATGCCCAATTTAAATTTTTAGCATATTTACTCGTGGAGAATGTTAACGATAGATTTTCTGGGATCAACTTTAGAAAGGTTTCGATTAAGAAATGGTGGTCTATAAAACACCATTTTAACTCATTTTATGAAACAAATTTTGTTGTAACATTCTGCACAACGGTAAAAAAACGGTTATTCAATCATTTCTACATATTCTTTAAAGTTTTGCTTTTGATTAAATATAAATAAAAGAGTTGACAAACGCAACTATGTATTGACGACAATTCGTAAGATCGACATAATCGCTCTTGCCAATATCCGATGTTAAACATTTATATACTAAAGATTACTTTCATATAAAAGTGTGACTTAAAATAATAGCGAAATTTACAGTTTGGTACAAGAACCCATTGTCGCCACACGCCATAGATACCGAAGCTAGATCGTTAACATTCGTCCACTGCCATCGACAAATAAAGTTATTGAAAGCAAAATAGATTTTTGAAACACAGTGTTCTACAGTAGTATATAAATGACAACCCACGAGAGTAATCAAAAGAGACATCGCAACCCGATTATTATAAACCCGAAACGTGTAATTACCAAAAAAACATCATTCTTTCTTTTTTCTTCGGGCGTCCCCTTTTACTATAGGAAATAAGTTTTTAGGGCAGTCAAATAACTTTAACGATTGTATATTTAATTATAATGTCATATATTTGTCACATCGCATAAAAGAAACGTGGGGTCTCAATCATTATCTAAAGAGTATACTATCTGCCACAGAAGTAGCAAGGAAATAGTGGTATCTTTTTATACATCGCAATTTCCTGTGTTATTATTTGACACCAATTTTGTAGCTGAGTGTTCAACGCTGTAGATCTTTTGATCACTGGTGTAACATTTTCGAATCCCTAAATCAATTAATGAGTTTATATCTATTGGTTTTCTTTGATGTTTTAGACCATCCAAAGTTTGGTACAATGTACAAAAACCGACAAACAAAGAGTCTTTTAAAAACTTCACCCTTCTTACTTACCCTGTCAAAACTATTCTTGTTGAAATTTTCAGATTCGATATCAATAACATTGGTAGCGTGCATTGATCAAAAGTATTTTGATAGCTTTAAACATTTATAAACCTATCAATTATTTAACTGATTAAATATTTGTCGTTTGTAAATTTACGTGTTGTAAAAATAGTCTCAAGTCTCTTATAATGAAAAAACCTTAAGTTAATATTTAATATTTTTGTTTTTAATAAAAGGCCCAGTTTCGTTCAGTTCATCAATTACAACCAACGATCTTTGATCAGTTAAAAATGCTTACTTGCGAAGAAGGATCACAATGAAAAATCTAAGCTACACCATTTTTTCATTCATAAATGGGCAATATTTTTCATAATTTTGATAGCATGATTACTCTTACTAGTCATCCGAATATTTTGGGCTACGAAACGTAAATTAAGAAAATAAAAATTCATTCTGACAAAATATTTAAAAAGTAAAGAGTGTGACGATTGTGGTTGAGCGAATGACAGGCAACCAATCTTCGTTAATCAACGTCTGCTGAGATGATCTTTTATGAGTCAAAAATATACAACATTGCGTTTTTTTTAAGCTTTGATCTTCAATTATTGAATTGAAAATTTTACATGAAATTGTGGCATGGAGAAATGTTTATGTTTTGAGACGTGGTTTTCAACACGTCTGATAGTTAGTTACTCCGAATTCTAAAGGAAATCATGAAGTAGGCTTAAGGCCATGATAGCGTGGCTGTTTTAATTGGATTGGTTAGTCAAGGGCTTTCGAAAAAAGGTGGTAAATGTTAAAAGGGAAGCAAGTACACGTACGTGTTGTAAGTTGACGGTTCTACTCAGACAGCGAATATAATATCAGGTATTTTCACCGTTTCGTTTTCTATATGATCCATATTTAAGTGAATGCAAATAAAATTGAAGCAGCGTATGAATAAAAAGGTTCTAAAAAAGAATAATTTGAATGGACCATAGCGATTTTGCTCAGTGTTCTATCGCAGTAATGGTACGTTTTCCAAATGTTTTATAATGAATATAATATGTAAGTATCAACAGATTTTCATCAAGATAATACGTTAACGTGTTTGCGAATTGCAAAGCTTATTGGAGAGCGAGTAGATTTCAACTATGAGATGTTTATTGGAATAGTATTTTCTTGCTGCACACAACCAAGTCGAAAGATTGATGCTATTCTTTGAAAAAAAACACTACTTAAAAAGAGTATGAAGGCGTAATATATGGTATTGGGTGAAAAGTTAAGTCTCATATGGAAACTCACTAAAATTCAAAAATTTTCACTACGTTCTTTAAAGAGCGGGTAGAATCCAACTTATCTACGCTCTTTCTTATTTTTTTTTATTATATCCTACTTTGATTTTATCCTGACACTATTAGAAGAGAATTTTATACCCAGAAACCTGAATGTATTAAGCAGCACATCATGATATAAGGGTTTGAAGCTGTAGTATGCTGTAGAGTATTTTGTATACAAGATTGCAAAATTTTGGTCATATTTTTTGACTGATCATCCCGTCATCTACACTGGCTGGTTGGATACTAAATTGGAGTATGATTCTATCTTGGATCAGCCGTTTTATATCGTCTATTCCTCGGACACCAAGAAGCTTGCGTAAGTATCACAATCAAGAGAACCTGCTAATACTACGCCTCTATAACATTTTTTCGTTTCATTATGCGATAGAGTAATTAGAATTTTTTCATTGCAGAAAATCTACTTGGCTCACTATATGTAAATAGCTGTTTGAATTCGTAATTATCTTGTGTTAGTTACTTGTGACTTTCGTTAGACCGTGTTAACTTGAAAGTCATGGAGTTTTTATTAATAATAAATTTGACGAAGAATCTCTAGATAACATGTTGATGTTTTTAATTAACATAAATTTGTCTTTAAACTGGGAATGGTTTTCGTACGCGAGACATCGTCTAATTTAAAGTAAAGAATTTACTGATAACACACACAATCTGCTAAAAACAAGACAGACAGTCCGTATCAAATGGATTTTAGTACAGTACCACGGTGTAATAGAGACACTGCTTCTTAATAATTAATGTTTTGATAAAAATACGTTTTTTAATTGAAAATGATATGTATACGCTTGAAATGAAGCGTACAGTGAGATTCAAAAAAATATGTATTGAAATTTTTTCAGTTTTAAATGTTTAACGGTGAGCGAAACCGGTCCTGATCTCCTGAAAATATAATACTTTGTTTTGTTTAATATCAAATTTTGAATAGCTTAGTTTATTCTGCGTATTTACTCCAATACGGAATTCTCTGTCATTCATTACACATCAGAATATTATTTGTCAGTTACAGGTAAAACGATCAATACTCGAGTAGAATGGGCGAGTGAAGTATTATTGAAATCACGTAAATCCTGTTTTTTGCATTTATTTAATGATACATAATATATTATTTTGTATCGATTGAATTTTTAATATTTACTAACTGCCATCTATCGAAATGAATTGATAAATAGAGTGACAATGATTTATAGTTTATACTAACTAGCAACTAAAAATGTTTTTTAAAGAATAGATTTTTTGTGCGATGTTCAAATCGAATTCGAGATTAAGTTAAGAACCCAAGGATGGACATACGAAAATGTAAACTAAAACTATGTACATGATTCAAAATAAGCAACATTAATGTATTGAAATCTATGAAACCATACAATTAGTAGGTGATTATATTCTATTATTTGATTTTATAAGTAAAACATCTAGTTTAATAGTACGTATTAATGTGATTGTTTTCTTAGAATTATTAAAATGTTTATACGGATAAAGGGCTTATTTTATATTTTAATATTTACAAAACTCTGTGTTGATGAAGGTAATTAATCAAAATGAATACGCGTTATTTAATACACAATTCTTGATTTAAGCTAATGAAAAAATTGTGTAGTGGTGGAGCACCATTTCGTACAGGGCCAAACTCACGGAATAATAACGCAATGAATTGAGTACACAAGGCGCTCGTTCGGCGTACAAATGACCGGCAATGAGGCGGCGGCTCGGACGCTGTTCTCGGGCCGGCATTAGCGGCACAGCTTTACCAGTCAGCCAGCTAGAGGGCTGTATAATACCATCTCGATTCCCGCCAATGGAAATAACTAAAGTATCATGTACGATCATTATGCGTTATTTGAATGCATTAGTGATAAGTAGTATATGTTAGGAATACAAAGAAAAAATTATTGCTTTAAGGCCTTTTAACGATTGAAACGAAAAATAAAGCTACATTTTATAATGATAGTATATATTCATTCTAATATTTATTTTTGTTTTTTGGCTTGCGTGAAATAACTAATGAAGACGTTCAAATATTTCTCTTTACGTTTTTATTGTTGTTTTAAAATATTGCGATGGACCTGGTTTGGAAATGTACTGAAAATACACCAGGACAATTTTGAATTCTTCCTATTTCTTCTACCAATCGGATGGATTCACCCTGGAAGTATTATGTGGAATGACCAGAAATTGTGATCAGTGAATTGTGAAGAAGCTGCCAAAGAACAAAATATCTTGAACTTTGATATACTTTAAGTAGAGAGAAAGCGGAAACGGTCAAAAAAGAGAAAGTGTTTGTATGAAATATCGGGAAAAATGTTAATTTTACGTCTGATGTAATATCCAATGTATCCAATAGATTTCTTACTGACTGACATACTGAAAAAACAGTTCAAACTCTCTTTTTTAGTAAAGATATGGATTCACAAGGCATTCATTGAAGGCAGGCTTGGAAATGGCTTGTGGTTAGCAAGACGATTTTGCTAGGTCACGTTTTTTTATAATCGGATGGTTGAAAAGACATTGTAGATATCCAAGCCAATAAGCCCTGTACTGGAATAATCCGAGTGTTCTGCTTATTAAACCAACGACATTGACACTCGACCGTGGATGTAATTTATTAAGACTGGTGAAAATGTAATTTATACTCATTTTTTTCTTGCGATAAACTACTTTCATGGAAACAAAGATTAATGTTTGTTTTATTTAGATGCGATTATTTACTAGCAATATAAAAAATCTTATGAGAAGGATAAAGCTTTCATATTATCTTAATAAATTCTAAAGCTGTGCTGTGCAGGTTTTTGCCAAATTCCACCCTGTCATTTCCGTGAGTTCTTGTTCTAGGAATAGCCGCGGTAAATTATTGTATGTGATCATTATGCCTGGCTTGAATGCATTAGCGATAAGTGAATTCATCGCGTGGGCTAGTAAGAAATACCCAAGGCATTTATTTGTTCGATCAATTGCTGCCCAGCATTTCATATTCTTAGTATGGAACTGTTGGTTATTATTTTAAAAGCATTTTATTCATTATGTTTTATGGTGATTCGAGACTCATTTTACTGTATTGACATTTATTTAAGGCATTTACATATTAGCTTTATATATATTTTAATATATATACGTACTAATTATGCAAACAATTTTTACACACAAAAAATACTAAAATGTCCATACTCTTCCACAATTCTTTTAGAAAAGCAATAACACGATAGATAACTAGAGTCACATTAAATTGAAATCTCACAGATATTGAATTTAGATTTTTTCTTTATATTTAGATTCTTTCATCCATGCTTTCACTCAATTTAAATTCACAATGACGAATCAGTGGTCTAGTAGTGATGACCTTAGCAACTGAACGGGTTTTGGCTTAAGCCAAGGCAAAATCAATAACAAATTTAATTCTGTTGGTGTAGGTACTATTTAAAAGATGAATGTTTGTGATGTCGTTTCTGCTAAAATCGATATTTGGCCAACAAATATTACAGGGATATTTTTAAAAGCCATAGCGTAGCTTTTACGTACAATATTTTAATCGACAACGACAATTAAGAATGGAAAGATGGTGTTACGTAAAATAATTCAAAAGCAATTAAAGCCACAAAATAATTTACAGGCAACAACTACGTAAATATATATTTATATTATATGTCTATCTTTAATTTGTACTTAAAAAGCCGTTAATCAATTGTACAGTTTTAGTGCGTACAATGTAGCAACACATGTAATTATAATTTATTAATTTCACACTTTGATAATTTTAACTTCTACGAATTAACCTTTTTTAAAATTTATAGCTATGCTTTGTAACACATTAATAATATTTTTGGTGAATAAATCTTCGTATTTTTATTGTTGTGACGTCAACACGATTCGTAATGAGAATAAATTATTACCATGTAATACTACTTTTTTTTATTTTACCTGGTACTTCAATTGAATAATTAATAACAGCTTGTCTGTTATTTCCGTCGATAATTCCTTCTGAAAGATTCCGCACAATTTGAGGAATACTTAAATTCGATTTATATTTAATGTCTTTTATATTTTTAATCAAACAATAGTTATTATTATCAAATAATAATGAATTTATAAAGTACGTCATTTAATAACATTAATCACGATATTGACGCTGAAAATAGTTTATGCATAACATTTACGTGATAAAAAGAGGTATAGAAAAAAACTAGGGAAGAAAAAACATACATATGTATAATACAGGTATTTATACCACGCCATTATAATATCCTCAGACTACTTTTGTTTCAATACCTAGTTGATTATATCGATCTCTCAGTTTTTTTCCCATTCTCAACCGCGTTTATACGAGACGGGACTAACTGCAGTAATGATGTACTTTTGCAATTGATAATAATGTCACCAGAAAAAATATGCTAAATAGCGAGAGAGTTAGTTTTCTCAGAATTATTGTCGATATATGCTTTAACTAGGAAACACAATAATCGATTGGAGTTAATTTGAAGTCAGTGGCATTGATATTATGAAAGTAATTTCTAATACACGACGTGAGAAAAAATAAAAAATAAAATCAAAGAACCATATTTGGTTTGTGTAAAATAGGCATGTAAAATAATTAAAGAATTAAGAAACAACCAATAAATCACCTCCTCTTGATCATACTTTTTAAATGAAGAAAAATAACATTTCCTTTTTTGATGCTTCTTCCTGGTTAAATCGTTTTAATGTCTCGATGCCAAAAAAAGAATAGGTATCACACTAGAAAAATATTGGGAAATAGATATTATAAAAATGGAAAGTAAGATTGATAATTTGAATTTCGTATATTTCTATACGTTGTAGTGACCCATGTTTCGCCTTTCAGCATCTTCTAGCATTTTTATTGTACCGACTTGAACTTACACTTCGTTAATAGTTAGTATTGTTATATAATAATGAGAGTATTATCACTAGGTTTACAATTTATTGATGGCACGTTTCAAATTCAATCAAGCACAAAGTGCAAATGTTTGTAATGCATGTATTTTGCGTTAAAGATTTTAACCTTAGTCACATAGCATGATTTTTAAATATTTTCTGATGTTTTTATCCTTAACAAACAATAAAATAACAAATAAATCTTCACTGCTTTTTGAATTGGTTTTAAATTTGTACGATGGTAACTTTACCTAACTTGCCTCGGGCTTCCATTTTTAAATCGATTTATTTTTATTGTGTGATTTATGCCCACTTAGAATTGATAGCTTGAACCTCTGATATAAAAATCTTTGTCCATATTGTTTTATGTTTTATCGTATGTTTATAGTTTGAGAGAGGCAAATGATTACACGTATAAAATTGGTTATGAAAACAATACATTTTGGTCTGAATAGACGTAATAATAATATTCAACGCAATGATGTACAAATACTCAACGCTTTACTTTGATGAAATTAATGAAAAAAAAATAAGCAATTTTCTCGCATTTCAAAATAGCATCAAACATCCTACGCAATTAGATCCAACTGCACCCCTTACCTTATTTATTTTTTAATAGGTATTATCTGGCTATCCAATATGAAGAAATATTTTATTAAATTCTCCCCACCGAGCACGCCTCTACCCACAGCCGATGCGAAAAAAATCATTTGTCAAAAAAATATTCCTGGGGGTGAGACTGTAGGGGGTAGGAAAGATAAGCCCGGCCCCCTAAAAAGCTTTCTTCTACAATACTACACCACACACACATATGTAATGTACTTGGGTTTTTTTCGACAAAGGTTTTTACGTCCCTTAACATAATCCGCCAGAAAGAGACGGCATAATAGAATGACAAAAGTAACAAGCGAGTGCGAGCGAGACGTCTATAGATTTTTGGTGTTTCCTATAAACAGGATGTTGAGCGCGCTCAGGTATGAAGTAGGTTGGGGTAAAAACGGCTTAGGGTGACAGAGAAAAAATCGTTAAATAAGGGTGGGGGTTAGGTGGTAAAAAGTTTCTCGCTTTTACCGCCAGATGCCACCGCCAGTCATTCGGTCTAATGCCGTTATGGGTAAAGCACCATTCGCTTAGTATACTCGCGTTTATATGAAGCTTGAATTAGTGAAATGAACACATTGATGCCAGGAGAAAAGCTTAAATGTGCCATTGGCAAAACTTTGCGAGGCAAGTTTGATGTAATTTATGTTTTCGTCCAGTCTCAATAGTAAAATTAAAAGATCTTCACAATAATATATAATATTCTTACTTCTGAGGCGCCTTTATTTCAATCACAGATTATTTATAGCCGTAAAAAATAAAAGTCCAAGCACTTTTTAGTATGCAAGGTTTATGTTTATTTTTTTATACAAATCTCCAGTTATTTGTTTGGCCCACTTACATTTAAAAACTAATCATTTTTTCAGATATGATCTTTTGTTTTTTTTTAACATTGTTTTTCAATCAGAATAACGATTGTCTTATTAGAATTCATATAGAATAGGTACGAATATACATTTTTATGAATTACAAACACAGTTTTCTTCAGGATGACGATAATAATTGTTTTTTTATGTTATAATATTTGATAGTGTTGCACTGTTATAAAATATCTTTATTTGTTATAACCAGTGACGGCTGGTGACGGGGTGCTGGGGGGTGCAAAAGGAAGATTCAACTATTTTTCCGTACTACGGAAGAGAAACAGTTGGTATTGCGAACATCTGGTCTGAAAGTCCAGGCTATAGAAGTGTTTTAAACAAATGAATAGGAAAGAACTCTAAAATGGTTGAATCTTCCATTGCAATCAACACCCCGTCATAACTGGTCATAACGCATAGCTAATCAGTTTTTGAATATAAGTGATGTTTATCCCATAGGCGAAGTCGGCTTTGATTTTAAAAGTATGTCTCATCAGTTATCACTAACTTAACAAGAGAACATTATAATTCATAAAGCATAGTTGTATTTTTATTATTCGATTTTTATTGGTTAGGCAAAAATACGACATAATAAAAAAAAACGTGAAGTTATTTTTTATAATTCATTTATCATTGTTCGTTATTTACAATACAGACAGCTTAATGATTCAATGTGTTTTGTATTATAAACCATAATTTAAAAATCATGCAGTTATATTAAATCCAGTCAACCTATATTTAATTCCGTATTTAATACCAAATAATAATGTAATATTTTTAAATTATCTTCATCAATATTAAATATTTACAATTTATTTGAAAACCGGAACGAACTTTACCGCTTCAGTCAAAATTTTGACCGAATGATTTGGCAAAAATGATAAACTGGCTAAGTATTTAGATCTCCAAGAATGTCGCAGTACATTTATTTGTAAATACTCTTCCGTTGATATCAAATTTTAAATAACTTTGATTCTTCTTGACGTAATGTGTTACTATTTGTGACACGTGTATCGTCTCTTTCATAGGCATCTTCAGACTATCTTATTAAAAAATTTTTGCCTGGGTAACTCTTCCATTGTTTAACTAATCAAAACAATTCGTTAATTAACGGTGAGTTGTAATTAGCTTAGCAAAAAAGCATTCAATTAATACAACGTATTTTCAATCTTGCAGCCGTACGTAAACAAAAAGAAAAAATCTGCACCACTCCTATAGTACAGCGACTGTGAATTGCAGTTATTCTATTTTTTTTTTCTTCAATTGTGGGCATCGGTGGTAATTGACTTTGATGAAAGTGTGGCATTTGTCAGTCGGTGGCGTTCAACTAATGAGGCGCTCGGGGAATACGGCGACAGTGTATTTATGAGTCAAATAAAATCGAGGAGAGATGCTCGCTAAGTACCGTCTCCCACAAAGTACTGTTGTGACTGATTGGTCTTTATGATATAAAAGCCTGCCATTATGGTGCACGCTGTAGCCACGTTTTAATTGACTTTAATTAGTGTTTCTTTCGATATGCTTTTTGTTTGATATTTACGCCGTCTACTCTTAATGAGACATAAGCACATGATATATAAATACCGCATATAATATAATCATTTTAGTTTAATACTACTTCCATTTTCTAAGTATACAATATTTTTAAGGTGTCCACTGTCAATACTTGGTGGAAAGGCATTATAATAAAAATAATAATACATTTTTAGTACTTTTTCCACAAAAAAATTATTTGATCGGGACCGGTTTCGCTCATGGCGAGCATTGTCAACTGAGTCAAGATCAGTTGACAATGCTCGCCATGAGCGAAACCGGTCCCGATCAAATAAATTGTATTTGGAAAAAGTACTATAAATGTATTATTATTTTTATTATAAAATATTTAATAAAAAAATAAAAAATGAATTCGATGCTAGGTATTTAATTATTCTGCAATTTTATAAAATGATTAAGAACGGACTCCATCTTTATTGAACGTGATTTAAAAATTACACAATGATAGAATAGATACTCTGTGCATCTACCAATACTTTTTTTTAAGCTCATATGATTATTTTATTTACTCAGTATAAAAAAGCGTTAGGGCTAGGTCTCTACTTAACGATCTTGAATTTTAAACTTAACCTAGAAAACAAAATAATTATTTAAAGTATGATAAAGTAAAATCATCAAATTAAATCTATTAAAATGTTTCACGCAAAATTATAACGTTTTTATTCTTTTTAGAATTAGAATAAAAACGTTAAACGTTAAACGAATAAAAATTAGAATTTAAGAACTAACTGATTTATTGTAGTAAAAATCTATGCTATAGAAAAGTTAATAACGTACCTGTTACATAAATTAAAGTGAATTTTTGCAGAGAATGATAAAACTAGTCAAATAAAATTTCCCACGCATTTCAGTTTTTTTTTATTCCGCTTCTAAAGGACTATTCTTTGTAATAAGTACGGGCATATGCAAATGTCCTTTCCCCATGTAAAAATCATTATTCAGGATAAAAGATATAATGCATACAACACAAGACAAAATCTCATAATCACAATGCCGGAAATAACATTTCCTACCTGTTCCATAAAATATTCCACAAAAAATCTTGGCGTTTTATAATTGAATTAAAATATTTTATTTTTAAAATTTGGATGCTTACTCTTTCCATTTCTTATAAACAAGTTAATATTATATAATAATTGTTGTTAAAAGCAATGAAAAAAATATTTGAATGACATACTCATGTATTCAACATTAATAGAAGATTTATATTATATACCATACGTGTGATGTTTTTAAGAACCATATATTACATTTGAAGCAAATTCCAATGTTAAGTATATCGACTGTGTAAAAGCAATAAGGACGTAACCAACACGGAACAAATTATTTTATTGGTGTGGTGTAAGTCCTATTTCGCGGGCCCCCGTTTGTAAAAACTTAAAAACTACATACTAATTTGGAGTTTGCAGCTTACATTATTTGACGGAACGTGTATTAAGTTGTGTAAACTGTGATTATTGAAGAATATATTGAAAACAAATGAGGGTTACGTCCTTCCTACAGTCGACATATACTCCGAATGAAGCATTTCAATATTGTTCTCACGATACATGGATGTGACCTTATCGTTAAATGCTTATCTCTAAAGTTTGATAGGACACCAAAGGAAATGCTGGAGTTATATCTGTAAATACATTTTAAATTTTGTAAATGCACTTTGTTACTTGATACAACAATGCCTTATTTAAATGGATAGTACACAATATAAAACAGCATATTTCATTAAAATGTTATTAACAAGCGCATTAACTGCATTAAATTGCATAGCTTTAGTACAAATTAAAGGGCAAATATTTACATGTAAAATATTAGACATTCTGCTGGAGAATGACTATCTCTTCGCATACCAGATGCATTCCAAGACTAGCAAATAAGTACGGCTTAACACATTCCGCTTGGAATTATTACACAAACACACACATGAGGAGTAAATTATTGTAAGGTACGCTAAAATTTCCAAATAATAATAAACACCAAGATGTTTTGTTGTAATAGTACAGGTGCGACTTAAAAGTTAATTACGCACCTTATTTTATAATGAATTAACAGGAACAATAACTTTCTAAGTTCTAAGTTGTTGTAAAAATATTTTTCAAAACACTAGATACATTCAATAAGAGATGTATGTAGCTTTCAAAAGCTCATTTCCGTGAAATGACATAATGTTGATCCATTCATTTTCAACTGCACCGTTACAATACACAGAAAAATGGAATATAGCAAAAAAAGCCGTAAAAATCGTTAAAAACATTTTTTAAATTTAAGTACTAAGAAATGAGGATTATGTTTTTATACCGCCAAAGCGACCAAAATGACTGCTATTGGAGAATCCTAACTGGAGTTATTTATACGAGATCTGGTTATTATTTAGTCACTTCGTCTCTCTTTTTCACCGACTGATCGATAGCAAGGCGCCAGGAACGTGCTAGTAGTTGGCTAATCGCTTTCGCTACGCCCCGTTTTTAGGATTGTATCTACGACGTGAGGGAATTTAGACATCCATTCATTTAAACACAAGTCCATAAATCGATTGAAAAATCATTTTATGGAATTGTTTGTACGTGGTATCGATTCCGTGAATAGGATCAACGCGTAAGAACGTTAAACAATATCGCCTTTGGATTTATATTTTATAATGTACAAATCGTTGGTCTAGAAATGTTCATTTTATATTATATAAGCTTTACGTAGCGCGTTTCTTATCCTAATGTACAGATAGATAAATGAATATATTATATTTTACTTGAAAAAAATTAAAAGGGCACACATATCTTATAAATTCATAAAATACTCGTATTATTTATTTTCATAAAGAAGTGGCGAAATATTGTATAAACCCAATAAAATGACGACATAAATTGACCATTATAATTACTTTATTGATTTTTCAAATCTTTTAATGCCTGAAACTGACAATGGCTGTGAATTATGTTACTCATTATTTGAGCATAAAAGTTTTCATAGAAAATACACTAGTTTTAAATTGAAAATTTTGTTTGTTAAACTCTGCTGCAAAAATTGACCGATGGTCGAATTTTTAAGGACCCATATTACATTGCCCATGACAATCGCAATATCAAATTTAATTATCAATTAATTTAATCAAACATTTTCTGTAAACCATTAACTATTATATCGAGTGTCGTATGTACATGTCATGAAAAAATATTTTAGAAATGGTTAGTTAATGTGTACGGTAAATTTAACGATTGTAAGACAGATTTACATTTGTATAATACTTAGTTTAGTGAATGTCAAAATTGATATCAGTAATATAAAATATTGAGAATTCGCAAAGAGCTTTTTGCACTTAACTAAAGTATTAACAACATATGTTTTATATAACAGGATAATAATGATACATTTGTAAGCATCAATTAATGTAAGAAACACAGAGGGCATGGGTTAGGATTTTCGCATCGAATTCTTGAGTCCCAGAGGTGGCCTATGATTTTTTTTATACTTCTAGTATTATCGTGATTGGTGTAATTTCTTGTTCTGATGAAATGGCAAGACAAATAAATACAGCTACAAACGAAGATTATAAACTATTGTGTGTTTGTTAAAATTACCGTCTAAAGATTCACGGAATTCAAACTGAGGTATAATATGCATTGTTGTATCCACCAGGGCTGTAAGCGTTGACGCCAGAACCTTGATAGTGGATTAAACTTAATTTGTTTGCATGTTGAGAAGTCAATAAACGGCTCCAACACGATTTTTGAAAAAAATAATTCACATCCTAATTAACGTAGCGATCTAAAATAAATTTACTATGTGAGTCAACGGATTTGAATGTTATATGTTTATTAGTGCGTGGAAGTGTGAAACACAAGCTGTATATTATATGTACATACATAATATATACAACTGGTAGTAGGAAACCCACTTCTCTATTGATCCACCTTCTGTCGATATTGTTTTTATTGACGTCGGAAAAACTATAACTGCCTTTATACAACTAGTGGTATACATATATTAAAATGAATATTTGTTTGTCCCGTATGCGTTCCTATACAGTTTACCCGATTGTAATAAAGCTTTGATGAGTCGTATTTTCTATTAAAAAAATCTTATCTCACTTGATTTGCCAGATATGCCGCCGTGCGTTTTTACTTTGAAAATTGGCATACCTATCATTCTTCTCCGAAATATAAATCCACCGCGACTTTGCAACGGTACCAGGCGTTCAGCGAAAAAGATAATGAAATATATCATCGAAGCTAAAATATTATATAAAAAAATTAAAGTAGAAGATGTACTGTTGCTACGCATCCCGATGATTCCAACAGGTATGCCATTTGAATTAAAACGTTTGTAGTTTCCGGTACGACTCGAATTTGCAATAAACATTAAAAAAACACAACGATAATAGCTAAATGTGTGTGGACTGAATTTGAAATATGAAATTCATGCCCTCTCATGGACTGTTGTATGTGACCTGCTCACGCGTTGAAAAACCTTCTGATCAATTCGTATACGCACCAGACAGAAAAATATTGAAATATTGCTTATCCAAAAGCACTTCGAAACGGAATTAAAACATAAACACTTTCTTTGCATTGCATCATATGCCGAGTACTTGCTGGTATATGATGTATGTGACACAAGAAATACGTATTCTTGTTGTCACATACATAATATAAAAGAGTGAATATTTCTTGAATTGTTGAAGTCAGAGTGTAGGTTAAAGTCTTGGTCGGTTGATTTTTGAACGGTACCACCACAGCCCTGATATACACAAAGCTGTTTTCGTTCTCAACGAGTTAAATGCCCGTGCATTATGCAAAATTCATAAAATCGTATGTATGCAAATGAGAGCCAAACAAAACTCAAAGGTGTGACTGACAAGATTTCCTTCTATGCGCTGTACCTTTTTTGCACAAAGGTGGGACAACACCGGTGCATTTATTTTAATTTTTAGGGGTGAATTACGTATATTTTTTAATGTGCATTGTCGTTCTGTGTAAACCAAATTGTCTATAAGCCGTGTGAGACTGTGGGTACCATCCGATAATATGCAAATGTTTCAAGATTTATTTTAGCAAATTTCAGTTATGAGCTTTGCGAATTTTAAAGGGTTGGATGATAATTTTTATTTAGTGCTTATCAATTGGTGCGACGGTGAGGACTTTTTTTATTTTGTGTGATCGAACATATTTCTTGTCGTGAAAAAGTGTTTTAATATTAAAGTGACAATATACAACCTAGATATATGTATGTATCTTTGAATAACATTAATTTACTATAAAAGTATAAAATAAAAATTATGTACTATTTTGTAACAAATAATGTGTTTGTACATATGTATTCTCACTAACCAAACTGCAAGTAAATTTCTTTATCAAAATTCAAAAGTGTTTTATTTGTCTATTGATAGTTTTTCTTAACCTGAATATATTTAAAAAAAAAAATAAAGGAATTAACGTTAACCAGTCAGTAACCATTAATGGTTTAAAGTGAAGCAATTGATGAATTTATTGATTGACTTGGTAGAACTCCATTAAATAAAGGTAAACAAATAAAATGTGTTTTATTTTTTAAATGTTTTAAAGTCCGTTGTTATTTTTCTCCGAACTCCATATGATACTGTTTATTTTTTCAATTTTGTTCTTATAATAACATAACTTGGAGGTTCATTTAAGTATTGTTGAATATAGTTTCGTAGATTTCATAATCTCTGATAAAAGAAGAATTTATTGTAGAACCTATATTTTAGGCCAAGAAAACTTCACCTAATTCAAGAATAATAGCAGTACCTAATGAATATATTAAATAATGTTGACAGTGTGGTGTTCTTAAAACAATATTTAGATATGGCGAGAATATTTCAAAGTTAGTAAATTAACGTCTCGAAATAGTGCAATAGTGACGCGAGCTTACATTTTTATAAAGCTTTGTAGAGTTAAGCACATGTTAATATTGAAAACAAAAATGTACGATGACTTGTCCTTGATATTAATTTATTTACAAAAATACCTATAAAAGTTCAACAAAAGCCGATAATATAAAACAGCTGACTTTTTATTGTTTTTGGAAAATTTTCTGTGTTTACGATGAATTTTAAAATAAAGTCAAAGTTTTGAAAAAAAACGGGGTAAGAAAGTCAAGGTGAAAAGACGCCCCGCCGTCGGGTCATGGCGTCACCGATATAAACACAGGGAGAGTCATATAATAATAATGAGCGTCTTGAGGCTGCATGGGAAGAGGGTGGGGCTGTGTTGAATCAAAAGCGTCTCGACACCACCGATCTTTGCCGTCAACTTTGCATTTCCTTATTTATTTAATGAATGTAGTGCCTCCGTACCCCATGCGGCACAATGACAAACTTTTAATCGCATTATTCAAATATAAGAAGTCAAAATTGGAAGTGTAAAAGGGTTACACTGAATGATATCCTAAAATACCGCACAATTTTTTAAATGGGATCATCATTGATTTGCCCTATGAAAATATATATTTTGTAATTTTACCAACCGTATTAATGAAATTATTTTATACTTTTAGTATATCTATGTACATACAACAGATATTTAAGTTAAAAAAATATCCAAATCACTACAAAGTGGGTAATCTATTTAATTAGAATAAATTAAGAATTTAAATATACCTATCAAAATATAGCCTTGAATTTCGTTGACATATTTATATTATTTGGCCAAAACTTTACCTACTTAGCCTGTAAGATAAAAAGTTTATCTTAACCGTGGAAAATTTATTAGCTTCTGTTTATTATTACACATGAATTTTATGAAAAATGTGGATATATTTCAGCTGAATAGTTTTTTTAAATTTATTTTATTAAATAAATAACACAAACTTGTTCTTTAAATAGCTCGATGTAGGTAAATTTATTTTATAAAGTAAATATTTGGCATGTTAAAAAGCGTTAAGATCACTTAAGAAAAGAAAGAGATGCCACGATAAAATTAGCCAGCAGCTAATGAACGAGCGTGAAAGAGTAGGAGTCAGCGGGAGCATCTTAAGGCTTTTCTCTTAATCTAGGGCAAGAAAAAACCGCCTCAAGAAAACTTTCACGTTCCAAGTTAAAATTTTAAAATAAGAAAAAATTCTTGCCCGGAAGACGCGGGTGATAATTATCTTAAGGGTTCCCCGGTGAAAAGCGACAGACGCTACGTCTTATTATCCCGCTTCCTCAGATGCCAAATTGGCTGATGTAGAAAGAGATAAACGACGTTGAAAGCTAATTATTTAATGAAAAAAGATGACGAGAAAAGGAAAATAACACTCTTGGTTTTATGACTGTTTTAAAACCTGACCCACACTTAATAAAGCTTGTTGAAGGAGTGCTAACGACTTTTTTGGCAAAGAAAATCTTTTTACTACGCACGTAATTTTTAAAGTGTTAAGCAGATGTTGTTATCATTGTTGTTTTTAAAAACAAACACAAAACTTATGTTATTTCTAAGAATAAAGATAACATACTCTTTTCGGCTCTAACTAAATACGTAATGAGGATTTGGAAAATCACATTCAAGACTTTTACTTGTCAAATACCTATCATTGAAAATTATTTTGCCGTGTCAACAATTATATAAACGACAATACTAAAATATTAATTAGCATTATTAAATAATATCAATAATATTAAACAAATCCTGTAGAAGTATAGAACAATGAATTACATCAATATGTTATATTTAATATCGACATTGTACATGAGAAAAGATGTATCATTCTCTTCGTCGTGGTTTAATGATATGTACAGTGTCATTCAAGTTGAAATTATCACATACATTAATAATGACGTCAAATTTTTCGAATACAAAATTTAAAATTGTTAAAATAGGTATTTGGTTCTCTAACAATTAGGGGATTTGTTTTTGTCCATATAGTAATCAGCCAAACTCAATTATCTTATTTTAATAAAGTATAAGCAAATAAAAGATGAAATCAATATGAATTCATGATTTATTACATAAACGGCATTGCTGAGCGACAATTATTTCATTTATGTATAAAGTGATTTCAATGCTTGAAAAAAACTCTCTAGTACGATAATAATATTATCTTTCTGGAACAGTCAAATAGACGCTAATGACGCCCTCAATTTGAATAGTATGACTGCTGAAGAAAAAATCTTAAACAAATACTAAAAACTTCCGAGTAATAGTCAAACACTTACGACCGTGCTGACCTAACAAGTTTCGGTCTCTCCGTTCAAATAGATTCTTGGCCAAGACGTGACATAATTTATAAACGAACGCCAGTGCAAACAACTTAAATACTTATTACACTAAAGTTCCTTCGTGGAGGAGATAGCTAACTAACAGAAGAAAAGTGAAGGGGTCCTCACTCACAAAATCAAGAGTTAATATTTTTTATTTAACATTACAACTGAAAATCTTAAGTTGACGACACAATTAGATGAGTTACAAATATTCATCAAAATACAAATAAGTTGCCTTAAAATAATTCTACGTATGTATTGAATAATCAAGACCAATATTCATTCGGTTGAGTTGGGCAAAACCGACCAAAATATTTATTCCCGTGACTTCTAACATGTTCGATCTGTTTTAATTAAAACATGTTTCAGTAAATACCATCACTCTTTTATCATCGATAAAGCACATACACTATTACGACAAAAATAGTGCTTCATAAGCGAATTCAATATTATAACGCTGATATTTATAAGTTGTGTTGAAAATTTGATCGTATTAGAAACTTTATATTATACTAGTATTGGAACCCGGCTTCGCTCGGACCAGTTTGGGGTTATGTTCAGCTCGGCGCGTAAATTCAGACGGGCCAAGTTGAAACAACTTTTTTCAAAATTCAAAAGCCTAGGTCAATTAAAATGGAATTAAAATGAACATTTCAGACTGGCATTGACATTTGACAACCCCTTTCATATATTGACAGCCCCATTCTCGCCCATTAAAATGTCCAAATTCAAGGAAAAAATCTAATTTGCTGTCAAAGAAATGTCAAATAATACCTTCACGTAAATAAAAACATTATTATATTAATAAAAGCTGGGAAAAGTTCAGTAGAAGACTAATTTATTACATTTTGACTAAATGTCTTCGCCGATAAAAAAATCAAACATATTTTCTTTCATATTCGTTTTTATGGCAACTTAATGACCAACAATGCAAAATGGAATTACAGACCCACAGACATACATACGCCGTTTCGGTTTTATATATGTACTACTCGATACTCAAGTAATTGGAGTCTCTACACACACATTGATAACGAAACAAATTTACCGTCGAAACTTTCGCGAGCGAAATCAATTCGTTTGTTTGAACTTGCAACAACAATGCAAAAGGGAATTACAGACATACATCCCCCGTTTCGGTTTTATATATAAGATTGTTCAAATACTGTATGGTTGTTATTTTTTTGCGAAAATATCAAGATCGATGAAAATAATATTATGCTTATTACTTTTAATAGATATTTATCAAATTTATAGAATCGTAAAATGTAAACAACAACCCAAGAAGACAAAAAATTGATACTTTCATCGCGTGCTTCTATTGTCATATCTTAAATGTTGGGTGATATTGGACGCTGTTTGATGTTACTTACAAGAACACGTCGCGCCCATTTCAATTTTTGTTATATTAGTATCAGTTTTCAAAACTTTTTGGAGATAGATATATTATAATTAATAGAAAACTCGCAGCTTGTAATAACATATATTATTTATAATATGAGAAGTTCGGTAGTGTTGCGCCAGCCATCTTGAGTCTGTTAACAGAATGCCGAGACTAAAATAATTATGAAGGCTTAAAACGATAAAAGAAGAAGATGAAAAAAACCGAATGAAAATTGTAGAGACGAGCAACAGTCTTTACCAAGTTCCGGGAAACATTGTGCATAATAAACGCCTACTTTCATAGACATTTTATTTGCACTCGTTTAGCATGGCGAGAAGAAAATTATCTCCAACGGCAAAGAAGTTCGGTAATGAATTGAATTAGGTGTTGGCTTCTGTCTGGCAAAATGCAAGCCGCATTCAAAACAGGAAACAGATGAATTTTAATGCCAGAAGATGCCTCTGTATAAAATTGAACCAATTAAGACGCGATGCAAAACGAAAACCTGTATTATAAAACACCACCTCTTGGAAGGAGTTGTAAATAGGTTTGTAAATTTGCACATTTCAACAACAAACGGATTGATTTCAATTTGCTTGAATATATCGAATACTTCAACGATGTAACAGGCAGATATATTATTAAATCCAAATGTTAACTGATACGCAGATATGTGCTACGTTAATTATTCATTTATTATTGGAAAAGCGTAAGAATGTTTTTTGATCTAGCTTACAATTCAACATCCAGGATATCTAATATGAAGATGCAGTTTACAATCTCGGTTTTAGCTAAAAAATAACATTATCAAGCGTTTGTTGGCAGTAAATAAAATTAAGATAAATTAAAATATTTACCTCACAACATTTTTCAATTAATTTTGTATTTTTATTTTAAATATGTTGGAAAAAAATTGTGTTTATGTATGTATGAATAAAATGACACAAAAATATTTCTTTAGACAATGAATTAATGATATTGTAAAGTGCTGATTGATAAAATATAAGCTGTCGCTATGTACATAGGTATATATATATGTATATATCTATACTATATTCATTTAAACTAAAGATTTTGGTTTTAAAATATCACCCGAATTACTATAGATACGGTTTTGTAAATTTAAATATAAATTATAATGTAAAATTGAGCGAAAAAAAATAATTTTAGAATAGTTTTTGTTGGATTCACAAATGGGTAATTTTTGCGGCTAATAACATTTTCTTAACGCATTCATTTTTTTTAATAGTAATTGATTATAAGCTCACAAAGTTCACAAAATAAAATAATCAAGAAGTCTTGAACGGTTCAAATGAATATTAAAAGTTCAACGAAGATTAATAATTAATCAAAGTAACTGACTGAGCTGCCAAATTCAAAAAGCTTAAATTTAATTTAAATGGACAAAGTTCCAACCTCTGCTTTACAAATGAAGCGTTGCTAAATTGCAAGAGTGAGATGGAGAGGTTAAATTAAGCAATTGTTGGAGTAGGTCGTGGTGTAAATGAAGAGAGGAGAGAAAGGGAAAGATGTGTTTCTTAATGCCCCCTTGATTAATAAATCGCACAGCCATTAAAGTACTGCAACACCAAAATTATCGTCAGTAAATAATTGTTTATTATATACTTTATGTTAAAAAACTAAAACACTTAAAAATTTAATATTTGTTATAACAAAATGGTGATTCAAATATTCAAAACTGATAATTTGTTCGGGAACATATTAATATTTTGTTATATAAAACACTTATAGCAGCAATACTAGTGTATCATTAACAATTCAACTACTTTGTATTACTCACATTGTATAGTTGTTTCTTTAAGCACGTTTACCAGCCCCGAAGCATCCGCGATCATACATTTGAATACCTGAAGAGAAATGTTGATCCATTTTTATATGTTATGATAAGATATAAGCAAATTAAACTTTTTTAGTGATGACTGTTCCAGATTTTAATCGGCACGGCTATACTATTTTTAATATTCAATCGCGTAAGATGAAAAGATTAATTTAAAAGATGTGGCACCATGTTGCCGTCGGTGCAAAATTTTCAAGAATGCCTAATACAACAGACAAATTTCGTGGACGGATTTGGAAGTTTTCCTTCTCTCACTTTGCCGCCGTCTTGTTTGTCGTAATTTAACAATTTAATTGTGTATAGAGTAATTTCTGGCGTCGAAAGGGGGTGGGTGCTTAAGGGGGGCTTGGTGTGAATTTTAATGAAGGTTACGGGGATGAAAGGAATTGAGGCAATGTAATTAGGGTCTGTAGGTCATGGAATGAAATCGATGGTGTTTTGGTTTGATGCAAATTATGACGGCCTAAATTTAACAATGAACTTGACATTCCATTTGCTGTTTTTAGATTGTTTTAATTTATGCAAAATTGTACTTTATTGTATGTGCGTTATATTTATATTGCTTTATAATATATTGATTTGAGTATTTGATTAGTGATGATATTTTTTAAAATAAATACCTAATTCACATTATTTAGAGCAATTTTTCTAACTATTTTCATTTATAAAGTAGTCTTACGATAGTTAGTCTGAAGATGCTTATTAAAGTGACAAAACAGTCACTATTAGTACACAATATGTTAAATAAAAAAAGATGATTGAAGTATGGTCTATTGTTAGCTAATCGTTCTCTCTTTTAACAGATTTCAGAAATGAGTTACATACTTAGATATTTGAAAGAAAACATCGCAGACGAAAATACTACGGGCGTTTACTTAGAAACTGACTGAAAAAATCATTGGTGCAACCTTCTATTATGAAATAAATGCCTGATTCTGGAATATTATATAAAAGAAAGAAAGTTACCACTCTAAAATGGCCATCTGTTTACTGTAGTAATCTGTAGTAAAAACTATTTACGACTATATTGGAAAAATAAGATTCGTTGAAATCAAATAATCATTATATAAAAATTTTCATTGTAAATAAATTATTCTAATGATAGTATCTGTAGATTTCTTGAAAAAATGGGACATCTTTAGATTCAAAAGCACTTTCAAATAAAGTGTCTAAAGCGCTTTCCGTCGGATGAAAATTTTCCGCTGCCGCCGGCTTATAAAAACCTGCAAAATAAGACAAATAAATTACAATTTTATAATTTCTTTAAACACATAATGCTTAAAATAAAATATTTTTCCAATAGTCATAGTGAACACTGATTGTTTTCTGTTTTTATTACGCTCATTGAAATCACCGCATTAAAAACATTATTCACAAACGAAATTATGGAAATGAATATTTATTTCGCGAATTATCGATTGACAAGTTTTAACGTAAAGAAAAATATATATTTTTTACTTAATTGAATATATTTACATAAGGTTTACTTTTAATTTATGTAAATGCAACATTATTATAACAAAAATATTATTAAATAAAAGTAATAAATTATTTTCCTGATTCAATCACGATTATAATCGAAATTTAAATATTTGTAAATCCAAAATTTTGCGGTGTAAAAAAGTATTTTGCTAATAATTTCATGATCATTTGTTAATTCTCACAATGAATTTCTCAACAATATATTCTAGAATATTTGGTTAAGCAGTATTTATATCTAAATAAATAACACTTTATTATGAATGTCACCACTAAACGTCATATTGTAATTTGCTCTCATCAGGATCATGGTGAAGTACCAATGCTTACACACATTTAATAAATTTCTTTTACAATTGAATAAAACTGATGGTAATACAGTAAGTAATAAGTTTTGTACTTGTATGTTCATTACCATTAATTTATTCAATGGTAGCTAACCATTTATTGACAAGAAGAAAAGTGTTAATATTTGTTGGAATTATTTATGAAATATAGATACAAAAGTAATTCAGGTTGACAAACTGTATGATTAAAATGCAAGATTGAAAACTATTTGAATTCAAACCTCGCTTATACTATTTTCCCCGACACAATATTTTTCAGTTTTCATATTCAGTGTGTATGCTTAAAAGATATTTTGAAAAGACTTTAATCAACTTTGGTAAAGGTGTTTGCTTTTTTTATCAATGATGACGAGTTTTATTTTGTGTCCATGAAATAAAAATTTACGCAGGTTTCAGGCCGTTTGGTATATCTTTGCTTAAAAGCCAAAAAACACTTTCGTTTTTATCACAAAAAAGCAACGTTCTTAACTGTCAAGTGTGTACGTATATATATCCAGTGTAAATAACATTCGCGGTTGACTGAATTTTATCATTTTTCATTGCCTTATTTTAAGACATTTTTGCATCATTTATGCTTCTAACCGTGCGTTCATTTTAACGTACTTAAATACACCCACTCGAATTGGATTTACGCACGCTATTTGAATTTAACAATATCAAAATAACAAGATTTTCTTCGAAAAATAAACTTCCATATAGACATATCGTTGCCTTTATTTTCTTTATTTTCCTTCTGAATAAAGCTTTGTTGGAAATAAAACAATATTGATATCGAAACATAACTCAGATTCATATGAATTCTATTCAAATGAATTTGTATGATAGTGAAATCTTAAATTGAGAAAAAATAGCTAAAGATTTTATTTATATAAAATGTATATTTCTCTTAGCCTTATGATTTAATAGTTTTCGACTTATGCTTCCTAGTAATTATGTTCATATTTTAAGTTTGTATCTCATAATATTGAATTCAACAGTATTGTCTTAAAACACTATTTTTGATTTCAGCTTATAATGAATTTACAAAATAGAAGAAAAAAAAGCCTTCTATTTTCTTACGCTTTGTAATTAAAATAGAAGAACCTCGCCAATAGTAATGATATTTATGTCGCTAGCGGTAAATTTTCGATTTTTATCGATTTCTATTTAAATACGATGGAAATTTAAAGTATTAAAAATAATAACACATTATTATTATAATGTCATTCCACCACGTATTGACAGTGAACGTCTTAAAAGTGAATGAATAATACACAGTGTTAAACTGAATTTAAATGATTGCTCATTGCATCGTTTAGCTGTCTCACACATGAAATGAGAAAGAAGAAAATTGTCCCGTTACTCGCCTATCGTTTTAAAGTACAAAAAATATATCAATAGATTTATTATAACGTAAATAAATCTGCCACTTTTACCAACTGTATGCTCGATTCGCTTCCATCTACGTAATACTTTCTTTTCCCTCCCCTAAAAATGTCGTTTATTTCTTTAATGCATATTGTGTTTTCTTCGCGGCAAACTCGTAGATTGTGTGTGTAGATAATATATTATATAGGCGCTTGCGTCGGGTGAGCTCCTTTATTAAAATATATATCGCGCCCAGTTCCACCCTGGCAGTTGCCGTTTCACGCCTTCTCATTATGCTTGCGCCCACGTTACATTTTCCGTGTGTATTATCGATCAACATAGATTGATAAGGACATTGATTGTTGGAACGAACGATACTTATTTTTTTCAAATCGGCACCTGATATTATACACCTCAATGAAAAATAGTCGAATCTAAACGATTATTTTACGTAAATCGTGACCAACACTTCACAGAAAATGTGACCTTTTAAGGCCATTTATTTAAAATTTCATAATTATATACAGGATACTATCACATTGAAATTAATAAATAAAATACCATGGTAACTTTTCCCGTTTAACCCTCCCACTCCCTCGCTGTATTTCCTTAGCCGTGACCACTCTTAGATCTAGAAAATGTCGTCAAGGGGTGGGTGTCGTATCCTAAATATATACAAGCGACATCATGATTAACAAATAATAAAAAATAATATGTTGTATATGAAAATATTATCGTTTTCGTTTAAAAGGCTATCAAAAACACAATCATTTATATTTCTGATGCATTTTTCATAGAATGTATCCACGTTAAGCAAATATTTTTAAAATATGGTACAAAAAAAAATACCCGAGTGCTAGTTGTGAGTTAATCGTGTATGTATTATCAGAGAATATTTATTACAATGACTTACATATACATACATATAGATATTATGAGCGTTGTGGATTTTAATCAATTATTCTATTAATTTAATTCCGGGAATAGTTCACAGTATATTTTGTGTCCAGTTATATTTAAATGTGAAATAATATGTATTTATATACGATAAAAATATTTAATATCATAAGCCAGGCATTTTTATTTTACGTTTGAAATTTTTCAATTACCTTTCATCGTCGAAAATTTGGAATCCAAGTAATTAGTAAATTTAAATTTTATGTACGAAGCACCAAATATCAACCACTAATATATCGAAAATACGCGACAAACACACTTATAATAGATATTTAACGACTTTTTTATAAAAAATCTAAAAGATAAAAAACGACTATATTTAAAATTTGCAATATTTTGTAGAAAACAATCTTTTACAATTTATTATACATAATTGATTGATTGAACATTTGCGACATTATTCAAATCAAGTTTGCTTGAAATTGTTTTTAAAATATACAATTTTTTACATGCAAATGGATGAGAAAAATGAGCAACGATAACTAATCATTCATCCAGAGTCATGATAGCAAATTGCGAAACATTCTGCGGCAGACACTTACTATAAAAAATTCGAATTTGCATTTCCTTAGACTTTTGGATATGACAGTCTGATATGCTTAATTAATTATAATGATAAAATGTTATCAAAAAACTACTTCAGCGGGTAAAATAAGCCACGTCATTTTTTATAAAGTAATCAGTTACAACATTCAACCAACTTACAAATTAACAATACTAAATTTATAATAGTTAAATACGACATTTTATGATACAATAAGAAATAATTATTTTGTTTATACTTCTGAGAAGTTAATCAGACTTGATCTATTAAAATACATGTTTTAATTACTTCAAGGGATCGACATTAGTTCATATGAAAGCAGCTACGATCTTTAACCGAAACAAAGGAGGGATGAGAAGCTAACACCTGCGTTAAATAAAAATTAATATATTAAATTTATAAAGATTATTTATGATTTTTAAAAATACTTGTATATACTCTTCATAGATTTTATTGTCATATATCGATCACCTGAATATAGTTTACGAAATATAACAATACCTTGTCCGTATGGTTGAACAGCTTTCACCTGATATGTTAAGAACACTATATTTACAAATATATTTTGTATCGAAAATGAGCATACTACATACATGTATAACACTTTTTTTTTCTTTGTTCTAATCTTCTTAGTCGTTTTAGTCGGTCCCTGTGGTTTAGTGGCAAGAGCTTTGTCCTAGCGATCTGGAGACCCGGGTTCAATTCCCGGCAAGGTCAGATTTTTTCAATTGAAAAAAAAGAGATCTTGGGCTGGGTGTATGTTATTTATCGTTGATTTTGTGCACAACTGATTTATTACTTATCATCGAGTTAATCTCGTATGACTTTCACAATAAAGAATATTTGGCGCATTGGCGTAAGCTGTAATGCCAAATATTTTAAAAATAAAATTCTACATATAATTTATAATAAATTGTTATAAATACAGCAAAAAAACTATCTGAAATATTATACATTCCAATGCATTGGTGATAAAACATTTGTTTTCAAATCCAAAGAAACCAATCCGGATCTTTTTTAGAATTAAAAATAAATGGTATAAAAAAACTTGTCTGAAATATAATTCACGATTCCGTAATACCAAAGATTAATATTAATATTTTCGTAAAGAAGTGCCATTTAAAAAATGAATTTATGAAGAACGAATAAAATTTTCGTGCCACATCGCCATTCATTGAGAAGGCGAAAAAATCACGAAATCCCCGCGAACATATAAATTTACTTTTTCCATATTAATGTATTTACTTTTTTCACATCTTTCCTTATAACGTTTTCTTATTACACACTTGTGTTGAGAAAGTCGTCGGTGATGTCAGAAAAACGCGTCTGTCATATATAAGCAATATTAAACCGACTTGTTTACGATGAAATATTTGACGCAGCGCAATTTCGGGGGTTGAAATTTTCTCATTCAACGTATTACCAGAATTTCCTCCACCCCCCTCTAGCCCATTCTCCCACACACTCTGCATCGTCTTATAGACCAAAAACGTATTTATGAATATCCTGGGTGTCCTGTAAAATTTATTTAACGTACTGTTTAGAAACCCGTCTTGAATAGATATTTTAATTTTAAATTCATAAATTACCTTTTACACTCATTGTGTACTTATTTAAAGATGTTTGTGATGATTAGAGGTTAAAGAGGTGAAACATACTCCTCAGACAACCAGTGCTATACAAAAATTTTACATCAACATACATAATGTATTTTCAAAAATTTACCCTCGATACCATAGACAATACACTATAAAGATATAAATTTTATTAATAGCTTTGCTGCTGTCTAACGGTATTTAGTAATTAAATGTATTTTTATTAGCTTGATTTAATTTAATACGTGAATGTTTTCAAGCAATAAGAAACCATTTTTTTTACATTATTTGATGTCAATAACGAAGAAACTGAACCTTTCAACCACCCTTAATTGCATGAGCTTATTTTATTTTATTCGATTTTAGTGATGATTTTTTAACAATTACAAATAGTGAGTTTGCATGTTATGACGTTAGTATGTAAAAATAAGTGTTCACTGTCTATACCTGGTGGAAAGGCACTATTTCAAAAAATAATAAAACATTATTTACACTTATTCCACAATTTATTTAGCGAGCGGGCATTTCCAACTTATCAACCGATTCAACTCAGTTGAATTTTCTCGCGATGTGAGATACCGGTCCTGATCTTTATAAATTTACTGTAAAATAAGTACAAAAAATGTTTTAGTATTTCTTAATAAAATATGTAAATATATTATTCAATTACAAACAATTTATTTGAGTAAACTAACTTATTTAATGAATGTAAAGAAGTTGGCAATATTAAAAAATATTATTCAGTAATACTGAGCCATCGTTGTGTTGATATAATGCGAGGGTTGGATATTTTCGTAGCACCATATATACAACATGGGCACATTCACGGAAAGTCAAAATGGAAGTCATTTTCATATATTATGTGTACCCGCTCGCATTTTTTTTCTTCATGCGCATACTTAGATCTCCTCGCCATGTAGGTGGTCTCACGTGACTTCGCATTATACGTTGGGTGCTTTTCCACCCCGGCTTTCATCCCCCACTATATCATCATTTAAACCAGTGATCCGGCAACTTGCTCATAAAACTTTTAAATGCATCTAGTTTCCAGAATCTTTTATTTGTTCACAGAATGAATAACAGTTGTATATATGTATACAAACATTCTTTAGTATAATATAATATAAAATATATCAACATGTAGTGTGGTTTGATAATGAAATCGATGATTTTGATACAAACCACTCATATTTTCCTATTTATATAAGTCTATAAGTTCCTCTTTGCGTAAAATTTTATTTCATACATATATTAATCATAAAACTTTTCTTAAATAGAATTAATAAGTATTTTCCTCTATTCTACATAAAAAAAATAGCTGAATCAATTTGAAATAAACTTTAATATATGGTAGTCATTGTGCAGTGAAATCATAAAAGTGACGGAAAGCTTTGGCCAAAAATGATACGTTAGCAAATATGTCTACCAAATTATTGAAATCCTATAAAAGTCCCTTGTGTATCATTTTTATATATCAGCTGTTGAGTTATGACAAGCGATCAGAAAAATTGCTATAATGAGCAATTTCAAATATAAATTTGGAATTTTGAGCATGGATGTTTTTACTGTTGTGCACAGCAAGCCGGCCATAAAAAATGAACGAGTATACGCGCTGTACTTTAACACTCAATATCTAGCCAAGATTGAATGTTTCAAATAATCTAATATTTTAAACGCACATTGAAATCATAAATTCATATTATATCATATTTATAAATATACGAAGGTTTTATTGTGCACTTAACATATTAACAACAAAGATTTACTTATAAGGTATTGATTTTCAAAGAAATTGCCGGCTCTCTGGGTCCTGCCATATAAATACCTCCCGGCACTTAAAGGGTTAACTAGTTTTTCTCTTTAAACTCTCATGTTTGAAATAAAGGTTTTTTTATATTTTTCTTATTGGAAAATCAAAAATTTTACCTTTGTTTGAAGTTTGTGATGCACTGAATGAGAGGGGATTTAAATATACTGTTATAAAAAGGGGAGGTTGAGGTGAAGTAAGACGAAAAGAGGGCGTCCCGATATTGTGTCTTCGTAGATTTTGTAGATATTGTTCTCAAAGAAATCGAGAGACATGACGCTCTTTGCGAGACGTAATTATTGACAAAAGAAAATTTATTTTGATCATGCTTCCTTTCTCTTCTGGCGGTTTTATGCTGTCATCATTGGCTATGATGTAAAATGTCAGGACGGGGATAAAGGTAATTGGGACTCCTCTCTACAAAGGATATATTTAGATGCACGTTTAAAAAACGCTTTGTAAATAAATGAAAAAAAATGGTGATTAGTACTAATAAAAGGAAGCATATCGTCTCTTTTTATCCTTAAAGATACGTAAGCTGTGTTATTGTTAGTATAATCATTAAAGGGGACTTTATTTACCAAAGAGTAGTGGTTCTTATAGTTTCTATATTGAATTATTAACGTAAGAATTTGGTCTCATACACCTTCATTTCAATTATGTTTTACCTATAAGCAGTGGCGGCTGGTGACAGAGTATTAGGGAGTACAAAAAAAGATTCAACTATTTTTGCAAGAGTTCTTTCCTATTCATTGGATTTTAAAACACTTCTATAATATGGACTTTCAATTCAGATGTTCGCAATACCAACGGAGTGCCAGTCTTATGAATTTTTGGTTGTCCGTAGTACGGAAAAATAGTTGAATCTTTTTTTGTACTTCCTAATACTCTGTCGCCAGCCGCCACTGCCTATAAGGCTTAAAATAGCAATGCATTTAATTTCGTAGCAATTTTGTAAACATATTACGATTAACAAATAAATGTCAATACTTACACCCATTAATAAATCTTTTATAATTTTGATAGTTTGCTTATTGGAATAACTCCAATTCACACTAGCCTCAATGTATGTAAGTGTAGGATATATTATAGGATATTATTTAAAGTCGATATCTAACTAACTCAGTTATACTTTCAATAAAATATCCACTCGAAATTGCGAACGTATCAAAAAAATGTTTTTCTTAAAATGTATAAATATTTTTTTTCTTAGAATAAAACTACGCAAAATAAGATTGTGTCAGCATATTTTCCAACGAGTACTTATTAACCATACGATGGAATTGTGGATTTAATTTAAACATTTATCCTTAGTGACTATCACAAATATGCACTCCTTGAGAACCAACTCCTTATATCTGCTGTAATTAGTGTTCATAGAATGAAGGATACGATCATTTGGCCATGGAGAATAACTAGTCCAGTACAGCTATTAAATATACATAAATGGAAGATTTAAAAATGTTAAAAGACTATTCGCTTATAAAGATTGAAATTATAACGGATGGCTTACACCGATCAATTTAATTGTTTTTATATATGTTGTTTAATCAGACGATTTAATTATTTAAATATATCAGCAGGAATATATAACGTGAAAATTAAATGGAATACATATTCAATGCAATATATTTACGATAAATATCTATCAAGATAATTTTACGTCTTTTGAACAATAGGCTAATTTTTTTTTTAATATTTTACGATTCCATAGTTATAACTCTTATCTATTGGAGAATTTGCTTAAATATTCGCAGACATGCTATTCAAAATTGCAACATGATGCTTTCTCTCTCACTGTAATATTATTTCTAAACGAAGATATCGTATATAGCCTTCCTTTTCTAATCTACATTCAAATCGTTGAAATTCGTGAACATTTATATGCTATCGCCTTACTTTATCGTTTGTTTTATAAAAATACAACCATCTCTTTTCTATGTTGGCCATATGAGCTTATAGAAGAAAGAATCGTCTTAGTTAATCATGTGTTCTTTGAAGCAGTAAGAAATACCTCATTTTCCCAGCATGTGGCGTCTGTTTTTCTTTGAGAGTTTCCATTAACAGAAAAAACTTATTGTTTTGCTTTTGAAAGGCACGTCGCACAAACCATTGACTTATACCACCCACGGTGCGTTTATTGCTTTTTAAGAAAATGACTCGAAAATAATTAATGTTTAATTTATAAAAATTTGCGTGATACTACAGTAAAAAGTATTCGAGCAGATTTTATTACTTTGTTTTATAATCGCCGTTTTTGTAAGTAAAATAACTGGAGTTGTTCAAATTCAAACTCATCACAATATAGATTCTGATGATTTATTTCGAGTACAGTTTGTCACAAAAATATTATTATTTTAACATATTGCAGTTTCATTACTAATGAGATCGTCAAAACGATGGCTTGGTATCAAAATAACCATCAAATATAACAACATAAATACTGGGAAACTAAATAAATTGGTAGTTTGAGTGTTATTATTCAGTATATAATCACAAATTTACACCGTTCCGGCAATTTTACCAATCGACCACGGTCATTCCAAAATAGTAATTTTACGAATAAAAACTAAGAAACAATTAAATGTAAATCTGGATCATCTGTAACTTTTATACAAAATAAACATGAACTAAAAACGGGAAAATATTCGATTTATCTGTTATTATGATACGAATTTTATTATTAAATCAAGTGATATCAAAATAGCTATCTGCAATTTTTAAGAATTCTTGTGGAAATTATTTTTTTGTTTTTTTTTTTGAATTGATGAAATATTTCTACTAACCTTAAGACAAAAGTATTCATTTTAAGGTCTTTATTTTCAGTATTTGGTCAAATTTGATCATCTGAAGATATATGACAATCATTATGTTATATTTTTGGACATTCAAAATTATATGAATAAAAATATAATCTAATACGTGCACAATCATTGATACATTTTATGTCTAGGGAGTCTGAAAATATGACAATATGTATTGAAATATGTTTGTAAACAAACTACGCGCTGGTTATATGGATCTACGATGATGAGTGATATTAAAAACGTATCAAAGCTTTTGGCCGACAATATAAGAGACACATTTCTTTGAACAAAAGCTGCTGGAAGCCACAAGATTCTTTTGAGCTCGAGCAAATAATGACAAAACGTTTTCGTCGTCGAATTTTCCAACTTGTATACACACGAGTATGCATGTATATGCCAAGCTGTACCATTAGTATATATATTCGTTTTTAAAATGTGACACAAACAGTTTGCACCCAGAAAATGATTTTAACAACGTTCGCTTGCAATGTGAAACATCGATCTCTTTTTTTTGCGTATGGTAAAGATAAAAAGATTCGAGTGACTATTAGTGAGTTGACTCTTCCCACTTAACAATATATTGTCTGAAAGCCTATGAAATCGTAAAACCTTTGAAGCCTTTGATATACTGATGAGCTTTAGTTTGATTTATGTTTCTAGTACAAATTCAATCGATCGATATGTGATTTAGTTAATATACGCATCATATTTGCTCCAGCCAAAACAAACGAGATAGCCACGCGGAAAAATCTAAATTCTTGGAAAATTATTATGTTTGTAACAATTGCTTGTATTCCGCAAATACTATTTCACGAAACTAAAAAAATCGAATGATATTTTTGTCTTAATTTGCATTTAATTCATTATATTAGAAAACTGCTGATTACAATTATGTTAAAAAATCTTTTTGCATACGTAATATAATAATAATAATTATAGCACTTTCAAAGTTATTCATCTTGCATATTAAAATCCGTTATGTGACACATAACAGTTTCAACGCGTGCTGACTGCTGACCAATGAAGTCACATTATTTCATATATATTTTTACATACATAAATGAACACATATCTTTTATAGATAAAATGCTTCCAGAAAATTATTTATTTTATATAAATTACGTTGTAACTTGTAACACAAATACTCACAGCATTTCACCGATATTTAATTATTTGGCATCTTTAATTGATATGCAGATGGCTATCGGTTTCACATGACGTGTACATTTGCAATTGTTGTATAATATAATAGAAAAGTTTCAAAAAAATGTTTTTTTTAAATGTGGGCAAATCGTCATTGTCCTATTTTTAAAATTACCAGGGAGTTGGACACATAGCGGAAAGTGAACGAATACAAAGGAGCAGAGCGGCGCGGCGGTGACACCGAAAGTGTACCAGAGAAAAATGTCACGGAAGTCATCAGGGTCTCGTCCGCACCCCGCCAACCCTCCCGCCTACACACGCTTCCTATGCTCAAAAACCACTTCCTGGAAATATTTCCATACAGTGTAAAACGAAAAAGAATAAAAAATAAGAAAATGGGTGAAATCTAAAATGATTTTCATATTTAAAATAATGTACCTTTGCAAAAATGTGGCTCAAATAAAAATTTGAATTTATCACAAACAAATATTTAACATTATTTATTTATATTGTTGGACATGTAGTCAAGTGTTAAGCGTTTTAGGCATTGATTGCGGTGTTGTCAGGCTCAAATACTCGTGTGGACAGGTTCAAAAAATATTTTATCAATCAGTGTATGGATTTGTGTGAATATGTTTATGAATCAAGATCATTTAGAGTTTTAATTTTGGTATAAACCAAAATGAAAGTATATATTACAAATTGTCTGTTGTTATTTGTGAAAGTATATATTACAAATTGTTGTTTGTATTTATATATACATCTTCACCTCCATTTGCAATGTTCCGATATATATTTCGATACTACGAAATAATTGAATTGAATATGGTGATAAAAAATGTAACCTCAGTCTTGAGTTAGAATTTTCACATTGAAAGGTTAAAAATAATCCAAAAATGGCTGACGTAAAATTGTGAACAAAAGTAAACCTCTGGAAGAAAGCGCCGAACTGTGGTGACATTTCGCAAAAGAACAGCATGTGAATAATGTGAAAATGTTAGTTTGCTCTAACCAAAAGGCCATAAAAAAGTTACATTATACAGAAAGCTTCTTTTGTTAAGATTTTTTTCAGACCTATAAAAAATAATCACCGTTATTGATCTCCGATTCCATTATAAGCACAAACTAATATTATTATCCAGTTTATCAGTAGTTGCAGTCTGCATTTGCGTAAATGACTGAATAATCCGTAATTTATAAGGTATTTGATATCGAAATTGTGTATTTATACTAATAGCTCAATCTCATCATACGTTTTCTCGTACTTAAGTTCATATATTATAAACATATCTGGGTTTCAATTAATACATTCTATTGGCTAGTTCTTGGTTATTCGATTCGAATTCTTAATTTAAGCCTAGCAAATAAAGTCTTATCGATTGATGTATTTAATTAAAATTTTACAGAAGCATCTTTCCAACCTTTTTATGAATATGAGTTTTCTTTCTTTGTTTTCAATATTGGAGAATAATATGAATAATGTGTTAAATCAACATTGTTAATCAGAAAATATACTTTTGGTTATTTTCAGGATTTTTTTAAACTTATAATTGATGCATCTGACAAATCTCTTTGCTAAGTGAGGTTTTTCTGTCATTTTACCAAGATATATTACTTAGTATACACAGACTTACGTTAAAACGACTGAAAACCAGTAAGTAAAGAATTAATTGAAAATAACTATCCATTTACACCAGTCACGTTTTATCCATTTACATTTAAACCCTTTTAAATGTTAGTATTTATATATAATATTGGAATCATTTATTAATTACGATAATTTTGTTTCTGTACAATGATCAGAAATGAATTAAATATTGGCATATAAACATCATTTACGCAAATCCTGGCAGAGAAATAAAAATTGTATTTTTTATCCGCCATAATAAATTGATGTATTTTAACCTTAAAAATAACTGCCATGTTTGAGAAAACTTCTATATTTTCATAATACGCTCTGCAATATGAAAACGTAATTTAATAAAGGTAAAAGAAACCTGAGATATTTGATTTTCAATATGAGTGAATTGAATCTGAAAGTTACTCGATTTAATGGTGAGTATATTAAATTATTTTAAGACATGCTTGTTTTCAATCCGGAGCATTTTTTATATACTCAAAATGGAGTGCTTCGAGAGAAGGTCTTTTCATTATATGCGATTAATATTATATTTCACAAATTTTGTTCTGATAGTGGGCAGAATTTAGCTAATCTCTGTCTCTTTACCATTTCAGAATCGGATAAATTGAGAGGATGTTGTATAAAATACAGAAATACATGATTTTCACTAAGAAATTTAATGAAATATCAGTTACTTGATCGTTAATTTAATTTCAAGCAAGGAGTACGAAATTTTTTGAGCGCTTCAATATGGTCACGGTACTAACAAATGAACACGTTATTCGCTTCTGTTGTGTTGCTTACGAGATCGATTCTTAGTACTGACAGTTTTTCATAAATCTTTTTTCTATATATTTCTGGATTTGTGTTCGAAGATATAGATATTTTGGATATTCATGAGAACGATTAGATATTAGCAAGTCTTGCTATATCCTTATTTTTCTTATCCTACTTCAACAGATTGAAAAACTGAGAAACACACAATTTTAAAATAAACTCTATATGAAAATCTTACTCCATATTGGGAGCAGACATGGCTAAAAGATAATATTTGTAATACTTTCGATTCATGAAATCTGATTCAAACTCTCAATTCACATTTGAAGCATAATGTATCTTTCTAGATGTTTTGCCTTAGTTAACTTATTTCTTGATATTCAACCATTTCTTTTGAAGAAAATAATAACCTTATTACTGGAACAATTTAATTGCAAGTGAAAATCTTATTTAAACTTACCCAAAACTCTTATGTATACAAATAACAAATATTTTTTAAATATGTCATTGCCGTGGCAAATGATTCATATTTTTCTCAAATATTACAAGGTAAAAACATTTTATTTTGTACTATCGAATATCTAAAATATAATGACGTGTATTTTAGCAGAGTACTTTTCTTGTTTTGACGAGCTTTTATTGCGAAGTCTATAAAAATTGGATTGGAAAGAAATTGGTTCGCTGTAGATACGAAACCGTACCAAAATATTACAAAACTCGGCATTGAAAGAACTTTGATTACGTAGGATAGACATAATGGCACACAACTTAAAACATGTTTACTAAGAAGAAATTTGAGTGATATTTACTTATAATGATGTAGACCTTTTTATATACTTTTAACAATTCCGCCACCACATGGATTAAATGAAGTATTTTGTACTGCCTATAATTGAAATCGTGATGAATATTAAAATGATCAAGACCGGTTTTGCTAATCGTGAGCATCTTCAACTGACTTGAAAATTTTAATATCAAAAGTCACTAATTCATCGCTTTTACACTATTATATGTATATGCTGTTGAATAGACTCAATATGAAATTAAAACTATTTTCAATTCGAAATGAAACATTATATTGTATTCGTTTTTAATATATGGAACAAAAAAACTGTTTATTTTTACTGATAACTAATATTAACAATTTCTTGTTTGGTAAAACGTAGTATTATAGATTCCCATGAACTTATTGCACAAAAGATAATATTTTGAGTATATCTTAAACATTAATATGTATTAATAACAATTATATTTTACAAATTATCAATATATTTTAACATATAACCGCTATTAGATTTTTACCGGCGCGTTAACATTATATGATTAATACTTTTATAATAATACCGCGCTCTTAAAAAAAGGTTTCCCCGGTTTTAAAGCATCCAAAAAAATAAAATAAAAGACAAACGAAAACATTAAAAGAAACCTCCATTTCCTTCGCTGAACATTCACATGCAATATGAGACTCAAATTTTAAACCAGGGAAGCTTTCAAAGGCACACAAGAAAGCTATTTCTAATATAAAGCATTCTCCGTCTTTCTTTTTGATTATATTTCAATGCATGTAGAATGAGATAAAGTACATATTTCTAGGCACATCTCGTTTCCACCGGTGTTGGATATAATTTGAAATGTAATATACAGAATAACAACTCTAAGGCATTGAAGGTACTTGCAATATTTCATTTCCTTTCATTTAAAAGAAATGTTAAATAGCGCATACTTTTATTATTATCCCGAGTATATCTTTATTAGTATTTCGCTATTCAATGTTGCAGCAAAAAGCTTTTTTTGTTTCTGTTAAATGCTCCCATCAATGTAATGATTTTGGTTTTATTTGTTCATACTTGCTATCAGCTAAATTGATTAAGTTGTCACAAAAAAGTATTGAGAATGATTTTGGTAATTCTTTTGTTCATGTGAATAACAGCTTAAGTAAAAAAAAAAAATGTTTTTTATTGTATTGTGATTATACTGTACTAGTCGTTTTGATTCTATAACATAAGTTATATTTAAGCGTGACGATAAAACATAATAAACCTTACAAAATGTGACCATAGCAAAATTGAATGCTTTATTTTTAAACGATGGATGAAATATACTGTCAGAAACTGGCAAGCTGTATTGATAGAAAGACAAAAAAAGCCTTTCTTATGATTATAGTGACTTTTATTCAACTAGTAAGACTCTGCAGTATTTCAATTAAAATAATATATGTGGCATTCGTCTTAATCTCAATATGTGCCTTCTGAAACACCCCTTTAGCCACCTCAATCCTCCGGTAGGTAGGGATTGAGTTGGAATTTTTCATTTTACCAAATCGAATACCGAACAACGAAAATTTGTTAACTTCTTTATAGTTAAATTTCAATTTAAATTCTAGATTTTAAAGTAATTTCTTTTCAAAGGTCAGCAATTTATCATATTCTTGCCCGTAGAGTTCAGAAAACTTCTTTTTATAAAAGTATAAAATTACTCATTTGTCATGTCGCTAATGTTCACGCAGCATATGTATATGGATATTTAAAACAATTATTTCTAACATATCATTCTTGAAAGACTATGCCTTGTGTGAATAAAACAAATAAATTCTCAGATAATCATGAGAAACATAGTTTGACATTCTGCAGACTGTCAAAAATTTCATTTCGGTTTCTTATAGATAGATATATTATGTTACATTTATTTTTTTCCATCAGTATTTTAAACATTTTTCAGGCCTGAAAGATTTTCTTTCGTTACCAGGAAAGCTTCGGCCGAGACGTGTTCACTTGATATAATAATATACGAATGAAAATTCTGCGGGGTTTACCTAATACGCCAGCTACTTACAAAATTTCACTTTGTCAAATTCGCAGTTATGCACCATCCTTCTCGCTCGCACTCCATGGGCACGAGTTCCCAGGTGAGAGATAGGCGTGTGACTGTTTCACTCTACACACTGAAAGTTTTTAACTTACTCTCGGTAAGCTGGGACATGAGCTGACGTGGAAATAAGGATTTTATTTACTTTAATATGAAATGTTCCCGTATACATGCTCAAACCTCTTTATATATCAAACGTAATAAGAAAACTTCCATTTTATTCGTAAATATGCTGAGATTTTTTTCCTAAAAGTAGATATGAAAGTACTTTGACTTATTCGTATTAATGGTTACCAAAAGGTATTAATCTGAGCTCTATATGAAGTAATTTATCAAAAAAATATATCATCTTTCTATAAATATCACATTTATAAAAAAACAGTGTTATTTGGATATAAAGTATTAGATAGATATACTTTATAAAAAGGATATAATAAATTTGTCTTATATATATATATACAGTATCAAAAATTAAAAGATTAAAATTTAAGCAGTTTTTCGATTGACCTGTATACATTGAAACTTTGGTAATCATGTTATAGTGTTTTATATTATAAAGAAATGATGGATTTAGCCAACGAAAAAATAATTTGATATTCAAATTTGAAAAATATTATATTATATCAACAATGAGTTTTCCTAAAGTTTTACGGTTTTCAACCTACGCAAAAGCCTTTATTTGTGATAGCTTTTTGTCATTTTATTTAAAAATATTTATCGAAACTTATAATATATTAAGAACAGGATGATCAAATAATAAAGATGCAAAATGAAAAGAAATAATAAAATTCAAGAGAATATTCTACAAAACAATTAACCTTTGAAGGGCTATTAAGTAAAAAAAAACTGTCAATTTGTACCAGCGCAACACTAAGCTTTTTACGTTGACTGGAAGCGGTTGAATGGTTTATGCTTGGAGTAAAATGATCATAATTTGAAAAAGTATTAGTGGTAATAAAATCAATGTTTGCCAATTTTCATATAAAGTCTAATAGTAGAGAAAATCAATCGGTGAAATCATGTTAATTGTAGATTATATTAGTATTATATATAGGCTGTTGCACTATGAAAAAAATTTGTGTTACGGTTTAAGTTGAGAGTAATTTGATTATTTTTACGATCGACTCAAACGATTGAAACGGATAATTAAATCTTTTTAATCAGTGATTTGTATAACTTTAATATACTCATAAGTACATTTAAAGAGTAGTCAAAAAGAAGTACGAGATTTGTTTATTGAGTGGCTCAGGACAGCAAAATAATGGCAATATACCGTTTTTCGGGATTAGGAAGGAAATGTGATAACATCCTTTTATTTGAAAAATAATTCTTAAATCGATAGAAAAATCAATTGTTCAATTGTCAGGACTGGTAATCAATATACACTGTAATTAAATAAGATCACTCTACTAGAGCTCACTTATCTCTGCCAAAAACTAAAAGAGTAACACTCGTCAGCTGTCTCACTTTTTAGTTCCATTACTCGTAAGTAGCATTTTATTTTTATATGTAAACTAGTATTGCTACCCAGCGTCGCTCGGACCAAGCGACCAATAATTATTTAATTTTATATCATTCGACATAATTATATCACAAAATCTAACATCCAAAATAGACTTAAAATAAAATTACAAACATTATTTAAATTGATGACAGCGCCCCGTTCTCGCCCATTAAAATGTCCAAATTCAAGGAATAATATCTAATTTGCTGTCAAAGAAATGTCAAATAATACCTTCACGTAAATAATAAAAATTATTATATTAATAAAAGCCGGGAAAAGTTCAGTAGAATACTAATTTATTACATTTTGACTAAATGTCTTCGCCGATAAAAATTCAAACATATTTTCTTTCATATTCGTTTTTATGGCAACTTAATGACCAACAATGCAAAAGGGAATTACAGACCTACATACGCCGTTTCGGTTTTATATATAAGATTATTGTGCTTCATGGCTTTAGCAACGCTTTATATTTTCCACTAAATATATATATTAGCAGCCTTTATTTTGAGAAAATTTTAACACTTGAAATAAATACAATACTTTAAAAACTATAGTCATCCACTACTTTTCTAGTTGTAAAACACAAATTCATCACGATAATTGAGTGATGAATTTGTGATGAGAAGCAGTGACTGATCTGACTAGGACTTAAAAATGTTACATTTATTGATAAGTTGTATGATGCTGTTCCTCGCAGTCTTTTCTCGAGAAGAAAAAAGAAAAAGAAAATTAGCCATCCCGCCGTTCCAAGAATTTGCCGACAGTACTACTACCTGTTGATAGCGTAATTAATTAAATTTACAAAGACGTGAAAGATTTTTCCCGCCAAGCTCGACTTGGCACGCCAGAAATTTGGCCGGCCACAGAAATCACGTCGCGTTATATTTAGATTGCAAAGGGATTTGGTATTTTTTCTTAGAATTTTATATTGAACAATAAAAAATTGAATATATTTCTCTATACTTAAATTTTTTTGTCTCCCTTAACATTTTTTAAATTCTACTTTGAAAAATTATTTGCAGTTATTTTCTCTCACCATGCGGTTTGATTAATTTTTTTCAGTGAATTCAAAAAAAAAAAAAACAAATGAGCATCTATTATTTAATTCAAACGTTATGTTCCATTCAATCAATGTGCGAACTATCATGTTTTTATTTAAAAAAAACAAATGCTTGACAGATGACAGATAGTCAAAATTATTTTATTTCAAATAGAGTTCCATTTATTATTGGCCTATACTTGTAATGAGCCATCATTTTTTTTGAATAATTCAAAAAATACTTACATTTTAAGATTCCGGCATCTTCTGAAGACAGATTTTTAAAATATAAAGTACATATAATTACATAAGAAGTTAAAAGACCCGACAGTTATATTTAGCACGGACGCTAGAAAAAATAAAGTAACTACAAATATGCAAATAATATTTTTCATATACCTATGTCTGTATCTCTTTATAAAATAAAGATGCAGGGATTTAATATCATGGACTATTTTTTAATAATAAACTCACTAAGGAAATTTTTGAAAGCTTAAGGTAAAAATATTCATCAATGATTCGATTAGGTTTATATTTGTCTTTAGGATAGTATTTGATATAAATTGATTATAAGATAATATATGTACAAGTGTTAAAATATTACCACTCATCCACGGCGATAAGTAGCCAACGGCTCTTACTTATTTTTAAAGTAAGATTTTTTACTCTTGTACAAATATATAATGTCACAACACTTGTTCAACTTGTTATAGCGAGAAACTTTGGTTTTCATTGTTATAGCGAGCATTGTCAACTGTTGAAATAAAAATACAATCAGGGTTTTTTATATCAAATCGAGTAAGACTATCACTTTTCACTACCTTCCCACCAACAAATATCAATTAATAGATTAAAAGTGATTATTTAAAGTATCTTTGAAATTAAAAACATAGTTTTGTTGATATTACTGACATGAAATGTGGCCAACACATATAAAAGCGTCACTATTATTAATGATAATTATTATAATACGGAAAGAAAAATAACAATGTATTTTAATTCTACATAAATTATTTTATATATTTGTTGATAGCTATTTCGGCTTACGCCTTCGTCAGAACTATGTTTAAAACGTGTATTAGAGATAGCTTATATACCCTTTGCTAGACAGGGTGCCACCTACATAATCTCTTTCTGTTGAAACCATACCTACGTCACATGAAAGAATTTAAATAAGTTTGATTTATTGGTCTAAAGTAATGGTGGGAAACAATAATTTGGGTATTTTTGGGTTATTGGAAGGGTATATAAGCTATCTCTAATACACGTTTTAAACATAGTTCTGACGAAGGCGTAAGCCGAAATAGCTATCAACAAATATATAAAATAATTTATGTAGAATTAAAATACATTGTTATTTTTCTTTCCGTATTAAAATGGAGTTCTACCAAGTAAATGCCTACTCAATCGATAATTATTATATTCCTGAAACATACTGTTTTATAATTTATATCTACGATAATTAAAACTACAAAATATAATACCATTTAAAAAATATTTGACAAGTTGACTATCGTTGCATTTTTACCCGAGTTAAATATGCATATGGGTTGTTTTTTTGTTCGAGGTTTCTTGTTCATCGACTTAAAAGTAAACTCTCGTCCACCAGTTTAAGATGCCACAAACGCCGATCGCTAATGAGTTGCTAATAAAGTAATCTCGTTCACTCAGAGAAAGGTAATTTGTTATATCCTTAAACACTCTTTAACGATGTATCCATTTTGTAAAGATTAAGAAAACTTAAGGGGTAAAATAATCCTTAAAAGGAGGATTCGTTTTAAGGTTTATTCGTTTAAGTGTTTAAGGGGAAAATATGCATTGAGGTGTTTCTCAGTATTCAAACAATTTCAAAAATATTCTTAATCCATGTCCGCTACAAATGTAAAAAATATGACCTCCTAATCTTAAAATATTTTTTTTATACACGAACTGCCCTTAAATCAGTTTTGTTTCATTTAAGAAGTTAAATGAGAAATGACTTGAGAAACAAGTAAAATATTCATAAATAGTAGGAAGATGATAAGGAGAATAAAAGGACTGAATGTTTTTCAAAAAAATGTGATGTGAATTTTTGGATAGCTTTCTTACGTGATATATGGACTTCTGAAAAAAACATTGCTGTCCATATTTGCTACATTTTGCTAACCAGTATTTCCATCAATCTTATATATACAACCGAAACGGGGGATGTAGGTCTGTAATTCCCTTTTGCATTGTTGTTGCAAGTTGCAATATAATAATGTTTATTATTTACGTGAAGGTATTATTTGACAGCAAATTAGATTTTTTCCTTGAATTTGGACATTTTAATGGGCGAGAATGGGGAGGTCATCAAATTGAATAAAATTTGTGATTTTATTTTAACTCTATTTTGGATGTTAGATTTTGAGATATAAGTATGTCGAATGATATAACATTAAATAATTATTGGTCGCTTAGTCCGAGCGACGCCGGGTATCAATACTAGTATTATATAAAGCTATTTGTTTTACAATGTTTTGACGATTGAGCTGAAATAAGTATTGATTTGACAATTAAAATACACTTTATCACGCTAGGATAATTTCTAAATATTCATTTTTAACGTTGATATATTCTTGAAAAATGTGAATTTCTTAACAAATAGTTTTGAAGAAATCGTTATCTTAATATCTAAAATGTCTGAAAACGACTATCGAGATATTTATTATTTTTGTATTTACGAAAGGTTTTCTTGAGACGGTAGGTATTTAAGGAATTTCATATGGACTTGAAATATTAGATGACATGTATGAAGCCTTTGGCGATAATAATACTCAATGGTAAATTCATTTTTTAACATTTAACAATATGAGAGAATGTTCGGATTAAAATGTTAATTGGTTTCTGGCCATTCCACAGCAAAGAGATAGTAGCAATTATCTTGAATTTATTGCTGTTTAGGTAATAAAATATTATTAATGTTCCTTCTGAAATAACACGGAATATTTTTTTTTGATATTTTATTTTTTTATGAAAAATGGCATAACATATTTTTATAGCATTATAATAATATTTTGTTAGTAACCAATTGAAAATTCTAGTATTTAAAAAAAATATCAATACCACATTAAATAAAATACATTTCACTAAAAAATGAGATAATTATTTTATATCCTGAGGCAATATTTCAAAACAAAATGATTCGTTTTTTGACATAGCCGTCTCCACATTTATTTTTTTATAAAAACCGTTAATTACTATGAAAAAGTGTGTATTAATATTCAGCAATTTTGATCAAAGAATATTATTATTGTAAGCTTATAAAGACTTGTATTATAAAAAAATGTATCAGGGAGTAAGACGAACGTTCTTTCATTTTTTATACGTTTTGTCAATGCTTGTCTTTTGTTCAAATATGTACTTTCTGTCAATGTTTCAGTGAATTTTAGCCAATTAGTTTTAACGAGGGAAGATGTCGTTGTATTTCGTGTTATTATGATATGCCTCCGAGCATTTTATAATGGGAAGTGGGAAGCAATTGTTTCATTTTGGAAGTAGATATTATTTCTGCGTGTAATTATGTTCCTTCAAAAGATATCTGTTGTATTATAACATCAAGGATATGCCGCACGTGCAGGCGTGTAATTGCTATATAAATATTTCAACCAGATTTAAAAATCGGAAAATAAATATAGACAAATGAAGTCATAAAAAATACATTAGTAATAGTTGTATACTTCGCAATGGCTAATATTTTCATTAAATAACCTTTTCGATATTTGATTCTATACTTAAGACTTTCAAGCTTAAGTTATCATACAAAACGTAAAGATGATACAATTCTTAAGATAAGACAATAAAAACATTTATGGCTTATATGCATAATTTATTTTATTGGTAATGAAAAAAAATAATTACTGCTGATTCTCGCTAAGCAAAACAATGACTTCCAACCTGAGGAGAGAAGATATTGCCATGTTCTCAAATATTAAACTGGAAAAAAAACACAACATTTACATGAATACAAAATCTTCATATTTGTCTTTTGGGTTAATTAAATCAGCATGTACGGTCTGGAAATACAAAGTTGATAATTTTGACAATGTATCTACTTCTATGGAAATGGCTAACGAAAATCTTATATATAAAACCGAAACGGCGTATGTCTGTGGGTTTGTAATTCCTTTTTGCATTGTTGGTCATTAAGTTGCCATAAAAACGAATATGAAAGAAAATATGTTTGAATTTTTATCGGCTTAGACATTTAGTCAAAATGTAATAAATTAATCTTCTACTGAACTTTTCCCAGCTTTTATTAATATAATAATGTTTTTATTTACGTGAAGGTATTATTTGACATTTCTTTGACAGAAAATTAGATTTTTTCCTTGAATTTGGACATTTTAATGGGCGAGAATATGTCATCAAATTAAATAAAGTTTGTGATTTTATTTTAAGTCTATTTTGGATGTTAGATTTTGTGATATAATTATGTCGAATGATATAGAATTAAATAATTATTGGTCGCTTGGTCCGAGCGACGCCGGGTAGCAATACTAGTATTATAAAATCGTTAAAGCTTTTATATTTTTTCATGCCATACTCTTTTTCTTCAAATAAAATGTGACAAGTTACTGTTAAATTTAAACTTGTCAGAGCACAAATTATAGTTTTTTTTAATGATTCTTACTACAAATTGTATGTGGTTATTTTTTTAAATTGTTTGTAAATATATATAATAATATCATTAAAGTAATAAAGTTATCTTGGATTTAAATAAACTTATCAAATGTCTTTTCGTGGAGAGAGTTTTAGAAGTAATAAAACTTAGTAATGATACTAAAAACTTAATCATCATACACATCTATAATCTACTATAGTCAGAAATTAAATAAATTGTTCATGCAGTGGGTACAGTGACAGATTAAACCAACATAATTGTACCTAAATATTCATATTTTTGACAGAAATATGATAATGTGACGTTAACAACCCTACGTTGTCGTGCTCATGGAACAATTTATGGCTGTTTTAATATCGTATTACTGTGTTTAAATATTAACTGTTTTCAAAAGTCTGATACACACAAAGGGGTTAAAGCATTTTATATGGTTAATTAGAGGAATAGACTGTCAGTTAACATTATGATGCGTAAAATATGATAGCTGAAGAGCTTTTGTTCCGTATCTAACAAATTTTACTGTCAGTTTAGACTCTGCGTCATTAAATATAGAAGTCGGAGAGGTTAATAGGAAATAATTTAAAATGTTTGAACGCCATTCACCTGTCAAAATTACGTCAGAATTGAAGTGAAAATAATCACTAATTAAGATATGATAATGTCAGTAGTAAAAACTCTTTTCAGATATTGGCTAAAATATCCAACAGCCATAAAATAATAATAGTTACATGCACTTATATTTTACAATAGTTATTGCAATACAACAAATAATTACCAAGCAGCAGAGAATCATACAAAAAACAATGTGATTTTCCAAGAGTTGATCGCGAATGACAAAAAAAATCAAAACATCTGATGCATTGAATATTTGAGCTATATTTTCCCAACATTTCGAATATTCATTTTTTTTTTATTTAATACATATTATGCATAATGTCCGGTCCGTGATCCAGTGGTCAACGGCCTTGGCTACCGTTCCCGGTACGAGCAGATTTTTCAGTCGATTTGGTTCAGAGGCAATGGGTGTTTGTGTTGTTAAATCTCTTCCCACCTTTCCGATTCCAAAGAGCGACGCATCGTGACAGCGATAAGCTAATTAATCATTAGTCCCGTCCTAGTCCTCGTATCCTTTCCGTACCAACTCTATATGGAAAAAAAGGTTGAGCAACAGAGTAACAAGCAGTTTTCGTAGAGAAACATGAGATAAACTCCGTAAGGAGTCCATATGCTCGTTGCGAGCGGACATGGATGAAAAAAATACAATACAGTACATATTTAATATTAGATATTATTGGCAACGAAGAGCTTGACCATTTTAGCCTACATAGTACAGAATAAACTAAATTTAGCACCGGATGTATTTACAACCACCTAATTGAAAAACTTATCATATATTAGGAAAAAAATACATTCTAATTGGTCAAATGCCGAAGGGTCCAATAATTTATATCACCGTTCCCCAAGGCGTTTCGCTAAGTAATTTTAACAGAATTAAGACATAAAATACCCAACACGCACAAGGTGCACGACAGACAGTAAAATTTTACGAGTTTCTGTGTGAGTTTATATATATTTTATTTCTATAACTTTCATAGCGCATATCTGATTGACATATAATGTCCGCATTAGTTAGCCAGCTTATATCTACCTGAATATATTTGATTGAGTATAACACAATAATGAAAAAAGATTTACTCACGATGGTTATTATTTTAGATTTAATATTGCTAAAAACACTGTGAATATGTCGTTTAACTACAATTAGGTAAAGTGTGCCATTTAAGCAGTGTGAAATTTAATGCACAACTGAATTTTCTATGCATGTTAGGAATTATAGGAATATTTCAAAAAATAACGTTAGCCTTTATTCGGTACCTATGTTCTAAGTGAAATCCTGCCACTCTTCTGATCGAAACGGAGCGTAGCGAAAGCGATTAGTCGTGTCTTATCACTCTGTGCTTATTGTTTCTGTAATATAGATGTTGAGCGACTGATTAACAAGCAGTGCCTGCAAACCAACTTCCGTTGAGACAACCTTCATTAGAAGTACATATGCTACACGTTGGGAGAGGGAATGCTTTGGGACACATTGGGTGCTGAGACCACGCCTAGCGTTTTCCAAAGCGTATTAAATCACAGGTCTAGCATTGAATGTGTTGAAGACTTGATACAAATTAAAGTTGTGATATTTAATCTCATTGTTTTGTAGGATTGCGAATAGAGTTCGTACGCCTAGATTAATGAGGAAAATACTTAATAATAAGCCTTTCGGTTACGATTTTGCAGCGCTTTTTGTTTTTGTTTAATAAAAATCCTGTGCATTAATGTCAATTGGATGTACGATAAACATACTTTCATGCAAATTGGGACGAAATAAAGGGTATACATTTTGAAAAATAATATCGCATTTTAAGTACAGAGGTTTATGATTTTATCGAATATTTTCGTAAAAGGTAATATAAATTTGGCAGTTGCGTTAGTGCTGGTACAGGTATCTTTCCCAAGAAAGGAGCTTTTTAATGTCGTCATTTTATTACAATGTTTTTATTGTGGTTATAAAGAGTTTTTAGAGCCCGAAGCTCGGTGGAAGCATAGTGAAATACGCAATTCCCCTTTTAAAGTAAGGCAAGATAAATATGAAGCTCAGTGCCCGTTTTCATTTTAAGTTATGGTGACTGTTATGATCTTACATAATTTTGTACCCGAATTTTTGGAAATTTCTTTACTTATATAGGTAATATATGTACAACACAATTCGTATTATCATTTCACTCGCAACACAATTAAAAAGTTTTGTTTTTCTCTTTGAATTTGTAATTCATTATATTGCTTCGTAATTTTATCGAAGATATGGAAAATAAAATTCAGTTCCCTCAATCGTCTATGAATTATCAAGTGAATATGTCATTTTTACTTTTAAATTTAAACAATAGTTTTAGAATATTACAAATTTCCCTAATAAATTAAATGTAATTAGATTTATTTTAATTTACAAAATGTAAATAAACAATACTTTTAACTAATTATTTGTATAATTACTTAATCCAAAAAACGATGTCAAAGTGATCGCAATAGATGTTAATTAAAAACTATGTATCATTCATTACCAGAAAGACATTGCGAAAACACACCATTCTATCTTTGTTGTCGGGGATTAAAATTTTGCACTTGGCAATACAATTATACAGCGTGTATTTGCAATTCGAATTTTAAAAAATATCACCATTTAACCGCGCAGGGCATAAATATCGAAAGGTGCCAAAAGCGGCGAGCGCGCATATTGGACCAACAGACATTCGGCATAGTAATTTTTATTTTAAAATTTGCGGTTGAACGTCAAAGTAAAATATTACAGCAATCAACGTGGGTACACAGCTTGCCGTCAGGAAACACCACCATATTAATAGATTCATAAATTCGGAGCGACAACAAAAAAAAAATAGGAGATGTCGATAAAGCAGGTGTCATCTTTATCGATCGGTCGCACACATGAATATTAATGCCGGTTCCATTGGAGGTAGTATTTACAAGGGTTGTGATGTGTTATTCCAAAATATACAAAATAGATTACTTCATTGTAGTTTCTAAAATAATATATTTGCATTTAATTTATATTCGTATTTCATTCTTGATCTCTTTTAATGAACCAGTTTTAAAAAAAGCTTCTGTCACAAGTTATAAATTATTTAAAATTTCTTCAGATGGAAATAATATCAATTTGAAATAGTCTGTTCAATTCGATATAAACAGTGTAACAAATTAGCTTGTTTATAAATGAGTTAATTTACTAACGCAAAGAGCATATTAAACATAATATAACGCGGGTTATGTAGGGGCAATCTAATTGTATGCATATCCTTCAGTGTCGTTAGATACTGTGATAAGTTGTATCAGAACGATATCACATGTAACGCCAAAAATACGATAATTTCCCACCGCTACCAATAATAAATGAATAAATTAAAAATCATTCTAAATGAAATGTATCCGAAAAGATAAAAGTGACGGGTCTACCAGGACAAGATCATTTGTTAAGTTTTCCTTTATTATAATTTATCACCTGCAGCATTTTTAACATCACTTTTTGTTTACTATTGCATTTATTAAATACAATAATACTCACTATCGTACGCATTTTTAATTAGTTAAGTAAAGTATCATTTTCAACTAATTTTATGGACGTGTTCCGTATAAAATTAGTTAACAAAAAATAGAATTATTCTTGTTGAAGTTAATGAAAGCGAAACGACCTTTTTATAATATCATCGTTAATATTATTACAACTAAGCAATATTTTATCATAAATTGATTACTTAGTCGACGCACGCAAAAAAGGAGAAAGGATACAATGAAATATGTATATACGATATTTACTATGATCACTTTAAGCAAATATCGTATTTAAATATTAGTTTTCGTTCGGAAACAATTTTATCTTTACAGTATTTGGTTAGCAAAATAGTAATTTTTAATGGTATATTTACCAAATCAATTAAATATCTTAAAAAAGTGAATTTTTCTGTTTCGCTTTCTGGTAATCTTTTATATAAAACCGAAACGGCGTATGTATGTCTGTGGGTCTGTAATTTCCTTTTGCATTGTTGGTCATTAAGTTGCCATAAAAACGAATATGAAAGAAAATATGTTTGAATTTTTATCGGCGAAGACATTTAGTCAAAATGTAATAAATTAGTCTTCTACTGAACTTTTCCCGGCTTTTATTATTAATAATAATGTTTATTATTTAATACGGAAAGAAAAATAACAATGTATTTTAATTCTACATAAATTATTTTTAAATATTTGTTGATAGCTATTTCGGCTTACGCCTTCGTCAGAACTATTATTTATTTTTATTATTTACGTGAAGGTATTATTTGACATTTCTTTGACAGCAAACTAGATTTTTTCCTTGAATTTGGACATTTTAATGGGCGAGAATAGGGCTGTCATCAAATTAAATAAAGTTTGTGATTTTATTTTAACTCTATTTTGGATGTTAGATTTTGTAATATAATTATGTCGAATGATATAACATTAAATAATTATTGGTCGGTTTGTCCGAGCGACGCCGGGTAGCAATACTAGTAATATGATAAGTAGCCAATTAATTATTAGTGTACCTTTGTTTAAAATTCGGTCTATTATCTTGAACCTTCTTATAACAGTGTAAAAATCTCGTTAAAAGATATGTAGTATCCGTACCGCTTTAATTTGATTTTTTTCAATCATCGTGATGAGTGAAAACGGGTCTCATCATATCATAGAATCATACAAAAAAATGTATTGTAATTCTTCAAATATCACACGACCTTTCGTCCAAGAATTGAAAGCTACTACTGTAAAAGTGATTAGTCACACCATGCAAACAACTAATTAGTAAGTCTGCCAAATGTGGCTATAAATACAATTAGTTTTACACATTATTTTACATTGCATGCAGTTTAATGTGTTATGGCCAAAATTATTGTTTAAGCCGAATAAATTTATAATTATTAAAAATTAACGATTATTGCTTTTCTCGAATTACGATTGTCGTAACATTTTATACGTCATTAATCATAGTAATATTGGACTTAAAGTGAATGCTAATCCTACTATATGGTACAAAAGGGAGATAAAGTCGCATATTTGCAATCTCGAATGATCATAAAAAGTAATCGTATTATTTCATGACCGTGTCCATACGGCCAGTGGTATTTATATACACAATGGTTTTAATGTTTACAACGTGTTCACATCGGTTGCTATAAATGCGAAATTAATCGATACAGGAAAGTAATTTTAAAACTACATATACAGTGATTGAAAAATCTCCCAATTCACTTATAATCATTTGCTAATTATCACTAATCTTTAAGCTGTATCAATTATACAGTAACATCGCGAAGTTCATCCGGATCGTCCTTACGATAAATAAACATCCCGTGTTTACCGTACTTATGTAATGAACCTATTGCTATAATTTGCAGTGCGATTCGTTTTGGTTTGATTCATTTACAGCAGTAATACACAACCTTCTTGGCAGAAGAACCAGCTTCTCAATTTTCAGATTTTTCGAAGGCCGCGTGGGTAAAAGTGATTAAATTATCTTTATTTTTAGTGTACATTTAATTGTTTTCTTTTTGATTTTATGTTGTTCTTCCATCGTCCGCAAAAAGTTACGAAAAAAAAGGTAATTGATATTTGTCATATTGAGCCGCATGAAATGTCATTTCGGACAGCAGGTTGTGCATCACTGATTTACAGTAAAATATTTTACTTAAAATGGAATGAAGTGAATCTACTTCACCTAGTGCTAGTTATTTCGTGAAGTAAAATCACTACGAGATTAAATTATTAATTATTATCACTTAAGTTTCGTAAAACCCCGGAAACCAATATAATAACTTTTTACTGCAAATTCTCATAATGGTTTTTTATGAGTCATTATTTTTGTTTTATTGAGTATTATGAATGAACAACAGTTCTTGTTAATAAATGTATGTATGTATAAACAAACATACCCGCTCCAATGTGGACCATATGGACTATAAATTTAGTTTTCTTGAACACCAGTTGTTCTAAGATAGTTAGTGGTTGGTTTTTTAGTCGCTCAACCTTCCCATTTAGGAAAGAGATATTTGATGGAAGAAAATATAATTACTCTCTTGGATTGAATAGGTTATAAGATAGACAGTTAAACCATCACAGACATCAATGAATTTGAGCACAAATTCATTCGATTGAAAAATTAATACATGCAACTGCCTGTACTGGGATTAAACCCGAAACGCGGCAATTGATGAAGACAATTTCGACAACTCGGTAACAGGTTTGACTTGATGTGAAAATTTATAGTATTTGAATATTCAATTAGTGGGATAGAGCGGAAATTATTTAATATATTATGTAGAGTTTTATGTTTACATAATATTATGCTCAATAATATAAGAACAACTTTACGTATTACATACAGCTATGTATGAATAAATGTCAATTCTATACGCCGTAGAAAACTTTTCTCGTTATGAAAAAATTCTTCAAAGGTCACAGAGCAATCTTGTGTGACTTTTAGAAACCTTTTTATTACACATACAGTAAAGTTCAAAAAAGGTTTAATATGAATCGTGGTATTTTTTGATGATTGAGCTAAATAACTATTTAGAAAGAAACAGTCAAATCAAAAACAGTTTTTTTTGAGATTTAACAAAATATTATTATGGTGTATAAAACTAAAATCATAAATCGTGTCTTGAGTTAATACTCGCCAAATAAGCTTTTAAAAAAGCGTACTACTTTGAGAACTACGCAAAGGGTTGAATAAAGGATAAAATACTTTGATGCTATGAATAATTTCATTTTTACCATATTATTGTTGAAATATCATAATTATGATATTAACTTATCAAATGTTTTTCAATTACAAGAAAAATGAATCGATTGATTAAAAAGTTATTGGCCACCGTGAAAAAAGAGTATTTTAGCTCTTCAAAAACTATAAGATATGCGCTTGATAACTTTTTCGACCTACGCCATCGTCAGAACGAATACATTGCTATTTTTCTCACCATTTTATAATGAAGTATTATCAAGTATATGCTAATTCAATCAATAAATATTTAGTCTATGTTTTAATAAAAAATGAGAGTCCCGTTATTGAGTCATTTGAGCCATGGAGATGAAGCAATAGTGATCAATTTATCTATTTTTTCAGATCCATTTCTTGCTGGGCGAACAATATTTTATTTATTGTATGGTGACACATTTTAATCCGGATATTTAATAATTTGAAAAATATTTTAAATACTGGGATCTCAGCTTCGATTATACCCTAGACGTAACTACGAAATAAACAGTATTTTTAATTACTTTATATGCGTACTGCGTCTGATAAAGACACAGTTAATGTAAAACAATCCATACAAATGGTACCCTTAAACATATTATTTGTGTAACGTAATCAATTTCAACAAGACGTGAATGTTCTTTCAAATTTATTTGTTAATCAATCTGTCTCAAGCCTAGTCAAGTTCGTTATCAAGCAATTAAAAAAAGGTCCCGAGCGTCATCATCGGCGGTTTTTAATTAGGAATAAATTATACTTAGTTTTACAAGAAAAGTTTGGGGCAAAACACTTGTACGGTCGCCGTCAGAATAACAAATGATTGCTTTATTTACTGCTCCTACCTCAATCATTTAAGGGACTTTAACTAGCCACAGGAAGTTTCTTAGCCCAGCTTAACCCAGAGATCGTTATCACCAACGCCATTAAAAAAACCTAACTAAAGCTTATGAGAAAACATAAAAAATATTTTAAACAAGGGCGTGAAAACTTTCATACATTAAACACAGGGTGTTTGCAAAATGAATAGGCAATATGAAGAGTTTTAGAAAATGCTATCGGTGATTATTCATTACTACAGTGGAACCCCGATCTTACGTTCTCGCATTATACGTTTTCCCGCGTAGTGCGTTCATTTTCTATAGTCCCGGCATTTAATTCTTATATAAAACTTTCCCGCAATCATCGTTTCCCGCATTCAGTTTTATACGGTCCCTTGGAAAACGTAGAATCGGGGCTTCACTGTACTTATGTTGAACATAACAGATATTTCTTCAGGTTTATCCGAGGCCAAAATAAGAATTCCACATTCTTGAAAATGTTAAGTTAGGTGGTGCTGATAATTTTTTGAGGAATCGTGAACATGAGCTGTTTGCTCTTCCAAGGAGTAGAACCAACATGCTAATAGAGATCCCGTATGGAAGAGCTTCAACGATTTTAAGCGGTAATACTTCGGATGTCAACATATTTCACATAAACATGAGTGAGTTCAGACGAGTACTATTTTTTAATGTTTAAGAGTTGATTTTGTTGTAACTCACACGGTTGACTTCTTTGTCATTTTCCAATGTTTTATTTTTCTCTCTTCTCTCTGAAAACCATATTTTCACGTCTTACATTGTTTCAATCTTTTTTCACAGTGCAATAGCAATAAACTTATAACTTGTGATTTTATAAATGTAAAAATAGGTATATATTTAAGCCAATATAAATATAAGTGTATAAAAAAATAGCTTATATGTCAGTCGCGCAAAAAACGAACTAATGTTGACTTTAAAATGAATTCGAATGGTAGAAAATTGACTAAACTCAGACTGTTCATTCCATTTCATCTTAATTTAGATATATATAGTTTGAGCACACATAATTGAATAAAAAAAACAATTCTAAGCCAAAACCACTGATTTACTCTAGTCCAATGCGATATATGTACATACATTGAGCGCGCACATAAAAATGGCCAACCAACCGTTACTAATTGATATAAAAATATTTGCTACAAAATAAATTCATTTAAAATCATCAAATGAAATACGGAAATCTGTCTTCCGTTTAATTTAATAACTGGAAAATAAAATATTCCTAATTCGGAATATTCCGCGTATTTATTGAGTCAAGTGGCAATCACCCTGTTGTGTTAAGTACATGCGCGTAATTCTAATCTTCGATCAATCTTAAGCAGTTGTTTATTATCGCTTTGCATTATTTTGAATAAATAATAACATCTAGGTAAAAATGTGTTCGGCTTATTAACTACTTTTGTCGTATTTTAAACATTGTAAGCTTTGACAGAAATGCCTCTATAGTGTAAGTTTAAGTACTCAACTCACGTTGCGATTAGAATAAACTAGGAGAAACAAAACTATCTCGTTTATTCGAAACTTAGCAACACATTTAATCTAACATTTGTATTTATTTTAATTTTAAAGCGGAAGTTTTTATTCATTAAAATATACTCCAGATTAAAGTTATATTTCACGTTGGTTAAATAACAACTTTTAGGGTTAAGTAATAAGGGAGATAATTTGATATATATTCACATATAATTATCAGTTTCGGTTAAGATAAAAAAAATTAAAACGCTTGAAGTAATATTTCATTGAAAGGCAAAAAGAAAAACAATAGAAAAGTTACATAATTGTTCGTTTAAAATATAGTATTTCTTGCATTGCGGGGAAGGTAAAATCAAAACAAAGCAGCCAGTGAGAAATACATAGTTGTGCCAAAGCGTTCAACATGTGTAAACATAAAAGTAATTAATGCTTTAAAAAAATTGAGTTAGGAATAATAATAAATAAAACAACTATCATTTTTATTTCATTATTTAATACAACGTTATATGTAGTGATTATATAACATACATTTTTTAGTACAATGTAGAAACCATATAACAGCTTTTCAAACAAAGTTGACTATGTTAGAAAAGTCACTCGTTTGGTTATAGCTACAATACATGTAAATATACATTTTTTTTTCAGGTGGCGTAAAGGGGTGGCAGTATGGCTGTTCCAGATCAACCACCGAAGTAACAAGATGGGGTGCACAAAGGGGGAGACAATATTACTACCGCGCTAGAGACGGAATGAGATAAGGGCTGGAGGGATCACATTGAAAAAGGACAGAGGGAAAAGGATAAAGTAGGCATCCACCCTACGCCAAAGCTCTGCGGGGGCGGCAGGGTGGAAGTACTGGGAGTACCCGAGCTTAGAGGGGCTGTCGCGATGCAGCGTAGGGTGGAAGGCGAACTCTCTGAAGTGTTCCGAGTCATAGTTACTGGTGGTACTAAGTTGCGATTCTTTTGTGTTTGCCTAATGTATAACTGCCGAATTTGATACCCAATTTGGTGGGTATAAAGAAAGATCAATTTATTTATATTATGTTATGCCACTTAGCTCTAAGTATAAAATATTTGTTTTATATAAAAAAAACTTCACATCCAATTAATGAAATCGTTCATTAATGGTTTGAAAATAAAAATGTGATAATTTATGTTGTTGATAAACAAAGTGAAATAAATTAAATTTATATTTTTTAATATTGAACTTTTATTTTAATTTTAATAAAAGCATAATTTTACATAATTTTAAAGTCATTATGTTTTCTTAGCATTGATATTGCTACTTTTTCAACACTAAGTAATAAATGCTTAATACATTACATATGTGTAATGTGCATAATTGATTCCTGTTTTCCAATTTCAAAATATCAGTATTCTATCATTAGGAACGTGAAAATTCTGTAAAAAAAAATATAAAGTTATATAAATATTTAAATTGATTGAATTGGCCTTTACTTCGTAGATCTCCATTATAAAATGGTGTATTATAGTTTTATAATGTATAGATGATAGCTATTTTACTACATGTAAGTTTTAATACTTAGATTTTTCAATGTTGAAAGTTTCAATTTGGCCTAAAAAACTAGAATACATTGAACAATTAACTCTAAATTACGTTCGGATTTCAATAACGTATTTCAATTCATTATTGACTAAAGATTTTTTTAAACAAGGCGACGACTAAATAATCCTAAGTGATTAGTCCTGTCACCACACTGTCTTCTCATCTGTTTTCACAGGGACTCACGCCTCATTAAACACCTTTTTGTTCATTTGTTTTTTTCTTAATTGGAAATTTGTTTCTTTCACTTGATTCAAGACGAATGCACTTTTAGCCCCACTCTCCCCACAAGTTGTGGATCTTAAGAAACAATTCACCCTTCGAAATCGGCAATGAATGAGGCTGTCAATCTTAATTATTGTGTCAAATTAAACGATTTGATTTCTTTACGTTTGCATTTTTTAAGAATTTATGGAATACAGGCGTAAGCGGCTCAAAGCAATGTTTATTATAAATGAAAAAAAGTTTTGCTGAATTTACGCTCTTGTGTATGTATGCGTGTGTGTGAAGTTTTTTTCAAATATTTCAAGCATGGTGTAAATTTCACCAAAAAATGTCCATGTTTAAAAATTACATTTATAGTAGCTCAGTTGATAACCTCTTTACGTCTCAAAAGATCGTTGGGCACTCTTTAAATAATCTTGTTAGAAGTTGGACGTGTATATCTCATAGGGCTTAATTGATTTTAAACAAATGTATATAAATATGCTAGGCCTGTATCTGAGCATCGTAAGCTTTGGTTGCGGACTCAGTGACGGCCGGTGACGGGGTGTTGGGGGGTGCAAAAGAAGATTAAACCGTTTTTGCAAGAGTTCTTTCCTATTTATTGGATTTTAAAACACTTCTATAGCATGGACTTTCAATTCAGATGTTCGCAATACCAACTGTTTCTCTTCCGTAGTACGGAAAAATAGTTGAATCTTTCTTTTGCACCCCCCCAACACCCCGTCACCAGCCGTCACTGGTTGCGGTATTCACGGGCTTAATCCCTATGTGGACAGTTTTTTAAATTGATTTTCCAATCGACACATAGATTTGCGTTTGAATATATGGATTTTTGTGATGCCTATATCGCCTTCCGATACCAAAAAATAGGGCACAACAAGAGCATTTAGCTAACATCTAGTCCTTTTCTAGCCCTATCCTTCTATTCTTACTCACTCCGAAAAATACAGTGAGAGTTTATTAAAAGCCATTATAATAAACAATTTCTGTTATGATAAGCTTATTAAGGAATGTATTCGATCTATATTTGAAGAGGAAATTGTAACAAAAACAATAATAAATCAATGAAATTTTCCATTTAAAACAAAATAAAGTTCGAATTTCAAAAAAATCAGTTAAATCTGACGTTAAAGTTTTGCTTCGATAAAGCTGTTTGAAATTGTGTCGAACGCTTGGGCTTATATTTTCATGAAACATATTAGCGAACGCGAGTAGGCAATATAAAATATAACATATATGAATATAATTTATAAAGAAATTCTAGATCCACAAGTATGGTATTCGGCAAAGTGCGGATGTAGTTAGCGTAAAGATGTTAAGTAAGTGAGATTGCAATGGCCACCATATGTTTAGCTCGAGTTGGGATACACTTTGAACAAACGTGAAAGAAAATTTGCTATTAAAAACAAAGGGATTTCTTGCAAATGAATTCTTTTTGAACAACACGTCTGCCGTAATAAATACCATCCCACATTTACATGCAAATAAATACACACATATAAGTAGTTTATTTGAAACATGGAAGCAATAAATGGCATTTAAAAATGATAAATAATGTTCACACCAAAACTTTCGACTACATTTATATCGCGTTGACAATAATAAAATTTTATTACAATATGGATAGTAAATACCACTAAAAAAGGATACTTAATAATATGTGTAAAATATTTGATTTAAAATACATTATAATCTTTGAACCATGTAAGCTCTTTGGAAATTGGACATAGAATGCTTGTTTGAACAATTTTAGCTAAACATTTCACTATATGTGCACAATATTACAGTCCTCCTCAAACCTTGATCAATATTATAATATCATTTCCACAAATGGCATAGTCCACTATGGATTGCGGTGGTAACGTTGGATCACAATGATCATTTTGAAGAAATTCATTCATCAAATTTAAGCTAGGTGTGATTTGTGCTTTGTCTAAGTATTTAAAAAGAGGGAGAAAAGTGCCAAATGTATTTTAATTTAATGTAGTTGATACATTTACTTTTTTAATACTTAAATTCCATGAAGAATGAACAAGTAAAGACATTTGCAAGTTTTTTGATGTATTTTTTTTTGCCTTTATTTTATTCATTCGAATGGCTTAACTGACTACAGTAGTTACTGCATGTCCGAATAAGTGTTTATTGTAATTTTCTAGCTTAAACCATGTCTTCTCTGCCCTAATATTATATCTTACGGCTAATAATACACATCATAATTATACCAATTGTTGAAATACTCTATATAATCAAATAATTTTTCCAGCGAAAGATAGACTCAGAAAATGTCATTTACGCTTTTGTAGGCATTGTTTTTGCTGAACACATACGGGCGGGCATCCCGATTCCCGACACATACCCACCGCACACATACACCCACATTCATTCACGTAACAATTTCTTATTCGGATGAGTTTGGCTGTAGCGGGAAAAAAAGGAAAATAAAAATAAAACAGAAAACAAAATAAAGATGTACGAGAGTAATAATAATGGATAGACGCCGGAGAAGGCTTTGGGTTCAGTGTACCATCGGTCCATGCATAATGCGTGGAACACTGCGTCAACTCTCTTCAAGAACAACATAAAACATGCTAAATTGACAGTGAAAACATTATAATTATACGGATCAATTAAGTCACAAATGATTAACGCGTTCACAAAAATTATATCATTAATATAATATTATGTGAAACAACTAAATGCAATTCTTTGAAATAAGATGAGAAATCATTCCAGATTTTTTGAAATCAAATTTAATAAAGAATCGTTATTTTGCCTGCACTTGAAATAGACTATATAATTACTTATTTGCGAGAATTTATTTATTTGTTATTATTTATGTGCATTACAAAAATCACAAATAATAAGTTTATTGCTTTTGAAATATAAAAAAAGATTAAAACATTGTGAGAAAAGACATGGCTTACAGAATGAACTATATGTCGAAGAAATAATTAATTGTTATAAATGAATAACTGAATAAACGCATGTTTGCTGTACCACAATTCCGTCCGATCGAGAATTGTCGATATTATAATAATATGTTAACATTATTACATACGTGATCGTATACAAATATTTTATATTACGACACGGCATAAACTCGGTATTATATGTGTTTTTATAAATCGAACGTAATCCAAAACAGTGGCATTTTATGTTTCGCGTATATAAATGTAAAATATTTCGAATGACAATGTAAAATGATTTCAATTTGAAATTGTTTCTGGATAAGAATTCTTTTTTCAAACATTATAATCAGCGCAGGGAGATGTGAGCGTTGAGCAGCCAGTGAGAGGTTCTCCTCGGCATCAGCCGGCTTGGGGATTTGTTCCGAATAGAAATTGGTTTCTTGCAGCAACGGGATTACTTCTTCTTCCCTACATACATTCACGAGCACACATAATATAGAAAACTTCACAACCGTTGAGCGATTATACTAATTTTAATGTTTGCTTCTTTTTTTGAACACGAACAAATGGCCGCTAGAAACATTATTGAAACTAACATAACCGCAATAATTTTACCAGTCAGTCTACGGTTCTTAGAATGGAGGCTATGATTAAAAATATGCACATACACAGTAATAAACGTCATACCCTACAAAAATGTGTACAATGAAACATTATTTTATATATTAACTTATTGTAAAAAAAAAAGTAAAATAACTGTCACGGCCAATGAGCCAAGTATTTGACGAAAAAATCAGAACAAAAACGAAAATTAACTTTAGAAATAACGTAGACATATAAGAATGTCGACAATTGTATATAAAAAGTTCGTAAAAGATCAAAAATATGAAAGAGTTCATTAATACATTTATAAATTTGATACTTCAGCGATAATAAAGTATAATTTTTAAAATAAAGTACATATAACTGTAACTGTTTGCACACGTCTACTTCAAATATGAAACGGTTACAAAATAAAAATTAAATATTCTTTTTAATATTTGGGAAACGATATTTTTTTAACGTATAAGTAAAAGTTCACCCTTCCGAAGTCGTTCTACAAACTCATACTCTCGCCTTCAGATAGCATCCCCACACAAAATATGTGTTTGTATGTATGCCTGTAGATGCCAACTTTTCCTCGGCGCGAATCTAGAGTTCTTTCTTTTACGTATCTTCTCGATTACGGAGACTCAGTTAGTAAAAGTGCTCTATTATCTTCATATTTTTTTAGGTGTATCTATTTTTTAGACGTTGTAGAGTTTTATTCAATAAATTTATACGGAAACATTTTTAATAAATCGTTGTAAAGTTAAATGTAATAAACTTTAAACTTGATCATAGCTTAATTATTTAGATGGCATATTCTTCTGTAAATGTAAATTTTCAATACGAGTAAATAGAAACAAAAGCCACCCTTTTCATATGAAATTCTTACATTGTATTTTTTCAGATTCATGAAAAATAGCATAAGTAACCCATAATTCCTGAATCCCATTGATTCTTCTCATTTATTAAAACTTTGAAGCCACTATTGATCTTTATATGAATAATATTTACATAATATGAATCATTATATTTAAGGGTCGCTCAAATTAAACAAATATATTTTAAATAAGTATCGCTTTGTTGTACGTTTACTGTACACATCTTTTTCTCCGCATGGTTTTGCTTTCGAAATTCTCTTTTGTGTCTTCTCCCTCGCACCCTCATATGTATGTAAATAGCTCTCTACACATCCGTGTGACATACACACACATACATCCTTACACACCCTTTCAGAAGATAACTTTCCATATATCTTGAAAACAGATATAAGAAGTTTTTAAAAAGAGAACGATAGTATTTCTAGTATCAATGATACACTATTTTCATTATACAATTGAAATACAGTACAATTGAATTTGGTTTTCACTATGGACCTATCCATCAAAAATTCATTTGATTGTCATCTATCTTCTTGTATAACAAAAAACTCGATAATCTAACATGACAAAATATAATTAGTACATAAATTTTGGTTTTACGAAATTGCATGCTTAAGTTCTCGAAAGTGAAATAAGCCATCGAAATTTTTCAACCATGTCCGTTCCCATATAAGAAGGAGCATATGGACTCCTCGCGGAGTTTATATCAACATTTTTTTTTTCTGCGATAACTGCTTATTGTGTATTACTGCAGTTGCTCAACTAGTAGGGATTGAAAGGAAAGATGACTAGGGTAGGACTAGTGATTAGCTAATCGCTCTCACTACACGCCGCTTTTTGGGATCGGAAAGGTGGGAAAGGATTTTGAAACAAAATTGCCCTCGAACAGAATCGATGTATCGATTACTGGGACACGAGCCCGGGCGGTCCGACACGGGAAGCCAACGACGTTGACTACTGCACCACGGAGCGGGCATATTAAAGCACACAAATGTGTATTCAGTTAAATTTTGGCTGTGGAATAAATCAGTTGATTCGACGCTCACGTCTTTGAAAAATTGCTATAAAGCACACACACATTGATACAGGCCTTACGTACTCGTAAATATTTCCCTATATCCCAACTTTGGCTCCACACATTTAACGACTTGGAATAAATTCATGAAAAAAACGAAGACTATGCCGCAGAAATAATAAAAAACCTAATTGATACGTTCGATCTTAACTTAACTGTTTTGCCTGCACTCGCAAAATAACGGCTTTTCTTTGGGCTTTATATTTTTATTTTCCTCTCAGATACCTATACGTTTTCTGTCTAAGACACACTACTATTTTGGTTAAACGTGTCATAAATAAACTTCTGATACAACTGATTTAAAATAACATTTATAATATTCATAATATTATGTATTATATGCATAATATTAAAATGTTTTAATTATAAACGCCCCTAAAAATTGCCAGTGGAAATGAAGTAAATATTCAACACAAAAATGCATTTTATAATTTAACTCAAAAAAATAAGAACAACTCAACGAAAATTGACCAATACCCATTTCCAATACACCAAACTCTTTTTTAAATTGAACCCAGACCCATATGATCGATAAGGAAAAGCTCTTGCCACGTGTGACTAAAGCACAGAAGCTGGTCATTACTGGAGTTCTACCAAGTAAATGCCAATCTAATCAATAAATTTATATCACAGTTTAAACAAGGATAAGTGTAGACCTATTTTTAATTTTATTTTTACATTCTTTTCTACTGTAAAATACGTATTATTTATATGGCAAATATGAATTCTTCATCATAAAATAACCATGATTGAATCCGCATAACAGGGAAAATTGTTTGTTGAGAAAAACCCCGTGGCTCGTATGTATTATCAGGGTACACTGATCCCATATTGAGCCTTCCCGAACATGACTATTATTAATGATCATAATGAGACTGGAGTGAGCTTGTTGTAAAAATGCATGCATACCATGTCAGCCGTGCGAAAGACAGTGAATTTTTTTTTAAATCTGACTGGTTTGTTTAAACATTTATACGTCACATTATTATTATAAAAATATCTTTAATTGCACATAAGTAGTCAGATAGTATTGACTAGGGTTTCCAATCCCGGTATCCCGAGGATTTTCAATACTTGATGAATTCCGGGATTATAAAACATAATTGCGAAATTTTCCTGAACATAATATTTTAATCGAATATTTTCGTTCTTCGGTAATGGCTAAACAACCGAAATAAAATATTCATAAAAAATAGTGACATCAATTATTCCTTACTATTTTGAATGATACATTAACATGGCTAATATTTAATAATTATGAAAATTATCGACCATTCAAATCCCGGGATCGACTTATTGCAATTCAGAAATTCCGGGATCAAAATTAAAGCCTGGTATTGGAAACCCTAGTATTTACTCTACTGGTATCCCTATATCAGATTCATAATCTAATCCCTTGGGATAATTACTGACTCGTGATGGGTTTACGGAGAGAAATGAAACTCCCCTTTTCTTCTTAACAATTTTCTTTATTGAAAATATTAACATGGCCACTGTAATTGATACGACATGTGAACATATTATCGTTGACGTGAAGTGTAATGATCTCAAAAGGGACTTATAAACCAGGAAAAATATAATTTTAACAATAACTCATTTGACTTGGTCGACATTACATATGGTCTTTTATTTAACTTAATGAATATAAGATATTTAAGATACAATAAATTTTTATCACATTGCAATATTCTAAATATTTGTTTGCATATTAATCGTAGTCGCAGTACGCAGCGGCACAGTAGTTGAGGCACTATGATAAAATTTGAACGCTTCCGTAAACTTTTTCATTTGCGACCATGGTTTCGATTGTCGGTATCTTCAGGCGTTAGTTTACGTGTCTGAATTTGATTTGAAAACCAGTAACCAATTTGTATCTTCTATATAAAAGATAATTGATAAGTAATTTTACCATCAAGGATCCAATGCCCGGGTATTTAGTGTCAAAACGTATGGAAGTGCATACAAACAATTCATATTTGATATTAAAGTTCCATCAAACACTTTCAGTTTCTTATTTAAATTTTTTGCCACAGTGATAAGTTCAATAAAAATATTGTAACACATGTTGAATTATGAATCTCAATTTTTGTCAAAGCATATCTTAGTAACTTTACACAAGCAGTTAACCGTGCCTAATCGGCCATTTTAAAATAAAAAAGCAATCTTATACAATTAATATCTTGTTAAACGAATTCGCTTGGAGACAATTTGAAAATGGAACACAATAATCTTTTTCTACTGTTCTAGTACAATATGGATGTGCCCTCAGAAGCTTCAAGGGATGGCCCTACCCGTATAGTAACACGTACGATGTCGCCTTGTCACTCATTCCGTACGCCGATCACGTAAGCAAGACAGAGAAGCACGACAGCCAGTGAAGAGAACGAACAACGCATCACTTTCCCCTTGCCTTTCCATCTCTCAACATACCTCTCGCCTATAGACTCTATATTACAGGATTTCAGGGGTCGAATATCTTTTGATTGTATCTTTAGACAAATTTTGATTCATTCTGATTGGTAGCTTAATTTTTTCTATGTCAAGCAGGTGTTATTAATTAATTAATGCACAAAATTGTCGAGTGAATATAATTTGTTATACCATCAAAACAATCCAAAAAAATGTGGAAATTAAAAAAATCATTTTTTTCATATGAATGTGCGAAAATAAATAATTTAATGAAGAAGTTTGCTTAAAACTACAATATATATTATTATATATTTTTGTAAAACGCCTTTTGTTTTATGTTTAAGATAATTAATAATGTTTAGATACCAAATATGTAATTTATGAATAGAAATTTTTCGAAGTAAATGTTTAAAAGTCAAATTGCATAAAATATTCTTAAATAAATTTAAAAAAAAGTACAATATACCCCTAGATTATTAAATGTTATACCTTACTGCCTGATAAGGTTTCAATATGTTCTTACGTGGTATATTCTACATCGGAATAAGTACTCAGAAATTAATCCGTGCATCATATTTTCCATAAATCTTATAGCTCAAAGTTTGGGTACAATCTCTATTTAAATTTACTCGCACCCCTTATGACGTGTGAATCTTAAAATGTATCGTTATTTTTCCAACATGCTGCAATGTGAAAGCAAATCTCCAATACGAAGTTGACAGATCGAGACGATCGTTTCCATAGATTATGTGGACATTCACAAAGCATGCAATCATCAACTTGAATCATATTGCCGCATATCTATTATACATATATATCTTGGACTATCTTTCAATCGGTCAATCTGAAAAAACTTGGTTGCGACGCGGCAACGGCTAGTTATAAATTGGCTGGCTTAGAAATCAGAATGCTATCTATATTTATAAAAAAGTTCATTTTTCATATTACTTGTATGCTTAAAATAATTTTATTTAATATTGTTTTTTTCCATTGGTTTTAGACTGCTGGCCGAAAGAAATAATTTGAATACAATGCGTGCATAGGAAACGAGACGAGAACTCAATAAGAAACAATTTGTCAGATCGTTCTTCTCCCGAAGAAATTGATCGAAAGAGTTTTTTCCTTATTTCTTTACAAAAGGGAATAAATATTTTTTTTCTTCGTCTTTTAAATTGTTTTTCCGAAATGGCGAAGCGAGTCTTCGAAGATGTGACTTTTTTACCGCATTGGGCAGAATAATCAATTTCAAATGTGTATTTCATTATAAAGAACCGCTTAGAAAACTATTGATGAAATTCCTTGTCTTCACCATTTTTGGCATTATTAATTACTTTCTACAATAATTACAGTTTTTCTTTTAAAATTTTAATTTTACAAATAACAATGATAACTATGTGATCAAATGTTTTTTGTTTAAACTATTATTTTGATGCGTCTCATAAATTTCATTATTTATTATACATTGATATACTTGGTAAGTTTTTATCAAAAAATTCTAAAGGCCAATCTTTTACTAAATACTTTATTGATTGAGATAACATAAATTTAGATGAAAAAAGAAGAATATATTACATTTTATGAGACTGTTTTCTTGAATTTATAGAATCAATAAAATCTTTATATGGCTTACCTCAGATTGAATAATCGAAAGATATTTTGATAAGCGAATACTATCAAAATAGCTTAATCTTTATAATTATTGAAAGAAGATTTTTCTAATATAAAATAACTTTGATTATTCCACGTACTAACTGTGACACAAAGATTTTTTCTGACAAACAATTGTAATTAATTCAGTCGTCACGAAACGAAACGGCTTTTTAGCTTCACCAAAATCTTTCGCATTAATGAACATGTTTTATTCAATAATTGATAATATTTTTAAAACTCTACAAGTAATCGGTATATCGAGATCGTGTTAACATGTAAAGATCTTGTTTTTCGACTGCTAAAATCATCTTAGATTAACTTTCACAAACACTTGTAAGCATTATTGATTTTTAAGCGAGTATTAAGAATAGTTCTCATTCAATTGAAGCTTGGAAAAAATATGTTCTGTTCCGATTTACAAACACTAAATTTGTTTTAAAAATAACCTTAAAATGCACGCACTTTTTTGCCGTAGAAAAATGGTATTTTAATATCTTATATTACTGTTTTCCCATCTAGTTCTTCTTGTCATTTTCAACGAAAATGTTTACTCACCGTTCCCGTTTTCAATTTACATTTTTTCATATTCGGGGGGTGGAATGTGTACATGGCAAAGACGATGAAATATTACATGTTCATTTTTACCCGCACCCCCTCACACCGCCATCTTTTATTATATTTAATGCCTTCCCTCCACCGAGTCTTGTGCTGCGAACACTCCTTATCGAATAAGGGACTTGGTATAGAATAGTTGTGAATATATTTCAGTTTCAACAAATATTTTACACACAACATATATATTAAAATGAGCATGATTACTAGCAAATGCTTTTGAATCTTCTTTAGTAAACGATATGGATAGTTTATGAAGAATTAAATTATTCTATTGTATGTACAAAAATGAATCAAACAATTCAAGTAAATAAATAACGTATGTAATCCAAGACCGAGCGGAGTGGTTTGGAGTTGGAGACTTTTGAGGCGACCAAGATTTACTGACTGTGCTGCTTTACGGTTGCGAGTCATGGCACATTATAAAAACACAGGGTGACCGTATACTGTGCTTCAAAAACAAATGCTTGTGGCAATATAAGGGGTGCGGTGGTTTGACTTTGTCAGGAACATGGAGGTAAGAGAGCGGATAAACCAGCCCCTTATTACGTCCAAAATAAAAAGGTGACGTTGGACCTGGCTTGGACTGTGCTGCTTATGCCCCAGGGGAGCTTGCCTCCTGCCTATCTCTTCTGTCAACCTGATGGATTCCATCATCCCGGAAAGCCGCTGATGACTATCCATAGGATGTACTCAGTGGAGCTACGGGACGTCAGGATGACCTGGGAAGAAGCGAGGAGGTTGCCGGGTGATAGATAGTCCCGGAGGCACCGTATCACAGACGTATTCTCCGAATAGGGAGCGGATATGGAAAGATGGTTTACCCTGGACTGGAGCACCAGAAAAGAAAAAGTATAAGATTTTCAAAGCTAATAAAATTCAACCAATCATATAATTATAAAAAATTAAAATGACAATTTTGTACACGAAGGTTTTAATATTATATTATGTATCTAACGTTGAGTATCATTTGAAACCGATGGGAATTCTATATTTTTTTTGCTATTCATTTGAATATATGTAAGTCATGTTCTAATTTGATGACCTGATTGATTCATTAACAATAACATTTATATATAAACAACTGAAGGTATTATATTATATTCGGCTAAAAATAGCTTCTGAAATATTCACGTGATTGTTACTCCCTGATTTATTTACCCCCAATATTTACCCCCTGTAAACCCTTAGCAGCTAAAAAGTTATACGCTGACTAAAGCAGATGACAGCAAGCGTTTTTTACATCCGCTCATATTGACTGACGATGTCTTCAAACAAATCACAAGAAAGAAAAAACATTTTCGTAAGAACTAGAACGGCAGTAATATATTATTTTCAATCATGTTTTCTACACAGCAAAAAAGCGAAAATAGAATTTTTTGCTCTCTATATACATCCAACAATTTATTTATTTATGTAAAATTGTTAACAAAATATAGGAAATCGTAATTCAATCATATTTAAATCATAATTACCATATATCACTTTTAAGGTGTTCACTGTCAATACTTGGTGAATGGCATTAGTAAGTTACGCTCATGGCGAGCATTATCAACTGATCATTTGATAATGCTCGCCATGAGCGAAACCGCTCCTGATCCAATACATTTTATGTGGAATAAGTACTAAAAATTTGTTATTATTTTTAATTACCATAAGGTTAATATTGTTCCTTAAATACAATTATCTTATTATTTATAACAATTGGTGAATGAAATATTTATTTAAATTTATTAATTTATTTTGTTTTTTGTTTTTGTAACCATTTTTATTCCAACTGTTAAGCATAATGAATTCTTACGTAGTATATTTCAATAAAATCCACTATTTGTTAATTAGTCTCTAAATGTCTCCTTTTTGGAGACAGTTGTGATAGAACGGTATTGCTTTGAAATGATTAGTGGTTATCTCCTATTACATTGTATGGTAACTGGCATTTTAACGGTTACACAAGGAATGTTACTGTAATATAAATGTAGGGTTAATTTTACGGTCAAAAATATGCAAAGATATATATCCCGTTCGCAAAAAAAATACAAATTACATGTGAGAACGTTTCGAAAGCGGACCTTCTTATTAAAATGAGCGGCAAAATCACATTGATATTCAATATTCTTTTCATTGGCGTGTCAAGGCGAATATTGGATTTGGTTAGGATAAACAAGCATTATCATTCAATAAATGTATGTGCGAAAGCAAAATATGCTTAAACATTCCAACCATCGTACCTGAATCATAAAAAAATGTAAAAACATATTTTGATGGGCGCCAGTGTACAGTAACTATTGGCAACGGATCAACGTAATTGCCACAGGATTTATATCATTATCGCTCCGCTCCCGATGCGAAGAAGCATCTCAACAGAAACTATTTAAAAATAACTTGTTATTATTCAGTTGCTAAGCTACTCTTTTCAGATTTAAGAATATGACTAGTAAATGACCTCTCTCTTTACTCCGGTTTAGTCCGATTTTTAAGATCGGATAGTCAAAAGCCAATATAAAAATAAAAGACATTACAATTTTATAAATTGGTTTTTCAAGCTCATGAATACTGCAATCAACGACTTTGTCCACATATATTACACTGAAATTGGTTTTAATATATTATTTAGGTATGAACTATACTAAATAATGGTACTAAAAAATAGTTAAAATCAGGACTGTGGAGTCAAAGTCGGAGTCGTGGAGTCGGGAAAGTTTGAGCCTTTTATTTTTGCATATCAAGTCAAATTTGGCTATTAGCCGGATTGGTTGGTTGATATATAATTGAATACACATAAATATGAGCAGTAGGGAAAAAATGTGAAGAAATTAAACTTTTTTTAGTCGGAGTCGGAGTCGTGTTTTTGGTAAATGCTGGAGTCAGAGTCGGAAAATTCAAAATCCATGCCAACTAATAGCGTTTACTACTCGACTACGGGACCAGTAAACGCGAATTAAAGTGTGTTTTTTTCTTGACAATTTTATGATCAGTTTGAATAAAAAAGATTTGAAATCACTTCCAGTGGCAATATGCAAATCACAGCACTGCGTTTTACTCTTTTAATATTTTATTTCAGAAACGTTATGTAGGCAAACAAGCATCGACCGGCATAAAAGGTGAAAAGATAATTTCGCTCATACAATTCAAAGATAACAAAGATAATGTGAGAAAACTTGTCTATTGTCGGATGGTGAGAATTCACTATACCCGCATATTTGCATGATAGGCAAAGGGGGGGCTCTTAGAAACTTACCGATATTCTAATCATTATGCAAAATTTCATTCTCAGATGAGCGTACATCCGCATGTATCGAATTATTTATTTAGACAGCTGTTAAGACATTTATGAATCTGTATGTTAAAAATCCTTACTCATTTTTGAGGATCTTTTTGACAAAAATAAAATATATATTCGATATTGCCAGCCAAGAAGCTAAAACTTTAAGCGAGAGAGTTATCCTACTTGAATTATTGTCATTGAACTTTATATAACTTAGTTGACCCACCACAACCTTTTTTTGTGTATGCAGTCCAAGAGCAATTTTAAAAACAAAGTATTTACTTCGCCTTATCTTGCCAGATACAGAGCAGCACATAACAATATTGTTATGAAAGGAAAAAATAGTGTGAGCTGCTCAGCAACTTGGTTTTTGTGTCATTACGTATCATGTGTATGGATTAAAAATCCACCGTGCTCGAGGGATTAATTAACACCATACCACCAATGAATCAATTACCTGATAATTTGATTCATTGAATGAAAAAATATTTATGATGCGTTTTTTAACCACGTCCGCTTCCAATGTGTAGTATTTGGATTCCCGATGGAGGCATCTTGGCAGAAGTTTTTCTACGAGAACTAGTTTTTATTCAGTCGCTCTACATCAGTGATTCTCACGTAAAATTGTACGTTCGCCTCATCGTAAACATAATCGGTCCTACGGCAATGTCTGGTGGCCGAACCAATTTTTTTTTTTGTTGAGTCTGTTGTGTTTGAGGTTTGTCAAATGGACCAACCCATGTTGGGCAATTGACTCTTGGTATTAATTTCTTCTTTTAATGAGTCTTTGCTGGCGAATTAACGTGTGAATCCACATTGTTTGTTAATATCAATATTTACTATAATGCTGTTGGTGGCCGCATATGAGAGCCACTGTTCTACATTACTTTTTATTATTCAGAGAGTGTAGAAACATGGCTATTACTAGTTTTCATTTCATCATTCCTTTGAGCACAAATGCTTAAAATATAAATTTATGAACTTTTACTGTACTGGGATTCATACCCAGTACACCCGCAACCTAAGAGCACGATGGTAACCACTCGGCCTCAGGCCCAGGAGGCTTGGCATTTATAAAATACCGACAGTAATATTTAAATTATTGAGCTTATTTTCTGTACATAATTATCGTCGGTCTAGTGTGCAAATTATGTTTCTAATTATGGTAGCTTTTTGGAAAACCGACTCATCAGATGTTTTTGCTCCGATATCCAATTAAAAAATTTTAAAAAACATTTCTTAATATTCACATCATTGTTTTGTATTTGTATGTGAAAATTAAGTAGTCTTAATATAATATTAAGCTTTGTGAGCAATATTTGATCAATTCGATTTGCTAATTAATAATTTTTTAAATGAGAAAATTTATACGGATAATAATTGAAATCTATTTGTAAGATCTGAAGTTATAAGGTTTTAAAATTATGCCAACATATTAGGAAGACCGATATGTTTTTTTAAAGTTTCATTAGATTCATCAATTTAATATTGATGTGAATAATTGAAGCTTTAATCGATTGGAGATAAACAAATCATTATTTTTTTTGTTATAAATAAGTATAATAGCAAATATATTTTATTGAAACAAATCATAAAATATTATCGAAATAAATTTCAGCTGAAAAATAACAAAAAATCCTCTGTGTTAGTGAATTATAAATGTTTTATACACATTGTCTATGATATTAAAAATATTGAATATTTAAATTCAAATACGGTTCCAAACAAAAGAACAATCGATAGTCATTTTTCTCATCATTGTATTGATGTGAAAATCGTTCCATAAAAGTTATTGAACACATATATTTAATACACCATTTCACATTTAAGCGTTAACCCCTTCGTAAGAGTGACAAATGTTTTATTGTATAAAAAATATTGATAGCCAGTTTATATATTCATAATAAAACAAAATAAATAACAAAACGGATGGCGACTCCTACTTAATCAAAAGGTTTAAAAATAATTTGCATATCAATGACAAACATTTTTGTACATCTGACAAATATTGATTTCTGACATACTTCACACGTGATTTACGATTAAAAATAAAAAGTGAATAGATTTCATACCGTTATTAAACATTTATTTTTATGAGTTTGAGATATTCATTGATTCGGTAATATCATTGTTTTGATTTATAATTTATAGACCACTATTCGTTTGGTCAATGACTTTTTGGCAATAAAGTTAAATGTCACTTTTAAGGTGTTAACTGTCAATATTTGGTGGAAAGGCATTATAATAAAAATAATAATACATTTTTAGTACTTTTTCCACATAAAATTTATTTGATGAGGACCGGATTCGCTCATGGCGAGTATTGTCAACTATATTCAGTTGACAATGCTCGCCATGAGCGAAACCGGTCCTGATCAAATAAATTTTGTGTGAAAAAGTACTAAAAATGTATTATTAAAGTTAAAAATGTTGTCACTTGTCGTCAGTAGAAATTGTGACTATGCATTATTTATCAAGACAGTAACTGAGCAATCAGCGATTTAGTCGGCAGCTTCTTGGTCTAGTGTTCAAAGATATTGAACATTCGTCCACTCTGTGACGCAAAAAAAATCTTCATACATTGTTTTACTTTAAAATGATGAACGGGTGTATATGATGTTTTTACCCAGTACTTTCTACACGATCGCGAAAAACCGTAGAGAGTTTAGAAAGAGCGATCGGGCAAGAAATTTTTGATTTATATCATCTTTCTCTGCTTTTCTTCTGTGATGTTTTATTTTGGTCGAATGACTGACTATAAGTTCTCGTTGAAAAAACAAACTGCTAGCATTAAGATATCATAATACATATGCTCCCAGACATGGTGCATATATTTTTTTTTGTATAATATATTTTTTTTTATATAATATATATTTTTTCTAGGAAGTTTGTATATAAGGTATTTTTAACGAATGCGGGTTACTAATCTTCACTTCCAAAAATGATAGCATATAAAAATGTCACGGTCGTCCATACCTTTGGATTCAATTCATAAATTGAACGAGAAATCAATGTATGTATTAAAATTATCACTCAAGATTTCCACCTCTTGATCGCAAAAAGTTAGGAAGGAACCCGAAGACAGATTTCACTCGACCATAGCACAATCAACCGGATACACTTTAACAGTATGACCAATAAATACACTTTTTGTAATCATAAATTAAACAACCATTCGAGACAGGTAAAATCAAATAGTTTAATTCTTCGTTATAATTTAATGGTCACCTTGAACATTTTACCCAAAATGGCTCACTTCATTTTTAATTAAGACGTCACAATTATTTTCAATTTATTATAATTTAATGAACATATGTATATTAATATTTATTCTGTATGCATAGACAAAATTAATGGACATACTATTTTATGATATAAAAGCAATGAATATATGTATTAATAAAATAAAAGAAAATAAATCACGCCGAAAGCAAAGTTGTATCTTAGCAGTGGTTCTGTTGTAGTAATTACGGCGATTAATAATGGCGTACAAAAACCAAAACTCGTAAGGGAATATTATGCAAGGGAGACGTTTTAATTATGATGGACTCGAAAAAAACGGCGTAAAATATGAACTCTTTATAATTTGTAGACATCTGTTGAAAAACCAGTGAATTAAGACGTCTCATGGAAGATACAATTTCACACAGCAAATTTAAAAATTATTTTATAAATACAACTGAAAAATAAATAAAAATATTTGGGTAGTATTTTTAAATAATTGTTATAGAAGCACCTGTTCTGAAATGAAATCTTATAGGTCTAATATTTTTAGATGAAAACAGTGTTTCTTCCTGAATTTTTTAAAAATAAATACATACTGGCATAAGGTCATCAATATAATTATTAGAATGCTTGGAAAAAATATACATATATAATAATGAAGTTTTATTATTTTTCAGATACTTTCACTCTGGGAAGTTTGATAAGGAATATCATAAAAAAATGCGACTGCGATGTTTAATATCCCTGTAGCAGACCATTTTAAAGACATATTGCGCGCACTGAAGCAGTATCAGCAGCAGTGAAATGGGGTGCTGGGGGTAAAAAGCAAATATTAAAATTTTTTCGTACTACGGAAGAGGCAGAGGGGTCCTTTTATGAACATCTGAAATGAAAGTCGTTTGCTATGAAGTGTTTTTAAATAAATGGATAGGAAACAAAATAGCCCACAGTTCTTTGATCAAATAAAAAAATTTTTAAAATTTTGTTCCTCAAGCGGGCAGGGGGTCCTTTTTGTACTGTTTTTAAATAAATGGACAGACAACACCATAAATAACATTTTTAAAAAATCCTCAAGCGTGTCAAAAGTCGTTGGCTTCGGTTGCATAGCTTACGGGCTCGATGCCCAGTCCAGGCAGTTTAATTTTTCAAACAAATTATTGATTTCTGTTCGAAGCCGTGTTGTCTTAATTTTTTACCATATTATCCTTTCTATTCATACTCTCTTCTAACAGAGAAATTGAGCAAACCATTAACAAGCAGTTCTCGAAGAAAGGTTTCTGTTGATATAAACTTCATTGGAAGAGAACGTAGGAAAAACATTAATGTATAATGCTAACATGTGAGTTTAAATCAATTTTTTTCAGATGAGTTAATTTGAAAATTAATTTCAATGATACGTATATAAACCTTATATAAGCCTTACTAAAATGCAATATCAAACCCTGAAAGGTTTACCTGGTGTTAAACATAATACGAAAAAACTGAATCAAATCGGAAATAAAGTGATGTATGGTTTAATGATACAAAAATGTTTGATGGTGTAATGGAATTCTTTAAACATTACAATTATGAAAATTGTAACTAAAGCAATGTCCTTTTGTCTAATTTTATTGCAATTTTTAATTTAAAAAAGGTGTTACGTTCTTCAAAATTAACGTTCGCCACTGGAATCATTAAGTGACGTACAGTAAGTTGTTAATATGATAATTCTTTATTGTACATCATTGTTGCATTTTGTTTCCAGCAGAAGAAGTAAGGTAGAATTTATTGTATCCAATTTATATTTCGTTGAAAATGTGTAATTTGGCAAATGAAGGGGCGGAGTATGGCAAATAATGGTTGAACGTTTCTCTCTGATTTTCTTGTGAAAATAAATATATCAAGATAACTATGAAGTTGTTCGGAGCACGATTCGTGTCTTCATTTAAGGTTAAAAATGAGCTCGTATAATATGGTAGCTTAAGGGGTTTTTGTATGATAATTCAATTCTAATTGTTACTTAATAATAACCGTCCTTAGGATAAGTTGTATGATTTAAAAACTGGTCAGCGTTATATTATGTCAGTTAATTGACTGACATAATATAATGTTATGGACACTAATTTGCAACTCACTGGTAAATTTTTTGACATTTGGATAGATTTGATATCTTCAATCAAAAAGTTATCATTAGAACCAATTTTTATACTATGCACAAGACTAGTACATTACATTATCATTTTTAGTAATCTTATATATAAAACCGAAACGGCGTATGTATGTATGTCTGTAATTCCATTTTTGCATTGTTGTTGCAAGTTGCCATAAAAACGAATATGAAAGAAAATATGTTTGAATTTTTATCGGCGAAGACATTTAGTCAAAATGTAATAAATTAGTCTTCTACTGAACTTTTCCCGGCTTTTATTAATATAATAATGATTTTATTTACGTAAAGGTATTATTTGACATTTCTTTGACAGCAAATTAAATGTTTTCCTTGAATTTGGACATTTTAATGGGCGAGAATGGGGCTGTCATCAAATTAAATAAAGTTTGTGATTTTATTGTAACTCTATTATGGATGTTAGATTTTGTGATATAATTATGTCGAATGATATAACATTAAATAATTATTGGTCGCTTAGTCCGAGCGACGCCGGGTAGCAATACTAGTTATTTATAAAGCAACAAATAACAAACAAAAAGAGATCTTCTCTTTGTTGCATATGGAGGAACGAAAATAACTTATTCGAAAGAACATTGTATAATAATTCAACATTGTTCTTCATAATGGTGACTGGTTACTAAAATTGTTTACAGTATGGTGTTAAGAATGTTGTACAAACATTTAACGAGTTTTCTCTAAAGAGCGCTTACAGAATATATTAATTTGAAATATATACTGTATAACTTGTTTGCAAAGTCGATCCGAAAATTTTAATTATTATACTTGCAATATAAGAAAATGCAAACATCTATTTCCCATATGTCACGTATGGAAAGTATTTTAAACGCTTAAGTTTTCACATATTTATTCCAAATCTTTTATGCGTAAGCGCTTTTTCGTGTCATTCAAAAGCTCTTTCTTGCATTGCGTCCTCAAAACCTCAAAACTTATTTTGAAAGCTTTTATATAAAAAATAATATTTAATTTTTTACCTTTAGTGATCACTAAATTTTTTCACATCACATTGGTTGCCATGGCATTTTATTTTTTGTCTCGATACAATTATGATATTATCGTTTACATTCAAGAATTATTAATGTTTTTTCTAAGCTTCAAAGATTTGTCATGTACCTTGCAACTTGGCAAAATATTAATTCAAGATGGCAAAGATATTATATTTTCTACACAAACTATATAATATTTTCCAAAAGGTAATAACTTTCAAATACATTTGTTTTCAATATTCATAAAAGGGGGATCGCGAATAAAGGATTGAATTAAATTAATAAATATACAGACACAGGTAAAAAATATACTAACCGAAGGTGTTAATACCTAGCTTTATGGGGTGAAAGGGACAATAATATTTTTATATCGGGGCGTATCGAATCAAGTGCAAATATTCAAGAGCTCTCAGAAACTTGCAATAAATCAAAGGAATTTTGTATGAGTATTATGATAGGATTTACATATTATTGTCATAAAAATTGTTAAAAAATTTGACAGATACTTTGATCATATTTTACTAATATTTATTGATATTTAATCCATTTGCAAAGGGTTACATGCAATATTCCACGCTTAATTTATTAGTGTTTAAATTTTGAAATGTCTTAAAGATGATGACACGATAGGTTTGTTGATCATAAAAGAGGATTCCTAATATTCCTATCCACTGACAACACATCTTGTCATGTGTCTTGCCTATTCGTCCTCTTACTCACCGTCGTAAAGTTGCAATTTATTTTTTTGACGACACATTCCACAACGTTATTTAAATAAGATCTTAGACAATAATTTAAATTTTTATAAAATCTAATGACACTTTCAAATAGCAAATATATTATTTGGTTTTCTTAACCTTATGTCGATATCAAAATATTAATTATTCTGTGGGTTCTGTAAATTCTGAATTGAAAGCATTTATATGTTTAAAAAATAGCTGAATTATTTTGTACTAATTGGGATTTTTTTATAAAATAATCAGTACCAGCTATTCAGCTACGTTCGTCGGGAGCATTTTTAGTACATATATAGCTAGAATATTAATTGATGACAAAATAAACAAAATATTTTAATTTACCTCTCAAATACTATTCGTTCAGTTTGAAAGATTGCTTGCTTTGTAATAAAAAGTGAAGTAAGTAGGTAGTTCTAAATTATCATAATTATTTTGCAAAAAAATATTTTTTTGCACTTTTTAATATTCTTTATGTATAATAATTTTAATGGAAAATTTGGTAATAAAGATGATCAATAATTCGCATGTACTTTCATACAAATAATATTGCATAGGTATTTCATACTGCCAAATTAAAAATAAAGGTGTAGTCATATGTGTCCCTAAATTTCTACATCCTGTTTTGCATTTATATTCAAATTTTTAGACACCAAGAACATATGAACAAAAAAAAACCATAACAAAAAATTAAACACACATGTATAAATTCATATTAGCAATGCATATTCAAATTAAGCTTTGCCCGAGAGATGCAGGTATAGTATAACCAACGTGCTTAGCACATTGAATTATATTTAAATAACTTTCTTGGAGTATCATTTATACTATATAGGACAAAAAGGGATCATTTAAGGGTATTTTATTCAGAAAATGACTTCGGCACAGCTATAACGTCACAATTTGCTTAAAAATTTTTGATATAAAATATTTCAATTGACTATGATTAATGCGGGACCTGGATTAGGATTTTTGAGATATAAATTATTAAATTATCAAGAATCTAATTAATTGATCATTAACAATTTTAATGCAATAGCTATGTTTCAGGTGTTCACTGTGAATACGTGGTGGAATGGCATTACAATAAAAATAATAAAACATTATTAGTACATATGCCACATAAAATTTATTGGATCAGGACAGGTTTCGCTGATGGCAAGCATTATCAACTGATGACATCTTTATCAACATTTTCAATATTCATCATTATCAACAAATATGTTTAGTACTAAAAATGTTTTATTATTTTTAATGTAATAGCTATTATTGTAAAATTATCAAATATAGTTACATAGTAGCACGCTTTTTTAAATTAAAAACATCAACTGCTACTTGAAAATTGCTCGCATATTATCTCAAATTATTATTTCTAAAATTTACCATAAAAGGCGAAGAGATTATAATGACGATTCTTCCAAATCTTTTCATCTGTTTTTCATGTATTCACCGTACTACACATACGAGCTGGGCTAAAAAACCTACATAATTTTCGTTTGAATTGTGTATCAACCGGTTTTGATAGAACAATATATCCATTGAGATCAGTTACATCTGTCAAATGAGTAAGTTGGTTTTATTATTGTAAATTATACCAGTTGATGTTATTTTTATATGCTTTTGTTCGAATTCTTTGCAGCCGGCCCTGCTTCTTAATTTGAATCAATATTTGGCGCTTCATTTGAAAAAATGTAGAGAAATGAATGTTGGTGAAATTTTCTCTACTTTATCAATAATTTATTGAATTCACTTAGTCAAAATAGCAAAGTTTTTATTCCACAAAAATTATAAACTGTAGTTCATGGCCATTTCTGTGACTTGTCATTTGTAATATTAAATGATTAAACTTCAACTGGATTTCAATCAATCGCTAACTCAATTATCAGGAATTTAACAAAGAAGAATAGAAATTTAATAAATATTTAAGAAGACTTTTAATGCTCATTTCCTTTGTTGATACGATTAAAATACGAGGTGCGGTGACAAAAACGCTTTTTTTTAATTGTAGCAAAAATATTTGCCATTAGTGTCAAAACGATCGCATAGACAATAGCTCTCATGTGCCATAGACTGCAACCGGGCCATGGATAAAGCCAATTTCCTGCTCGGAAAAAAATATACAAAAAAATAGGCACTATATAAATGTCGGCACATAGGATTTATTGCAAATCACTTTATTTAGGAAATAAAATAAAATAATGCATAAATGTCAAATGGTTAAAATTGCTCATTTGGTTAAAATCATGAAATAGGATATATTGTGCAGGAAACGACGATATTGTTAATTAAATATTGCAGGGAACTTTAACGAATTGCTAATAAAATAAGTAAGTACCCATGTATGTTGCAGCACATTGACTACATGACCGTTAATAAATTATTATCTTCGAAGGTGTTGCATTGCATGTGATACAGAATTAATATCTTACTTACGAATACAAAAGAGTTAGAATGCAAATTTACCTTGTGCCTTGATTCATCTCTTACCTACCCCATTATTATTTGTCACGTATGTACGCAGGAAGCTTGGCGCAGATTGTTACTACTTTTTTACGGTTAATATTTTATTAAAGGTTGGTCTTACACAGTGCATAAATTACATATGCCAACAAAACATTTCATGTTAGAAAATACGTTGTTGAAGACAGACTGTTATTTAATACGTGATAAAAAAACAGTACATTCGATTTTTCCATACTCATATATCACTTATTTCAAGTATAAAAATGATTATATAGATCTTTAATATCTCAAAGATTGTTGGTTTTACGATATTTCGGAAGGTTGCATTAATTTATTTGTAAATTAACGTATTGTATACGCGGGAAATCAAAATACTAAAAGCGTAATTTTAGCTTAAAGAGTAATTTTGTTAACTCCACTTTTGGCTGAAAATGACTTAATAATTCCATCTTGTTGTATCATGCAATGTGCATGTCCAGTAATTTTTTTATAACCAAAACTTATTTGAGTGCATCGTAAAAATGTTTTAGGAAAATTTGATAACTTCATTGTCTTTCTAAAACCTACTCTGCTAATTATCCAACTCCACCATTTTTTACAGTCACCGGTCATTCATTCGTTTTTTTTCAGCGGTGTTTCAAAAAAATTGTTTGAAAGTCCTATTTTAAATTTTCCCATTCGGTTTGAAAATACCAAAATAATCAGTTTTTACCCTCTCCTGCACAATTGATAAAAACGGAGATGGCAAATTTACTCTTTAAGCCATCGATATGTACTTAGCAAGGTATGTAGACTAATTCTTAAATGGATGCAAACAATTAAATAAACAATTGATTCGGTCAAAAGAACTCACTGGAGGACTGCATGTTACGATTCTGATTTTAATGGTCTTCATTTATCGATAATATAAACTAAAATAATCACAATTTGACTGTGTAACATTCAATAAGAAAGTTAAAATAATTTATAAGCACATGTCGTGAGTTTCTAAAACATTTGTAAAATAAACTCATTTCGTTCGTTGATTTAAACATTGTAACTGATATATTTCCGTTTAGGCACTTCTTTGTGGGTAAGTATTAAATAGTTTGTTCCGCGCCGTACCGCTTGTCTCTGCAAAAGGTGAAATAGTTAACTATGTATGAAAACACCTGATTTGCATATAGTTGCATTCACAAACGCATTTTCGTGATGCAATCAAAGGGGTTCGCACATAATAACTGATTATGAACAAACGGCTACGATTTATATTTCATATTGTATTAGGGTGCCCTTTACAACCATACTAAATCTCTGGTATTCAATATAAGCACCTCTGTATCTTTTTGTAAACTAATGTACTTGCACTGCTTAAAATAAAATATGAATAAATATTTCTGCATAATATTAAAGTGATTACTATACATTAACGAGAAAATTACCAAGTAAATTATTTCTTTACTGTTAATAATATACACCAGGTTTTTATAACGGACAAATTGCTTATGAATATAAATAACACATTAAATACATTATTAAGTAACTTCGTAATCAAGCCGAATGAAAACATTTTTTTCCCCAACTAAGACCAATAGTAATAAATTATCGACTTCACGTGGTACACTTATCAATTTTTACTAACCCACTTTAAATATAGCGGCAAAATTTTACTTATTATGATATGTCAAAGTAATAAAACAAGGAGATGTCTTATAGGCGACGTCATGACTCCAACTCCCAAAAGCCGTCACTGTGTTCGTCCTCGGCACATGATACAACTCTTTTGCACTTTGATACTGTATTTTTGGTTATCAATTTGAGTGAGCATCAAGTTCTAATGCGTGTTAGCGCCAAAGTTCTTCCAGTCTCCTTTGTCTCTAAATGTTTTAGACTTTTAAATATTATTTGTTTGCATTCCCTTCCCATCGCTGTTGATACTGTATAGGTACATATCATTCAAGGGTAGACACTTTATTACGTAATAAAAACAGTGTAAAGGAAAATAATAAACTTTTCTAATGAATTATTAACTTGTATTTAGTCGGTCTCCTTGGTCTTGTGGTAACAGTTTAACCTAATTGATGGGTCTGAATTCAAGATCTATATCAAATTATTTTCATTTCAATACAGTATTTGAAATCTAGGCTGCTGGTAGATGGGTGGTAATGGATGCAATTTCTCATCAAGCTTATTTGATTCACTATAATAATAATATATAAATCTGGCACCAGGGCAAACTAACAAAATGTGTACCAAATACATTTTTCTATTCTTTCTTCAGCAAAAACATGACAATTAAGATTTACAATATTTGTTTATTGAATAAAGAAAAGATTACTATTGTCACAGAAATCATTTGTTTAATATTCTTAACGTCAATTCTTCAAATATTTTGTTCGTGCTTTTTTTTTTGTTGTTATTATTCGCTTTAAGATTTGTTTATTTTTACAGGTAAGACCGTCCTTAAATTTTGCCCACGGTAATGGTGTCATTTTTTCTTCTTTTTACCACAAGAGTTTGTTTTTTATACAGAATGTTGCATAACAACTAAAAATTTCATAATATTCATATTAACTTTTCTTCCCATTCTTCATTACATTAACTCGTAATGTAAATCGTTAATATGTTTTAATTTAGGGTTTGGACAGTGGAAAAATCGTTTTTAAAACTTTTAAAGTAATGTTTGTATTTTCCATAAAAAAATATGTATGGGCTTCTTTACATTTTTTTTATGTGAAAATTTAAACATTGAACGTCGCATGAAAGTTATTAAATTTGAATGTTTTTATTTTGCACTTTTCCATGAGCTTAAGTCGAAATCCTCAATCTATCTATTATGATTTCTCGGATGTACGACAAATGGTCGCCGGACAAAATTGCTCCTTTCAAAACGCTTCCTGGCATTTTTTTTTAATGTTTGATTATAACCTAGCCCTAACCTATCAAAATTATAACCTACCCTGTGATTCGTTCAGGTGTGGGTTTGGTTAGGTTCTGTTTAGGTTACGTTTGTGTTAGGTTATAGTAAAAAAATGCCTTTAAGCGTTTTTGTCGGATGACATTTAGTCGCGTAGCCATTTTGTCCGGGAAGGTTTTGTCCAGGGACGATTTGTTTTTCAACCTTTTGTCTTTCGACCATTTATCAGAACACCGATTTCTTATGCAAATCTTGGTAGTGAATGATTGATATTTAGATTTAAAGAACATCATATTTTTTACAAATATTATATAATATGCATTTGATCAAAAAGATATTTATTGTTAAATATATTTAAAACTTCACATAAAATAATCATGCAATATGTAAAATGTTAAATATATTACAATAAAAGCATGCTGTATCCTCCTAGTGAAAATAATATTTTTCTTCTTTCATACGAAGCGTTCACTTTGTTTTCCTTTGATATAATGGGTATATTTTACATTTTCCGTTAAATGGGTGGGGTGTTTCAGCGCCAACGTATATTTTCTTTCTATTTTTACTTATTCACACAAAACAAAATGAAAAAAACACAAATGAAAATGGAAGGTGTTTTCAGAGAGAACATGTATAAGTGCACTTCACGTCGCGAATCTGGGACGTACTAACATTAAAATCACATAATTTAAACAAATAAATAAATACTTATTACATATTACATAAAAAAAAAGTTTCGATTAAATCTATCGTAATAACGCATACCATGTGTATATGCGATGAAAATTACGCTATTTTTACGATTCAAAATTAAATACATGAATTGCAATTAACGAGAAACCATTTCAATAAATTCATATATGTAAATATTATTTATAATTGTGCATGACTATTTTGACGGCTATAATAATTCATTTACCTATTAATAATTAATTTTTTGTGTGAGTAAATGCCATTAATTCTCAATTTCCCAAAATAGTATGGTGCCAAATAACTGCAAACAAAAATTTGATCGCAAAAATTTTCTAGTATCTTGGTTGCAAATACAATTGAAATGACCGTTGATCAATGAATAATTGAAGTGAGTAGGAATCCATGATCACACGATCATGAAGTATTTCGAAACTTACATACATCTAGGATTGAATCAAAAACCAATTTTTTTGTGGCAATATTCACATATATATACATATGTATAATGTGTGACTCAAAACATTGAAATCCATTTCAGATAAAAACATAAACACAACACAGTCAAAAGGTGCAGGGACAATAATGTATGATACAAAATGTATACGATATGGTAAATTTAAGATTCAATTATTTTGGATAACTTAAACCATTTTATAATTTTTGTTTTGTGAATTAAGACTTAGAATTCAATTTTCACTATCATATGTGTAACAAACGAGATTGGAAATTGTACATAAATGTATGTGCCCCAATACGTGTCTTAAATACACTCCGCCACTGCAGGCTTTATACACCTTTGTCATTTCCAAGTATTTGTATTTAAATTATTTCCATCCCTTTCCATGATTACTTTTTCGACGCGACGAATTTCAGGTGAGCTTTTTCAAATCGTTTTATTGTTGAATCGTATCTACTTTATGTGAAGGAAGTTTTTTTAATACAATGTCTTCAAATATACAACGGCTTACTAGAATCGCGCCAGTGCGTCATTGATCGAGTCCTTAAATCATTCTAGACTTTTCGATTTCTTGATCATTTCGATGACATTTCTCAATTATATTATTCCAAGATAGGTTTTTTAGAGAGACCATAACTATTGCACGATACATTGTTATATTTGACGAAGAATAAACATAGAATTGCATGTACCATTACAAAGTTTAAATATGGCCTAATCTATTTTTTAATCATATGTTTTTAACGTATTAACATAAATATGTCCTTCAAAATATGGTACCTCAAATATTTTTTATGTTTCGTGTAGTTCCAAGTATAAAGCAAACAAATTATATATATTGGAAAAAAAACTTATAGTTTATGCTAGCAAACTCTTCAGTAGGGGAGTATCAAAACCTAGGTGTTATACCTATCCATGGCATTGGATAAAAGTCCATAACTCTATCAAAAAATCAATGCATTAAATTTACCGTTTGACAAACCTGTGTAATACTATGTCGTACACAATGTAAAAAAATTACAAAATCATAATTAAAATAATACATGTAAAACCGTAGCCATAGACTTTATTCTACGAATCCAAAAAATGCATAATTTTTGACATCTCACATCACAAAAATACGATTTTTAATTTTTTTTTATTATATTTTACATACATATATTAACAATGGTTCAAACGCAAAATTGTGCTATTGGCCTCAACACTAAATATAAACGTAATGCAGAGAGATGTAAATAATTACTTTTTATTATAACACCGCAATATGTGTTTGACTACTTCAACCGGCTTAGCAAGAAAGCCAACGCACTTAATAATAACATTCATTATCTTTCATATATAAAATCAAGCGATACGTAAGACGATAGAGTTATTTATTTAAAATTGACCATCAGTTATCTTATTATATAAATTACTTACATCAAGTGTAATGCATTAAATAGACAACACTAAAAAAATGATATCCACAAACGACCGACGCTTATAAATTGGTTATTTAAAACAAGCAAAAACGTGTAAGTGCATAATTTATGAACTGATTTCTAATGGGTGAGCGTTCTCCTGAATATTTTTTATTTACTAAAATAAACGGGTATATAAAATTGAGATTTTAATGAAATTATTACGCATTATAATCAAAATGTATCTTCGTTTATACCGCTTCTTATTTTGCATCGAAAGCTTAACTGTTTCAGTTTAGTTTTACATGATATTGTTTACATAAGCTTAAAATAAAGAACTTCTTAGCATTTCTTTTGTTTACGTATTTTTATACTTTCAGGTGTGAAGTTTGTAATAAAATATTTTACTGACCGGACATTCTTACTTTTGTCGTATTATGATGAGAACTAGTTGCTCATGATGGTCAATATGAAATTGTTAGCACTAACATAAAAAATGTTGTTGAATAACTTCAAATAATTGGTTATCCATGCATTCTTGACAGTTGGTGTACATAGCATTTATTCCGATACCAGAATAATAATTAAACCTCAATAAAGTGATTTTGTGTGTATTAACACTTCGGTACCGGTTTTGAAAGCAACATATGCACTCGCCTTTCGTTAATTAATCTTTAACGTGTACTTACATGAATTTTACTTGTTGGATATCGCCGACATAATTTTGCAATTTCCGTTTTATGTTAAGGTTGGAAAAACAAAATTTTGATATTTACGATGCGCTAGAAAGAAAAGACGTGTATGATAGGTATGAAATTAGAACGTTGTGAAAAATAAATATTTCTTATTCAGGTGCTCTTCTCTATCATAACATCTTTCCAACGAAAATTAAACACAAAATTCACTTTTTTATAGACATGTAACTACATACATGCGTTCTATGCTTCTAGCTGTAAATATATTTTAGCATTCGTATAAAGCAGTGTTCCCCAACCCTTCTACACCTAAGGACCGGTAAAATAAGGAAAAGAAAATCGCGGACCACTAATACTGAACTAAAAATGGTTTTTTTTCATATTTTTCAGGTGCTTGATGGAATTTCAATATCAAATATGAATTTTGTACTTTTCCATGAGTTTTGTCGTTATCGACCCTGTTTTCACCTTTGGCGTCTTCAGGCATTTCAAATGCACGAATTTACTTGAAATGACGCGTAGTTAACAGTTTGTATCGTTTATATAAAAAAATAAAAGTAGATCACTAAGTATAATTATTATGATCGTACTTTATATGAATTTACGAAAATTTTAGATCTAAATGAGTTTCAATGAATTATGTGGGTAAATTATAACTATCGCGTATTGCAAATACTAATTACCAGATAATAACATGGAAATGCCGATAAATAATTCGTGTGTTTTATCCAACCTATTAATATTGAATTGAATGATTTCAAGCGATTGTTATTATCTTATATATAAAACCGAAACGGCGTATGTATGTATGTGGGTATGTAATTCCCTTTTGCATTGTTGTTGCAAGTTCAAACAAACGAACTGATTTCGCTCGCGAAAGTTTCAACGGTAAATTTGTTTCGTTATCAATGTGTGTGTAGAGACTCCAATTACTCGAGTATCGAGTAGTACATTTTACAAAATACTCGAGTATTCGAGTAGTTTCATATGAACCAAAATATCTTATATATAAAACCGAAACGGCGTATGTATGTCTGTGGGTCTGTGATTCCCTTTTGCATTGTTGGTCATTAAGTTGCCAGTTGTTTTAACTTGGCCCGTCTGAATTTACGCGCCGAGGTGAACATAACCCCAAACTGGTCCGAGCGAAGCCGGGTTCGAATACTAGTTATTATATATGATTGAAATTTGGCATATTGTTGAGGTTGACCACCGGTTGAGGAACACTGGTATAAAGAATAATTGTGCCATAAAAAATAAATCACTTTGAGTGCTCACAAGAGTTAGAAAATTTATAAACAGTCTGAGATGACAGTTTAAGTCCTTTTTTGTATATTTGTATATTGTGCACATGTGTATTTGAGGTTTTTATTTTAAATATTATAGGTAATACTGCTTCAAGTAGAAATAAAATTTTGAAGAAAAAAGACGTGGAATGTGAACAAAGTAAAATCCTTGATAAGATTTGAACAAAACAACATCGATCGAAATAGTCCGTAAATGTGTAAATCACTAATTAGCTGTCTTTTTATTTATGACAGTAATTTATTTATGCATCACACTACATATTGGCGTTGGAATTATTACCATAAATATTATTATGGTACATTTTTTTCAAATAAATAGGCTTTGATAAAATCGAAGATTAATGGATGATTATATTAATCTTATGCAACCTGCCCATTTCATATTTTTCATTCTATAGACGGACTTGTCCAAATTTAATAACAATGATGGTGATTTGAGCATAAAAAAATACACGACTTATCAAAGTGTTAAGACGATTTAATTGTAAATGCTTCAAACCCGTTACGACTTCCCTCGGCGTCCACCGCTGGCTCGATGCAAACGAATTACTCTGCGATACTTCTCATAATATGCGTTGTTTCGATAAGTGGTTTATAATTTTACCACATAAAAAATAATTTGTCTTATTTATTTTTATTAGCACTCAAGAAAATGCGCATGTAATATGGACACAAACACATGATTAGAATCAGCACATTGATTAAAAAAAAAATTGAATTACTGATATTTGACCGGAATGCCAGAAATGCTATAAATTGAAACTAGGATCATTTGATAGCTAAGTGGAAGTATTACAAGAACGCTGACTTTTTAGATATCCGTCTTTTTATCTCTAATAATCAGTCATCATTACGACTTGAAGTTTTTAGTATGAATCGGCCACGTTATACTGTATTCAATATATTTATGTCGTCACGCGTTAAGCACGTAGAGCTCAACTTATAGAAGTTTTAAAAGCACAAACTGTATTTCAGCACATTTTTTTAACCGTGTCCGCTCCCAACATGGAGCATATGGATTCCTCACGGAGTTAATCTCATCATGTTTTACGAGAACTGCTTGTTACTCAGTTGCTCAATCTTTCTTTGTTGAAGTGAGTCGGTATTAAAAGGATACGAGGACAAGAACAGGGTTAGCGGATAGCTAATCGCTTTCACTATGCGCCGATTTTATTGGGATAGGAAGAGGGGAAAGGGATTTTTAACAACACAAACAGACGATACTTTGCTTATGAACAGAATTGATATATCGACTGAAAAAATCTGTTCATACAGGGATTCGAGGTCGCGCAGCCCGTCACGGAAGCCAACGACGTTGACCACTGCACCACGAACCGGGCGTTTTAGTGCACGGCAAATAAATCCTCTCATAAATGCTCCTGAGGTACTCATTATTGTGATAGTAAGACACTGTGCTATTGGCAATCTGTATTGATTGGTGGATGGTACAATGAGAAGGACCAGGCGTATACCATTCCATAATTTGTTAAAAATTATGCCTCCTTGATTCCGGATTGTTTGTTCTAATGGATGAAATTTATCCAAAATTGATTCACTCATCTGGACCAAGTGGAAATTTAAATTTATTTTTTTATTTTTAAGTCTAGTATGTACATTATACTTAATATTATTTTCACTTTTGGCACATGTCTGTTACTTGGTACGGTTGATGAGCAGGATTCCATGTGCTAGTTTTCACACTGCGGTTCGTTAAGAAGAATTTACGACTCTTTTTTAACGAGACGTTTCAGATAGCGCCAAATAACGACATTAAATACTAAATAAAAATTAAAGCAATGTGGACGTCCGGTCTTAAAATTTGTTCTTCACTTATGAATAAATTCATTTAAATACGCCTTTAAAAGAGTTTTTAATAACGCAATAATTTGCAAAAAAATATTCTAGTAAAAGGTCACTGTTTTACTTGGTGTATTGCATTTATTAGGTATACCACCAATTAATATTTCATCATCATCACCACCTGTCCTGGTCGAGGCGATCCCGTTTTTTTCAGTACAGTACGAATCAAACACGGCAATACAGTGATGGGCACCGTCAAGAGCAGTGGTTTTCATGTGCGGCCACCAATAGCTTCAGAGAAAATATTGATTGAACCTAACTTTTAAAAAAATGTGTTTTTGAAAGTTAATTTGACCAAAAAGAAGAAATGAAATATTTTGTTTGCATTGTATTGTGCATCAAGAAGAGTCCATCAAAGTATTATAAAATGCTTGGAAGATATGGAATCAACAGTGAGAAAAGTATTCAATGCACATAATACCAAAAATTTTGTGCGGCCACTAGATATTTACGTAGGTCCGCTTATATTTACTATGCGGCGACAGCACAATTTTACATGAGACCCACTGGCCTAGAGACCAAAGACAAACGACATTTTCTATAATATATATTGTCAGTCTCTTTCAAAAAAATGACAAACTCTGGAGACTCTTTGGAGGAGGAATATTTTCAGCTCGCTACATCATTCTACGAACGACTTATGAGTTATCTATCTTAGATTCGATTGAAATTTGGTTTTTTAATTTATCGAAAGAGGCGAAACACGTGTCACAGTTAGTAGTACAATACGTGGAATAATCAAAGTTATTTTAAATTTTATATTAAAATGAACTTCCACAAAGTTACCGCCGAAACCATCGAAAGATTATCAGTTATTTTAAAATAGGAAGACCTGGTTTCTAAGCAAGATATCTATATTATTATACCTAATACGTATGCGAGTTAAAACAATAAATAAATCATATTTATCTTCTTCCTGAAAGATGTTATTTAATTTATTATCATGAACACAAAAGCCAGTGAGATAATATTTCTTCAAAAATATTTTCAATATAAATAAATCACTGCTATAAAAGTATTAGAATAACCAACGAAAACTTTAGGAAGTCCTAATTAAATTGATCTCAACATTACACGGCATTTTTATTGTGCATTATTTGCATAAAAAAAATACAACAATTACCTCAGATAGGTTGTAAATATGTTTTAATTACCACGCGGTGTGTTAAAATATGTTTTTAATTTTAATTAAACAGCGATTTTTAATCAGCAAGAAACTTTGCAATATGTGAGTTAATAATAGACAATAAATATAAATAATACATTTATAAAATGCTTTCCACAAAAGCATAAAATGGATCATTAATTTAATTTTAATTAAACATTGAAATTTAAAACTTATTTTTTTAACTCGTTAAGTTGTATTATTTATACTCTAACCAACCTAATAATGTATATTAGATCAGTTACCGTTGTTTAGCCATTGCTAATTTTTTTAAGGATGGCACATCCATCAAACATTAAACAATAATATTTTTGGTTGATGATTTTAACGAACTTAAAATATTTTTGATTGTTAAAGCAGAGAGCGATTATTGCCATATATATATCAAATAAATGCATTAAGGAATAATAATTTCATACTATCTGTAAAACTAGGGCTGTGGAGTCGGTAAAAAAAAGTCCGACTCCAACTCCGACTCCGACATTGACCAAAAATACGACTCCATCTAAAACATGGTTAATATCGTCACTTTTCTTCCCTTGTTTTCCTATTTATGTGTATTCAATCAAATATCAACCCTATCAATGCGGCCAAAAGTCAAATTTGACTTATTAAATGCAAAAATAAAAAGTTCAAACTTTTCAATATTTCCGACTCCAGCCAAAACGCCGCGACGACTCCGACAGCACAGCCCTGTGTAAAACTGTATCCGTTGACAAAAACCTGACACATAGAGTCCGAAAAATTCAGTGGAGTCGGAAATTTTGAATAGTTTGATCTTTTTATTTTTGCATTTAACATCTCAAATTTGGCTATTGGCCGAATTAGTAGGTTGATGTGTAGTTGAATATGTACATATAAATAGGAAAATAAGGCAAAAAAGTGACGATATTAAACTTTTTTAGTCGGAGTCGGAGTCGTGGTTTTGGTAAATGCTGGAGTCGGAGTCTAACTTTTTTACCGACTCCACAGCCCTGGTTTCTAATGAACTGCGGGGAATACCGTACGTTGTTCAAGGCATGCTTTTAATCACATATGATGACTGGTGCAAAAGGAAGATTAACTATTTTTCCGTACGGAAGAGAAACAGTTGGTATTGCGAACATCTGAATGAAACCATCATAAAATCCAATGAATAGGAAAAAACTCACAACAAAAATGTATTTTAATTCGTCACCATAAATCAATAAACAATGAAACCATCATTCATAACAAAATATTTTTTTTCAAAGAAATTTTGCGACGCTTGTTCATACGAATAAGGAGGGCCTCGAAAATTATATTGCCTCCCAAGAGCTTAATTCCTCACTGAATGGAAATACCTGCAATCCTTGAAAAGAATTAATCATCGCAAAAACGGTGTTCGCTATGGACACTACAAAGTATTGGTGTTTGCTTTTAAGCATCGGACATCATGGACTGATAGATTGATAGATGTATAGTGATTCGTTTATAAAAAAAATACTGTCGAATTTCAAAAGAATCGCTTCAAGATCTTATTTTTCACGATATTTGTGAAGTAGGTGCTTTCTGGCAAATCGATATATTTTAACCCTTTAAACGCAGCTCGCTCCATTTCAAATAAAAACCTTCCTTCCCCCACTCCTGCATAGTTCGGGTAATCATTTGCACTGTTCAATGATTCCATTTCAACACGAACTTCCTACATTGCAAGGGCTGGCAGCTGTCGCACTGCGAGTGAGCGAGAGCTTATCGATTTTTTCAAACCCAATTATAAAAACGCATAGCCGAGCGAGAAGGGAATATGTGTATTGGTTTACAACTGCAAAAAAACTATACTTTCATGCCGTGTGAAATGCCCGCATCACTTTCGCATGTGAGTGAAAGGGATACACTATTGTACCGCATGTGCGTAATTGTGATTTTTTTTACGATTACTTTGTGCTATTATTAAACTGTTTGCAAGCAATGCTCTGTCTCGCTCATAATTATATACCTATATATAAATTACAAATCAATGACATGTTATGTGGAATCTAAACAAATCTTATCCACAATCAACAAGACTTTTTATTATATAGGAAGTACCAGAGTGAAAAATATTTCATTGTCAACCACCTAAAGTTATAAAGGCACGTACAATAAAAATTAAATGTTGATTTCCGGACCAAAATCATAATTTATCAACAGAGAATATCATGAAAAGGATGCATTTATTTCACACTAAAAAAATAGGTTTTGCTATACTAGTGAGCATTTTTGCCTTTTCCTAAATTGAATTCAAATCATGAAATAATAATATCAATGATATGCAGCTTTTTTAAATAATATTTTATGATTTCATTCCAACAAAGCTAAACATCCAAACAACACATATTTATTTATTTCAATTATTGTATTATCGACTAAAATAAGAAAAACATAAATATATCGTCCTAAAATTGTACAAGTATTTTTTTGGATTAATTGAATATTATGCAAAGTTACAACAAGCTCTTGGAGTATTTATGTTATTATAATTACACTAAAGAACTCATTATCGAATCTTAAATAACCTAGTAATAAGTCATATTTTCCGTATCTTTTCATTCAAAGAAAAATAACACATTGAAAAAAGTGTCAGACACAATACTTAGAGTGATAATCAATATCAGTTCTTTCCTCAACACCGAAGACACTTATGTATTTATTATAATACATTTTGTCTGAACCATTTGAGTTACAGATATAACATTGCTTTATTAACCTTATTGTAACATAGTTATGTAGGTATATTATTATTAAATACATTGAAGTTGGTAGACAAATCCAAAGTATTAAATTTTATTTTAAAGTCTATGTACTGACATCGACGTGGCATATTGTTGTTAGGACTTTGTACATCAAAATTAGACAACTAAAAAATTCTGAATTTAAACCATTGTTTACGGTGTGCAGAAATTTGTGCGTAATTAGTATGGTAATGAAAAACTCCCGTAAACAAAGTTTTAAAAAAATAAAAAAATTGATACTCATGATAGTCATGAAAGTTCAGCAATCGTTGTGCAGCAATACCAAAAAATACAAATAGAATTGCAATTTTTTAAAGTCTGATAATTATATTCTGTGAACAAAATGTTAGGTACGTTGATTTAATTCGGTTTTGATTACGGTTCGACAGAAATTTTAACTTTTTGCTGAAATATCATAAAAAACATTGGTGAACAAAAATAGCTAGATACATTTATCTAGTTGAACAAATAAACCTGAATTGAATATTTACATGTAGGTATTAAAATAAACTATTTTTTTTCGCTTTGCCTCGAGCAAGCTTGACAAAAATACTTTTATTCATCTTGCCACAAGGGTCACTAACAATAATAATGCATCAAATATACAAGTTACACTTATAAGGCATATTTATATTTTAAATTCTCAGTAATTATTTGTTGGTAGATAAAGTAAATTTCTAGAACATCTAGGTATCCATTATTTCTTAATTTCATACTAAGATTACCAATACGATTTCACTAGAAACATCTTATTAGATTCGTATACGATATTGTATTCCATTTTATATCGTATCCGAACAGATATTGCAAACTCGTATATTACCATAATAATAATGAAATTAAAAAGTTTTTCGCAAACTGAGAACTGAGATAAAATTATATATTTCATGTGCTTATTTATTATAGTTTCAGGCAGTTCAGTATCAGATGTAACTAAATGTTAATAGATTAAATAACATGTAAATGAAATAAATTATTCAAGTGTGTATTAGTTAAGAGCAGTGGCGGATGGCGACAGAGTATTAGGGAGTACAAAAAAAGATTCAACTATTTTTCCGTACTGACAGCCAAAAATTCATAAGACTGGCACTCCGTTGATATTGCGAACATCTGAATTGAAAGTCCATGTTATAGAAGTGTTTTAATATCCAATGAATAGGAAAGAACTCTTACAAAAATAGTTGAATCTTTTTTTGTACTCCCTAATACTCTGTCACCAGCCGCCACTGGTTAAGAGTGAAATTATTTGGAAAGTATATATTCAAAAACATATCTGTAAATTCCATTCCATAATTCGATTGAGTTTGATGAATTTAATACTTAAGTAACATTTCTCAAAACGATAAAATGGCCATTGGCTTGCTTACTTTATATGTAGTACGCAACCAAAAATAATTGTGAAATATTCCTGGCTGGATTCTTTATGCACCATTAAAACAATGGCGGGAGAAAAAAGATTTTTCAACGACAATTTGTTTGTAACAAAACGGGCGTGCAGTGCTATAAATGTAAATTCCAATTTCCACTTTAAAAGTGCCCCATAAAAAAAGTGAATAAATGAATGGATGGCCCATCGAATAAGATGTATCCATGCAATTAAGTGCAAAATGAGACCGTTTATACAAAAAAGCACGTCCTTCGTCGAGAATACATTCCCAGAATAATGTATCGGCTATTACGCTATATTATTGCTATGTTTTTAGTTCCACAGTCTACCGCGCGGTTCGCTTTGGCGGTAGCTGACGAAGACAAAACATATTACGTTTAAAAAATAACAAAATGGTTAAAATCAAATATTTTCTTACTAAAATTATAAGTAATCACATCGAAATGTTTTATGTTTAATACGTAGATATCTATTTTATATTTATTTGACTGAAAACTTACAGAGACACCTCTGATCGAATAGCAATATTGACGAAAATAAACAATGTACCGATATAAATGATGTATAAAACTTTTGAAATAGGACTAAATGTTTCAATTTAAGGATAAGATTACTATAAGGATATTTTAGTAATAATGATAATTAAAAAAACAGATAGAGCTGTTAATTAATATACATATAAAATATGAATATTCTGCAATAAGTAATAATCAGCTTGAGACATCTCTGTGTACGAAACAAATTTAATATTGTAATTCAAAACTCTGTTTTACCATCTTTTTATGTTTGAACTCTCGCTTAACTTAGGGAACGTTAGGGTTGTCACAAGCCATATTTTAAGACACAATTATAGTAAATATTGTTTATGATAAAAAAGATGAACTGCATATATCACTTTATTTTTATTTTATTTATTATTTTTTGAGTGTGTTGCTGAAATCTCGAAAATATTTGGAAGCCGTTCTAAAAAAAATTAAATGATCTTTGTTGGGACTGTTTCCCAAAAAGCCTTCAAGCATCCACAGCATTTAAGAATTGGACCAATGCACTCTAATGAACGAAAGAAAAAAAGATAATACCATTAAATCTTAGCTGGACCATTAACATGAATAAAATCATATGGAGAGCAAGCAGATAACATAAATCAGTAGTTATAATGTTTTTATTTATTTGATAATATTGTTTTTAATCGAAAAAATTACTCCGTCGTTTCTATAACCAATAACACCTGTTAGTTGTTTTTAACTTTCTGCTATATTGGTGTTATGGAGGATATTTTATTTCATATAATTTTTGTATCGGTATAATTAATCAATATACATAATGTACTATTCCACCCATTGTTTAGCCCAGCGGTCACCAAACTACGGCCCGCTAAAGATTTTCATCCGGCCTTCTTTTTTTTTAGATATAAATTATTAAAGTATAAATATTAATAATATAAAATTTCATGATATAGTTGTGAATTCACGAAAACTGCATATTTCAATTCACCATTTGGGATAAGATAACAAACATCAGATAGTGGAATCGAAGTGAATAAAGTTAGATATAAAATATATTATCGAAAATTTCTTGGATACTCTCATTTATTAAACCTCTAAAAATATAGTGCAAAAAATAATAAATAATAATGTTCTTACTGGATTCCAACACGATTTTATTTGTCGTCCGGCCCCCCAAGCTTAAAAAAAATCAATCCATTTTGTTTCTCAAAAGGTTTGGTTTACTGTTTTAGCCGAAAGCTCATGCATTTTAATTTTATCATTGTATTAATGCAAGAACTTAAAAAAAGTACTTTATTTACTCGTGTTTATATATTTTATTTATTATCTGTGAAAAGATTCCAACAAGAAATTATTATAAGTAGAATTATGGGAGAATGCACGAGAAGTTTTACATACATACTAAGTTTTGCATAAAATGCTTTAATTTGCATAAGTTTTAATAATACACTTCTTTAAAATTAAATGTTATATACTATTTATTCATTCATACAAATATATATGAAAGGGAGGATTTATGATTACATTTATCATATTACTAGTATTGCTACCCGGCGTCGCTCGGACTAAGCGACGAATAATTATTTAATTTTATATCATTCAACATAATTATATCACAAAATCTAACATCCAAAATAGAGTTAAAATAAAATCACAAACCTTATTTAATTTGATGACAGCCCCGCCCCATTCTCGCCCATTAAAATGTCCAAATTCAAGGAAAAAATCTAATTTGATGTCAAAGAAGTGTCAAATAATTACCTTCACGGAAATAATAAACATTATTATTAATAATACAAGCCGGGAAAAGTTCAGTAGAAGACTAATTTATTACATTTTGACTAAATGTCTTCGCCGATAAAAATTCAAACATATTTTCATTCATATTCGTTTTTATGGCAACTTAATGACCAACAATGCAAAAGGGAATTACAGACCCACAGACATATATAAGCCGTTTCGGTTTTATATATAAGATTTAAAACAGTTGTTTTATTCGTTTTGTGTTTTAACATTGAGGTTGGTAAAGTGTTTTTGAACGTAGTTGATAAACTATTTATGAATTTTGCGGAAAAATATCAAAATATGATGGTGCTATAAAAATAATTAATTAAACTTTGAGTTCCATTTAAAACGTTTGCTTGTGGTTTATAGATGAATTATTTCACATAGAGTCAACGTTGTATATGTTACCAGAGCTCAAATTCTTTATTTTAAGCATAAAGTTAGTTTGTATAGTGTCGTGAGTATCCAGAAAACTAATTAATATAGTATTGTAAGATGGTTCTTACACAATAAGTGCATGGAGTGGTATATTTGGAACGCTTTTCAAAACTGGCACAACAATAGTTTGATAATTAGGATAGAATGCCGTAAAATTCGCTTGTCTGTATGTTTTGTAACTTATCACTCTTAAATGTAACTATTTGAAGTAATATCATCATAAAATCAGGCATAAAATTTATTACACGAACCACTGACGAAAAGGTACGTTAATGTACATGAATATTTTACAGTATCTACGCAACGTAGAGTTACTGCACGTCTATAAAAGTTCTTCGCCAAGACTGTCAGTTACTATTGATTTAGTGGTAAATTAAAATAAAATTGTTATCTCTCTATTTTACAATCACTACTGAACTAAATAATATACTCAATTACGACTGAAACAAAACGCACTTAGTCGTTGATAAATATCAGAGGACATCAATGGAAATCGGTAGTACAGATAGTATTTTTAATTAATATGTAATATGGGAAGTATGTATGGAACTATTTTTCTTCAATAACATAACAGAATACGTAAATTTATCATGGAAAAACAATTTTATTAAGTGATTCAATTTGGTTATCGAAATATTATTTTTCCTTATTGGCTTTCCCCAATTAGTATCCTAGTATGTTAAGCTTTATCTTTCTCGGTTGCACGATGAAAGATTCGAATCCTCGTATGAAAATTTTCCAAAATAGTTAGGTTATGCAATAATTTTTTTCGCACCACATCTTTGTCAAAGCTATTGTTCAGTATATGACCAAAAATATTACAAAATTTTGATGGAACCATGTTGATTCCTATTTTCAGCCAATTCAATCCTTCAACATTCATTCATAGACTTATGAATAATTTGCATTTGAATAAAAAAAAAAATCATGTCGCCGATGTTTTATCTAAACACTATGTTTACCCTCCTCCTTTTATTAACTTTGGTAATAAACCTGTTATTTCGTATTTGAAGCCCCATAGGCAAACGCAAAAATTTGTGCACTTCGTATGCATTTTGCTTAAACCTACTCGCAAAACTCACCTACACCTACACAATTATATTAATAATTATAAATTATTGGCATTGAAACTGATTGTCAAACTCAGACCTTGGAAAATTCTTGACACGCCTTGAACTTTCTGATTGCAAATTGTCTTTTCACTCCTGTCTTTCCCTTACTTTTAGAGAAGCCAAGTATTGTAATACGGTAGGAAAATAGCAATGTCTATGTTCTACATAAATTATTTTATATATTTGTTGATAGCTATTTCGGCTTACGCCTTCTCAGAACTATGTTTTAAACGTGTATTAGAGATAGCTTATATACCTACTACCTAGGCTAGACAGGGTACCCCATACATCTACTCTCTGCTCAACCATCCCAACGCCATATGGAAAAATTTTTTTAAATAAGTTATTGATCTGGCGTAATCCTGAGAACGTTAATCTGGGTATTTTTTTACCAACATAGAATATATTATATTTTTATCATATAATATATTATATTTATATATATTATATTATGTATTGTATATAATATTTTCATAATATATTATATATCATATTTTTACCAAGTATTGTTTTACCAACATAGTAAGCTTCCAAAACTACTACTCGATCACGACAATCAGTGACATTAATAATAGCAATTATTATTTGTTGCATTCATTTGAAACGGTGACTCAGGATTTAATGCACACACAATACAGTAGCATGTCAGATATATATCGTTACAAAGTCTCAGAAAAAACTAATTACAATAAATTCAAAAATCATTTGTTTCGAAAAATATAGCGGAGAAATGAACCGCGGCGTATCTAACGGCCTCTCGCATAACCCGTTATGTGTTAGGGGTGCAAAAACAAAAGAATGTCGTCGGTAATTTTTTGCACTACTTTTATTTCAATATCCGCTATCGAATTATATTGTAACACGTTGTAAGGCCGCTTTGAATTCCATGACAATTGTATCTTTATTAAATAATATAAAAAAAAACAAAACATTTTTAATAACAGGATTTAAAAATGACAGGGGTAGCTGGCATCTAAAAGTGTTTATTAAAAGATATATTATACATTTTCATGTATATAACATTCAGTAGTATTAATTTCACAAAAATCAGATTTCACATTTACTTTAATATTAAGTATGGAAAAAATTTAATATTAACTTATGAACCACGCTAATCATCTATCCAAAATATCATCTTTGATTTTTTGAAAATATTTCGTCATTATTACTGACAAAAAATCTGCGGTTTGATGGCGGGATATGTTCAAAGAGAGTTGTTTGTAAGTCATCACACATACATTTTCCTGCAAGAATTCAAAACATGTTGTCGGGTATTTAGAGATAAAATCATTTAGTTTCTATGCGTAAAAAGACAAATAAATTAAAAAAGCAATGTAATATATAAAATTACTTTGTTTGGTCATTTAAAAGCTTGACTGTAGTACGGAAGCCGTGGACCGATTTCACTTGACCGTGGTGATCATATTAAATATAAGTAAAATAAAAACCTTCGCACTTCTCATAGATTAATAAAATTCATATAATTCGTTTGATATATTTTTTTAAGAAACTCGTATGAAAATAGGCTCATCACATAGTTTGAGGATTGAACAGATTGTTTGGTAACTTTTTTTTTTAGAAACCGAGAAATAATTATTAAAACAATTACATACAAAAAAAATCTTTAATATAAAATTTAAAATAACTTTGATTATTCCACGTATTTCAATACGTGGAATAATCAAAGTTATTTTAAATTTTATATAAAAATGAACTTCCACAAAGTGACCGCCGAATGCATCGATTTTTTTTCTTTTATCAATATTTTCAATCAATTGTTGAAAATAAATAACTATAAACCTGTACGTTGATTGGATATAAAAACCGAAAAAAGATCTGAAATCACATTTCGGTATATTTTAACCGCAGAAATATTATTCAGAAAATAGAAGACCATTAATCACTGCCTGTTCAGAAGCCCTTAGCTAAATACCTACCCCTAGTGTCCCGTCATGAGATCATAAGGGTTAACTCGAGAAGGGTCCAAACAATTTTTGTTTCTCACTCGCTACCTAAAAATAATAAAGCACCAATTTTATTTTTGTCAATATTCAAATTAGTTTTTTTCTTACCTCAACCGGGCCGCTTTGTTTTTGATATAAATTTTGTGTATACCTTCCTGCAAAAAGGATGTGACAGAGATCCAATAAGTCTGGTACGCGAACTTTAACAATAGAGTTGACTTCTTGAAAATTGTTGATTTAATGATTATCAATAGATACTCGTTATTGAAAGACACCATATTTACTACACCATATTAATGTAAAATTATCAAACAATTTTGGATAGAATTTTTTTTTTCAAATTATTTTGTTCATTTTTACCACTTTTTTAATAATATTTCAATATCAATTTCAACTAAAAAATTTTAGTCATTGCTCTTAATCTGCCATTTTTATATATATGTAGTTGATTGGAAGCTTTTTGAATATATACATTCATCATAATCGTATCCAATGCTGAAATACGTATTCATGCTCGAATGTAATATTATATTTTATGTAAAGAAAATTCTCGGCTTATTTTTAAATCTTTCCGTTCCCAACTCCAAATGAAGGAAGTCAACTATAAGTATTATATGGAGAACGATTTGTTAGTTAGTTAGATAGTCAGAAAGATTAAGAATATTAAGAGTGGTTGGAAACATCGTAGAAGCCGTCAATATACATTCATATATTTACTAAAAAGGACTCAGTTTAAAAAATGAATGAAACTTACTATGTAAAACTTAGGTATAGAAATATTGGATTGCTGTATGGAAGACTGTAACTTTACCGTTTGCCTAGAATGATTAAGCACTTTGAAGATGTTTATATATATGTGCATATTAAATTCGTCATAATATTAAAAATCGATTGACATAGTAAAAAACATTAAAAAAATAATTAATGCCGTTTCAGTTGGGCCAACAATCCAGCAATACCCAACCCCTGAGAGGAAAAATTGAATGTAGATTTTTATAATGCCACACGAGATAAAAATATATTTCATTTCAATTGGTGTCATTTTTTTAACGAATGAATCCTTTTTTTTTATAGGAAATGTGCCAACCTTATATATTATGAATGGCCGTGTGACAATCTAAATCAGAAGTTTAATTCTGCTCCAACTGTTTTTAGATCAATTTCCTGATCTGATTATGCATAGAAATATATTATTTTAACCATACGAGATTTCATTTTTGTTTTCTCTTCTTTAATTGAAAAAAAAAAAATGTTCAAATATGTACAATAGGTCATTTGGAACTTTTTTCATACCACTTAACACGTTCACTGCGGAGTAATTTAGGTATAAATTGATGTTGCTCTGAAATGCACATAGATACTGACCAAGATGGTGAATAACATGAGAAATCAAGTTTTTGAATGAAACAGAAAATGGATTGGATATCACGCCTAGCGCGATATATTTAAGCTTTAACTATTTAAGTAGTGTACGCACCTGGCGCGTCGCTGCAGTGAACTAGTAAAGTTAATTATCGTGTCTGTAACTGAATGCACAATAGTCCAGTAGCTTTCTTAAAAACTGCTCAAAAAAATTAACATATTAATATATGTCATAATCGTCATTAAATAAAATTACCATAATGAAAGATTTATTAGGTTTAGAACTCATGCGAAACAATGACGGCTTATGTGAAATAACTACACATTTGAATAGGTTGAATTTTATACATTTCTATGAGTTTTGACGATAACGCTCTGCTTTCGCCGTTTGGCATCTTCAGACATATCAAGCGCACTAATGAACTAGAACTGACAAACTCGAACTCAGTTCGAGTTCATTCGTACACTTGAAATGCCTGAAGGTGCCAAAAGGTGAAACCCACGTCATTAGCGACAAAACGGGTTAAAATTTGAAATTCCATCAAGCACCTTCAGTCGAAATCCTAAATTTTATAATATTTTTTTATACATGTCTGCTCCCAACCTTGAGCATAAGGACCCCTCACGGAGTTTATCTCAACATGTATTTTTCTACGAGAACTGGTTGTTATTAAGTTGCTCAAACTCTCTTTTTTCGAAGAGAGTAGGGGATGGAATGGATACGAGGACTAGGACAGGACTAGTGATTAGCTAATCGCTGTCACTATGCGTCGCTCTTTGGAATCGGAAAGGTGGCAAGGGATTTTCAACAACACAAACACCCATGCCTTTGAACAAATTTATCGACTGAATCCGCTCGTAACGGGAATCGAGCCCGGTCGTTCCAGCACTCAAGCCAACAACGTTGACACTGCGCCACGAACCGGACATAATAAATAAACGAAAATTAATAACCTTTCTGAACATTTAATGACATAAAAAAAATATTGATTAATAATTTGAAGATGTTAATTTATTGATAAAAAATACAAAGTGTAATTTGATTTCATTATAACAGTCATAACTGTTGTGAGTACAGGAAAAAAAAATATCTCATTTTAATCACTTTTACCGTCATTGTTTCAGTATTAATATGGCTGTTGCCGTAGAAATTACGCACGCAGAAATATAACAACGCACATCATTAGGGTCAGTGGGCGTTCACGTTTTGAAAGGGACCCGCAGCGCCAATGGTGATGCAAAATAGTTATAACCCCAAGAGATCATTAATTTTAGCCACATAATCATTAATATTTCCATCAGGCATGATCGCTAGATTACCGCGCGAGTGTCTGTTTCTACGTCAATTATGCAAATAGTTTGCCATTGCTATTTACTCCAGCTTGTGTTATATATTACACAAACAAGGCGACAAAAAAAAAACAAGAAGGTCACAAGAAACATCTTGCCGGTAAAAATGTATTATCCCATTATCGTAATACATTGCCTGTATTTACAGCTATTAAAAAACACAACATTTTTACATTGTTTATAATTAAACTCGATGTTTTACCAATAATTATTAACGATCATACGTTTTATTATGTAAAGTGGTCGTTTAGATTAAAACAATTTTAATTAAATTAGATGATTTATCGACACAAAATTGATTTATCTATTATGTTAACTGTCAAAGACAGTTTGACACCTTACTTCGAAAAGGTTCTAACTGCTCTTGACCCTGTTTTTAAATATGAGCGTTTAAAGTTGGATTGATCATTTTATTTAATTTAAAAGATAGAGTTCACTTGCAGCAAGTAAAAATGTTTCAAAATACTTATTTTTAGAATATTTTTGCATCTCAACAATATTTAATTATTTGGCACATTGGCAATATCCTGTTCTCTTATTCTATTTTTTAAATACCGATGAAAAACACCTACATATATTATGACAGGAAACTAGATTTCGTTGAACGAAATTTAAATAGTCCTCATCAATATTTTGTTTAAGCGTTGAGTTTAAAGAATCTGATATTTTAGAGTCATTAAAAAATAATTATGATCATAAAATATTTGATTTTTGAGCTAGGTGGAAAAAAGGATTGCAGCAAAAAAGCTCAAGAAATCTATCCTTTTTTCGACACAAATATTCTCGTTGCAATTAGTTAGACTATTACATCACGATTTTGTTTTATATTCCCATAATCACAAACAAGTCTTCAATTCAAAAATAAAACAGTTCTACCACCGACAATATATTTACTAGTGTTTCAAATGTTAATATTATGTTAGGTAATGGTAATCTCCCAACAATGTTATATTTGAATCTGCGATATTGGTCCATCCGCACTAAAAAGATATTTGCACAAATTTACAACCAACGCATAAAATTTTTCAATGGTAATTATTCTGTGTGTTTAATATTGAATAATTTTATAACCGCTATGCATGATACGTTTATGGCTATTCATAATTACAAAATGATGTTATAACATCTTCATAACAATTTTATATACATAAGCTGAAACAAAGAAGATCGTTTGCAATAGAATCTCCAGAGAAAATGATTTTATAGCCGATTCAAAAAAAACAATTGAAACATAATGCCTCGATTAATGCCGATCGTACTATTTCTATATAATGTTTAATGCCATTTTCTGAGTAATGGATCTTAAAATGTTTATTATTTTGCTATTAAATAAATACGTGATTTATAAAATACCACACTATTCCATAATAATTCTATCAATATATATTTATTTCTTATTAAAATTATAAATATATTTTACAAAAAAAAGTTTTTTACTATGGACATGATAAGTGCCCATGGGGTCCATTTGGACCACTTTGATTTGTAGACGCTATAAAATCTTATATAGACTTTAAAATTTCATATATATATTTTTTACAGTAAGCACACATCCTAAACAATTGTTATTGTAAATATTAAGTTTTTATAAATAAAAGATTGTAGAAAAATCCACTTACAAACTCGAAGACGCTATGCTCCTTACGGTAAAAAAATATTCAACACTTTCGACAAGAAATTGCCTAAATAACCTCTTGCCGGTTCAATTGATTTAACATATGCACATATGCACACATTTGAAAATGTAAAATACACACACGAATTTGTGATAACATATTTTTTATCTGTTAGTCTGTGTCCAGCCCTTGCTTGGACTAGATCAAATTCGTAATTTTCGTATGATGTTTGCCCCATTTATCTCGTGATGTCCGTTTTGACGACTTTCAATACCCGAGTATACTCGGGCGTGCCCGGGAAGTGGTTAAATATCTCTTCTTATTTTTGAAGCATTTTTTCTCTTTTCTTATGTATTACAACAATAAGTTAAAGAAAAATTTACAGTTTGTCAAATGATCTAGGGATTGTAGGGACTGGAATGATTGCTCGTAATCCTCTTCGCTTCTTTTCGAGGTAAGAGATTGGTTGGAACTGAAAATATTGCAGACTTATAAAAAATAATTAAACTTAAATAATGTTCCAAATGCACGGTGCGGGACTCGAACCGTCGATCGCAATAGAAGCTATAGCACGATCTCACTAAAAATGTCGTTTGTATGTTTATTCGTTCCTAATTATCTTTGCTTTGTAGCCAATTTTCCATTTCATATAATTATGACGCTCGCTGTACAATTAACACAGTGTTTACAGTCTTACAAAAAATAATTATCAATTTAAATTAATTATCGAATGGGGTCAGCATTTTTTTCAATAAAGCAGCCCATTAAAACCGAGCAAAAAGCGTACTCATTGCACTGCCAGAATAAAAAAACGTGACAGAGAGGTTTTAAGTGACATTTGAATCATTATATATCACCTGCTAATTATTATACTTGTACACATGTTCCTACAATTAATATAAGTGTTAAGTCGAAACGTATTTAGGCCTACGAGGTGTTATTCACTCATTTTAAGTACAGTATTCAGTGTGAAAACTATCACAAGCAACTTAAAAGAATTCTAGCTTGTTTTGAAATAGCGTTAATTTATGTTTGATAAAATTCTATAAATGACAGCTGTAAGTTTCATTCATGTATAAAACATTTCCAAATTGTCACGAAACATATTCAGGTTCGCCAGAACATAGTTTTGTAAGCCCAGATCTATGCGTTTTGAATTTTCCCGTAGCCAGTGTGTTAACGAAGAAACCTACTCTGAGAATTTTCTATGCCCTGATGATCAAATACGATTGGTTCAGGATAGAGAGACGTACTGGAATCAGCTAGAAGAATTCCTAACTGAACTTTATTTAGAAAGTATTATTATATTATTTTAATAATGTAACCATTTAAACCACGGGTTCCCAACATATGGGACGGTTTTTCTGTGGGGTCACCCACTTATACAGTCAACTCAACTGTTTTTTCACGTTAATTTATTTTAGTTGTTTTTTTCATCAAACGCCTTTTTCAATTGCCTAAGGGGTCGCGGGTCAAATGGCTTTTATAAAAAGAGGTCGCCACCCGTAAAAAGTTGGGAACCTATGATTTTAACTATAGGGAAGAATTTTTGAAGTCTTCCCTTTTATTAATTGCACCTCGAGATCTTCTTGACGTTGAATTTCGATAGGTAACACACAGTTCGAAACAACACGGTTATTTATGACCCCCTTTTAATAATATTTAAATTAAAAATTACAAAGATATCTCTAGTGAGGGATACCTTCAACCTTTTGAATGCTTCACAGTTTTTTTGTTTTAATTTCCATTCAAGTATAAGAATAGTATGCAAAATATTTAATTCAAAACAGTATCAATCAAAGTTTTGAAGCTTTGTATGTGCATGTGACTTGGCCGAGTGAGCCAGATCATTTTTTATTCTCAAGATATTTTTTTTTTTTAGAATGATGATTATCTATGTATTATTATAAAATATGTATTCATTTTTAAAAAAATATGTTTCCAACCAGTATGAAAAAACATATTCATTTATAACAGAATCGTAGATAATACTTCAACATAATATTTTTTTTGTCTAAATTTACGATATCGATGATAACCATGTATTCATATATATAATTATTCCTTCCGCTGGTTACATAAATATGTACAAAAGACCATGTGTACACCGAAACAATCTTAAAGTATATTTTTAGTCAATGTAAAAAAATATCTACAATTGTTTAAAATTGTAAAATGTATTGGTGCAGTATTTTTTTCAATGACGGTCAGATAAAATAATCCGACGAATGCTGCTCGGCCGAGTAGCTTTCATTGTAAATGCGCAATTTTTTATACCATCATCATGAGACGATGTGCGAAATTATTAATAGGAACATTCAAAGTTTTTTTTTTTATTAAAACCTGTTTTGAAAAGGGACCTTCCGGGCGACACCTATATCCTTTCTTTTAAAAAATTATTCACATGAAATTAGCATATCCGCACCGTGTCTTGTGTCCCCATAGTTTATTGTTTTCTCAAAAAAAAACCTGCAATTATGGAATAATAATTCAACTGAAATTGTTTTTTTATAACTAACCTTTGAAGTCTTTTCACATATTTTTCGAAAAAAAGACTTATGCATAATTATACTGCAAGATTTACTTTGTTATGTTTATAAATTTAATTTTCTTAACTATTAATTGTTAATGTAAAATACATTTTCGACATTTTGGCAAGAATTTGTCATATATTCTATTTATCATACGACCGAAAATTGTGAAAACTCTTTTTTACTAAATAAAATTATAATAAAAATAATAACACATATTTGGTACTTATTCCACACAAAATTTATTGGTTCAGGACCGATTTCGGTAAGAAATACGACGAAACAGTGATATTTATACAACAGTTTAGCAAGAATTACAAGGGATGATAAACAATTGGTATTACAATTAAAGCAAATAAATTGAAGCAAAATAGACTACAATTAAAATGTTTAAAGACCTCTTAGTAATGCAAGCTATTAAATAAAACATCAATTAAGCATGAATGATTATTAACGAAGTAAAAACCAAAAAAGTGTATTAACAAAATATTTAATAATTTTAATCTTAATCTTAAAAACCGTAATCTGTAATGAGTCAGTAAAGTCGAAAAGAATACTCTTCCAGTACAACGATCATTACTTACACATATTTATATATTTTGTTGAAAGCAAGACCGGTTGTTATTCTATTGATTGTGTTCCAAAAATGTACAGGTGTTTCGCATTTACGAAAATCATCTCTAGTCTGGTCATCAAATTTGAGTTTAATGTTCGAATAACTTCAAACCCAAGTTCAAGTTCAGTTGAAGTTCATTCGTGCACTTGAAATGTCACACGATGCCGAAAGGCAAAACCCGGGTCGTTAATGGCAAATCTCATGGAAAAGTACCAAATTCAAACGATTCAATATTGATATTCCATCAAGCACCTTCAGTCAAAATTCTTAAACATGTTTGTGTTAAAGTAATGTAATAAAGGGATTCGTATTCGGATTCAAAATATATATTTGTTTGGCTTTTTATTTATTTTTTTATTTTTGCCAGGTGTACTTATGGCAGTAAGATTTATGACCACTTAATTATTTGTTTGAACGTCAGTGGACATTATTTGGGTTCGTTATTTAGAAGATCCATTAATGAGCAATTCAAAATAGAAATAATTATGTGAACTTGCTTTTTTTAATTACGTCATATTATTCTTCCCACTCGAAACTTTTTTATTCCAATTAAAACATTATAAAACAAGATTTTCAATTGTAACAGCTTTTGAAAAAGAAGCCTTATGTTCCGACAATTGAAAAGTATACAGAAACTTAACAATGAGATCCGGGAAATAAGGCGGCGAGTTGTTGGCTTTTAAAAAACATCAATCACTTAATTTTTTATGCAAGTTCTCGAAAAAACATTATATAATAATCAAATCTGTATATTTCTATTTTGAAAGCTGCCATAAATAAATTGTTAGTATTATGACGTATATGAAAAACTCTGGAAATGGCATCTTGAATAACAATTAGAAAGGTTACAAAAAAACGGTTTTATTTTTAATTTTCCATTTGTAATTATTGAAATTATGATTTCAGTATTTGAATAAGAATTATGATTTAATCCCAATGTTGTATACACAATGCAAAATTATTTTTTCAAATAAGATAAGATTTGGCATTTTATTTTGTTCAAAGTATTGTGAGTTTTGAATGCTTCTTTTAGTCTTTCATTTTTTACATCACTATGGTAACTTATTGATTGAGTAGGCATTTACTTGGTAGAACTCCATTATAATACGGAAAGAAAAATAACAATGTATTTTAATTCTACATAAATATGTAGAATTAAAATACATTGTTATTTTTCTTTCCGTATTACTATGGTAACTATTTAGATATTTCTTTAAAATCACGCACTCTGCTCATTTTTAATTTCACCTTCCATGTTTTAATGATCGGCACTCTGGGCTTTCTATGGCATCCGTTTGGCACGCCCTGTTTTTAAAATGTCTTATAATCCAGAAAATATGACAATTATCAAATGAATATATACAATTATCATTCAGAATATAATTTATTTCAATACCAATCAAAAAGAAAATAATTCTGTTATAAATACAAATATTATCGCCCAGTGTTTTGAAGCAGGTGACAGTATTGCCATAGGCAGCTAGAATTTCCACAAATATAATCACTTGCCGTTTCACGCGATACACATAACCAAATATATTATTTGTTAAGAACATGATTATCGACTTATAAATACATGATAACAATCAACCTCAAATGAAAATTTTTTGCAATGAACGTGTCTGTTTTAATGTGCAATTATTATTTTTAATGTATGTAAGTTATAATAATAATAGGGTAAAACTGACAGCTAAGAAATGTTAATATTACGTCCCCTAGAGCGATGAAAGCTTCAACCGAACTTAACAAAGATAACCTGTTTGGGCAGGTATTATTTTCTAGTCACAACTGCCTAAGTTTCTCCTACCCCGTATGCATATTTGTCATTGTTTTATGCCAATGTAACCCTTCCTTGTGATGCTCCACATTCGCAGGGTGCCGTACACTTTGTAATAATTCTTTGTTTTGTTTTTGCCGTGAAAGGGTTTCAAAGAGATTCAACTATGCATATATTATCGCTGTGACGATAGCGTTATGGGAAACATCAACGAATCTGCACACATCTGTAATATTGTTTTAAATTACATGGTATTTTTTGCGTCCAACGAATAAAGTGGTTATTTAAATTAGGGGATCCGAAGGTATTGTCTCACTTCGAAGAATAAAAATATGATTGCAGTTGGTGATGTGACTTTGAACTAACTTATTTTATTTAATTGTTTGCGGATTGCGATGAAGGCTAGAAAATATTATTAGGTTACATAAATATTACTAGTGATATGTTTTTCTGTGAGTTAAAAGTGAGTTTCAAAGCAAGTTTGAGAACAGATCGATTGTTTGATCCTTTATAGTTAGGATTTAAGAGAATTGGTTCTACTCCAGCCAGGCAGTGAACATGCCGTTGAAAAAAACTATAAATACACTTGTTCGTTAAAATTCTACAGCTTATTTGATTTTAAAAAGGTGAACGACTGTTTCAAGTATTCTTTTTATTATACAAACTGATTGTAAGTGAATACTGTGAAAATCTCATGAACACTTATCAAATGAATGCTTTAAACCGACATAATTTGATGTCTGAATTTAATAAAAATATTTGTCATGTCAATATATTGGAAGTTAAATCCAACTTCAACAATGACAAAACAGTGTATATTTTATTTATTTAAAACGTTGGACAGTTCACCCAAAATATTATACTAACAATAAATCAACAAAAATATATAAATGCTTTTTCCGGTTTCATAATTAGTCAGACACCTTTCAGTATAATCAAATTATTTAATTTAAAAAAATCATACTAGTAATGTACACATAATTTCGATATTTTTATAAAAAAAATTACACGTTCGGCCTTTGATAGTGGTGATAAATTGCGTGTAAAAATCATTTACTTCTTTCGTTGCATTTTTAGAAAGCTCCGTAACAACATACAATAATTTATCATCTAGAAAGTTGCAGGTGATAATTTGAGTTGGATTAAAAATGCACCTTATTTTTAATTATAAATGTGGGAAAATGGATGTTGAAATTCATTAAGAGTATGTGTATTCGATTGATTAATATATCGGTCAAAGAATTCCATCGTTCTCAGTTTTAGCACATCTTTATATAACCAAGTTATTTTAATATCAATTCAAATGATATGAATATCATTCACTAAGTAAGTCTATATTTATATTTTTCAAGAAAAAGAGTAATTTTTAAATATTTGTAAAGGTATTATCTTTATTAAAAAGACTCCTGATGTATATAAAGTTATGCTTATTTAAATCAACGAACTGGATAAAGTGACAGTATAATGTAGTCTATTATTTAAAGTCATTATAATTGTAAATATTATAAATCGTATACTGCAGACACAACGTCATAGCAAAATTTTCTTATCTGATTAATGTTTTAAAAACTGTACTATGTGACCATTTCAATTAATTTGAATCTTACCTGAAAGAGATCAGATGAAAATCATACAATACCTACATAAAACATTGTTGAATCAGCCCATCATTTATTGTAGCTATGAAATGAAAAATAGAACAAGGGAGCAATTTTTCATTTCAAATCAATGACCACCCCTCGGAACATAAAAAAGTTTCTTTACATTCACATAAATTCGATAAGTTTTCCACCCCCATCCCCAATTTCGGCATGCACTTTCCCGTCTCGGCTCGTTGCGTTAACAAGACGACGCCGAAAGCACTCCCTACCTAAAAATGCTAAGAACAGAGCCTTACTCTTTGTCGAGTGCACACATTCAACCCTTAGGGGAATAAATGAAAAGGCATCTAAATGGAAATTAGGAAAAATACTCAATTTAAAAAAATTAAATGCAATAGTAATTAAAATATAAACAAAAAAAACACTAACAACAATAAAATATAAACAACAAAAGACAAAATATTGTTTTCGATCTAATCATAGAATGATAGCGTACGTTTTTAAAATATCACGAACAAAACAAAATAATTGATGATAATCTTTAATATCAGGTTATTTTCTTCTTAAATATCTGTTTATAAAATTTCTGAATATAATATTACACATCAAATTTCAATCGTTTGTATTTTGTACTTTTCCGTGAGTTTTGTCTCTAACGACCTGGGTTATACCTTTCGGCATCTTCGGGCATTTTAAGTGCATGCATGAACTTGAACTGACGATTGAAATACTATCAAGCACCTCCAGTCGAAATTCTTAATACCACATACGTTTTTATCTATTCAACCATATTCCATCTATAAAAATGTGCGCAAACTAGAAAAAAGAGGCTAGATGTTAGATAAGCCAATGAAGGTCAAAATTATTTTATTGATTGAGTAGGCATTTAATTGGTAGGACTCCATTATAATACGGTAAAAAAATAACAATGTATTTTAGTTCTACATAAATTATTTTATATATTTGTAGATAGCTATTTCGGCGTTATTTTTCTTACCGTATCAAAATTAGTTAATAAATTTTAATGACAGAACTTAATCAACGAAGACTAGATAAAGGTGTAAGCAACAATCACAAATTTATGAAGTTAAGTGAGCCTTGGTTGAATTTAAAATACTTGTGGTGAAAACGGTGTAATTTTGTCTCCATCTTGAATTTATTATGGTTTTCTATAAAAGTATACAGATAAATTAGAGCTACATGTTTGTTGTTTTCGATAAATATACATATATACTTCAGTATCTTGACATACAATTTATAACAAAGAGTATGTAATTTTGGCATTTCATGCTTTTTTTTTTATTTTAGCACTGTCAATCATCAGATGGTGATCACCAAAAGTGCAATGTTCACCATGCTATATAATTCGAAATTAATCAATCAAATCCATTCAGATAAGAAACGTAAAAGTTAAAGTCATGAACCTGTTTATGGTGAAAAAAAATATTTTAGTATTTTTAGTTTGAATTTATTAGGCCCACGGACCGATTTTCATAGACCAACCAACATTAGCCCGAAGCCAAATTTTTCAAAGGGTAAGGTTTCAATAAAGTGAAATTGAATCCTCTGCATCACGAAGACCCTCAACGATGGCGATCATAATTTTTACTATCGATTTGATTTTATTCCTTCCCGTTCCGATAGTATCGCACATAAACCAGACTTTAAAATCTTATTTACGACTAAATATTACAAATAAGCGTTTCTTACTAATAACACATATAATAGGTTGCTTAAATTAAGTTCATAAAACATTATATTGCTTTTATCCGTGGTTTAAGAGTGCCGTTTTCTGATTTATAACATCGTTATTTATGTCATCCAATGCAAAATTGCGAAGCGTTCGAAAACCGAAATTATCTGTCTATAAACAAAAATGGTTTTGAAAAACACATTACTTGCTATATTGTTGCTTAATCTGACAGATGCTCTCTCGGAAATGATCAATAAAATAATGTACGGCATAAGACTAAACACATTGGATGCTGAGAACACCCTTAGCGTGTTCAACTGCATACTAAAAAACAGGTTCAGCATTGAATGTAAAGATATACTAGCAATATAAGCTTCAAGTATCTTTCGATATTCAAAATCATTTGTATGATAAATCTGCTAGTTTCGTATCGCTGCTGCTGATTGTTTGCTACCTTTTTCTCAAATGGCCATCAAAATATTTATAGTAATTAGATTTTTTTATACATAAAGTAGTTATTACATAATTTAATTTATACTTAAAAACGAGAAAAATTATGATTAATACAGTGATGCACAACCTGCGGCTGTCGAGCAGTCTGACAATTGATAAGTCGTCCCTTTGCCAAAAAAGGTTGTGCATCACTGGCTTATTATAACTGACAATACTGTCTTGAATTAGTTTGTTTGTCAACGATATTTATTCGATTTCCAATTTTTCAATATGTCAAACCATCAAATTAGCATATTTGATGCATAAAAATTCTCTATAAAAAAACAATTAATAGTTTGCTTTGAAATAAAATTCGAATGTACATCAATAAAATAAACATAAACTCTTCTCTGAAGCACTGTTATAAAATTGTGATAGTGAAATAATGTCTTTGAGCGGTGTGCCGATTACGTTTTCTTAATAATGAGAGCATTTCAAAACGAAAAAATGCAAGTTTTTAATACCACGGAATTGTTTGAAATTGTAAAACAAAAGAAACACGCCTTGGAAATGTAGAAACGTAAGTTTTTGTTCCTTAGCGGCTTCACTCATAATAATTCTCAGCGAGTAGGTTGATTTCTCTCACACTAAAAATGTTTTTTTTTAGTTTTGAATTGTTTTCAACTTATCCGATGCTGCTTATTTACATTTATATATAAATATTATTTATATTTTTAATAAACCTTGAATGAATGTACAAAACTTAGTTCAATTAGTATTCTATGACTATTAACCTTTAATCACCCGAGCATTTTTTGTGACATATCCGCGCAACAGATAGCTCTTATAAAAATAATTATATATCTAAAACTAGTCAGCCTATCTGGGTAAAATAAAAGGCATTAGCAAAATGAAAGATTGTTTAGAATTTACAAACAAAGACCATACGCTTTCTAATTCTGTGGGTAAACAAATAAACGAATCCATTTTAGCTACAGCTATCTTGAAAAAAGAATCGGTCAGCCCAATGGATAAATTTCAAAATATCGATAAAAAAATCTGTATCCACATTAAAAATATATTTTACGGTGCGAATAAAGCTGATTTATTACGGTGTACCGGATAAAATATAACGCATATCCTAAGATTCAACCTTTTAACGCAGATTTTTTTATTCTTGTCTGTCTTGTTCGGTTTCGATGATCGTGGTCTTAAGTCTCCCAACAGATTTTGATTTGTGTTCTGAATCATGGATATAATGTGGTCCACACATTCCTGTATAAGTAATACAAAAATACGTGTTTTATTTATTTAAACGTAGAGAATTACACCTATAATATCTGTGCTTAATATATAATTTACCGAAAAGCATTGATTTCTATAAATATCATGCTTTAAAGGTAATAATTATAACGGTAATCGTAATACGTAAATTAAATAAATTGACAGGTTCCTTCTTTTATAGTTACGTTATCTACTATATGGCAATATTCAAAATTACATTAAAATAGCAATTTACTATTATTTTATATTAAATGTCATTCGCTCTATAACGTTGCTAATAAGAAACAGTTAAATACGTTGGGTAGTGAGAAGGAGTATATGATTACTTATGCGGATGTGATTTTCAATCATTTTTTGCGTTCGTTAGTTTTATAATAGAATATGTGTGCATAAAATATCGAAGCGCAAATTATAGCTACACCAGAGTATTTCTTGGCAGCAGGAAACAAATGCTTAATTATGTAAATAAATATTACGTTATATGAGAAACAGAAAAGGAGCAAAGGGGATATTTTATAATTAAAGTTTTTCGCTGATTAAAAAAGTTGAACGTTGTCTTGGGACTCCGATTTCTTCCCCTTTCTTCCTTTATCTTGTGTCTCTTTTGTCTTTTGCGTGTTTCATCTTGTGCACATTGTACAAGAGATGCAATATAGTACATTTTTTTAAATTTAAAAATTTGCTTAATAATTCCACCATTTTCCCATTTTAATTACACTTAAATTCATATGAAACTATTCAACCTTTCAGTTGAGTTTATTTTTCTAACAATTTTGTAATTTTTACTCAACAGTATCAATATATTATACCAGTGAAGTTATTTTCAAAAATGAATATACAAAAATCGATAAAAAAAAAATGCAATATTTCAATCTAAACACTATTTTTTGTTATACTGTAAAGTGTAAATTACAAAACCATCGTAATTTTGAGCCTACACAAATAATAAATATACATACTCTAAACTAAAATTCCAGCTCATAAATTATTCAGAAGCTATGCAAATAAGTGAAATAGAAAAAAAATATCTTAGTATAATTGTTTATTTCACAATTATAAGACAATCAATTTAAAAGATGTTTGAAAAAATCCTTGTATTTGTTTTCAGTTATTGCTCACAAATATTCAACATTTATTACCTACATATCTGTGATATTTATTATTTAAAATTTTGCCTAAATTACGATGAAATATAAAATATAGAATTGTTAAAAAATGCATTAATTTTGGATCACTTGGTACAAAAATAAGACAACTTTCCTTGTCCACATTTTCTGCAGTCGTATATTGATAGCTATGTAGCGCTCAATATTTAAATTTGGTCTTAATAAAGATTTAAAGAAGTTACTTTTTCGTCTCCATATTTTCGTTGGAAATTTCGTTACTTCTTTGCAAGTAATTTAAATATCTTTTAACAGTCAATAAAACAAGATGAAAATTCTTCAATATCTCATCTCATAAAAATAATAGAGATCATAAAATAGTGTGGATAACGACACGTAATATCTTTTATACTCGTTAAATATTTAAGTGCATACATATAAAGATAGGATAGCATGCAGCAATATTGAATATCTGTTTTTTTTAGATATCTATTTGATGGAGCTTCAAGTGCCAAGCTCGTTAGCGTCTAAGTTCTTCCCGCTTCCTTCGTCTCCAAGCTTAGTTTTTTTTTTAAATATATAAACTGTATTCCTTCCCCACCGCTGTTGACAGGAAGGCGCGATCTCCGTAGAAGTGAGCAATACCTAGTGAAGCCAGTTCAATTGAACCAATCTGAGTAATAAGCAGTTATCGTAGAAAACTATTGTTGATATAAACTCCATTAAGAGACCATGTGATTTACATTGGAAGCGGCCAAGGCTAAAAATCTACATACAAAAATTATGTTTCGAATAGTACCAACATCTTATATTGTATCGATTGCATTTAGCTTTGGGAACCATGATATCGACAAGGACTTAATTTATTTATTAAGCCCAAGATAATAACAAAAAAAAAAAATCTGGAATAAATACTATCAAATATTGCTGCTAGGTTTTTTCGGAATCAATCCGTCGTCAGAACTATGTATTGGCGCATATAATCTTAAAACAGGTATTTCAATATTCCTTATCGTACTCGACGTTGTGCCTATCACCACCCGCTACGGCTCGACTCTACTCTTACATTGTGTGTTAGTGAATAGATTTTTTTCTGGAATGGCCGCCTAAGTTTTTTTTAGACTTCATTATATTCTTAAATTTATATTTAAAAATAATGCATTGCATGCATTGTAGTGTAAGAGATAGACATTTAAGTATACAATTGTTACAGTTTTCAGTTCTACAAAAAATATCTTGAAGGCTGCTTATTGTGCCACCAAATACACATCGCTTTTCGACATGGTTCTTGCAACTTAATGTTGATTTAAATATGTATGGTCATTTATATAATATGACAACTCTAATGCTATCATGACGAATAACATATGAAATGTCTTTTCGTTTAAATATTTTTTGTTTTGTCTAGTAAAACAAATACACGATAAAATAGTTAAAGGATAAAACTGTTTAGTTTCAGTTTAGTTCGGAAATACACCACGTGCAATTGTTTTCAAGATACAGATAATTTCCGTCGTAAATACTTACTACAAATATATTATGAGCATATTTCGATCCTTGACTGGCAGGTGAAACCTAGACATACGGTTCATTTCATAATTAGTCACAAAGTATTGAATTGGCAGTGAAGAGGGATATTTGGGTACTCAGTGTTCAAGTTCTTATTTTCCACCGCATGTTTTTTCTTCGTGAATTTTTCATGGAGGTTCCATGGCGGCGCGGCGGTGCCAGATCATTATAATGGGGTGTCAGTCATAGTCAGGGCAGGGGCACGAAGATAAAGGAAGGCTTCTACAGCTATTTTACCGTGCTTAGGAGACATTTTAAGTGCTTAGGAGACAGTTAAAACTGAATATTTCAATATAAAAATAAAAAAATGTATGAATTTTTTTTGAAGGACATTGTAGGAGATTCTAGACGACTTTTTTTTAGATTAGAAGTTAAAACTTTGGTAAAATTGCAGTATTCAGACACGTGGCTAATATTGTTCTGATGGCCGACCCAGGCCGACTGCTCGTCAGTGAAAAACGCACAAAATTGCAAACTTCAAAACTACACCACAAAAACACTAACGAAATCCATCGCCAAAATAGTCTATTTTAGAACCAAACTGACAAACTTAGACGATGTTATAATTAAGCCGACGATATATTGTGTTTTATTATTTATTAAAAAAAACACTGAAAGAAAACATTCAATATAAATAAAAGGCCATAGTCTATTTTTCGGTCTTCTGTTTAATTATGAATACTACAAAATATAAACATAAACATAAAAACATTACTTTTTTTCCCTATCTGATTTTGACTTACTGAATTTTCGTATACTTTTTGGGACCACAGTTTTCTGTCTATTTTATTTTTAGAGTGCGTACAGTTTTTATACTTCTTTCCCTTATATATTCTAGGTAAGTATTAAAATAATAAGAATAGGTCAGTTGTCAACATAAGAAAAAAACTCTTGCGAATATTGAGTGCGGGTTTTAATTAAGGAAGAGTGTTCATGACTCTTTTAACTGACTTTTGAGAGTAGCTCGATGGTGCCCATTAGGACTTTCTACCAGAAGGTTGTTTGCATAGATTTATCTTCAATATTGAAGAAATGTATTTATTACAAATTAAAAAGCATGACATAATGTTCACACTGGACTAAAATACAATACCTTTAGTAATATTTTGTGTAAATTTTTATTTCATATACATTTAAGTAGTAACGCTGAATAGCTTCAGTGTTTGTCGTGCTTTATATCTCTCAGTTGCTAAAGATAGGGTGTTTATGTAGGTATAGCAGAAGGGGGTGAAACCCGTTTGGGGGTGTCAGAGTAAGGATGAAGTCGGAGGTGGTTGCCACTCACCCATGGCGGCATTGCAACTGCCCCTTCCCTAGAGCCAAATTGAATAAAACGCGCGCCACTGGCAACGCATGACTAACACTCTAATAAAAAAATAAAATGAGAATGCGATCTGAAACATGGAGGTGTGCTAACAATGTATGCGTGTCTGTTTATTCATAACTGAAACCAATACTCATGCGTATTTTTTTAAAAATGTAATTAATAGTTTGTAAGTTCAAATTTTTACAATAGTATTTACTATTTAGTAGTATTGAAAAAAATGGGACATTATTGATATTACACATTTATTAATATTTTATTTAAATACAAAAAAATGATTGCAATCGATCAAAACCGAAAAAGATTTTGCAATTTTCCTTGACCAATTTCGGGAATGATATATTATTTTATTTTTTCAATCACACACAGAGCACTACAATTTTTACTAATTATAAATGGGGTTCTTTTAAATTTGTAATTTATTATTCTATATTGGCTGATTATTGAATACTCAAACGATACCTTCATAACAAAAATATATTATCAGTATATTATTCACTCAGAGTAAATAAGATACATACAAATAATAACACATTTTTAGTACTTATTTCACATAAAATTTATTGGATCAGGACCGGTTACGCTCATGGCGATCTTTATTAACTGATAAGAAATACAACGAAACAGTAATATTTGTACAAAAGTTAAGCAAGACTTACAAGAAATGACAAACAATTGGTTTTACAACTAAGCAAATAAATTAAAGCGAAATAGACTATAGTTAAAGACCTCTTAGTAATGCAAGCTATTACATCAAAAATCAATTAAGTATGAATGAATAAGTATGATTTTTGATGTATACTCATATTTATACCTTAATATACTATACGCGTGGGTAATATAAAACGAAACTACGTTTTTTTAAAATATTCCATTGTGTACTCAAAGCTTCATTCACCACCACTCGACTACGGCTTTACACCGTTAAAACTCAAAGTGTATTTTGCAGTTTAACAACGTGATTCTTGTTTCAGATTTTTTTCCTGGAATATGCAATTGAAAAATCCTCTAGACTTAGTTGCATGTACTGCCGAGTAAAAATAAACAAGTAATTGCAAAAGCTTTAATGGATTGAGATCCACTGGCTTTCGATAGGATGCTACCATTGGATGTCTTGTGATTTGTTATAGATTCTAGATGCAACCAATTCGGCTTACCAGAAGGAGCCCACAGATAAACTAACCAGTTTTTTGTTTGCTTTCTACATCGAGACATTCTCAAAGAATAATTATCATGAATCATTATATCGATACATTTACATTTTTAGTACATTTTTGAGAATTGCTGTTTTTAAGTCATTCGTTTTCAATTCATTCGCAATTATAATTGATTGACACCCGTCTATGAGTACTCATAAAATCCGATTAATGAGAACGGAAATTGATATTTCAATTGGGATATTGCTTAAAATTGCACATTTGGTATAATCTTATTACGATTGGATTATACGGATATTACGATATCCAGTTCAATAGATTGTGTGAACATGTGCAATGAACACGTATATAAATCAATTCTGCTCAATATATCGAGTTTTTGTTTGAAATACTAGACAGTTGTCTTTCAAAAGTTTTGACAGTTTTACAGTCAATATTTAATTATACTCTTATATATGTGTGTAATAATGTCATAATTTATCTGTCCGTCTGTTATTAACAGCACAATACTATAGCAGCCAGCGCGATACGCAGACAAATTGTGGTAGGGTGAATTTAGTGTTTAAAATTATCAGTAAACGCACTAGAAATTATTGATTAAGAAAATTGTTTTACGTGAAATCGTGGCATTTGAAATATTCTTTCTTCTAAAGCAATTATATTCTATGATTTAGATTATTACATGTGTCAATTTAAATGTGTTTTGTATGTCAAATGGTTTTTGAATCAGCAAATTGATTGCGACGATTTGTTGCTGCTTAAATTTTGTAATTATAAAAGAGTTCAAACATTGTATTGCAATATTTTAATATTCACGCTATTCAATTATGTAGTATTTTTTAAGTCTTAAAAAAACGAACCTTTTTTGTTTTTAGAATACATAAATACAAATTTAAATATGTATACGACACAACGGGTTTATTGAAGACTGATCATTTTTTCACGATTACCATTATTTCGTAAAGACGTAAATATAATGTATGGAAAAATGCATCTTTATTCAATAATATATCATAAAACAAACATAACAAGTCTAATTTTTTTTTATTATTTTTTAACACATGCTTAAAATCAAATAGAAAAAAGAATTAAAACCATAAGCTACTTTTTATTGTTTTGACGCGTCAGAGACAGACTTCAAAAAAGAATTAATTATAACTTTTTCAATAATTTCCTGCATACAACTATTATTGATAGAACTTTTTTCCAAAAGCATTAATTTTAACTATAAAATTAATACAAATTATCAGATTTTTTAATATACTAAAATTGAATATTCGTAATTATCTAAGCACACGGGAAAAAAATATCCCACACCACCTTTGCAAAAATACACAACCTTTATAGAGGGACGAAGGAATTCCCTCCCCCAAGAAGGGTGGAAACGAAATGAAAAATGGCCGACACCACCCTCGCCGCGGTGGCCCTACCCCGCTTGTTATTTTGCATTGCGAAAAGAGGGTGGTTTTGATGGCGAGACGTGAGGGCGGGGGGAGGGTTCTTTTTAACCGAGGGTTTAAACGTGCTGAAAAATGGGGGATGAGAAAAACGGTCCTTATAATAGTGCACGGATAGTTTCGAGATTTTCTAAAGCAGTACATTAGTATTTAGCAGTTGTTAAAAAGACAGACAAAGGGATGCTTTGTATGGTGTCTTGTATCAAAAATATAGAGGCTATTTGATTCCTTTATGGTAAATAAAGAATAAAAACAAAACAAAAAAAATCTCAAAATATTTTATTTGTTTATTATCAAACTATGCTTCTGTCTTAAATTGTCGCCAATCAATTTTGTACAGCAAATTAAATAATAAGAACACTTTCATTTTTATCTTTATTTAAACTTGCAAATATCATCGCTAAGGATTCTGATTTTGAAATTGATTTTGTGCTGTTCCGTTTTTTTTGATTTACACAAAAGGTGTGCTTACTATTAAACTAATCCATTTGATTGATTTTTTGCAATGGAAGATTCAACCATTTTTGCAAGAGTTTCTATTCGATAGCATGGACTTTCAATTCAGATGTTCATAATACCAACTGTCTCTTCCGTAGTACGGAAAAATAGTTGAATCTTCCTTTGCAATCCCGTCACAGCCGTTGAAATTGATTGTTTTTCTGCAATATATCAAATTATGTTTATCGATTTTTTTTGATAGATCATGACTTATAATAGACAACAACCAATTTCTTGAAACCATACATTGAATTGGTGAAGTAAACAAGTTCGATCAAGAAACTCAAAATGTCTGCTCACAAATACATACCAACGGCTAGCGAAGACCTAGGGTCCTGTTTATTAGAGAGGATTGATATCAGCTGTGGATGATGATGATGTTTACTTACAGAAAGTTATTGTATTCAGAGGTTTCACAAAGCAGCTCGATTTTTGTTATTTAATTATGCCGACGAAAATAATTGGTATATAGCAACATGCAAAAAAAAAAAAAATTATAAGGTTGAGTAATTATAACAACAATATAGTTAATATACATTCTTATGTAACTCACGAGCATGGAAATTGATATTATTATAAGATAGTGCGAATTGTAAGAATATTCAACTTTGTATTCATTTATCTTTCAATGCATAGACAATAATTCATGTTACCAACGTCAGTTTGTACGGAAACAGTGAATAAATTAATCACACTCTTCCTACGCAATGTAAAATAAAATAATCTGCGTGTGTATTTTAAAAATGTATTCTGATGCTTATTTCGCAGTGTGAAGGTAACACAATATTTGACAATTCAAAAATTATAGAAATATATTATTTTACCAAGCCCCTCGTCAAAAGAAAAAATCCATCACAATTAGCATAAAGGTATTATTCGCGTGGAGGTAGAGCCCGCGGTTTCTTTGCGATCGCACAGGCGTCTGTCCCTTTTATCTTGAACGAAGACCTCATTTCAAATTCACTCATACTTTCTTTCTTTATCTGAGGGTTGTTTCCCCGTACTTTTTATCCTTATTTCTCGCCCCCTGTCTTCTAATTGAATGTCTTTTGAGCGCAGCATTATAAAACGTGTGTTCGGTGACTGTTTCTAATGAGAACAAAGATTCAATCATTACTTTATTTGCCAATTTTAAACGTAAAGCATTTTTTCGCCGATGCCGACCAAACATTTTTTGGACAGTAAATGTATTTAGATCAGGACCGGTTTCGCTCAACTCGAGCGTTATCAACTGATTCTAAATACAAAATAGATTGAGATCAGTTGAAAATGATCGCGATAAGCGAAACCGGTACTGATCTAAATTAAATTATTGTGGAATAAGTACACAGGTAACACAAATGTATTCATATGAAAATTAAGAATTCTTTTTTGATATGGTTAAATATTAGTATTAAAGTATTATTTTGTATATTTGAAAATAATTCTTATTGTATGAGCTGGTTTTCATGATTTTTACAAGGATCTTTAAAAATGGGAGCAAACAAAGAGCATTGTAACTGTAAAACATTCCTACACTTTTATTACCATATTATTTAAAGAAGACTTTCTAAAATTTGAAAAAATAAGTTTGAGTACTGTATAATCATAAATTGAGAGCAAAGTTTTTTAATTGTGATTACTTTACGATATTTAACATAGGAAAATAATGTTTATAATTTACTCACAATGTATGGTAAAATTGTAATATAATTTTGGCACATATTTAAAGTTATTACTCTGCACAAACAATTTGCATTAATTTGACTGTTTTTTCGAAACTTTTCATAATAAAGAACTAATTAATCTAAGTTTCGTGGATCCAACGAAACTAATTGCATTACTCTCTTTGAACAGTTGCCGGCACTGCTTCTGTATACATAAACTATTATTATTTTAACTCTTCTACTGCATGTAATTAAAACATATTTATTATACAAACACAATTAAAAATAATTTATTTGAAAAGTGTTATCTTCCTGGCTCCTTTATATTTCATAAAATATAAATTATTCATGAAACTAGATTATTAAAAAAAAAAAAATGTTTTTATATTATAACTCAATTTAATAAAAACTTTTCGAAAACAGAAAATATTACAAAAGCTTACATTTGATTACACGAAGAGCATTTCATTGCATTGTTGTTTTGATAAATTTTGAAACAAAAGTCGCATTCAAAAAAATTGGGTTTCAATTAAAAATATATTTAGTATCATTATTATGGTATAAAACTTTAATATCTTTGTCTCCATTCACGTGTTAAATAAACAGAGGTTTTGTGCCATAAGCTATCCGACGGTAACTAATAATGCCGAAAACACGGTACATGTTTCATGTGACGCTAATAAAAATAAATATTTTTTATTTAAAAAACTTTGTTTCTAAATGATAATTAATATTCATTTCAACAGATTTAAATAATCGCATAGTTTTTTTGATAAAGTTCAATTCAATTTTTTCATTTTAAATATGCCGGATGAAACATTACTTCAAATTATAGGGTAATTTCGATGGTTTTTTACGGTTGACCGTAGGGATATAATTTTTCAAAATATTTCATACATGTATATTCAAATATGTATATATATAATAAAGCTCAAAGCTTGGATCTTCAACGTTAAATCATTTTAATATTGATAAACAGTATACATGAATCTTTTAATATTGTGAGTTTATTATTTCATATTTGATCATGTTGAAAATCTTTTATATAATATTGATCTAATAAAATTCTTAACAATTTGTTTTTTTTCTTCTCATAAATGAAATAATAAATAATAATTCTATAATATAGACCGTATATATACATTTAAACAGCCTCGACATCGAATATATTCTAAAAGATATTTGATTTTTAAATATTCAACAGTTATCGATGTGACAGGTATTTGTTACAGGTTGAGTCCTAAAAAAAGCTCACTGTACCGTTGGGGATAAAATCAATTGAGCATTGATTAATGAACAGAAAAACCTCAGCTAAAAAACTAAATTAAAAAAACTTAAAAGGATTCCTACCCTAAAAAACGTAAGCCACCACTTAAGCCTATTCTTTTTTATGTAAAAAAACATTTCACCCAAGCAGAATGAAAAAAAAACCCTCTGGATGGGAGAGTTTTTTATGTAATTGATCCCATGGTTGCTGTCAAGTACTTGCTGTAATAAAAAAACGTGCCGTCACCTTTTTTCTATTCACATAGTAAAAAAGATATATTGATTATCAGGCTTTCAATAAAATTTATTAGGATTAAATTTGCCACAATAGAACCAGATCACTTACAAAGGTCTTATTGACTATAAAAAAATATCGAACACGCTTTCTTACAATTCTATCGATGTATTTATAAGTTCACCCTTCAAATCATAAACATAATCAATATTTACGTTTCATAATACATATATGATGTGAATACTACATTAGCTACCTGGCATTGCTTTCTATGCGAGATTGTATGAATGTATGGTTATATATATAACTATTTATACAATATTGGATATTTAAAACACGACTCCGACTCCGACTTCAACATTGACCAGAAACACGACGAGGTTAATTTCGTCATTTTTCCCCAAATTTTTCTATTTATGTGTATTTAATTAAATATCAATACCAACCAATCCAGCCAATAGCCAAATTTGGTATACATATTATATGCAAAAACAAAAAATTCAATCTTTTCAAAATTTCCGACTCCGGCCAAAAAACCCCAACCCCACGACTCCGAGTCCAACTTCACAACCCTGCAATATATTTTATTTTTACATCTTCAAGTATTCCACTACCGTTTGAAATAATTTTTCCTCTTCATAATAGTCATTAATATGAGTATATTATAGAGTAAGATACGATTATTTTCCCTGGTTACCGAATAAAAGCCAAGATAGATTTATGTTATATTCTTGCGACCGCTAAGTATTTCCGCCTTGCTCCACTGCGCATACATTACACAATGAACTCTATCGCAAATCATAAATTTAATAATGGGGTAGGTTATTCAGTTTGCATAGAAGCACGCATTCCTTTCGTGCAGCAAAAATGCTTTAATGTAATCGTGATTAATGTAGTATCAACTTCTTTGCAATTTTTATGCCTTGAAAATTCTTTTAAAAAGCTGAAGGACTTAATCTTAAAAAATTTAAGAGCTTTACGAAAGCTCTCTTCAATTTTTTACTTACGATTACGAGTGGTGATATACTTAAAATGTTTCTTTGAAATTCTCCCAGATTACTTATTTTCTTATTATTTTATTCTCCAACTTAATAATAAGCAATAAATAAATATATTTTTTAAATAACAACATTTAAAAAGACAAAAAGTTTTGTTGAAAGAAACTTAACATTAATACAAATGATTATACCTACGTTTAATATTAAATTGCGTTTTATACCTATTTTACTCAAAAAAAGTGTCATATTTCGCCTTATTGAGAAGCATCTTTAGAATATTACGAGTCACTTTTTGTAGCACATGGATAAAAAAAGCTATCATTATAAAATCAATATCGAAAAATAGCCATCGAATTTATAGAAAGTATTAAAGGACTTTTAATTAAATAACTGCAATTGTGAATAAACCATAGATACATATATATAAATGACGGCAATTTTTTAAATTAAAATATAATGAATGATTTGCGTGACTACAATCAAGCCATTGCCATATCAAATATCAGTCTCAGTCGAAATACTGAATTAATAGTCATTCAATTAACCAATACCAATTTCTCCACTCCTTATTTGTTGGTAGAACGGCGAATTCTAATTATTTACAAATATAGATGAATAGATGTATAAACTTTTCCACTAAATTTTAATGATATAATAGCAAATAGATGTATATTTTGTCTATTTTATTTTAATATTCATTGAAAAAAGCACGTAATGCTTTAATACAAGTCTTCCATATATTTCAGTTAGCACTTATTACGTCAGTTAAAATAAGCCAAAAGCCACATTGTAATGGCAAAGTTATGTATCCACTTATGCAGATTGTATGCATAATTTGTTTGGAAGCGCACAGCTGCCCGTTGGTCACATAAAATATTACAATGACCTCCGTGTACTGTACCTTCGTGAACTTAGCACAAAGAACAATATATCTGACCATATTTGATTCGTTATATGCGTATTTTTATTACACTATATTCAAGATTGGCTTTCTTGTATTTGAATAAACTTCTATACAACATTACATCATGCCATTTTCCACCCTTATAATTCTGACCATTTTTCAACGATAAAGAAACCGTACTTCAGTTGTGTTGTGAGTTTCAAATGAAATATTATAAACACTTTATCAAAACTATGAATACAGCTACGTTTAATTAATAAATAAGTGGAAATACTAAGATAGTAGTAATTGTAATTACGACTATCTTATGTATGTAATTTTATAAAAAAAAACAGGGTTTGTAGCCGTTTGGTCAACGCTATTGGCTTCGATTGCGTTTAGTAGGTGCGTCGAGTTTATAGAATCTAATTACAGTACGGAAAGTTTCATTTGTTATTTTTTTATTCTTTTTTTGGAATTGTCTTGGAAAGCATGACTGTCTGTACCTGGTCATAAAATAATATGTCATTCGCTTTCAACGTTACTTTGAGAATTTTTTATCCAAAAAATAATGTTTTGCAAAATCTTACCGTATATTGTATTGAAAATAGTATTCAAAAGCTCTTTTCAAAAACTCATTATCATATTTTTGAAATAATTTTGCTTAAGTTATTAAGATAATGATAATACACGTCTTTAAAGCGGTAACTGTCACTTCTTGGTGGAAAGCCATCATTTTAATAAATAAGATACTCGCCATAAGTGACCCTGATCATAAATTCATTTCACTTTTTTACAAAACATATTTTTAAATATTTTACTTCAACAGCCATTAAATAAATGTCATAATTTATTGAAATCGGTTTCAGAAAAAAACTCTACGTATCTTTTTGAAAGACAATATATGTATATAAGATTATAAAATTTGATGGGCTAACAAAGTTACATATAAGCTTGCAAAAGCTGGTTGTATTTTTTATACATTTGAACTTGACCGAAATAAAAACCGGTAATTCAACACAAAAAACAGTCAGCTGAACAAGAAGGTAGTTACCTACTTAGTGGGCTTTTTGCAGGAACAACGGAATCAAGTTTAAGTGAAAGCTTATTTGATATGAATGCAGCCGCGCTTTCATTATAAAAAGACTAAGTCCGCGAAGGAAGAATAACTACTTGCTAGATAGTTAAAGGGCAATAACTAGAAGTATTTTCAATACATATATTATTTCTTAAGATAAAAAGCAATTCATTAAGCAATTCATGTCAACTTGAAATGAAGTTTATTTTCCAAAATGAGCTGAATTCTAACGTCTACAAATACATATTCAATTAGAAATTATCCTATTTATATATCTCTGAATGGAAAAAAGCAATGTGCCAGTTGTATGTTGAAGATTACCGATAGTTGTGAATTAATACGACGTAAAAAATAAGGCCAATATTGACTATTATTTTCAGATAAAATTAACAGATCTTCGAAAGCATCTTTTTGAGTAATTCATAAATTAAATGAATTTAAGTTAATTTGAATTAATACATTAATTATCACGGAAAGCTTGTTTGAAAACCGATAAAAATAGTTTGACAATAAAGGGCATTCACAGCTCAAGTTGTCTGAATCGAGTTTGCAAAAAAATATTAAACCTTTAAATGCATTCCACCGAAGACGCTGAGGCAGATGCAAATTTAATATAAAGAAAAGGCAGATATTATTATAACTGGTTTTAATTCACATCTCTTTCGGCTTACCGTGTTGAATAAGTTGTGATTTTTTTTGTTTTGTTTTTGATAATAAAAATGAATGAGCATGAATTCACTAAAGCCACTTGCCTCAAAAAATGTCAGTCTGTTCATAGTTCCCTCGAAAGAATGGTTAGTGGAATATATTTTTTAAAAAGATGAAATTATGTGAAAAGCTAATTTGAATCATTTTTATGTAAAACATTTTGATATAAATTTGAGTGATTTTCTTAAATATAGTGAGAAGTTCAACGCATTTTATGGCGAAATGAATTATTAATATCAACTGTACAAGTATTGGAGGGTAAAGGCTAAATATATTAGCAAAAAATAACTAAAAATACATGTGCGATCGTACCCATTAAAACTTATGAGTATAATTATAAATATCTTTTTTATCAACTGGAAGACACTTCTGTAAATCATTGTTTCATCATACTTTCACTAACAGAAATGTCTGACAAGATTATTTGAATTCTAAACATTACTAATCAAACATATATTGACTTACAATCTTTTTATTCATAAATTAATAACCGATTCTGTGAAGTGATTTAGCAACTAATGAAATTTTAAGTGTAAATTTCGACGGTTAAAATAATATTAAACATAAGGTTATTTTCGGTAAAAAAAATATTTAATGAATAAAATGTGACGATCTACGCACGCAAGAATATGTAATTGGACCTACGTAGGCGTTAAACAAATTATAAAACAAAAAGCGTTGAAAATTTCTTAAAATAAATGCTCTGTTTTATATAACATAATGAAAACGTTAAATATTATTTCCAAGGCGACAAATAATATATTTTACTTTTTACGAACAAAGTTTTAAGCTTATTTCATCTACCGGATTTAAATATTTATGATTTTCTTCTTTACTTGCCTGAAAGAGATTACGTCTTCACAAAAATCCTTTTTGAAGGGTAAGAAAATATTGCTTACTCTACTAAGTCCCAACTTCCAACTCACCCCTTTCGCCCTTCAGATAGGCTATTGATTTTCTCCCCATGGAAAAAGAGCTTTCAGGATTACTTGTAAAACTGACTTAAATAAGTTATTTATTGGCTCGGATATTTTATGGCTAAATTTGTGAAAGAAAACTGACTTTTATTTACTTGGATTAAGTATAATAGAAGAAACCACAACATTATAATTACATAGGCGGAATATAGTACTTTTATATAAATAGCGTGCTTCTTCGTTTAATATTTTTACTAAGATAAACTAAGAAAATTAAATAAATTGTTATCTTTATGTCAACATCTTTAGTATACCAAATTATTATCATTCAAATGAATTTATAAAAACATATTACGAATTATTTGTCTTCTCAGTGATTTATTTTAGTACTAATTTCAAATATATGATTATTTTGAATAAACAAACAATTTAATGGTTTTCCATCAGATATAATAAATTTTGTACATTTTGAAATCGAAGAATATAAGAACTATCAATGAATTATTATTTGCGCTAAAAATGATATATGTAACGTGATTTTTAAATATTTATTTGAATCGTTCAAACCTGACCATTTATATCTTTAAAACAAACAAATAAACTATTGAAAACGAATTTAAAAAAAACAAAAAAGTGCTCGTGAACGGTTTAAGTCTAAATATAATTTAATTTGTTTTATAAAATAATTTAATCTATGCCTAAACTCACGCCACCAAATCTTGAAACATGCTTTTTTATAAATAAAGATAAATATAACGTTCTGCAGGTATAAGTTTATTAATATAAATTGACAATCCTGAGTAAAGTATTTCGTAATCTCACAAAGTGCTCTTTTAAATATTTATGCAAACCCTACTTTCTTGAGATTATTTACCCTCAAAATAATGTGCATGCTTTTTGAAAACGCTTACCACTATCTCATCCTTTAGCTCATCTCAAACTCTTTTAATATCCGTGAAACAATGGCGTGCATTTTCACATTTTGATCACAATGAGTATTAACACTAAAGCGTAGATATTTAAAATTATTGCCAATGTATCTATCAATATAGTTTTTAAACAGATTGACTCATAAGTTATCAATGAAAAATTATTGATTGAGTAGGCATTTACTTGGTAGAACTCCATTATAATACGGAAAGAAAAATAGCAATGTATTTTAATTCTACATAAATTATTTTATATATTTGTTGATAGCTATTTCGGCTTACGCCTTCGTCAGAACTATGTTTAAAACGTGTATTAGAGATAGCTTATATTATGTCTAAGTTTTAATCGTTTAATCAGAGTAGCCATATCGGCTACTTTCAATTTGATTAAAACAGATTAAATATATAAAATAATTTTTGTAGAATTAAAATACATTGCTATTTTTCTTTCCGTATTAATGAAAAATTACTATATTTTTGCCAGTATTGAGCATTTTTTTTTTACAAATATCATAGTTTTCTTATTAACTTTAATGTGAATATCGTATCGTCATTTTGTTGTCTAAGAATATTGTGTTATATAACACCGTTCTACGATTAAGGGGTTGACTATATCAATTGAGATGGGATGTAACATTCATATAATATTTTAATTTATTGTTATGAAGAATCTTCGTGAAAAAAAAAATTCACAGCAAAAGTCTTATCCTAATTGAGAATAGTTTTTTTCTGTCATAACGCACTAACTATTTCATTTTTAAATGAATATGGTATTTGTAATTTTTTTTAACCATCTCTACTCCCAACTTGGAGCATATGGAGTCCTCACGGAGTTTATCTTAACATATGTTTTTCCACGACAACTGCTTGTTACTCAGTTGCTCAACATCTCTTTTTCGAAAAGACTAGGAATGTAAAGGATACGAGGACTAAGACACGACTAGTGACTAGCTAATCGCTGTCACTATGCGTCGTTCTTTGGGATCGGAAAGGTGGAAAGAGATTATAAGCAACACAAAAACCCAATGCCTCTGAGCACAATCGATTTATCGACTGGAAAAGTCTGCTCGCACCGGAAATCGAACCCGAGCGGTCCCACACGATAGCCAACGACGTTGACAACTACACCACGGACCGGACTACAGCAAATAGCATGAATAATTTTAAATAAAACAGTGAAATTAAAGTTAATTCAGTCGAGTGATATTAGTCGTATTCCAAAGTCATACATCAGGTCATATATCAATTTAAAAAATTCAGGAGATGTCTGGTAAAAAAGATTTTTTCAAAAGTTTTCAATTACCGATTCCGTTTAAATAACCTCGCTCGCTTTAAAGTTTAGTTTTGCTTTCTTAGTGAAGATTCATAAGAATGTTTTTAATAGTTACGATGAAAGAAAGGGCACTCCTTAATTGCAACCGTTCACAAAAACTGAAACAATATGCACGGCGTAAGATCACTCTTTAAAGATGCATGAGGGCTTAGAAGGGTTGCTAAGGTACGGCGCTGAATCTATCAATTTTAAATTAACGTGAAATATTTATTATTAATGTTTCGAATCTAATCGCGGTACCTTCAATTCTATAAAATTCCTCTGTATTTATATAATATATATTAAGAAAGCATTGTTTCACGTATTTTTTATAAATAAAATAAATATTTAAATTCAAATCATTCTTAAGATATATTTTGAGCTTTACATAAATAAGCACTGATAAATGTCAATTTGGATCACAATATTGTTGAACTTTGAATAATAAGATGATTAAAAGCTATCCAAGAATAATCAATATCTACATTCTACTCATTAGATGAGCTCCTCAGCATTCTTATAAGTATGTTGTTTAATAATTCCTTTACTAATCAATTTAAATATTACATTTTTTGTCTGGTCTGGCAGCATTATCATTACTTTACTTTCCTTTCTTCAAATCTGCTAATACTGCTTTTCCATCCACTATTTGTATATGTTATTTACATTTTTTTAAGTGAGAGTGTCTTAGAAGTAAGGTCTTGCGGCTCCTGCTGCAGTTGTCTTACTTTACCTGCTAGCTCTCATGGCTAGGCCCCTGATAGAAGCCCTGTAATATTGCTTCCCCTCGGATACAATGCTATGAGGTGAATAAATTGGAAGGAAGAAGAAGATTCTTTTGCTATTTTCAGGGCAACGAAATAAAAATAACCTTTTTTATATTTATTGTTTTAAATTAAAAATTGTAAAAATCATCAATTTAATTTAGAAATACTCATAGTATAAAGCAATTATATATTTCAGATATTATTTAGATAATCAATATTTTATATATATAAAAATCTTTGCAAAAGCCTAAGCAATAAAACTGATCAACCGGGGGCTAAAGAAATTTGAGACTTTGGCCATTTTGCCGGGAGTAAAACGTAAAACTATCAATAAAGCCATATTCACCAACCAATTTAAGTTACACGTAAGAATAATTAATACTTACACATGTTATCTACGATACAGAACTCCTTAAATAATTATTAAATGTTGATTATCAGTTTTAATGAAATGAGACTATTTTCCAGGGCTGTGAAGTCGTCGCGGCTCTTTGGCAGGATTCTTTTGGAGACATTTTGAAAAGATTAATCTTTTTATTTCTGCGTATAATATGTAAAATTTGGCTATTGCGTGGATTGGTTGGTGGATATTTAATTGAATACACATAAATAGGAAAGGTAGGGGAAAAAAACGTGACGAAATTAAACTTTTTTTAGTCAGAATCGGAGTCGTACTTTTTTTAACGACTTCACAGCCTCAGTTCACAGTTTAAGTGCAAGAATAATTTTGAATTGACCAACAAATTTAAGAGTCTAAATTCAGGATGTTTTTTTACCATTATTACGAGAACTGCTTGTTACTCAGTTGCACATCAAATCTTTTTCAAAGAATGTTGGGATTGAAAAGATTCGAGCACTAGGAGTCCTATCCTAGTGATTAGCTCATCGCTCTCGCTACTCGCCATATTTTAGGTCCGGGATGGTTGAAAGCATTTTTTTTACGAAACAAACACCTATGCCTTTGAGCAAGGCCGATTACACGCACGGAAGCCAAAGACGTTGGCCACTGTAACACGGACCCGGTTGTTAGCGACAATATTTATGAAAGTGTAGAAACTTTGAATTTTTAAAACGTTAAGTATATTCAATAAAGTGTGAAACTTTTCTATGTACATATTTATGTTAAGAGACTTGAAAAAAATATTCTTTCTTTTACTATATAATGTCTTCCATGAAATTTAAAATCCCCATGAGGCATATAACTTTAATAGGCCTACGAAATAAATTTTAAGGGACTGTAGCATTTTATTTAACTACTTCTCTGCTTAGTACACATCCTTATATAATTTGATAACGCACACCATTTTTTAGGGGACAGAGTCGGGACGATAAAAAGAATAGCGAACCAAATTAAAAGTCTATCATAATTTGTATGTAGCACTAAGTGGCACATGGGTAGGGAAAATCTCAATTTTTTTTTATCCCCTAGTGAAAATTGAAAGAAAAAATTCACCCCACGCGCAAGGGTGCGTCGCGTGGGTGTGCTCATAAAATGCACCCCTACTTGGGGGTATCGAGCGTAAAAATCAGGGGTGAAATTCTAATCAGTCCCCTTGAAAAGGAATCTGAAAAAAATGGCTGCAAAAATGATCCCACCCCCGTGCCGCGGAGAAAAAACTAATAGAGTTGACATAACGTTATACTACCCCTTCACCCGAGTGACTGGATAAAAAACACACATAACATACTAAAACCGCGTATCTCCATATTGTATTAGCCAATACAACAAGACTTTTATATTGTTTTATAGAAACATTCACATATTTTTTATTAACTGGCAATGAAAAAGTAACCGACGACTCATTTTTATATTCCGTGGTACAAACCACAGCTTTAAATTATGGTAATATCATAAATGATTTTTCACTCAAAATGGAGTGAGTGTCTGTGATTATTTATGGCCTAAAAAAGCATTGAAAATTGAGCTCATAATGGTATCTTTATCACAGATTTATTCGCAGATATTTCAATTAACACAAGGTTAAGGCTGAGCGAAATTATTAAAATAATCCATAACGATTTAACTTTTTTTTCGTTCATTTGAGTCACCAGTCACAAGGACTGTTAGGCTGATCAATATACTTCTATTGAGGTGGACATTTTCTGCAATGATTTTTTTTGTTTTTATTTTTTCTTTTATTCTTATAATTTCTATATAAAAAGTGTATTGTGTTTTTTATGTCATTCTCTATGAAATAATTATTATATTTTCTTATATGCTATATTATAAACTATCTTTTTTATATTTTTCAAATGCATGGCGTATTGTCGTCAACTGTAATATCTTGATTATATTTTCCAATAAATAGTGTAAAATTTAGGTCGTGTAGACTGTAAACTATTTATTTTTTGAAGATACTCCAAAATTGGCAGAAAACTGCTTCCTTCAGTTCGTAACTTTTTCAAGCTAAAATCTTATAAAATTGGAATGAAAACATTCATGTTAAAAGAACATTGTGAATGCTGAAAATAGTCATATCATTTTTAGCCATAATATCATATTAATACAGTCGATTCATGCTTTTTTTTATCAAATATTCTTGACTCAAATCGTTAGTTACGAGGAAATATGTTCTTCCTCTGACGTTTAAGGTACGCGTCAGTTCTACGATAAAAAGCCACACCCTCTGCACGTAGCTTTGTGGAATAATTTTTACTATGAAAAATGCATCAAAACTGGAACAGCCCAATAGCAGAACGTCAACAACGCCACATCTCTAACGGGCACTTGTGCTGTTTTGTCAGCTTATAAATTTGGAGTTAGATCGTTATGAAGTGGGGATAAAAAAATATCGCCCCTCTTTGGCGTTGGATCGGAAAGCTGGCGGGGTGAGAAGAGAGAAGGGGGGCGGAAGTCTCACGTGATTGGCTGTGGACGTGCACGCGAGCGACAAGGAGGAAACTGCGGAAAGCGCGCGGCGATATGGCTGGCGACTTGCTCGCCGGCACGCAACATTTACACCATAAGAAAAAGATTTTATTTTTAATTTATTTTCATGGAATTAATCATAAAAAAAATCCACCAATAATTATACATTGGAAGATCTATGCGGCTAAATCCGGATTCAGGTGGATTTTCTTAGGCATGTATTTTTTTCATTTTTTCAAATGTGAATTGTGTGTTATAAGGAAAGGTATATTATAAATACATATGAATGGTCACTACAAACGTGTTGGCTACTCTAAAACTGTTTTTGATACAATTGTTAATTTAAGTTGTGGCTAGTTATATTATAATTTTGTTAAAAATGAATTTCCACAAAGTTGAGCCAAATCCATCAAAGGTGAGAGTCTTTCAATCTGTCAGTATATAAATTAAACAGTCAATAATTGATACTTGAATACAAAGATACTGAAGACAAATTTCTATGTATAAACCAATGCTGAATAGTCATTGATCGCTTTTTATAAAGTAACGGATCATGTATTGAAAAAGTAACTAGTTTTTCATTTTCTTAGTGATAAATGTTAATTTTGATAGTAATTTTGTAGTCCTTACTAATTTTAATATTTTTATATATCCATAACAATCAAGCCTATCAAAAAGTTATATACAAACTAATAAAGCAAATTTTATCAAACGAGTGACGCGTATAAACGTGGTTAATTTTGGAATAAAAATAAGTAGAACAAATAAGGCAGTACTTCAATCAAATCAAACAAACATTCTTATTTGAGAAGTATCTTTAGCTTGAATTCAAATAGCTCAGACAATTATTTAAACACATTTAATTAAGGATATTTACTTTTTTTGTATTAAGAGTTATTCGGAAGGGTTTATCGTGTAATCGTAAATAATAACACAACAATTATACAGTAGTATATTTAAACAATGGTCAGGATAAAAAAAATGCATTCTAAAAAACATTTTCTCCGTCTATCATCTATTTTTTAATTTGTCCCAAAAATCTATCCAGTGTTTATATGTTATTTCTCCGCGAGCTACCTCCCCTCCACGTCTGATAAAATGCAAATGTTTGTGCGCGATTTTTTTTATTATTTGCCCACCAGTTGTAAGTACTCGGTAGCTATTTATTGAACCTTCGCAATAATTAAACCCGGATATGGCACATTTATTATCGGCTGAGCGCTACACAACCATGAAACCGCTACTAAATTTTAGATTCGATATCACATTATAGCTTTGGCGTGTATACAAAAATAACACATTTAAATGAAAAGCGATTTCAGTACAGCTTTAAACTGTTAAAATATTCGATATTTACCAACTGAACCGTTACAAGCTTATTCTAAAATGATAATTCTGTGTAAAGAATTTTCAATACTTTTAAATATACTTAGGTACGTTAAAGCAATAAACACAAAAAAAACAGATTACAGAATTAAATTAAGACTTCCATTTGACACTCAATGGTACATTTTGTATAAAAAAATCTGCATAAGGAAGCAAAGATTTCCGCTTAAATTATACACTAGTAATATTTATTAATTAACTAGCTGTACACTGCGCGCGTTGCTACGCCAGCAACTAAAATAAATTTGAAGGAAAGACATTACACACATATTCAATTCAAATTGAGTCAATTTGAGTGTACGCCAGAAAGTTTCGCGGAAGTGTACTCGAGAAATTTGTAAAAATTCGATATCAATTTTTGGGGGAGGGGGGGTTGTTTGGCGGGGTGGGGTTTGGAGAGCGTATGGGGGGTATGCCAAAAACCTTCGAAGAAGTGAACTCGAAAAATTCTTAAAGTTTAAAAAAAAAAATTGGGGGGGGAGGTTGGGCGGGGAGGTTGGGGGGTGGTTGGGGGGAGGGGTTGGTAGGCTATAAACCATCGCGGGGGTGCACTCAATAAATTTGTAAAGTTTCACATCGATCGGTCGAGCGGTTTAGTAGTCCATAGCGGACATACATACAGACATTCATTTTTATATATATAGATAGAATAGACTACATATATTCTGCGTATTAAAAGCGGAGATGGTATTTACGGTACCAGGTGGTTGAATGTTAAATGAACTATACTACTAGTACAGCTAGTTAGTGGATACGAAGTAATGCATACTTTACTAAAAACGCTATATGGTCGTGTAATGGGCCACGTGTCATTATACGCACGTGTATGATAATCGACGTGCTATAATTTAAGCCTATTGCAATCTTCGTTTATTTTCACCCGTCAGCAAAGAGTTTCATAATGTCTTAATAACTCTATTATTATCTCATAAGTGATGACGATTCGCTTGTTTCCCATCAAATCCTTTGAAGTATAACACAAGATCATGTGTAATAAATAAAAATACGTTCAAAACAACGTGAACAGGCTCTGATTGCATGGAATAAGACATTTGTATGAAAAATATTGACAATTTATATATGTCCCTCAGCTAGAATTAATTTGGGATTTCTACTAAATGTGCTGGATGGAATTTCAATATCACAGTTGAATTGACAGTTCAAGTTTGTGCACTTGAGATGACTGAAGATGCCGAATGGTTAAACTTTTCCGATCCCAAAGAGCGACGCATAGTGACAGCGATTAGCTAATCACTAGTCCTGTCCTAGTCATCGCCAACCCTACCCTCTTCGAACAAGAGAGGTTGATCAACTGAGTAAAATGCAGTTCTCGTAGAAAAATATATGTTGAGACAAACTCCGTGAGGAGTCCATATGCTCCAAGTTGGGAGCGGACATGGTTTAAAATAATAAATATTGAGTCATTGTTCTTAAGTTGACAATTCAATCTATTCAAAATTTTAAAATTATATCTCTAATTATATTGGACGAACACCAGGGCCGAGTGGTAATATTTTTGGCTATATTATACATAATGTCTATTATTTCGTGGTTTCAAACGTCGGAAAATTACCACATATCATTGTTTTTATGTGCTATATTAATCAGTAAGTACTAACATAAATAAGTTAGTATTTACGTTTAGATCAGATAATGAAACGGGTTGTTAATTCAGTATGGACGTTAATGACACATTATCAGTTTGTGATCAGTTAGCAAATACATGATTGTATCAGTAATTTATTTATACAAAAAAGGCAAAATTTTACAAAAGTGTATATTTGACAAAAAATAATTAGTTGTAGTGACTTTTAAATTCTTATTATTGCACAAAGCCACCGAACACTTTATGTTAATTATGCATTTAGTTAATATACAAATAATTAACCACCGTACAAATTATCCTATTACCTTATTGATACAGTTGGTACAATATTACGAGCGCAATTTTATACTCGGTCAAAAATCACGTGCTATCATTAAACAATTATTTTAAATTGCGATAATTATACTTTAAGTTCGTATTTCTCAGAAACAATTTATTTCAAATTATAATGATAATTGCATTCTGAGGTGACAATTATTACCATCATGTCCCTTGCAGCAATAATTGTTGTCATCCGAATTTCGACCGTAACTGTCTCCTGATATTTATTGACGACAGGTGGAGATCGCTGACAATTTTCAAGTGCGCCGGGTGATAACATTGCGCGATGATTTAGAGTCAATTTCGCATACATTTATATCTGAAATTTATTATTATTCATTTTAAAAACTATGCAGTTACTTAAATGAAACAACTTTTATGAACATTAAATTATCATTTTTTAACCATATTCAGTCCCAACATGAGGTATATGTCCTATTAATAAATATATTTCAAGGAAAGTCGTATCTAAAGTACCTTTTCTTCCACAGGATACGTAGCTAATCGCTCTAGGCCAGCCCGGTATGTTCCAATATATTGAGCATGTTCTCGAATATAAAAGAGGCTTAATACATCATTAATTATTACTTGAAATAAACTATAAATTATAAAAGCTTTTGGTATGATAGGTTTGAAAATTGTTTTTTACTTTAGGGGTGCAACCGAAGAAAGATTTGAACATAACACATACTTTCGAACACAATTAATAAATAGTAGGATTCGAACAAGTGAACCATTTGCAATTCAGCTATATGCTCGAATAATTTTTTGCGCATTGTCTTGTTTATTATTTAATTATTAATTTCATATTTAATCATGTGTAAAAATTATGTCACCTTTATTTGTTAAAGATTAACATTGATATTATCTTTTAAATGTAAAAAAGCCGATACTATTACAAAGTGCTATTACATATATGTATATGTTACAGCGAAAGTGTATTATCAGTGATAATATATTATCACTGGCATTTCAGTGAAAGCATATTCTACTACATTTTCGCTAGCGAAAATATATTATCACTCGCAATAATATATTATCACTGGCAATTGCCAGTTAAATAATATTGATTTAAATTTGACAGCTGTCAAATTAAACCTTGACGGTTTGAATTGACGTCTCTTGCAGGCCAGTGCTGCCAGAACGAAAATATCGCTGCATCAAAATATAATGCGCCCGGCTTGCACCAAATAAACAAAATATGTTTGTTATTAATTATTATTAATCAAATATTATTTTTATTTATTATTATAGAGGCTTTTTTTCTTGCGTCTGACATTTCACCTTTAGATATCTGGTCACTTTACCATGATTTTTTATTGTATTTATTAAAAATTTACATTACAAAAATTACAAATTAAAAGTTTATTGCTTTTGCAATGTGAAAAAGATTAATACATTGGAAGAAAAGAAATAATAGTTTACGGATATGGACTCGCCTCTTTCACTTGGTTTATCAAGTGAATGTACTTTTCCATGTTCATTGTGTTATTATGCTTAATCACGGGTGTCTTGGATAAAATATTATAATAATTTTTCTTCATTTCTGAACACATTTTAACGTAAAATTAACAGGAATAAAACACACGTTATATCTGACAGCTGTCAACGCGAACAAACCGCTCTGAAGGTGTGTGCGAAACTTCATCTTTGTCTTCGACCAATCATATAGCATTATAATATATTATACTCTCCGTGATCGTGACTAGTGAAATCACACTATCATACAAATTTATTTCTTCATATATTTTCACCGGCCAGATCAGTGAAAATATATTTTAACTAGTGATAATATAATATCACTGTTAATACACTTTCGCTGTAACATATATATGTTAAAGAAATGAATTATTTCTTACAAATATGTTTGTTTTCAGTCAAAACTGTTAACTTTGTGATTTTGATTTCTACCTTGAAGAATAAGACAAATTTTCAATAAATTAATTTTAAAGTTTTTCAATTAAGAGATGGGAGTCGCTTTTGGGCATTTTATGGTTTGAAATTTCACAGACAAACTCAAATCAAAATTATATTATAGGTATTATGTGTACAAAGTTTAATCATTTTATATAATAGAATTCAAAGCTTACTTATCATTATTATCATTGAATACTTTTATTTAACAAATTTCACTGTAATCATAATAAATTACAATTATGCTAAAAATAACATGGCAACCAATAAATCTATGATATAATATACTAAAACCTATCTCAATAAACAAATACCGCTGATTTTCTAATTCAGTAATTAAATATTGCATTAAACAAGACACCCAAAAAGTTTTTGAATGTCTTCATAAGTCATCCACGCTCTATTATTTATGGCACAGGAAATTGCTGAGTTTAGGTATAGTAAATTATTTTAATTACACTCATCTATTATTATTTTCCTCACACATTTATCAAACAAATACTTCGGCACTTTGCGGAAAGACTAAAACAAAATTAATTTCATACTCATCGTAGCACTTTACCTAAGGAACTTTACAAAGGAAAATTATGACATATCAACTATCGATTGTGTAGTATCTCAACAAATGTATACAAGAAGGTTATCATTTCGAAATCAGCATATTCTTCATATTTTCTTACAGTTACACTTTACAGTTTTAAGACAGCGCCTGTCTAGACCCAGACTACTCTCTGAAAGTGGAAAAACTAGCCCATTATTACGTCCAAAATATAAAGGTAACAATGAACTTGTAAATATACTTGGGCTTGTACATATTGCAATGGGCTTGTATATATGCTGCGGATACCCCAGGGCCTGAATCAAGCCTGTCTCTTCTATCAACCTGATGAATTTCGTCATCCGTAGGCCGCTGATGAACATCCATTTGATGTACTGATCGGAGCTACATGACACCAAGATTACTTGGGAGGAAGCGAGGAGTTTGGAGGGTGGTAAAGATTTCTGGAGGCACCGTCTGGTGGCCATATGCTCCAAATATAATTGGAAGCGGATGTGGAAAAAAGAGTAACACATCAATATTAAAGGAACCCATTATCAGCAGGTGTAACTTTAATTCTCCCTAGTCTGAAGAATGTCCTAAAAGTGACCTGGAAAAGTATCTCTGGCATTTAGGTGGTAACAGTATCATTATTCACTTTTAAGGTGTTCACTGTCAATACTTGGTGGAATGGCATTAAAGTAATAAAAAAAAAAAAATTAGTACTTATTTCACTTCAAATTTATTGGTTCAGGACCGGTTTCGCTCTTGGCGGGCATTACTAACTGATAAGAAATACAACGAAACAGCAATGCAAGCTTTTTTGATGTAATAGCTTGCATTACTATGAGGTCTTCAACATTTTAATTAAAGTCTATTTTGCTTGTATTTTCCTTCAATTTATTTGCTTAATTGTAATACCAATTGTTTGTCATACCTTGTAATTCTTGCTTAACTGTTGCATAAATATCACTGTTTTGATTTATTTCTTATCAGTTGATTATGCTCGCCATGAGCGGAACCGGTCATGATCCAATAAATTGTATGTGGAATATGTACTAAAAATGTTTTCTTATTTTATTGGTAATGTATCGAGTGTAAAAATATTCCTGGTCCACCGTATTAACAATACTCAAGCATGAGTAAATGTTAAACTGAAGAATAAAGCATCATAAAATGTATTCGAAGATCTTGAGATAAAAGCTACAATATTTTTTTATAAGATGTAAAGATTTAAGGCAAGCAGTGAACGGGGGATTTTTTTTCGTCATGCTGAGTTGCTTTTCAAGAAAATCTTGTTTGATTTATTTTTTACTTTATGCTTCCCTTTCTTTAGTATTTTCACGGGAAATTAATCTCTCATCGTAAACCTTTGCTAATGAGGGGTGGGTCCCATCAGTAAAATTGAGGGCTATACTTACAGCAATTTTTAATCAACGGTATCCGTAGGAAGGACGACGAAGATACTTGTAAGTGTTTCAAGAATAGTTTAGCAAAGAAAAATCTTACTAAGCAATTGGAAAAAGTATATTTTAAATATGTAAGTATTTGTACATATATTGGTCGTAAAATTATATTTGAATTCATACATGTGACATATTGTACATTTAAAAAATAGTTATCATTAAAGTGTTCTCTAAATAAGCTTAAAATGCACACAAGTTAATTAAGGACCGCCCAAAAGTATATACAAAAAATAAGGGTATGCAATATTAAAATTTTGTCAATCAGTTGATAAAGCCAATGCAGCCTCAACGCATTTGAATAAAACATGAATTGAAAGATTTCCTTTTGTTTGAGGTGATTTGTTTAAGCCATGTCTGCTCCTAAAGTGGTGCATATGGACTTGCGGAGTTTACCTTGACATATGTATTTTATGTTTTCTACGAAAATTTATTGTCAATTAGTTGCTCAATCTCTCATTTTCGATGCGAGTAATGATTGAAAGATACGAGAAATATTTGTCAGCTAATCGCTTATCTTGCTACGCTTTTGGGATTGGGAGGATTGGAAGGGATTTTTTACGACAAACATGCCTTAAAACAGGATCGATTAATCAACTGAAAAAACTTCCCGCTCTTGAGCCCGTGAGGTCGGACACGGAAGCCAACGATGTTGACCACGGACCCGCTTGTTTGAAGTAAATACTCAATGATAATTTCATATCTATGAATGAAATCACATTTTAATAAACAATTTATTATTACATCTAATTGTAATGTAAGCTATTCGTACTCATATTATTAAATTAAATTTCGCATTGACATTAAAAAAAAAAGAAATTTGTTAGCTTTGACTATCACTGCTAGACTACTGATGAAAAAGTGACAAGTAATAAAATTAATTGACTACAAAATACCTCTCATAGTTATAATGGATAATTTTTCACCTAAAAATAAGCCGCATATAACATCCAAACTGACTCCATCTGGCATTAATAAAATCTAAATAATGAATGTAAAGAAAGAACTTATGACCCAGGATAGGGGAGTAAACGACTTGAAAATGACCCGTAGAATTTTCAATTATGAGTTTAATTAGGCAACAAAACGACGTGGCTAATGATGAATAAAAAGAAACGAAACCGCACCACTGGAAACACTTTACGTCATACTGCAAAGCCGACTCACGAGGCAGTAGCTATTATTCTTGAGAACAACATTTCGTTTGTAAATATTAACTTAAATAATATATCGATCATTGAAATTTCAACAGTTGAAATATGCTATTCAAACATTCATAAAGACAGGGGTATAAAAATGGGTCGTCCTATCACACACTGCCCTGCACAGCTACACGGAACCGATCTTTGAACGTTTAAATATTCTGAAAATTCACCGTTGCGGTAAGGCTTGGTATACCTCGCGTTGGATTTCATTCAATGTTACAATGAGTATATCCAATTTTAATAAAAATGAATAACTCATTTTTTATACCACTAGTACATATTTGTATGTAAGATTATGACAGGTTTAGCTCACCGCGAGTATTTTCTACTGATGAAATTTTTACAGAAACAGTGTTAATTATTTCCAATTCAGAAATGCAAGACAAGTTATGATATCTAATAAAAATTATTAGAACAGGACAAATTTTTGCTATATTGTATCAAACAATTATAAATTAAACTTAAAAATGTACATATTCATCAGAATTAATATTTTTTCATAATTAAAATACATAATACAAATTCATAAACAATTTTCGTGACAGCGTTTATACTGAATAAACGCTATCACGAAAATTGTGACTTTTAATTAAAGATTAAATAAATTTTAAAAAATACACTCCACTAAATACACAATTTGGTGAAGGCATCTAGCGAAAAAAAATTTAAACAAAATTACTTACAAAAGATAAAAAACTTAATTCGTCTGAACTTACTTGGGTATTATATGTATGTACATTCGGAATACGTGGATACCCAAAGCAATAGAAAATATTCTACCAATGTAAAAGCTCTTTTAAGTGTGATCACTATTGACATGCTGAATATTTACCTCCATATATGTTTTTTTATAAAGTTCAAACCAAATAAACAAAAAGAGTATATTTCACATCTAATATTATTTATTTGTGCTTGTACATAGCTCACCCTTTATTGTCCGCGATGTAAATTGCAGAAAAATGGGCGGCTTTATTTTACTGCCGCCTATCCCCATTTTCCTTTCGAAGCATTTATTTTTATGAGGCGATTAGAAAGAGGTGAACAAAAAAATCAAGAATATACCATTATTTAATACAATTATGAGGGTGTTTGGCTTCTAATCTAAGAAACAATGCTTACACAAACTCACAAACCATTTCAGTTTCATTCAAATAATTGCTCCAAGAATACCTACTATACCTACTATAATTGTTTACATAATAGATTTATTTCAACGCAAAGGTTTCTTGCAAAGGTTGATGTGTTATGCTAATAAAAGTATGTATTAACTTAATTGTATTCACATATTATTATAAAAATGGTTTAGTCCATAGATTCCCAATCTTTTTCGGGTGGCGACCCTTTTTTAAAAAAGCCATGTGAACCGCGACCCCGATGCAATTGAAAAGGGATTTTTAATAAGGAAAATGCATTATAGTGAATATTTTTTTTAGTTAACTGTATAAGTTGGCGACCCCACAGAAGACCCATGGGCTGGGAGCCAGTGGCTTAGTGTCACCGAATCAGTAAGGGAAGTTTTCATTTTTCAATCGATTTGTCCAATATATACGTAGCAGGAGCGATGAGCTTAGCACTAGTCCTCTCTTAGTTTTATTCTAATGTCTGTACTCTTTATAAGGTTGAACAATTGCATAACAATCAGTCCTAGAAAACTTCCGTTGAGGCAAAACTCTATTAGGAATACTCCATAATGCGAGTGGACATGGCTAAAAAGATCGCAACACCAAATTTAGTATGTCTAATAAAAAATACTAGTGTTCGTAAATCGTTTAAACAGCAACGTAAATTTTTCGACTAAAACTACATTTGAACAGTTTAAATCAATTAGTCATTGGCGACCAGTGTTATTAATGCTTAGTGGCCGACATAGTGATTTTCAGTTACAAAATCCACTAGCTCAAGTCCCGGGGCGGAAATTTTCATAATTTGATTTTCAACCAATGTATGGATTTGTGTTCAAAGTTAGAAGGCATGGGTGCATGTGATGTCAAAAATTCCATCAAACCTAGGTATATTGTTAACAAGGCTTAGCAAGAAAAATTATCGAAAATAATCCTTATCCTAACCTAACCTAACTACTATACTTGTTTTGTATAACTAGTTTTTTATAATTTTACTTTATTGATAAAAACAAGATTGTAATTCGATTCCAAGCAGTTATTTGAAAAAAGGAGTTATCTATTGTAATACAATCAGATAACAATATTCCAAGACGGATTGACAGTAAAAATATTACACCGAAATACGAAACATTGGTAGTTATTTGTAAAAATGAAAAAGGCATTTATATGTTTTTTTGAATCTCTGCGCAATTTCTTTTCAAAATTGATTTTTTATCAAATCTCAACATCCCCTCGCTGAAAAAAATTGGGAAATTTTAATAAAGTAATACGACGTCTCCGAGCTCACCGGCGACATCTTTCGTCGTAAATTTCTTATTTATTTACACAGCTTGAAGCTGCATTTGATGTCACTTTAACAGGATTTTGCGTCGCGAAAAATTACATACACCCTCAACTCGGATCCAATCTAAAATCCAATTTTTGCCCTACCAGGCTACTTAGAATGTGGAATAAATTATACTTGAGAAGCCGGCTCGGTTCAAATTAGGGGGTACCCATAACTACATAATATCGTATTAAAAAAGTAATAAACGGTTAAATATATATTTTTAATCAAATATGTAATTAAAGGGATTCAAATTTTGCGTCGTAGATTTAATATGGACGCATTTTCTTGTACTACTTTCACGCATAATTTGTAAGGATCAGGAAAGTTTTCGCTTGTCGAAAGCATTTTAAACTAATGAAATTATTTAAATTAAATGCATTTAAAGTATCTTATAACTCATATTCATATTCATATTCCGTATTACGTTTAGTTTTTCTTACTGAAATCTCAAATACAAACTGATTTCAGTTTGAGCCGTTAGTAAAACCGGTCCTGATAAGAAGTGTTTGGACAACATGGTAAGGTTTACTAACGTATTTCAAGACATTATTTATGAAAGTTAATATTCATATGTTAAAAATTATTATCATATATCAGTGTAATCCGATAACGAAGTGCACCAAAATCACTGGTCCCATATGGGACCTTGGGGCTTTAAAAGGTTAACTACCTTTTGGAAGAGAATGCACAAATTAAGGTGCGAAACCATATCTTTTACACCGTTTGATTACAATTAAAAGTTGGTATGGTTAAATTTTATACGACTCCACACCACTGTGAAAAATACTTGTGGAAGAATCTAAAACAGGTTTCGAATTAAAGTGCGTTCTTTAATTATGTCATTAAATAATATTCTCAAAAATTATACGAAAAAGAAATGACGTAAAATACATCGTTACGGCTTGGAGATTTCGAGAGGAAGATATCTTTTTCTGTAAGCTGGTTATTTAATGATAAGATATAAACTGTTAAAAAGCATCCCTAATGATCGCTTCATACTTCAGACTTTGACGAGGCTGAAGTGTGAAATGGTTAACACTTTAGCTGAAAAGAAGATTACTTCCCATTTTCCATTTCCCCACCCCTCCGACAGATATAAAGCGATCCAAAAATACTCTGCAGATTCGATGGCTTAACGTTTTCGTTCGGATATTATTTGTTTAAGTAAGGGAATTTTCTTTAATGATTTGATTTTCAGTAACCATTTAGACGTAGTTTGCGATTGAAAGATCATCCAATCTATGGTATTAAAGTTATTTTTGTAACCGAAACATTTTACAAAAAATGTTTTTGAAATTTCTTGTAAGTAAGTAGTCATAAAGCTTATAAACTAATCATTGAAACTGATTGTCAATAATTACCGAGTGTAAAAAAGCACCGAATACTAAACTGATTTTATACACTTTATTTGTCTAAAAAAGATAAAATTTCTAGTCGTTGGCTCGTAGTCGAGTGAGCAACATCATTGATTTCGATTGCGGCGCTCACGCGCTCTAATCCTGGTACGGGCAGATTAATAATTTGTTTTATGTTCGAAAACGTGGTTTTCTGTGATGACAACCCCATTTTTTTTAACCATGTCCTCTCCCAATGTGGAGCATATGAGTTATTAACGATATTTTTTATACGAGAACTGCTTGTTGCTCAGTTGGATAGCCTCTTTTTTAAGAAGAATGCACTGCTAGAAGGATAAGGATACGACAGTGCTTGAATGCTTGAGCCTATTTTTAAGATCGGAAAGGGTCCATGGTCAGCAAACAGTTCTCTTAGAAAAAATCTCTTGATTTAAGCTCCATTTGTATATTCTCCTCACATTAGGAGCAGACATGGAAAAAGGATAAAGCAAGATAAACATGTACACTTTGTAATATAAAAATCTGACTAAATATACTTAATTTTTATATTGTTACTAGTATTGCTACCCGGCGTCGCTCGGACTTAGCGACCAATAATTATTTAATGTTATATCATTCGACATAATTATATCACAAAATCTAACATCCAAAATAGAGTTAAAATAAAATCACAAACTTTATTTAATTTGATGACAGCCCCTTAAAATGTCCAAATTCAAGAAAAAAACCTAATTTTCTGTCAAAGAAATGTCAAATAATACCTTCACGTAAATAATAAACATTATTATTAATAATAAAAGCCGGGAAAAGTTCAGTAGAAGACTAATTTATTACATTTTGACTAAATGTCTTCGCCGAACATATTTTCTTTCATATTCGTTTATAAGGCAACTTAATGACCAACAATCCAAAAGGGAATTACAGACCCACAGACATACATACGCCGTTTCGGTTTTATATATAAGATTATTCGACGGGTTTTTTTGTCCAAACAAAAAAAAAATCTATAATTTTTTAGCCTTTTCGTATTACAATTTTTGAGCCAAAAGTATCATATCAGAGAATAAAGCCCAAGTTTATGTTATATTTAAAATATAAGTATGAAAATGCGTATCGAGGAATTAAATATATATTTTTTATATTATTCCAAGAGTATACTTTCTCATTGTAAAAAAAGTCTTTCAAGACCGATGAAAATCTGAAGAATCTACAAGATCTTTAACAAAAGTACATTACACAATTTTGCCGTGTCAATGGTCACTTGTAATAGCGCTCTGAAGAGCGAAGAAAGAATAATGCGCAATTTAGTAACAATAGGAGGGTAAATTGAGATCTTCTTTTTTAAAGTGAAAGAGCTTTCAAGAAATACTACCTACTTTAAAATACCCTGTTTGCAGTGCAGTGGAAACATCTCGTGATATATATTTAGATAATTTTTAATAATTAAATATTTTACCTGAGATCAATCATCCTTTATATGGAAAAAATCATTTATCATTCATGTTTCAGCATTATATACAAATCAAGACTTGATATATTGGCCTCAGATATATCTTATACAGCGTTCGTCATTTTTTATGATGATTTACAAACGATTCAATGTCAATATGCATATCAATCAGAGAACAAAGTGAGGATTGGATAGATAAATATTTCTAGTCAACAAATTTAAATGAGAGTCGATCTTCTTGATAGATTTACTAAATATATTCATAAAAAGGATTTCAACTGAAGGTGCTTGATGGAATATAAATTTGTATCGTTTGAATGGTGGACTTGAAATGTATGAAGATGCCGAAAGGCGAAACCCGAATCGCTAGTGGCAAAACTTATAGAAAATTACAAAATTAAAACGATTCCAATTTTATATGCATAATGTTTTTACTGTTGTTTTATTTAAAATATTGAATGAAATCCTAATTATTACATAATTTAAATCATATATTTACTACAGAGAGAATTGTATAAATATACATAATAGCTATATTTATTAACACATACTTTGACAGCAAATTTAATAGTTCCTTCATCAATTTTGATCAAATGCCATCAGGATCTGCAGTAATAAAATATTACAAATCTCAAATTAACTGACATTTTTTTGCTCTTGACTCAACTCATTTTAAACGTTTTTTTCAATTTTCTTGGAAGCAAAAAAATAAAGTCATCTCACACGGTTACAAATTGTAGTGCCTGTTGCCGATATTGCAGCTGTCACTGAGCCCTCTTGATTGGGTTCATTTCCCCATCGGAAAATGGGAATCAAAAAAACCTCTACACAGAAGATACGTCTTCGGATTACGAGCGTCAGTAATTCTCATCTTCTTTTGTGCTCGTGATTTTTTATTGGATGCTAACTACCCAGGGGAGTTTCCAGCGATTTTGTATTATGAAAATGTATTATTCTACTGCTAATTTTGTATCGTACTGTCGGCCTGCGAAATAAAAGTAATCACATTAGATACGTATCTTTCAAAACGTCATAAGTATTTGATTATTCCAACATATTATGAACCTTAATTGTTAGTACACTGTATGACTAACGGTGTATTTTACTGTTTGAATATAATAGCAATGTTTCATTCAAAACACTATCATATTAACAGATAAATCTCGTTTTTTTTCTTATGCGTTGTTCATTGATATAAATATATTTTTTAAATGAAACCTGCATTAAAAGGATTGCGAATATATTAAAATACAAAAATAGACGCAGAATCCACTAGTACCCGCCACTTTAAGAATAGGTGTATGGCATGGCTCGAGCACGTCATCGGAATGCCGCATGAAAGTGCGACTCACAGTTCACTTTTGTAGCATTTTTCTCCGGAGTTATTCACCCAACTATCTGCGAGTTGTATTCATATCATAGGATGAAGCAGTGATTGCTGTACGAGTTCATTTGATGTTATGCCATTCAACACTAGTGAAAACATACAAATTCCGTATGCCAACTTTGTTTTCTCATGTTCAACTGTAAGAAAGTATAAAAAAAACTGTCAATCAGGTCAATTATCTTCATACTATATGTTAATATAATAACAGTTTAGTAGGTTTCATAATAATGTTTTCAATATCTAACGTCCACTTTTTGATTAATGCAATCAATAACATATACTTTTTATTTAAATAAATGAAGTTTCATTTTTACTACTACTTTAACTGATCAGGTGAAAATGTCGAGAAAAATCGGTTCTGATATTAATGAAATATTTGTTGGGGTTTTAAAAACAATTGTATTTCATTTATTTAAATATAATGCTTTTGCTCCAAGAATTCACAGTTAATTAAAAAGACAGTTTCAAAGTTAACATATTTATAACTTGTAACTTGTAACGTTAACACTGTTTGATTACAACTATGTATACTAAATCACTTATCTTTAACTTACGTTTTGGTGAATTGATGTTTTTATGGCTATTTTTCATGATTTTTAAATGTTGTAAACTTGCCTCAGGTTCATTAATATGAAATATATTTTTTTCGCTGTCTAACGGACTTAAATGTAGTTTTCAGAACAGTATGCGAATTAAATATGTACATGCAAAAATCGTCCACGGTTCAGATAGTAAATGGTTTATCTTAAATAATGCAGAATAAAAGAAGTACCGCATATTTTAACAGGCGAAAATTCCTCGAAAATGATGTACTATCAAAATTTATCCTGTAACTAAGTATTATGATTTGATATCGGTACAGCGACAAGATGTAATTCAGAGATCTTTAAAGATATGGCGTTATCTTGAATGGATCTCGCCCCTCAGTTTTCCATTCCGCTCAGGGATCGGGGAGGGTAGAGTTTTCTTTTCATTTTCCTCCGTGTAAACCAAAGTTGGCCTTTAAACTTTTATTATTATAATTTCAACGGCGTGGCCTCATTAAAATTCCAGAATATTCCCTCTTTTCTTTCACGCAGGGGTGCTCTTTGGGTATTTAATAAGCTTTTCACATCTTCGTTAAGGACAAAATTTTCTCATCATCGTCAAATATGGCTATTCAATTTTCATTTATGTACTGAAAGATTTTGAAAAAATATTTTATCTAATATAACAAGTTGGAAAATTTTCACGACGACCTAACTACATAATTTTGTCGTCAAGATTCTATAAAATTTCTTGAAACGATTGGTAGTGTCCGGATCTCTTTTTACATCAGTCAATTCATAACAGTACACGGTAACTTTGATTCTTTTTACCCTTAAAGAATGCTTTAGATTGTATTATGTTGAGTCAAATTATCTTAGCAATAACGCTTAAGAGTGTCTGAAGATGGGTCTAGAAAAGGGAACAAATTATCTTGTTAATCCGACGCAAGGTTGATTTTAATAACTGTGCCGTCACACGGAGAGCGATTAGAAATCAATTCGTATTAGATTCACATTATACACTAGCATTTTTTTCAAACACGTTTCGTACTTAGCCTGTCACTCCTGGCAATCATTTGATAGTGCCTAACGCTGTTTTTGCATTATCCTCTTCGAGCCCCGGGTATTATCTATGATATTCATGGTTTTTATAAAATATCAGCCCGGTTGTAAAATTGAACGTACCATCACAAAAAGTATCATACCTATAATGCAGGAAGCGGTCTTACCAACTGAATATATTCGAAAAATATCATCTCAGTATAGAAGTCACTGTTGTTGAAGAAAGTTGGTCCTATTTAGTATTTAAAATGCTCCGACACTTACAATACAAATACAACAATATTTTTCTCTCCATCATACACTATTATTTCAATTATTGCTTCAAAAATAATTTCTTTAACATATTATTTACAATACAGCTCGAAACAAATCGTTTTGGTACGTTCAATTCAACAGCCGAGCTGATATTTAATAACAACCATGAGTTTAATGGTGATACCCGGAGCCCGAAGAGGTTAATAGTCCAATTTTCTCAAAAATACTAACAATATTGAGTTCGGTCCCTGCTTATATTATATTTAAACTATTATTTAATTCCATTTTTAAATACTTAAAGAATGAATTCTAAAATCGTTTTTCTCAGGAAACAAACAGAAGAACCGCAGAGAAGTGGAATATTATTTGAAATTCGAATATTTAAACATTATAGGCGAGAACTTTATCTTAAATAAACAAAATACACATCTTGACAATTCGTAGGGTTATAAAATTGTAATGAAAACATATTTGAATAGTTCGAAGCACCATTTGTTTCGGCCGAGACAAAGAAAACAGCATTGAATATGATTAAAATAGATGGGGAGCGAAAGAGAGCCAAAGAGAAAAAGGTGAATTAAAGCTTTCATATTAAAATTCAAAAAGGGTGTTGATTATTAAATAAAATCTTTTCATTTCTTTATAAGAAGTGAAAATAATTATAATATCATAAGTCGATACTTCAATCAAGCAGTCTTTTTATAGAACAAGATTTCAGGGAGGTTGAAAATTTGTATCTTTACATATAGTATTTATTTGAAGATATTATAATATAAAAATTATAAACAATTTTTAAAGCTTAACATGAGAAGGTGTGTGAAAAACTATATAATTAATAAACAAAAACAAACGAGCTGAACATACTTATCCTGTACAATAAACTTATCATGGAACATTTAACATTTTTAGTTTTGTTTTTTATCAATCGACCTTTTATTAGTAAATTGTGTGCTCACGACAAAAAAAAAATAACTTTTTGTATAATATACTAGCCGGTACCTGGCCAGCGTTGCAATGCCACTCAAAGAAAGAAAGTGGTTGTGTTTATTGAAGTGCTTTCTGATGCACAATATTTTAGATAAATAATTTCACTAATAAATATAAAATTTAAAATAACTTTGATTATTCCACGTATTGTGTAACTAACTGTGACACGTGTTTCGCCTCTTTCAGAGGCATCTTCAGACTTACTATCGCAAAGTTTGCTTGAGTAAAATCAAAGTTATTTCAAATTTTATATTAAAATGAACTTCCACAAAGTTACCGCTGAAACCATCTAAAATTTCACTAATATTGATCGGTATCAATGACATTTGCCGTTTGTATATGGTATAACACTCGCGCCACTTACTGAAAGTTAACTATAGTCAAGCAAGTGCAACAATAAGTTGTCAAAATTAACGGTATGGCAGTGCATGAAATTGGAAAAACATGGATTTTTACATAAAACATCCGCGAAAATGGTGCAAAACGTTTGTCAAAGTTTCATTGCGATCGGATGAACGGTATGGGATCGCATAGGTGCGACCAAACAAACAAACAAAAATTTATTTGTATATATGTATATGATAGTAGTGCAAGCTACAGTCGAATAAATAAATCCATTAAAATAAAATAATTTTATACAATCCTATTACTTACCAATAGGTACCACTGAGAAAATCTCATATTAAGATAAAGTTTACATACTACATACAATATAGTTCATGCAGTATTGATTTAGATTAGTATATTTTTTTCAGTTATTCTTCCGTATAGTTACCGGGATAGCTACTCTTGGCTCGAAGATTTTTACCGTCAATTCCTGTAATTTCTGTGAATGGCAGTCATCTAAAATCGACTGTCGAGTCACTACTGCTTCTCGGAGTGCACGATCGCAATGTAATCGAATTGGTCCTGCGCTCTAATGTAACTTCTTAAATTCGTTACTTGTTTTCTGTAATTGACATTCTTTGAGTTCAAATAAACTAGCCGACTCTATGAAAGAGTAACGGCCCATCTACTACCGAGTGAAATCTTTGCGTAAGTGATACCTGTCTTCCCATCCTGCCCCTAAGTTCCACCACCGAACGCCGCGGACGGATGTTGTATGTCTCTGTCCAAACTAAACGACCCCTCGGTACTCTCAATTGGCAATAGGATTTTAACCGTCAATACCTGCGATTACTTCATTTTAATTGTGACCTGATAGGTCACTGGCCAAGTAGGAACAGCTTGGCGTCAAAGTCACGTCACTTACTTTCCAGGCATGTGCGAAAAAATTAAAATAAGAATCTCTATGTTTAATTTAATACAGGTAGCATCGAATTTTTTTATCACAGTGTTTATTTGTTAAGTCAACCTTGCAGTGAAATATTTATAAAATATTCCTTTTCCAAGATATTGAGACATGATTGTAGACATGTCGTGAATATAAGAATAATTGCTTTTTAAATTTCCTCGGTAGCGAAAAAATCAATCAGCCCTGATTGGGCGTAACTTTTTCGTCATATTTATTTTTTAATCTAGCCTGCATGCACAACCTCCCCTTTTCACTCTTTCATCCTCCATCTTGGAACTTCCCCAACTTTTTTTCCCTCCCTGCTGAGGGCAAACCTACCCCCAGCGCCATGAAAAGAATGTTACCATGGAAACGCAATTTCGCAGGACGGGACGGGGGCGAGAAAAGAAGTAAAAAGGGAGAGTGCTCGTTAGGTATTTTTTACGAAATAAAAATTTGCCGCTCCAAAATATATTATTCAATCAGACACAGTCGTACACAAATATTTTTTACTCAACCGCTATGTACATTTTCAAAATAACAAACATATGTTAAGAATATGCATAATAACATTACAATAAGAATAATAACACATTTTTAATACTTATTCCACATAAAAAATTTGGATCAGGACCAGTTTCGCTCATGGCGAGCACTATTTACTGATAAAAAATATAATGAAACAGTGATATTTATACAAAAGTTAAGAAATAATTACATGGTATGACAAACAATTGGTATTACAACTAAGCAAATTAATTGAAGCAAAATAGACAAAAAAAACCCCTTAGTAATGCAAGCTATTACATCAAAACTCAATTGAATATGAATGATAATTTACAAAATAAAAACCGGAAAAAGTGCATTTAATAAATAAATCGTAATGTCTGTAATCCACAATGAGTCGTAGAAAGTCTGGGAAGAATGCTCAGTGCAACGTAAAATATTCTGTGAAATGATTAAAAGAGTCCATATCAATTCTTACAAACAAAGGAAATACAAAATTCAAAAGAAATAAAAGTATACAAATAAAGAAATATAATAATCTAGAACTAGGTTAATGAAACGGATATAACAAAGGTGAAGACGCAAAAAATATTTGTTCATTTGATATATGTATATTAGTTAGGTAACAATGTTTGTCTATTAATTTCTAAAATCTCTTGTTTATCGAGTTTTAAAGAAATGCCATTCCACCAAGTATTAACAGTGAACACATTAAAAGTGTAAATATTACTTTTGTACCGTGAAAAAGATAACGCTTTCATCTTTCTTGCGCATTCTTACAAAGTATGCACGAATATACATATATCAACCAGTCATAAATGCTTAAACAAACTAGTACTAAAAAAAATACAATAAGAATAATTTGTTGAAGTAAGCACTTATAATTTTTCTTATTGTTTAAATTATAATAGAGTCCTTGCTTAAACAGAGCGTTCAATACACATCTTGATCATTAAATAATAAATGTACCATAGACAATATGTATTAGCTTTTTTTTATTTTTAAATACAGCTATAAAAGAAATTCTTCGATAGTTATACCATATACAAAATAAAGGTGTTTGCAATTGCCGTAACGTTATTCATTAGAGTAAAGAAGTTTTTATAAAATAGGTGAAGTATAATTCGTTGAGTCCGTGGTCGATTGTCAACATCGTTGGCTTCGGTAAGCGAGCGTGCTGGCTCGAATCCTAATCCAAGCGTTTCGTTTTTCCATAGAATTATTGATTATATTTCGCAGCCATATATGTCTGTGTTGTCTAAAATTCCTTACCACACTTACCCGATACTAAATACCTGTCGTAGCGAAATCGATTAGCTTACAACTATTACTTCCATATTTCTATTATTTTTGTACTCCTACCCTCTGTGAGAAAAAGATATTAAACAACAGAATAACAAGCAGTTCTCACCGAAAAGTTCTATTGAGATAAACTCAATTACGTGTCGATATGTTATACTCCACATTGGGAGTGGAAAAAAAATACCGTAAAATACAGATATACATATTAATTTTAATTTCCAAAAAATATTGTTATGAATAAAATATAATCAAATATATTTTTCCAGAACAACATATTTCGTTAACATGATTGATGAATATAGCTTTGATAAATATGCATAGTATATTAGCCAGTATATTGATGTACCTCAAAAATTCCAAATATAATTATAAAAGGTTGCTACAAAAAAATCACAAAAGAAATCACAAATAATCTTATCCTTTTTTTGTACAACATATCCGACAATACTATTGCCGAAAATATTCAAATTTGGAACGTGACAAACGAATAGATAAAACAGTGTGAGCTTTTTGGTAAATTGGACTCCGTTCCAGTGATGGTCAACTGGTTCTCGAACATACTACATATCAGATAAGTTAAAAAAAATATTATGTATATTTTTTCTAAAGTAGAATACATATGACAATTGCTTTCACTCCAACAAGAAAACAAGAAAAATGCGTTAAAATTACACGCACAAATTCTTTACACATATTTTTTTAGTAGAATTGCTTGATAGTATTTGTTTTGGAGCATTCTTCTAACTTGTTTGAAATTAAAAAGCTGCATACACTAGGGAAGAAATAAAGCAAATCAATTACGTCGTAAAATAATGATTTTTTCAAGGTCGGATATTGATTTTAGTTTGATAAATTTAACCATTTATTGAAATTCAATATTCGAGTGTCTAACCAGAATTGTGACAAACAGCGTTTCAGATAAAGAAACATCTTACAGCTATCATTTTTGGAAGACATTATTTAATAATTCGATCGCTGCCTTGAAGTTGTGCATGTATCATTCCAACAGTAGTAATTATATTATTACCACCGTATTTGATTTTTAGCCTCGAGAATGCCAGTAAACATACGGTTCCTTTCCAAATTAAAAAATATGAAGGAATAAAACTTGAATACCTACTAGCAAATTAATAATATGATGAATTTATAATATCGTTCCTACCAAGACAAAAGGGCGTTAGTAACATTTTGGTGATTCAAATTAGCAGAAGAGTTAAATTTGAGGTTAGGTTCACACAAAAGTTCTGCCAAAAGGATATTCTTAAAACATACAACACATGGAAATAAGTGGTAAAGAAACGAAGTTGTTCTAAGTGGCACAATGTTTGTTCACTCTTTTTGCTCTCCTGAAAAGTAACGATTTGTCATTAACGCCATTTTGGCTTGGAAGGGGCGATATATTCTTTCTAAATTTATCATACAATTTGTAATCATAATAATTATAAGCCGCTGATTTTAAACTGGTACTCGTTAATGATAAGCTATTTTCTGTTGTAATCTGACTGAAAAACATATGTATGGATTTGAGAGATGTTTGTTAATAAAATGTTCTTCATCACTAATCTATATTGTCTATGTTCTATTTGCCCAATATCCGGGTATCCATTCATTCCCCGTTTCCTCCCGACTGGTCGATTTCAATAGATTTTAATTTGGGTCCATGTTTACCGCGCTTTTTAGCCGATCTCGATGCTTTTATGGGCTAGCAAAGGGTCAGAATCTGGTTTAAATAGCACCCATTATTATTTTCATTGTCCTTTTATTCTTTTGAGCGGGGGCCATTGTTTGCGCTTTGGATGGACCCTAAAGGGTTGAAATAGGTGGTTATACTTTGAAATAAAAATGTCGAACATCTGGTGATAGACGCGTCAGGTCAATATTTGGGACTCAAACCATTACTGACACAACGGTTCTCAAACTATTTAAAATAGTAATTGCATTTATATTTATTATATCTAATATTTAAAAATCAATGTTTGTGTGTTTGTTCGTATTTAATGCGTTGCAATACCGTTCATCCGATTACGATAAAACTTTATCAACTTATTGCTTGCACTTGCGCGAAGCGTTATATGCATAGTAAAATCAACTCATAGTAAGTCTTTTATGTAATCATTATGCGCTGCCATACCGTTCATTTTGACAACTTATTGTTGCAATTGCGCAAAGGTTATAGGGATAGTAGAATTAACTTTCAGTAGGTGGCGCGAGTGTTGACCCATAGACAAACAGCAAACGTCAAACAGCAAATGTCATCGATACTGATTAATGTTAGAGAAATTAAATCGAAATATATTTACTTTAATATATTTTAGTGCTTTGCGATTAAGTGTGGCAAACAAGTGTAGGTTATATTTTAATTTAAAAAATAAAACAGTTGACAATGCTCGCCATGAGCGAAACCGGTCCTGGTCCAGTAAATTTTATGTGTAAAAAGTACTAATAAAAATGTTTTATTATTTTTATTATAAATATTGTATTGATTTTAAGAACGGCGTCGTTACCGTAATCTGCAAACTTATTACTATAACGTTAAGTATTATTATAAAACTCATTAAAAAAAACTGGCTGCGTGTATCAAACTCAGCTACATAATGATAGATAAATTTTAATAATTTAAATTATTATGATGATATTTAAAAAAAATATTTACATTTTATTACGTTGGCATCTTGCGAAACTCGTTTGAAGCTCTTTCAATTCTTTTAAAGCAGATCCCTTCACATTGAAACAGGTGACGTGAAGAAACACTTTACAAAACAATATAACCTTTAATGATATTGTAAAGATGGCACTGCTGGTATTTTAAATCAAAGTAAAGAACTTTTAAAAACATAATTTGTCGCAAGAAGTATGTATACAATAATAAATAAAATGCCAAGAAGTATTGTGGCAACAGATGTCACTAATTATTGTTTACCCAATATTTGGGAAAGGAGACTTGTCTGATCTCTTAAAACTTTTCTGTACTACAGAATGTAAAGTAGCTCAACCGAAGTGAAAGGAGTGATTTAATTAATAATGTAAATTCTAAATAAGTATCATGTCTCGTTTTTTATCTATTCAGTATTTTTTTTATTATCTCTTATCTGTATATTGATTCTTATGTATGTATTATGAAACTCACAAGAACACAAGAGTGGGGAGGATTTTCACCAGAGATGGACTCAATAATAAACGCAGGCAATTGGATTGGAAAGAATAATTACAGAGAGGACTGCAAATAGTCCCATGTTTTATAAAAAAATAATTACTTTCATTTGTCGTATTACAAAAATAAACAAATAAAATATGACAGAAAATGCGAGGTCAATTAATTGCCAAATGTCTACGATCTCTTAGATACAGTTAGAAAAGAATTAGACTTTAAGAAGACAATGCATTGCAATAAAAGTTTCCGCGACATCATCAACTGAAAAAATAGTATTTATATATACTCACAGTAGAGGTATGCACGAACTAATCTGAGCCCGGCCCGGCCCGAGTTGATATTTAATGTTGATTAAAATTTTGTTGAAAAGTTAAAAAAAAACTGTCGGGTTCGGGTTTGGGTAAGATGCTCGGGCCCGGGTCGGAGATTTTCGGGCTTGGGTCGGGTAATTTCGGCCCTTGCACACCTCTAGCTCAATGGGTTAAAAAAAGACAAATAAATAAATGATAAGCTTTTTGTATTTTATTCAGTGAGAAAAAACTTTAAATTCACAGCGGTCGTACTTCACCGAGCTGTATTATACATACATATATCTACATTAGAGGTCTGCACGGGCTGAAATTTTAAAATTTCACCCGGCCCGAACCAACGACCTCCGACCCGGCTTGGCCCGGGCCCGAGGCTCATTTCAAAAAATCTTACCCGAGCCCGACCCGAGCCCGACATTTTTCAACCTTGCCCGAAAAAAACCCGATTTTTTTTTTCAAATAAAAATTAAAAATTGAGTCATTATCGTGAGTGTGCAGCTGTGCGAAATACATTTCTTCCTAATTAGGTTTTTGTTTGTTTTACAGAAATGACGACTCAAGTGAGAAGTTTTTGAACTAGAAAAGCTGAAAATGCATTTACATTTTATACACTCAACGTATCCAACTTTTTTGTTTGTAGCCACCTCTATGATTTCACTAAATGATTTTCACACTTCACTTTTCCCATGGGTTCTTACTGAAGAAATATATTCTCCACTCTTCAGTTTTGTCTTAATATTTTCGAAGCCATTTCTTGCCGGTAAATTAAAAAAAAATCAAATTAACAAATCGAATTGCGACCGATCGAAATAACCATATAAGATATATTGAAATCAGGATCATATTATGAAATTCATTATGCGTATTGTACAAACGCCGATGAAGCAGACATCATTAAAAAATACTAAAATAATGGCGTCCAAAATCATTAAGTTAAGAACAATGCATCTTGTTCTTTCGAATGGGTGTTCATGAGAGAATGTTTTTAAATAACGAACAAGGCGCCGAAAAGATGACTAATACGAGTACGTGAAGTTTATTATAGTATTAAATTTAGATTTACGATAATGGTGAGCTCATTCGGAAATGGCCCGATTTTTGTTATATTTTGTTGTATGCTTGCGTCCGAGTCCGACCCGGGCCCGAATCCAAACCTTCGTTACCAGGCCCAACCCGGCCCGTGGGCCTGGCCAGGTAAGGCCCGAGGGCCAAACCCAAGCCCGTGCAGACCTCTAATCTACATACATATTTATAATTACCACAAGTTATGTAATATGACACAGTGCTATATTTAATTATGACTTATCACATTTGAACATTTTCTCTCAATTCAATAGTGTGTTTGCGAACGTAGTTATTTTACTATATAATATAAAAAAAAAAAAAATTTCAAATTTGTAACAATCTGCAAATAAAAAAATTTGGCTCTCAATTGAAAAAAATCGATTTGATAAAAAATGACATTCATCACATTTGATGTTCTTGATCAATATTAAAAAAATGATTTTTTTAAGTGGTAAGTGGTGAGTGGTGAGTGGGTGGTGAGTGGTGAGTGGTGGTGAGTGGTGAGTGGTGAGTGGTGGTGAGTGGTGTGGTAGGGAAAGTGGCAAGTGGTGAGTGGTGAGGGTGAGTGGTGAAGGTAAATTGGTGAGTGGGGTTAGCTGTTAGTGGTGAGTGGTATGTGGTAAGTGGTCAGAGTTCGCGGTCAAAGGTAAATTGGCAGGGGCTAGCTGTTAGTAGTATGTGGTAATCAGATTTCACCTTTCGACATTTCCAGGCATGTCAAGTGTACGAATGAACTTGAACTGACAGTTTATTCGTGGACTTGAAATGCATGAAAATTTCAAAGGCAATACCCAGGCCGTTACCATGGCCAGCGAGAAAACTCATTGAAAAGTACAAAATTCAAATTAGATTCCAATAAATAGCTTGATTGAAAAATGAATCTGCCTGAACTGGCATTCGAGTCCGTTCGATCCGCAACCGGACGCTGACAATAGACACTATTTCGTATGAAACAAGAAGTAATTGATTTGTAGTATTGTTGCAGTGTAATAAATACTCTATAATGAAATGATCAGACCCGATACAACCGTATCAAAACCGCGACAATTTGCAAATCGGACGTTTGCATTCCTGCGACACGGTTTGATTTATTTATTAACTCTATATGGTTCCAAGGCATCGGCGGATCGTATGGCCCCCACTTTACCTGAATCACCGGCTGAATCACAGCAACAAACGCAGGTAAGATACTCGCTCGTGGGCGGTTTTTTCATTTCCATTTGGAATCAAGCCTTCAGTTACGGTCCAACCGAAGCGGCTGTACGTCGTTGCATTTCTTCGCGAGCGCGGCAGTGCCTTATTCTTCTACCTATTAGTGTTGCGAAACTACGAAATACGAACGAAAAAACAATCGGATCTTAGCATAGAGGCTATAGCCTCATCAAGTGTCACCGTGAAACGACTGCGCGACCTCGGGTATTATTGAAAATAATCACGCGTGTGAATTATTAATACGTAATAATTATTCTGATAGCAGTTCATCATCGTTGACAGTTCCGTTTTGTTGACAAATTGATATTATTGTGTGTTTGTGGCTACACCTGTTATTTACTTTTCATATGTTGTGGTGTTGACATTTTCGTGTCTTCTTTACCTTTTGGAAATACGACGTGGTGAGTCATGAGGTTTCTCTATTAGATCTTGTTCATTTGAAAATGTTTAAAAAAATCAGTTTGAGTTTTCCTGTGAATTTTATAAATAAAATTGTACACTTACGTCACGTATTATCAAGGATTGATTCTTAATATATTCACATATTTTTAATATATCCACATTATAATATGGCATAAATGTGTCTCTTATATTTAATCGATATATTTTAACGATATAGTATTGTACGTTTTTAATATTCTATTAAATAAATATAAATCCTTTGAAAAGAATGGAAAATTAGGTTGTATTTTGTAAGGAGGGTTCTTTTATTGAAAATAATATAAAAATCCTGATCCCATCATTTCAAATTTAACGACTTCTAATATTTTCATATAAACGAACAAAAATTTATTAAGCTTCGATATAAAAGACACATGGATATATTAGCTTAAAACTAGTTCTTTTCAAATCTTATCCTATTATAACGGTTCCATCAACAACAACCAGCTCATTTCAAACATCGTTTTTTAAATGCTCCATCAGAAAATTATATGCTCCATTAGAAAACTATATGCTCTACATTAGTTGTGGAATAATAATACAATTCCACGAGATTGTTTCTAGATTTGTTACTTGTTCTTAAATCCTTTTATTGTTAGTTGAGGTGCCACCATTATTCATGTTACATGATGACATTATGGATTCATCTATCGTTGCGATGTTAGTATAAACAATATGCTGACCTTGGTGCAACATAAATCTAAATCACGAGTTTTATAAAACAGCACTCAAATGCCAAATTATCTATATTCACAGCACTGTGCTAAACAAGTTTCCACATTTATTTGGATGGCTATATTTATTTTTAATTTATTTAAGTCTAGAGAACAATAGTTCAGTCACCTTTCCTTGAATATTGCCAATATGTATAACAAAAGAAAGAACAGATTTCTTTTAATAACCTCCAAATAAATATTGTATCAAATAATTCCTTATCACAGATATAGGATATAATAATGCAACGAAAAGTTAAATAAAACTAGAGAGTGAGTCAAAAGATTAATTGCTCCATTTTAAAAACTTATAGAAAAAAGGAATTTCACAATATAAAATTTAGAATAACCGATTATAATTGATTGATTATTCCACGTATTGTGTTACTTATTGTTACATGTGTTTCGCCTCTTTCAAAAGCATCTTCGGACTTACTATCGCAAAGTTTGCAAGTAATAAAGCAAGATTGATTCTAATATTTTAAAATGTTAAATTAAAAAATGTAGTTGGGATTTTCCCTTTAACGGGAAGCAAGGATAGTTAATTCGTTAGACAATACGTGAAATAATCAAAGTTATTTTATATTAAAATGAACTTCCACAAAGTTACCACCAAATCCATCAAATGTATTTTATATACTAAATACGAACAAACAGCTGCAGAAATTAACCAAGAAATATGCTTTTTATATTGAATGAAAATCTCCATAATATTTTTCGAATTACTGAATTTTTTTTCATCTTTCCAACAGCCCCTACTTTAAAAAAAACTTTTCTACGAAAACTAGTTTTTTTCATAATATTTTAGTTTTGGAAACCGTTGGCAACTAAATTGTCACAATTTATCGAATAGTATAATATAAATCTCAACCATTGTCTATGGACGATTTTGTATTTGACAGTTGGCAATGCTAAATTGTCATAATATTTTAGAAGAAAATATCGAACGTAATGTGTGATAGTATAAATCTCAACCATTGTCTATGGATGATTTTGTATTTGACAGTTTGGCAATGATAAATTGTCGTATTTAATTTTTCAAATATCGAACATAATTTGTGAAACAAAATTAAATGAATTATCCAACTGTTTGACAGCAAACAAATATCGTTCAGGGATACAGTGTATTAGTTCTGGTGTTATTTGTTCGTAATTTCGTGTCATTGCCTCATATAGAATCGTTTAATATTTCGACAAGTGTTTTAACACCTGATTATTAGGGAGTACAAAACAAGATTCAACTATTTTTCCGTACTACGGACAGCCAAAAATTCATAAGACTGGCACTCTGGTTGGTATTGCGAACATCTGAATTGAAAGTCCATGTTATAGAAGTGTTATAAAATCCAATGAATAGGAAAGAACTCTTGCAAAAATAGTTGAATCTTTTTTGTACTCCCTAATCACTCTGTCACCACCGCCACTGCTGATTAGGCATATACTTGTCAACCCAATCACTTATTATTGTTTGAGTTAGTATCACCCGCTAAATTTAGGTAACGATTTTAAAGACGAATAAGTAAATAATTATGATTTTTTTGTAAGCCGGATACAAAAAATATGGTTAAATTAAAACTTTTGTTATCAATCATTCAATATATTATACGTTTCCCCTATTATACTTTCGAGAGAAAGTTTAATTATTTTTCAAACAACGTGCTGCTAAGAGATTTTTCTCAAACCAGTACTTCGTGTATTCACAAATATTTAATTTGAATATAAATGGCATTGTTTAGCTCCTTAAATGTTACGTGCTTTCTAAGCAACGTATCTTTTTTGCGTTATTTTATTTATCATTTCACATTATATATACATATGTACATCTATTAAATCAACCACTTGACTTTACTATTTGGTCGCGGTGTTCACAGGTTCATATACCAGTACAGACACTATTATTAATGTAATTACAGCATGAAAAACGAGAGTGATTAACTTACTTTATTCATATTCTCGTTCTCGTTATTTATATTCTTGCCCTAAAAAAGTGTTATAAAGCGAATAATTGAATAACAACCAGTTTACATATAAAACCCTTTGTTTAAATTCTGAATTAAAATTAGACATACTCTCCACCAATGTTACTTCAAAGCTGCGCAATGCGCGGTCGCGCAGCAATTTGAAACCTCCGCACACTCGTCCCAGGCTAACGCGCAGTCTTATAGTATTACTTAAAACAGCCATTAAGAACCATAAAAGAGAAGCATAAAATAATTAACATGTTATTGACATTTATTTTTTAATCCATGTGCGCTCCCTATGTTGATCATATCGCATCCATGTGAATCATTTCAACAGAAGCTGCCCGATGATTATGCCGCGCATTTGTTGGATTGGCTTGCTCAGTCTATGAATTTTCCATGCAGCTAACCTCTCAACTTAGAGGGAATATTGCTCTTCACTGAGAGCGTTCATGGTCAAAAAACAATCATTCCTCACTTATTACGTTTCATATGTTGAATTCCAGTGATGTGCATCCCTCAAAACCGTACTCAATTGGTTAAAATATTGCCAAACATTTAAGGAATTTGTTTGAAAATTCTTAGATATATCTGAATTGAGTTTATCTTTAAAATGATCACGAGTGTGAAGTAAGTATGTATGCAACTAAGATACATCAAAATTGCCCCAAGCAGGAATCGAACGGTGAGTTAGCACTCCGGCGTCGTGGTGCACACGCCCCGTGTGCCGCCCGACTGCTTAAATGGATATCTAATTGAATTTAGATTCCAGCTGACTGATAAATTATGATGTACAGTCGCGTGGCGCTTTTCTCTGATGCACATCTCACAGTATCGCGTCCAAGTTCAGTCCATTAAATTTACAATGGACATGCACATATCATAATATATTGCCATGTCTCTTTGAATGGTATACATCAGTATCGGAACACATTGGACCAATAAGCGGTTGCCTCAATAAAGCTATTGTACCAATTAACCGATTTCCGATACGATGTGATAATATAATCGATCAACTATAGATGTACCAGCATTTTTTCAATTGAAAAAGAGATCTTGGACTGGGTGTATGTAATTTTTCGTTGAGTTTTTCTCGTATGATTCATTATTTATCATCGAGTTTATCTCGTATGAATTTCATAATTTCAAATATTTGGCGCATTGGTATGTAATCGACAAAAATCGATGTGTATGATCGAAATGTAATCGATGTAAAGCAACATATTATTTAAAAATTTAAGTTTCAAATTTAAAAAAAACATTACTTGACCGCCGCCGAGTTCGGATCTATAATTGTCTCCATGGCTTCAAAAGTCATTTTAGTTGCATTGTTAGAATAAAAATAAATGTCCAAAAAGAATTTTCATTTAGGCATATTTTGCATATACAAATGTGATACACGCGATGGTGGTGCCCTCACTAACGGTCAAGCTATAATAGCACATTAATAGTCTTTTGACCTTGAAATCTTTACTTCAAATGCTATTTATGATAGTTATTCAAAGATAAACGACTAAAGCTGATGGTGTAGCAAGCATATGGACTTAAAAATCTTCCGACACAGACTTAACCATACATTCAAATTTAAGATCGAACGGGGCGTGGCGTGATGCACGTTGCATACGTGTGTAACAATGTTGCGACCTTTAGTGAATCATCGGAGCGCACACCCAACTGTCAATGATTTATGCCTGTATTTAAACAACGAATATATTGAATAATTTCAATGGATTCGGCGACAACATTGCGGAATTCCATTTACTATTTATTCTGCAGTCTGAAAATACTTCTCAAAGATGTGAAACAAGTGGTACTTTCTATTATATTTATTAAATATAACAGAAGATAGTGAAGTCATTCGATTTTCGACGCCTTCTTCGCGGCCCTTAGTAAAAGGTTCTTGCTAAATATGACGTCATTTCATATACTAATGCAACCCTTCTAAATAGTTTTCTCAATATGTTTTTTTACACCTGCAGCTGTATTCGTATTCATGGTCCACTCTACTAACTCGTGCTAACAGTGTTCTAATTAAAGACATATTAAGTCTGATATTATTCGTGATATAATAAATTATTTGTAACTGAAATTGTACCAAATACATTCCGTTAAAATAATTTATTTTACAGTAAGTGTGCACATACATTGAATTCGCTCAAAAAATGTGTGCTATTATCATGTTATTATAATATCACACATTGCTTGCATAATTTCTCTATTAAAATTACAAGCGAGATAGATGATTGATGATGCTTTGCTTTTTGAGTTAATGCCGTCATTTTAAGACAATAGATTATCACTCCAAAATTATTGCTACACAAAAATTTCATAATTTTCATAATTTCCTTAGTAATTTTGACAAAAAATGAGACATCGGGCGTGTTTATAACAGTATATATTCATTTTTAACAAACTTAAAACATGACCATTTTTTGAGCGAATAAAATAATTAAGGAGAAAAAAATATTTTTGGACATAAACCACTTTAATACCTTAATGCCGCGTGCCGCATACGGACGTCACAAATATTGCAAAATACATAAAAAAATCTTGCTGTTATAATTCTTATGACATTTTTCTATTTAAAGCCAGTAACATCTCTAAGCTGTCTCAAAAAAATGTCCTTCTGTCATATCAGCCAATTTTGTTAAAAAAAATATATTTTTAGAATTCGGTAGGAGATGCGATTAATGCGACCACTTTACACGGTACTGAAGCGGCTAATGATCAACTCGACGAGTAAAGACATCATAAACACCCATACTGAAGATCGAAATTGTACAGGCTTCCTTTTCGATGCTATGAAGAATAATCGCAAAGTAGCTGGCTTATGATTTATTTTGAAAAAGGAAAATGAATAAAACGAATTTGTTATGAAGAAGATATAATTAAAGAGAATATTTTCAATTACTATTTTATCTCATTAATATAAGGCACTGTTGCTTCAGCTCTACTATTACTTAACACCTTAGCTTTAATGGTGTTACTATAGCAAAAGTATCGTAGATGACGCAAGAAAAACTCAAATAAGAATCTTCTCTTGGAAGGAGTTTAATGCGCGTAGTATGTAGAATATTCAGTAGGCGTTGTCCTCCAATAAATAAGGTCCATCGTATCGAATATCTTATTCATCTCGCCGCCACCGACCTGGTTGCTATCTTCCAGCTGTATCGCCAGTTTAACCTGCAACAATTGCATTTGAGCGGACATTATTATTGAATATGCAGTGTCTTTCTGTTTTGAAACATTTATGCCCGCGGCGACGAACTGGCGAGCGAACGCTTACAATCTTTTGAATGGGCTAATTTTTATATTTTTGCCTTACAAATATAATAGTCAAGAGCTATAGACAGCGTTTTGAATACAACAGTTTATAAACATCGGAACTATATTACGGGAGGCAGCTCCTTGCAAATACGTCCTACGTGAGCAATGGCGAAAATAACTATCTCGATAAATTTCGATTAAGCTGTAAAAATCACCATACAAAAATATAGTTACTGTTTCATCTAAAAATTTTGATCACGAATTATGAAAGGAACAATTTCTTTGTTTTTTATTGAAATCAAACTCGGTTACTTATCTCTATATATATAAAAATCTCGACACAAATCTTTGTCGCCAAACTCCTTCGAAACGGCTAGACCGATTATTATGAAATTTTGTATGTATGTTTGTTAGATATGAGAGAAGGTTGTAAATTATATTTCATACCGCTAAGTGATGGATGTCTCTATCAAGACGTATTTTAATATTTCTGACATCTGTCATTATTTATTATTTTTGTTGTTAAATCACAGAGGGCGCGCGTGAAGTTTGACATTTCAGACAGCGAATTAAATTTAAGCTTTGCAAAGCAGTCGCAAGAGGCGCTTTTCATAATCGTATGAAAATATGTTACATCAAAGTTTATATAAAGGGTCTTTTTATAAGGACGCTTAGTTTTGAAATGTAAATAAAACAAGTTGTTTGTGAGATTTCGACTAAATTTTAATTTCATTTGTAAGTATATTTTACGGCATTAAATATGGAATATAGCATCAAATGTCTGCCAATATCCATTCATTATAAAATGGGCCATGTCGCTAAAGTTGACTTTTTTGACAAATTTGGGTAAACTTCCAACTGCTCCAGAACCCAATCAGGCGTTGTCTGTGGTCGTTTACCTGAAGTTCCTTGGTTAGTTGGATTTTATACGGATGCAGACATAAGGCCCGATTCAAAATTCGCCAAGTTGAAGTCGCAGAAAAGCCAAGTTCTTGTGAACAACGAGAAATAAGCTGCCTTGGGTTTTCCTGTACACTTTCACACACAGCAGCAATGTTTTTCACCAGATATTGTATTTTGATGACGTACAGGTAGGTGTTGGCCGATTATTTACCAAACTGGTTGACTCAAATTTGGCCACTAAACAATGAATAATCTACTCAGCAGGACAAAGTAACATATTTTGAGCGTCCCTATTGAAATACCCTTTATATATCCAGCAAATAGTTTAACAGAAAGCAGTGCAAGAATGCTACGACAATCATTTTAATTCTCTTCAATAAAGCAAATGCCTTGCTGCCACGTGAATTACATTCATTTCAATGTAATTAAAATACTTCATTTTGATTTTTGCACATTTATTTTCCATATTCATTTTGAGTATTGATTTTGACTTAATAAAATACTAAATTTAATTCAGCTAATACGTTAACACATCTATTGATTCTGAGGCGATACGAAGTTCGCCGGGTCAGCTAGTAAGAATATATAATTAACAAAAATTGTTTCCTTGATAAATTATCTTACCTTACATTTGAATTACAATGAAATTATTATAAAATATCAAATTTTATAAACGACAATACGTGAGTTATATGTTCGTAAACCATATCAATTTACTACAAATATATCAAGTGGCGTAAAATGATCTAAATTTAGAACTTCACGACTGTAATAAATAAGGTTTAAATCACTAGGTCTACTTGTATGAATTTTCTTTTGTAAATTACAATGATTTAATTTTACATGTGGTCTTGTATCAAGTATCTGATATCAAACATTTGTTATAAATCTCTATATTGCCTCCATAAAAAACAGAGTCTTGTGATATTGCTGCTATCACGGTTCTGTTCATATTAATTTTATATTGTGCATATATTTTATGAAACGTCATTTTGAATAGGGTCGATCGTGACAAGTGTAATATATTTTTCCCATTCTTCGACTGTCACGAATTTTCAACTGTCTTGCTTCGCCAACTTAGCATTTATTTCAATCGAAATTTCCAATTATTTAAACCCAAATGACTTAAAAAAACTTCGCAATGAGCTTTTACCCAACAAAGGAAGTCGAGAATTTGCAAATAAAATTTCTAGAAAATGTTCATGATCCGAGCTGAAATAAAGTGGATTTGCACACTTGAGTATGGCATTTAAATGAACATCGATTATTGGTTACCCCAACGTGTACTTTCTGAAATAATATATTTTTGCATCACATGGACTGTTAAATTCTAAGATAAGTTTCTCTGCTTTGTATAAAAAGGTAATTTCTAAGCACAAAGCACAAGAATTTCAATTGAAATTCAAAGATAAGGGAGAAAATATGGATATTAGCCATAATAATTTAAACCAGATAATTTTAAATGAAAATGAGTATCTAAAATTGCTAGAGGTAAGTTCTTTCTGGACAGAGAGCATTATTTATATACAGAGTCAATAGTAGAGAAAAATCCGGTGTACTTATGAGATATGTACGTATACATAGCTGCAGACCAGCACAAGTTGTATTGAATTAAAACTCTTCGCTTGTGTTTCACTTCCCCATAAAAAAACGCAAAATTTGTCCATATATTTACTATAGATTTCTTTTCCATACCGATGTCATCAACTATTAGAAGAATTCATAAATCTGTACAGCATACTAATGTTTATCGTCATTAGAAGTATGATTATTTGTTCGCTTTGTTTCGATTCTATAAACCCCTCCTTGCTTCCCTTAAAAGGGAAAAATCCCAATCTGATTGATTACAGCTCATTAGTATGATTATTTGTTTGCTTTGTTTCGATTCTATCATCCCCCTCTTGCTTCCCTTAATAGGGAAAAAACCCGAAATCCATTTTGTAATTTCATAATTTAAAATGTTAGAATCAATCTTGCTTCATTACTTAAGCAAACTTGGCGATAGTAAGTCTGAAGATGCCTCTGAAAGAGTCGAAACACGTGTCACAGTTAGAAGCACAATACGTGGAATAATCAAAAGTTATTGATTGAGTAGGTATTAACTTGGTAGAACTCCATTATAATACGGTAAGAAAATAACAATGTATTTTAGTTCTACATAAATTATTACGCCTTCGTCAGAACTAAAAAGCCGAAATAGCTATCAACAAATATATAAAATAATTTATGTAGAACTAAAATACATTGTTATTTTCTTACCGTACTAATCAAAAGTTATTTTAAATTTTATATCAAAACGAACTTCCACAAAGTTACCGCCGAAGCCATCGAATGTATTACTGTTAATTGTTTCATTATTCATTTTTCCTTTTCCAGTCATAATGCGTTTTGTTCAAAATTCCATTCACTTTGATGCAAATGTACGATTTCTTTTTATTGACTTATATTGCTGTATGTGGATAAATTTCTCGATTCCGATTTTTTATTGTCATATGCACCACAACTGTTTTCTTTATATATTTATACCAAAAATTGTGTAACCCATGCACCTGCCTGTCTGTTGTGATTTCACACTACTTGATTCCAAATAACTTCCCCTTATATGGGGTCCAATGAAGTGCTTTTGTGAATAATTAATAATGATATTTTGTGATAGCGCTGTACCTACGTATGTATATGAATTGTGACTACGTCAATAAAATATATTTTGATTGGCAACTTCCCTCTTCCTCATTGCGTCTGCAAATTAACAGTGAACACATTAAAACACGTAAATTTATTCCATTGAGTATGAAAATAAATGTATTATTAAGGTAAATGTACCAGTAGCTGACGTTAAAGAGAAAATTTCAACAAAAATAACTATTAAGGTTTAGCATTATACCGAATGATGGCAAAGCAAGTATACCCATATTGGATCATATGTCTTAATTAATATTATGTAACAAAAATTACGAAAGGGCATGTTTAAAAAAAGTTGTGTTAAATTATTTCAAACCATGCTCCTGTTTCCGTAGTTGACCATCTCACAAATTGAAAAATCCAGTAGATGACCATGTCTAATCAGGGGCTTTATAGGGAACTTTCTGTCAGAGTTGCCTCAGGGCTTTCAGTCGCAGCACTCTTGGTTGAATCAAGTAGCAATGGGTTGTTCAGGAACAAGGTACACACCGTTTCTAGATTGATCACTTAAGAAATTTGAAATAATACACTTTCCTCACTAGGTGTTGTTTTCAAATGGCCACCCTGGCACTCGGTATATATCCGGCACCCTGGCATTGGCTATATAGTGATGTGTTAGTGGCTCATTCCAACCACAGGTGCCTTAACTTGTCTGCACTTTACAATTTAAAACAATCCCGCATCTGCATTTCTAATTTTGGGCCATTTTATTCTCAAAAGGTCAACTACTGGTACATGGTCAACTACTAGTGCATTTACCGTACATATCATTCAATATTTTATTGCATTCTTAGAGTATAAGACATAGCCTCGTGCGCTTAATAAAATAATATTTTATTTTGTGCGATGTAACTTGTAACTTTGTGGATTTTATTTTTGACGTCTTTGTTATTTCACGTATTATTTTTTTATTAACTGCAGCTATAGTTATTATATATTCGATATTAAAATAAAACAATATGCTTTGGATAGGCTTGCGGCCGAACAGTTGAATTTAAGATTTAAAATTAATATACACCATTTTGCTTTAGCACCGATCAAACAATAATTAAATAGCTAGTTATCGCTTGTTTCAAAATTACGTAATCATTTGGCGAAGAACATAAATTTGTTTATAAATGTGTGTCAATAAAATACCTTAATAATTCATCCTGAGGCTGCTTAAATTGTTTATAAGCAAAATATATCCGCTTAACTATAAATGATCATTACGTGTAGGTATGAGAGTTTCAAGCTTAAATTCAAGAGAAACACACTGAATTATAACGGATATACTGTATATATTCCTTTTTCTTTAGTTAGTCTGTTAGTAGGCTTTTATTGCTTCACATAAATCTGTAGGTTTTGTCAAAAAAAAATACTGGCTACAGAAACAATACTGATATCTGGCATTTAAAATTTCATCTTCTATAGTTTTTATACCACCCATTGTTAAAACTATACTATTTTGTTGAATATTTTTCATTACAAAAGATCGTTCAAGTAGAAAAAATATTTTTAATAACCATACAAAAGAAAAATGACATGTTAGGCGATAAATCATTTGAAACTAATAGTTTACAAGTCATCGTTAAATTATTTTATTTATTCTTATCAATATCCGGAACTGAAACAATATCTTAAAAATTGAAAATTAACGAATAATAAACGATAGAACATTACCGAATATTGTTATTATTGATAATTATTATAACAGGTCCTAGTTTCGAAGTCATAAATTAAGATCATATTTTTTGCTTTTATATGTGTTTATGTTTTTTTTTTACATGAAAGTATATTTATATCCGATATTTTTTGCACGATTTAATTAAAAACATTACTGGCTGTCTAATCAAAAAGTAATAAGTTATTCTCCTAGATTATCTTTCATTTACCATTTTTAATTAAGAAGGCTATTTTATTAGAGCTCGCAAATATTTTTCTCGGGATAATGATCTTAAAAATAAATTGGATTATTTATCCACTATAAAAATAAAACAACGAATTTATGGATTTTGAACCAAATTAGGATAATTATTATGTTGTTTATCGCATTTTATTCTATTAGACGTAAATAATTAAATTGTTTTTTTAACCATTTTTGCAGATATCTATCTACTTAGCATTGATATAAAACGATAAAAATATAAATACACACTCAATATGGCACGTTTTGCGAAGTCGTTGTATGTATTAATGTATTGCTTATCGCCGTGGGTGAGTGATGACATCTAAGGACATTCATATTAATCTGTTTTGCAATACAGCAAGATATCTAATACGCGTGCATTTTTTTTAACAAGAAAACCTCTTATATTTTATTTAAATCCTCTTTACTGCCTCCAATTTAAAGTCAAATCTGACTTGGATGAATCCTGAACTAGCCGAACAATTTGCTACGGTCCGTCCTCACACGGGTCCAATAGGTCGCGCCGACTTGATTGCAACTAAAGTTAACTCGAAATTTGAAAATTTTATCATAGTTTTGGGGTTCGACTCAACTTCGATTCTTCACGACAGTTAATAAGCTCGTCGAATACGACGGGCTCCCAGTATACGGATTCATACATAAAAGTCAACTTAATTTAAATGGTTGAGCATGAGTTTCTATGTTTTAAGCATACTAGTGCATGGCTATAAGTCGATCCCGTACAGCTCTGCTTGGAACACGAATATGATGATAATATTAAGAACGACCTTGATTCGGCTCCCTCGTAAATCGAGAAGGAGCCTCCTATCCGACACTCAGAAAGAGGAATTTCGGGAACGGAGTAGGAGAAACATGGTGCTCTTATAAAAAAAGACGATCTCAAAGCGTTATGTGGGTGCGGTTAGCACACATTATTTAATTGTTACAAATTTTCACAGACTTTACACACGGTTTTAACACAGATAGATTTACAATACACGTTACGTTCTACAATACATAATACACGACTATTATAATTGCGAAGGTGATATCAGGAATTTACTAGACTTTATCCTTAGGGAGAGGATAAGGAGCTTGCAGGCTACTTCCAGGGCATACAGTTGGGAGAAGCCCCTAAACCACGACTGTAAGACTTATCTGGCAACCATGTGCATTCTCCATGCTGTCCAATCTTTAACTGCGACTGTATGAAAGAAAGCGGTTCCATTATGTAGCAACCGTTACAAAAATATCGTTAACACGTGCATCCGATAAGCCATTATTTATGGCCCATCGAACTTTGCATGAAGTACTATGCACTCTCATGCATTCAGGACGTGAAAGAGAGACATTTAGAGCATGATGTCCGCATAAATGTCTCCTTTACAAATTTGAAATAACTCTATATTGAATCGATATAAATTTAAATATAGAGTATTATTAGAAATGAATTTATTTCCTGATATCGACTTAAACTCATAGACTGAGGTGAAAAATAGATCGTTCGAGAGAGTTCTGATGACCTACCACATAAGGCGGTGTCAATATGTACTCATTTTTCTATCGACAGTGTTGTGAAAGGCAGCCATAAAACATTGGCTGCATATACAACAAAGTAGGTGGCGGGGAAACCAACGCATACTTTTCTTCATCGATTTTATGAGAAAAAAACTGAAACCTTGTATTTCTGCTGTAGTATACCACAATATCGCCACTGCCACCAATAATGCAACATTGAAACAAGCTTCATAAGAAAAATGTTTACTGTGCACTCAATAAATTTATTTGATATAGAAATAAAGTCACGTAATGAAATAAAAATAAACCATCAGCAGAATTATTGTCCTTAGCCGCTTCCATAAATATTTCCTGTTTCTGCAGGTAAAGACACTGCCATAATTAATTGTACCTGCATCCGGACATGCTCGTCAGTGAGCAGGGAAGGATTAGGAAAATATTTTGCACTCATTTTTTTTTTCATACGACGGCGGTCGATCGAATTAAAGATTCTTAATAATTTCATACATAATATTATACGTATTTCGCCAATACAAGCGCATTTAAAAATAAATTTAAAATTCTTGGTTATGTTTTCTCGGGGGGGCGGGGGGTGTACGCCAAAAAGTTTCGCGGAAGTGTACTCGAGAAATTTGTAAAAATTGGATATCAAGGTTGGGGGTGGTTTTTGGAGGGAGGGGGTACTCAATAAATTTTGTTTGGCGGGGTGGGGTTTGGGGGATTTCTTCAATAGAAGCAAGAGTATATTTAATGTGGAATATTTAACTTAGTTCAACTAATAATAATCACGTAGTATGTAAATCTAAAGTACACGCTGCCCAAAAAATGTATAATAAGCAATTAATGTCGACGAAAAATCTTCCATGAGCATAAAGCTAAAATTATTTACGTAATATTAGCAGTAATATTTATAAATTTAAATTTTAACTGCAAATGGAAAGTGTTTTATGATTCTGTTTGAATCAGTTGAAGTGAAAATAATAGATTGTTGATAATAAAGAGAAACAAACGAAACATGAGAACCAATTTTAAATCTTCCCAAGTAAGCCAGATAATAAATTTAAGTAATCATTTTCAAGTTAAGCAAATTAAATATGTTTTTGCTTTGTCACGTAACGTGCAGAGTCGGATCTGCACTTAATTCTGATGTCTTAATGTTCTCAGATAGAAACAGGTATAAAATATAAGATCAACAGTTTGAACAGTCATTCCATCAGGCGGTGAAGGCTTTAATCCGGAGGAGGGGACCTTGGATCAAACAAATACCACAGCCTCAAGCCATCTGTTGCGGAATCTAATGTAATATTTCTCAAATTGTGGGCCGCGAGAAAACCAAAACAGAGTGAATCATAGCTATCTTCAAAATATTCAAATGAATTAGCAATATACCAATTTTGTGTTTAGGTTCAAATAAATAAGTGTAAATAATTATTCGAAGTTGTGTAATTTGTTTTTAAAAAAGCTTTTGAAATATAAGGAAAACCTATTAACATGACCATCGACAATATTATGTCATTTCTATGCTGTTGTGATATCAATGTCCGTTATTTATGTTCATCGAATTTAAAAAGAGTTAAACTATTAAATACCACATCAGAAAATCATTATTTATGATTGATAAATTTAGACTGATAGAATGTCCAAACTTCATGTTTTACCTTGTCCGATAACAATAGGTAGCATATTGACTTTAAATGGAGGCTTTTCTCAACAGACAATTGTTCTACAAGAACTGCATGTTGCTCAACTTGTCTTTTTTCGAAGAGGACTAGTGGAATATTTTAAAGATACGATGAGCGTTGAAGGTAATCTTAGATAAGACAGACATACATATCTTTGAAAAAAAATCAAGATTCCAGCCCGTTGCCTCCAAAACCGTATCCAATGGCGTTGACACCGACCTCGACCACGGACCTGACTATTCATGATTATCTCAAACTCATTTGTTATGTGAGTAAATATTTGGTGTACCGACGCAAAAGATTAATATTTTAAGAAGTACAAAATGTAACTATCTACATACATAGTTCTTACATAATCTTGAATTGCTTATTTTTATCACGAAGAAGATATTCCCGAGCAAAAGACAGTGATTAACCACCGAAGCAAAACGTTTCTTCACGGTTCAATGATAGAAATTGTTATTTTTAGATTTTTTATTACTTTTCAATGACTAGTCAAAAGTTTAGTAAAAAAATACTGCTACTTTGCTGGATCTTAACAACCCTAATGTTTTGCGACGTTGACCACTGAACCACGTTTACGAAAAATGATTATGAAAATCAAATTATTGTATCTCTTCTGTGAGAAAAACTACACAATTGAATATAAAATCTCATTATTTTTTATATTTTTTCAAGTGAAAAAAACGTGAGGGATTTACAGGTAAATATTTATAAAGCTTTGCATTCATTGGTTAAACACAATAGTAATCATTTTTCTATATTTAACAATGACATTGTTTAATTTTATGCCATTGATGCACAGATTTTCAACAGGGGCGTGTATTCAGGGTGTGATAGGTGCAAAATTATCCCCCACCGTACACCACTGATTTTCAGCATCGTTTTATTTAACAAAACAGTGACATTGTGATCATAAAAATCAGTTATTTTTGGCAATATCCGTCAAAACATTCCAATATTCTAAAGTGGATATGTAGTAATAGTGTTTCTGAATTTTTCATTCGTTGAATGGAAAATGTATTACACCACAAACGCATCATATAAATAAATTAGCTTAATTTTTCGTAAAATCACATTTTTTTAATCTTTAAACGATGATGTTTTTGTTAAAATCGAAAAAAAGTCACCAAATTTCTACTACACGGAATTTTTTCCATATTAAATAATATTATATGTCAATATACTAGGCACTTTGTTTTAATTTTCTGCCAGCGAATAAATTCGAAATACTTTCATTATTAATTCATTTTAAATTGATTTAAAAACCATAAAAAACTGGATGTGCGAACAGCTTTCATTTATTTGACATTTCGGCAGCATAACTAAATGCATTTAAAAAATGAAAGTGACTAATCCTGTTTTTGCTGTGATCAATAGTGAAACATTTAATTTAAAAAAAGCCGGTTTTGAATCCAATATTAAAACAGAGCAAAACACCACCTTTCAATCTCTTGTGTTTAGGATTTTTATTTTGTGTTTGCGTGTCGAAATGTTTTAAATGGTTAGCGACGAGGCCAAAGGCGAATAATTTTTGAATCGTCCCAGAGCTATAATGATGGCAATTTTCTAAAATAACTCGAATAACTTTTCTTATCCATTGTGTTGTATTAACGAATTATCTTGTCAATCAACATCGAGAAAAATTGTATATTTATTTCATTATTTTACGAGCTATTAAAATCAATCGATTATTAAAGAATGCAAGTAGAATATCATGTCAAAATAAATTATCGTAACAAAACAAATTTCTTAGTAGTTTAAATTTTAAATGTAGAATAAGTTTGATTTATAAAACATTTTTCATGATTGTAACTTATAACATTTTTAGTGAAATTCATTTTGGTACAAAAAAGACCCCTCAAATACATTAATATTTGTCGAGCAGGTATATTATTATTGTTCCTATAGATGAATGCATGATTTGTAAAAAATGTATCTGTTTTTATCATTAAAAGTATATACCGTATTTATTAAAGCCAAAAGTGTTTTTTTTTTCGATTTTAAAAAAGTGTTCATGGCAACACATGAATATATTTTATTCAAGGAAGCTGAAGTTGGAGATGAGTAAACAGATTCATGATGAGTTTACTTTTCAGCTTAGAATTATCGACACAAAGAATAAATCTTACCAAAAATAACATTGCTTTCCAACAGTTAAAAATTGTTTTTTTTCATGCCATTTTTCGATTGATCCAGGATCAATGAAGGTTTGAAGTTGAATAAGTCTAAATAAAGGATTACTTTAAGCGTAACAAGCTGCATGTATATTTCTGGCTGTAAATGATTAATCTATTGTGTTGATAATTCAAACAAAAGCTAAATTCATTGCAAGCCAGGTGCAGAAAGTTTTGTAAAGAACAAAAACTTCATTGCCATACGAAACAATTTTGTGAAATAAGAATTATTGCATACTACATCAAAATTTGAACTCGGTCATTGTTTTCGAAGAATAGAATTTGTCTATTCGGCCATATAGTCACGTTCTCTATAAAGGTTTTTTGACCAAGCTTACCATTCTCAAAACTTACATTTGGATCCATTGAAGTGGCAAGGCTTGTACTAATTATTTTCAAAGAAATGTAGGATGTATGCTCTACAATGCGTCACCAGTTGTTTAAATAAATTTGTAAAATACAAAATATAGTTAGAAAATATAGCTATGTACCAATCATTTTGTATAAAGCATCATAATGAAGTCTTATAAATATTGTTTTTTTAATTAAAAATATAATAATTAATGGTAATGGATATATGTAGTCCGTATTTTTGTTGACAAAATCGAATTCAAAATAACTACTTTTTATATTCGGATCTGATTCCAATACACTTTTGTATGAGTAAATTAGAATTGTTGCTCATTTTTAACAGATCTGAAATTAGTTGTATCCAGATTATAAATATTTGGAAGATCCATGTGAAGTTGAATTGTTACAATTATTAATTTTCCACTACCGCAAAACTTTGGTGTCTGATAATTCTTGAAATAATATAATTAATTGAGTTCAATAATAGCCTTCACTGATGATTTAATACTTTAACCTCTGCACTCATCAACATATTTGAGAAATTGATTTATATCACAGGGTTTGCGTATTTATAAGCATTGTAAAACGAAATACCGAAAAATATATTACATTATAACATGTTACAAACTTTAACTAAGGCACACAATCCAATAAATACGGCTATTGAATTCGGAATTGCGCGTTACCTATACGATGTCGAGAAGTCTATAAAATAGTTATATTACTTTGTTTCATCACAAATGAATGAACAGTTTTGGATTAAGATGCCAGGTTTTGATCTTAGTTATCGTTACGCAGCCTTGATTTTTTGTTTTAGCTCGTCAGATATCTCAAATGGTCAATGTTGCCTGTTGACATTTCGATGAAGTAAAATTTCTAAGTTTCAATACACCGCTATTTCTATCAACTTTAAATGTAGTATTGCAGGTGTGATTAATTTAATCGTGACCTTTCAAGAATATCATTACTTATAAACATCGAGAAATGTGTATTAAGATTACAGAGATAGAATGACATTTTCCTCCAAATACATCAATTAAAAGAAAACGACATGATGTAATGAATTTTTTTAAGAGGAATGAAAGAAGTAAAAATTGAATGCTTCTATCCAAAAAATGGACATGGCATCAGTATACATTTTATATAGGAGACTAGTTTATTTTGATCATTAGTATTAATGTTGCTACCATATATCCATTTAAAATACACATGAAGTAGAGGTCTGCACGAGCAGAAATTTCAAAATTATACCCGGCCCGAGCCCAAAAATCTCTTACCCAGACCGACCCGAGCCCGACAGTTTTTTCAACTTTTCAGCAAAATTTTAATCAGCATTTAAAATAATCTAATATTAACTCATCATATAACAATATGTATGTAATTTAGATGTACAATAATGCCGTATTCATCGGGAATTATCGGATTTATGTTTTATTTTTTGTGTACCCGGGCCCGAGTCCAGCCCGGGCCCGAAACTAAAGCTTTGTTACCCAGCCCGACCCGGTCCGCGGGCCGGACGGGTTCAGGCGTGAGGGCCTTCCCGAGCCCGTGCAGACCTCTAACAAGTCATGAATACATTGAGTTTTTTGAAAGCATTATTTCAATGACTTGGAAAGTTTTTGGTGATAAGTCTTCGAATTTAATCATTTGAGATATTTTTATTAATTCTCTAGATTTGTCTTAAAACAAAAATAAAATGTTAAAACATAGTGTATTCAAATTTCTCTAATAAAATTATAATTTTTATTTTTTACTATTTCATCATTTTTACTCATTTTGATGATATTATTTTTAAAATAATAACGAGTTTATAAAAACATCTTTGATAAAGTTCCGAGCTTTATGCTTTTTGCTATTTTCAAATACTGCATTTTCATCGTCATCTTCGTAAATTTCATGGGAAGTCGTTTTTCCTGGAAGTGCCTTTAATTACTGGCAGTATAACCGAAGTCGATTTTTTGCCAGTCGTCGGTGAAGTTCTTGTGGCTAAAACACGGACAATATTTACTATAAAATGTGTTGGATATAAAACCAGGGCTGTGTGAAAATACTGACCATTAAACATTGAAAGTAATTATAAATATTATTTTGACTAAAATAATAGTCTAACACATTTTTTTTCACTTTATTTTGATGAACGAGTTTTTGATGAAAATTTTATTGGAACATATTTCACGTGCCTAATTTGTAGCTGCATTGTGACATAAATGATGTTTTTAAAAAAAGTCTTATCTTGATTTGGTAAGTAAATATTTATATCAAGGTAAGGCAAGTCCGGTCCGTGGCGCAGTGGCAACGGCTTTGACTTGCGTGCCGGATCGCCCGGGCTCGATTCCCGATACGAGCGAATTTCTCCAGTCGATAAATCTGTTCAAAGGCATGGGTATTTGTGTTGTTGAAAATCCTTTCCCACCTTTCTGATCCCAAAGAGCGACGCACAGTGACAGCAATTAGCTAATCACTAGTTCTGTCCTAGCCCACGTATCCTTTCCATCTCTACTCTCTTCGATAAAGAGAGGTTGAGCACCTGATTAACAAGCAGTTCTCGTAGAAAAACATATGTTGAGATAAATTCCGTGAGTAGTCCATATGCTCTAAGTTGGAAGCGGACATATCTAAAAACAAGGCAAGGAAATTTTCTGTAAATATTATTTTGATATTCAAAATACTTTAAAGCCTATCTCCCGACTGCCATTGGTGATACTTAATTCACCAGTTATTCAACGATTGAAACATTCAAATAAAATTTATAAATTTAAAATCATTTATATAATAATAAAAAATTTTCAACCATTTCCCTTCTTTACTCCCTATGAAGTTTATCTGAATATAAGTTTTTTACGAGTACCGCCTGCTATTCAATAACTCAAGCTCTATTATTTGAAGAGAGTAGGGTTATAAAGGATATAACCAGAAAGATAGTAATGAAAAGGAAATATAATTAATGCTGCATATTTCTAAAATATATGAAAAGTCATATTTCAATGTTTTCATTACTTTCCACTTGAATAGTCCTTCGAAGTCAACCCTGTTTCGTATTCACTACGTTATATTATATCTCCCACGATGTTGGGTCTCACCTTCTGTTAGCAGTCAATACGCCCGCACCGCACGAATCGTGACGAATTTGGTTTTTTCTTATAAAAAAGTTAACCAACTACTTGTACGCAAAACGCAAAAATATTTTGCTAAAAAATTATACTCAATGAAGCCAAGTAAATTAGGATATTCACTGATGTCTGTGATATAACTTTTACCAGTTATGTAATTAATATATAAATTAATAATATTTAATACAAGTCGGGTACCCGGTCGAGTGACAATGTCACTGGCTTTTATTGTGGTGCTCATTGATTTGAAGGCAGTTTCACAAATCGGTTTTTAACTATAAGCTCAATCCCATACTGACAGTAGACAACTAAACAAGTTTAACAATATATAGAAGATATGAAAATGCCGCTTAAAACTAAGCTTTTTTTAAACTGCATAATTATTGTATCTAATAATCAGGACCACTTTCACTCATCGCGTACATGTAACAACTGATAGTCAATCGAAAATAATAGGTAGAATGAGTACAAACAATACGTTTTTTTCAAACATGTATTAAATTATTAAATTAAACTGTTATCACATTAAGTTTCAAAGATTTTCCATAGAATAATTTAAAAGTATGAATATACACATATAAAATTTGAGCTTTCATCGCTATAATAACTTACCGTGGATTTTAAATGCTTTGAATCCAATGGATCCGTGCTGAATTTCGTTCAACGAAATTAATAAGTATTGTGCATTTTCCTAGGATTATCTTCGTTTTATTTTACATTGTACTCTTCTTGATAACTATTTTTTGCTTTTGTTATAATATTCAAGTTAACGAACTACGATCAATTAACTGCCCGTGTCCAAAAACTTGACCGCCAAATTCAACCAAGCAGCTAAAAAACTGTTTCGTTACTATTTTTACTCAGAGTTTTTGATCTTTACTTACTTATGCAACATTATTAACGAATAAATCATGCCTAGGGTAAAAAATAATTTACTACAAGATTTTTATGTGATATACTTATTTTATAATCAATCTGTGACTTTATTTATTTAGCAAAGCATTGTTATTAATATAAAGTTAAGTGAATTTATTTTTAGCTTTTGTCTGTAATATATTATATAGATCTCGATGAAGTTATCGTATTTGTTGGCAGTAATAGTGAATACATATTCAGAAAATTATTAATCTATTAACAATTAATTCAAATAACATTACAATTTTCTTCCTTTAGCTACTTTCTTTACACTTCCACGAATGATATCACAAAAAATGACACAGGATGCAAAATGAAGTCTCATAACTCTGATGAGACGATCTGGCGTAGCGGATGTAATAATATAATTGGTCAGAATATTGAATTGTTTGTTTGAAATTAGTTCGAATTTTACTGTTATAATAATGATAAATGTCATGTAATTTAAGTTTGAAAAGTAATTGACGTCTCATGATTTCAGAATGAATTTCAAAGACAATAAAAATTTGCATAGCCACACGCCCTCTGAAATAGTCCATAAGAAGATAACTGCTTTACCGCTATTCCAAACCAATTGGTGTCTTGGTTTGGAAAGTATCAGAAATATTAGTCATCTAACATTTGCAATAACACTATAATTTGAATACTTTTAAACAAGATGATAAAGATACTAATTTTCTTCGTCAATATTTTATGTGACAAAAATAGTGTCTGGCTTAAAACATGTGAAATCTAATCACGTTCATTTATTGATTTAAAATTAAAATATCGTCTCTCCATTGTTTTGAATTCATTGTTCTGAAAAAACAAGGCTGTCGGTATTTGCATACGTACTACAAATAAAGATGCGAACCTAAATTTAAATCCAATAAAAATTCAAACAGTGTGCTTGAGTTGTCTCCATTACAAAAACTGATCGAAATTCATGTGAATTTAAGTGATGAGAATTTATTTTTGTTAGTTAAAATCATTTATAATATTATATATTCTTTGGTCGGAACTTGTTGAGTTGAAGATCGTTCTTATTTGCAAAGGAGTAGGACAAATTGACATCATATTATGTGAGCCGAATTGCAGAATCAAAAAGTAAGGAACATAATTTAGCTGTTCTTGTCTCATCGTTTTTCCGTGTGTTAACTACTTCTACCAGTCTGAGTAATCAAATTTTATTAATATTACCTTGTTTTATTTTAATTACTTGAACCATTATTTTATATCCCAATCTACATTATTACAATCTGTATTTTCGACCACTCAATAACTAAAAGTATGTTTTCACAAAATTTACTAAGAGGTTAATAAACATGTCATGCATGTATGATCATGCCAACATTTTTTGTTACAAGTGCTTAAATAAATACAAAAAACGAAACCAAAAAAACATAAGAATATTATGTACGTAAGTACAAAAAATATGTAATTCTATTGAAACAAATATTTCATAATTATGTTCGTGCATTTGGTGTCAATGGGTTGCCATTGAGACATACAAGGAATTCATAAAATATACAATTTTGAATATGTAGTTATTCATTCACACATAAAATTGACACCTTTTGAATAGACATAAAAAGTTGTTTTTCGTGAGAACGCAGTAAAAACGAACGTAAAAAAGACTGTTAGCTTATAGCATAGATAGTTTTCCTTTCATTTTACATAATTTTTAAAAAATATTTTTCCTATTTATGGAACGAAAATTTATTTACTGTATGTTTCGAAATTTTGAATGTGCTATTTTCATAACAAATTTTACAAGAAGCCAAATGATAAAACTAATAGCACGGAAAGGTATGATTTGTGGATGGAAAATATGGCATATTTCTAATACTTAAATCTCTATTAATCCCATCTAAAAAATAAATTATGGGATATTCTCGGTTCAGAACCCGTGTAATATAATATATTCTATTTTGAGAAATAGGGAATTTAAACTTCCTAAACATATAAATATTTATAAAATCATAATACACAAAACTTCTAAAATTTTGATCTGGACTATCACTTCAAAAATATGACATAATAGAGGCGAATCGTATGGCGTAATAAAATTTTATCATAATGTACAACTACCCGTATCTATCCCAGCACTGGGAAGATAACTGCATGTTAAATTATTCCTAACTCTCTCAACGCTAGTCTGTTTCTAAACAAAACAAATATTTTTTTCAATATTTAACACTGTGTGTGTGTACATTTTATGTTTCAGTGTTAATATCATGGCTAAATATTTAAAATATTCGCGGCTACATAACTTTATTACAAACCATAAATTCAATTAAAAATTTCCGCACTTTATTTGATGTAAGCAATAATTAACTGTCAATAATATGAATGATCGTAAGTACGAAGTTGTTTTATAGAAAAGCATGATATAATGCCGAAGCACTCTCAGATGAATTGGCAAGGAAAATAAGCAGTTCATAGTAATGTGGCATACAATACATTTAAATCGAATTTAATTTACATTTTTATAAGACTTTTTTCCCATTTTAATCCATACATTTAAGCTTGTTATTTCCACCTGCATTTCAAAACATTAAATTCACAACTAAATATCACAAGTTGTTTTTGATTTTGTTCTCCACCTTCTCTAAAAATAAGGAATTATTGAAAATTACAAAAAAAAATAGTATCAATTTCAATTTCATTGCTTTAATTTTACTCGTGATATGTATTTTTCTGGATATGTGACATGTATTTTTTTTTCAGAGCAGCCAATTATATGTACTGTTTCAAAGATAAGAATATAAGCCGTATTGATTTTGCTCTGTGAGCTAAAATATCATAGAGTTAAAAAATTAATCAGTGAAAAATTTTACTTTTTATTCTCATTATAATTTTGTTTTATTTTGACACTTTTTTGGCTGATTGTAAATAGCAGTGAATGTGACACTTTAACATGAGTATATTACTTAATAAATGATAACAATATGTAAGTATTTAATTTCATTCTTTTAAACACATTACATTGTACTATTTCTACGTGTATTGAAACAGTACCCATTTAGATGTGGCAATAGTACAATAAAATGTGTAATATTTATTTAAATAATACCTTTCCTTAAAAGTGATTAATTCTTTTACTGTTATATTACGTAGAAGATTTCAACCATAGACTAGATTTTTTTTGGAAAATGATAAATGCAATCTTATAATTTATACCGGGAATCAGATGATTATCATCAATACCAATTGTCATTACCATTCACGCTTAAGCACTCTCCTCAATAGCAATTGCATGTAATACATAATTGGAAGAAAAGTGTCGGATCATTTCCGATTTGATTTTATTATTCAATCACATCCGTGCGATGCAAAAGAAATTATTACCTAATATGCTATTCAGTATGTATATTTTTTCCCGTTTAAGTATAGCTACGGTAGTCAATTAACGGATCTGACAACTGTTAATATTAGTAATAACTGCCTGAGAGTTCGTGCCATGTCAAATAAATGACATGTCATACGAATGTTCAAAATATTAAAAAGCTTTTTATGAAATAACGACCTTAAATTGGTTTTAAGATGTCATAAGTTTCAATTCTCAGTGTAAAATTATCATATTAATAAAAATAAAACACAATTTATTTCTAATTATTCTATAATTGTATTTTATGATCAAAAATGGATTCGCTCAAAAATTGCGTTTGATAATAATCACAATGAACGAAACCGATAATTTAATATATTTTTTTTAAATGTAGAAAGAGTCAATAAAAAATTTGAATAATTTTTAAAACTCGACATATATTTCCAAGGTTTATGGCTGAGGGAAAATTATTGTTTATCGATATTAGTACGCAAACCAAATGCACTCCAAACAGAGATCATGTTGAATCCTAATGGATATTACAAAAAAAAATGTTACACGAGAACTAATTGTGATCGTATTGTATTTATATTTAAATTATACATTAACGCGTTAAATATAAAATTCAAGTCAAATTTCAATGTAAAATCATATTTTTGATCATTTTGAATTCATTAATATTCAAAATAACAAGCCTAGCCCATTTTATTGCATTTACGCTTTTAGAACTGTTTAAGAAAAAAATATATAATTACATATTTAAAAAAAATGTTAATTACACATGTATACATCACTGTCGGGTATCATTATAACAAAAGTATACTTATCGAAATATAAATGTAAAGTTTTCCATCAAAATGTATCCTTCCTTATTTATAATATTAGCAAAATTGTTGTGACTTATGGTGGTAAAAAAACCGGATTTTAAAATTTTTCTGGATATAATAATGTCTGACCGGTTAGATTTGCATAATGACGTGAGTGCGAAGTCAAACATGTTAAATACCGAGAAATGATACAAAAAAACTTGAAGTCATGTAGATATATATGTAAAGAGTAACTTTATATACCATTTTAGAGAGTGACTGAGAATATCAGAATTGAGTAAATTGTTCAAAGAATCCTTGGGATTAGGTCCAAAAACTATTAATAGTCATTATTATTTGAATTTAGTCTTATTCTGCTTTTAAAATTACTAAGTTCTACAAAATACATTTGTAATCATTTAAAAATATTATTGTTCGAGCGTAAAATATCAATGTGAGCCATTCATTATAAATGGTTATGTCAAAAAGATTTATTTAGCGTTTAAAGACTCAAGAGAACAATTTATAATCGTTTTTATGTATCCTTGGCTTACTTTAAATTGTTTGAAATTACTTTAGCGATGTTGCTTAAATTGAGCTGTGTTTTAAAGGTTTCAATCCAAATAAATTTGAAGTGATAATATTACAGCGTTAAAATTAAATACTTATCACGGGTTATTCGCATGAAAACATTTTTGGTCATATCTTATTATACTTATTTTTTTTCTTTCAGTTTTTTAAAACGATCCATGACATTTTGATATTATTCAGCCGTCATTCTGGAAAGAATAAACCATCCCGGGATAGTCCCGACTTATCCGTTACAATTGGAAGCCCAACTTCGACTAAACATCTCAGCAACTTGGACTAAAATCAGCTTAGCATGCTTAGAATGCATCAAATTAGTCGTATAATAAAGATTCATAACTTTGTATAATATAAAAACATTAAAAACTGTTATCTAAAGTCTAAACAGTACAAATTAAAATTATAATGGACAGCGCAGCGCTATCGATGAAAAGTTTACTCAGCAGGAACATCAATGGTCAGTTTATTGTAATCTGTGTCAAAAACAGTTCGAGTCCCACGTATTCTGCTTAGAATCGTAAAACTCCATTTATACGGAGTTTTTCAAATCCAATTGCTAATTTTACTGTTCAATGCTCGTAAAGTTTTAATTTACCGCTCAGATTCGAAATATTTTTTTTGTGTTATTATCGAGTTTCTATGCAAATAACACTGTCAAATTGTTAAATAATTTTCAAACGATGTTACGTGACTAAAATAGATTTCACGTTTTTATTTTTAATGATTCCAAATATTTCCGTCTATTTATTTTTTAATTTATTCATTTCTATTTGAAATCAATAAACAATTATTTTGTAATTCTTTTTCCGATAATAAAGGAAGCTACTTTTGCATAAAAATAAGAACTTTTTCATGCTCTATTGGCCGATTTCCACACGTTCTTTTTCGACAATATTTTGTAAATTCCGATGTATTTTTATCTGTCGTACTTTTTATTATCACCGTAGCCGATTTGTAGCCCAAAAGTTATTATGCACCACGCTTAGATCATTATGGATTTTTTAAGTGCACAGATGATGCTTACAATAATTATAAACCACAACATTAAAACTGGGAATGAAGGAATCTATTGAAAAGTAACAGTTTTTCCAATGTATACTTCGATCATTACATGGCGTAACTAAAAATATTTATTTAGTATTTTTGATTAACTGAATCACGATCACATTTTGTAAAATATGTATTGTTGAGTTCCTCCATTCGGGGGTCATATGCTCCACACTAGTATTTTTAAAATATAAATTGACTGAAAATTAAAAAAACATTTCCAAGTGTTTCTACCGCGAGAATAATAAACAAGTTACTTTGTTGACCTGATAAATTTTTATAAAGCGCATTTAGTTTTACAAAACGAGATCTAGCGATCCAATCTAGTGTCGTGATCAGATTAACCACTGATCTCAGTTGATGTTTAAGTATCCGTAGAATAACTTAAATCTTCTGTAACCAAATGCATTTACTTTCTTTTACATATTCTTCTAGAACGATTTCACCTCAAAATATAGACAGATCCACGATCGCATAAATAGACAATAAATGACTTTGAACAATTCAGAACTTTTCTGAAACTTGTTGCCAAAATCATCGCAGATGATGATTTATATTATTTTCTACGATAGATCAACCTGCGAAGTATAATTTCTAGTGAAGTTAACAGGTGTCACTATTATCTGGTTCATAAAATTAATATTATTAATAAAAACGTGATAATTATAATAATGCCGATATAAGTATATCAACAAACAGAGAATTTTTATTATCAAAATGCAACGTATAGTATCTTTTAACACAAACGGTGTAATAGTAAACTCTTATTGGAAGTTTGATTTTTGAATCTTTTCCCATCAATATTTATTAACATCTGTCGGAACGAGTAAGGATTTCAATATTTTCCAAACATTACCTCATTACGTCGGTCCCTGTGGTCTAGTGACAAGAGCTTTGTCCTAGCAATCGGGGGGCCCGGGTTCGATCCCCGGCAAGGTCAGATTTTTTCAATTGAAAAAAAGAGATCTTGGGCTGGGTGTATGTTATTTATCGTTGATTTTGTGCACAACTGATACATTATTTACCAACGAGTTAATCTCGTATGACTTTCACAACTAAGAATATTTGGCGCATTGGCGTAAGCTGTAATGCCAAATATATTTTTTTTAATTTTAAAATAAAAATAAAAAAAAAAAAAAAAAATTACGCCATCAGCTGAAAAATATTGAATTTATAGAACGAATATTCAAACAAATAAACTATTATTAGAGTTAAGATTATTCCACTAATCATCGAAATAATAACGGCTTTCAGATGTTCAAATATTAATAGATAATTTATAGTTCAAAGTGACAATCCAGCACACATTTTTTTTTTCAAAATCAGTTATCGGGTTATGCCCAAACACCACCGATATATAAATCGAATAGAAAAAGGCAAAATAATAAAACAATCAGTTTTTCCATATTTATGTTTGAAAAAAGAACGGTCTGTTAAATTTGCGACGAGGAAAAAGTACACACGAGTAAGATAATTGGCTATGTGTGGTTTATATCCCTTCGCCTTTCTAAAATCGATATACATATGTACATATATTGATATGCCATTAGCTGTATGCAATAAAATTGCAAGTAAAATGTTTTATGAGTTTCTTTTATAATGATACGTAGTGTCGGTATGTGATTAATTCGTCTCCATTGACATGCACACCGCGTCGTGTTTCGACGGCTGTGGCAAGCCCACGCTAGCTTCAACATTTTATGCTGCCTACCTGTCGACCTACGGCTGGACTCGCCTTGACAAAAATGCGAATCAAATGAAATCGGAAACGCCGATCTGGGTGTAAGATCGCAGGCTCCAAAACAGTTTATAATAACTAATACGAAATATATTATTGAGTCGAATTTACAATAATTTGAATAAGAATTGATCCTTTGTTATGGCATAGCAGCTATAATTATTTTTTTCTTGAAGGTTGACTTCGACGTTTATTACCAACCACATTATCATTGCCTTTGATCAGATATTTTTAAAAAGCATTTATGTTGTATAAATTTATAGTTAAAAATTAAAAGAACAAAGATTACATTAAAGATTAAAGACAATAGTTTTCGATTTTTTCCAGTGTCTATCAACGATTCAACGATCAACAAAAGAAACGTCAGACCTGTTCACTTGGTGGAATGGCAAGATATTAAAAAATTATTACACATTTTTTTACTCATTCTACATTAGATTTATTAAGATCAGGACCGGTTTCACGCATCGCAAGCACGATGCTCGCGATGAGCGTGATATCAACTGGTCTTAATACATTTTATGTGGAATAAGTACAAAACATGTATTTATGTACCTTTAAAGAGTATTGACGAACCATTGGTTCAACCGGATAGAATGAATTGAATTGAATATAAAATTTTAAATTATCTTGGCATTTTCACGTTTTGTATTACTAATAGTGACACGTGTTTTGCCTCTTTTAGAGACATCTTCGGACAGTACCGCAAAGTTTGTAATAAAGCAAGATTATGATGAATTACATTCAGTAATTCTCAGTTGTCACTCCTTAAAAGGTTAACATGTATGACAATATGTTTAATATACATTCAGCTACTTAATTTCACTAAAACAGTAAAATCCGAATGAAAATCTTTACAAAAAATGGCTTTTGATGGGTTGATGAGTTGGCGTAGTTCAGTTACGGTTTTTACGGATTTGAATTCTAGTAAAAACAATTTAGTAAAATAATATTCCAATCAATATATGAATGCCTTTTCAAATGTATAGATTTCTATGAGTAGAAACAAGTGCGATTAGCTATTCATTTGACCTTTTCTATCCGTATCCTTATATTTTTGCTCTTTCTAAAATAAAAAGTTTAAAAGACAAAAATTTCTATTGAGATAAGCTTTTTAGAACAGATACTAATGTCACCATATTTCATTATATTCTGATTAACTATCTGCATATTCATGAATATACGCATTTTTATTTGTATGCCGCTAGCAAATACGCCACTTTTTAATGGCTACCTATTACGAAAATATAAAACGATCATTATTCAATTAATTCTCAAGTGTGATATTTAAATATAATATCATTCGTATGATTTTTATTGCCTCACGCGCATTCAAAATAAACATCTCGTCCGGCAAGACATTTCGACCGGTTAACATTTTGCGAAACAGTTTATCTTGCCACGTACACCTACTCTAAAATATAAATATCCCGAGGCTCCGATATAGTATACCTACACACACTTGCTTAGTTTGGCGACGATTCCGCTTTCGCCCACTGTACCCCACCAAAAATATTGTGCAAATGACAATCAGCTGGTTTATGGCACATGCCAGCTGTAACAAACATGTTTATATTATACATATGACATAACGTTGTTTCATTTTTTTTTCACTACCATTCCTTTTCCTGTAGCAATTTATTTTTCGTCGGGTTTCATACCTAAGTGGTATTCAAAAACTAATCTTACTGGAAATATTTTTATATTGTCAAGTCATCATAATGAAATTTCACCATTCAAGCAAACAATTCACCACTTGATAGGTGTTGAGTGGAAAGGCATGTATATAAATTTAGTAAAATGTAAATAAAGACTTTTCTCCCAATTGTATGGGATGATCAGGACTGGTGTTTCTCAACGAATATGTCATATGTTTAAAGATTTCGACTGAAGATTCTTGATGGAATTTTAATATCAAATTTTGTTAATTTTAATGAGTCACTAACGTCACTTGTCACTAACGACCTGGGGTTTACTTTCCGATATATTCAGGCACGAATAAACTTGAACTGACGCGCAGTAAATAGTGTGTGTCTATTATGACAAAATCACGGAAAAGTACAAAATTCTGACGATTTAAAAAAAATCATAAAATTAGGCTAATTCTTTAAAACTGATGATGCTCGCGATGAGTGAAACCGGTCTGGTTCATATAAAAATGTATATGAGAAAGAAGCACAACACATATTATGTTTTGTTTAATTTAATATAATGTCTATCAACCAAAAGAGTTGACGGCTTAAAAATTTCTGACAAACTTAATGCAATCGGAAAGTCGTATCGTTTATTAATAATTGCAAAACTTTGATTTATATACTGTGATCGCTATAAGGCTCTACGACGCCATTACGATGAAGTAAGAGACCGAAAAATGAACGAACGGATATGTGTGAAACCTTTCAGATTGGTTTCAAAATATATTTAAGCGTTCAAGATTAACTTCAGAGATATTTTAAATGCCATAGTAAAGTGTTGTGATGTGTTTATCTTAAGTTGAAGCTGATTTTTTTATTGGATTATTATTGCACGGAATATTATGTCCTCCTCTGCAATCCATGACTTGATTTTTTTTATTTAATGCTGAGCTTAAGAATGCGGTATTTTGTGTTGCCATATTAATTTAATACGATGGTTTTTTTAGTACGTAGTTACAGACACACATGCTGCTCTTTGAGAATATGCTGCAGGTTATTAATCAACAAAAAATTGTGCTTGTTTATTAACACGAAAACGTACCTAAAAATTTGCAAATTTCCAGGAGAGGCGAAAACTAGTAATTTAGACATAAATTTGAATAAAACAAGTGTTCATAATACTGAATTCAAATTATATTCCACTGTTTTATCAGTACAGAGCTGTCTCCTTTTAATTATACAGTGATGAAGTTAGTACTTTTCTTTGCTACCTATTTTAAAGCTTGTTGTTGATATTCTTCTTTCAAAACTTTTATTCATAGAGAACGAATTCAAGATACTTTTGGATTTAGCTGGTCATTATGCCAATTATGAAGTTAGTTTTTTTATGATATTTATCATGTCAAAAAGCATTAAAAATGATAGAATAATGGATAGAATCAAGTATAGTTAGTAATTTGGCATTCTTAATTATTCAAAGAAAAGCTATAAAAACAGGAACAAGTATTTTCGATAGGTTTTTCATATTGAAAGTGATCTGTGTTTATTAAAATTAAAATGTTGAAGACCTCTAAGCAATAAAAACTATTTAATTATAGTCTATTTTGCTTCAATTTATTTGCTTAGTTGTAAAACCAATTATTTGTCATACCTTGTAATTCTTGCTTACCTGTTGTATGCATTTCACTGTTTCGTTGTATTTCTTATCGGTTGATAATGCTCGCCAAGAGCGAAACCGGTCCTGGTCCAATACGTTTTACGTGGAATAAATACTATAAATGTGTTATTATGTTTATTATAATTCCATTCCACCAAGTATTGACAGTGAACATCTTAAAAGTGATAAGGATATAAATTTTAATTATCTTCTAAAGTTAAGTGTTAAATTTGAAATTATTATTTCTTTCTAATTATCCATGACAAATTAACAATTCTATTCAATTGAAACTGCTATATATCAATTTAATTTATCTCCCCCGCAAACTATCTAGCGAATCTAATTCTCATGCCTCTGTTAATTTATGATATTAGACGGCGATAATCGTAATGATAAAACCAATCGCAGATCTTGCAACCCGCGCATTACGAAAGCGGCCATCCACTGTTAGTGCATGCGGTCAATGATCGCCTCATCTGTAAAGACAAAAACAAAAACGCCTCACAAGTAATCGCTTGTCATACATGGTATAACATCCAATACTTACTTACCTACCACGTAGCGAACGTCAACTTTCTCTTTCGTTTCCTGACCAAAAACGTCGAGCACTCTGTTGAAAACGATAGTTGTTGATCCATTCCCACTGACTCAAAATGGACAGACTTTCGTTTGTTCAGTTGATCACGATTTTTAAATAATATTTTTAATATTAAAAAGTCTGTTATATATTTTAAAAAAATCACAACAAGAACGGTCCTGAATTTTAATTAATATTAAAAATAGCCAAACGTTTATTCTCCGGCAATAAAATAAGCTTTCCATGAAATTTCTGTATATTAAAAAGTATGTAGAATATAAATATTCGGTACACTTACGTATTATTAATCAAATATGAATCGTTAGAATTTTTTACTTTTGAGTTTTGTCGCTAACGAGCCGGATTTCGTTTTTCGGCATCTTCAGGCACTTTAAATGAACCGAAGTCAGTTCAAGCACATTGCACTCATGGAAAAGTACAAAAATCAAGCAATTCAAATTTGATATTGAAATTCCATCAAGCACCTTTTGTCGAAATTCTTTATTGTATTAATAATCATCGAATGCTATTTTTTCGGTGAAATAAATTATAAATATCAGAATGAATGGAATAGAAATGCATAGTCCAGCTTGTGGACCCTCATTTGGAATTCTGGCCTACTGCAATCTGGCTACCGGGCAATCAACTGTTAGAAAAATGTATATAGGTTCGTCCTCATGCAGGGCCAGCTGACTTTACGTATTGAGTTCTTATTCTAGCCCTGTTTGCATACTAATTTTATATTAGAAATATTAAACGTACGATGACTCTTATATTAATATCACATTAGTTTTCTTAACTTAAAGAACACCTGGTGAATCTATTAAATATGAGATATTTATAGGAGTGGTGTGGTATGGGTTGGTATATATATAATACTTTATTAAAAGGCAAAATCTGTTGGACATATATGCTCAATATTAAATACTTTATAAACAAAGTTTCCTTCTACGTTCTAGAGTGAATACTTTTGTCTTCCCAATCAGTAAGATCTGGGTGTCATTAAAAAAATATATTTTGTTATTAATCTTGGATACCCATGTATGTGCACACTAGTGCATGGTTCAAAATCAGTCCCGTGCAGATCTGCTCGGGCCATTAATGTGAGGGGTTAATTTCTTTTTCTATGTCGATAGCGTTGTGATAGGCAGCCATGAAACATTGGCTGTATATACACAACGGGTGGTGGTGAAAAAAACCATCTTGCCCATGCGTGTCATGCCATTTCTCCTCGAGTGACTTATAAAATTTCTTTCCAATTATAAAATATTTGACTCATCAGGAAAAGCTTTTATGCTAAATATGCACATGTTTTTTAACCTTTCAAATAGTTTAGACGCACGTTTGGTTCAAACAGTAAAATGAATTATATTCGATATAAAATTTAAAATAACTTCGATTATTTCACGTATTGTGTTAACTAACATGTGTTTCGCCTCTTTCAGATGCAACTTCGGACTTACTAACGCAAAGTGTAATTAGTAATAAAGCAAGATAATGTTGAATTACATTCAGTATAGATTTACTCAGTCCTTTAAAGGTATTATCAAAAAAAAAATGATGATTCAAAGTGTACGCTAGAAATGATATTGCATATATACACTTTTTTGGAAATCGCGCCAAAATTTAATAATCCGAGTTCTGTTTTCTATGCGTATTAAAAAATATGTTACATCTGTCATTTTAGTACATTCCACGGAATGATATTCAGGTCAATCATAAACCATTCGAAGTAAGTCAACATTCTTCAATTGAATTAGACGTATCAAATCTCGAACAACAATTTATTTATCTGATTCGATTTTACTGTTCATTAATGGGTATGAAACGTATTTTCCCATCGACCAAATATGGTTTAAGTAACATTTATGTTCTTCGCTCATATTGTGATAACGGTTAAGCGATATTTATATTATTCAAAAGAAAATATGCAAAATAATGGATGCATTGTTCATATTAAGTGGTCCATCGTGATTGATCTAAATTCCTCTTAATATACCAACACATGACCTTTCTTGACACAAGTACTATGTTTGTAAATAATCGGGATACGCAATGAATACATCAACATGCAAACCCTTTTAACATGCGATTAAATTCAGCGTAGTATTTTTATGAATCAAAAATTGAATACGTTTAAAAGGGATTTATTTGCAAATGCAAAGATAGGGGACTATACGAGGGACAAGAAAAGTTTTCAGCTATTTATACCAAAACGTTTATTTTATATGACCATGCGTAATTTAAACATACATAACTCACTGTAATATTAAATAAAAAGATTTTTCAATCTAAATCACTCATATAATCACTTTTAAGGTGTTCACTGTCAATACTTGGTGGATAGGCATTATAATACAAATAATAATACATTTTTAGTACTTTTTCCACATAAAGTTTATTTGATCTAGTAAAAAGAAAAAACCGGTTTCGCTTTGCGGCATTAAATATGGAATATAGCATCAAATGTCTGCCAATATCCATTCATTATTGGGCCACTAAAAATTTTGACAAATTTGATAAACTTCCAACTGCTCCAGAACCCAATCAGGCGTTGTCTGTGGTCGTTTACCTGAAGTTCCTTGGTTAGTTGGATAACTAGTAAAAAAGAAAAAAAATATGATTCATTTATACTAACATATTGTGTAGGTGTACATTTTAAAAATCACCGTAGAAAAAAAATACATTGGATATCGGCAAAGAAGTTAACCGAGTATGTCCCGACAGAAATTTAATACATACAAATTATATTTTTCCGAACTTACTCACGTCCACGTGATTCATGATATGATTTTCACCAGAGCAGTGATAAATCAATGGTTAGAATCCCAAGTTGGAAATTTTGTTTCTTATATTTATTTTATTTTAAGTGTTGTTTTAGCGTAGGAAAATTGCATAATTGGCAAATCATACACTATTTTGCTCCACATGCTTATTTAAGTATTTCTAAATATTTTTCTCTTAAATAAGTATCTCATTGCAAGACTGCAAACGGCGCAATGTATCAGTATTCAGTACTGCTAATATGAAAGTGGACAAAAAGTAATAATGTACATATATTTCACACTCATTTCCATCGTTCTACATCCCAGGGGATTTTATGAATAGTAATTCTTTTAATTATTTACCAATACTGCGAAACTGTGTCATATCTTAATCTATCAGTTACAAAAAGTGCAATTGTTTTTGGCCTCGTATTGTACGATTGTTTATTATATTCATACTATGCATACAAAAAATAATTGAATTATTAAGTACGAAGCTCGGCAAAAACTTAAATTCTCATACCGTCACAGTCAAAATTTCTGTCGTATTTGACACTAATATATTACAATAATACATTAGTTAAAATGATTGTTATCACTGTTATTTAAGTAGGATAATTAAGTGTGACAGGTTTTTCGCACCAATAAGATGTATCCATAATCGAAAAACATGACATTTTAAAGATTCAGTATCCTATGTATCAGCACTAATAAAAAATACTCAATAAATAAATTAGCAAGAGAGGAAACAGCAGTCATCAAGAATGACTGAGAGAAAGACTCATTGTTTACAGTTATAAATATTATAAAGATAAGAGAAAAAAATTATTGAAATAAATTTAAGAGGAAAGATTAATTTATTTTCTATTTTTTGTGACGTTGTGACTTTACCCTAAATCACATTTTGATTATTAATACCAATCATTTAATCGTAAGAAATAAAACAGAATATTGTTTTTATTGTCTAATGCGTTAGTGTTTACCTTTTTAATTGATTTGTTACTTCATATAAAGATAAAAGTACTTGAAATCGTATTATATTTTATATCTTACATCTGCTCTACTATGTATTTACAATTACTGGTTGATATCACGTTTTATGTTATATGTAAATATGATAGTGTAGTGTTTTCGCTTTCCGAATATTGTCGCAGAGATATCCTTTATCGCCGGTACCCAGATCTAGTTGATGACGTAATTAAACTGGTAACATAAGAAGACAACTTTGAAATCAGTACCGCTTTGGTAACATGAATGTTTAAATCACATCCGCTTCCAATTCCGTGAAAATTATTTTTTTTTAAACTTGGCGGGCCGGATAATAAATAAATTCGTGTCGGAATCCAATAAGAACATTAATTTATATTTTCTAGTATAATTATTTAATGTAAACAAATGTTATTTCCATTGGAATTTATAATAGAAAATATTTATTATATTTAATGGGTGCATAGGTTCATCCGTTGTCGTATCGTATAGGAACCAAGTGATGAATTGAAATAAATAGTTGTGAATTCACAACCACATTATAAAATTTATTATTTGAATAATTTATTTTCAAATATCGAGAATTTTTTGAGGGCCGCATGAAAATCTTTGGCGTGCCGTAGTTTGGTGACCGTTGCCCTAACGTTACGGTGGACCGCTTAAACTCTAATCTCGTAATACTACCATCACAGGCTTAAGAGAACTTATGTCGTTTAAATACAAAAATCAGTCATTCAAAACATACAATTAGTATTTTTAATAATTTTGATAAATGCAATTTAAATTCACATTGATTTTCATGAATTAGTAATAAGTAATTACCTACGATCAACACCTCAATATTGGTCCCCGGTTCGGATCTGATTAGAGACGTCAAGGTAAAGGCGTAAGATGCAGTGGGCGAAAAATTTATCGCGACCAAGTTGATCTTGTATTTGAATTTAATAAAAGGCAAGCTACAAATATTGCAAACATATTTAGACAAAGTTGAATGATCCGCTTTTGCTATCAATTAAACTAAAATAATAATAATGAATATTTCTCTCAATTGAAAGAATAATTTTTTGATACATTACTGGGCATGATAATTTGTTTTTTTGTCATGTCCGTTCCCAACTTAGAGCATATGTACTCCTCACGGGGTTTATCTCAACATTTGCTTTTTCTACGATAACTTTTTACTCAACTACTAGCTCAACTAGCTAACTAGTTGCTCAACCTCACTTTTTTATCAAATTACAGAACAGCAAAATTAATTAAAATAGCTTTCAAATATGTATTTTTTTTAACCATATCCGCTTCCATTTTGGAGCATATGGACTCTTCGGAGTTTATCTCAACATATGCCTACGAGAACTGTTTTTTACTCAGTTACCCGTCCTCACTTTTTCGAAGACAATAGGGATGGAAAGGATACGAGGACTAGGACAGGACTAGTGATTAGCTTATCGCTCTCACTATGCGTCGCTCTTTGGGATCGGAAAGGAAGGAAGGGATTTAACAGCACAAACACCCATTGCTTCCAATGCATTGATGAAAGAACAATATAAAATAATACAAATTTCAATTGTATTGTACACATTAAAAATATCGATAATTTAATTACTTTGATTATCTGGCACTTCTCCCAAAAAGTTTGTGCATCACTGCTTTATCGTATATCTTACGAAATCACAACGTTCAAAATATGTAAAGAATAACGAACGACTATCAACCAGTTATCCTGATAACGTTTACCATTCTGTACAATATTAATTGGTTTTCATAAAAAAAAAGTGATTAAGAATTACTTTTAAATTTTCAGCAAAATATATCCACCGTGAACACATAAATTATATTCTTCAAGTAACATGACATAAAATAAAACACTAAAAAGACGAGCTTGAAACATGTAAATGATGTATTAAAATATGCTTTTGAATGTTGCACTCTCATAAATCATATCCAAGGACAAATGTATAAGTAATTATAGTGTAAACTAACTTCTTGATCATGAAATTTATGAAAAAAGTATTTTTTTTGTTCATACTCATTAAAATTAATGTAATTATAATTAATATAATCAAAGACTGTGGGTGTTTAAGAATACCATTATCGCAATACATTTCAACTAGTCAATTATTCGAAATCACTTTTTGCATTGTCAATAAGTTGACAATGTTGACATGATTCTACATAGATTGTAAAAAGTATGAAATTATTTGAATCATTATTTATGTATTCATTATTACCAATATTAGAGATAAATAAAATATGTACTCTAAACACTCACCACTGCCGAGATTTTGTCATATTCAAATGCCTATAAAATAGCCGTGAATGGTCCATAATAGTTGGTGACATAGGTATGGGATGGCTTGGAGCAGGGGTCACCAGACTTTTTGAGAAACGGGCCGGATAGTTTTTTTTTAAACTTGCGGGCCGGATGACAAATAAATACGTGTTGGAATCCAGTTAGAATATTAATTTATATGTTCTTATATAATTTAAACAAATTTAATTTCTACTGGAATTTATATTAGAAAATATTGATTATATGTTATGGGTCTTTGTCGTATCTTATAGGTACCAATTGATGAATTGAAATAAATAGTCGTGAATTCACAACCAAATCATGACGTTTAAAAAAAAAATCTTATTTGAATTTCTTTTTCAAAAATCAAGATTTTTTAGAGGGCCTGATGAAAATCTTTAGCGGGCCGTATTTTGGTGACCGTTGGCTTGGAGTATTGAATAATCTAAGTGGCACCGACCATATGCACCAAGTAGAGAGCGAATATGGTAAAAAAAACAAAATAAAAATTTGACTGAAGGTGGGTGATGGAATTTCAATATCAATTTAAATCGTTTGAATTTGTGTACTTTTCCATGGGCTTGGGAATTGTCGTGCACCAAAAATACCTAAAGATGCCAAAAGGCGAAACCCGTGTCGTTAACGAAAAGCTCATGGAAAAGTACAATAAATAGTTATTTACTGTTGATTCTTTTTATTCATCTTTCATGTATATGGACGATACAAAATATTTACTAACTGACAATTTAAAAATTTTAACGATTCAAAACGGAAATTCTGTTTGATACCTGTTTCAAGACAATAATAGAAATTCTACACGTTTTCTATTTATCAAATTTTACATCTCGTTTTGTGAAATTAAAATATGCATGAAAAATCACAAACAAACACAGCGCTTATTATAAAGTATAATTATTTTGCACATAATCCTAATTATAATAACGTTCCCATACGATCTTAGACAATGATGTAGATTAGTCGTACATCACAATTAAGACAGTTTTCTTAGCAATGCTGTTTGCAGTTTTCTAGGCTTAAAGATTCTTTTGAACGATGTGCTTAACGATGCAAGGTTCCTTTGTAAGATTACAAAATTAAACCATAATCTTTTATGGATTAACGCTGCCTCATAGATTATCTTTGCCCGGAACAGATATCATTAATTTCTTATAAATATTTATAAAATTCTAGCCGATACCCTACAAGCGTTGCAATGCCACACAAAGCAAGAAAGTGTTTGTGTTTATTGAATTGCTTCGTATGCACAATATTTTAGATAAATAATTTCACTAACGTTCATCGGTAACGATGACATTTGCCGTTTGGCGCTTGCTGTTTGTCTTTTGCCGATTTTATATGGTACGACACACGCGCCACCTACTGAAAGTTAATTGTACTATGTCTATAATCTTTGCGCAAGTTCAACAATAAGTTGTCAAAATGAACGGTATGGCACCGCATAAAATATTAAAATACATTAATTTGTATATAAAATACCTTACTGTAAGCTAATTTTACTATGACAAAAACCTCCACGAAAGTGTAAGCAAAAAGTTTATCAAAGTTTCATTGAGTTCGGATGAACGGAATGGCAGGGCATAGCGAACAAACAAACAAACAATCAATCATTGATTTTTATATATAAGATAAACTAGTATATAAAAGTTGTTTTTTAAAACTTCCAAGCACATGGCATATCACATTGAAAGTTGGCAGTAAACACAACTTAAATATCAATATTAAAAAAATATATATCAAAAGTCAATTGCGCGGTAAATAAGTAAAATAATAACGGTAGAAAATCATATACTGAAATGTATGTACATACTATTGACCCTTAATCGTAAGGAGGAGTCCGTAGCTTATTTTTGCGTAATAATCATATCTCCATGGTTGACCATGCATGAAGTGAGTCACATATGGTTTCTGTAAAGATAATATTTTAAAAATTTCACCAAGCAAGTCACCTAGACGGATTATATCGGAATTTCAAAAAATTATTCGTGTAACAAACTAATATAATAAATTTGAGAATTAATATCATAGTTTGCATACTTATTGGTAAACTACTAGTTAATTAACTTATTCTTTCATGCAAAATATGAGGCTATAATCGCTCATTACGTGTTTTTTTTAAAAAATCGGGAACAATGTTGGCAAGGAAGAATCTACAGTGATACATTTCATCTTTTTTTCGAGGGTCCTATAAAAGTATAAAAAACGATGAGTAAAATATAGTTATATTTATATGACCTGCATAATACATTCAACTAAAATTTGATAATAAATCATCTTATAACAGCTTAAATGCTTAGAATAAATACGAAACATTCTTCTCTTCCCCAAAGAATTGAAGTAAATGTAAATGTCATTTTGAGCGTCTGAGAATTTGAAATTTCTTTTTAATTTATATTCCGGTAGAGTTCATCGCGTACTTGACCTGACTTTTTATTTGTTTTCCATACACTTAAGCCATTTCAAAATACCATTACAAACGATATCGAAACGATGTGATCTTTGTGAATGAAAAATAACAAATCCACAGCGGCTACTTCAATGCAATGCAGTGATCATAAACTTTCCTTTTGCTACTGTTCTTTTTTATAATACAAAAGGAAATTTTATTTTTTCAACAAAATAATTAAAATCTGCGGCTATTCAAGGTCTTAAAAGGAAATTTTATTTTTTTCAAAAAATCGGGTGGTCTGCTTTTTGAATCTTGGGCTTGGGGTGTATGTTATTTATCGTTGATTTTGTGCACAACTGATACATTATTTACCATCGAGTTAATCTCGTATGACTTTTACAAAGAACCATTATCCATCGACCACTAAAATTCATTAAAAATTTATCCATGAATTTCCATACCAATTGTATTTGTCGTATTTGACGTTTTGGAACTGATCATAAAATTAAAATTATGTTTTGCACCATATTTATGAATGAAGTATGATTAATCATCTTCCTTACAATCTTAAAAATAATATTTCAAATTAAAAAAGTCACTTTTCTTAGAGATTCTTCCAAAATTATTTGTTTAAACATGTCATTATTTTTTTTTCAGATTCTGTGCCTCCAATAAACATTTTGGATTACCAACAATAGAAAATCGAAAATCGAATTTAGCCACAATAAGGTAAATATTTTTTTCAAAATAAACAGTATCAATATTCCCAATATTGCTTTAGAAAATAATTATATAGAATATATAAGCTACACTTTCATGAATCTTAAATATTAAAAAAATAAATGTGTCACATAAACGTTATTCGAAATACGAATTCGAAAACATAAATGTGTAAAAAAAAAATTACAAACTGTAAAGTGAGAGTTGGTGAATATATTTTTCATTAATTATGATGTCATTTCGATCGCTCATAGCTTTAATTGGCAAATAAGAAAAGTGAAAATAAATATTATTAATATCATACGCTTAAAACTGAATACATTGTGGGTGAAAATTAAAAGAAATAACTCCAATAATAATATAAAAGAAATAAGCAAAAAAGAGTAGTGGTTAATTTTTATCATAATATAATTAATACCGGTCTAATTTTGGAGTAAACTAAAAACGTATACGACAAAATTATGTAGTATGTTATAAAAATAAGATTACCTAGGTATATTGTAAGACAAAAGAATGTCTAGAATGATTTTTAAATCACGTCATATAATATAACCTCACTGGTTCCCAACACCTGGTGCGGTGAGTAAATTTGGCCCAGAAAAGAATAATGCGTTTCATCGGTACGCACCACGGTTGCTTAATTCTTTTTATCAGATGACACTCACCGATTGAAATAACGGTTTTCTCTATTGTAATGTGTTTATTTATTCCTTTTCAGCTGTTCAACAGCCTCGTATCTTTTGTTAACACATCTTAGCAGCAATTTTCACTGCGGAAGTCGTTAATTAACGGGGCTATCTGTGTTACTTTGTTAACGAGTATTTTGTATTCAGAAATCTTATGCGTATAACTGCTATCTGATGCAGCCATACAAGTGACACAAAGACATTAGAAACTATTTTTCATTCATTGAACATACGAATTCAATTGCGATTATATCGATTGCGAAGACTGAATACAAGATAATTATTTACCTACTTCGTTTACTTAAACAACAAATAAAATACTAACGATATAGCATTTCAATCTCAGAAATATAAATAAATGTTTATTTATTTCCTCGTATGCGTTCCTATACTGTTGCGATCCGATTGCGATTAAACATTGGTGAGTCGTTGTGCAGACGCCCGCGATTGCTTCTTCGTTTACCTCAAAAAATCTTAAATTATCTTGATTGGCCATGCATGGCGCCGCATGTTTTAACATTGAAAATTGGCGTACCTATCATTCTTCTCCGAAATATAAGCTTTTGCAACGGTACCAGGCTTTCACTGAAAAATATAATAAACAATATCGTCGAAGCTACAATTTGAAATGGAAAATTTAAAGGAGACGATGTACTGTTGCCACGCATCCCAATGATTCAGACAGATATTCTATTTGAATTAAAATGTTTGCAGTTTCCGGTGCGACTTGCATTTGCAATGACTATCTAAAAGTCACAGGGACAAGGCAACAAGTGACTAAATTTGGAAATTCCATGTTTCTCACATGGACACTTGTATGTGGGCTGCTCACGCGGTGTAAAACCTTCTGATTTATTCATGCACGCGTCAGACAGAAAAATATTGTTTACCCAAAAGCATTTCAATAAACAGAACTAAAACGCAACCAATTTCTTTCTTTGAATGGCATTGCAACACATGCCACTCGGCTACTCGCTAGTAAAATATAAGAAAGACAACAGTGAATTTATTTAAAATTTAGAACCTATCATAATTCAAACGAAATATTTATGTAATTATTACTGACATCTGTATTCCTTTTAAATTATCAATACTAGTTCTGAATTCAAAATGTATAAAAATAGTGAAAATGGAATAAAGAAAGACAGTTGAAATGTTACACTTCAATACGAAATACGTTACAGCTTGCGACATGTCACAAAAAAACCTAAGCATTTCACATGTTTTTCATTCAACAATATATGTAATAATAAAAACATCTTGTATTTTATTCCACTTACTCATCAATTAAGCAGAAGATGCGCATTCTTACGCAATTTTAAATGAGAATATTCTCGCAATTTTATCGTCGCCATTGTGTCAGTCTTTCAAATGATGATAATATCATTTTTAAAAGAAAAACAATGCGATATAAATAATTTGTATTGTCGTGAGGAATTTTATATTAATATTTACGGTGAGATCACATAGATAGAAACATGCAATGATCGCAAAAACGTTTTTAATCTTACAACAGAAGAATGTGTTCAATGATTTCAAGAGCAAATTGTGGCAATTTTTACGTGTAAAACGATATGATTTTGAATTTTTATATTGCTTTCTGTCAATTAAAAATCTAAAAAATACGTGTCGTCATACCAAGGAACCGGTTTAATAAATAAGAATTTCTTATTTAAAAAAAGCACATAGACATCGATAATATATAAAAGTGGATTTATCATAAAAAAAACTTTAGAACTTGTTTTAATTAGATTAATTTAAATATGCTTACGTATAACTGTATATTTTTTTTCCTCCTTTGTGAGTGAGCGAGTTCTTTTATCAATAAAATAAAATATCTTATTAAACTCTCGGTCTTGTAGTGGTCTCTCGATTGCCGAAATAAAACTTTCATACAATTATTTCTCAATCTATTTAGGCACTCTTATAATATCTTTAATTTATTCAATTCTCCTGTTTAATAATTTATTGAAGAAAATACAAAACATGGCATTACAGCTGATACTAATGCGCCATTTATTTGAGAAATACATATACATTTATTTATATGTACATATACATACATACCTGTATAAACATAACAGAAATTACCAATTATTATAGTTTATTGCTTTTGCAATGTGAAAAAATAAGAAAACATCGTAGTCATTAATTAGAACAGAGAGAAAAAATAAATAAAATCACATTGAAAATTGTCAAAGAAGTCAACCGAGTGAGTCATAATAGCGATATGTAAAGATGTTTCGTAAAGAACTTTGAGACATCTCTTGTACTTTTTGATTGTCATATATATTTTTTATGTACAAATAATCCGAAAAAAACTAGCATGCAGATATATAAATTAAAAAAATATTATCACTACTTTTTATTTTTTTTGTAACTCGTATAATACATATTCGTATATATACAAATATGTTTGTTGAAAAAGAAACAGTTGGACAAATGTATGCAAGCTTAATCGACCGCGTTATTTGCCAGAGAAATTGCGGACAAAATGACAAACGGACGCATGCACGCGTGCAAAATTACTACAGGCAAAAAGCTGCCATTAAGGCCGGCGTGAGTGCCACGGTCGATTTAAAGGAATATTATTATTGCATACCAAGTGCTTTCATCGCGAGCAGTTTTGTTTTTCACACAGAACAAGACAGCTGCTTAATGGTTTATGGTTTTCAGTGACCCGTTGAAGAAAACTCAAAGAGGCGGGAAACCTTGTCATTTTTATGGTAGTTAGTCTTCCTTATTTTTATTATTTTAACCATGTCCGCTCCACTTGGAGCATATCGACTTCACACGAAGATTATCTCAACATATTAATTAAGGACTTCGACTGAGGGTGCTTGATGGAATTTCAATATCAAATTTTAATTGTTAGAGTTTTGTACGTTTCCATGAGTTTTGTCGCTAACGACGCGGGTTTGAAGATGCTGAAAGGCGAAACCCTGTTCGTTAGTGACAAAACTCATGGAAAAGAACAAAACTCAAACAATTCAAATCTCAACATATATTTTTCTACGAGAACAGCTTGTTACTCTACTTTAGACGGTTTCGGCGGTAACTTGTTACTCAGTTGCTTAACCTCTCATTTTTGAAGAGAGTAGGGATAGGATGTAATGTTTTTTTTACCATGTCTGCTCCCAACATGGAGCATATGGACCCCTCACGGAGTTTATGTCAACATATGTTTTTTTTCTACGAGAACTACTTGTTACTCAGTTGCTCAACCTCTAATTTCAAAGAGAGTAAGGATGGCAAGTTTACGAAGACTAGAACAGGACTAGTGGTAAGCTAATTACTGTCACTATGTGTCAATCTTTGGGATGGGAAAGGTGGAAAGGGATTTTTAGCAACACAATCCATTGTCCCTGAGCATAATGGAGTTATCGACTGAAAAAATCGGCTCGTACCGGGAATCGAACGCAGGTGGTCCGACACGGTTGCCGACGACGTTGACCACTGTACCACGGACCGGGCACTCTTTCCTATAGAATGTTGTTTAATATTAATTAATTCAAATTTCATATTATATAATTTCAAGTCATATTGTAACCCTGCACATTCGATCCCTTGGTAGTGCTTTCGGTCAAAACAGGATGCCATGTCACAGGGCAATCCTTCACTTTCTACCATGACATTCCAGAATATGTATTTTATCGAACGCCGTATATTTCTTCGTTCTAAACAAAAAAAAAGCACTACATTATAATACTAAAAAAATCAGTTGATAATGTTCGCGATGAGCGAAACTGGTCTTGATTCTAATGAATCTAATGTGAAATAATTAAATACAATGGGTTATTATTTGTTAATATAATTCCATTCCATCAAAGTATTGACAGTGAACACCTTAAAAGTGATATTATACATTGCTTATTAGATTTTTTTCAACATTTTCCCTACCTTCATCGTAGTGATGCACAACCAGCCGCCCCCAATGATATGTCATGCGGCCCAATATGACAAATATCGATCACCTATTTTTCTCGAGAACTATGTACGGACGATGAAAGAACAATATAAAATAGTAAAAATTTCACACATGTGTTCACATGTGCTGCGGATGCACAAGGGGAGCCTGAATCCTGCCTGCCTCTTCTATCAACCTGATGGATCCCGACGCCGCGGAAGGCCTCTGATGACCATCCATAAGATGTACTCAGGGGAGCTACGGGACGCCGGGATGACCTGGGGAGATGCGAGGAAGTTGGCGGGAGACAGAGAATCTTGGAGGCACCGTGTGGCGGCCGTATGCTCCGAATAGGGAGTGGATATGGGAAAAAAACAATTTTATACACACTAAAAATATCGACAATTTTACTACGTTGACCCATATATTAAGTTATAAACATTTTAATACAGCTGACGCCAACGTATCTTATATATAAATCAAATATAGTTCCAGAACTAAAAAAATAAAAACATATTATCCATGTATATTCTTATATCATTTTTAATTGAAATGCTTTGGCGTAAAATAAATACTTCATGGAATAAATCCAATTGCGTTTAGCAATGAATCTCCTCTCGCTTCATGCTAAGCTGTTGTTATACTGGATGATATCTGTAATTTACTTTTTACGTGACTTTAACAACATTGTTTGGCTTTAGTTTTCTTGTACAAAATTATTGTGGCTATAACATGATATAATAATACTTAAATTCGTTTATTTTCGTTTGAACAAAAAAGTTGAGCAATATTTGCGCAGATTTTGCGGTTAAGGGGGTTTTCCGAGAATGAGTGCTGCAAGATACTGTTCAATATGCTCAGTGACAAAATAAGTGAAATCGTTCAATTGAAACGGGGTATTATCATGAATTTTATTTTTTATTTATCCTTTGTATAAAAAAATATTCCTTACACAAATTACGACTTTATATGTACAATATGAACTGGAAATATTTATTTCCAAAGAGATTGGGATAAAATCTACAACTTCGATCTAACAAATATTTACAGTTTTAGTTAGTTCTGATCGATTTAAAGTATTCTACATCATTGTATGAAAAATAAAGTCATGCGAGAAATAATTTTCCTTAATGACATGTTATCATCTATAACACATCAAGCCTTAATTTTGATAAAATATAATGAAAATATTCCGTCAAATATCCGGTGACATCACATTCTCTGAAAACAATATCTGACTTATATTTTGGTTCCATTTTAATGGAGTTCTACCAAGTAAATGACAAATCAATCCGATTAAACTGCTACTTTCGAAAAAAAAAAAATTATTACGGGCTTTGGTTAAGGGTAAATAAGTGATTATGTATTATACTTATGAAAGTAAAAAAAGAAAACAAAAAAATTGTCTCTAATTTATTTTATAAATCCATCAAATATAACCTTATGAATATTATTTCCCATTGATTTTGACATAATCGGTAATTATTAAGAATAATGACGCCTGTGGTGCTATTAGTGAATTTTTGTGCTATTATTAAAAAAGAAGAATAAAAAATATAATAAAAATAATAATACATTTTTAGTACTTTTTCCACATAAAATTTATTTTTTGTATGATTTAAGCCTAAATCGAAATCGGTCAATGATTAACGACTGGAAACAACTGCACTCATATGTACAAATCTGATTTCATACTTACACATCTTACTGCACCCACTCTAAATGCATTTTGTGGTTGCATTTACCATTAACGACTATATAATATCTGTCGGATGCATTATTATGGTCAGTCTTGTTATGCAACTATGCTGAGAAATAATCAGACACTGTGAGCTAAGAAAACCTATATACATATATATATTTACGTGCAGATCATTACATTTTATTCTTTACTGTTTATATAACAAACTGAATTAATTAAGTTAAAATAAATAAAAAAATGTAATTCTTCCGCATAATATATCATCCAGGGCTATGGAGTCGGTAAAAAAGTCCGACTCCGACTCCAGCATTTACCAAAACCACGACTCCGAGTCCAACATTGACTAAAAACACGACTCCGACTCCGTCTCCGACTAAAAAAGTTGAATATCGTCACTTTTTTTCCCTAATTTTCCTATGTATGTGTATTCAATTAAATATCAACCCTACCAATCCGGCCAATCGCCAAATTTGACATATTATATGCAAAAATAAAATATTCAAACTTTTCAAAATTTCCGACTCCGAGTAAGACTCCGGCCAAATCGCTGCGACGACTCCGACTCCGACTCCACAGCTCTGATATCATCTATTAAATTAAAACATTTCAAACATACCTAGTGTCTCATCTGTATATGATCTTAAATAGAAGAGGATCCAAAATAATTTTGAAATAACATTTAATAATGTGTATTTAAAAATACCCATAATCATTTAAAGACTACACCTAAATATTGTGTTTCTAATCGACTAAAGACGAATCTCATGTATTTTATTTTATGAAAGAATAAAATATTCAACAAATAGTAACGTGACTTTCCAGAATAATCAATTCTTGGTTCTACCACACACATATATTTTGTAAAGATCATGACCGGTTTCACTCATCGCAATCACTTATAACCGGGCTTTATCCTGTTTTTCTCAAAATGATATTATTGACCTTGTTGCTATTAATTTGAACCGTTTGAATTTTCACATTCCCATTAGTTTTTCATAAGCTTGAACTGACTTCATCTGTGCACCAGCAATGCCTGAAGATGCCGAAAGGTGAAACCTGGGTCGATAACGATAAAACTCGTGGAAATTTTAACTATTAAAATGTATATTGAAAATCAAGCAAATTCATTCGAAATCCTAAAATTTATGTCATCAATATAAAAACGTCGCGATGGACGAAACTGATCTTGATCTTTGAAAAAAATGGTTTTATTTATTTAAAAGTAAAGTAACTATTATATTTACCACATTCTAAGGATCGTTAACGAAATTGTGTGAGAAGTTCTCATCGTAACTACACGTTAGTAAAAAAAATTTCGTATACATAAGTGGGATGTGTTACGAAAACGTTATTTGTTTTGTCATTGTGAGTGATCATTTTTCTTCTGCAAATGGTGTACGTATAAAAATGCAATCTCACGCCTGGTTCACTCAACATTATATCATGAATGTACCAGTATGTTTGTTGCTTGACCAACTTTCACTCTTATTCACTTGGTCAAATGGACTGGCTATGACATCACATGATCCCAAAGATGATATTACGGTAGATCGTTAGTGCAGATTTTGAATGTAGAATGAGCACATTTTATCGGCAAACATTCGTTTATGATGTAACCATTTAAGCTTGACCATAAAACTCTTATTATTTTTAATACTAAAATAAATTGTCGGATGTTTGGTAATATATTGAGATACTATTATTTATGCATAGCACTTATTTTAACATGTTTTATAAATAATCGCCCACCTCCTCACCGTTTTCAAGAAAACGTAAATAAAAAAATATCCATATCAGTATTTTTTCAATCTCATTTCCATCTTGGTTTAAGACTTTTTCGTTTTGAACAATACCTTTAAGATGTTAACTGTCAATTCATGGTATAAATGCATAAAAATATTATCACATTTTAAATACTTATTCCACATTGTATTTATTAAGATCAGGACCGGTTTCGCTCATCGCGAGTACTATCAAAATTACGGCTAATGACTAATGAACTAATAAAGGTATGACAGAAAATTGGTGATACAAATATGCACGCAATTCAAAGTAAAATAAAACAAAATAAGAATAAATAATATCAAATACACTATAGTTAAAACGTTAAAGACCTCTTTGCAAAGAAGCTACTACATTAAAAAACAATTTAATAAGAATTATTATTATAATGATGTTGCTATTATAATGATTCATATAAATGTGTTATTATTTTTACTATAACACTATTCAGCCAAGTATTGACAGTGAACACATTTAAAGTGATCATATTTCAGGTTTTAAATAATGATACTAACTAACACTATCAATAAATAAATGCTGATAGTGGTTGCGATAAACGAAACCGGTCTTGGTCATTATATGTTTATTTTAATTTGTATGTAATATGGTTTTTTCATTTAAAATCACTTTGATTATTCTACGTATTGTGTTATTAATTTGACACATGTTTCGCCTCCTTAAAACCTACTATTGCAAAGTTTGCTTAAGTAATAAAGCAAGATTGATTCTAATATTTTAAAAATATTAAATTACAAAATGGAGTTTGGGATTTTTCCTTTTTACTGGAAGCAAAGAGGGGGCTATAGAATCAAAGACACAGAATAGATAATATAGAACCCGCGTTTTATAGAATAAATAGTTTAGGTAAAATTGTAATGAACAGTAAAGATAGCGTAGAATCATCGTCTCAGAGTGATATCTATCGCTTTTTTTGTCGATACTACCAAGCTTCTTATGTTGGGCAGACAGGTAGAAACTTTAATATTAGAATTAAAGAACACGTGAGATTTTTACGTAACATGTCTGATTTACATCTATACAAAAAAAATTGAAAAAAAAAACACAATAACCTAAATACGTGTCACATTTACATTGAATTGGGTACAAGTACTTTATTTATATTATATCAAGGTCTAAAGCTTTAAACAAATACAATTGTACAAAGGCTTGGTAATAATAAAATAAAAACCGCATAATGACTGTTATTATTTCAATAATGTGATGGTTCTAAATTAAACGCGATTTCTTACAGAAGCACGATCCTATTTTACTTATGAATCCAAGGATAAATAAAAAAGTATATGTATTATACTACACATTTAATTTCAAATCACACTTATTTTTTTATACTTACATACATATATGTGCAAATATACTAAGATATATCGCCAAATATGTTTGATCAATTCAAATTATTTGATTTGAAAGTGTATCTTAGAAGAATGTTTTCTTATGTTAGTTTATAGAGTAGGAAAGGTTAACATTATTACTGTGAATTATATATTTTCAATAAAAATCACTCTTATCAGAGGTCAAAAAATACAAATTTTTGATCAACAAAAAACCCATTTTTCAGCACCAGATAGAAATATTGTAGACTGTGATTATGAAAAAACGAATGAAAGTTTTGATTCGATTTTTCAAATCAGCGACTGAGCAGTCGAGTTTTCCCAAAACAGATCCAATCGAGCCTAAACATATGTTTGGTAGAATTTTTAAGTGACAGTGTCACTTGTCTGCCAGTATTAGGTCAAAACGCTTAATCGAACACATATTTACACAAATCCATAACTATCTCTGCGTGTGCGCTAACAGAGAGTGTGTGCTGCGTTACAAAGATACAGATAAATCAAGACAAATATTATAATGAAACCGTTAAAAAAAAACAGAATTAAAACATTGCATATTGAGTATATAACTGCTTTCATTCTAATTTCTTGACAATTTTAGCTTTTTATGCTTCGTGGCATCGGCAAAAGATTTGCAGCATATTTTTACTTCAAAACATATATGTATCTGTCCTTTAAATATTTCAATATCATATCCTTAAGATCGAAGTTGTATACGTCCATAAGTATGACAGATTGATCCGGCATTCAAGTTGTTACAGTTTAAATAAACAGGGCCATTTGCTTATAGCCTTTGGCGCTAACATTTTAATGACTAGAAGTAAATTAAGACACATGTATGAGAACACTGTCAGATAAGATTTTAATTATTTACCACCATTTCAGTAGCTAACTTATGCAATGTTTTCCAACAGAATATGATATTAAATAAACGATACAATTGCTTTGCTAAGTATTTAATTGGAACAATTAAAACATATAAACAAGACTATCGTCGTAAACTAGCAACACTTTTCTAAACATATACTTTTAAAGCAGGTGCAGTCAACTGGAAAGGCAGTTCTTTAGAAAACAAATAAATTTGGGATTATACTTATCGTGTCAAATTGGGATATTCTGATTATAGACGCGAGAAATTGAATTACCTCATAATATCTAAAATATAAAAATCCATATTTGTTTTTTTGTTCGAACCCTATGCCCTGGCACACCGTTCAACCGATCGCAATGAAACTTTGACAAACTACTTTTTGCTTGTACGTGCGCGGAGGTTTTTGGCATAGTTAAATTAGCTTACAGTAGGTCTTTTATATAAACATCAATATTTTTTCATATTTTATGCACTGCTATACCGCTCATTTTGACAACTTATTGTTGCACTTGGGTAAAGGTTATAGATATAATCCAATTAACTTTCAGTAGGTGGTGCGTGTGTCGTACCATAGACAATCGGCAAAAGACAAACAGAAAACGTCAAACGACCAATGTCATCGATATCGATCAATGTTATTTTTTATTTATCTAAAATATTGTGCATCCGAAAGCACTTCAATAAACACAAACACTTTATTTATTTGAGTGGCATTGCAACGCTTGCCAGGTACCGGCTAGTAAATTATAAAATATGCACAGTTCTTGTTGAAATTTTCATTTAATAACAAATAGTCATTCTTTATAAAAACAATAGTTTACTATTTTTACCTTGAGAAATTATAATCTTGCAAAAATGGTTTATCAGATAAGTTGACATATAAAAAGACTTTTTTTGAAGGTTTTTATCCGTTTGTTTTATTACATTGCTCTGTGTTTAATATTTATTTTTTTTGTATTAAGAATAAATCGAAGTGTTGAAAACATCACTGATACTTAAAATTTCAACGTTCTGTGGATTCTGTATGCGGTTAGTAAACAAATTATTTTTCTAGAATTTTCAGCTTTTAAGCTTTGCCTAATATGGCTACAAATATTTGTATTATCAGCTATTGTTCAACTTATCGAACATAACTTATTCATAATTATTTAAGGCCGATATTGAAAAGTTTCTTTCCATTCGTTTCTCTGACATATTCAAACAATTTTACTAATAGTGTTTTTTTATTTGATTGCGTGATAAAACACAATATCGAAATTACTCAACAGTAAATAACACAACGGTTCTAATTTGACAGTATAATGATTGCTTTAAAATTCCTTTCGTTCTTGGCACTTGTCTATGTTTTTTTTTGTTAAATAGGTACTTGTCTAGCATTCACTTTTTTCCCTCGTATCAAATCAATCTATTGCATGCATAAAAAATGTATATAGTTAAAATAATTACGGAAATATGTGGTCATAGCATGTTTACATTTTTTTTTATCACATCAATAGAAAACTAATATCAAAAAAATCTACATACACACTGTATCCGACTTCTATCTGACATTAACAATTTCTCTTTGGCCTTAATATAATCGTATCATTTGCTTTCTTTTCGCTTTTCGTCAGATTTTAAATAATGCAAATCAGAAGAACCTCGCCGACCATTAATATTGGAATTCATTACATATATATATGTATGTATACAAAATTGTCACATTTGTCGCCGGAAACCTATACTATCTTTTAAAATAAATTTCTTTATACAATTATCAACTATTTGTTTGAACTTCATTGTGATGAAGTATAAAACAATTAAATGGTCAAGTATTTAGTTTCATAATAAAGATGTAATATAGTTGAAAGCCAATTAAATTAATACTTTTTTGTACCTTATTATTTTCTAAATGTTGAGAAGGCTCGTAATAGTAACAAATGGATTTCAAAGCATCAATTAACTCTTTGAATTCAAGACTGCTATAATATCATTAATAAATTGTTGTCATAATTGTTTTTTATATAATGTCCATTTTAAATTTATTATAATAAAAATGTATTCTCTATTCTCAAGCATTTTGATTCGATTTCCAAGATACCTGCTTCTGATTTTCATATTTCATCCAGCCATTCGACTTAAACTCTCAACATCGTATACAGGGATAATGCATTGTCATAAAATGTTATCGTTCCACATTGAACTCTTCGTGTCAGAATTCTCTTTCTTCCCTCGATAATGATATGTTTATTTTTCAATTTGAATATCTATAAAGGCACTTGTATGTCATACGATTGTTCAAACCTTCTAAGTCTACCTATTCATTGAAATAATGGGTGAAAAGAGAATGAAAATCAATACAAGGAAATTATATTTAGGTTTAATATATACATATATTAGAAATGAAATAAAAGTTAAAGTCTTATTTCTCAGGGTTTTCGCTTCAAGCTGTCTTTTTTACTGATATGTCGGATAATCAGTTTATGTGATGGAGTACTTGGAGGAAAATATGTAAAATGGGCGTAAACATAATATATACTAAACAAGATACAGCTAATACTTTTGATGGAATAGGCGGTAGATTAGAAGAATTTCATTTTATAAAAGAAATTAAATTAGCAACACAAACAACTAGCGCAACCGTGCGATAATAAGTATGATGATGTTTCTTAAAGAGGTAAAAGACGTTTCAATATTTGTCACAATAAGAGGAATAAATTCCAATAATATTATGTATACAATAATGATAAAAGAGTATTTAGAAGTCTGCACTGCAGGAAAATTTCTTATTAAAAGCCACTTTAAAATAGCAAAAGAAATTCCAACATGTTTTCATTCCATCTAAAATTTCTAACATGACTGTATTTTTAGTATAGTTGTATATTTCAAAGTATTGTAATAGAGGGGTGGTTTTTGCTGAGATGGTGGTCGCTATTACAATATAAAATCAGTTTTATCAATAAACCTTATCCGACGAATTTAAATCCATTCAAACATCAGCGATCTCGGCTGTCCGTGTTTTGTTAACACATTACATTGACGATTTTTGCAGACTCTTTAAAAAAGGTGATTTGATAATTGATCACCAATGAATAGAACATTTGTAGCGGACATATCTTATAAAAGTGATATGCAACTAAATAGTAAGATAATGTTTGCCATATTCTCTTGACTCAAAAATATTCTACACGGTTTGATATGGGTTAAATAGCTATAAAATGGATTAATTGCATTGCTTTGAAGTGTTAAAATGTTTTCTGCGCTGAGTCTATCGATGAGAAACCAGTTTCGCTATTTGTTGCCAACGACCATTACTGTTGTTTTTCTTTACATTTATTATTACTATTTGTTCATTGGAGTAATTGATAATTTATTCGCGTATGCTCGATTCCATTCAGACTCCGATCGGGACGTTCTGTTAAAGATCAAGGCTCGCAATACGTGATTTCAAGATACAGTGCTTAACTTCGAGTATGATTCCACAGTTTAATAAAATGGTAACGCATGTTTTATCTCACTGTAATAAAAATTCTTTCACGCATATTCGAAGTCAATTGTCAAAATAGGTGATATATTTCTTTTAAACAACGGCAAAATCAAAGGCATAAAATACATATTTGATTTATAGTATTGAAGAATAGAAATATTATGTTGTAAGTTTAAGTCCCTCGTAAAGAGACATGTTATAATCATATTTTTTTGTTGGTGTCAACACTGTAAACAAAATATTAAGTAAAAGAGAAATATATTTTTTACAACACTTATTTACGTCGATCGTGTGGTTTTTGGTATTTTTTCAAGCACTAGGAAACGAAGTCGAAATATTGTATCTCAAAAACTGTTATGGAGTATATGGAATCATTATTGAGTTAACTTAAACAGAATATTTTCTACGAGAACTGCTTGTTACTTCAGTTCTCAACCCGTTCTTTATTGGGAGTAGGGATAAAAAGGATAGCACAAGGACAGAAGTTGTGGTTAGCTTTACGCTCTTTTCGCCCTGTTTTTAGAATCGAATGGATTTGGGAGGGAACTTGAGACACATACATCCATGTATCCAAACAGAGATTAAAAATCGAATATACATTGGCTAAGACTTGATCCTGGCGGTCCGCAGTCGAAGCCAACGACGCTGACACTCGAACGCCGACCCGACACAACGTTAAGGATGAAAATATACAGCCACTACAAGTTAGGTAACAGTTCTCTTAGTTAAACGAGCAAATATACTACCAATAACCTATGTCTAAAAAAATTATAAACGATTAAATATCCTAAAACATTCAAAGCTTTTAAAACATTTTTAAAATGATAAAACAATCGAAATCAGTATGTGTAATAATTTAATTTATAAGTAGGAATCACTAGATTTCATCAATGTTTGGAAATCTTTTATTTACATGACTACGCGATTTTAATTTGATAGTGCATGCACTGCAGTACGTTTTGCAATAAATATATTGTAGGTGCTGCTTAGAAAGAGCGGTTCAATGGGAATGTCTCGCGCAAAGCATGCACCTGGGCAGTCAGCATGTATATAGATAAAAATACAAACCCTTTTTAATAGTTGTCTTTACACTCACTATAAAAACACTTCAAACATATTATGCAGATTGGCCAAACTGAGGTTTTAATATCATAATGTTTTTTACAAAATATTATTATTCCATAACCATACAATTTTATATTGTCTTTTGATTATCTAATTTCTAGTTATATGAAATCTTACTTTTAAGATATTAAATGTCGAGTATTAGTGGAAAATCGTATATTTAATATTCTTGCTAGCATAATATATCAGGAGGTAATTTTCAAAAACAAAATTGTTTTTTTTAACTTCCAATTTTAGATTAAGCTATTGAGACCTTTTTTCTTCACATGAAAATTTTTCCATTTTTACACAAAGTTTGTTTTTTGATTTGTAAAAAAAATCAATAATTAATTAAATATACTCGATCGTATTAGCAGTTTAATTACCATATGACATAATTAGGACGATATGTCAATAAATTAAAATAAAATAATTAAAGTTTTATTCATTTCATTTCTATTAAAAATTTGAAAGCTATTTATTTTTATAACACTGTTTTTATGTTATTCTTAATAAAGTTAATCTTGAGAAGTAAATCTCAATATAAAACTTTCAAGTCATAGTTTAAGAATAACAATAAATCAAAATTTTAACAGCAAAGAGGTTTATCTTTCGCAAATTGTCTAACAAAATGATACAAAAAGCACGCAACTATCCGTTTTCTGTAAACTGGGATTCGCGAATAACAAAACGAATCTTAAGAAAGTGTATGAAAACAATTAATTACGATTTCATTGTTCGCGCAATCTCCGAATCTGAATCTCTCCTATATTCAACGTCAGCAAGGCTATTAAATCTCTTGCTCTTGACTTTTTATTTTTGTAATATACGTTTTCAATTTACACACAGAGGGCCTGCACTCTCTTCGCCGTCTTCTCTTTCTTTGGTTTCCTCAGTTTATGATAGTCTCTAGGAGTGGGCGTCATGTAAAATATCTCTCTTTGTGTTCATCGAAGGTATAATATCTTTTCTGGCTAGGGGTGCATCTGCATATTTCGTAAGCAACAAAATAAAACAACCTCTTAGCTTATTTTCCTGTTAGCCAATACTTGTTAATTATTTCAAACAATGCGACGGCTTTCCGTAATACAATATCTAGAACATGGAGAACCACAAATTGCTGAAACGATAACCAATTAATTCACATATTTACCATCGACATTATGGGCACGATAACCTTATCCAATGTAGTGTTCTGAGCATATGGTAGCCATTGGCAAACTCATCCAACCTGCCTCACCCGCTTCGCCATATACCAAGCTTATACAAATTACGCCCAGCTCATTCGTTTGATTAAAATATTTTCTAGACAATTGATGAATAATTGACACATCAAAACTGGATATAGCTAATTTAAAATTCGTGATGTAACCCCTCTGCCAAAAAAAGCCTATTTGGGCCAAAAAAGCTAGTATTTTCAAAATACTCGAGTATCGAGTACTTGAAAAATGGACAAGTATTCTCGAGCATCGAGTACTCGAATTGGAGTCTCTAGTGTTGTGTCGTGGATGTTTCCATACATAAAAATGCAGTCAATTTTCAAGTGATATATCGATGAAGACAAAAATATGCAATTATGTTTCCCTTGGATGTCCGTGCCTTTGATGATTGCCAATGATGTGGGAATTTGCATTGATTGTATCGCTACTTTCCACATTAAAATTAATACATTTTTTTGTAGGTTAAATTCAAGCAACATTTATCTTATTTTGTTGAAGAATATCTTTTAGAAGTTTACTAGTCTACCACTATATTGAAAGATAAATCATTATTGTAAATGCACGAGTCAATCAGTAAATTTAAGTTAATTTATGAGCGTTCTATAATAAAAAGATATACACTATCAAGCTATTAGCAATAAAGTAAACCTTGGATTTGTTCAAATAGCATTGAGTGAACGTATAAGATTCTGACGTACAAAAAAATATCTTCAACTATATTTAATATATTAAGTTTATGCACAAAGTTAAAATATAGTAACGAAGATAGTCTACATAACATAACGAAAACGCTACTATATGAGACAGTTAAATCGAAGTTATACAAATTAGAAAGAAGGATTCACGGAATTGTTATCCTGGATTATCCAGTACACATTTTAGAAACCACTTGACATTTTAAATATAGATTTGAAGTTTTCTGTTCAATAAAATACCATATGTGATTCGATGTATTGTTTACAGTTGTAAAATTACAGAGTAAGCTGTCAATTCTTAATTGTGTTAGTTATTTCAACATTTTTTTAAAAAATAAATTGTCACAAATTACTTTTTCCGACACTCCCTTTATACACATGAATATGTAGCCAATTAAAAAGTTAACCGTATCGGCTAACTTCAGCCGGTCGCTATCGTCCAATCTCGCAAATGTCAGCCAAGAAAGATAACAATGCTCGATAATAGACTCAAACTATTCAGCACGCCCTCTATACAGCCATCTTGTAAAGAAAATACTAACGTCGAGATTATTTTCTATACACTCTTATAAAAGATTTAAAAATCTAACGTCGTGCTACGAGCTACTTACCTCTATACTATATTTACTGCTACTTACTTGCACTCCTCCACCCACCACTGCTTTTCCATCCGTTTTTATTTTAATGCAGAATCCAGTGGTGTATAAAACTTCAATCGAATGTAAAGCATTTTTCTCGCCAGGACGATGTCTCAAACTTTATGCTCCACCCACTTTTCTCCTACGGCAATTTCTTCAACAGTGGAGGCAATTGTGGACGAAGCCAGCAGCCATGCCAGCTTCCAAACTAACGCCCTAAGAGTTACATCATAAGTTACGAGCCAGGCTCGTCGATTTAGTTACAGTTAGGGACTGGGCATGTCTATTATAACAATAAGAAAACTCCCCAAGTTAACGTAAACATTACGAGCAATTCCTGGTAAGAATTGAACATTTTTAATGATTCCAAGACAATCATTCTCGTAAGTGTTTTCCCCACACAAAGCCCTCAGCTCACAGAATCTTTTAGAAAGTCAATACTTAGCTAGCTTACATGCGGGAAAGGGAAACAAAGACTTAGTCTGTATCCACCCTAGCAATAAAAATAGCTAGGAAACTAGGAGCCCGCCTAGCGGACTCCACATATATTTTCAGCAGGAAAGTAAAGGAAAGGAAAAAAAAGAGCATTTTTTTTAAAATAGAAGTGTCTTAGAAGCAAATTCTAAAAACTTGATCTTGGCGTGCACTTAAGTTTGCAGAAAATCAATCCCTATAGATAATCAAAAGTCAACAAGTCACCGTATTCTATACAAGTCCAAAAGACAAACAATTAGTTTTCCACCACCTCCCATTGTGTATACGCAGCCATGGCCGCATTTTACAACAATATCAACGGACAAATAAGTATACCCCTTACATTCATAGCCAGAGCAGATCTTCACGAGACTGATTTTGTACATTGCACTAGTGTACTTGAAAAATAGTTGTGTGTGTCTAGCTCAGCCACTTAAATCTATTTGATACTATGTTTCCTGTGTGTAATCCGTATACTGAGAACCCGTCGTATTATACGAGTTTGTTGACTCTAGTGAAGAATCGAGGCTATGTCGATCGATCCCCAAATAAATTATTGGCTTTTTTTTAAATGTAGTGAAGTAAGCATTGGTTGCAATCAAGTCAGCTTAGCCTATTCGCATATTGGACCAGTGGTCCAAAAGACAACAAGTTGGTTGTTCTCACCACCACCCGTTGTGTATATGCAGCCAATGTTTCATGGGCGCCTTTCACAACGCTATTGACTTAGAAAAAGGAATTTACCCCTCACATTCATGGCCCGAGTAGATCTGCATGGGACTGATTTTGAACCATGCACTAAAGTGCTTTAAAATAGAAAATAATAATAAAATAAATTGGAGTGACTAGCTCAGCCACTGAAATCATTTTGATACAGAGTATCGTGTGTTTAATCCGTATACTGACTGAGAGCCCGTCGTGTTAGACGAGTATATTGACTCTAGTGAAGAATCGAGATTATGTCGAATAAATTTGAAAATTTTTCAAATGCAATGAAGTTAGCCTTAGTTGCAATCAAGTCTTCGTGGCCTATTGGGCCCGTGTGAGGAAAGACCACAGTAAACAGTTATGCTCGTTCGGAATTCATTTGGGGGCAGTCCCATAGGATGTGATTAGCGTCATGGTGGGCGTGCCCACAAGTACAGACCGGCCTTAAAACCAACTTAGACAGCTAGACCGTTTTGCATACATCTTCTTTTTCTCTGTGTGTGAAATTACACTCCCATGGGATGTGTTCAACATCTTACTTTTTACCGCCACATTTTCACGTTGGCCTATCCACTAACCGGTCAATTTCTAACTACGACCATTATCAACAAAAAATACCTTTATTGATCTAAATATATACATTATTTATTAATTGTTTTTTGTCGCAGAATGTGTTTACTTGTATGTGAGCTAAAATATATCTTAACATATTTATCATATTTCAATTTGAGTTTCGAGTTAAGCAATGTTTATATTAGCATACGTACTGAACAAGTATAGTATAATTCAAGTATATTTACATTGCTGATTGTGTTATGTACTGAAGCTGTCAACACGAAACCTATAAAAAATGACATGAACCTAAATATAAACGTACAAATACAATTTTGATAGACTTTGTGTCTTTATAAAACGTACGGAATGAAAATTCATTACGCTTGAAGGCATTTCAAAACTGAGGTCAGTGATTTTGATTACCGATTTGTAAGTGAATGTATTCACAAATGTTTTTAATAATGCTATTTTATAACGATCCGTTTCGGCAAAAAACGTTCAGTGTATTTTCGTGTAAGTTATTATTGTATCATTATCAGCATGTCAGTAATGACCGATTTAAGAAACTATGCTTCAACCCTTTTTGTTCATGTAATAAAATTTATTTAACAGTTAACTTTTCAATGTATCAGTTGCCTAGTGCCTAGCTTAAATTTATTTTGATTGAACTTTTTGTATTTGCACAGATGATATACTTTTATTCATATCTTTTTACCGCCCAGCTACAGTAATATTTATTTAGGGCTACGTTTAATTAACATTTCAATATATTTCAAGCTTCGTACTGCATGAAATTTAAATATATAATTTTAATCGTTTGAATTTTTGCACTTTTGCATGAGTTCAAGAACTGAGCCAGTTCAAGTTAATTCGAGCACTTGAAATTCTCGAAGACGCAGGCAGGTGAAACCCGGGTCGTTAGCCACAAAACTAACACAGATTTCAAATGCTCAATATGTATTTATATCTAATTATTCGATTAAAAAACGTTTAAATCAAAACAAACATAGTAAATATTTAATGTCATATATGAAGTATTATCACAAAATCAAACTGCAAGATTTTAAATGTTAAATTGCATAAAATATGATTTGATGTTTACCATGTCGGGATATAAGAGCAGAGCTGCTATTGCTGAATGCTCAAGATACTGAAAAAGTAGATATTAATGTGAAACTGTAAATTAATTTTAAATATTTAAAACATGACATGGGAGAAAGCAAAGGAATCGACTATTAATGGAGGTGCTGCCTGCATGTTCCACACAGGTAACGGAAATACTCGAAGAAGAAATTGTGCAAACTTTTAATAAAATTTATGCACCGGTAGGGTTAGATATAGTAATTATGGAAATTTTTAGATAGAACAATCTAATGTTGTTTATGTTCTAAATTTCTTATGACAGTAATTATTATCATAATAATTTTAAATTGAATTAATTCGGCAGAGCTCCACTCACCTTATTGTTTTAATGAACGTCATGTCTGTGACCCACAAATACAAGCTATTTTTTTTTTCAATACAACAAGCTGTCCTTATTAAATTCTCTGATTGCATTAGCGAGAAGAATTCATGGTATTCATATTGTGTTCTTTTTTGTTTCAGATGATAAAATCGTGATTGAAAAAATTCCAACCAATCAAATCGTCCAACATTGTTGTAGTGGCATCATGTGAGTAAAGATTTATTGGTGCTATTTTATTATTTTTATTCACCGCATCGTGTTGTTTCGTGATTTCTTCGCAAGATTCACAACAATTAACAATTAATAACAAGTTTTTCTTATCTTTATTGTTTTTATCATCTGTGTATCTGCATTTTTAATTAAATTGTGTACAATGTTGTCACAATAAATTAGAATATTTCATTATTTTATTTCAAAAGCGGTCATAAACTCTTACACAGGAAGAGAGGTTATCAAATATTTTAAGACACGTTGCCCACTTATGGTGACTGCCCTTCAAAGAAAGAAAGTAGTAACTCGCAAAATTTCTGATATGGACTTATGAATGCCACCTAACAAAGATTTTTGAAAGCTTTACCTATATGATGCTCAATTTTATAGCAGTATAGTAACTAAAACACTAAAACTCCTTTGTGAATAATGGACATATGCTAAAAGTATAAAAATTTCTTATCAAAAAGGTAATCAATGCAACCACTCATTTTAGTTATTCGGAGAAGATGAGATCGCATATGGAATAGCTTAAATAATTGAATTATTAGAAAAATAGCAGAGAAAAAAAGTAAATACTGCATTGTTACTAAGAAAAATTAATTTACTACCGAATGTTTTCCAAAAAAGGCGTTGATTATTTATTTGTGATAGGGTTTATTTAAAAAATAGTATAAATTGTCTTGTATTTTAATAACATACTCTTTACCGCGTAATACCACTTTTTATAAATTCTCAGTACTAAAACTTCCAAAAAACACATTATGTAATTTTCTCAAAAGTTTGTGAAGCTATACACACACAATAGTAGACAAATATTCTGTAATAATCTGCTAAAGAATTACATATTACAGAGAAATGTATGGCCATTCGAAAAAGCTCATTTCGATTCTTAATATAATAATTTTATGCTCGAATTGTGTGCTTAGATTTGACTGGAAATATTTTATTTTTTTCCGTTCCTCATATAATTTAATAGACGACTGTATTGTTTCGTTTTAACATCTTCAAATAGAAATCGTCTAAACAGATTTAATTCCAATTCATTCTGCATACCGTGCTAACTAGGACAATGCTGATTCACTATTTGAGTATTTTTAATTTGTTTAAGATTATAGCGTGATGCGTGTGAAAATTTACCAGTCAATTATTAGGAGGATTTCATTTCCCATGCAGAAGAGTCCGTAGATACGTAAACAATCACTGCAAATACTACAAAGTAATAGGTATCACGCCCGAACTAAAAAAGCATCCAGCACCAACAAGTATGAAATATATGCGAAAATATTTCCCGAATTCGTGAATATGCATTGTTCTACGATAAAGAAAACAATTATCTTTTTAACAAAATTTCTTTATACTTCTCTTTTTCATAATTGATTCTTTTTTTGCGCGAAATTTTCTAGTCTTGGAAAACGTTTTTATTACATATGTACCTATTTTTTTAAAATTTCACGTGCTAGCCATCACTTAATGCTTTTGTGACCACGGGTGAATCGATAGATGGTGAATGAAGACATCTGTATAAGTAAGCTTTCTGTAAATGGCAAATTCTAATTATTAATCTTAATTGTTAAGTCAACAAAATTTAAGGATTTTTGTTGCTCGACCTCTAGTGTGAATTTAATATTTGTATGCAATGAATTTATATGACGTAAAAAGGTATCTAACTGTCTATCTGTCCCTGTCCAAATAAAAAAGACACAGAGTGGTATCTATCGACTCTCTTGTGGAGACTGTCCAGCTTTTTATGTTGGACAGACAGGTAGAATCTTTAATATTAGAATTAATGAACATAAGATGTCTAAAAAGTAGTAATTTCTCTGAGTTTGCCAATCATTTAATAGAAAATGATCATAATTTTAATCAGACTAGTAATTTAGAAATACTCCACCGAGTAAATAAAAAAGGCTTAAAGATGAATAGACTAGAATAATTAGAAATCAATAAAACTCTTAATAAAAAAGAAATATTATCAAATAATATTCTTAATAGGACAGGTTGCTCGCCATTACTTACATTGTTTCCAATTAATAGAGTAATCATTAACCTATCTGATTGATTGCAGCTAATTAGTTTAATAGTTTAATAGTTTGTAATGAGTAACGTCATTAGAAATATGTATATTTGTTTGCTTTGTTTCGATTCTATAACCCCCCTTGCTTCCCTTATAAAGGAAAATTCCAAATCTGATTGATTGCAGCTCATTAGTATCATGATCTGATTGCATTGTTTCGATTCTATCACCCCTTCCTTGTTTCCTTTAGAAGGAAAAAAACCGAAATCCATTTTGTAATTTCATAATTTAAAATGTTAGAATCAATCTTGCTTCATTACTTAAGCAAACTTTTTAATTTAAGTTAAATATAATATATAGTTTATATAATATTTGTAAAAAAGTAGCTTGATACAATTTCTAACTCTTTTAATATCTCTGATCGTTTAAATCTTGTACTGTATCATCGCCTAAGCACTAAAATAAACGACGCTTAGGAACTTTTCGTATTGCCTTAAATAGCACAATAACGAATTCGCCGATGATCTCAACGATTTCTTGCGAACTACGCTTTCAACTCTCGTCGAATAAAATGTATTCAATGTAAAATCTTTACAACTAAGCAATTAAACAATTCATTTTATAATAAAGTCTTACAAATTCAACCAATTGTTTCATTTTATAGCCATCACGATTTTTAAATTTTATATTGAGAAAATAATGTATACTTTGAAAGTTTGCAAGGAAAAATACTATGATTTTGAACCAACTCGGCCAAACATGAACAAAATGACTTTCGGGTTAATCCTTAGTGTGCTGTATAGGCGCATGCATGTGTGTGTGAGTGTTATGCATATATCTACATATATATAGATGTATGGATATGGTTTTCGGTTAAATGATATGAATAATATGTACATATAGTCATCTATCTATACTATAAGATTCTATATGTATGCATAAGCTAGCTTCTTGAACTGGCTTCACCATGGATTGCTCAGTACTGTAGTGATCACGCCCTCTTGTCAGCAACGATGGGAAGGGTATTCAAACTAACTATGAAAACAAGCCTCAGAGACGAAGGATACGGGGAAAACTCTGACGCTTACGCACCTTAGGGCTTAAAGCTCCATCAAATGTATATCCAAGCAAATCGTTGATGTGTAAGATAACTATTGATCACAATGGATTAATAAGCTTTACGTCAATCATTTTTTATTATCAGTTTTGTAAAAATATTCACATTATACAAAAGCCGCTTATATTATATGTATAATGTCAACCGATGAATAATAAACAAAATTTTTTAATGAACTTTCCTTCGTTACTCTTTTTATGACAGCATAAACCAAAAATTTACCCACACCTTCTTCCGTATTGTTATATCCAAATGATGATCAACGAGTCACGAATTATGTATGCATCCCAATCTATATGTACATACTTATTTATGACTATGGCATACATTTTAAAGATTTTGGAGTTGAATTAAAGCTATGTAAAAAAACAATATTGAAAGAAACATATGTGAAAGCATTTGTCGGCTCCGTGGTCAAGTGTCAACGTCTACGGCTTTGGTTTGCGAATCTCACGGTCTCGATCAACAGTACGGGCAGTTTTATTTTTCAAACGAATTATTGATTTCTGTTCGGAATAATGGATGAAATAAAACTTACTTAACCTTACCAACCAGTATTTCTGTCATATCTTTTATATCAGCAAGCAGTTCTCATAGAAAACACATCCATATGCTCCACATTGGGAGTGCACATGGCTATTTTTTCCAAATGTGTAAAATTATTTAATTACATATGGCACGGAACCTTTTTCTCTCTTCTCTGGACGGGATCTTTTTGACATTGTCGCTCAAAATCTGAAACATTGATTTCTTGGGCACGAAAAAGACTTCAAAAAACACCACATTTTCACTACTGGGAAGGGGTGGACGAAATCGAATGAAAGTGTTCTTTTGCAGATTCGATTCATTTACCACCGAATAAGACGAAGAGCGTTGCCACTCGCTCACTACGAATGACAATAAATGTTAATGAATGTAAGCATGAACAGTTACTTATATTCATTGTGCATCGTATCGTAAAATATTTTTCGGTTTCGCCATCGTTCCAATGATTTGTGGCGATCTGAAACAATAATCGATAATTTTTATAATGTTTCCGAGATAGCCATACTTAAAAAGCGTGCTGTGAACATCGCGAGATTCATTTTATCGATCCATTAATCAGTGCCCGAACAGCGCTGAATTTCACAATACTGGCGTTCGACCGCACATCTATAAACATATTTTTATGATCATTAGCTCACAATGTAAACTTTGATTTTCAAAAGTTAAGCCTTCGATAAAAGGCAATACGATTTATAGCGATGTTGATTATTCTTTATGTGTACTATTTATACTCGCAAAGATTTTTTATTTTAATACAATTTATTCACAGCGATTATAATAAATTACTCCAATCCAATTAAATGCAGTTTCGTAAGCTATATTTTTAAATATCAAAAAATGAACGCTTTAAATTTTATAATTTATTGCCCGTGGTCTTTTAAGAACTCAAGTGGCCTTTTGATTAACTATATTTACTTGGTTTTTATCCATTTGCAAATTGATGTATCAACACGTTACCAACATTTGAAGAACTACATATATTCTATAAATATATATGTACATATCTCAGTATTAGTTTCAATTAATCATTAATCTTTTTTCACTGTAAATATTTTAGAAGCTTCAGTATCACATTTCTTTTGAGTAATTTTGATGACTGTGGGAACTCATTTAGCGACATGAAAGATTTACATCTTCGTCGTAATAATATTTACTGTTCTCGAATCCTTACAAGAACGTAGCTGAGCGAAACCGTTGCTGTTTTTTCAATACAAATTATGGTGCATATTAAAAAAACAAGTATTTTATCACTATAAGTATATTTAATTGTGCTAAATTTAAATAAATCATAAAAAGCTTGCCATTCTCCGCTTCCCACTGCTTAAAAAAAAAACTAACATTGTTGCTATCAACATTATTTCTTGTAGTCAAGAGTGTATGAAGAACAACTGCCCAGGGCTTTGTGGTTTGCACTTGCATACAATTTAATCAAATACAAACAATATTTGTTCATTACAACGTACATAGATAGCACATCACATTTGACTTGAAAGATACGACAGCGAACGCCACTGAATCAACATATATGATATTTTTTTAAAAAGGTGCATACATTAACTCGAACCTATTCATCGAGCTTGTGTTACTAATCTGTAAAATTTATTCAATACATTTCTTATACAATTCTTCATTGATTTTTAACTGTATTTATTTAATAAAAAAAAATGTGCTATCAATAATAAAACGGTATGCGCCACGCCTATATGCCAGATTGCACAAAACAAAGAACTGCGATTTATAAACGGCTTTTTCTGCTATTAAAATAATATAATAGTGATGTATCGAACAAGGAATATCTTCATCTAAACTTCACAATCAGCAGGAGATCTATAATATGTGGTTATTATATCAAAGTTAGAGATACATTTGTGAAATGTAAGCTATGAAATGAATTGGTGTGGAAATAAAATAAATGGTTAAATTCTATATTCATATCATTTCGATTCTTGCGAAAAAATTTGGAAAAGATCTTTCAGTAATTTAAAAAACATGTCATTGATTCGAACACATTCGTCCAGCAAAACAAACGTAGTTATTCAAATGAAAATTCTGTTAAGACATATATTTGGCTTTTTTCAGAACGACATCGGCAGCATAAAATTTAATTGAGGTAAATGTACCAGTAGTTGACCTTTTGAGAATAAAATAGCCCAAAATAAGAAATGCAGATGCGGGATTGCTCTAAATTGTAAAGTTCAGACAAGTTAAGGCATCACCATATAGCCAATGGAGTGCCACGGTGGCCATTTGAAAACAGCACCCAGTGAGGAAAGTGTATTATTTCAAATTCCTTAAGTAATCAATCTACAAACGGTGTGTACCTTGTTCCTGAACCACCCATTGCTACTTGATTTAACCAAGAGTGGTGTGACAGAAGCCCTGAGGCAACTCTGACAGAAAGTTCACTATAAGACCCCCTGATTAGACATGGTCATCTACTGGATTATTCAATATGTGAGATGGCCAACTACTGAAACAGGAACATGGCTTTAAATAATTTAACAAAACTTTTTTTAAGCAGTTTTTTCGTAATTTTTGTTACATAATATTAATTAAGACATATGATCCAATATTAGTATACTTGCTTTGCCATCATTCGGTACAATGTTAAACGTTTATCTTTATTTTTGTTGAAATTTTCTCATAAACGGTCAGCTACTGGTACATTTACCTTACTGATCTGTTTTTTTTTCAACAGTATTTTAGATGAAAAATTTAAGCAGTTTATTTGATTACAAAAATATACTATCATCGTAACATTTATTGACAAATTGACATAATACTCAAGCACATCCAAATCTCGGTACACCTCCCCCTTATGTAGAGATATATTTTAAGAATGATATATTATATTGTTTTTTAAATACACTCATTCTACTACAATTTGACCCTTTGGATGCAAGACCATTTCGGAAAGTGCCGGCAATAAATCCCAAGATATTTTTTCGCAAAAAACGGTAGTCTTTATACAATTGTTTATCTCAACTTAGATTAAGTTATCGGTGGAAATTCTGTTGGTAATGTCATCTTATGATGCATATGTAACAAAAAAACATAAGCCATAAAAGCGTGTTAAAAAATGGGACGGATAGATTGGCCTCTGGGATAATTTGGTTATAATTGCAGCACTCCGGGATAAAAATGGTTAAACTTTAATATAATTGATAGCTTAAGAAACTTCAACAAAACTTGAAAAAAAAAAATTTGGTTTTGACTGAATTTTTTACGATAAAACTGTTAGAGTATTTCTTTGCTAAACGAGCTATCGCCCATCTGCTATAAATTATACTATTGTCCGTTTTGTCCTGCCATAGATCATGTCCAATACATTATTGATCGATCATCCTCGATCGCACATCTTTGCGCAATGATCGATCGCCGATTGCGCAGATGCACGATCTCACTCTTCTGCGCACTTGCGCGCTACAATTAGAGTTTATTTGTTTATTTTCGATGATGAAGAAATAAATCTTACATTATTTTATAAGGCCATAATCTATAATCGTTCTTACACACGTCGGCATTTATGCTTGCTTGCAACCCTTATCACCCCGCATATCTTGAAATAGCATAATTGAGCTATCAAATATGATATATTTACAATGCAGATATGCATTTTAAAATATAATTTATCTTTCAATTGAGTTTCGATATTTAAATAAAATTAAATCGAATAAAAAAATATTTGGAGTAAATCAAACGTGCACGGTCATAGATTTCAATCCCAAAATGAACACTGACATTCAATTAGATTTATGTATTGGTATCCGACTGAATGGTAATGAGATGATTTCATTATTTTCCACACTCCATTAGACTGTTTAAAAAAATCGATTAGTTTTTTACTATCCCTTTTCTTATTTCACCCTTCGACCCTTCTTTCGAACATCAGTACATATTAAACACCGTGTAGTAAAATACTCCGGATATGATTTTATTTTAAAAAAGGATTTCTGAAAAGCGTATTATTAATGTTCCAGAAGTATAGAATAAAACACAGAATCAAACAAAGTCAACCAGATAGATTCGATAGCAAAAGATCCCACTAAATTCCCAAAATGTATTTTGTACTAAAAAATGTGACAAGGTATAAAACGTCATTTGAAATAACTTGAACATTGCCTGCAACTGCCTCGCTAGCCCCTCAACTTCGTATACTTTTCGATATATTTATTTTTCTATAATTCGAAAGCCAAATTCCTGGAACGAAGTAATCGATTAACGAACGGCTGTATTTTCTATGAAAGGAGAAGGTACGATTTTAACTTTTAAGGTGTTCACTGTCTATAACTGGTGAATTGGCCTTATTATAAAAAATAAAACATTTCTAGTACCTATCCTACATTAAATGTATTATATAAGATCAGGACCGGTTTCACTCAAAGCAAGCATTATCAACTGATACCTCATAGCGAGCATTTTAATGATAGACTATTTGATATTAATAATGCTTATTTTGTTGTATTTTACTTTAAATTGTGTGCATTAGTATTGCTAAGCTTTTGAATAAATAACGTTGTATTTATGTTTCGGTTGATAATGCTCGCTATGAGCGCTACTGGTCCTGATCTCGTACATTTAATGTGGAATTTAATGTGTAGGTACTAAATTGTTTTATAATTTTTACAATCGGTTTTAAGTTGGACGAAAATTACTGTATTACAAACTATATAAATATGATAATTACTAAAAACATATAAAATATATTTGGCCACTTGTTGTTTGGTTGCATACAGTTTTGCCAACCAAATTGCAGAAAGTCGCTTTATCATAAGTCAATTGCATCAGATGATCAATTCTTTGATCATTGAGTCACTTACAGAGGTTACACAGTCAATGAAACATCTGCCTACGAGTGTTCTGAAAGTCGTTATAATGAGTCGTAAATCTTTTTTTCCAATGCAAAAATATATTATGGCTTAATGTTTTTTAAATAATTTTATATACGTCTATGTAATATAATATACAATTAGATACAGTTAGTTTACGCGTACAGTGACAGTTGTGTATTAGCTACAATTTTCATTACTTATATAATTTCGCTAACGTTCTATGAAGTAACACAACATTGCACGATAAAGTACTGCTTCAAAAACAGAAAAAAACGTATTTTTCGTATGAAAAAAAATGATAGATAATCTTTCTTTCTGTTACCTCATGAGGTTTTGAAACAAAAAAGTAATTATCTACTAAATCACTTATTTCGCAATATTCACAAGGCATAATGTGTTTCAATAAATCTTCGAGACAATATGTATTTAATGTAACACAAATGGTATCCAAACTATAAAATTTTATTTTTCATCTAAATATTTTTGACATAATTCTCTCACACGGTGTCTTCGTTTGAGAGAATCTTGAAATACATCTGGGCTGCAGATAGTTTGAGTTGTGAAGTTAGGAGGGTATATTTGGTTTAGACTATTATTCAAAAAAATAATGAACTATATCATTGCTAGATCATGGGATCAATTTTACAAAGGGACGTAGTGTCATGTATTGATATATTTATCGATATACATATATCCAATGGGTTGAATGACAGTAGTGTTTTTCTTACTTCGTCATGCACCCGATCTGAAGCTTAAAATTAAGCATATGAAAGCGATAATTTAACTTGAAATTTAGCAACATGTGTATCTCAAAAAAAGTCCATCTTTACCTTAATGCCGAAGAAATGAAAAGAATCTGACTACCAACCAGTTTTTGTTAAACATGCACGGAATAACACGGATAATTTAAAGTGGTTAATTCTTAAAAGAAAACAATTATGGTTTTAAAAGAACTATTTTAATATTTTTCTGATTATTGATGGTATTTATTTTTTATCTTGCTAATATGAATTGAATTTTCTTATATAAATTGAATATGCTTCTATGTAAATGACTAATAGCTCATACGTAACGGAACGTTTATTTCCCATACATATCACGTACCGTTTAACATGTGATTAATGTCAAATTGCGAACGGATAAAAAAAGCATACATTTCATTTACCACTGACACGGAAACGTCTCGATGAATTATTTTCTCCATAACAAATCATCACTCTGATGATGAATAATTGCTTCCATGATTTAATTCAAGTGCAAACGTGTTCATGATAATCAGCTTCCACCGATCAACTTAATAAATTTATAGTCAGGGTTCTCACGGTCTTCTTGCAAATACTACTTCGAAGCATACCTCAGAATCCAGTTGACGTTTTTACTTATACATATATATATTATTGATGTTTAGTGTGACTAAGAAGTGAATCAATTTCTGTATTGAAATATTATACAAACAATTAAATTATAAATATATAAAAACTATTTCGGTCATTCTTTTATTTGATAACATCGTTTTACTTATCGTTTGTTTCCAAATATATTTCATAATGATATGGACCAGTACAAAAAGTACAAAAAGTTGTACAACTAAAATTTTACCTTGATAATCTTTCACACATTTACGTTCGTTACCACTCAATAAACGCATATTTTTTTATCAATCCAAGAAATACATAAAAATCAATCTGAAACATTTAATACTTAATTTTTCAATCCAAAATTAGGATGTTAAAATAGTTAAAAATACATTTTTGTGTACCTTTTCTAAGCCAGTTTACATTGCTATGTCAATGTAAGTTTAAACATAGTTTTGAAGCGTAAGCCGAAATAGCTATCAACTATAAATGATATTGTTCTTGTAGAACTAAAATACATTGCAATTTTTTTACCGTGCTTCTTTCTTCGTCGTAGACTTCTACCAATAAAATGCCAATTCATTCAACAATAGTGGTGTTTTATTTGTTGTAATACAATTTATATAAGTAATAACTCTATAAATAATGATTTTTTTGGCCTTGCAACCAAGAAAAACAAAACCCTTAGAGCATTTACCACTCGGGTACAGAGCGAGGCTTTGCCTTGCTATTTTTTCAATAAAAATGAATCAAAATCTGTGAAAAATTATCATTATTAAATACTACTGACGACATAAATATTCTAATGTTTATCACTAGCGCAACTGCGAAATTGAATAATTTAATCGCTATATCAATCAAATCACTTCGTTCAAACTCTTTATATGCCGGTCCCCACTATCTCGTCCACCCCACTGGCACCGTGCATGATTGATGACGTATGGGATTGACCCGTGCGTGCTTTACCTGGTTCACTAACGAGAAGTACATATCTTGAACCTGCTTACGGCTCATGATGTACGGTATACAGTACAACAGCAGGCGGCTTCACTGTCACGAGTTTGCGTTTGTTTTGCTTCATGACCTCGTGACTTTCCTCTTTCCCTTAGCGCGAGCAGATCGTCAACTGCCACCAATATTCCTTTGTTTAAATAGAATTTCAAAATTGGAACACTTATCACGTTTTGTTAGATTATGATTTGTCATGACATCTGTTTCCAAATCTTGGAGTTCCATTTTTAAAAACGTACCAATTTTTAAAATTCAAAAAATGTTTTTCACAGTTAAGGCCATTATGTATTTTAAATACTTAAACTTGAACTACGGCTTTTATGTAAAAAATCATTAGAACGTAAATCCATTTTCAGACTTACTGTTTTTGAGTCATTTCTTTACTCCCAATATGTATCTATGATATCTTTGAAATAAAATACACGTGATAAAATTACACGCTCGATAAATTTTAAAGAGTTATTTCACATTCTACAGCAACAAAAACCATTTGCTACAGCTAACTTGTAAAAAAAGCCCCGGAGATGAAATGTTGGGCGAGTAGCTTGAAACCATTTGTCCTACATCAATTTTCAATTAAAAACATGTATGGTTACTCAAGTTATCGGGGTTTGCAATTATGTGAAAGTTTTTCAATTAGCCCATTGAAATAAAAGTTATAACTATATATTAAAACATAATCTTCTCCAACTTGATTAAAAAGTCGATTAAGTCCATTGCAAACAATCCGGATCAACGTTATATGGAGGTGGCTCAATTTTTGATCTGAACCGACTTAATTTTAATTACATATGTAGCATGGTTCTTAACCCCTGGCAACCATACATCACAATACGTATCTACATATAGAAAAGCTAGTGATGAGATGACCTTTGTACGTTTAGAAACCATTATTATATGAATGATTGACGTCGGATATTCAAAAGGAATATTAAATATTTGCATTTTTTATATAATTTGTTAACTCGACAGATGCAATAAGAGATTTTTTTCGCCATAAATTAAAAAGTCAATACATTTCCGGCTCAGTTTTGACAGCTGACATTAGTGGTGATGGAAAATCGACATTACCATAAATAATAACATGAAATTCTTAACATTATATATAAGATGAATATATGTGAATATTAAGATCAAAATAAAAGGTACTATGAGCCTGGACAAAGGACAGGTTCCAATTATTCATATAAAGCATTCTAACGGTTTACGGTTGCGAATCATGGATTCTCAAAAATTTCCACGATAATTTTAATTATGAAGTGGATTTTGTAGCACGTTATACAACGTGTTGCTGATGGCCAAGGAAAGCATGAACCACACTTGATTCTTATTTCAAATTGAATAATTAAGTCTTTTTTAAAGGCCGCTGCTAATCATTCATATAATGCACTCCGTGGGGCTGTGAGATATTTCTTTGGTGTGAAAAGGAGAAGAGACTATCATGGAAAAGCATAAACATGAACATTCAGATAATCTTTAAGACGGCGTGATGACCATGTGCTCCGAATAGATAGAAAACTTGGTCTTGAAAAGGAAGAGATTTTACTGTGAAAAGAAACCAGCCAAACCTTTCCATTGCAAACTTTTCTTGAAATGTCTTTGAATCTTAGGATAATAATAAGCATTTCTTATATTGGTCCACGTATGAAATAATGGGGAAATCAATCGACGAACCATTGGTCCGGGCAATAAATACCTTTTATCAAATAATTTATTGGAAATTCATTTCAAATACTACAGAGATGTCCACTGCCTAAACTACACATAATGTATTGGCCATGTGAGAAAAAATTTTATGACGTTTTTGTCAGTATCTCCGAAACTGAAATATTTCTTTTCATCCTTTAACAAATACAATTATAAGAACCGTTTTCTATAAAATGAACCAACGTGCAATGTTTTTAATAAACATGGTAATAATATTCCAGACATGAATTTAATACTGAAGCTTTCATATTAAAATATTCAAGTTGGATCTTATTTATAGACTAGTCATGGAATACGTTAGCTTATTTTATATTCAAAGCGATCGTGCCTTATTTGACCTGAAACTATTTCTCACACTCTACGAAAGAGCTTTTCTAACTTAGATCTTATTAAATTTGAATCGTTAAATTTTTTTAACTTCAATAAATTTTGTCCATAAATCGTTTTTCACCTTTCGATAAAACATAGCTGATTAATAATAGTGAAGAAAGATATTATTACTCTATGGCCTAGGAAATATTATATTAAATTTGTTTTAATACTGATTTGATATGATTGATGATTTGTCTTAATTATAATTGGAAATTATTTGTCAGAAATAAATACAAAATCATTTTCTGCTACAAAGTAATTAACTACGAAAGATAATAAAAATACTCACTGATTTTTAGTGGTAGGTTTTTATCGGTTTGTTGTGTAGTAATCAGAAGACGCACTGTTTTAATAAATTAATATTTTTTATTGCTAAAGAACTTAATGGCTATTATACGATGTATATTGATATAAAATCTCATGTTAAAAGTGAAATATGGGGTAATTACAGAGGTTGACTTCTTTTCGATCAAAATGGGTATCTTTTTAGCTTTACCATATTTATTTCAAAATGTATCGATAACATATTCAATCAACAATACGTACAATGACTATAATGGTTTCATCGTTAATCCTTTATTTAATAAACATTGTAAGATTAATGAAAACAATTCATTATTTTATCATTTTTATCAACAGGAGAAGAAAAAAATATCGTATCAATTGTAGATTCGATTCGTTTATTGCTTTTTTACAATATGTATATTTATAATTGGAAAGCTTTTATAATATCTTTACATGCTTTTATCCGCTAGCGCGATCAAAAATAATACTTAAAATATTGATTAGGTGTGAAAGATTCTCGGTGCATTTATTTTCAAGTAAGTTTAATAAACATTTCACAACCTTTTTTAATTATATTTTTATGTTTAATGATGCAACTATTTTAAATACAGCGTGTTGTTGTTCGTTCAAAAACATTAATTACAAGAGAGGTAAACCACAACAAGGTGAAGTATCCCGTGTTGAGAAATTGTGACCTTTAGTATTGAAGACCATCATTAACGGGATGTTCATCGCTTCGTTTGACAACAAACCCACCGACCGTATAATCTGCACGGTGAAAAATAATTCACACTGTAGATTCTTACCTGTACTTATAATAAAAAGACATCCGGTTTTGGTTTACCATGAACGTTACCAGTTTCAAATAAAGTGTCAATGCTTAAGCGACTGAATTAACCGCTTAAATCTATAAATTTCACATTTTATTATGAATAGTTCACATGTACAACACTTAAACATGCCACTTTAATGAAACAGTTTGGACTTAATATCCTTAGAGGTCATGGATATCAGGAACACGGTCTCGGGATATCTATCATAAAAATAACGTGACTACTATTTTTCCCCCGAACCGGGACACCTAAAAAAGGATAAGGACTATACCTTCACCGTTTAAGGCGCCTCACAATTTAATAAAATACGATTGACAATATTTTAATGTTTTCCTGAAAACGGGACTATCCCGATGAAAAGGGGACGTCTGGTCATAGCTTTATATCGCAGCTGTAATCCTTGATGAAAAGACATCATCCGGTAATCCCGTTTTTATAAATAGTAAGGATAGAATGATTGTGCTAGGAAAACGTTCGCTAATTCCCGTTTTTTTAGATCGGTTAAGGTGGACAAGAGGGTTCGGAAACATCCACTGTGAAATCAAACTTGCATAGTATTTTCTGTTCGGTGATTCGAATCATGAGCAGTGCAGCCAACTAGGGCGAAAGCCCACTAGACTATGGCGACTGGCAGTCAACCGACGGAAACCAATCATTGTCTCAATCTATAGGAAAATGTCATTAATACTTTCACAATTAATTTATACTTAAATAAAGTAATTTCAAACCAAGTTTGTCAAAAGTAGTTAGTTGGTTAGGTAAAACGATGATTTTATATACAAGTATTGAACTTTTTTAACTTATACTTAGAGAATATACAACAAGATTTTATTTGAATTACCCAAATCTCACACGTAGCTCTGTCTTCAATTTTTTACCGCCAGTCCTGTCTATTGACATTGGTCCCATAATCTAGCAGCCCACCACTTCATCCTGTGACCCAAAGGATGAGCCTTTCGATCTCCCACAGTCTTTCTTTATTAAAAAAATATAATATTACAATAAATTTCAATTCTTGAAGTGTTAATCAACTCTGTTTTAAAAAAATCATGTATGTATGTCCACATCTCAAATCCCATAACGAACATACAAAAATATATATTTTAGTCTATCGATAACATTTTGTTCAAAGGCCAAGATTTAATTGTCCTTTCATAGTCTCATTATATGTATATCAGCAACGTCTCTAATACAGTTTTAGTAACTGAATAACAATCAGCTCTCATGCAATAACATCCTTTGAGATCCCCTGTTGAGATTACATGAAGTTCACATAAAGGATAGATATAGTCGTTAAAATAAATATAAGCTGTAAAGACATCGTTAAGATAGATAAAGATATTGATCACGGTAAATACACTATTAAGTTAACATTTTTTTCCCTGTATTTTGAATCATTGAGTTATTATAAAATGGTATGGCTTTCCCCCGTTCATATTTGGAAAATAAACATATTATAAGGTAAGCCAAACTTATAAAAATGTTTTAATAAGATTTACTTTGTAGAGTTTCTTTAGAGCGATAAATTTCAGTGATAGAATAAAGATAAGGCTTTCCTACTGACTATGGAAAACACAGGAATTTATTCTGACCGTAGACATTCTAAATCCAGTTCCACCGTCCCACACTGTGGGCGATCACATCTTTCACGTCATTCTCGGTTATATATATTTATTACGTGCGACTTCACTGCAAAATAGCAATAACTTTTAGGACCATCTACAGCTGGACTTGAATGATCATTCTTATAACAATTTTCCGTTTATCCGTGGTCAGGTTTGGAATATCGAGTACAGGCCCGGTTTCAATAAGTTTTATTTGATTCTTTTCAGTAATGTGTAGTCATTTAAAAAACCTATTGGTTGACGATTATACCAATTTAAAAGTGCTCATTATTTTAGTTGTTATCTCATCATCAGCTAAATACAATGTTAATTTCAGCAATCACTTTGCCAAACCATACTGACACAGCATAAAATTTGATGGGTTGAAAATAAGGTACAAGGCGAAATAAAAAAGTTAACACAATATTAGACAAGCAATAACGTTTTAAAGCAGGAGTCGCTTTAATTATTATGTCTGCTTCTAGTGTGAAGCATATGGATTTCTAATAGAGGTTTTTCCTAACAGACTTTTTTCTACTAGAACTGATTTTTAATCAGTTGCTCAACTCAATCTTTCTCAAAGAGGGTAGAGATAAAAAGGACTAATAGTTCGCTAATTTTCTCGCTCCGTTTTGTTTTTGGTATCTGATGGATGTGACATTAACACAGACATTCATGTGTCCGAATACAAATCAATAATTTGATTGAAAAATTAAGGTTTTCAAATAAGCTGAGGTGTTCAAAATTTTAATTTATCCAGTAATTGATGTTCTGTTGTTGAGGCAGCGCAATGTTCCCAACGCGGTGTTAAAAAATCACACTTCCCACAATTACCTCACAAATTGTGGTGCAAACACTCTTTTCTTCATAGTTGAACACCCACTAATTGTATTGTACTAAAAATAATTTCAAGACTTTTATCTATTTTTTTCAACGCAATTTCAAATAAATAACATACACACCAGTAAAAAAACAATGCAACATTAATTAATTATTAAATTATTCCATTATATTAAGCCATTATTTGCGTGTAAAATATGTTCCTGGAAACTCTGTGTAAAAACAGATTCAATAAGCAATAATAAGAGATAGGTTCGATTACTTTAGAAGGCCAACTATCGATTTCTAAATCGGCACCTTACTTTGAAAAGGTTCTAACTGCTCTTGAAAATATTTTGAGATATGAACGATTGAATTTTAGATTGATTAAAATTCACTTGTAACAATAAGCAAGTAAAAATGTTTCAAATGACTTATTTTAAGCATATTTTTTCACAACTATTGCTGAGAAATAATGATCTTAAGGATCCAATGATGGAAAAAATGATGGCAATCTTAGAATTTTGTCAAATAAATTTAGTAAAAAAGTATGCAGATGCAGTGCAACTCCTAAATTCTGCTAACTCCTTTATTCAACCATAGATAATTCTGAAATTCATATATATATGATAGAAGGCGGTAAATTCCTACTTATCCGACGAAAAGGTCATTTTAGGCAAAAATGAAAATTAGAACCTTTTCAAAGTAAGGTCTGTATTTGTAGTTAATGAAATGAGTTTCTGTTTTTATTTTTAAATTGTAATATTTCTTGTCAATAAAATAAATTTATATAATAAATACGAGGCGGGTCACAAGACGGGCTTCGATTTGTTGCTCGGGTTTGATAAATTTGTGGCTCACTTGACAAAATCAGTCTGGCTCTGATCAGCGGCATCTCGTCTCATCCGACAGGTCAGGCGAAGTAAATCCATGTCTACCAGCTCAACCAGTTAACCGGGATCTTGTCAAATGGCGAAATGTATTATAATTTGACATCAGAAAGACATTTCCGGTTCTACCAACGAACATTCATCAGAGATGTGATACCGCTAGAAATGGGTACAGCGAAATAGACACATGTTATATCATCGCATAAAGTTAATTCTCAAAAAGCAATTCCGCATTAAGATATATTTTTTTTATTAATAAAAGAATATTGCGTTTTTTTAAATATAGAATGCATTGCATACAAGTCACTGTTACTTCCTATTGCGGCAAATAATTATCTACATGATTAACAAAACAAGTTCCGGTCTGTATTATTATTAACTGAAAACGTTTATTTATTTAAATTAATTTATATTTATTATAATATTAACTGCTATAATAAACATATTCGACGACGATTAAAATGAGGAGCAAAACATTAGTCAACAAATTTGATATTTAACGTGTTCACTGTCTACTTAAAGAATAATAATATATTTTATTGTACATTCAATTTATATGGATTATGACCGTTGTCTTTCATTCTGATCATTATTTCATTATGCTCGCGATGAGCGAAACTGGTCCTGATCTAAATAAATTTAATGTGGAATTAGTACAAAAAATTTAATATTTAAAAAAAAAATGATTAAACTTAAACGCATAATATTACTTTCAATTGAAAGAATCGTTTGAGAATATTCAATCACTTAAGAAACCGGTCATGATCTTAACATTCTTTTCGTCGTATATTCCATTCTTTATATCATTGTTTTATAACTACCGTTTCATATTAAAAACTTACATAAATTAAAGTCAAAGATTTAACATTTTTTCATGCTATCGACTTTAATACGCGAAGAATTCGAATGTTCAATACATTTAAAGCTTTATTCTATTCGATTGCGAAAGGAATAAATTTTATAGAAGTATTTTTTCTAATATGCCAATTAATTATTATTCAAATATAAGAGCGATAAGCTTATAACTAGCTGTTTCCACCGCCATTCTTTCCTGTGGCCGTTAACCTTTAAACGCCCAAGCATTTTTTGCGAAATATCCGCGTGGTCCATAGCTCTTATAAAAATAATTATATCTCTAAAACAAGTCAGATTATGTGAGTAAAATAAAAGATTGCTTATAATTTACGAACAGAGATCCGCACCGCAAATTGTACTCTTTCTAATTATCTAGGTAAACAAATAAGCGAATCAATCGAAACAGCTAGCTATCTTGAAAAAAAATCTGTATCCGCATTGAAATATATTGTATGGTGTGAATAAAGCTGATTTGTTACGGTCCACCGGATATAACACAACGCATATCCCAAGAAACAACCTTGTAACGCAGATGTTTATATCCCTCATTATGACAAAAATATTGAACGAAACCAAAAATAAAATAATGGATCGGTATCTCAAAGACAATATTTATGAAAGCTTATATTCTATATTCATATGTTGAAAGCTATTATCATAAATCAGTGTAATCCGAAAGCGATAGTGCACCATAATCAGGGTAGGGTTCTAGAAGGATAAAAAATATTCTATTATCGATGCTCTATTAAGTGGCCGTTTTCACACAATGATAATGGGCAAGTTAAAAAAAATCATTTTCTTTTATCTATTGTTTTTTTCCACCGTTCTATATAATAATAACCTCACAGTATTAAATTCGTTGGATAAAAATCCAACGCCAGTTTCGGTCATAATTATTACACACCGTTCACTGTGTTACTATAATTTATACGAGTAAAATTATGTGTGAAAATAAATAAAAAGAAATCTCACAATAATTTCTGCAATTCAGATATTTTTTGAAGATATATCCGAGTCATTAGCTGCAGATGTTACATCGTAGATCAAAATTATTGCGAATAATTTTACGGTAAAACACAATTTTAGTACAATAGGTAAGCCAAAAACAATGAATATTTCGTATCTTGATAGATCTTTCACATAACAGAACAGCAGAAAAGTTGAAATGTTATCTCAGCAAATAGAAACGAAGGTCATTTATTTTTGGATTGAGATGTTTTAAAAAAAATTATTTGAAATAAACTATTTAACCGTTAGACGCAACTCGAAGGGCAATTTTGTTGAAAACTGTAATTTATATTGGTTGCTAGCCTTTTGTACTTTTCCATTAGTTTTGTCGCCAACGACACGGGATTCGCCTTTCGGTATCTTCCGAAATTTCAAGTGTACGAATAGAAAGGTGCAAAATTCAAAAGATTCAAATTTCAATGTTATTGTGCGGTTTCAATGTTAATGTTAATGTGTTAACCTGCTTTAATAAAACTCACTCTTCATTTTTATTATTTATGAGGTAAGAAGTGGAATCAATGAAGTAAAAAGTAGAATCAATATTTACGTCTTAAATAAAAAAAACTCAAATTAAAAAAAAAAGATTCTCAAATTGGCGTGTACGGGTCAAAAATAGTTTCACATCCAGTGAAAAAACAAAGCTATATTTTTTAATTTCAAGAAATAATTATTTTCTAAAATGCTCCCTGCCTGCTTACAGAAATTTCTACCTCAAAATTAATAGAATTAATTTCTTTTAATGAACGAGTTAAATTAATTAAATTTTATTTAATAAATTAGTCTACAACTTTTTACGTCAATTTATATGCTGCTTTTAATTATTGCACAATGTCACTTAATTATTATCAACATAAAAGAACATTGAGCTTGACGTCAATCACAAGACCCGGTCATGGTTTTTTAGTTATCAAAAATCCCGCTAGATCGGCGCTGTCGTTAACTGAAATGGTATTGTTTCATGCGGAGAGCAATCGAGATGTGTAATAAGCTCCTCTTTGTGTCCAATCCGATAATGGCGGCACTCCTGCGTCGCGATTACGGAAATTTTCGCAATTCATCTAACAGTGAATCCGGGCTGCACGCCTCCTCCCTGTCCAGGTGAGCTCCGTTATCATCTGACACTCATCACAATAACTCGCGATTGCCAAGGGCCGAAGATACGGCAACTGAACGGGGCCGATCACAATAATTACTATTGTCTGGGGGCGCGTCCCTCAATCTATGGCTCGCAGGCGAATCATCTTTGCATTCACATGAAATTACATCGCGTTTAGATGCCTTCCCTTCTTTAACGATCAACAGTGAATATTAGATTTAATCTGCTACCAGCTACGACTTTTTCAAAAATTAAAAAAGGACAATACCTTAAAACAACTTACGTTATTTTAGTGCTTCGATGTCTTTGATCTCTTATGAAAGCAATCCCATGTTAATTACCATACCACATGGCTTTAAAAGCGTATTTACGAATCCTCGATAAGGGTTGTCACACAGTTTATAATATTATGTTAATTTTGCACCCCGATTGGATATCATAAAATGATTTTTTTTTATGATTTTATGAATAGTTTAAGTTTATTCAAATGGTTTGAAACATATACATATTTAATAATAAATAATATTTACGTTAATATTGTGAATATTGTATCAAAAGTTTTGACAGCCCTGATAACCTCTATACACTTTTTGTTGAATATCTTTTAAGAAAACAATTAAGCCGAAATGTTTATATTAAATGGCATATATGTAATTGTGACCAAATATGAGTCCTTACTAGATTCCAGCTCGTATTGACTAAATGTGGCGCCAGCTATTAACGTATTTTAACAGTATATTTCAGTATAATATTGGCTCCGTGTTGAATACAATCATCTGTGAAAATATTATTATCGATCGGCCGAATGCAACCAAAAATGTATTTTTAAAAAAACATAAGGAAAGGTCACACACATCTTTTATCCGTGTAAAAAATGACATTGACTATAAGCATAGTCTCGGACGTTCTTATTGATAGTTTACCTAAAAAATACGATCGAATATTATTCTTCTAAAACATCGGTCAATAATTCTAAATATTATTTAATAAATCTACATTGCCACATGTTTTAAAACGATATTCATAATTTAATATCAACCTATGAAATATATATCTTTTTGAAAATATAATTTTACAATTAGATGCACGATTGGGTTTTGTTCACTTCCACTGAATCCACAGGTCGCAGCTATTTATACACGCTGCATTAAATAATTTAATGCTATGATTATTTTCTCATATCGATTTGACAATCATCCCTTGGCAACACAATAATTATTCAATTCCACATTCTGTCATGATAAAGTTGGATTGCCACTTACTAAGCCTTATATATTGCGTTTATTTGGTAGAAGAGTGTTTGAGAACCGCTTTAAGAAACTTATAATCTACTTGCCCGAGTTCATCATTTCTTCCGTGTGGACATAAAAGATAGGTATCTATATGAAAACCAAATTAAAGCTGTATACCTTTACGTGGATATTTTTCATGTTCAAAAATATGTATAAAATTAATGAATTGATGATGGCAAGTAGTAAGTGTAACGTAATTTCATGAAAAATGTAATTTCTGAAGACCAAGTAACATTTGTCTGATTTATCAGCAACGTACAATCTCTGTTAAATGTGAAATTCATTATTCATAAGGTTGTGAGAATGTGAGACGGTATTTTATAATTTTTAAAATACTTACATATTTGTGTAATCTAATACGCGTAATAAATGTAGTCGTATGTCAAGCCTTTTGATTTATTTTCTTTAAACTCTTTAGATTGATCTCACATCTGATAACCTTACCAACCCATCTTCTAATCTTGAACAGACGTCACGAACTTACCTTCATCGTAATTTAATTAAAAACAAAATGTACTCATATCACAAGAAGTCTCGGGTCCAAAGAATAACAACTCGGTAAAGATGACGTACTTTTCTTTATAACACTAGTTCGTGTGATAGTAGAGTATTATGTACAGATATACGTAAGCAGTATCATTAGTCGAAAGCCACTATAAGCGTGAAGTTTGATTCCTACAGCCATGAAATTCTGTTCATTTTTTATATGTACTTACATTATTTTACTTTTATGGGCGGTGATTCATTCAAGACATTCTTTGGCAGAGCTGGATTGATATTTCAGTGATATTAAAAAATTCCCGCACGTTTTATCAACTTCATGGTGATATAGGTTTTATTGAATGCCAGTATGTCATACTGTTACAGTTTGTGAATGTTTACAAATAACATATTACCAAAAACAGGTACATATCTATAAACAGTATAAACTGAGCCATATTCAGATTGAAAATTTATCTCAATGAGGCGGAATATGTATCATTGCTTACTCCCAATCAGTGTTATAACTAAGATATCAAATTTAGTTGTATTTTAAAAACGAATTGCCACAAAGTAATCGTCGAAACTATCAAAAGTATAAAAACATATTTGCGTTCAAAAATCTTCCTAAAACCCCTAAAATATTAAATGAAGTTATTTAATTTTAGTCAATACCGCTTATTTGTATCGTCAAATAATCTTTAGTAAACTATGACACATGAAAAAATAAAATAAAACTATTTTGTAACTCTTAATTCATAGAATTTTCAGATGATAATACGATTTCATCCTCAGGCTAGAAATTATTGCTTAAAATTTATTGTGATATCGTCCCTAAGTCCAGTTGATCTTTATACTATACATTACGAAATGCATGAACATTATAATTACCATTCCTCTCGATTCGGTACTGCCGTAACAGAAACTCCGACAAAAGCAAGTAGGCATTACACGCTGGCATGTACTCGACTTCCCGGGTATGGAGTTCCCGGTCTGTAATTTACTATCAGTTGGTTGCTGAGCTGCTATTTATGAGTAACGACGGTGTAAGCTTTCATAATATAACAGTCAGTCTACAAACTCTATAATAAGTTGGGAGCAACTTTACACCCAGATAATATTTTGAAAAATCTCTTATTTTTTGTAACCAAACAAATTACTTTCAATTGTATCTTTAAAACGAGCAGTTCCTCAATATATATGTCGTTTTGGAAAGGCTATGAATAGAAATATAAATATTAGTAGATAATCGCTGACACTACTTCCTGTTTTTGATATCGGTTAGGGGTTGGTGAGAACGAAGGATAACATGGTTCGTGATGTTTTTGATGCCATTTCTAACGATAAACACCCATCAACCGATTGCCGATAAGGTAAAACTGAACGAAAATAACACGATATACATATTTTTAGATAAACAAAAGTATGACATGAAACAATAATGGCACTCACAGCTCTCAGAAATATCACAGTTTTCTTAGAAGAATACACCGCAAAGCAACGGTGATAAGAACATATCGATCATTTGACGAAAACACAGAAGGTTCAACAAATACCTCTTATTGAATTTAAATCCCGTAAGTAAGTAGCTCTTTACTGTATATATGTATGTACGTGATTTTGGTATTCGATTTGAATCTGTAATTATATAACAATTGTATTATTTTTATGTTTATATTTGGAAGTTGGCGGATCACATATTATGGGTGGTGTGGGGTGATAAAGTTGTAAATAAATTTAAAACACATTATTGTAATGCAGCATCGGTGAGTCGAAAATTCATTCTCAATTTTAAATGCAACCCGTGAGCACCTTTTCAATTATGATTAAAGCTCAGAGCGGCTCGAGTTCCTCGTGGTCGTAAATCATAATTGCAGATTGGTAAAGGAACACGTGTAATATGGACCCCTCCCATTTAATTGTTGCTTCACTCGCACACTTTGAGAATTTATCAGAGTCGACAGGTATTACCCTCTTACAAAGACGGCGAATGTAACTAAGCTGGGGAGGATTTTGAGAACTAAAATCAATTGAAGGTTTCTTGAAACGAGATGATTGCGAATAAAATTTACCGTCAAATTTTCTCGTATAAAATCTATAAACGAAATGAAACGATGTTATTGCCATTTTTACATACTTGGTTGCAATGGAGATGTCCAAAAACAGTTTGTAGCCTGAAAATAATTTATAATAGAAAATCAAAAAACGTTTATTATCGTATGAAATATGTGAGTAACGTTCTTTAGTCAGTATATGAAAATTTTTGTTTTTTGCAATTCTTATCTATTTATAACCCAAAAGGATTCTCTCGCATTTGACAAGAGAACAATAATAATATATATTTAATGGTTTGATACTTCAAATGTAAAAAACATTTCATGTTACCTTTAAAATTGCTGTTATGTAAGTCGGTACATATAAACATTAAAGCTCTTAGTCATTCTTGCATTGTTTGTTATAAGAAATAAAATGTAACATTGAATAATTTATCGGAAGAAAATTACAAAACTACACATATTCAAATATATCACAACATCTTTCAAAACAATGAAAATATCAATATTTTCACAAGGCAATCTGTGACTGTTTCACTTTTTATAAATACCCTTTGACAGACAATTCTACGCCGCTCGATAGCAGGGGTTAAAAGCTTCAATATCCACCTAGATTTATAGTCCAACCTTGCAACAGTAAACATTTTTATTTCATAGCTCACAAAGTGATTGCGTCTAGATAGTTTATGGTGTATTACGTTTCTTACAAGAAAATAAATGAAACAATATTAATCCCATACACCTCTCATATAAATAACAAGTGATAAAATGCTAGTATAAATATCATGTATCCAACGAGTGTTCCTTTTCAGAAAGATTTTTCAATGTAAGTGTCGGATGAAAAATATTTTTTAATTTTTTACTATTATTTAAAAAAAAAATGGAAATCTTTTTTTCAGCATCATGACAAATAATAGTCAATGACGTTTTTTTATTCCTGCTCTAGCTTGCGCTGTAAATGAAAGAATTGCAGACTTGCAGAGCCAGTTCTAACATAACCTGAACCATTATATGAAATTAATATTTACGTAATTAATACAATACAATGACAGAATACTGAGGTCTATGGTTTGTACGACAATGGCAGTGCAGTTCAATGAGTAAAGATTTGGATGTTTTGTTCCAGTGATGAGCACTGTATGGTGATCCAGTTAAAGAAGTAATGCCCCGCAATCTGGGCGGATATATGATCACCCCGACTAATCAAGGTCTTGAAGATATATTTTAAATTAAAAAAATAAACATGCTCCCGCCCGTTTAAACATTTGAACTGTTATTTATGATAAATAATTATTGTTTTCGCATGCTTCCGCGTTCTTACTCAATTAAAATAAACACCTATATTATGAAATGTGTGTGTGTGTGGGCTAGTAGTGTTCTTTGGGGATAGTATAATTGTTAAAATGAGCATGAGCTTAGGAGGTTCGCTCCTTTCCGCGATTATTCCCGAACCGTCACTTATCTTCGGGTCGAAATTACCGTATGAAATGGTGTTTGCGGTAAACAGCCATAACTTCTCGCTAAACAGCTGATTTGATGTGCTGTATTACGTGGAAATACGTTATTGAAATCAAATATACACTTAAATACTGTAAATTGAACTAGTAAAATATTTTTTTGCAATAAAAATAAAAAAATTGAGAACGAGTTTTTCCTCGTCCTTGGTGCAACCGAAGCGCAGTTAATGATTATTTATATTACTCTCTGGAATTGTCGTGGAATGTAAAATCGACTCTACTATCTGTATTAACCCTTTAAATGCCAAGCCAATTCCATGGATTTTTGCTGTACGCCACCATTTTCAATCATCGATTTTTCCATGAAAATGCCACTTAACATACCTGGAAAATAATTTTATACTCAAGTTATTATTGATTTTCAAAGAAAAGTGCAAAAAAAATATCAAAAGTACAAGATTTAAAAAACGTCTCTAGGGCTGCCAAAAACAATAAATATTATAAAAAAAAATATGATATATCTATATTTTCTTTAGTAAAACAAATTATATAGGTAAGACGAATTGCATCTAGGGCTGCCACAAAAAAATAATGTAATATATAAATAAATTAGAATTATTTTGTTATATCTGGAAAAAATTTTACTTACTATTATTCTATGTTATCCAAATATTTGGTTCCTTAACCTTTCTTTTACGGTCCAAAAATCAAATCCTGTCCGGTGATGTGTAGTCACTGCCCTTCATGTTAAGATGGTATTTTGATGGTGAAGAATTGCATATATGTAGTGTAATATAATTCGTAAAGGAAAGGTTAATAAAAATTTGTTTCTTAGTAAAATATGTAATACTTCCATTTATTGAACCTCTTTGAAAAGATCTACTTTTTTACAATAATGTAAGGATACAATCAAAATACGGAATAGAAATTTTATTGCAATCCTCTATTATTCATATTTTGTATGTTTGTGATATCATTCATAATAAAATGACAATAAAAGTATACATTGACCAATATAATTTAATAAATACAGTAAGTGAAGTAGTATGTATGTATATAAACAATATTTTTGGCGTAATAGATGAATACTTTTGATAATTATGTAGAGTAGATTCAATCTAAAATTATCAACTTTTAGTTCATTTTGTTTCCTAATTAAAATTCCAACATATTCCAAATAGATATTCAAATATATAATATTATTATTATATAAATTGACTATATTTAAATTAATTATTTCGAAATTCACAACTAACCAGTTGGAGTCGTATTAAGTGTCAACCATCGAAAGTAAATTGCTAAAAAATCGAAATCACCGATGCGGTCATTTTTCACAAGGTGAAATTAAGTTTGTATTATTTTTTATTTGAATAACGCGAGAAAAAGTTTCTCTTATAGACAATGCAACTTAAGTACATATCAATTAGACGTTGCAAATAAAAACATATTTACTTCATATTTTATATCCCCACATGTACATAACCGACGACCAGATAATTTTAACACTATCGATGGAGCGGGAACAAAAATAAATTTTAGATGGAGATAATATTTTGGGTTCGGTTTGTGTAAATTAAAAAAAATAATTCATCAAAGTTACGATTTTTTTTGAAACTTTTTCTATTTAAATACTTTCGATGGATCGATGGCGGTAACTTTGTGGAAGTTTATTGTAATATAAAATTTTAAATATCTTTGAATATTCCACGTATTGTGTTACACGTGTCACAATTAGTAACACAATACGTGGAATAATCAAAGTTATTTTAAATTTAATATTTGCTTTTATTTCATTTTTAAAAAATAATTTCCAGAACTGACAGAAGTCAATTCAAGTTCACTCGTGCACTTGAAATTCTTAAAGATGCCGAAAAGCGGAACCCACGTCGTTAGCAAACAAAATTAGTAAAAAAGTACAATAGTCAAATGGTTCAAATTTAAATAAATTATTACAAATTCCATCGAACACCTGCAGTCGAAATCCTCAATTATATTATTTTCATTGAGTTTACACATACTATATACACAATATTTCCAAGAAAAATTTTAGCCTACGTTGATTGATTGCTAACACTTAGATATAATCTAAAAAATTAATACACAATTGATTCCATTCATTACCACCTGTTGCCAGGTGCATTGGCCAGGTCTCTGAAGAGTTATTAGAAGAATATTTTTGCTGCCTTACCTATAGTAGACATCACACAACGCATTCATTTGTTGCAAAGATGAAGTACCGGCCGTCACGCGCAGGGTGTGACCGCAAGAAAACTTTAGACAACCTATACGAATAAATAGATTGCAATTTATGGATGACAGTTCAATGCTTAATTCAGCGTTGTCCAACAGAAATCGTTTGGTGGGCCAAATAAAATTTTACCGGTAAATGGTGAGCCGCATAAAAAAACAAAACAAACGTAATAAAAACAATTTATTAATATAATTACAATGACACTTTTTTCTTTAAAAACAACCAAAAAATTTATCAAAACAATTTATTTACTTAATAATTAATGTGACACTTGTTTTTTTATACTACTTGATATTTTTTAAATCGACTGGTAATTTATTCGATGCACATCGCAATTGATTGATCAAGTTTTCATCGGCCAGCCTGTTGCGACATTTCGTTTTTACTATTTTCAATTTAGAAAAAAACGACTTGCAGCGATATGTGGTTCCAAATGCAGCTGTAATGTACATTGCCAGCTTTTTTAATTTTGGAAATTTATCCTCGATGATATATTTATGATAAAACTCATGTTTATTTCCTTCAAACATACATTTTAACTCGATGTTTGATTGGAGGTATATTAACTCCATTTGTAAATTTGCAGAAAATATTAAATTAGGCCGCATGCGTGTTGGACAACGATGGCTTAGTTGTTTGTTTTGATACTTTCTGATAATGAGATGTAATTTAAAGACAATCGAATAAAATTTACAGTTTAAAAATCACTACAAGAGATCTGAATATCTGCTTTCAGTTTGTAATTCTGTTGCACTGTTTTTTTCCCGTTGTGATTTTGTTTTTACTTACGCTGTGTAAATTTGAATTTCGAACTACGTGATTTAATTCGAAAGATCTATTAAGAATAGTTTTTTTTAATGCCGATCGCCTGCGAATGTTTGTGCATGGATAGATCTGATTTATGTTTTTTTTTTAAATTATATGTCCATAAATCTGCCAATAACATTTTCTTTAACCTGAATTCTATCGAATTGTTAATCAATTTTAACTGTTTAATGCATGTACACTCAATTTTCATAAATGATTAAACTTTTACATTTGAGAGCCATATCTTTGGCTTAATTTTCTTGGCGATCAACATCCATATCTGTATTTCCAGTTTTGGACTACGCATAAAATACTTTTTATGAGCTTGCTCTTCACCGTAGTTTCTTTAAATTCAAGCCTGCCACATATTTTATTTAACAATAACATAATAGCAAATTTTCGAAGAAATTATAAATAATTTGGTATTTCTAGTTTGATTTGACCTTGACTTGAATAAGTTGGTAAGAAATGATTTTAAAAGACTAGAATTAAATATATATGTTTTAAAATATATTGCATAATTTGAATTATCCTTTACATTTTCTTTCGTAATACATTAAACGTGTTTAGTAAAAGTTACACATTTTTCTCAAATTACAGATAATATTTTAGAGCGCCATAAAACGCTCGTTTAAAAATAAATTGTCATGAATATCAATCTAGTAGATTCTCAACTGCCAAATCGCATTTATTCTTTTCCTATATAAAGATTATTAATTTTGTATACTTTTATTCGCCGCTTAATCTGACCTGCCATCTAGTGAGATATTTAAAAAAAACAACATTGCCATAAACAATAAAATCAAGAAGCTTTTAAAAAAGGAATTTTTATTTTCAAACCAAACGATGTTCAATTTTTTTACTATCAATGCTCGGTCGTTTAACTATAAATTGTATGAGCTTATCTATTCCACCTGCCATTGAATATAATAAAATATTGACGTCGGCTCATCTTTGGTTTTAATTCCATTAAAAGATACACATAAACTTCATTATTGTTTCATTTGATTTAAATACAACCGATATAAAATTTACATGGAGCTTCCGGAATTAATGGAGATATCTTTCTAATTTGAATAAAATTTCAATAACACAGTTTTAATATAGGGATTTTTAAAACAAATTGTGCTACTAATTATATTGAAATGAAAGTTTCGGAGAAGTTTATTATACTGGGATCGTAAATAATCTTGAAGATAACTTTAATGATTATCTTGAATACATTTATTGAACTTCACAATTCTTAATTTATTCAGAGTTAATATTTAAAAAAAATTTACTTTATTGGTACATTGCTTTATAAAACAAAAATGATTTAATATAGATATATATTACATATACGTGGAGCATGGGCGTTGAGTGGTATTCAATACAATATACAAGGTCGAATTACGCTCTGATATAATAATAGTTATTTTACCCAACTTTTGTAATGAAAGGAAGCGTGGGTAGCTCTGTTTAAAAAACATCAATATTATACCAACATACTTATACAATTTGCATACAAGTAAAAATACGTAATAACTATTTCAGTAGCTAATAAAAAAATTAGCTTCATTGTGGTAAGGCGGAAGTATAAGAGTAAAAATAGGAGTGCTGTAACTTATACTTAATATATGGTTTATTTTTCTGACACAATATTAAAATGAATCGATATATTAAACAGTATGTATAAAAAATTGAAACTTCATTTGCCGAAATGTCTAGCTATTTATGTATGTTACCAAATACTTTGTTCAGATACGCCAATCTTACAAATCATTGAATAAAAATACTTTTCGATTGAAAAATCAATTTATGGACTCGATCTAAAGACTCCAATTCGAGTATCGAATACGCGATACTCGAATATAAGCGTCCATTTTTCAAGTACTCGATACTCGAACATTTTGAATCACTCGTAATATGTACTCATAATTGATAAACGATGGTTTATTTCCAAATTGTATTTACTTATTTAAAAAAATATATATATTTTTTAACCGTTGCGTTTAACTGAGTCTTACGTGTGGATTTTACTGTCAGGTAATATATATACATATATTTTTTGCTGTTTACTATGGCTATGCGAGAAATTCTTTTGTTACTTTCGCTTTGGGTTCTGCTGACTTATCTTATTAATGACAAGAGACATAATAAGATGTTGAAAAATAATCTTTCGATTTGCCGACTAATGGATGCAGTTGTGGCTTAAATAAATGTTTTATATATTAAAATAAAGCTATTAATGAAACAAAATAACCTTATTTATTTATTTATAATCTATTTATATCAGGGCTGTGGAGTCGGTGAAAAAAAGTCCGACTCCGTCTCCAGCATTTACCAAAACCACGACTCCGACTAAAAAAAGGTTAATATCGTCACTTTTCCCCCTTATTTTCCTATTTATGTGTATTCAATTAAATATCAACCCTATCAATGTGACCAAAAGCCAAATTTTACATATTAAATGCAAAAATAAATAGTTCAAACTTTTCAAAATTTCCGACTCCGAGTACGACTCCGACTCCGGCCAAAAAGCTCCGACTCCACAGCCCTGATTTATATACACAAATTTGAATTAATAATATTTATTTTGATACATCTGAAACTACTCGAGTATACTCTAGTATTTTAAAATTTTACGAGTAGTTGTGATGTCGAGTAATTGGAGTCTCTAACTCGATCCCGTGGACACCACGACCGAACATCTAAAATCTTGGACCACTCGTCTGTAGAATCGGCATTTTAATTTCATTTATTACAATGTCGCTGTATCTGTTCTTTAAACTGTATTCCTCACAGGTATTACATTGTTATTTAAAAATGGTTACATCGAAAGGCATTTCTTCCGTAATCCATTTGTGAGTATTTTTGTTTATTTTTCCGAGTCGTGCGAATAAAACGGCGAATGAAAATCGTGATCTCGCGGTCTCTTTTACATTTTTACGCAACTAACCTTCACTATACCCCCCCTTAACAACATACATACATCTCTTTCAAATCACTAGATTTACATGCAGAGTACAAGAGAGAGTATATTTTATCACCGTCTTATATCGTTATAATTATTCCAGTGTGTACAATGAACTTTAAAGTCATTTCTGTCGGATAAAAACTCGACTTGTAACCGAATCTCGACGTAATATTACTACTGAATGTTACTTATTCATAAAATGAGTAACGTAAACTGATTATTACAGTTGCATTTTTATGTTTGTTTTTTATGATGATGATTATCATTATTCACTGTGCATAATTATATCTAAATGTTATTACGAATCATCAGGTTAAGTTGGTAGGGATGCTATATCATAAAACAGGCATAAATATCGTAATACTTATATATTTATGACATTCCAAATATTCAGGTATAATATTCATGTTTATTTAATTGTTACTTAAGTAGTTAGCATAGGTTTTTCATTATATCTTATAATGCGAGGTAAAGAAAATACCCAAATAGTTAACAATACTATTTAAATTAAGATGAGACAGTATTAATACGACATTACCGCACTGCCATAGTGACTTTTATTTTTTAACCATGTCCGCTTCCAACTTGGAGCATATGGACTCCTCACATAGTTTATCTCAACATATATCTTTCTACGACAACTGCTTGTTATTCAGTGGCTCAACCTCTCTTTTTCGATGAGAGTAAGGATGGAAAGGATACAAGGACATGGACAGGACTAGTGTTTAACTAATTGCTTTCGCTACACACCGCTTTTTGAGATTGGAATGGTAGGAAGGGATTTTTAACAACACATACATCCATTGCCTACAAGCAGAATTGATTTATCGACTGAAAAAAACTGCTCGTATCGGGATTCGAGCCCGGGCGGTCCGTCGCGGAAATCAACGACGTTGACCACTGCACCACGGACTGGCCAAAATGACTACAAAGTTGAAATTTTATAAATGGAATTTGAGTGGGCCGTTTTGCTCATTGATTTCCGATCTATACTATGATAAAAAATTAGATTTAAAAAAACACAATTTTTTGTATTAATTACTTCCACATAAATTTCAAGATGATCTGGACTGGTTTGTCAGAATTATAAATTTATTAAAAAATAAGATATTAAAATATATTTGGAGAATGCATTTGAGTCATTATCTGCAGTCAAGCATGCGTGATAAACAATTATTCCCTTCGGCGAAGGAATCATGCTCAGCGGTCAGCCGTTGACATGTAGTCACGAATTGTACTCTCCATTTATTTATTTAGTTTTCGAGTATTTCCGTATTTTCAATTATAGCGTTCAACTAACATCGGACTACTGAGCAATTCAAAGGCGTTTGAATCGCGTGCTGAGGGATTTCCAGTCAAGTCATTATTTCCTTAGCATAACTGTTATCATGGACAATAATGATATGTCATCTCCAATACAGATTGTCACTGAAACTATACAAAAAAAAAAGATGTTATTATACCCAATAAATTATAGAAAATATTTAACAAATTTGAATCAGTTTGATTAATTTGATTATTTTGACGATAACTAACCAGTTTCAAGCTCATTCGTTTTTTAACTGCACTTGAAATGCTTCAAAATGCCGAAAAATAAAACCCGGGTCGATAGCGACAAAGCTCATGTAAAATTACAAAACTCAAACCATTCAAATTTTACATTCTAGCACTTTCGATGGAAATTCTCAAACATATTTAACACTAAAAATAATAATATATTTTTAGTACTTTTTCCACATAAAAATTATATGATCAGGACCGGTTTCGCTCATGACGAGCATTGTCAACTGATGGTCATCCTGATCAAATAAATTTTATGTGGAAAAAGTACTAAAAATGTATTATTATTTTTATTATAATGCCTTTCCATCAAGTATTGACAGTGAACACCTTAAAAGTGATATTTAACACTCCTTCTAAATTGACAAGGACCTGTTTATATTTTTGAGTTTTGAGTCTTGCGCTTTTTTCTAACCGGATAATGTGGAGCTTAAGAATCCTCATGGAGTCTGTCTCAATAAAAGTTTTTCTACGAGTACTGATTGTCACACAGGTGTTCAACTTCTCTTTTTCGAGAAGGGATACGACTAGGACAGACCCCACACCCACCCGATGTTAAAAATAGAACGTAGCTGAGAGGGACCGTGAATTTAATTCCAACTTTATTTAAATTCTTTCGCAATCATTTGATACTATTACCAATGACATCTTAGGATATTCGGGGCTTTTGTAATACTGATAGCCACATTGCTATAAATTTGAAACAAATTATTCTCAACATTGAATTATAATAACACTCACCAATATCTGTACCTATTTATCATTCGCGAGAGACCTGTTCTTGTAAATTTGTAAAGTTGCCCAATAAATCTAAGCCGCGGCAGTGCTGTAGCAAATAGCCCTTTTGTAATAATAACAAATGCCCAACCCTCTCACTATTGCACAACTTGAATGCCAGCCCAACTGACTTAACCATTGTATCACTACAATCAAAATAATTAATTAACTTTACATGCAGAAAATATTTTATATCACGGTTAGAATAACAGACGTATACTATTTATTACTAGAATAAATATATTCTTCCTCCATGTGTGTCATATTATCTCCCTATATATGAATATAAATGAATGTTTGTCTTTTCTGTATGTACCGTATGCGTTTCTACACCGTTCATTTAATTGCGGTAAAACTTTGGTGAGTTGTTGTGCAAATGCCCGCGAAGGTTTCATCTTAAAAAATTAAAAATTCACTTGATTTTTCGGGACGCATGACTCCGCACGTTTTGACATTAAACAATGGCGGACCTTACTTTTTTCTCCGAAATATAAATCCATAAAGTCATCATCGAAGCTACAATTTTAAATAGAATATTTAAAGGAGAATATGTACCGTTGCCACGCATCCCAATGATTCCGACAGATACGCCATTCTATGATTTTTTTTAGGTGTTTTGTGGGTTCCACTATTATTTCATTTAAAATGGAGATGACCATTGTAAGTTTAATAAGTGCTGCTATAACACCACCTGCTCTATTGAGTCTCAAGCTCAGTCAAAATCATATATAGTTGACCTCAAGCTTGTATAAATGATTCTACTAATATCACTGGAGATATCTCCAGAAGGTGTTTCAATTAATTATACCACGCACCACATTCTTAGCAAAAGAGAAGCTAAGAGTATACTTTTAAAAATATTACCACCCAACCTTGTTCTCTGATTTGGCGAAGTGAAGTTCAGTGTTTAGCTCGCGTGGGAAAAGTTGATACTTCTTCTAAGACATACTCGGTCGCTACACACATAAAACGATTGTTAATGTGTTGTAGTATTGTATTAATCTTTAGTGAAAAGTTAATAAAGTAATGAATATACGCTAATCATTATTTTATTTTTTAATGTTATAGTCGGTTTTAATATTTAATCAAGTCAGCTAGAATAGTTACTATAAAAACTTGGTTAAAATGTACTAATAAATATTTTGCTATAAAGCATATTGATTAAGCTTTAATAAAAACATTAAGATGTGTTTATTAATAAATGTATGTAGAAAATATTTTTTTTTTAATAGTATGTGTAAAAAAACTGCTAGCTAAAGACATTATCGAGTCGTTGGATATTTACATATATAGTGACTTTGTTCTGCTATAGTTTCTTACTTTGTACTAAGTCAGACATTTTTTATGAGTAATAAATTGTGTTACTCTTTTTTAATTTATTTCAATATGTACGTGTATAACATGCTTTAAAACGCTAATGATGTTTTTCTTCGCATACATATAAGAATGTGTAAGTTGAAAGCTCCGATAGGGAAAACGCATTACCGATACAATTGCAATAAGACGTATGTTCACGTTTAGTCTGAATGCGGAAATATTGTACGCCATATCCTTAATTTATATTTCCAGCAATCGTATTTTTATCATTCTTTCGCCGTTTTTTTTTTGCTAACCATTGGTTGTACCTACGCTAATTTACTCCAATTAGACTCAGAGCCGTCAATGCATTTGAAATTTTAAAATTATTTACTAATCCAATCTATATATTCTAGATACCTGTCGATAGTTTTAATACAATAGCCGATTGTGATTTGAATTCTTATTAAATTGTTCAAAAACGCAATTCATTCCATTGTATTATAACCTTCGTAGTTTTGTATTATTATACAGGATATATTTTAACATATTATCAAATAATTTAAAATTTGCGTTCAATAAGTGAGCATTCATCGTGCTATGAAAAATTTCAAAAGAATTAACTTCTTTTTTCATTTGAATAAATTGAATAACAAAAATTAAGAGCGTATTCTATACAATAGATGAACACATCAAAATACTTTTTCACTGTCATAAGTATCATATAAATATTTATGTGAAGGGAGCTTAATCTTTCTTACGTATAGTGGAATGAACTGATAAATTATTGTGATGACTGATGAAAATATGAATTATGATTACAGAAATACAATTAGTGGTTTTCATGTGTTACATAAGATGTTTTCCATTAATATAATAATGTAAATCATGATGAAAAAGCCGTTAAGTTGGAAATATATAGTGTGGCCACTACGAAAATACACACATTCATTGAAATAAAACATTTTTTATATGATATTTGTAAACGTAGGTGTTCAAACTACGATAACCACCAAAATAACAATTTAAATAAATCTTAATAACAAATTGAATGGCATTAAGGCTTATAATGACCAAGACATTCGATCATTTTAATAACTCACCTGGATACATATATTTGTACATATAAATATACTGAACACGTGTTCTGATCTTCAACTTACAAAGTCAAATTCAACGATCAGTACTTTTTTCAATGAACTTATATATGGCACTATAACTTTTCTATCAGTATTTATAACTGGAAGTATTTCTCTTCAATCGGCTGCAATATAGAGCTGTTAAACGTATATCTGAATGTACTAAATCAATGATAGCGAACCTCTTAAACATTATTCACCTCTATATATTTTAATATTATTACATATCCGATCACTCCCACAGTCTACTTAGTGAAAACATACTACTTAATCTTGCTTTATCATTCATACCAGTACGCTATCTAATATACATTAACAACTAAATAAGCATGATTGGAAATACAAGTTTAAAGGGAATATAACTATATTTATGTGCACAATCATAATAGATATACCATGTTTGAATTGAAATAAATGTGTATCATTACTTGAGATTTGAGTATCAACTCAAAATAATAGCAGAAATGGAAAAGTACAAAATTCAAACAATTCAAATTTCAAAAATAAATAATTGAAGATTTAAACTGTGCTAGTGAAGTTGCTTGATGGAATTTAAATATCAAACGTCAATTTTGTCGCTATCGATCCGGGTTTCGGCTTTCGGCATCTTCGGGCATTTTATGTGCATGAATGAACTTGAACTGATTGAACTCGGCAAAACTCAAACGATTCAAATTTGTAAAAATATATATTTGGTTTTCACCTCTTAGAGCCTTAAATATGGGCAACCGTAACTGACTACGTTTGCTGTCGCTATAATTATTTTTTTTAAATAGTACTTAACCATTTCTTTTTGAAAATTGACAAATAAACAACTTTTATGGTGTTAATTGTCAATTCTTGGTGGAAAGGCATAGTTAAAAAAATATATATAGATTATACAATGCTCGCGATGAGTGAAACTGATCCTGATCTTTATAAAACTATAAGTGGAAATAGTACTATGTAATTTGTTTTATTTATTTCAACAATATTTTAGACTTTTTTTTGGGTAGATATAACAATAAACTTTATAAAGCTATACATACTCGTAAAGCTTTCTTGTTCATAGAGGGGTATGAAGGTAGAGTCATAGCTCATTTTAGTAGCACATATTACTGTACAATGGGTGAATTTTACCCCTGTTTAAATCATTAAACTTATAAATAAAATTTGGCATATTATAATAAACTGCCAGAATTTACAAATAAAGTTTCTAATCGCTCTTTCAATCAATAATTCATAGTTGCCTTTTAAAATTACCCTTTCTGTATAATTGAACAACTTCATTAATATTTAATCGCGTCACGTAAATTATCTTTTTATCAGATTAAAAGTAACTTCTTAATTATAAATTTATGTTTGAGGTGTGGCCAATAGTTATCAAGTTATTTATAAGATTATTATAGATTTTGACCGAATCTCACAGTCTCATGTCCATTAAACCTAAAAATCATTATAAATATAATATAAATAACATAGGATAATCATTCACAACGGTTTATTTAATAGCATATAACAGTTAATGGATTCCATAAACCTAGGGTCAAAAGTAATAAAATAAGATGAATTAGTATCCCTTTTACGTTTCATTCGCAGATTACTAAAGACGAGTAAAGATTATTAATGTCTTAATAAATTTTCGAGAGGGTTAGCCAATATACTCATGATTTATACGAATTCTTAGTAATCAACGATAGTGAACAAAATGATTTTTGATTTATTATTATTTACGGAGAAGTAAACTATGTGTATTCGATAACATAAAATAAGCAATCTATGTAAGAAGCTTCTGGTAATTATGTTATATTTGGATTTTCACATTAATCATAACTGTAATACGTCTATGATGCTCCTAGCGGGAAATTTAGAAACCAAAGAGACATTAATTACACAGAATAATAGAAAAGTTTTTTTAACATTTTAGGCTTCTTATATTATTAAATAATATGACTGTATCAGTTAGATTAAGCTGGAGATTTGTAGCTACCTATTTTAGTAAAAAAGTAATAAATGATAATAATAAATATAATGATAAATAGTTAGAATTTACTCTTATTACAATTTTGTATTTCAAATAATAAAAATTTATGTTAGAGATATATTTAGTCTATCATCACAAACTAAGTACATATTATGAACAAAAATATGTATTAAAAAATTATTAAATCTAATTTTATTATCCATAAGATAAATCAGGCTATATTTTAATAATAAAAGCTGTCATAGAAAGTAGCTGAACATATCTGGTACTGAGTTTGAATACCAACAAAGCCGATTGAAAATTGTAATGAATGAATTTTCAATTAAAATTGTTGGCTGTGCCCAAGAACCTTAGTAAACGTTGATATGAAATATTTAAGCCCTTCATTATCATTCTTTTATGTGTACTACTCTTTCTACGTTAAGATATTGATTTTTAGTAACTTCTCGTGAAAACCCATCATGATATACTCTTCCAACGGCAGTTATTATGCATGACATCTCAATGATAAAAATACTTGTTCGTTTTATTAGAAGCTTATATACAAACATTGTATCAAAATGTTTGATACTGTTTGTCCGTTGGTAGAGACATCAACGCAAGCAACTACGCCCAGTAAATTTCGCAACCTTTTAGTTCGCACGCAAAAGGGCCAACATTCGCGAAAGTAACATTGCTATGCGCCCACGCTTTATTTGGTTGTATTTAATGGCAGTGGATAGTGGAAACGGTGTTTGTTAGATAGACTCCACCCCACCTGGTCTGGGGTTATTCTTTGTTTCCAGTTACCCACCTGACCGACCTGATTCGGAATTTCTTTGTCGGGCGACCTTCCTAGCAGGGCTGCCACCTACACTTCAAGCATAAGACAATGCATAAATTTGTACTCAAAGGAATCGCAAAAAGCCATGAACCAATTACCAAGATATAATTTTCTTGACCCGACTTTTAAAAAAGCCACCGCCACGATGTTTTATCAATATATATTATGTATTGTTTTCAAACGTTGTACTGCTACTCTCCGCGGATTTCTAGGACCGGAGCGCCCGCGCCACATCGGTGCGATAAATATTAAATTGCTTCTTTTTTATTTTTTTCAAATATGATTTCTGGTCTATCGCTTTTAAAATATATCTTCTAAATGAGAAGCGCAAATATGTCTATCAAGCTACGACATGTGTTATTCCGGTCATTGCTCATACGAGAGCTTTTCAAATATTTCCTATGGTAGTTGACGTTGTTTCCACCACCACTGCTTGCTGGGTGTATTTCACAGCGATTTTTTTGCATACCTATTTGACGAAGTATCAAGTTCTAAGGTGCCAAAGTTCTTCCAGTCTCCTTCGTCTCTAAGTGTTTTTTTTTATTTCATTTGCTTACATTCCCTTCCCATCGCTGCCGACAGAAAGGCGCGATCACTACAGTTGTGGAATTCAGTTTACTATTTCGTCTCTACCTAGGGACGGTCATCGAGAAGAATAGCTCTCGGTCTATATCGATTGTCTGATGCCTTCTGGTAATAATTTTGCAGGCAAGAGATTGTTGGGTTACAGTGAAGGCCCATAGCCTTATGAAACTTTTTAGAGGTTACATTATTCGTGTATCAAATTTCATTTTCAACAGTTTTTGATATCATATGGGGAGCGACTAGATTTAAAATCATGAAAACTGTATCGTAACGTTTTGTAACTGTATACACATTTCAGTTCAAGTAGCGAAGTGTTGAAGTTTTATTCCTCGGTCGTTACAGACAAAATGTATAATAATGTAAATTCAATAAAACATTTAGAATCTTTACGCGATAAACAACGTGACGCGTAAGTTGTTCGCGCGATAAATAGTTCACTCGATGTATTCTCCTTGTACCGTTTTCATGGTCTTCTCAATTCAAATCTCTGAGCCCTGATTTCAAAAGTACATATCTCTTGCGGAATGAAGTAAGCGAGAAGGCAGTGGCGAGAATCGAACGGCACGTGAATGCATTTCCTCGTCGTGTCTCTCGACATGGACTTTATATCGATTGCCTAATGGTGGTACTAATGGGCATTGGGCATTGGGCAAAGGCGAACGCATGAAAATTACGATCACTCTATGAGATTGTTGCATGCCACCGTAATTTAAATCGCAGCCGCTGACCTCGCTTATATTCACAGATCAGTCAGTACCTGCGCCAAACATTTGTATAAACCCATACATAGCATTTTGGATACCTAACGTGCACATTTGACCAGGGCTTTGGAGTGTATTCAATTAAATATCAACCCTACCAATCCAGCCAATAGCCAAATTTTACATATTATATGAAAAAATAAAAGTTCAAACTTTTCAAAATTTCCGACTCCGAGTACGACTCCGGCCAAGACGCCGCGACTTTTGAAATCATGATTTAATGAATCAAATGTAAACCATACAATATTCCACGAATTATTTTTACGGGCACACCTGGTTTTGAGCTGCCAGTGAGCAAACTTCGGAGATACTAAAATTGATTTAACTGATATTCATGTAGGACTGAAAAGAGGATTGAATAATAATTATTGCTAATAATTTCGATGGATTTCGCGGTAACTTTGCGGAAGATAATTTTAGTACAGACTTCAATTAGATTCCACGTATCGTGGTACTATTATTTACCTAAGCAGCCTTTGCGATATTATGTTTGAATAAACATCTGAAATGGACGAAACATGTGTCACGAATAGTTATTAGATATTCATATAAGTTGTAGTGTCCAACTCAAATTGTTTTGAGACATCAAATAAAATTCAAACTGACTCATACAGTGTTACATTTTTTTTAAATACGTGAAAGACGATTAAATCTAGTATGACCATAATTACAAAAAATGCGAATTAGGTGACGATATATCTTAGTATGGTGTTGGCTGTTAAATAATAAACCTGCTTTTATATTATGTGAGCAATTCCATCTTTTGAAATTAACGTCGCATTTCCCGATTGTTTGTCATAATATTATTTACTAATGATTATTTTCATTTGATTTCAGATTTTGACCAACCACGTGAATATTCATTTCGAAGACAGTTTTCTCAGTGATCAGTGCTACGATTTTAAGTATTTCAACTTGTATTTCAATAACGAGTGATGACTAGCTTATGTGAATCGAAGAATAATCTGAGTGTTCATCGAAACTAAAATAAAAATATTAATCAGTGTTTCTGTAAAAAAATAAATATACTTTCTCTGAAAGAGATGTGTTAAGTTTTATTTCTAGATGAATTTTTAAATGTGCCATTTCAACGGTATTCAGTGTACTCGTTACCCATTCAAGAATGAATACTAAAATAAATCTAAACAAAATAAAAATATACTAAAAACTAGATTGTCGTTCATAAGACATTTCCAATAAAAATACATCGCGTTGTAAATTCGTTTACGAAGCAATTTAACTGCGAATGAATTCCTTCGATTTAATTTATAAGTGAAACTTCAATGTCTTTTTTGTACCAGCCTGAAAGGTTTTTTTTATATTTGATATAAAAAATAATTGACTGTTGAATGAATTGTGATAAAGAGAAATAAATTGAAAATATTTTAAAGTGTTATACACGTATCTGTGCCTAAAAAAAACATTGTTGTTTTTTTGAGACAACGAACTCCGTCTAATTCTAGACCTGCCACTCATCTTTTACTATACATCCGTTTTAGATGTCATAAATTTTTAGTAGCGTTTATTTTAATGATAGTTGTGTTGCGCTTCCGATGTGTTTGAAATAAGATCTTAAACAAAAACAAATTGATGGCCTGTCAAAATCGCCCGTGAAAAAGTTTGATTGATAGTGGTTCGATACTGTGCAAATATGGCGCACAAAGTTAAAAATAACCACTATGTGGCAACTCATCGTGCAGGAAATGGGAATGGGCCCAGGAGTTCGCCCAGTTCTGGAGCTTACAATCGAGGATATTCGACGGATGGAGAGGATTCTCATCGAGCGCCTTCTGACAGGACGCTCTCTGAATACATGGTAAGGAATTAAACAATTAGCTTGATGGCGTCAGTGATAAAGCTAATCATTTATCGGACTTCTTAAATATTCTTTTATTGATTACGATCAAACTCAATCTTAATCTAAATATATTTTTTTTGATTCCCATTTAGCTGCGAAAATTTTGTTTTACATTTACGTTTAAAAATACACAATATTTAGTATTCGTATTTATTAACATTTCAGTTCTTGTTGGAAAAGCATTATAATAAAATGCATATTTTACATATATAATTTTTACAATTTTATAAAACTATCAGAACTGGTTTCGCTCATATCGGGGTTTTTTGGCAGCAGATTGTGTTTTATTTTCATATACTATATACTTCCAAGAAAATCAATATGGCACTTTTAAGCCAAAAATATTTGTATAAAAATTTCTACATTATTTGTACAGACATATATACATACATAATGGAGAATCAACCAAAAAATATCACTTTTATAACTAGTGATTGATTTCAACAAAAGTATTCATATGATCTTTTCCATTTACAATTGTTAATATTTATTCTGTTTCAGACGAGCAACGAGCGTTCCAGTACCCCAGTGGCCCCATCGAGAAAGCACCGCAATGCGACATCACCAGTTCGAACAACCCCATCTCGGGCCATCCCCAATAACCACAACCACAATCATAACCATAGTAATAACCACAGTCAGAACCTCGCCCTCCAAGACCACAATAATCTCACAGACAATGGATCGGATATATACGTAACGAGTGCCGCCTACAAACCACCATCCGAAATTAGGTAAGAAAAGTTCAATCAATCTCACGTCAATCATAATGAATGAATTTTTTCAGTAGTACAGGTATTTTTCCGCTGCAACAAAGCACAGCTAAAATTGCATCTGTATTATAATATTCAAATCGGTGTTCTCTTTGGCAATATTATCATTATTATCCACACAGACATTTTTGTTTATACATATATTACGCGTCATACTGCAGATAAATTGTCTTATCTTGGCTATGTCTGCTCCCAATTTTGAGGTTATGGACTCCTCATAGAGTTTATCTCGACACATATTTTCTTCGAGAACTACTTGTCATTCGGTTGCTTCATCTCTCTTTCGAAGAGATTAGGGATATACATTATACAAGATAGTATTATGACAGAATCAGCTGGTTAAGTAAGCTTATAGCTTTCGCTATGTCATGTCTTAGGATCCGGAGGTGTGACATGGATTTAAGACAAAATAGACATCCATGTCTTCAAACGGATATCAATAATTCGATTGAAAAATTTAGCTGCCTGAACTGGGATTCTAGCCCGTAAACTCTGCAGCCAAAAACAACGCTGATACTCGAACACGGGCTCGTTTACATTAATAAATCGAAATAAAACAATTGACACTGAGTAAAATTTTTACTTTCACTTGTATTTAATATATTTGTTTATTATGCAGCAATGTTCCATGCACAGTAAATTGTAAAATAGATCGTTCAAATGACTTAAGAGTCTGAACCAGTAAATTACTCTGTTCGTCACATTACAATTAATTAAATACATTTTATTCATTACATTTATCGAACACTTATTATAAGTATTTGTTATTATTCAAGTATTCAGCTGACAAAATATATCGGGAGGCATTAATTACTTAGATGTAAAAATGTTTGAAAAAAGAATCAAAGACTGTGTCTGTGCATATCCTTCAAGTAAAATAATTCGGAAATTGAGAACTATACGGTCCTAATATGTTAGGAAAAAAGTTTTCCATCCGAGTGACACAGCACTGTTTTTTTGTACGGTTGTAATTTAAAATACCCATATCATCGCTGAATCGATCTGGTATAAATCAATATTGATATTTGGGAAATCCAACACCATATGCCCAATGTCCGATCCAATCATATCATTATCGACAACGAACCGCGATTAAAATAAGTACGTAATAACTCTGGATCTCAGTCTCATTTCTCACGGCACTGATAATAATTCAAGTAGTAAGCAATTCCGATCAGCGGGTTTGTTATCTGGATCCACCATTACCATTTAATTACATGTTTGTTTAACCGTTGCAAAGTAGAGGCAGCACTGCTGGCAGATTTATCCGCAAGGAGTGGTTCGCGATTGAGAATCGACGATTATAGTCTGTCTGCATTAGTCCAGCGCATTCATTGGGACAATAATCGACGTTCCGTTTGCGCTTGGAAATTACAGTTCAAAATGGCAAAGACAAAATCATTTCAACATGGTAAGCTGTTATTTTCTTCACGTTGTGTCGAATAGAATTGAATAGACGGTCAATAAGAACAAAAATACCGAAGCATCAGTAGGTTTCGAATGGCTCAGATGCTTAAAAATATTTTCCTTTGATTATATTAAGTCAAGATTACAATGAATTGCAATAAAAACCCATCTGAATAAAACATATATATCTATTCATAAATTGACTGAGTAGGCATTTACTTGGTAGAACTCCATTATAATACGGTAAGAAAAATAACAATGTATTTTAGTTCTACATAAATACATTGTTATTTTTCTTACCGTATTCTATTCATAAACATATATAGCCACCAGAGCATTTGGCTGCGGCCACCAACAGCTTCATAGTAAATATTGATATTAAACAAAAATGTGGTTATACAAGTAAATTTGACAAAAAACTTTCATTTGAATACAGTTTTTATACAATTAATACCAATAGTAAATTGTAGAACATCTTTAGGGACATTTGACAAAACTCAAACACAACAAACTTAATACAAAAATTTGGTGCGGCCATCAGACATTTCCGTAGGACCGATTATGTTTCCGATGCCACCACTTGACATAAATATACGTGAGAACGACTGCACTAGAGTCTCTTTTTCTATTGGGAGTCATGCAAAAAACTCGTGTATCAAAAGATAGGTTTTATTACTTTCAGCAACTTTTTGCGATGATCTTTAGTTTGTTTGGATTTTTTTTTTGTTGTACATGTAAATTTTTAAAATTCATTTATTGACAGACACATACTATATTAACTTTTCAGATTTCTGCTATTCTAGTTATTCGTTACAGCCGCGTGGCAATGGCAAAACTATCAGATTAAAAAATAGTTCACTAGTTCTCTTAGACCGCGTTATTTCAAAACTCCAAACTTACTTTTAATCTAATGAACGCTTCTAGCCTGAATAAAGTAGTGTTGGAATATCGATGCGATATTAACTCTATGGTGAAATTAATTTACTTTTTGAATAATTTTGGCAATTGGCTTAACGTTGCATGTAAAATAAAACTGTTCACAAAATTGAAATGAAACTACGCGTCATTCCATGACAAAAAATATTTTGCATAATTATTATGGTATAAAAAAAATAGGCTGATGCAATCACGGAAGAATTGCAAAGTGCCACTTTTAAATCAGAAGTTGTGGTTTTGGTTCATCAGCTCCATGCGTTACACAATTATATTGAAGATTTCATATCACTTTCTGTCAAAAACAATTTTATATCCCCATTTCATGTATTTAAGCAATTGTTTTAATTATTAAATAAAGAAATTCGCTTATCAGATAATTATTCCCATTATAAATACTTTGCATTATATTCATTATATTTTACATCATATATGTATTCATTCTCTAGTAGGCCTAGTTTTTTGGGACAAGTGATACAGACGGGATCCCCGGATTCGCGGCTTGGGTATTTCGGATTTAATTATGAGAATGTGTAATTTGTTATCTTTTCTTAAATAGAGACAAAAATATTCGTCAAATATACTAACGACAAGCTTTATACTTAGTACTAAAAAAACAGTCAACTGATAACTAACAAACAGACGAGAGAAGGTATGTTGATCTAATTTCCAACTCATTAATTTAATTACAAACTATTCTTGATTCTTAGATTTTAATTACCACTATTCCCATGTGTCGTATACCAACCCGTTAATAATGTAATTAAAATTAACTTATGTTTGGTTAATCTAAAAAAAACCTTTCGATTAAACTCATTTTATCGCTTACGTTGTTATTAGATGTGATACGTTGTGAAGTATCTTTTGAGGAACTATGTATGTACATATATCGTAAAATCGTAGATTTTTAACTATTTATTTTTCTCTTCTATCTTGAGCTACCAATTCTTTAGAATGAGTCGACTCAATTAACCTTGCGAATATCTTCATTTAATCTCTTTTACCGATTATAGTAAAGATCTTGGAATCCTGCCGCAATAAAGCACACATTACTAGTCCTTCACGGCAACGACCAACTAGGTATTTGAATCAAAATTTCGCTTACGGTATCTGTAAAAGGGTAGAATAAGCGTGTATTATAAAACGTGTTTTGCATTGCGAATAATTCTAAACTGGTTGCATTGCATGCCTCCGGAAATAGTCTACTTTTCCGCGGATTTGAATACAGAATATTCATTTAAATTTTAATGTAAATTCTTTGTTTAAGCTTCAGTTTGACCCAGAGAAAACACTCGTTTGACCACCCGTATTTTATCAATTTCAACGGGCTATTTTTTTTAATAACTGTATTTAATATTTAAAAGTTGTAATTATTCAACTTGGTGATTGAATTTTCATTTGGAAACGCATTTAACCAGCTAATCGGTGTAAGTATTCATCAAAACGTACTTATCTTGCTTGTCTAAATTATTTAAAATTAAAATTAAATTAAAAATGACTGTTTATTCCGCATATTTTTTAACAAATTGTGACACGTGTTTTGCCTCTTTAAGAAGCATCATAAGACCCACTATCGCAGGAGTGCTATAGTAAGTAACTATATGGTAACCTTTCGATAGTAGGACTGATGATTTTTCTCAAAATTACGAAACACGTGTCACTTTTTTTTACACAATACGTATAGTAAAATAAGCAATTTTTAATATTATATTAAAATCAACTTCCACAAAGTTGCCGACGAATCCATCGTAATTAAATATTACTATCTTTATGAAAGGGGGTGGGGTTAAAGTAAAATTAAATCTATCAGAAAACACATCGAAGGCTAATTACATTAAATATAATAAAATTACGATACCACACAGAGAGCGAGTAAATCTTGAACGATAATAGCTTTTAATTGCGAAACATAATTTTGGCAAGAACATTTTAGTGCATAGCAACCAATTATCAGGTGATTGTTTTAGAGACAGGTCTATAAATCATTTGAATGTGTTTCACGACGTCAATACTTCGTGAAGCTACAATTTCAAAACATAAGTACATAAATATTTACGACCACAAATTAATATACAAGCTTTCAAAAAATCTTCACCACGTTAATTTTCTTTTACAAAATCATGAGCGATGAATTTTCATTATTTTCCATTCATCTCATTTATTGAAGGTGGAATGCAATTAACATTTAAATATCTTAATTAATTACGTGGTGTTAATTGACGTCAATGGTATGTTGTCTATCCGATATTGGATACCGTGGACGTAATGATTTCAATCTACTCTCACTAGATACATACAATTTACTAGATGAGATTAAGTTTCGTCAACTAGAAAGTAATTTTCTCTTGTACCAAATAAAATACTATACTTAGTTATCCGTACACACTATTTACTTCCGCTACCTTTTATGGAAACATCGAGAAACTTCTTGAAGTTGATGACAGAATCAAAAGATTACGGTTACTTGAAATTAGTTGATTTCATAGTACAACACATTTTTAATCGAATATATAAATATCAATATTAGTTTGTTTGTTCGCACCCTTTGCGCTGCCATACCGTGCATCCGATCGCAATGGTACTTTGACAAACTTTCTGCTTGCACTTGCGCGGAGGTTTTTGGCATAATTAGCTTACAGTAGGACTTTTATGTAGAAATCAATGTTTTTTCATATTTTATGCCCTGCTATCCCGTTCATTTTGACAACTTATTGTTGCACTTGCAGAAGGTTACAGACATAGTACAATTAATTTTGAGTAGGTGGCGCGTGTGTCGTACCATCGGCAAAAGACAAACAGCAGACGTCAAACGGCAGATGTTATCGATACCAGTGAAAATATGACCAATGTTAGTGAAATTAAATCGAAATTATTTATCTAAGCTATTGTGCATCCGAAAGCACTTTAATAAACACTCTCTTTCTTTGAGTGGCATTGCAACGCTTGCCAGGTAACGGCTAGTTATTTATAAAACGTATTTTGAATTAATTTATCGTAAAAATATTTACCTCGTATTAAATAACGACGCAGGTCTACCATATATTCTTGAAATGAAAATATTCAAAATGTATATTATAATTTGAATTATATTTTAAAAAAATCAGTATCAACCGCCGAATCTTTATTGTGCCGTGGTACTCAGCGAACTACCCACCACCACTAATTACGGACTTACAACCTTAATTGGGTGTATTGTCACACAGAAGCGTTAAGATGATGGTAGCCAGGAGTGTATAAATAACAGTATCCAAAGAACACTATGAACTTCACTAATTTTTATTGAGCTTGAGGCATTGAGCTCCCGAAGATCTATTACTAATTATTTGACTCCCTGGATACATTAATATGGGATGTGCAGCCTGGGCATAAGTTATTACTATTAAAAACACTCGTATTTAGTGTCTCGCAATTTTAATTTTATAATTAACACGCTTTGAGTATGTTTGACAGGGAAAAAGTCTTATCTGGACTATCGTGTTAGCCTCCACAAATTATTTTCGTATTAAATAAGTGTGAATATTTTTTACTGCATACATTATATTAAACTTAGTCAGCCTATGTAGTCTAGTGGAAAAACTTCACCTAAGCGACCAGGAGGTCTACATCTTGATGAGGTAAATATGCTATTTAGATTTAGAGTTTTTTCTTTTCTCCTTAAGTTGGCTTCGTATGAATTTCATAATTATTATTTTTTTGGCGCATTGGAATTAGCCGTTATTAAATTAAATCGAAAATAAGCTACAACTTCTTGAATAGAGTCTTGGATTTATGTTCAGATGTAATTTATACGTAACCTGCATATATTATAAAATTAACCGTTAACGATGTGTGTAAAATTTTCACGCTGACACTTACGCAAACATGATAATAATTTGAATAAAGTCAGTATTTCGTATTTATATGTGAAACTTCATGTGTATTTACTATAAAGTATACGTGAAGAAAGAAGATAAAAAATGTCTACAAGTAAGTTTTCCATTGAGCTAATGTGGGTCAATTACATAATGACTGTGCGTCGTTCGTATGCCGTTCAATTAAAAATAAGACAAATTCACGCGTTCAGCTATTTTCCCTCATGTGTTATGCAACAGATTGAAACTGCTGCGAAAATTACTTAACGTCACTTAAATACTAGTTATCTATTCCGCGATACCGCAAACTTAAGTGTTGTCTGCTAATTGAATTAAAAAATCCTTTCATAATGTGTTTTCAATATAAATATAGTTAACTGATAACATTGTCATCCCGTTTACTGTTTAACCCGTTCTTAGACTCATTGTTTGAAAATTGAATTGCATATATATGGCTTCTAAATCCTTAGTAATCAAACATACGGGAATTTTTCCCACTGAGCATGTGTAGTGAGGGTTCTGAACTACTTACATTATCAACTGAAAGGTGGGAAATTAAATAGGAAAAAGCTACCCTACTTGTTTAAAAAAATATTGATACTTACTGAATGAATGAATCGTTTGTTACTGATCTTTAATGGATGTATACATTGTTTGATACTCCCTCCCTCACCCACCCGATCCTTAAATTTACTTCAACCTAGTCACTAGTTCTGTCAAGGGCATATCCTTTTTATCCATACTTTATTCGAAAAAAAAGTCTTTTTTATTACTCGGTTAGCAAGAAAACGTAGAAAACTTATATGGACATAAACTTCATCAGAAGATCATATACGCCACATTGGAAGTGGAACTGGTTGAAATCTACATTATTATATTATTTTTATTGACACCGTTTATATTATAATTAAATTAAAACTTATATGGACAGTAGTTCATACTATCATTTACTGATTTAATTTGCCTAATATTTCGCTTTAGACATTGATAATACACCAAAATTTTTTTTCGGTATATGCATTCCGCGGAAAATCGCACAAATAAGCTATGACGTAATATGGGAACATAACATGTACAAGGACGCATGTGCCAAGGTCACATTTTAATTAACAGGTGTAATACTGATTTAATACTGACTAATTTTACACCTACGGTGACGTGAACAATGCGTTGTTAATTACGTTATTACATATAGTCCCAAAAATATATTTCAAAAATTTAAAAAAACGCAGTAAAAAATAGCCGCATAACTTTGAAATCGCACAAAAAAAGTTAAAATTATTCCATTCAATACGACACATCATTTTTATATACCAAATATTTTCCACCGGTATAAATTTCAATGACTGGTAAAAGTTTGAACAGACGTATTAATTCAGGCAGGTGTCAAAAAAATAACTTCTTGATTTAATAAAATCATAGCGGTTTCACTGCTTCTGCGCAATGCTCTCGACCTTTGGCCCAGTCAGCTCTCCGTCTTTTTTTATATGTTAATTCGCCGAGCATCATTCTGTGGTTTTCATACTCACTCTTGCAGATCCAATGAAGACATTTTGATGGGCATCTTCTCTTTTTTGCTATAAGCCCATAACAGAGACTACCAACTTCAAATCATTGAATTAATAGCTAAAATTTCGTTAACTAGTATTATTATATACTGTACGATATCATTGTATACAAATTTGTCATAAATTATTCTATGCAGTACGAATTAAATTCAAATTCTTAATTTAAACTAACTGATTGTGAAATACTTTTTCAAGATTTCTTTTCTTTTACACAATTTTATTTATAATCTCAAATCTATCAAGCTATTAGTAAAATTTATTCAGATCCCTATCAATATTTTTATTCATATATTGTATAATATATTTACGATGACAACCATTTACTAATTGCCTGGGTTCATCCTTACACTTGAATTCATGAAGATGCCAAAAGACAAAACCCGTGGCGCAAGTGGCAATTGATCATTGAACCTTGAAAAAAATAAGCTGAATATACTCTTTTCATCTTTTCAAACTCTTGTTTCATAGTCGCTTACAATTCGTTTTCACCATCCAACGTCACCAGGTCTGACTCATGATAGAAAACAGTTTTTCTCCGTTCATTCAATTGCAATGAATGATTAATTTATCATACTCATTTTTAATTTAAAAATAAAACAATAATTTTGATTTTAAAAACTCACAAACGCGGCCGCGGGTTTAAATACCCTGCCGTGTGACGTAACCGTTATAATTTCAACACTACTATTACTACACCTGAACACACTACCTGCATTGTATTTATGATAATGATTTCACATCCACGCTGGCATATCTGTTATTAACTTTTTTACTGTACAAACACTAGATTTCTGTGAAATCTTCGCACCGTCAGGTAACAACATTCGCGTACCGCGTACCGCGTATGGTACATTTGTCATTACGTCACCAAGGAAATGAACACATACTTGAACAATCATCGATCCTACTAATTGTCTTCGTATGCAAAATTAATTTAGGTATGTACATGTTTTCTCTTGTGAACAATCTGTTCTTCCGTGTATTCTTCCATTTGTACAATATAAAGCAAGCAACAATACTCCGTCGATGATTCGGTAATCATATTATGTAGTATCTTTTTACTAATTAAGTCACCTGGTATATCTTTTTGTTTCTCTATACCCGCCCCCAATCATTTAAATTGAAATGGCTCCTGTATCCTAACAGTATATACCACTATCCTAGTAGGTTTTTCCTATTATATAAATTAACTACACATTCTTTAACTGCACAACAATTTTTAAACATTACAGCTAATACCAATGTGCCAAATATTTGTTTTGTGAAAATCATTCGAGATAAACTCCATCAGAGATTTTCAATTTTCATCGAGAACCTCTCGATGAAAACTGACATCCACACATGTCTAAGACTTCTTTTTCATTTGATAAAATCTGATGTTGCAAAGACTTGAACCCAGACCCACCCGATCGCTTGTACAAAGCTCTTGCCACTAGATTACAGAGACCGACTTCACCTTTTCCTTCTCTAATAATTTCACAACAAATGTTACCGAATATAAATTTAGTCAAACTACTAATCGCTTTTGAGGTGTTAAAGGTAAAGGTTTGATTGAAGGACTAATTAAATGAATAAAACTTTGCTGTCGTTCTATTTCGACATTTTTTTTAAAGGTAACTACTGGTCTCGTTACCAGTACTTATCTCTACAAATTATGTGTAATTAGTTTAAGAATGTGTTTTATTCAAAGAAACCAACATAATAATAATATATAGAGCAAACACAAAAATCATTAAATATCTGGAAACCGGATACTTCGGATACAGTGCAGAAATTTATCTTCAATTTATTTTAGTTTATATTAAAAAATATACGTGTTTCACTATAACAACACACATCGTCAGACTAAATGTAAAAAATTAAGAGATAGAGGTCTTTCGTCATGTTTATTTTGAATCCAGTGTTCTTCTACATACATATGTCACTGAGTTATACCAAACATACGCATTACCAAATCACATTGTTCAGCATAAAGTGTTTTGTTATGATGAATGCTTAAATACGAGTAATAAATATTTAGCCTTGTCCAGTGGCATTAAAATAAGGAAATACAATAATAGAAACACATTTCATAATTGGGCGGATTATTTTTCTTTTCATTCGGTAACACTGCTGCAAATTATGCATTTATATGAAGGTAAGTGCATAATGAATAGCGATTACTGTCAGGTGCATGTTTATAAGCGGAGTTTGCGAGGGCGTCATGTCAAGTCTGCTCACACCATAATGTGCCCGTTTGACGGCCAAATGACGGGCCGCATTGTTTGCAAATCGGATGAGCCGTCCTAGAAAGGAGACTGAGAGCACGTTCGCAATTCCACTGATACGCCTCGTCCCTTCTGAGCGTGACATCACCCCGGATCGACAGTCGTTGACAACCATTTTAACATATGTCATAAAAGAATCCTATTTTTCACGTTCAACCAATAATTGTCATGTAATTACACTCTCAAAATAAGTAAATTAAATTTGAATAATTTTTGTCGCTTACGACCCGGGTTTCACATTTTCAGGCATTGCATATGCACAAATGAACTTGACCCGATAGTTCTGACTAAATAATGACAAAAATCATGGTGAAGAACAAAAACAAAACGATTCAAATATGATATTGAAATACCATCAAGCACCTTTAGTCCAAATCCTAAATTACTAAAAATAAGTGTTTCTCACTTTTAAGGTGTTCACTGTCAATACTTGGTTGAAAGGCATTATAATAAAAATAATAAACATTTTTAGTACTTTTTCCACATGAGATTTTTTTCATCAGGACCGGTTTCGCTCATGGCGAGCATTATCAACTGATAAGGAATACAATAAAACAGTGGTATTTATGCAAAAGTTAAGGATGAAAACAAGGTATGACAAACAATTGGTGAAACAACTTATTTATACTTATTACTTATAAACAAATTATTTTTATTATAAGTGTTTCTAATCCGTATCGTAGCTTTCGCTTAAATTACCATTGAAAATTATTCAACCTCCTATCAGTCAATGGAACTTTCAATTAACATTATTGCATATGTACATATATGTAATTCATATGTATAATATATGTAATAAACGGCCAATAAATAAAACTTTTTTCAATACAGAGGTATTCGGAACTGACGTAAATAAATGGACGATCAAATCTTACAAGGATTGACAGATGACTGATAGTTATATCGCAATATTTATTCAACGATGCAATCACTAGATTTGACAGATCTTAGCAGCGCCCCATATGTAAGCATTATTAAAACACCCGCAAGAAGGCGTTAAAACTGTTAGCTTATCAACAAATTCCACATAAGGTTCGTGACATTTGTGGAAAGAACAATGTCTTTTAGAAATGTAATAAATCCAATCGATATCGTGATACGGATACGGAGTAAGCTTTTAAATTCTTTGTCGTTTGCTCAAATTTAAATTAACCCCAGGAAGAGTCACAGTAAATTGGAATCATCAAAATTTTTATTTACCTTAGCAATTCTTGAAAGCGACATCTTTCCATATAACATCGGTCGGTCCCTGTGGTCTAGTAGCAAGAGCTTTTTCCTAGCGATCTGGAGACCCAGGTTCAATTCCAGACAAGGTCAGATTTTTTCAATGGAAAAAAGAGATCTTGGGCCGGGTGTATGTTATTTATCGTTGATTTTGTGCACAACTGATTCATTACTTATCATCGAGTTAATCTCGTATGACTTTCACAATTTAGAATATTTGGCGCATTAGCGTAAGCTGTTATGCCAAATATTTTTTTTAATTAAAAAAAAAAAAATAACATCTAGCATTTGGCGAGGCATAGTGTTTCATTCTGTAAGCACACTCCAATTTAAAATAAAATTTATAAGATGAAGATTTAAGCAATAACTTTGTTGAAATATATAAATACTAAAACGAATAATGGATAATATTTATAACTATTTATTTTAACCAATTATTCAAATCATGACTTGGGTTTTGTTATCATGCAGTAAGAATTCCACTTAGTGATCAAAAGAATCTTAAGTTCGATTTCAGATAGTAATTCATTTAATATTTTAAAATCTTAAACATAAATATTTTTTAAGTAAAATGTCATTATCTTTTAAGTGAATATCGTTATTTTTCATGTGAATTTTCTTTTTTCACAAATTTTCACATCGATGTGTACCAAGAAGTACACAGCTTGCAGGTTGAGTAATTTCCATTACTTCTTGATGCTTAAATGTTATTTGATGAAATTGTTTAATCTCTACTGATACTTATCGTCGTGTTTGTGCAACAATGCACCATGGAATTTAATCATCATTTCGAGCGCAGACGTGGGTGAACATTGAAGATTGCCTTTCTTTAAAAATAGTATGAATATTTTGTATCATACGTACCTACAACAAAATATAATATACCATACAAAGAAGGCGGGCAGTATGCAAATATAGTGTTTCAATATCATTAACTTCTACCTTGGATACATTCTCAAATAATTATTTAATACACCGTAATATCAACGCTTTAGTATTTCATATTATTATTAAACCAATGCGCGTATGAATTTCAAATGAATATTTTCTCGAAAATTTCTAGTATAATTGTAATTGTAGTCTCAGACAGTTAATCGTCTTCCATTTCTAGGGAGAAAACGAGATAAATATAAACTTCAAGGACGATTTACTGGTAAAAATATAAACATTAAACTGGGTAATATTTATAGTTTACCCTTTGGTTACGGAGAAGCGAAAAATCGCTGCTGATTTTAGCTCCAATTCAATGTACCGCAGCTTTGCGTACGGGAAGATTTAATACTGAGGGATAAAACGTCACACCAATTCTGGAATCCGTCACGCTTCGGGTGTTTTAAATTTCTAATTGAAGTCCAATTAAGTTATTGCCATAATAATATAAACTAGTGTTACAATTTAAATCGTTGAACGTTTAATAGATCTGCTTATAATTGTTTTCAATTTTCACTCATATTTGTTCAGAGTTGTAATTTTTTGTTATTTAAACTTTTGCTATAAAGAATCACATTTTGATTGCAAGTTTGGTGACAAAATACCGAACTTGCTGATTGCTTATTACTGTTTTCCTTTGTCTAGATTTCCAAAATAATGCAAATTGAAATTCTCACGTTACACATTTTAACCGGCTGATCTACAGCGCAATGCCAGTTATGATACAACAAAAAACTTCGTATTTTAACAAAAAAAAAACCGTTAAGAGTTGAACGCAATTTACATGAAACAATGACAAAATGATATGAATCATAGCTATACATGAGCATATGTAAAAATATACTCCCGTATTTGGGGGGAATTTAAATTTCGTGCGTCGAGAAATGATCTTCTTAAAAAAATCAAAGAATAAAAAATTATGAATTTATAAAATGCCAAAAGTAATGTTAATGATTATAGAATTAGCTTACCAATGATAATTTCATCAGAGGTTTACGTTGCTTAAAGATATTACAGTGAAACCTCTATCCATCTTTTTTGGAGGGACACGTCGGTCCCTGTGGTCTAGTGGCAAGAGCTTTGTCCTAGCAATCGGGGGGCCCGGGTTCAATCCCCGGCAAGGTTAGATTTTTTCAATTGAAAAAAAAGATCTTGGGCTGGGTGTTATGTTATTTATCGTTGATTTTGTGCACAACTGATACATTATTTACCATCGAGTTAATCTCGTGTGACTTTCACAACTCAGAATATTTGGCGCATCGGCGCAAGCTGTAATGCCAAATATTTTTTAAAAAATACAAAAAAAAAAAAAATACACCGGAAAACAATGAATGCGGAGGAATATAGAAAAAATACATTAATATTTACATGTTTAATATGTACATTCATATTCGAATTATGATAGATATTTCAGGTATATCAATATCGTAATAATTAAAAAAGGAAGCTACATGGAGACAAAAAAAATACTTTGTATTGTATATAATCTTTCATCGTCATTTTCTTTACGGTTAAAACGGATTCAACTACTCTCTAAGTTATATGCTTGACAATTTCCTTTTTTAAGTAAGTTTAGTTTCACTGCAGAAACAACCATTTCGCTGAATTAAGATTTGCATCTAAGTATTTTAATAACCGACAATCTGGTATATAAAATACAAAGCAGGTATATAAAATACCTCCTTTAATAATCGATCGAATATGTTTATGAATAAAACTCGTAACGATTTTTAATGGACTCATTTTTTACGCGTGATCTTTTGACATTAGGGTGCAATGTCAAATCGGTCACGACTGTTACGTCATTAACGGAACAAAGGAAAATACATTATATTATACCAGAAGACTGCAAAATCTGCCTCGTAATCATCCATTTAACTCAAGAGAATCATTATACTGTGTATATATCTGTATCAAAATGCGTGTGAACCAGTCTTATCTTGAACGAACTTGCCTTAATTAAGTTATTAATAAAGGTGATCGAAAGTTAGGTCGCTATAAAGTAAAAATACTTCTGACGAGAAATGCAGATATTGTGATTTAAGCCATGTTAACTATTTTTTACAAAATTGGGTAATGATCGAGACTAGGTGCATTTATTCACTGACTGATAATTTGACAGATAATCCAAAATGGCCGCTGCGACATACTATAACATACTTCTATATCGAATATTTGATTCAAAACGAATTTCTTAGCCTGACATGACCTAGCCTAACCTAACTTATATAAAATAATATATTAAATTATTATCTAAAATAATATATAAAAGTATGTTATAGTATGCCGTAGCAGCCATGTTGGATTATCAGTCAAAGACTTAATGCACCCAGTCTCGATGATTACCCAAAATTGTATTCTATCATAAACCAAAAAGAAATGTTCTATAAATATACAATAATACAACTTTCATAGAAACAATTTGGCTTTTATTGAAATGAATGTTAGGTTTATTATGAAAATGTACTGTTTTACTTCTGACAGGTAGTCATTTACTTTAAAAAATATTACAAGATTATTTATATTGAAAACATTTCGTGATAAATAATATTATCCTATTTATTGAGACTCGCTTTTTAAATTAAAATAAAATTAACTGCTGGCACTTAAAGATAACTCACTCCATTATCATTTGTAAATCAAAATGTTATATCATGTTCTTGATTAGTATTTTACTTTGTGTGTGTTGTAAATTGAAAAAACCATTGAAATAGTCGTAAATATTTGAGGTGTAGTCAATTATTTCTTATTGTGTTCTTATTTTATGACGCACTATTATTTAATCTTTCTAACGGTGCATCTGTAGGCACCTCACTTAATCTTACACCTAATATAACTCAATATGGAAGGAACGTAGTTAAATCAAACTTAAATTCAAAATAGGGAGGATCAAAATAGAAAATATTTAAATATTTCTATTAAATATATCTATGTAGACATATACTATATCTACTGCAATATGTTGCAGTTTAACACTACTGTAGCAGTTTAACGAGGGCTGGCTGTTAGTCAGAAATCAGAAATCGTTTGTTGGTCCATATAAAATATTACTGGTATTTGGTGGGCCACACACAATATTATAATACTGGATATGTTGTTAATTTAAAACATACATGGGCATCCACCGGCCCAACGGGCTATTTTGTCCGGCCCTTATACATCTGGGCAAAGTAATTGAGAAAAAAAAATATAGTTCCGAGGAGGAGTTAATTTTGTTAAAAACCATTTTCCTAGTCTATCAGCTCATACAAACAACACATATACACTAGTGGCAATTGAAATCCGCGCACCCTTCACAATTCGATTCATTTGCGAAAATTTCCTCGAAATCTTTAGCGATTTCCATTTTTTTCCTTTCCGTTTGTAAAGTAAAATAAGGCTTCAACAGTACTAAGCCAGTCCTAGCCGCGTAAGCATCTGAAGAAATTATGGAAAACCGCAAAAAATGTAATCGCGATTAAAGCCCAAATTGAAGCAGTTTTCGGGGGAAAACTTACCAAATAGAAAAAAATCGCGTAGAGTATACTGTGTGGAATCTATCAAACATATTTCGTGAAACTGGTGCTCTGGAGGGGTTTGTTTGAACCGGCAGGGAGCGCTAAACAACCGATCGGGATGACTCTCATATAAGGAGTATGTTTTAACAAAATCACTTCAAAACTGCTACAGTTTTCTTTAATAAGCTTTAGTCGACCGGTGATTTAACATATTCGATGCGAAATGTCCATAATAGAATCGTGGCTCATGGACCTTTCACAACCTTTCACCGACCTTAATGACGCCCTGGATGCATACCACATCTTGTCCTTCTCGAATTAAACTTGGGATCATCATTGTGTGGACCTTCGTCCATTCCAACCTCCATTTTTGCATTTTTACTGTGAAAACTGGATATTTTTTTAGTCACCGGGCGGGAATCTTTTGGCGCGACTGTAATTCACATGGAGATGAGCTGAAGGCACTAATAGAGCAATATGATACTAGGCTTGCTGAATTCCAAAACAAAGACTTCACATTCGCTATATTTGCTCGTAAGATGAATGCAGATGTAAAAAATGTGCCAGCAAATTTACAGATGGAACTTATTGAGCTTCAGGGGGATTTAATGCTAAAACCACAATTTAACAACATTGCTTTGATGGATTTTTATAATTTTATATTTGGTGGAAGAAAAATATAAAAATTTACGCGTATTTACGCGGCAGCACATATATTTACGTGTGATCAGTTTTTTTTGAGGATTAAATACACTAATTCGAACGAGTATAACAGATGCAAATCTCGAAAATTCTATGCGATTATCCTTAAGCAATATTGATAGTCTTGTAATTCAAGTACAAGGCCAATCTTACTCTCACACTCTGCCACACAAAATTTTGTAATCAGTAGTATTAATATTATGTCGTTCATTATATATAAAAAAAATATATAAGATGTAGCAACGTGTTTTATTAAATTATTACTAACTTATATTTAGTAATTTGGTCCGGCCCTTGACCCGAAGACTGAATGACAATTTGGCCCCAGACCTAGGAAAGGTTGCCCATGCCTGATTTAAAACATCAACTAATCAATATATTTTATGACCAAGTAAAAATTGTCTGGGTCCGTAATCGATTGGTCAACGTTACTGGCTTTGGTTGCGGTGCTTACTGGTTCGAGTACTAAGACAGACAGTTTCATGAATTGATTTATGGATTTATATTTGAAAACATGGTTGTCTGTAATCTATAAAATTTTAACACATATCTTGCTACGCTATATCTTGTGTAAACTAGTCCTGCCCTACTCCGAAACCGAGATTGAGAAAATTCATAACGAATAATCCTCTTAGAAAAGCATATGTTGAGATAAACTCCATTAAACACTTCAGTACCGTAAAGCCACTGGTGGCCGCCGCGTACGGACGTCACGAATACCGTCGCAAATATAGCAAAACATATAAAAAAATCTTTCTTAAAAATTAATTTTAATTATATTATTCTTTTTAGAGCTAGTGACATCTTTGCCCTGTCTCTAGCTACACGCTAGGCGTGTTCTCAGCATCCAATGTGTTAAGAGTCCATGTGATTAACATTGAAATTATTAATGGCTTATTAAATGTCAATTTTTATTTTGTATATTTGTTCATGATTAAAACCCAAATAGACCTGAAACTTTTTTAATATTATTTTAAAAATTGTTAAGCTATTTAAATACGAATAAAAATATAGGAGGAAAAGGCGTGTATGTATATGCTGACTGTTCTATTAAATATTAGATTCCCTGGGATCAGGGCCAGGTTCGCTGATCGCTAGTATTATCAACTGTATGATCAACTGTTGACTGTTCTTTTAATATAACGGTAGGTCTATCTGTGTTATAAATATATATAGAAATTTACAAGCTCGGGCAGCAGAATATTTTTAATTAGGCCGCATTTTGTATAGAGCTGGTTTAAGCGCTCAAAAAATCAATACAATTGACCACTGCATAAGCGCATAAACAACATACACACTGTCATGTAAGCTTGTAAAGAGTTAAACTAAAATGTAAATTTGTATCCAATAAATTGTCTGTGGTTTTCTTCTTCAGCCATTTCACAGCATGTAAACAATTATCGCTTCACTCCTGTCACGGATGTAGCGCTTAAGTTTTATAACAAATTTAATTCAATCTTGCCCAAAATCTTAATTGAATCCACCGTGAGTGAGACCGGCTGTCATAAATTAATATATCTAAACTAAACTACTCCCAACCACCACCCGCCACGGCCTTACATTCGGTATCAGCGATCGTGTCCCGTGGCGTAACAACGTTAAGCGTATCTGTTCTGTTTGCGAGTATGGAGTTGTCTCGGGAGCATTTGCCCAGGACTTGGAGGCCAAGGCACTCAAGTGTGCATTACTGACTCTAAATAATTAGCAAACCCTATACGTTACTGATTCTAGAAATGCTATTTAATGCTGTCATTAATGCAATCAACAAAGGCCGGTGACGGACCTATACGAATAGGTCCGTCCTTGCACCGTATGACGCCGCAAATTTGCTGAAGGCCAAATAATTATTTTTATTGGCTACCAAGTCGGCGTGGCCTACTGGCCCGACAGCTGGTCGGACCAACCTGAGTAAATCTTCCCGCTCAGAGGACATAAAAGGACAAATCCATAGAATGTGATCAGCATCCATTATATCGCCGCATCTACATGTCGGCCCATCTACCATCCGGCCAAGCCTGAAGAGCTTGGCAGCAAAACCACCATGGCCAGAAACAAACTGGCTGGTCCAATGATTCACAACCAGACCGCTGGTGATTTCCATGCGCCATTTAATGGTAGGAAAGAATTTATAAACCTGCCGCCCCTTCAGGGAGGCATCCCAGCGCTTTTGCCAGATGCGAAGTGCCGTATCCATCGCATGACCGCGAGCAGCGGCCAGGCGACTGTGCTGCGCCATATTGGCCAGTCCCGTGGAGGTGAAACTGTGACGTCTCCGATCTTCGCGGGCCTCCCCGCCAAAAAGTGGGTCGTCGCACCCCGCACCTGTATGTGCAGATCAAGCGGTAGGATGCCCGCCATCACCGGCAGGGCGTCAGTGCTTGTGGTTCTATAGGCTTTAGTAATTGAAATCAGCGCTGATCGCTGCCCCGCAATAATATTCTCCGTACGTAGGAGAGACTACACCTTTCGGACCATGCACCAGCCGCATAGCCCGCTATACCCATAAAATGGCGTCATATGCAATCTTAAGTGCTTTTTACTGTCAAACCCCATTCACCACCCGCTAACCGTCCCACCCTCAGAAAGGCTACACCAGCCTTGGCTACTGAGTTATTCACGTGTTTTGAGAAATTTAATTTATCGTCTAGTACGAGCCGAGATAGGTTACGCTTCTGCGCGAGCTAATACGCGTGCCATCTATACGGATAGAGGGCGTTCTGGCGAGTAAATGGTGGCTGCCCTTGAGGAGGACCGATTCTGTTTTGCTCGGAGCAAAAGTGAGACCATGTTCGGAACCCCAGGCAAGAATAATTTGGATAGCCGAGTTAGCAGTCAACTCAACGCCGAAACGGCTGTCAGCCTCTACCAAAAGTAGGGCATCGTCCGCATAGGCAATGATACTGCAACCGCGCGGTAAATTTATTGACAGAAGGTCATCAAAAAGTACGTTCCACAGCAAGGGGCCCAGAACCGATCCCTGGGGGCATCCCATGCTAGTGGTGCGTCTAACTATTGCTTCTCCAGTGTCATATAAGATGACCCGGTTGCTAAAAGTAGCTCCTAATGAGCATGTAAATATCTGCTGGAATTTGACGCAATCTAAGTTTATATAGGATAAGAGGCCACGAGGCGTTATCAAAAGCACCCGCGATGTCCAGGAAGACACCCAACACGTATTTACGCGTTGACTGCCTTGCCGTGGCCAACGCGAATCTAATGGCATCCTCTGTGGATTTACCATATCTAAAGCCGAATTGGTTTTCCGAAAGTGGGGAGTTTATAGCCAAATGTAACTCTAGCCTATTGCTGATGAGTTTTTCTAAAATTTTGCCCAGAGTGGGAAGGAGAGTTATAGGACGGTATGCCTTGGGGTCCGTTGGCGGACGACTGCCAGATTTAGGGATCACAATGAGTTTACCCGTCTTCCAGCAGTCGGGAAAGGTACGCGTTTCGAAACATTCGCGGTAAATTTGGGTGACGTCACCCTTGTTCTGGGCCCAGACGTGCTTGACCAGTAAATTGTCAATGCAGTCAGGGCCAGGGGCTTTGGTGTTAGACGCGGTCGTGATAATGCGCCCAATTTCCAGTTCCGTTGGCATCGGGGATCGTGCAGCTGTGTAAGGGAGCGCGATTTCAAGACGTGCCTGTCTCAACAGCTCAGAGTCGGCAGACGGATTGTCCACCGGCACGAGCGCATCAAGCAGGACCTCAGCCGTTTCAGACAATGAACTGGTGAAGCCGCCAAGGAGAGGAGGTCGAGCAATCCCGCTTATTACCTGACTCATCCTAGCTGGCTCGGCCAACGCTCGATACGGAGGACCCCAGGGGTCCGAGCCGCCCATCTCCGTGACGAACTTTTTTCCAGTGATCTTTTTTTTGGCGTGTATGATCGCGTGCTTATAACGATAATGAGCCGCCCGAGCCCTAGACACCAACGGATCTATACGCTGTGGTTCGGCGTCCGAGCGACGAGCGCTTTGGAGGATCTTCTTGCCCTTTTAAGACTCTCTTGAGGTCTGTGATGCCTTGATGCCACCAGGGTGGGAACCCTGATGGTCTAGGCTTTATGCGACCGATTGTGGCTTCCGCAGCCTGAATTATATTATCAGTCAGTCGTGAAGCGGCTGACTCAATTGAAAACGAGGGGGCCTCGCCGCTCGGTCTAATTTCCTAATTAACGTCTCATTGAACTTGTCCCAATGATCGTGTCTCGTTCGGAAGCGATTGACGAATCGTGGGGGCATAGGCGCATTGGAGGATCGCGACGTACCCAGCTCAAACAAGATTAAATTATGATCGCTAATTGAGGCATTCTCACATACACTCCAGCCACTGATCGATTGGTGGATCGAACCAGCAGCCATGGTTACGTCTATGTGAGACTGCCCATTGGCGCTAACGAAAGTAGGAGGTGAAAGTCTATCATTAATGACCACGAGGCCGTGCCGGGCGATAAGTTCCTCGATTAATATACTCGCTAGGTATCCCGTAGAGTGATCTATCGGTGCCCAGAGTGGTGATTGCACATTCATATCGCCGCCGATGATGACGGGTACGTCACCAACGGCGCCGAGTGCCGAATCGAGCAACGCGACCATCTGCTCTGTCGGAGACGCAAAGTTGAAGTAGACGGATATGATTATAACCGCACCGTATCCCGGAATGCTTATTTGGGCGCATGTCAGGAACTCACTAGACACGTGCGACAGGTGGAGTACCCCGAACGCCGGATTCAAAAACATATATGAGGGCCTTCGAAGTTGGGCCTGACTGAACCAAGCGCCCCCTGCTAAAGCCCCTATTGAGGCCATAACAGTATGGCTCCTGGATAAGCGCCAGATCAATACCTCCGAACCCAACGATGCCTCGAGCTCCAAAGTAGCAGCTCGTCCACGCCCCACGTTCAATTGAGCGATTCTAGCCATATTTAGGTTGAAAAGTCCGTCATCGCACGCTCGCGCATCTCAGCAAATTGCCGAGCGGGACAGTCGGACGAGCCCGAAGCGTGTCCACTGTATTTTTTGTGCTTATGGCACGCAACACATTTCGCGGCGTTGTCCTTGTTCGGACATACCGCGCGGTCGTGGCCCACGGTCGCGCAATGGCTACACGTTGGCTCCTTCGAGGTGTAGGCCTTTGCCATGTGCCCATACAGGTGGCACTTGGCGCATTTCAAAACCCCGACAAAGTCCTTGACCGGAAAAGAATCCCACCCCATATATAAGCGGTCGTCAGCGATAAGGGCTGCCCTCACCGATGCGGTGCAAGAGATGATGAAATGACATTTTCCTATATTACGCGGTCCAGCCTTGTGGCTAAGCCGCACGCGGGAGTCCTCAAGGGACAAACCAGTCGAGTCTTTAGTAGACTCATAAACTGCCGCTCTTATCGACTCCTCAGTCAGTGCTGAGGGCATGTTGAAGATTATGACTTTGGGGAGTCGTTTTCCTGCCATCTCAGCACGAAGCCCCGTAATGTTTTATTTATGTTGGGGAGCCTATTCATAAAGCATAGAAGCCAGCGTGGCATGATAGTCGAGTACATATAAATAATACTGTGCCATTGTTGGTATGGGGCCGGGCAATTATATCCCAAAAGATAATTTACAAACATATTTTGTACTCATAACAATCTCGGTTTATTATCCCGTCCTGTGGAGACGCTGCTTTCTTTTTGATGTAATTTATATGTATCTCTCAATCGTAAATATTATATCTATCAATAGCGAGGATTTAATATTCAAGAGAGGAGAGACAAAAAGATAATTGGACACTTTTCTAGATATACTTATGACACTTATTTACTTAATGCACAAGCTCAAAGACGGCGTATTTTCATGTGACAGTTCCGTACTAATTAATACCTAGGCATAATGACATATTCAGACGGTTGCTAATTATCGGAAACCACTAATTACCCGCATAATCTGTCATAGTTTGCAATTTCCAGAGGGCTTTTTTCAAACATTCAATATTTTCTGTAAAACAATTTTCCGTGGCATTGTGAATGATATATTGTATTAATTTCGATAGAAGACAACAACTAGTTGATGTAAAATGTAAAAAACGCGCGAAAACGATGAATTTGGGAAGATTTCAAAACCTATTTAACTTTTCCACAGATCATAAATGTGTATAAAAAAAAAATCCTTACTTGACTTTCTTTTCTAATTATTTGTACAGCTAACTCAAAGATTGTATTCTTCTTAGTAACAATTAGGTCGAGACTTGATGATGCTATCTTTTCTTCTGGATTTCATTCAACTTCGTGAATTATGTCCACCCTCTCTGCCAGATTACTAAGGTTCTTTTAGTTACAAATTTATAACTAGACGACGATGATTGTGATGCTACTTAACAGCATTGTTCTCAATAACTGATTCGGCAACAGAAGCATGCAGGCATCATATTAGTATTTCTTGCAGATTTGCAAATTTGTATGAACCGGGATAGCTACACCGCACATATTCTGAGCGGAATAAGAATAACAAATAATACTCGACAAAAACGATCAATCAAGGTAAAAATTGTCACAGAATGATGAATGCGAGAACGATAGATCGGGCTTCCAATTTATATTAAAAAGTAAATAAACTAAATTTGACTAAAGCTAAAAATCGTTCGTTGGCCAGTCAGAATCATCAACATAGATATTTTGTTATATTGCTTGTTTTTAACAATGTAGATCTCACTAACAGTTGCATGACGTGAACTTGAAGAATGTACACCAGTGATGCACAACTTTTTTGGGAGAAGAGCCTGATAATCAATTCTCAAATAGTTTGAATCTGTTGGCCACATGAGGATAAGTGATTAAATGATCGATATTTTCAGTGTATTTTATATTTTTTAGTGATGCACTACCAGCGGGCCGCTTGAAATGTCCTTGTGGCCCGCTGGTAGTGCACGGTTATAAAAATATCCTCCAGCTCATTTGGTTGGTTATTTTTTAAAAAATACCATGAATAAATTTCCAGTAGTATCCTGAATAGAGCTTGAATCCTTTCTTTATTCTTTCGTCAAGTCATTGGTAGGTAATTACTGCATTTGTATACACGGCACGGCTTGTTGCCTGACTATAAATACGGGATATACGGTCAGAGTTTGATGCAATTTCGTTTTTCCTTTGAATATTGACGGTGGCTGTTTACTTTGCACCGTATCGTTCCAATGGGTAAATTTGCAGTGAAGTGTTTTCAAAAATATAAAGCAATTTTAACACTGGATTCGTTTTAACAGTAAATTAATTCTTCTTCCCTCTCAAAAAATTTTTTTTTTTGAAACCAATATAAAAGTGGTTTTAAATAATATTGTATCTTATCATTTGTACCTGTCAATTCTTATTGAATAGGCATTGTCATTTGTAATGTGTTTACTGTCACTTCATTTTGGAAAGGTATTATTTAAAATTAATATATCACAAATATTTCACATGAAAATGTTCGCGGTGAGCGAAACCGGTCCTGATATATACCAGAATATATATACGGAAATATTAATATATAATTTGGTAAATTTATTTCGCAAAAGCTTTGTATTTAAGAAATAAAGATTTTTTTGTTATTACGTCTGCATACATTTTGCAAAGATGTTGTATGAATGACTAATTTATTAATGTCGAGTACAGCCAAAAAATTACATCGGTTATAAAACGAAGTTATTGGTATCTAATACAATGTTTGCACATTTTTAGAATCAACTAAAATATTATTTCATGATGTATACTTGTATTTTGCTTTAACGCATAACAAGAGCTAAGACTTAGACATCTGTATGGTTGAAAATATTCTTCGCATCATTCATTTCAAATTCCCATGCATTTAAAAAAAAATAGACACTCCGTCCGTCACTGTATTTTTAAAGGCCTGAGCTTCAGTCGTAGAAAAAGAGACGAATTGTGTGGGAAGTGTCCCAATTGTGACTCTTATTATTGTTAGCAGTTTTTCTTTTATTCTCTTGTTTGGATATTTTAAACTTACCGCTGTAGCGAATTGTATAAATTACTAGTATTGCTACCCGGCGTCGCTCGGACTAAGCGACCAATAATTATTTAATGTTATATCATTCGACATAATTATATCAAAAATCTAACATCCAAAATAGAGTTAAAATAAAATTACAAACTTTGGTAGCTATGTGGATTACTGTATATTTAAGTAGTCGAAAGAAAACTGTTGGATTGCTGCCGGTGAAAAAAAAACTTTTGGAAATTGGTCGTTAAATGAAATCTTATATATAAAACCGAAACGGCGTATGTCTGTGGGTCTGTAATTCCCATTTGCATTGTTGGTCATTAAATTGCCATAAAAACGAATATGAAAGAAAATATGTTTGAATTTTTATCGGCGAAGACATTTAGTCAAAATGTAATAAATTAGTCTTCTACTGAACTTTTCCCGGCTTTTATTATTAATAATAATCTTTATTATTTACGTGAAGGTATTATTTGACATTTCTTTGACAACAATTTAGATTTTTTCCTTGAATTTGGACATTTTAATGGACGAGAATGGGGCTGTCATCAAATTAAATAAAGTTTGTGATTTTATTTTAACTCTATTTTGGATGTTAGATTTTGTGATATAACATTAAATAATTATTGGTCGCTTAGTCCGAGCGACGCCGGGTAGCAATACTAGTAGTATATATGAAAAGAAAATGTGGTACAAAGCACAAATTGATAAACCAAAATTCGATGAAACTTCTAGAAAATAAAATCAATGAAACGCATATTCTTATGACGTTAATGGCAATAGACACATAAATGTTTAATATAGAGTCTGATTAAGGCTTACATAAAGTATATGATTTCTTCCTTTCCGTAAAGTTGAGTTGAATGTTTAACTTAAGAGGGTCTCCCCATGTGACGGTCAGTTATTTTAGCTTTTTTTGGGATTTATTTTTGACGAACCTTATTAACATAGAAATTTCCCTATATGTTTATTGACATTTTAACGGTTAGTCAAAATATTTTCAGACTAAAATCTTCATCACAATGTGTGGTGCACCACTCTTAACGCACCCATATCGAAAAAAGGTGGTAAACGGCCTCCATCCGACCGGCTGATTGGCTTATCGGAAATCAAAAAATCTAATTTTAAAAGTCAATTTTGTTTATTTTTTGCAGCCTAACATGTTTGAAAAAATTCTCGATTTTTTTCTTATGCTCATTATAAAGATCTTACAAAGATAATTATAAAAACAAAATGAGACCCTACCATTTCTAGAACGAAATTATTACGTCTGGTCATGATTTAACATAACTAGAACCGTTAAATTTAGGGAACATCTACACGGACGAATCTATGTTCAGTATAAGAATTTCAATCTGACATAACTGTGGTATAAATACGTGATTTTTATGGCATCAACTGATAATTTAAAAAATGGACCAATAAACCGGGGCTTAGGATCACGGGAGCCTATCTCCAAAAATGCATGGCTTTAATTAAGCCTGGCTACGGTAATGCACATGTATGACAAAGGCAACAATCTCCAATGTATAACCGTTAAAAAGATATGGTTGGACTTATTATCAACAAATTAAAATAAAAAGTAAGGCACATAAAAGCATTTTGCCTTTGAATTTTTCTTTTTAATTCATTTTTATTTGCATACATCAATTAAATTGTCATAAATATTTTTGCAGAAAAAGCATGCATCTTTAATTACAAGCTTTAGTCGATTAACATTTACTTTGTTTGCCAAATACCAAGACACTAAAATTATAATGTGTGATTTTCTCAAAACTATGTTTTCTTAGAGAGGTCTCTGGGATCTTAAACCCTCGAAATATCCAGCATACTTCATAGTTATTAATTGAACAATTACCGTTTGTATTACAAATTTGGCAAGAGAGCTTTTCAAAATTTAGCAGATTCATTAAATTAAATAATACTATCGATTGCTGTATGAATAAACACGAAAGTCAAAAGGCGTAGCTTAGTACCAATCAGCCACGGAAATTAGCAATTAATAAAGTATTACCATACGCGAAACCATGCACTGTATTTCTTTGTAAGAACTTCTAAGCATATCCAGCATAAAAATACAATGATTCCATATGAAATAAATTGTCGTAGGATAAAAAGTTTATAAGTATTCACATACGCACTAAGACAATAAATGCATCGACATGAAGCGTGTCTTCGAGATATTTCACAAATGAATACAACATAAAAAAAGAGACGACGTTAAGCCAATACGGTATCCATATTGTATTTTTTATATAACCTTTCATTCTATTCTTTTGGCATGACGATAATTTGTCTTACAATGAATTTCACGTGCGATAAATTGTCGAAGAACAAATTTCTACTATAAATTTCCCATGGGCCGTTGGTGTATGGCAGTATGGCCCAAAACGAATGCCGTGGCGTGGACAGGCCAAATAAGCCGTAAGGTATGACATTATGATTCAAACAGCGTAACATGGCTGTATTTTACCCATCAATTTAAAGGCTATTTTTATGACGACAACACTTTATATCAAACCGCTTATAAAAATGTAATCAGATCAATTGGACCATTTTCACGTACACAAGAACTACGTGACGAATAATTGACGGTTGAAACGAGTACAAAAAGGACCTAATTTGTGATATTATCGCGTAAATAAAGACCTTCCGAGTAAAACTTTCCAGGCCTATCTTCAAAATCCTATCCTATATGCCAGTCCTTCCTAAACAATTAGAAAGGACACCCGTTGGGACCCTAGGGCTTCTACGAGGGGGGAACGTTAAATATTCCAGTATACCAATAAGTATCCATTCCTTTTTAATTTCACATTTAAAGGTACAATTATTAAATGAGCACTCATTTTAAGAGAAAAACATGTAAAAATAAAAATAGTCCAGTAAAATTTCTTTTATGTACTATCATTGAACTCGATATTGTTTTGTCATGTTAAAAAATGGAACTATTGTATATCATAGTTCATACGTTTTTGCAGGCTCTACTAAATTTGTAGATGTTTTCCTGCAGATTAAATTAAAAACATGGCCTATAACTTGAAGATTTTTTCTTTTTATTGTATACTAGCCGGTACCCAGCAAGCGTTGCAATTTCACTCAAAGAAAGAAAGGCTTCTGTTTATTGAAATGCTTTCGGATGCACAATATTTTAGATAAATAATTTCGATTTAATTTCACTAACATTGATCGGTATTAATAGATGGCATTTGCCGTTTGTGTTTTGCCGATTTTCTATAGTACGACACACGTGCCACCTACTGAAAGTTAATTGTACTATGCCTATAACCTTTGCTCAAGTGCAACAATAAGTTGTCAAAATGAATTGTATGGCAGCGCATAAAATATGAAAAAACATTTTTATTTTATCAAAAAGATTTTTTATATAAAAGACCGACTGTAAGCTAATTTAACTATGCCAAAACCTCCGCGAAAGTTTCATTGCGATCGGACGGTATAGCAGATGATATGGTGCGAACAAACAAACAAACTTACATTGATTTTTATATATTAGATATATGTGTATGCCATAATAAATGCCAAATAAAGCTTTTGAAAACCAAATTATATTAATTTTCGGGGAAGGAGGCGTGGTTTATTTATTTCAAATTTTGAACCGTGATATAATATTTAGGTCAGCAGTGGTTTTTGGTATTTTAAATCACTATTCACTTTTATATTGACACATCTTCATAGTTATTATAAGATGAAATATATTCGATGGTGTATTATTTCGTTTCTGTCCAACAATGCCAGTGGGCCATCACGATGTAATTAATATATTTTAAAATGCTTCGACCCCATGGGGTTAAGGCAGCCATCAATAATTTATTTAATTATATCCATACCGAGTTGGTCTAGTTTAGTTGTTCACAAAATCTAATTGCATATTGCTCCAGGTAATCAATTAGTGGTAATCACAACAAAACAACCTACAAGATGTACACTATGTATTGTCCAGTGGCGTGCATATCATAAAAATAAAAAAAATCACCTACTCCTCATTTTTTTAATATTCAAAAATTCTGCACTTAAACTAAATTATATCATTTCAAAATGTGTGTGGTAAAATTATTGTCTATTTTTTAGTAAATTTGTAATAATTTGAAACTGATTTAAAATAAATTTCTGACGAAGCTATTATTTATTTTATAGTAAAAGTTGTAAGAATGAACAAAATGATATTGCTTAAGGACAGTGATTCTCAACCTTGTTGGGAGAAGAGCCAGATAATTAATCCTCAGGCAGTTCAAGGGCCGCATGGGTAAAGGTGATATTTTATGTGCATAAAAATTTTAAAATTTGATTATTTTATATTGTTTCTTCCATCGTCCGGAAAAAGTTCCGAAGAAAAAGGGTGATTGATATTTGTCAGATTGGGCCGCATGAAATATCATTGCGGGCCTTAGGTTGTGCATCACTGCTTTAGGATGTACACTGTATTAAAAAACAAACACATTAAACAAATGAAACACATTTTTTTATAATTATAAGGACCGATTTCGCTCATCGCGAGTATTTTTGTCAAACAAAAATGCCATAATCCTGAGGGTTATACAAATATTGGAACAAGTACAAAAACATGCGTTTCGTTTTTGATGTAATGAGTGGTTAGCAGTTTAAAATACTTAATTAATAATCAACACCTAAAAATATATTTATTCCTACCAAGGATTAAAACTATAAAATATTTGATTTATCATATCTCATCATAAAGTGTGTTAAATCTTTGATTTCTAGGTGAATATGTATGTATTTAGATTTACGACTTATCCAAAAAAAACTCTCTACTTTAGAATATACCTTCACAAACTTACACAAACGTATTGATAAATAAAAAGAGATTGTGTCATTTAAAAGGAAATAGTTTGAATGTTTAAGATGGTTAATTTTATGCATTTATCCAAATGACGTTACCCGAAGATATTACAGAATACTAGTCAGAAGATATTTGTATTATACTGTTTGGTAAATGTTTATTTTATGCAACTTTCATATATGTATATTTCATAATTATCTACTTATTGTATATCCACTCTTTAATTTTTATGCACGCTACTGACTACGAACTTGAACGAACCATAAGATAATTTTTTGAAAGTCCCTGCTTAAAAAAGAATACCTTCAAAAGCTTTTTATTATTATTTATAAATTACGTGTACATACCACTGGACACTAAAAATTAAAGGGCTGCACGGTTGGAAGCTTAAGAAAATCTCTTCCCAAAAGCCGCGTAGTAGACTTTTAGGATCTTTTATAGGAACACAATTTACATTCATGTCTAAATCGTGCCTGATATAAATTAATTCACATGATTATTTTAAGCTACATTATTTTTATTTTGACGAGAACTAATGGTACGGCACTGAATCTTAACCTTCAAAGTGCCTAAGAATATAAATATATAGAGGATCAGTTGTAAGACAATGTATAATTTTTATGTGTAGGACTGATATCAAAAGAAAAATCTCTGTATCCAAATGACTATCCTTTTTTTGCCAGGATCGCAGAAAGGAATGGCGGCGCGTTATTTCTCGACAATAATTGGCTTTAGCCATACTGAAAATTAAATAACATTTATGACGTATCTAAGATCATTTATTATATGTATGTATAGTCTCTCCGTTCATTCGTATATGAGCTGGCGTACAAAACGGCTCTAACAGCTTGGCAAACTAGGTGGTCTGCATCCACCAAAGGGTGTCAAACATATCTTTTCTTCCCAGACGTGACCTGGAGGCTCAAGGTGAAGAGTCTAGCGCCTGGACACTGGACTTCCCAGTTTATAACTGGACATGGCAAATTCAACGGCAAACTATTTGGGTTGGGCAAGTTGGTCGAAAGGCCGGATTGCACTTGTGGACACGACTACCAGGACGCTAATCACGTACTGTGGGACTGCCCCGAGATGAATGCCGAACGAGCTGAGCTCTTTGCTGCGGTCCGTCCTCATACGGGCCCAATATGCCACGCTGAGTTGATCTCAATCAAGGCCAATTTTGAGGCATTCGATAAATTTGCAACATCATATGGGGAACGGGATAATCTTGATTCCTCTTCAGATTCAACGCGAAGTAGATTAAACTCCACAGATTCTCAGTATACAGATACATAGGATACTTAATATCACTCTAACAAAGTGGCTGAGCAAGTAACATTTTCTTTGTTATTTTCTTTCTATTTTTCTTCTCTTTAAGCACCTTATTGCATGGTTAAAAAATCAGTCCCGTGCAGCTCTGTCTCGGGCCAAGTAAGTGAGGAGTAAATTCGTTTATTTTCTTGATCGTATAGCGTTATGGAAGGAGGCTGTGAAAAACGGCTGCACACACATAACGGAAGGGTGGTGGGAGAACCAACTTGTTCACCCAAATATATATGTACATATAGTAAACAGATTGTTATGCATACGCCTCGAAGGGTGAATTTGATATTAAATTGATTTTCATCGCTATAATAAGTAGGATTTTAAGACACGGTCGATGTTTTAAATGTCGCCACATTGGCATATAAATAAAAATTAAAACGATTAGAGACAGAACCATTTGTAAATAATGTCAACTATTGCAATGCAAAATGGCTCGAACACAATCGAATTTAGCAAGGTTTACGTAAATTCGTGTAAATTTATTTGCAACACAAAATTTAAATTGATATACTTGTCATTCTACGTTTAAACTATCGATGGAACTACATATTTAGTTCCACTATTGTTGTGCAACTATAACTTGTCAATTTTCTTTACCTCTTTCTTAACAAAGTTATAATCTCACTTTTAATCCTATTACTTTAATATTTACATAATATGCTACCGCAGAAAGAATGATTTAAAATTTTATTTACCACTATTAGCTGTGGACTCACAAAGGCACCGAAAAAGTCACTATGTGGATACAATACCAACCATTATCGTTTTCAAAGTGGTTAGACTTGTGAGTTAAAAAATTAGACAAAATTCAGTTATATGATTATTCTTCCCTGCCTTTTATCAGGGATAAGTTTAATCGGTTCAGTACCTACCAAGATGGTCGCATTTATCACATATACCACCTGACTTCTAAAAATCCTTTTTTTCAACAAGATTGACCGTAAGTATATATGTCAGTAGCATTGAAATGAAAAATATCAAAAGAATTCTTACAGGAAGCCTTTTTTATATATTTTGCAATATTTGCGACTTTATTAGGGACTTCCGTATGTAGCGGCCAAAAGTGGCTTTACGAAATTGCAGTTGATAAAACATATTTAAAGCAGTATTGTGGCTTATTTTTAATGTCATTGTGTCGCAATATTATATTGCTCTCGTTTGAAATACGATGGGAAGTATAAATTAACTCGCACTCATCTTTGGAGCTACCTGTTCCCAAAGATGTTGAGACGCAACGTCGATGATGAGGTGAAGCTGGTCCGTATAAATAACATGAAAGCGATATATAGCCTGACAACCATGGTAAATAATGAAAGCATTCTACGGAACGAATTATTTTTGTAAAGAATTCCATTGTAAGCGGCATCAAAACACTTAATTTAGACATTATCATAAAGCTTCAAAGAAAAGAAAATATAAAGTAACAATTTCAAAAGGGATACTTTAGAATCGGGTTTCCAATCCCTTGATCCCGGGATTTCGGGATAGCAATTAGGCGATACTAAGATCTCGGGACTGGTCCCGGTATTTAGTATATTTTTCAAAGTCCATATATTTTATATTTATAAAATTATATGCCATGTTAATTTATCATTGAATCCGCCACTGTGTTTATATTGAAATTGTACTGTGACATGTATTTTTTACTGCATTAAGTCAGACAATTACTTATTACATTTTTTTGTTTATTATTTCAGTCGACATTCTCGAGCGCCTCGCAGTATTTATTCCTATCGAAGTGGAGTTGCACCTTCAGTTGCTTCAACGGCCCGATCAAAGACATCCAGAAAGGTATTTTTTATGTGAATTAACACATTTGAATTTTGTACTTTTCCTTCATCTTCTTCTTTCCGGCATCTTCAAACCCGCGTCGTTAGCGACAAAACTCATGGAAAAGAACAAAATTCAAAAAATTCAAATTTGATATTGAAATTCCATCCAGCACCCTCGTCGAAATACTTAATTAAATTAACACATATTCAACAAAAATTTCATATCTATATTTTGATTTTCTTTACAATTTTTTTTTTGATTATAAACATCTGCAATAAAACAAATACAAAAAATTTACATGAAACTTGTTAGTAGTTATCGGGTTATCTATTGTATTTACTACTAAACAAGTTATCTGTTTTCAGGCTGGACTAAAAGTTGAAGCAATGGCTGCCCCAAATCCTTTCTGCCCAAACATTAGAGGAATGTGTTGCTTAATGCTGTTACTAAACCTCGGGCTGATCCTCATAACGTTAGGATTTGTGATAGTCATCCAGTTTTTCGAACCCTTATTTGTGTGGTAAGTTCAAAACAAGACTTACATCAAATCATCGTGGATATTGAAATAAATAAGTATTACCTTTTCAGACTACACCCAAGGCATGTCTGTTCGTAATTTTTTATGTATAATTTCTTCAGTCAAAGATGCATTCTTAGGATTCCTAATATTTAAGCACTGTTGCAAAATGATTTGGAGACCTTTTTCGAATGATAAAAAGGATCGCAAAATTTCTACAATTGATTAAAATTGAATAAAAAAGGTCCACAATTGGTAATTGCATCTAATTATAAATATAGTTGTATTATTAAAGTTGACGTACTCAAATGAAAGTCTTTTCAACCCAGATCTTACCCTAGATTTGTAATCAGATAGATCGCTTGCGAATGGTTTTTCACATGAACGTATCAATCTATATATTTAACTGACAAATATGCAGATAAGAAATCGTATCCAAATATTTTTTTATAATATGGTTGTCCCTATTTATCTTTATTTTTTTGTTTGAGTAAATATTTATTGGAGTATTCTTTCATTTTATGCTTTCATTGGAATGTGAACTTATGTTTATATATTAAAATCTCAAATAAACTTTGCTAGTTCTCGATTATAATTTCGTCTTTTGCCTTTGTTGAAAGTGAAAAGTTTCTGCGACAAGAGTTATAATTTTTTTCCATAGCTTGTTTATCAATTTTCTTCTTCGGTAAGAGAAAAATACTAAAGCGGCTTATTATTAATTAACCTATAATGTAGATTATTATTTACTGTGGCTTTATCTTTTGTTCCAGGATCTTGGGTATTGTCTTTCTAATATTCGGATTCCTGACATTAATTGGAAGCATGATTTATTGTGTGGTGGTGTGCCGAGATGCTCCTTCAAACGTTCATCCAGAAGATCTTTACTGGACCCATCACTGGTCGAAAACGATAGGTCCGTCAGAAATACACTACCGAGCTGGTGATAAGCCTTATCACAACGATGATAGATATTCAGACAGATACTCAGTCAGTAAACTGAGTGGAAAATATTCAGACAGGGAGAGTAAATTGAGCAGATATTAATTTTTATCATTTGTTAACAGGTGAAATCAAAAATATAAATTACAATACATTAATCTTCATCTGCAGATTAAATCTTTTTACTGTAGAATGAACAGAATTTTATTTGTATCTACAAAAAAAAAATATTTTACTTGGCTTAATTTTGATTCCATCTGATATTTGAGTATATTATAGGCATATTTCTGAATTTAACAAGAAATAAAGGTTGCAAAAATATTTGACACTTTGTAGGCATACCATTTTAATAACTTTGGTAATATTATTTTGCATTTGATGGTCAATTAACAACAACACAAATTTTTGCAATACAGAAGCATAATAGAACTCGACTCTGAGAGAATTTAGAAAGAATGACAATATTATGGAAAATAAAATAAATAATATTACAAGATAATAAGTAAACTCCGACAGTGATTTCTTTTTAATTACTTCTATTAATATTTTAATAATTATTTTGTCTGTTTATATTAATTTACTGACAGTTTCTCAAAAGGTATGTAAAATACCATTGAGATCAATTAAATAATTTGTCATTAATAGGTAGACATTAAGAATATGTAAAAAAAATGCAGAGAGCTTTGGTATTCTTATTTTAGTTATATTGAGAAAACGAAATTATTTACATATTGCATTAAATGACTTACTTAATAGAGAAGGCAGAAAAATATGTTATAAGTTTGGTTTGTACAAAGATGTTTTTTCTTTTCTCTGTCATACCTAAAATATTAATTATGTTACAAAATAGACTTTAATAAACTTAACTTAATTTGTAAATAACATTACGTATGGTGGGTAATAGAAAATGTATTATGATTAAATGTCACGTGCAGGAAAATCGTAGGGATATTTTGATCATTAAATAATAACCTCAGTGGATGGTTAACAACCCAATTGAGAAGGGTATTTGGTTAACATAATTTTACATGTGTGACAAGATAAGAAATATTCTATTTAGTTATGCTTGCAGAGTACTTATAACCTTTTCCTCACCATCAAAATGGATACAGACATCCACTACGATTCACAATTCTTTCCTACAACTCCTAAAGAGGGCAGTTGAAACCATCTTATTTCTCTCCATCTATGTGTAGCATTCAATTATGATAATGCATACATGTATGATTTAAAAATAAGCAATCATAAACCTGAAGTGCTAAAAATTCAGACTAATAAAAAAGGCTGATACTATAGATCAGTGATGCACAACCTGCGGCCCGCAATGACAAACATCACTTACCTTTTTTCTTCAGAACTTTTTACGGACAATGGAAGAACATTATAAGACAAAAAAAAATTCAATTTTATAGACTAAAAATATTGATAATTTAATCAGTTTTTACGAACTATCTGAGTATTGCTTATCTGTCCCTTCTCCCAAAAAGCTTGTACATCACTGCTATAGATGTACCATCATTACTTGACCGCAACTAAATTCGGAACTAAAAATGCCCCAATAGAGCAGATATCTTCAAAAGCCATTTAAGTTGTATCATTTTAGTACAAATATATGTATATAAAGATTTCTTTTCATTTATATCTTGCATATATGGTAAATAATTTTTTTTTGTTGATTTTTGCACATCACTCACGCAATGGTGACGCCCTTGTTAACGGTCAAGTTATAATAGTACATCTATAGCAGTGGTTCTCATGTGTAGCCACATGCGGCCACCAACAGCTTCGTAGAAAATATTGATATTAAAAAAATTGTGGTTTTACAAGTTAATTTCTCAAGAAAGACTATGAAAATGAAATATTTCGTATACAATTAAAGCCAATAGTAAATTGACAACCATGTGTAGGTCGATTTGACATACATCAAACTCAACACTCATAATAAAAATTTTGTGCAGCCACCAGACATTTTTATAGGGCCCATGTTTTCGATGCGGCCACGGTGAAATTTTTCGTGAGAACCACTGATCTATAGTGATATCTATTTGGTTTTGTAACTGATAAGCAACAAAGAAAACAGAAAAGTTGATCAGCACTGAATTAAAATATTTTTAAATGCATGGATGCCATTGAATGCAATGATGTACATCTCTGCTTCTTTCTGAACACTGTATGAAATCATTTTCTTGAATTCTTTGATTAATCCATGAATTATAGATTAAATCATAGATCAAATTATTCTTATTAAATATATCTGGAGTAAAGATAAAACAAGATGCTTGAGATCTATGATAATTGTGGAGTTGATTATTTTGTACCTCGCAAATGAAAACTTGCAATTGGTATGAAACCTAATAAAATCTTATTTGCATCATTTGAAAGTGTTATTACTAGGTTTAAATCTACATAAATAATAATTAGTTTGTATTATTACCTCCATAATGATTTTAATTTGTTACATTACTTACGTACCACCATAGAAATTTAAAAAAATATTTTTGTAAAAATGATATTCAGAAATGCCATCCAGTGTAATTACTTTTATAATAAAATGCTTATTAAATTTTCTATATGTTTATATTCTTGTGTAATTTATATTGTATACTGTACCTACTAATTTAATAAAGCATTTCAAGAGAAAATAATCTTTCATGTTTGCATTTAAATTAAATATGTTTAGATACCTATATATGGAGGCCAAGTGCTACACATTGCGAGCGAGTGGGCATGGATTTAAAATATCAACATTAGTGGATGTAATCACATTGGATGCTGAGAACATGCTTAGCATGTTCTATTGCATACTAAAACACAGGTCTAGCATTGAATGTGTTAAACAAAATAATCTACCCATTATTAATCATTAAATACCTTAAATAGCTATCCGACCAAGGATCACTAGTCACATTGCCTAAAGGGACTCACAATTATTCTCCATCAGATCAAAGTGCCACTTATTCAAGGCATGGTCTGAGTGCTCAGTGGCGGATTACCCCATATGCGCAAAAGGCGCACACTTGGGGTCTCAATAATTAATTATATATATTTTAATATAACCCACATATGTATTATGGTCTTAAAGTGGAAATCATGATGTTTTTTTCGTGTAACTCTTGGGTCATCAACCTGGTCAGTACTGCTCACTATTGGGCAGTGAAGGCTTGCGTGGTGGGCGATTTTTGCTTTTACTCAAAAATCTTTCAAAATTTTGCTTCAAAATTTCTGTTTTTCGGCACCCATGGACTGAACACACTGTGATCAGATGAACTTTTTTGATTGCTGCATTTAGAAAGTAACACGTGCCTATCTGCAAATTCTTAGAATTTCATCCTGGGAATCTGCACAGGTTGAAATAGTTGCTTTATCTTTGTGAAAAGTGGTTAGATAATGCTCAAATGTGCAACTGTTCTGGACCAGGTTATATTTATTGTCCTCTTCCTTTATTCAATATGATGATAATCTTTATAATTTCTGTCTAAATCATCCTAACAAAATAAAATTTCTGGGTCGAAATTACGGATATAAAATAAGGACAAAATCTAGGCATCATGATAATTCACCTCAGTATCAAAAGCAGCCCACATGTCTGGTAGCCAAAAACTTTGGCAAAATAAAACAGTGCCAAATTTGTATCCAAAAATGTGGGAAACAATGAAAGAAATTTTAATATCTTATCTCGTTGAATCAAGCTTGAGTGTGGTGAATAACTTTTCCAGATAAGAGAAAATTAAGGTATAAATAGAAAATAAATTTATAAAAGTTTGATATGTAGACAATTTTATTGATTTATAAAATTTTTACATCTACATCTTATCGAATAGTTTAAATTAAAAAAAAATAATACATAGCTGAATTCATTTCTTAGTCAATCTCTATGATAAACTAAGTAAGTAAAGACCATATTACAATTCAAATTTATCAAACTTATTTATGCCTACTGTAAGAAACAGACATCCAGTAACACAAGTTTGTTTTTACTTAAAACCTCAAAATGTTAAAATTTGTACAATAATTATTTTAATTCTAGCAATTGTCTCTTGTATTGGATTGATTACTCTGTGCGGTGGAAGGAATACTGAATCTATACAATTAACAATTGACCATCGGCAGTACCATAAAAAAATATTTTGAAATAGTAAAAAGAAGAATTAAAATTTACAGATTATGCTATAGAGTAAAAAAATAATTATTTATTTACTATTACTTTAAGATATTAATTTAATGAATAAACGGGACAATCATAAGTTTTCAAATAATTCAAATAATCACTGAAAGTTTTTCAAATACATAGATAGATTTAAAAGATAAAATTCAAACACGGAAATATACACGTAATTATTAATCAATATTGTAACGTTAGTAATGTAGTTAGTTTTATTGGTGGGTACTAATTTTAATCTCATAATCACATGTCAGTTTAAATTAATGAAAATAAAAGTAGTCAAGAAAATAGGAATGATTTCTAATGAACGAGAATATTCCGTCGTCGTCTGTCAGAATAGTTTCCAGCTCTAGCCTAGATATTGCTTACGAAAATTATAAAAAAAATGTCAGTTCGTCGTGAGAATAAATATCCTCGATAAAATAAACAATTCAACTAAACTTATTTGATATAAGTATTATAATTTTAGAGAAACATATTCCACGAATATCAGACACAAACGAAACACTAATTGAATATTGTTTTAATGAGAGGTTCGATGAAATCCACTCCCTCAAAAGTGAGCATAATAGAACAGGCAACCTCTTGCCACAACCTGAACGTGTAGACTCCCATTATACACATGTGTGATCCACAGCACAATCTTTCACTATATTTAATCTTCATCAGACATGTCATCGAACGTATACTTTGTGGCCTTTTTAGCACGGCCTGCTCTCTCTGCGGTGGCTTTCTGTGATATTTTCTCTGATCCATCACTCGGTACAAAATCATCAGATTCAGATTCAGAATTAAAGCTCTTCTTTTTTGAAGATTTTTTAGATGCTTTGGGTGCCGACTGAAATACAGATATGTAAAATTATACATTTTATTTAGAATTAAATTGGAAAATAACTCACAGTATAAAATTCTATGGAAACAAAATACTATAAAATAGTACATGTCTGGATTTATATCTGCGTTTGATACGAAAGATAGGCTAGATAGGATAGATATCATCTGTAGGCTATTGAATAATCTGTACCTTAGCAGGTGCATAGATGCTTAATTAGATTGATCAATAAGTGTTTTTAAAAATATATATTTACAAATTTTGAGACTTCCCTGCATGCATCGTTTTTTTTTTTTGGGTCCTTAAAAAAAAGATGCATCAGGGTTCCACTGTATTGATAAAGGTTCACATTAATGACATACAAAATAAAATACCAAGAGAGTTTTCAACTTATGATATAAATTAATATTTAATAAATAAAATTGCTTTGGGCAGTCATTGATGTTGTGTCATTAGACTGCAACAGTTATTATTGTAGGCATCTGTCATGCCTTGAAGCCAGGTTATATACCATGTATGCATATTTCTTTTTATAGAACTCCCACATATTTGAACTAATTTTATATCGATGACCGAGTCTGTAGAACTAATAGAAAATAAATTGGATTTTATTCATTTAAAATTTAAATGTTATACCTATCCACTTAGAATTGAAATGAGATGTAGTTTTTTATAATAATTATTAACAAAAAATATGACTACTTCAACATTGAAACAACTGAGTGACCTGATATGTACTGAATAAAATTAAAATACCTTTTTGGTGAAGATATCTTCACTATCACTATCCTGACTGGATGCTTTGGGTTTAGACGCCTTGGTGGCTTTGGCTTTAGCAGGTTTCTTTGCAGCATTGCCGGTTAATGGGCATAAGTTTCCGTTTTGTGCCAGTAGGTTTCTTGGCAACAGGAGCCGGAGCCGGAGCCGGGGGAGGTGAGTCTGGCACATCTTCATCACTATCGAGGATTTCAAAGGTCTTCGCAGGAACAGCAGCTTTGGGGGAAGGTTTAGGAGGTGAATCGTCACTCGTAACTCTTGACTCTTCTATCAATGAGTCAAAGAGGTTATCTGAAATAAAAACATCAATAATAAATTCTCAAACTAGGCTTAACAGGTGACACTTTTTGTAATACAATACGTGAATTAGAAAGTTAATAAACCGAGAAACAAAATTTTTAACTATAACTTTATAAATAAATATAAGGGTCTTACCAGAATCCATAGGGCTGGGTTTGCTATTTCCATTTTTCTTAGAATGAATTTGCATGTCATCACTGTCGCTGTCTTGTATCGTCTGAGGCTTGAAGGAATCTTCACCGTTGGCTTTATTGTCAAATAACTCGGGCTCAGAATCGGAGCCACTATTGTCTGACTTCAATAATTGAGTGTATTCTGTGACCTGTAAAATAAATTTGAAATCAAAATACTATATTGGAATTTGGCGAAACACACAATTTTGTTTCATAATATACGCAATAGAATTTACCTTTGTGGCTGCTCTTCGAGCATTAGTACGCTCTTTGGGTGTCACTTGTGGAGCGCTGAAGCTGCCATCGCTATCGGATTTATCTAAGTCATCTTCACTATCCGAAATCGTCTTCTTTTTTTTCTGAAACATTGATTTTCAAATGATGAATACATCACATGTCTGAAATGCATTAGAATCAATACATAAGACCGAGATAAATTTTTACAATCATCTAGTTTCAAATTGCACTACAATTATAGGGGAATAAAATATTTAACTTACAGTGCTCTTTGCACCAGGTTCCTTTTTAAAAGTCAGCTTGGTCTGTTTCATGCCATCTTCTTTAGGTGCTTTCTCTACCTTTTCTTTCTTAACCTTGGCAACTTTGGCTTTCTTTTCCCCGGCAACTGGACTAATACCACTTGGATCATCCTACAAAGGAAATCAATATGACGCATCATTAGGATTGAACAGGTGAAGGAAATGTACACATCAAATACATTAATACCTTTGAACATGAAAATAAAAAAAAAGTACAACATTGCACATTGACTATGGTCAAATGCTAAATAGAATAATAATGAATGAAATTATAGCAATGGTACATTTTTCCATATGCTTGTTGAGAATTCTTCTTTGACATTGTATTTTAATAGAATTCCTTGTGACAAAATTATGCGCTGGACATGGAAAACCATACTCTTGTTTCAACATCGCAAAACAATATTATTTACAAAGTTTTGGAATAAAATGTGCCTTATAAGATTTATTGTTGGATTCATTTGGCTTTCTGCTATTAAGTGCATATTTAAAAATATATACTGCTTAATCCAATAGTCAGTAACTTGTCGATGTTTTTTGGATCAACTGGTCAGTAGTATCAATACACACAATAGCAGTGTGAATATAATATGATTGCAGTGATGTCAGCAATTTCAGTTATGTAATACAAAAGATCATGATTTTAGTGACTGTTACAACTTACAGGGTCATATTCTTTCTTAATTTCTTTACGCTGCTTCAATTTTTCTGCTGCCACAATACGCTTCATCAGGTCGTCATTAATCTTGGGCTCGATTCTTCTAGCGTTATCTGAAGGAAGAGTATCCAAGAGGGATTTCCTGTTCTTGACACTTTTACTCTTCACAGCATTCTATCAACACAAATATTTATATTATAATCCGAAACAAAATAAAGAATATAGTGCAAATATTTTACTAAGTAATAAATGTGTAATGAATATTTCTTAAAATAATATTATTAAATGTACCTTCATTCTGTCCGCCTGTGATAGATAGCATGGGAAAATTAATATTTATTTTAAATTAGTATTAATCAATGTTAAGATTTTCCAAAAATATGCGTGTATATAATGAACAATTCATGCTCTTTCCATTTTACCTCACATACAATATCATCAAACATTAAAATATAAATTGGATGTGTACAAACCATTGCTTTGGATTGTTTCTTGTTGATTCCGAGTTCATCAAGACGCTCTTTCTCTTCAACTTCATCTAACTTATCCATAAACGCATTCAAGTCGTCTCTCCACAACATCGACGGTGTTTTTGCCCTATAGAAAAAATCAACAATATGACAGTTATAAAGAGCCAATACTGTACCAAATAATAATACCTAGCCATACGCTTACAAAAAAGATTGAGTTGCCTAATAATAAACAGTTCTCAATGAAAAACTTCCATCAAGATGAGCTCCAATAAGAGTCTACAATCTCCACATTAATATTTGACATGTTGAAAAAAGATTCTGTGATTCATTATAGTTTTTCCATAATGCTATCAAATTTCTATAAAAATATTAATTTCAAAGTGGTAAAAAAGTTATACCAGAAAAATATTTTGTCATAAAAAAATACACACTTAAGTAAATTGAGTTCCATCAGTTTTTGATCCCTCTGCTTCAAAAGTTCGTCCTTTTTCTCTTTGGTTAACATCCACATTGACATTCCCAATAGATAGTTGTACTTCTTAACATCAGTCAATTGCTGGAATGCCTTGTCTGAAGTAATTAAATAAAGAAAATTATTGTCAAATAAGAATACAATTTCAAATGAAAATATTAACAGCAGTGATTCCATAGCAAAATTTTACCAGGGTCAATGGGTTTGGTGCCTCCTTTGGCAGGTTTGACATCCTCTTCTTCCCTTTCTTCTGTATCTGAGGCATTTCCCGTATCATCGTCATTCTGAACTCCGGTTTCTTTAGCAATCCGCTTCTTCCATGTTACAATCGGGTCCGCATCATAGCCTGGTAAAAAAATAAATCATCATTTCAATTGAGTTTTCTTTCATATAATAAAATAAAACTGTGACAGCTGGAATTTTGTTGGTCTACTGATCACTATTAGTACAAAAAAAATATTTTCAATAATTTTAGGGATTGTCAAATCATATAGATATATACATAAATCCAGTACCTCGTCTTACGAGTTCTTCCACCAACAGCTTCCTTTTCTTGTTCTCAACTACTAAATCTTTATCACACTTTTCAACAATAAATCGAGCTTGATTTGAAAGTTTGTCAGCCTCTGCTTGAAGATGACCCATCAGGTAATCCTTTCGTCTGCCGTAAAACTTTAAACGAAGGGTGAAGAACTCTCTGATGATTTCATCCACTTTTTCAAATCTATAAATAAGAAAATAGTGTTAACAACAAATGAAAATTTAAAAGCAAAATAGCCAAAGACACTTGATTTGATTGCAATAGAAATATATAAATGTTTTGGCTTTAGGAACAATGTTTGCTCTATTTCATCTCATATATTTTCATAAATTTGCATCAATGAAAAAAGAACAAAAATTCATGAATAATTTGAATGATAAAAATTTTCCAAAATTATACTTATATTTTTACTTATGAACTTGTCTGTAACCTGATATCAAACTGCATGGTATCTAATAATAAAGAAATGTGACTCACTTGCGTAAACAATTGTTTTCATCAAAGCCATTCATAGTTGTAAGAGACACTGTTGTTTGTAATTTGAATACCTTATGAATACCTTCAGCTTCAACTTCTGGTAATTTTCCCGGAAGTAAAGATATGATAAATTTGACCGTAGTGTCCGTATTATATTCCTGAAAAAATTAAATTATTTACAATATATATTATGACACAATTTCCCTAAGAGTCAAAAATTCATAGGATAAAAATTCAAATCTAAAAGATTGACAATGATCACTCACCTTATAATCTGCTATGAGCGGCTTAACTTTTTCACTTCCTAGCATTGGCTCTAATACATTCTCTTTGTAATTCTGTGTCCATGTTCCGACTGGTAATTCTGTAATCTCAATTTGGTCACTGGACAAAATAGACGCCTCACCGGATATAACATACTTCTCTTGGAATGCTTCTACAGAGCCATGAAAATTTTTATACCAGGGATGCATCGGTATGGGTTGCTCATCATCCAACATCCGCCTAGCGATAGAAAATAGAAAATACTTCTTACTATCGATTCATTTTCAATGTAAGTGAACGATGAATACCAACTAACAATTTGAGGCTTACCTTAAATTATTCACAATATCTCTCGGATTGAATGTAGGTATTTTAGTGGACCAACCGGTACCGATACCTTCAGCACCATTCACAAGCACCATGGGAATGATTGGCACATAATGGGTAGGTTCAATTTTCTGATTATCATCATACTCATGCTGAAAATTTCAAATATCATGTTTGATTTATTTTCATTTAAAAACATTTGGCAAATTATGACACTGTCTTATATGAATATATCTGGATGAACCATCATCAAAGGTGAAATAATAGCTCGTAAAATACTTAATCAGCGAGCACTTGCAGCCTAAGCAAGAGCATCTGGGTTTTCAAGATTATAAGCTGTTTATTAACTTTACACTCCATTGTCTTTATCTTTAAGTGTATCGTATATAAGTTATATGTAATTTAAAATACAAAATAGAATATCCTTGGGGATGACTTCATAAATAACATTTAAGAATATATTAATAATTGACTTACGGTTAAAAGTGGATCGTCGTGTGGATGGTATATCAATCTTGTCAGCGGTGACATGAGAGTGAAGATATAACGGGGACTAGCACTATCTTTGCCTCCGCTGAGTCGTGTGCCAAACTGACCTCTGGGTTCCAAAAGGTTGATGTTGTTAGATCCAACATAGTTCTGGGCCATGTTGACAATGGTAGAGCAGAGAGACTGCTCACCGTGGTGATAAGCAGAATGTTCAGCAACTGAACCAGCCAGCTGTGCTACTTTCACCTCTCGTTTGTCATTACGCTTAATACAAGTGAATAAGACTTTCCTTTGACCGGGTTTGAAGCCGTCGACCACAGAAGGGATAGATCTAGAATTTTTATTCATCAATTTAGTTTTCAAAAATTATTACGAATTGCAATGCTGTAATTGAATATGAACTTTTTTTCTACCTGACGTTATCTCCATTGGAAAAGAGAACCAACTCGAGGTTGATGAAGTCAGAGTATGTCACGGTTCGAGTGTCCTTGGTGTACAGATACCGTTCTGATAAACCGATCTCCCTTCGACGTTTAACTTCTTCCATATGCTCCGTCAGCCATTCTTTACGTTGATCGGCAGCTTTTTAGAAAAAAGCCAATTCAATATTGTGATCATCAGAGAGACCTCCATATTTGAATGTAATTCGGTGTCGCTCCATATTGGAGAAGTATTCTTTAGCTTCCTTGGATGTGGAAGTACCCAAACCTTTGTAGTATTTTATATTGTATGTGTGGTTATTCGCTGTGTCTCTTTTCCATTCCTCAAATTCGGGTAGAGAATAAAACGAGATCTCTTCATTTTTCTTTGACGCTTTAACAATTGGAGTGATAAACTCTTCCAAGAACGGCAATTTCAGTAGATCTGGCCAGTTGTGATGTAAAAAGTTTATGATGAGGCCTTTGATATGCGAACCGTCTTGATCCTGATCAGCCATTATCATGAGCTTGCCGTACCTGAGAGTTTTAATATCATCCATTGTGGTGTATTTTTTCTTGTATTGTAGGCCAATAATTTTTATCATATTATTTATCTCCACATTCTCTAACACCTGTTTGTGGGACGCCTCCCTTACATTGAGAACTTTACCTTTGAGAGGAAAGACGCCATATTGATCGCGGCCAACAATACTCAAACCGGACACAGCCAATGTTTTGGCTGAGTCTCCCTCTGTAACGATTAGCGTGCACAGATGAGCATTTTTTCTACCGGCATCGTTGGCATCCACGAGCTTGGGAATGCCTTTTATTTTGCTCTGCTTTTTGCCAGAGGTTTTTGCCAGTTCAGTTTGAGCTTTAAATTTAGCCCAATTCAAGACAGATTCTACGATTCCACATTTATTTGCAACAGAGGTGATAAACTCCTCGGACAAGTTACATTTCGAGCCAAAACTTTTAGCTTGCAAGGTCATGTTTTCTTTGGTCTGCGAATCGAATGTTGGATTTACAATAAGACAGTTGATGAACACCCACATGTGATTTTTTACCTGGAAAGGTTTGATGTTTACACCTCCTTTATTTTTTTTCTTCAATACTTCTAAAACTTTTTTGACGATCAAATCGGAAACGTGATCGACGTGCTTTCCACCTTTCGTGGTGGCTATGGAATTCACAAATGACACTTGCTGGAATCCTCGGTCTGAAATAGTACACGCGACTTGCCACCGAGGGCTCACCGCTTCAAAGCAAACTTTGAGCGGACTTCCACCCTCATCTTCTTTGCCTTTAATGAAAAGATTGACATAATCCTTCATCTTTGAAACAGGGAGTCTTTTCCCGTTAAGATAAACTTTGACAGAAGTGGAAGCAGCGATATCGTAAGCTCTGCGTGACATGAGACTCACAATGTCACTGTCCAATTTTTCCATACCAAATTTTGACAAGTCAGGACTAAATGTGATCTTTGTATAGTCATCATCTTTGTCCAAGGACTTAATTTTAGGTTCCGATGCTTTACTCATATTAGCACCCCATGTCTGTTTGAAATGTTTCTTGTACTGTTTAGAAGCAGTTTCAACAGTAAATTTAGTAGAAAATATATTACACAGCTTAGCACCATATCCGTTACGACCTCCAGTCACTTTTTCTTCTTCATCATTGTAGTTGGATGACGTGAGAAGGTGGCCAAAGATCATAGTGGGGACAAACATTTTTTCGTCTTTGTGCATTACGACAGGAATACCTCCTCCATTATTGTAAATTGATATAGTATTCGTATCAGCATTAATTTCTACTTTGATAACATCCATTTTAGCATCACGTTGCTTGTTATCAGCAGCGTTTACTAAGATTTCATCAAAAATTTTATAAAGACCTAAAAATAAAGATCATATAAATTAATCACACAAGATAAATTACAGATTATATGTGAACAAAACTTACAGGAATCAAAAAAGAATATCTATTAATCCAATTAATTATCTCACAATATGAATTACACACAAGTCTCAAGTCACTCATTCCATATCATGACAAAATAGAGTTAATAAGTTTTTTAATTACCTGGAACATAAGTAATTTCTTTTTGCATAATCGAATCAGCCTCTTTATCATACACCCACATAGTCTCTGTAGCTTTCTCTACAGATCCTATATAAGTATCTGGACGGAGCAAGATATGCTCCAATTGAGACTTCTTCTGATAGATTTTCTCAATGTTGTTCTGACCACCTCCAGCCTTTTTTGAAGCTGGTGCACCATTTTCAGTGGCATCACCGGCTGCAGCCATTTTATTAAACATACTCTGAAAAAGGTAACAAAATGTAAATACATACTACCAGATATCCACATATGAAAGACCTAGTTAGACTTATTTAATGGAAATCCTTTTGAAGAAACATTTACGGTCAAACGAATACATTTGGTCAAGATACAATAAAAAAGTGTCCAGAGTTCGACCTTTGAAGGCATTCCCAAAATCTAATATTTCCTGTATATGAGATTTTATGGCGTAACTTGCTTGTAGTTTTTCCTAAGCCAGCTCTTTTCCCGCTCGAAGTGAAAATACTTGAGCAACCAATTGCTGTCGAGATATTAAGATAGAAAACGAACTTCAAGATTTAATTGTGACATAATAGACGATACAAACACAAAACTGATGGGAAAAAACAAATAAACACATTTGTATATGATCGGCATCTAAATAAATATGCCGCCACACGGTTGTTTCGTTACTTACTTTTATGTCTGCCATTTTATGGAGCACGTTAAGTCGTGAAGGATTTCGAGTAATCCAAGATAATAACCCAGTTATTTTGAAAGCTATATATTTACAGATTCACAAAAAAGACACATTTTTAATAATAAAAGTCTAAAACAGACGCCGCCGTTATGTTACTAATTTCGCTAACGGCTCAAGGACTGTCGATTGGTGATGTCATATGAGAAAATATAAATACCAAATATTTTTAGGGAGAATAAATGTTATATTATGCATCTAAAGTAAAGTACAATCGATACAAAAAATATATAGAAGCGTTAAAGAGTTTCGAATAGGTACTCAATCAAATTGTATTCATACAGCATTTGAAAAACATAATTATTCAATGTTCAAAAAATAAAACTTATTGTCTATGTAAAACTTGATTTACATTTTACGTCAATCATGATTCTACTGTACAAATAAATTATGTTTACATACTCAACTTTTCAATATCGTCAAATGGGGCGAGATTATCTTTCGGGTGTCTTTGCCAAGTCCATATTTTTTTACAAACCTGCTCATAGTGTAATTATTTGAATGCATATATCAATAGCTTATATTATGTGGAATGACAAAAGGATCTGTGCTGGGAGCACTAAATATAACAAACTGTACTTATCTATTTAAGTATCTAGCTTTTAACCCACAACCCTGAAAAGTAAAAATGTATGAAAATTACCGTAAACCTGGGTAAGTATAATTGCAATCGAGCCCATAGCTATTCACAACAACTTATGATGTATTTATTATTAATGACCATCAAATATCAAAAATTGACAAATTGCTATACATAAAATCACATTTTAATATCATTACCGTATTTCAATGCTGCATATGCATAACCAGTATAATACTGCGGCACATTTTTCATTAAAATAATATATTTCGAAAATCCAATACTCAAAACACTATTTCTTTTTTAAATGAGAAATACAACTAAACGTATTTTTTTAGCTTATGGTGTGCCGCGTAGTTCTGAAGAAAATTTTAGTGTGCCATCGAGGGGGGGAAATTGCGAAGCACTGGTCTACGCCAGCAATTTTTTGTGGCTTTCATGAAAAAATTACAGTCCACAAAAACAATGACCGGTCCGTGGCGCAATGTCAACGACGTTGACTTGCGTGCCGGATCGCCCGGGTTCGATTCCCGGTACGAGCGGATTTTTTCAGTCGATGAATCTGTTCAAAGGCATGGGTGACATGGGTCATTGTGTTGTTGTTGAAAATCTCTTCCCACCTTTCCGATCCCAAAGAGCGACGCATAGTGACAGCGAACAACTAATCACTAGTCCTGTCTTAGTCCTCGTATTCTTTTCATCCCTACTCTCTTCGGAAAAAAAGAGGGGTTGAGCAACTAAGTAACAAGCAGTTCTCGTAGAAAAAATATATGTTGAGATAAACTCCGTGAGGAGTCCATATGCACCAAGTTGGGAGTGGACATGGTTAAAAAAAAACAATGACACAAATATTTGTACTGATGGTATTTAAATTGACTACCCTACAATTTTCGTTGCGGTTGGGGCATCCAATACTTTTTATGATTCTGGAATTTCGAGATAAACATATTTTTAATCCTGGGATCCCGAGAGTAGATTTCAATATTTTGGATAGTACATATTGTCATAATATGTTAAATTTGTGTACATTATTGCTGCAATTGGAATAGGTACCGTTAAACGGGGTGAATAGAGACACTTTTTACCCTTCACGACTATGTATATTGATACCAGCGCCACATAATTCAATGATGAATGGCTTGAAACGTGTTTCTATGGTCCAAATATTCACTATCGTTATTAAAATACAGTCAATTTTGTTCGATGTCTCTATTCACATTGAATTGGGGTGAATAGAGACGAGAGAGGGTTAATAAAGACTTGGCAGGTGAATAAAGACAAAACAACAGATTGTAATGATTGGAATATATGAACCTCTATTCTTTATGAATCTCTAATCACCACGATTTAATTTAATTTTCGTGCAATAAAAGAGAAGTTTATAAGGTGTCAAAAAGTAAGAATACACAGGCATCGAACTTAAACACATTTGTTTCAATTTTGGCCAATCATTAAGATGGTTTGGTTTTGTCATTCGAGAGATAGTATAATTGTCATTGTAAAAATGCAAGAAAATGGCTGTTTTGAGTTAAATATGGCATTGTCATGCTCAAATGCAGTTCTATACGATATAAAAATATGAAACTTGTACGAAGAGCGGTTTACCAGATATTGCTCAGCTTTTCTGCAAATCCGTAAGAACAAAGTATAGCATTGAAAACTGTTTTGCCATTTATCTCAGTTCGTTGATTTTGTAGTTTCGCTCGTATGTCCCTACACCCACGATATATAGAGAGTCATGAATTAAATGAAATAATATCTAAATGACCTACGCAGAGGTAGTAGTGGAATAAATTGAAGAGAGAAAAAAAACACACTGGCAATACTATCGAGCGTGCCGGATAACCTGCAATTCTTTAAATGAAATGCAACATGCATGAAATTCGCGAAAGTGGCGGGAAATTTTCAGGGAACCGGTCGACCCGGGGTACCCGCGTGTTTTCACAGCTTCAGATGCCGCGGAATCCGTCATTTTTAACTCAATTTTGACAAAAATCGACAGCTGTCAAAATTCATAGACAAGTTAAGCAAAATATGAAAGAGGTCTGGAGGAGGAGCCTAGAGAAGTGGTTCCATATTGGAGGGGGAGCTAGGGGCGGAGCTAAGCAGGAGAGGATTGGGATTCTGTCCCGTGTATCTATTACTATATTTTACCAAATTTTGCATTACAATGCTGAAATTCCGGAATTTTTATTTCCCAATAAAAATACCGGAATAAAGGATTGCCTCGTTGACAAAAACGATGTTTTGCATTAGTATTAGGTATGATGTTTCTAAATGTAGCTAAATCCAGAATTCCCGACCAAATCCGTTGTAATATAAATATTAAAATTACGTTCTTTCTAAAAATATATAAATGATCTAAAAATTTTTAAATTTTAAAAGCTCTAAACTAATGGTCACATTAGTTGTTTGGCATACAACGTAACAACATGTTGTTTATTAGATGACATTTCTACTGACAGATAAAAGCTGCATTCTCCGTTGATAAAAAGATTCTTTCACTAGTATGTAGGCACATGAATAACAAAGACATACTGATTATTCAAAACATTTGACACAATCATAAACAAATTTTATTTTATTTAATGTTAAATTGTATAATTGTGTTGATCCAAACAACAACGTGCGCACCCATTGTTTCTTGTGGATTCGGCGATAACTCTGTGGAAGTTAATTTTAATATAAAATTTTATATTTACCATAAATTAATTATTAATTTAAAGAAACACATTAAAAGCTTCCGACTGTCATGTATCAATTTAAAATATGCGTAAAGAAGATTCCACTTAGGCTACTGGTTGGTTGATTGTGGCCGTCGTTTATTTGAGCCAAATCTCAAAGAACGCAAACGATACATACAGGAAGTAGGCATAGTGTAACAGTATTTTACATCGCTAAATTTATAAATAACAGACATAAATGATCTCAATGCATAAATATTATGATACACCTAATATCAACATAAAAAAATACGATTGATTGAATATGTTGTCATACCATATTCTACAGTATCATTTTAATTATTGCAAGTTGTGTAGTTTTTAATCATACATCATATTTTTAATATTTATCGTTGCACCGCTGTGACAATATTGTTGAAATCGTCAAATTGAAAAATCAAAAATGAAATTAGATCAAAGTGACTTGCGACTAATTTTTTAAAGTTTGATCTTTTTATTTTTGGATATAATATGTAAAATTTCGCTATAGGTCGGTTGATATAATTATATTAGAATACACACAAATGGGAAAAGTAGGGAAAAAACGTGACGAAATTTAACCTTTTTTAGTCGGAGTCGGAGTCGTGTTTTTGGTCAATCGTGGAGTCGGAGTCGGAGTCGATTTTTTAAACGACTCACAGCCCTGGTATTTTCTACTACAGGAATTATAAAAACAAAACTTTGAACCAATTTAAAATTTGAGACGTTAAATTCTCTATTATTGTTGAAATATATTATGTTGTATACATTGAAATAAATGTATTTATGAAATTAAATAAGCTTCTTTATTTATTGATCTTCTATTAATATACACAAATCGAATCGATCCATATATTGGAAGCCTTTTCTAGAATCCAATAGAAATGATAAAAATATTCACACCATTCTGATAAATTATCTTTGAAGCGAAATGTCAGTAAGTATAATATTGAAAAAAGAACAAAAAAATCTTTGATGCCGTTATCTATAACCATAACCAGTGGTGGAGGGAGTGAACATTTTTGACAACGACTTTTTCATTTTCATATTTGAATGCGTCAGAATAAGTGGCAAATCAAATGATGGAATTCAGGTGTCCTAGAATACGACTTTCACATAATTTATTATGTTTTCAAAGGATGAGTATGTACACATTGCCGCATGATTATTTAGATATTTTCTTCGTTTTATTTAAAATAATACACACAAAGGAGTATTTTAGTGTAACTAAATTCCGGGAATTGGAAAATTATTTCTGAATAGATAGTTAGTTGAAAAAATCTACTTTTAGCAATAATAATAGGGAGAAAGTTGGCCGTGAATTTTTATATAGACATCGGAAAATAGTTTTTAAAACACGGGTTGTTTTCAATAATCCTACCCTTGAATAAAAAGTTATTGATTCCTATTTCACAATAACCACACAAGTTGTGGTTTTGCACACCATTCTCTGGGAAGGTTACTGCTTTAAATATGCATGGCATAGTCATTGGCAATCAGTTGTTGCGCTACATTCATTTTGACAAAGTACAATTTGTTAAGTTGCCACTAAGCTCAAAATGTCTACTGCAAGAAATCTTCAGTTGCTTTTTGACAGACCATCAGAACCTGTGTTTACTCTTAAAGGGGAAAAGAGTGTGTTATTTGATGTGCCGTCAGAGTTTTTGGTAAAAAGTTTCATTTTTGTAAAATTTCGACATCCAACCATCAATTGAGATTGTTTTAAATTTGAATCGTTTGAATTTTGTACTTTTCATAAGTTTTGTCGCTAACGACCCGGGTTTCGCCTTTCGGCATCTTCTGGCATTTCAATTGCACCTGTGTGTACTTGAACTGAAATGTCTGAATATGCCGAAAGGCGAAACCTGGGTTGTTAGCAATAAAACTTATGGAAAAGTTCAAAATTCATATGATTCAAATTTGATATTGAAAGTCCATCAAGCACACTCATTCGAAATTCTTAATTCAATTTTTTAAATTTTTCTCCTATATAAACATGGCTTTTTTTAGCTTACTCAGATATATTTTTATCATTACCGTTTGTAATAGCATTCTGTTCATTCTCATTTTATTTGTCATTTTGTTTATTTAAATATTGTTTGTTCATTTGTCATAATTATCTCACATTTTATGTATTTGACTCCTGGTTTGATTTCGTCAATTTTTGGAGCTTTCTATAACAAAGATTGAAGCTAAGTAAATAAAGGTTTCCAAATTTTTTTTTAAATTTTCATTAGTTTCATATCATTTTTCTACAGTCATAAATCATTTTAGTATATAAGACTTGCCTCTGTCTTGGGATTTGACGTCATAAAGGGACAAACCAGTCTTGCAACTACATATATGATTGTTAATAGACGGACCGATATCAGTCTCTTGGAACCGATTTGGTCAACCGCTTTGGTGATGACACGACAGAACACATTCCGGTCAAAAGCATCACACCTGTGGACATTAGTGAGCCCATGCAGCTGTCTAGGGAGGACGGGTTTTCTCCATTGATACCGCGCCACAGTCGATTAGCATCCCGTCTTATCGATATTTTCATGGGTAAAAATAATTTTCTACTTTTTATGCTTGGAAGCAAGAATACTACAAAAAATATCTTGATGAAGCCATTTTGATTCATCCTACATTAGCATTTTCTCTGCCCATCTTGTTCTCATTTGCAATCAAAAATGTTTGGCCTCACCTTCAGCGAATGAATTTTCACCAAATTTATTTTTTTTTTCCTACACTTTTAAATTTTACAATAGCATTAAGTATCCTCGCTTCATTAATTCTTGAAATTTTGGGATTGAGGGGATAAATAGTGTTTGGCGACAGAGCAAGAAAAGCGTTAATATTGAGTTGCATGAATATAGAATTCATTCTTATTATTACTTCCTAATTTATACTAAAAAGTGCAAAGTTATAAAACGTACACTCCACCAGGATATATTGAAATTGTATTTATCACAAAACAATGCTTTCGATAAAAATTCTTGCATTCCAGGATGTGCTGATGTTGACAATCTTCTTTCTACATCTCTGTACTGCAAAGATCGAATCAATCCTGCCATGTACAATTATTGCCTCTCCATTGCCATGTTGCATAGGTAAGTGGCACCTAAGACACCATTGTGATATTTTCATGTTGAAAAACAGCAAATATGTGCTGATTTTGCAATTAGAAATACAAATATACAAAGTGGTCAGTATAGAACATGTTGGCGGGAATGGTACCTTCTACGAAATGTCATAGAGAAATCTGAGAAATATAGTAATGGGATCCATTGCATTATTTTTATAGTGCATTAGAATTTAAATCATCATATTAAGTCCAATTCTTTTTTATCAGTCATATGCATTTAATATTAGATGGAAAATAAATCATAAGCAGACAATGTTTTTTCCTTTATTTTCAAGTTGGGTGACTTTTTTTAATTAAATCCTGATTTTAATATCCTGAAATTTTAATATTAGTAGATAATCTATCTTAAATATATATTTACTTACTTGTGTAAAATGTATGCATTGGCCCAATACCCAAAATTTTACAATTCAAGATAGAAAAACCTTTTGGCTCAGAAGTAGTACTATTAAATTCTGCGTTGCTTACTTTATCGAATTGAATGAGTTCGTACACGTCCATCAGTATGTGATGAAAATGTTACAGTTTTATTATATATAGATCCAATAAGAACAAAATATCTTGTAGAAGAATAAGAACAAAATATTTATGAATCCTTGTAGAAATTCAAACATTGTTATTACAGGGCCGATACCAAGACAATCCCTATACCATCTCTAGTACAAACCTTCCCAGACCGGTTTTTTGACTCTGCAATTTTCCAGCAGGCAAGAGAAGAATCAGATATAGTACCGACAGAATTACGGGTAAGTAAAATTTGCTTTTTTTATTTAGAAGTTTTATAAAGAACAAAAACATCATTTGAAAACAATTAATCTATAAAACTTTACAAACACATGTTTGTGCATTCATTCCTACTTCTAACTGGACAAAGGTAAGTTTTGTAAGTAAGTGAAGAGACTACTGTCATGTAGAACAATAATTATTGGCTTACAATTAAAAATCCTTTGTAGGTCAATTACCTATTGATAATAAATGGAAATGTCAAATCTAGAACTAATAAATAAATAAAACAGGTTACTATGCCAGTCATCAATAATACTCTTTAATAAAACATCAACCATCACATTACTAAAAATGGATTTATCTATTAATCTTATCGTTATATAGAGACCTATCTTGGTTCCTCGAGACTATACAGCATCAGATCTGGAAGAAGAACATCGAGTGGCGTACTGGCGTGAGGATATCGGTCTGAACTTGCATCATTGGCACTGGCATATTGTCTATCCATTCCAAGCTTCCAACTCGATTATCGTGGAGAAAGACCGTAGAGGCGAACTCTTTTATTATATGCATGAACAAATACAGGCTCGGTAAGATCAAGGCTTATTGACACCTCATTAAATTTTTTATTGTTTGGGATATAATAATGGTGGTAAATGCTGTGTGGTGGTGTGGATTTATTTTAAAATCAAAATTTTTCTACAGGAATATATCTTAGTGTTTGTTATTTTTATTCTTATAGATACAATTTCGAGCGCTTAGCAAACATGTTATCAAGTGTTAAGCCACTTAATAACTTCCGTGAAACTGTCAAGGAAGGCTACTTCCCCAAGCTTGATCCCATCTTGGCTTCCAGGTAAGATATTGGCTTAGAAAAATAAAGGAAAATATTGTTCATATTCCTTCAACTAAATTTTGGGTTAGCAATTCTTACTCAACTGAAATTCACTTTAAGTAATATAATTTTTATCAACACTTAATGTAAATGTACCAGTAGCTGACCGTTTAAGAGAAAATTTCAACAAAAATAACGATGAAGGTTTAACATTGTACCGAATGATGGCAAAGCAAGTATACTCATGTTGGATCATATGTCTTAATTAATATTAACTATGTAACAAAAATTACGAAAGGGCCTGTTTAAAAAAAGTTATGTTAAATTATTTAAAGCCATGTTTCTGTTTCAGTAGTTCACCATCTCACAAATTGAAAAATCCAGTAGTTGACTATGTCTAATCAGGGGGCCTTATAGTGAACTTTCTGTCAGAGTTGCCTCAGGGATTTCTGTCACACCACTCTTGGTTGAATCAAGTAGCAATGGGTGGTTAAGGAACAAGGTACACACCGTTTCTAGATTGATCAATTAAGAAATTTGAAATAATACACTTTCCTCACTAGGTGTTGTTTTCAAATGGGCACCCTGGCACTCCATTGGCTATAGGGTGATGTGTTAATGGCTCATTCTGACCACAGATCCCTTAACTTGTCTGAACATTATTATTTAGACTAATCCCGCATCTGCATTTTTTATTTTGGGCCATTTTATTCTCAAAAGGTCAACTACTGGTACATGGTCAACTACTGGAACATTTACCCTAATATTCTACAATAGAGGAAAAATGTGAATTTTCTTAAATGAAAAGTAAAATCAAAATGTAAAGCCCATGACTAAAACAAATTTGACTGATACATAACAATGAACATTTTTTGTTTACCAGTATTATGTTAAAACAAAAAAACAACAATTGGAATACCATAATACTTATTTCAGAGGGATTTAAAAAAAAAAAAATTCTGATGTTTTACACTCCTGTAACAATTGTTTTCCACAGATTAAAATTTTTCAACTTTTTACTTGAAGTTAGTTATTTATGGAGTGAGAGTTTAATGCCATGTCTTGTGGTTTTTTAAATCTAGGGGATGGGCTTCTCGTCAAGACAATATGGTGATGCAAGATTTGAGCAGAAGTGTCGATGAAATAAATATGACTATTTCAGACTTTGAAATGTATGTAAGAAGGATTTTCGATGCTATTCATACCGGTACGGTGATAAATGTAAGTATTATATTACAGATACATACAAATTGCGATATATATTTAAAATGTTGCAAATTGTGCAAATAAACGTGCATAATTTTTTTTAATACTTACTACTTACATATTTAATTTTAGAGTGCTGGTCAATCTGTTGCTCTGGATGAGATGACAGGCATTGATATATTAGGAAACCTGATTGAGGCATCTAGTCTTTCTATCAATAGCACATTTTATGGAAACATTCACAACTTTGGCCATCTTTTCCTTGGATACATTCATGATCCGGATGGCAGATATTTGGTGAGAACAAAATGATTAATTTATTGATCAGTTCTATCAACAAATGACTAATGATATAACTCTAATCGTTAAACATTGAATTACTTGATTGCCAAATGGTTATATTACCTTTTACTTAAGTAGACAAAGATTTCCATGAAAGATTTATATTAATATTCCAGGAACGCTTTGGTGTCATGGCCGACCCTGCAACTGATTTACGTGATCCAATATTCTTCCGCTTGCATGCATTCGTTGATCAAATATTCCAAGAATTCAAAGGAACCATTCCTCGTTATAATAGAGCTGTTGTGAGTAAAATTATTGATTGTATTGTTATACGCCAGTGATATTAAATGTCTTTTAAATTTTACGAATATTATCATTGAAGAGAAAATGTAGCTTTAGTAAAATTTTACACATATTTATATTGTAGAATAAATGAAACATATACATATTTACAAAGATAAAATGAATAACCAGTGTAATTTTAACAGCTTAATAATCCCAATATAAGCATGACATCCATTGCGATGACACCTGAAGGTGGAACCGCAAACTTCTTGGAAACCTTCTGGATGCAGAGTGATTTGGATCTGTCTCGCGGAATTGACTTTGTCCGTGAAGGAGCAGTCTATGTTAGACAGACTCATCTGAATCACACGCCATTCACCTACAGGTATACATTCAAATGTAAAAGAATTTTTCTTTTAACATAACTGATTCAGAAACATATTCAAGAAAGATGGGTGTAGTGTGAATTTGATTATTGAAGCCATATTTTCAAAATATTCAAAATTTAATATAATATTACAAAATGAAAATAATAATTAGAAAATGCAACCTTAGGTTAATAGTCTGAAAATTGTTTTAGAATAATAGCCAACAATACTGGAGTAGCAAAAATTGGAACTGTCAGAATTTTCCTATCGCCGAAGTTTGATGAACGTGGTCTGCCATGGACGATGAGAGAGCAGAGACTTATGTTCATTGAAATGGACAAATTCTTCATCAGACGTTAGTATTTAAATAATATCCAGAAATAATGGCAACTTGGGGATGAATGTTTTTTATTAATAATAATATAATAATAAACATATTTACCAATTAAAAAAAATATTACAAATTTGTATTTGATGCAAAGTACGAATGGATCTTACAAAATGAAGAGGTCATAATGAATGAGATGACATGTTTAAATGTAATTTTTTTTAAATTTGTGAATTAAACCTGCAGGTATATTGAAATACGGAGGTGACTAAACAAGAGTGGGTCTAATAATATCACCTCATGTCAGGCTTAGATAAAAATACCCACATAAAATGCGAGATCCAAGCTTGAGTTCTTTTAAACTAGACTAAAAAAATAAAAGATTTTTAACTTTCAACAATCGCTACGATACACCAGAAGCAGCGTCGCTTGCCCGGCATCTCTACACTAAGAGAGATTATGAATGTTTACTTCTATTTTTAGTTCAACCTGGTCAAAATGTGATAGTCCGCCGTTCTGATGAATCATCGGTAACAATTCCTTTTGAAAGAACATTCAGGAGTCTAGATGTCAGACAAGACAGTCCGAATGCAGAGGCTTTCAACTTCTGCGGATGTGGATGGCCACAGCATGTGCTGCTACCAAGAGGTACACAGAGTGGAATGCCTTGTCAGCTGTTTGTGATGATCTCTAACTACGAACTTGATAGGGTGAGAATCGTAATCTTCAATATTAAAGAGACCCATAATGTCCAAAATCAATACTGCAATAGGTATACAATCTATTTTTCTTGTCTTGTCCCCAACGACATTTAATCAGCAGGTCATGAGAAACTTTTTTGTAGATTCTCATATTTTTTTGATAAAAAAAGTTTCTTACGTGTTGCTAGGATGCACACTAATTGATTCCTGCTTATCATTCCTTTTCACTAAAGGCCTTTTTATATATCAGCTGAATCAGAAAGCGGAAGTATCTTCTAACAGAAGTTAGTTGTAATGGCGTGTTTTATTGATATTTGAATATGTAAGAAATAAGTTCTAAAGAATGGATGCTTGTTGACGTCAATAAATTATTTCTATTAAGCATCCATTTATTGTGACACTATTTTCAGGTTGAACAGCCATTAGGTGGCACATGCGCCGAAGCTGCAAGTTATTGTGGGATCAGAGACAGACTCTTCCCTGACAGAAGATCAATGGGATATCCCTTCGACAGAGTCCCAGCAGACAATATTGAAACTCTTGGAGACTTTCTTACTCCAAATATGATCGTTCAAGATGTAACCATAAGGTATACGGATAGGACCATGCTGAACCCAAGAAATCCGACAACTGCTCGACAATAATATTTGATGAAACAGATAGAAATTGCAATCACAGTTTCTCTAGAATTGAATTGAATTGTATTAGGTACATAAAACATGATATATAAATTTGGTATTTAATGTGTACCATTCATTTTGTCAAATTAAATTTCCTAAGGATACAAAAACCTAATTATTCCTAAATCACATATTTGTAATTGCAATTATCTAGTATTATAAAGAAAAGGTTATAATTTACTCAATAAATATTTTCAAACCCTTTTTATTTCACAAAACTAATTATAATCTTTATTATTTTGGACTCTTTTATTATATCAAAATTGTAAATCTTGTTAAATGCCAATTACAGGTATTTTGACCCTAGACAGTGTTCCCTCAATGCCGAGAGGGAGGCTGTGCGGTAAATTCAAATGCTTAACAGGCCAATCAAGCAAATGCGCGGCATAATTACAATCATCAAGCAACTTCTCTTGAAATGCGAAAAAAAAAGAACATCATATGCTCCACATTGTGAGCGGTCATGGATTAAACATAAATATTATTAACCTGTACAATGTTATTGATGGAATTGGCATTTACTTGGTAGAACTCCATTATAATACGTTGAAAAAATTACAATGTATTTTAATTCTACAGAAATCTCTATATATATAAAAATCTCGTATCACAATGTTTGTGGTCGAACTCCTCCGAAGCGGCTTGACCGATTTTTTTATGTGTATTTTTTAGATATGAGAACAGGTATATTTCATACCGCTAGGTGAAGGAGTACCTATCCAGATTTATTTTTTCAGTATTTTTGACGTCCGTCGTTCGTATTTCAAATAGATTGAATTATTTATACCGTTGAATGACAGATGGCGCTACGTGCGCCAATGTGTCATACAATGCGTCGTAGACAATGCCTCATGTCATAGACAATGCGTCATAGACAATGCGTCATAGACAATGTGACATAGAGAATGTGTTGAATTGATTTTCTTTATTTCATTTTCCTACTTTAGGATAAAAAATTATATTACTTTTTTAACTTTTAATAGATCAAACAATGAGTATGTCCGTTACTTTAACGAAATACATTGAATTGAGCAAATGAATGGTTGGTGTTTTTTGTTTTTATCGGCGGTCATCGTCTACAGCGCCCCATTCCTCTTTCTGTCATAGATCCCATCCCCACACACCTACAATACATTCGTTATATTTTACTTAACAACCAAAATATTCATTAGAAATAATTTATATGTGCAGGACAACGTTTGCCGAGTCAACTAGTTATTTTTATATATGTATTTGTTGATAGCTATTTTGGTAAAGTTGTTGAGAAAAAATATGGGTATTACTTACTTACTATCAAAATTGGTTCCATGACAAATCAGAACATGACTTTTCAGAACACGACTTTTCAGAACATGACATTTCAGAACATGACATTTCAGAACAATCGGCCAATTATGTTGTTATTATTAATTAATAATTTTTATTGTTATTATTATGTGTATAAAAATTCTGTGCAAGTAGATCTCGATACGACATATGAGAAGCGTGTAAAAATATTATATAAACGTAAATTTTAACCTTAAGATTTTTTTTATGATACTTTTCTTCTATGTTGTTATTATTAATTAATAATTATTATTATTATTATTATCTATATAAAAATTCTGTGCAAGTAGATCTCGATACGACATTTGAGAAGCGTGTAAAAATATTATATAAATGTAGATTTTTTTGTTATGATATTTTTTCCGCCAGAATAAGCCGGTGTTAAGACTGTTAATAAATAAAGACGTATTATAAAACTAAAACCTTCGTTATTTTGCCCGACTCCACCGCCAGATCACACATACATATATATACATATTTGTGCCAGCCCAACGAATGAATTTTAAAATGCACGCGAACTAACAACAATAGTTAGTAAACATTTAATTTAATTTCGGCGATCTCATAATTACAGTTATTTTCTTGTTGTGGCAGCCCTATTCATAATTGGTAAATTGTTTATAGACAAATATCTATGTGAAAACCCAATATTATAAAGCGAATGCGCTCGGACGGTGTCCGTAGGTAGGTCGATTGTTCTGAAATGTCATGTTCTGAAATGTCATGTTCTGAAAAGTCATATTCTGAAAAGTCATGTTCTGAAATGTCATGTTCTAAATGTCATGTTCTGAAATGTCATGTTCTGAAAAGTCGTGTTCTGAAAAGTCATGTTCTGAATTGTCATATTCTGAAAATTCATGTTCTGATTTGTCCGGTTACCATCAAAATTGACGAGGTAAGTATTGTTTTAACTATATACCCAAAGGCATAAATAACTATCCAATTGTCTGTCCGGTATTGAAAGAAATGTCAGACAGTTGAAATTATGTAGAAAAAGTTGGAGATACTATTTTATTAAAATTTATCAAATTAGTTGTAAATGTCTTTTTTACTGTTGACACTATATTCTAATATTTTTATATAATTTTTTTGAGAACATAATATATCACAGCTAAGGTAATACCAATTTGATTCATGGCAATATTATTTTATGTATGCAAATGGCCGCTGGCGTCTGTCAATGTTAGTCTGTCAGTTTCTACTTCGGTAACGCTAAAATAATTTATATTGTCTATAAATGAATGATACCATCTTGCCAAAATCTCCATAAAACTAGTGATTGCGATCCATTTAACCATTTTTTATTAATTGTGTGCTCGATGCAATACTTTCTAAGTGATAAGTTTTGTTTTTTTTGTGCCAAGCAAGTACTTTGGAAGTGCTCACAGCTGTTATACCGTTAGATTGTCATATTGGGTATCTCTTATGATACAAAGGTAAGTTTTTTATAGCTTATTTTATTTTTGATTATCTTAAGTTGTTTCATTGATGACTTTTCTGATTTATTTAATTTAGTTACTTTATTTATTTAATCGATATATTTATATTTCGACGTCCCTCAGAATGAAAGCATTCAGTTGTTTTCATAAAGAACACAAAACCGAAAGCTAATAAGATGAGTATTTCTTAATTTCATTGCATAAGTGCATTATTGACCAGAATTAAGAAATTAGCATTTTAAAATATATAAAAATGGTTAAAACCATATAACGAATATATTTATTTTTGCTCCCGGCTAATAAAAGAAAATGCAATTATTATGTTTCTTAGTTATGGTTCAATGAAGTTCTAACTTTGCAAGAGTAAAGGGTAGGTAAAACCTAAAACAAATACATAACCGATGTTTTTATTTCCATTATTCAAACCGCAAGTGTATGCCTATTTCGTTTAATATATGTAGTCTTTCGACAAAAGTTGTTTTTATGAAGAGTAACAGCTTTTTTAAATCAATCGCTACCACAATTTTCGTAATTTTTTAAGCCCTTTTATCAAAGTTAGATATGCATAAATTTTAAAATGTCTAATTTCTATGAATTAATATTATGATTAGATTCAAAAAATATATAAATATGATTAAAAATTATCGAATTGAAAAAGGCTTAAAAGTATCGTTGTTTTGAAATTTAGATTATATTTTATAAACTAAAAAACATTTTAATATACGGCTTAATTTTTTAACATATGTACATAATGTTTGAATGTTTTTTTTCAGTTGCAAAAATAGCAGTTACCAAAGCGTTAATTATTAAGCATTCGATACCCAATTGGATGAACTCTATCTAGAGATTTAAATAACTGTTAATGCTAACATAAACACAAACATGCTCTCACTTCTAAAATATTTTATATTTTTACCAGTGTTATTAATTAAGACAGTGGCGCCTGTTTGTCTTGCTCTGTCGTTTTAGAAATATCTGGAATAATGATTATGAGGTTATACGAAACCGAGACTCTTTATTTGAATAAATAATTATTGCCTCTATTGTTGCAGAATTTATGGTTTAATATTCATATTTCAGATGAACATTATTCCACAAATCTTCGCATGGAAGATACAATTCCAACCAAAACAACACGAGATACTCACATACTATAAATAATATGACGTGCCTAATACATAATGCAGTTTGACGATTCAAATTCAGCTTTTCTTACTGAAATTCTTTCAAACGTCATACTAAATTAGCTTGTAACATGACATTGCATGAGCTTGAAAAGTTCGATGGTTCAACAAAATGGTTCTCAAGACATCCATGCCTTCAATACGAATTCATAAATCGTCTGAAAAAAGACTGGTAAATAGTAATTTATACTTAATTTATTATATCGTGCGAGAGTTAAAGTTCAATTCTTCGTAAACCTGGTGTGAAGGAACTCCGTAGCCAGTTATACGTGTTAGTTGTTTTAAGTATCCACTGCTGCCGTAAACTTACTATTAAACTGCATGCACTACTACTACTTCTATCTATATCATTCGTATTTTATTTGAAGATACACCCTCAAGTAAATAACCAATGTTACATTTACAAGAAATATAACACTAGTGTTTATTAAAATGACTACTATATTGCCATGGGTATCAACGTTGTACCAGGTAGCATCCTTCAACAACTCTCTTTCTGCGTCTTATTTAATGAGTGTATTCCGCAGATGAACAACGTTTCAAAAATGTAAAAGAAAAGTTCTTCAATACTCGACTGTAGACGAAAAGAGAAGACGTCACATAAACAATGGAGCAACTTTTTCGTGTTGATATTTACTCGTTCTTTATGGTTTATGGGACGGATCGTTGAAGCATTTTTTTCAATTTGGTCTATCTTCCAAGCCGCTGAAGGTTGGAAGTTCCAACCTTCAGCGGCTAGGAAAACTCTGAAGCAAATCGATCGCGGGTAGCTGGGAATTGCCTGTAACAGAAATCAGGGAGAAAAACTTTGGTTAATCTGCAAACCAATGGGATACAAACGCATCGATCTCGTCTTGTTTAAATTCACAGCCTAAATGGTGAGATACCTGTAACACAATCGTTTGAAATTTGCCGACGACCGTTTGATAAATACCGCCTTTTGCGATAAAAATCAAAGATTCGCGCGACGTGAATCGCATATGGAGGAGAAAAAAACCATTTAGATGTTCCTTATTTGCTAGGCGATGTAAAATGTGCCATACACAAATTTGTGAATTTCATATTAGCGGCCGTTTTGAAACTGTGTGTTTTGGAAATTATTTAATTATAAATTTACGCACATACATATTTAAAAAAAAAAACAATAACTTAACTGGCAAAGTCCTCCTTTTCACAGTAACACAAACGAACATTATTTAAATTCGATGTTATTATGACGGGAAACAATGCATTTTTGTTGAAAAAATAGCCATTTTAATATTTTAGTTGCCATGGCACCAACAAAGTTTGCTTTGTTACTCACCAGCTGAGATGAAAAAATCGGCCAAACTAACAGGCGTGACAAGGAGTTAAAATATTCTTATATTTTATGCTGCTCGCACATTGGCAACGGGGAACGTGGAATTCGCGTCGTTTTTCCATACGTCCAGATTTCCCTCGTAGCCAATTTAATCGATTTCATCTCAAATTATTACTTTATTTGCAAAAATAAAATGTTCCTAGTTTTCTGGAGAGTAAATTTAATATAGCCAGTAGGAGTAGCGGGTATGTCGCTCGGCATTGCAGATGCCAGAGTCAGTGAAGTTTATTTTTTTATATATTAACAATCTGTCCGGAAGGGAATTATAATATATTACGCGATATAGTTTTCTCAGTGATTTAAACCCTTCTTTCATTCGAACAACCTTGATCTTGGAAAGGAACCGTTGTTGTCTTTTTGATTCACGGTACATATCTGGGGAAAATTCCATGTAGCAGCCCTTTAATATATGATTGTAGTTACATAAATGGTTTATATATAGAACATAAATGAACAAGTTTGCTTAATTCCTTCAAAATGGATGTATGACTCAGTGACGGCTGGTGACGGGGTGCTGGGGGGTGCAGAAGAAAGATTCAACTATTTTTCCGTACTACGGAAGAGAAACAGTTGGTATTGCAAAATCTGAATTTAAAGTCCATGCTATAGAAGTGTTTTAAAATCCAATGAATAGGAAAGAACTCTTGCAAAAATGGTTGAATCTTCCATTGCACCCCCCAACACCCCGTCACCAGCCGTCACTGGTATGACTTTTTCACAGCTTAATAATATTATTTCAATACTGAATAGTTTCCACATTTCATGCCTGTGTTATCCATCTGCTCGCATAGGAAACGGCACCGGGCAGCTTAAATCTACTAATAATTGTTGTACTTAAAAAAAATGTATTTTCAGAAACCAGAATATAGTAATCAATAATGGCGTATGTATCAACGCAACGTACAGATGTTATTATATGTTGTGCCTTCTATCATATAATTTCTTTAATGCCGATGATATCCTCTTCTTCTAGGTGGGTTTGATAATACGTGTGATAAGCAGGTTAATATTATACGATCCATAATGCAAGTGTTATGGACTATTAATAGCTAGTATTCATTTGCTTTGAAACATGCAATGTGAGAGTTAGTCGGCTTTATTTATGTGTACTATGTCGTGTCGTCTATACTTTTTAAAAGCATTCCGCTCTCGTATCAAATTTCTTTAATGTCTTCTGTTATTTTCTCTCATTTACACTCACCGTGCTTGTAATGTTCGTTTTTAAAAACACATATTGTTGCTAGAAACACTCTTTATGGTTGTCGTACTAATTTTCCTGGCTGTTGAAAAAGGATCAGCCAAAATACATGTGCGTGTCAACGTCGATGGCTGCGGTTGCTAGCGCGCGCGTTCGAATCCCAGTCCGGGCAATGTTATTTTTCAATCAGATCATTGATTTCTGTTCGAAGACATTTGTACGTGTTGTATAAAATTCCCTCCCACACCACCAATCCAATCCTAAAAACGGTACGCTGCCAAAGAGATTAACTAACCACTAGTCCTCCTGTCCTAGTCATATCCTTGCTATCACAACTCTCCCGAAAAAAAGAGGTTGTGCGACTGAGTAACATTCAATTTCGATATATAAACTCCATAAAAATAAGGTTCATATGCTCCACATTGGAAGCAGACAGAGTTAAAAAAAATATATGTGCACTTACTAATCAATTTTAAACTATGTAAAATCCAATTGTTAGAATATCTTATGCATTATTAAGATACACAATTTGTGTGTTAATGAATTTACCATTCATTAGCCTTAAAGCAATTGTAGATAAATAATATATATTTTAAAAACAAATGCAAAAGTTTTCAGAGTTTTTACATGATACATATATGTAGTTTATTATGATAAATTGGAAAGATCGTTTATTTTATTGAAAACATTTTTCATAGCATAACTTGTTGCTTGCATAAGCCATAAAAACTTATTGAAGAAAGTTATTTCATTTGTGATTGTAGGATCGCGAAAGGCTGTCTGAAACGAAAAACTTGTGCCTCGTAGAATCACAACTGTGCTAATAACGAAGTTATCAATATATAATTTGAAATTGAAAACTTATTAATTATTACAAAGAAACATCTTTACTTGTTCTAGAAAAATTTTTCATAGAACTGAGCAAAACAGATCATGCTGTATAAAATTTTGGAAAAGGGAACTTCAATTTAAAGATTGAAATAATTATTATGTATAATATCGCCCCAAAATCAATGCCCTTTAGTTTTACCATTGGCTGTAAGTTATGTTGCTGTAATAATTGTATGATAAAAAAGCTGAGCAAAACAGATCATGCTGTATAAAATTTTTTGGAAAAGGGAACTTCGATATTAAAGATTGAAATATTCTGATAATACAATATCGCCCCAAAATCAATGCCCTTTAGTTTTACCATTGGCTGTAAGTTATGTTGCTGTAATAATTTTATGATAAAAAAAGCTTCCCAGCTTTACGCACTTTACAAAAACGCTTCGATATTACCTAATTTGCATGCTATTCTGATAATTTAATTTCCTTCCAATCCCGGATAATCGGGCGACAGCTTTTTCATGAATAATTATTCTAGAATATTGCGACGCACATATTATATGGAATATCTGTGTATTATCATTCTGATTTCTTTAAACATTGACAATGT